>OX421270.1:2691548-4033484 GCA_949125355.1 Agriopis leucophaearia
TTTTCGACGATCATCGAAGTTAAGCAACGTCGGGCGCGGTTGGTACTTGGATAGGTGTCCGCCTGGGCATGATGTCTTATTGCATTTTTTATTTATTTAGTAGTTAATAATTTATGATGTGGTACGGAACCCTCACTGCGCGAGTCCGACTCGCACATGGCCGCTTTTATTTAACCAAATTAAACCTCTAAAATCATAATAAATACATATCTATTACCGCCACCGTTTGAAAGTGCTGCCACATATCATATCGTAGATCAGTGGAGATTTCCATTCGCATACTGTGCGATTCATACGATCTTTCTTGCCTCACACTTGCAAAATGTGGAACTAGCTACCTTCCGTGGCGCTACAACATGGGGTTCTTCAAAAGGCAAGTTAATAGAGTCTTAAAGGGTCGGCAACGTATTTGTGATGCCTCTGTTACAAGTATCCATAGGCGATGGTGACTGCTTACCATCAGGCGGTCCGTCTGCTTGTTTGCCACCTATGGCATAAAAAAATAGATACTACAATATTATACATAAATTTATATAGATAAGCTTTATTGTACACAGAAGGTGTACATTATATCGCTTGCTATCAGAGGTCATGCCTTCACTAAATAATTTTGACGTCGCTGATAAGCTGATATCGCTATGACGTACATTGTTATCTGTCCTCTCTTGGGCTTCTATTTTAAACAGAAAAGTGAGCGACATTGAGTTTCATAATGCTTAACAACAAAAATATTAGTTTTTAACCGAATTCCAAAAAGGAGGAGGTTCTCAATTCTAATGGATGGATTCCTTGTAATGTTTTTTTTTACCTCAGAACTTTCGACAGGGTGAACCGATTTTGATGATTCTTTTTTTAATTTATTATATTGATAAATATTAAAGACTAGCAGCGCCCCGCGGCTTCACCCGCGTGGTGATAAAATCGGTGATGAAGATGATGATGAAAAGTAGCCTATGTGTTAATCCAGGACATAAGCAATGTATATTCCAAATTTCATCCAAATCCATCCATCCATCCAAACTTTTACATATATGACATTAGTAGATATGATATATTATATTATTAGTGTGATAATAATTGTATGTAGTTTGTAGATCCGTTCATCATTATCATAATCAGCCTGACATGTTCCCTCTGTTGGGACACAGGCCTTCTCTCAGAGAAAGATAATGGGCCCTAATCCACCACGTTGGTCCAGTATATATTGATGCATGTCATATGCCTAAGAACTTCAAAAAAAGTTCAAGGTCCCCGGTTTCATCACAATGTTTTTCATCGCCGTTTTTGATCGATGACATTGAAACTGCACATAATTTTGACAGCCCCGTTAGCTGGTAGTGAACCTGCCTTCTGCGCTTGGGGGCGTGGGTTCAATTCCCACCTAGGACAAACATTTGTGTGATGAACATTTATGTTTGTTCTAAGTCTGGGTGTTAATATCTATTTAAGAATGTATTTAAAAATATATATGCACCTACGTATATCAGTCTCTGGTAGCCATATTAGAAGCTTTGCTTAGTTTGGGGTCAGATGACCGTGTGACAATGTCCGAGATAAAAAAAATGGTACTAAATAAGTCATTAATGTTTCATGTGCAGAGCCGAGGATCGAACTGGCTGCCGTCAGATTGTAAGCCGCTCATGCCACTGCTCGGAAACCCTCGCTTATCGATTGAAGATCCCTTATGAGTGTTTAATTTAAATTCTTTTAAGTACACCAAAAATGTAAAGATGTGACCAAAACAAGTGAATCACATTAAAAACCGACATCATAATTATATAAAAAACGTAATAAGTGCCTATAAAATTTGAGGGTTGCTCTCAATTTCCCTAAGATCCCATCATCAGACCCTGACTTACCACCGGGCACAGAAACAAAGTACTACAAATTAATCACATACTTATAAAATTATGATTATATCTGGGACATTATTGCACACACGGTCATCTGACCCCAAACTAAGCAAAGCTTGTAATATGGCTGCCAGAGACTGATATACATACATATGTATTTTTAAATACATACTTAAATAGATATTAACACCAAGACATAGAACAAACACAAATGTTCATCACACAAATGTTTGTCCTAGATGGGAATCGAACCCACGCCCCCAAGCGCAGAAAGTAGGTTCACTACCAACTGAGCCACCGGGGTAGTCTTAAGTAGGTATATCATGTTTTACTTATGGAACAACTACTTTGATTATCATGAGTTAAATTACTCAAGATAGTTGAACAAAATAGCACCTCTAACATTGTAAGTTGCGAGGTTTCAACCAATCACGCAGATTGGAAAAACACCTTACATTGCATTTTAATACGGCTTCTCAAGCTTTGTAGAGTCACTTAAAGGGTTTCCAGTTTTATCTACGCGTTTTATGTCTGAAAACATTACAAAAAGGCTCTTATTAACCGACGAAAAAGGACGATTCTATGTTCCAATGTATTTTCTTAAAATGCATATTCACCGATATCTAGACAGAAAAGAGAAACGAAAAAATTCTCACTTCAGTGGATATCTCAGCCACCTTTTGACGTTGACCGATTAAAAAAAACGATTGTTTGGTATTATACTTCAAATTTGGTCCCATTTTCACGCAAGTCAGGATCTGATGATGGAATCTCAGGGAATTCGAGGGCAACCCAAAAATTTTATAGTTACTTATTTCAGTTTTCATATATTTTCTAAAGCTGTTCAATTATTTGCGTCTGATCATCATCTCATATGATGATGAAGGGTACAACTCAACGGTTAGAAGTTGAAAGATTTTTTTTTAAACGAGTATTTACGTCTGATAATCATAATATCATATGGATGAGCTGATGATGAAGGGTACAACTCCTCAACGGTTAGGAGTTGAAAGAAAAATCTTTCAAAATTATACGTACATATGGACCGATATTTGTATTCTTTCAGGCTATTAGAATCGACTTCAAAAAAAGCGGAGGTTCTATGTTAAGTCGCTTTTTAATATTAACCACTTTTTATTTAAATGTTTTTATTTTAACGGCCTTTTTGAAAATATTACAATATTGGATATTGTATTGCCATCACAACTAAAGGTGTTTGCAAAATTTCAGCAAAATCGGTCAAGAGGAACTGGTTATAATTAAGCTCAAAAGATTTGATCTAAAAAAAAAAAAAACATGAGATAAAATAAAACTTGTAAAAATCATGTCAATCAGTTGCTCTGCTGCTAAATAAAATATGAAACAAATACCTGTCTAACAAACAAACAAACATTCGCATTCATTATTAATATAATGACATAAAATGATGTACCTACTATATAAGTTTAGGTTTCTTTTTTAAACAATATAAAATTTATTTAAACAAGGGTAACTTAAAAAACGGAAAATTAACATAAACTTAAATATTAACTAAAAACTTAAAATAATAAAATAGCTATAAATACCTAGATTAAATCTAAATAAAACTGAACAGATTAAACAGGGTACATTTAGGGGCGGGTTATTTGATTTAAATTTTTTATTTTTTTTTGTTTATATTTTTTTTTTTTTTTTAGTAGTTATTTGGTAGGGAATACTTTCAATTTGGTCCCAAGAAGAAATATTTGATTGTTAATTATTGTATAATGTAAATGCAAATAAACAATAGTATCTACTGTAGCCCTAAAAAATTAAACTGAATACAATGAGGTTAAAACACATTCATCTGACCCCAAACTAAGCAAAGCTTGTACTATGGCTGCCAGAGACTGATAACACATAAACAAACAATGAATACATACATAAATATATATTTTACTAGCCGTCCGCCCCGGCTTCGCACGAGTGTACGCAGTACAATATAACCTCATTGACTGAATACCGATCCAAAACTATAAATGAAGTATAGTTTACGAATAATTTTCCTAAGATGTAGTAGGTAAGTACATAATCATAATGTTTCTTGTACATTTTCACTCATATACAAATAAAACCTTATCGCCTACTTCTGCGCTTTAACGAGGTATTAACTGCTAAGAACAACGCACACTTTGTATGTGATAGTTTTGTTTAATTGCCTACTTTAAAATAAATGCAGCTTGCTTTGGTTTTACGAGACGGCTGAGGGCAGTTACGGAAATGGGCTTTGGAAAAAACTTTGTTAAAGATAACATAGATACTACAGAGTCAGTGACGTCAATTCTGTGGTAACATTTCCTTAGCTAAACAAAATTTTGGAGCTCCAAAATTGTCGCCTTCCTTTTCTCGCGTATTGATATTAAAAATGACGCAGATATATTTTAGTCCGGTTTTGTTTACTTTAGTTTAGTGCGGCAATGCAATCGACGCCATTGTAGTATAAATATTATTTGTAAAACACCGCGATATCACGATGAAATTTCTTTTTAGAAGTTTTTATTTAGTTTCATCTGTCCCTGTGTCTAAATAAATCTTGCAACTAAAATTTGACCTACTTCCCGGTATTTGATTGAGCTGAAATTTGGCATACTTGTCAAGTTCCGATGACAATACAATATTATGATGACAGCAAGCCGATTTGCTGATTGTGACGATGGACAACGGCACTCCTTGATGGATAATAGTAGACTGGCAGTGTTGCGCTCATTTTGATCAGCACACCGTTCCGATCACTACTTTCATCAAAGCTTGGAGAAGAAACTTTTCAATAAAAAACTTTTTGTTTGATGCCTTAGGTACCCAACAAGCAGACGGGCCGCCTGATAGTAAGCAGTCACCATCGCCTATGGATACTTACATACTTAACACCAGAGGCATCACAAATACGTTGCCGACCCTTTAAGACTCTATAAACTTGCCATTTGAAGAACCCCATGTTAAGACCTCAAACTAAGCAAAGCTTGGCTGCCAGAGACTGATATACATACACATATATTTTAAAACCCAGATAAAAGAACAAACACAAATGTACATCACGTGAAATGTTTGTTCTTTGGGAATCGAACCCACGCCCCCAAACGCAAAGGGCAGGTTCACTATCAACTGGGTCACCAGGGCAACTCACAACAGTTGCACAACTCTACATGAGCCTGGCTTTAACTTCTAGTCTGGCTACGTGAAATGTACTGCTCTGTACCTATTTGCAATACCTATTCATTCGAATCCATCATGAGCACTATCAAAATGTCACATTGCCACATTTCCTACGATAACGATACTCTACATAATGTACATTACATCCACATAAACAGTAGGTGTGTACACAACACATACACAGGTCATATAAACACCTAAAGGCGTGCGATGACGTCAGCCGACAACCTGTCGCCCGCGTGTAATTAAGCCTGCTAGGGAGGTGACATTGTCGATAAAATGACGTGTAGAACGATGAACTTTGAGGTAGATAAAACAAAGTAAAGCTAACTGCGACATGAGTCAAGACAATAAAGATAACTTAAATTGATTTTTTAAACGGAAATGCTGTAATGAAGTATATTAGTTATTTTTAAGCATTCTAAGTAGTAATTAATGCAATATTGTTGTTTTTATTATTATATAATAGGCTTGCATTGGCTGCCAACTCGCCAAATGTTAAGCGATGATGCGGCCTACTATAGATCACGCTTGCCTAGAAGAAACCGATTTACTCTTGACTTAAAGACACTCATATTGTAACTATCGTTTCTGTTTCGTTCGTTTATGTTTTTCTCCTGCTCTCCCACCTTTTTTACACGAGACACTGTTATTACTAACAAAATTAAATAACGGAGTTTTACAAAATTGCCAAATAAGATACCGTAATTTTACTTTAACGAATCATCAGTTCTATGTGTGAATTTCTCTTTTACTTTTCTCCAAATGCAATCGTTCTGATCCCCGTCCAATAACTCAAAGTATTAAATTCATATCGTCGCGAGGTGAACGTCCCTATTTTCGCCCCTGGCTCGTTTTATTAAGGCGCGTTTTTTGTGCGGCCACACGTGTGGGACATACCTCGCTGACTCGCTGGGAGCTCGTCTGATATTACAAGTACGTATCTGCAAGTACTTACTTACTTATTAGATTTCCACCAGCTATGTCTGGTTAGAAAAAAAGTGAATTTTCTGTGAGATTACAGCAAGCTACGATATTTTTAGCTGTAGATAAGTTGTGTCCGCCACTATATTGACTAGACGAATGCAAGGTACATTGTCATACTCGTTACAGCCGTCTCTCTGTCACGCACTCCGAGTGTCAACACATCGCAGATAATTAAGTTTTTTAGATTGAAAAATAATTGTAGTAAAATGCCCGTATATCTCTCGCCCGTCTTTATATACTGGACAAACTACACACGCTCTGTGAGAGACAAGAAAAATGTTAAATTTCACGCGTAAGTAGGTAATTTATTTTTTATTAAAATAGAAAAATAATATAAATTATTTTACCTTAGACGGCTGATGTCACTACAAAGTGTATGAGCGAGATGTGTAGAGCGTCTTGTGTATGAGAGTGATAGAGATCGCAGCATTTGTGAGGACCAAAGCCGAATTCAGCCGATCACCACGGCGGCGGCGGTGGCGAGGCGTAGTTAGTTTTTAAAGCAGTGTTGTTCGCCTATAACGTCTCTATTATATTACATCTCACTGACAGCAAGTCGCTTTTTTATCGTGTACTAGCCGTCCGCCCCGGCTTCGCACGAGTGTAAGCTCGGCCTTCAGCCTCGCTACAAAATATAATATAGCCTATGTCACCCGGGGATAGTGTAGCTTCCCAACAGTGAAAGAATTTTTCAAATCGGTTCAGTAGTTTCGGAGCCTATTCATTACAAACATACAAAAATAGGTACAAATCTTTCCTCTTTATAATATTAGTGTAGATTTATAATATTAGTGTAGATATGTCTGCGTTTGACCACCAACTTGCTTGTATCGCAAGCGATGATGTGGTCGAATAAAGTTTGTGCGTACCTATATGTGCAATGTACAAAAGACAAGCATAAATATTTACGTGTATGTCTGTCTGCGCTCAACTCTGTAACAGCTGAATGTTTTTGAAGTGAAAACTTCTTTAGGCGCGATGAGCACTATTTGGGTGAATATAAACCATGAAACTCACGTCATCGTCACGCTGTCACAGAATACATAATGCTCAGTACCGTGTATTATAAAACAGCGCCATCTATTACAGAATATGTGAATTACCACTTAAGTTTTCACTTCTGACGTGCAGTTTTATGACTGAGGTGTTTTTTTTATATTAAATAATAGGCTTGCGCTTGGCCACCAACTCACCTGATGTTATGCGGCCTACGATGCATCACGCTTGCCTAGAAGAAAGCGATTCACTCTTGATTTGAAGACACCTGGAATGTGAATATCGGAACACCCATTCAGGCAGCGCATTCCACAGACTAGCAGTTCGCACAATAAAAGTGGAATCAAAGCTCTTCATGCGAGTTTTCGGAATGTCAAACATAAAGCGGTGTAAATGTTTCGTGCCCACTCTGGCAGTCCGATAGAATAGGATTTGAATTAAATTTGTTACGGAGGTAATACTCTAGATCAGGGGTCTCCAAACTTTGAAGCCTTTGGGCCATACTTTTTTTTCGGTATGTTGCAAGGGCCGTAACAATTTTAATTTTTCTGCCCACCTAAGCAAACATAGGCTTTTATTGCATTTCAATTACTATTGATTGTGTATTGTGACACGTAACTACATCTAGTGTCGAGTAGTGATACTATGTACGATTCTAGGTACTATCTATTTCAGCTACAGTCTTCAGCCCTTGTGCGGAAAATGTTTGGAATTGTCTGAATTTCTTAGACCAGTCATATCAGTTGTTAATTTTATCAGAACCACAGGGCTGAATCACCGACAATTCCGCGAGTTTCAATTCCTGTCGCGGGCCGGATTGATGGCAGTGGCGGGCCGGATTTGGCCCGCGGGCCGTAGTTTGGAGACCCCTGCTCTAGATTAAAATTAAGGGAAAAACTTTTTATTTTCCCGCAAAATTATAATTCCTGTAAAATAATCAGGTGAAGCAAGACTTTGCTTGTGAAACTAGGGTTGCCAACCTTAATATTGCCGTTTACTGTACAGTATATTATATAGAAAAAATATGCAAAATACTGTTTATTTCAACATCAATTTAAAACTGTTAAAAAATAATTTTCGGTGAGTGCCTAGAACAAAATGTTTATTTCTGGACTAATACTTACGACGTGTTAATAATTAATACTGTTTATTTTTCAAAAATATTGTTAATTTTCTTTTAATCAGCTTAGTATATTTCATTTATTGTGCAAAAAGTTAGCAACCCTAGTTTAATCACTAGCTCACCTGTTGGTGAGCCGTGAGAGACGATAGGTCGAAGATGAAGCGTGCAGATTTGAAAGATACCTGTTCTGTTCACACTGACTTTGAAAAGGCCTTGAATATATTTATCAGGGAACAAGGAAGCCAGCAGATTATTTCATTTCTTGGCTATACAGATTGGAAACGTAGAATCAAAACGTTTGGTACGTATCTACTGAAAATCCACGGTATATGGGTGGTAGTGTGCCGAGTTTTTACTTGTCCTATTAGTGGAATGTCTCTGAAATGAATCCTCTAGAAAAAATTACAGACTCACACGCCTGATAAGCGCTACGTAGACCACCCTCACTCTCAAGTTGAAAACCTGTCGCCAAGCATATAACGGAGTATTCCAGCAACTTCACTTGAGAAATGAAGATGAGCAATTGAACAATTTTCAAACAAAAAACTAAGAAGTTTCTTGCTCAGTATTTTTTCCTTCAAATTTCAGTACAAAACTATAAGATACCTAACGTCTTCATTACATCATACATATTTCATCTCTCCATAAAACCAGCCGTACAAGACCTCACAATACCTCACAAGTAACCGCCATCCTTTCAATATTCGAACAGCCGATTTTACGACTCCAGAACTTTCTCTAGGTGACATTGTAGCGCACGCGACTGTTATAACTAAGTTATTTTCCAGCGAGAGATTGCAGCCTGCAGTAAAGACTTGGAGTAGGAAGTGTGTAAAGAAACCTCCACCAACCCTGACTGGACAAGTTACTCTACCCAGTTAACCAAAATTCAAAATTGGCTATCAAAGTTGACTAGCCGTAGGTACTTCCACGGTGCGTCACGCCTCTGCCGCGTTTAGACTGGTCATCTTTAAGGCTAGAGTGAATAAATTTCCTCTAGATCAACGTGTTCCATCCTCGGTCACAACGTTTACCATCAGGTGAGTTGGTGGCCAAACGCAGATCTATTCTATATTAAAAAAAAAAACTGTTCTTATCTCTTAAACAAGGTACAATTTTGAACATAGCGTAAGGAGTTGACTTTTCACGACCACTTATACACCGCAACGCTGCAACGACTGAGTTACTTACGAACGACTTACTTAAACAACGATAAGTGCGTGCACACTGGTGACAGCAACGTGTCTACTTTTACACTTTCTTGCAATATAATCCGTCCAGCACGTACTGAAAAACGTCAAGCTTGCATAAAAGCTTTCTTGTACGCAAGTAATAGTTATCCACAGCATGCACGTACACGACGCTTTGCATGTTGTGAAGTCTGATATACTTACAGTTTTCTGCTTCTGAAAGCTGTATCTTTAAACTTTGTGTACTCAGCTTAGTGGTAAAATAGTTAGAAAATAATATGACAGTGTCGGCCGACGAGATTGGAAAACTTGGAGCTCGCAGATCTTGGAACTATCCGTTTATGGCTCGAGAAGTTGGGACGTTTGGATTTGTTGGCGAGTCACCTTCGGCGGGTAATGATCATAACTTAGTTTAGTCAGCGGTGAACTTAGTTTTGGTCTAAGTTTGTAGGTATCTACATTGTAGTGACCATTATCAATAATTTTCTTTTCTATTCCCTGGATATAGGTCTCTTCGATGTGCAATCTGATCCAATTCTCTTTCAGACTCATTCCGTCTCTTGCTTTCCTTCACTAGCGCCTTTGGTCTACTAAATGAATTTGTCGTCTTACCATCGCCTAATAGGAATATTTAAGTTTTTTTTTATCGCGAATAAGTCCGTGTTTGACCTCCAACTCGCCTGTTGGTAAGCGACGACGTGGTCGAAGATGAAGCACGCAGACTTAGAAGATACCTATTCGCTAGATATAAGTCTAACAAATTTCGTTTCATCCGATAAATTTGCCCATCATTTGATAAATTTCGATAACTGCAAGTCGGATCACGCATTAAGGGTTCTTTACCACTACAAAATGAAAAAAGTAGAGCAAAACGACAACATCACGCCCGTACTGTCACCTATCCAAATACTGACTGCGCCTGATGTTTCTTAACTTTGTGGTGAACAGAAATTTGTCATCGAAACCGGTTCGAAAGATACAGCAGTTTATAGGTAGGATGGATAGACAGACAGACGGACGGAGAGACAGACAGTGTAGGCTTAATAACAGGATCCGTTTACAACCTTTGGGTAGTTTGGGTACGGAACCCAAAAAACTACAGACTTGCCTAATTTTCTTCCTTTACCTTATTTATTGTAAAAGACCTGCTAAGAGCGAATGCTAACAATTCATGAGGCAGTTTTTTACGAGGCATAGAAAACACCTCACGACGTTTCCTCGTTCACATTTCATCTGTAAGATGTAGTGCGATACGCGGTAATGTGGTAATTCGATTGAGTGCGTTGTATACGAGATATGTTGAGGATTTACATACAGATCGCCACCTACTTGATTTAGGTGTTTGTGCGAAAGTATTAATGAAATTGGCGCGCGAGAATTGGCGCGACTTTTGTGGGGGTTGGAATTGGAATGGTAAAGACTGACATGGTTTTTATTAGCTTTTTAATTATCATCATAATTTCAGCTTATCATGTTCCCACTGCTGGGTCTCAAAGAAATGATGGGTCCTAATCCACCATACCGTCAGGTTGTAAAGCCACCACTACCACTTCTACCACTCCTACTACCACTACCACTTGGCAGCCATCACTAATTATTACCTTCATTTTTAACTAAAAATATAAGTAAGTCGTTTTTAATGCCCTTTTTTTAAATGTCGTATCGGTTTGAAACTGCAAGTACATATATGTAATATTAGCGTATAGTGTTATATGATCATTGACGGGATATTTACCGTGGTAAGGTTGTGGAAAATAATCATATAACTTTAGTGAACAACCGTGATAGTTTAAAACAGTGTTTTAGCGTATAGTGTGTATATTCACACAATATAATAGTATTTACACATGTATTTACACTATATAAAGAAGAATTTTTTTTATTTTTGGATGTTTGTAACGAATTAAACCAAAAACTATTACTGTTTTTTTTTTCACCATTAGAATGCTACACTATCCCTGAGTAACATAGGCTTTATTTATTAATAGAATGTAAAAAAAAACAGTGGCTAGTCAATTGGACTGCTCTGGTTATAAAGCTAGAAGAAAATATTTAATGACTAGAAATCGTTTTGAGGTTAAGCTCATTTGTTTGGTTTTTAAGTCCCTTAACAGTGTTTTTGGATAAAGTAGGTAAATATTTGCATGTATACATTTTAGGTCTGAACGATTTGAGAAGCTGGTTTTGATCTGGTGTATTAGATTTGATACTCCAGTCAGTATTGCCTTAATCCAGCCAATCCCATTCCACTTCAAACGGAGAATATCTAACTTAATTAAACGATCTCCTATGTAGAGCTCCCACGAGTCAGTCACGGTCAATTACGGCAACAGGACACGTCATTAGCCTACTTCGTGACGTCACACGCCCCGCTTTGATGACGTCACGGCGCGTTAGCCTCCGTGAGCCACTCCAGACACAGAGAAGATAGTAGTTACGGTGGTAAATTTAGTCAATGTCTCCGGAATGAGGTCAAGAGAAGCTCGAGGCTAAAAGGAACATTTAGTTTGTAAGTGCATTGGTGTGTCAAGAAACAGGGAAACAGAAACAGGGAAGAAACAGAGAAACAGGGAAGAAGGGGGTTGGGGCGATAGAGGTTGTAAGCTAAAATACCTCAGGGCGGATTTTTTTACATAAAAATTATGTACGTAGACGTACATAACTTTGAGTCCGAAAATCTAAATGTTGTATCAAGTTAATCTGCAAAAATAATAGAATATTTCGAACATTTTACATTATCAACCATCAATGTCCACTGCTGAACAAAGGCCTCCCTCTCAGAGGGGTGTTGCCATAATCCCCACGCTTGGCAGGCGGCTTGGGGATCGCAGTACGTTCACCGTGTACTAATAGGACGCTGCTGCCCATCCTCCGGTGGTTCTGGTCGCAGTTTTACGACATACCCGGGTCATACACGGGCGTATTTCGAACATTTACGAAATATTTTTTTTTTAATATTTCGAAAATCTATAATGTACTCCTGGTCACGCTATAACTTGAGAACGGCTTTACCGAATTCATATATCTTTTTTTTAATGTTTTCTAATACTTCGTAGAAGGACATTTAAAAACGGCTAGACCGATTTGGGTGAAATTTTGCGTTCCTGGTGCGGGTCATAGTAGCGAGGCAGAAGGCCGAGCTTACACTTTTGCGAAGCCGGGGTGGGTCGCTAGTTTATAATAATTTGTGAAACAACTTAGGCTTTGTAGGTAGGTACATGTCATAGCTCGCAAATTTAAAAAAAGTCACCCGATGTAATTATAAATTAATAGGTTTTAAATTACCTACATCTCAATATGCCCAACAAACCGTCTCGTTTCAGTTTTCATAAAACATCGTCCATGTCGTGGAATATTTTCGCCGTAACTTTATCTGCGATTTCATATTCAGTTCGGCACAGAAAAAAGGTGTTCACCAGTTTTTCGGTGGGCAAGTTGAAATGAATTCACGCTGCGGTCTACGGAGAGATGAGACAAATAAACGTATGGACACGTCGCTTTGGGAAATAAGTAAATTAATAAATTCATTGTTCGTCTCCCAAATATACAAACATACAAATGACGGTATTCTGGTAGACTTGGTAATCTCCACTTCACTCGGTAAATAACGTACCTATCATACTCATAGCTAACGATTGTCATTACCTACTAGGTTTCCTTGTTTTGAGGATGCCATGAAACACACATTGAAAACTAATACCCAGACCAAGAGCAGTTTTAGTAGGTATTTATTTATATTATTTAAATCTAAACGCATGCATTCCGGGGCTTCATGCTATACATATTATGTTAATGTTATTAGTTGCTGTAATGATAGATGTATTGTTTTAATAGGTAATAAATAAATGTTGTAGGTAATTTTCAAAAGTAGCCAAGTCCAAATTCCCCCCTCAGCTACAAGCCGCAAGGCCAGTGCTTAAAACCTCAAACGTAAAGAAGGCACCGAGTTGCTCAGAAAAGACAAAAAAACTTAATGTTTTTCTTCAATTTGATTTGGCCTGAGTATTTTTAGTCTTTCAATATTGCCGAGTTTCAAATACACAAAAACTGCGAATCACATAATTTTGCTGTTTTTTTAAACGTTCCGTGTCCCATACTTTAATTTTCTAAGAGAAAAAGTCCTTGTGTTAGTGAAAAAGTCACAGTTTCGGGTATTGCGAGGTGGCGGGCCGTGTTGTCCTTCAATTTATGCTGCCAGTCTGACTACGGGTTTGGCTAGCCTGGTATTGCAAGGAGGTGTTTAGCTATTTTGACCGATTTTTGCGCTTTATTGTCGATTCGTTTGGTGTTTTTTCTGTTCCCTGGGGTTGCCACAGTTTTGTAGTTTGTATTAAAAAATATTTTTTTAATAATTTGTGTGACAGTATCTACTACTTTTTAGGCCGCTATGAGACTTAGGACGTGACCTAAAGATTGGAGTCCTGAATAAAACAATTTTTAGGTAATGATTTCTTAGTTTTTCGCGATTACTGAACAATAAAAAACGGATTAAAATTTTAATAAACATCGACAACGTTTTTTTCTGTTTTTTTTTTTTAAATCCTTTCATTATTATTCATCATATAGGACTGAACATAGCTAACGTCCACTCTGAACAAAGGCTTCCCCTATCGATCTCCAAAAGGGCCGGTTAGAAGCGGCCTGCATCAAGCGTTTTCCTGCGGTCTCTTTTAGGTCGTTTGTCCATCTTGTTGGTGGACGTCCTACGATGCTCTTACTGGTCCATGGTCTCTATTCGAGAACCTTTTGGCCACATCGGCTATCTGTTCTGCGTACTGTGTGCCCTGCTCACTGCCACTTCAACTTGCTAATCCGGTGGGCTATGTCGGTAACTTTGTTCGTCTCCGGATCTCGTCATTTTGATTCGATCTCGTAGAGAAACCCCGAGCATAGCCCTCTTCATAGCTTGTTGTACGACGTTGAGCTTGTTTATAAGGCCCATAAATACTTTAAAAGTTTTTAATATCAACCTTTAGATAGTTATTAAATATTTTACATTCAGTTCAAATTATATTAACCTTTTTATTTCTAATTACGACTCTGACCATGCGTCGTAATTAGAATAATCCAATCAACTTCCTTTACGTAGCTGATCCATCCAGAAAAGCTATTTAAGCGACGCTTTGATTCTTACAAAAGTAATGCAATAACAAAATAAACTTAACCAGCTAAACATTCACAGTATTGCATAAGAAAATGAGACGTACAACATTTAGCTACAAGCCACTATCCTGCAGAAGCTTATTAAAACGCGTCCGGGACTGCGCTATGTCTAATTTTCCGGTTTTGCCCGCGCAGATTGTTCCTTGCCCGTGGGACGTATACACCCTGTATCTATCTACCATCCACCTAGCGAATATATTCTTTGAGATACGGGATGCTTTACAAGATAGAGTGGTTTGTATTTTTGTAGCGAAATGCTTTGAATAGGGATTCTGAATGAATATACAGTTCGAGTAAGTTCTGTCGATCTTGATAGTTCAAAATCTATGTTTACTATGTAAATATATATTTTAAAAGAGGACAAAAATAAATTTTATCTACACTTAAATGTATTACTTAACTTTAAATTTTATTTAATCGTATTCAAGACTGTTATATTTTAAACAAAAATCACTAAACATTAATGCACGATGTTAAATAAACAAATTTTTATTTCTGAAGCTTTTTGATTAAGTAAACAATTTAGGTTAAAAAGAAGATCTGAAAATGTTGAATGGAGAAATGATAGGTATAGATTATTATAATGTCATGTTATTTTTATCATGCACAACCTTGCACAACATATAAAACAGTAAATTCACGAACTGGACCAAATTGAAACTACACGGGAAGCACCAGCTTTCAAACAAAAAACGAATCATCAAAAATATCCCGTTAATAATCATATAACTGTAGGGAACAACCGTGATAGTTTAAAACAGTGTTTTACTGAAATTTAACTCCCACAAACCCAACGCACTAATTCACTTCTGCTTATGGCTCAGCCAATCACAGATAGACAGAGAAATATTTAAAAAAATACTGTAACATCCTAAAGTTTTTAAAAGTTCAGCAAACGTAACTCTCATGCTGGTGTTACAAGTAGGTATATAATTATAGGCGACGGTGATCACTTACCTTACCCAGCTAACTTGTTTGTCTACTTATGGCATAAAAAATAAGCTTATGGTTCACATTACAAAAATGGAGCTTACACAATTTGTATATATGTAACCTAAACATTGAAGTTAAAACTTCACAATTTCCTGAAAAGCCTTAACACAGCAGTCAAGCACGTTGTTAATACTAAAGGTAAACAGCACCGCCGAGCCAACAATAACGAAGCAACGATATAACGGGACGCTCGATAGAGCGGAAGCGGGAACGAAGCGAGCGAAGTTATAACGAGGCGCGCGCGGAGCGAAAATAAAAGTTGCTGATTCGTGACGAAGAGTTTCGAGTTTGTAGTCTACGGGAATACTTAGCTTAGCTTACCTAGGAAGTAGCAAGGCGCTTGAAGGATGCAAATTGCGGCTCGGTTAATAAATAGCTAAATAACTTATTGATTGGTTGTTAAAAACTTGGCAAACACAGATAGAATGTCACCGATGTTTAAAATCACCGACGTGTATTTGACGCCTTTGTCTGTATTTCAGTCCGTCTGCTTGTGGCGTCTTCAAAACAGAACAGATTTCAAAGCTACTTTAATCAGAATAGTTTTCAGCTGTATATTTTGAAAAAAATCTGTCCGGCTCATAAATAACAGATGCGTCTTTTTCCGAATAGGTCGGGGTATTATTTTATTCGAAATGTATATACATATATTATGTTTGCCATAAACATGGATTCAAAGTAAATATTTTTTTCTCTACTTATTAGGTACCTATATTCGTTAGTCACTAAACCATTCTAGTTAAAATTGGACAAAAAGAAAATGGTATATGCAAGAAAGTTACTTCAATATTTTTTTATCTCTGAATATGCAATAAAATTCAAAGATCATAATTCAAATTGTATAATGCCACACCGCATAAGAAATAATAAGAACTAATTAAAAATACTTACTGTTAATAAAGTGTACAAAAGTTTACGTTACGAATACATATAGAAAAATATTATCCCTTGTTTTTCTTTCATGGTTACCTACCTAAGCAGGCAGTGGTAGGCACTAACTAGTAAGTAAAGTTTCTGTTTCTATGGTGCTTTTGGAAGACATTGTCTAAACTATCTGCATGGGTATACAAATACATATTATTGGATCCCTCAGCTAAACTTCAGTCATAAAGGCCCACAAAAAATAACCTACTTGAGACCTCAAAAAGGTTACCTTAGCAAGGTTCATTGCTCTATCGTTCCCACGAGTGTAGGTACCTACTCCGCTTTGATCTTGCCCCGTCCGGATGATACCCAATATTTTACATTTCAGCTTTATGATCGGGGATCATGATATTATGAATGTATTACTAAACCTACTATAGCAATAAGGTTTGTGAAAATGTTTTTCATCATCGTCATCAACAATTTTCCCCTACTGCTTGCTGTGGGTCTCCTTTTCGGCGCGTCATCTTTTCCTCAGTCCTGTGCAAGTTTCGTCCACTGCTTTTCTGCAACCTTAATGATGACGTCTAGTACGACGAGTAGACGAGTGGGCTAGTGGTCTTCCAGGTGGTGGTTTTCCGTTCCGCAGCTACTATTCTGTGTCCGCTTTAGCCCATCATTATTTGCCTCATTAAAGACGTCCACTTTTGGACATAGGCCTCCCCCTTAGAACTCCAGACTGAACGACGCCATGCCTGCCATATGCATCCACTGGATGCCGGCAATTCTCACGATGTCGTCAATCCATCTAGTGGGAGGCCTACATACGCTGCGTCTTCCTGTTCGTGGTCTCCAATCAAGAACCTTTCTTCCCCATCGATTATCGGTTCTTCAAGCGACATGGCCAGTCCCTTGCTACTTAAAATTGCAAATCTGAGCAGCTGTGATTATTCGGTGATTACCTTCATTCCGGATTTTATCGCACATAGAAACTCCGAGCACAGCTCTCTCAATTTTTAAGCAACTTTGACGAGTTTTTCCAAAAGGCCAGAAATTAAGGACCACGTCTCAGTATCATAATATATCCACTACTCGTCCATCCACTTGAAAATGTACATAGTTAAAACTCTTTTGTATGCACATTTTTACAGAGACTGTAAAACATACCAATCTAGTTTTAGCTGGTTAAGTCTGGATCCCAAAAGGTAACCTTCGAGTTCGTTGCTCCCTCATTAGTTACACGCTCACATGAAAATTTTGTTAAAGTTCCATTTAGTTTTTTCATTATTTATTTTTAAACTCCGACCTGAGACGTCATTCCGCCGCCATTTTTTGCCCCCCTCCTCACTCAGCTACACAATTTGTCTTCAAACTTGCGACCTGAGAAGGGGGGAAGTGGGGGAGCCACCCAGCGTAATCAGGATTTCAGCCCCCTTGGGCTTATGTACGGCCTTAGGTGATAGTGAGGTAAAGTTTGTATTTTAGGTAGAAACGCCTGTAATACTTCGGGTCTTGACTTTACGAGAAGGGCAAAGAAAGGTTGTTTGTCGTGTAGCAGCCTTTCTGAATAAGCTTTTTGAAAAGGTCGTTTTTTTACGGACCTAGGTATGCAAAAGGGTTCAAGAGGATCTGTTTGCTGATTTCATGAATATTTGTATGTACGATAGGTAGGTTTTTTGTTTGTTATGGTAATATGTGATATAAGTACCTACTTACTTATAAGTAAAAATGATTAGGTATATTTAAAAGTTGATTAAGTTAGGTAACCTTTTACAAGTAAAAGTTATATAAATAAATAAATACATTTATCTGGGACATTCACACATGGTCATCTGACCCCAAATCCCCCAAACTAAGCAAATAAATATTAAATAAATATTTTAACCGACTTTAAAAAAGAAGCGCTCAATTTGACGCTTTTTTTTTCGTTTATTTAAGGATCAACAAACAATATACAACAAAATATAAAACTAGAGATTAAGAAAAAAAAATTGTTTGTAAATAAGTATTATATATAACTACAGATTGCATACTCATTTGAATGATATTTTTTATTAAATTGGTTGAGGGTAGTTCTATAAAAAAATTAAAAAATGTTCAACCAATTTAAATAAAAATAGTGTTAGGGAAAATTTGGGTGTGAGTCCCGTTTACCTACTGAATTTCACCTACTTTCTGTGAAGTTGTTTTTATTTGCAATTATAATTATTACCTAAGAATTAACTACCAATGCAAAGTCTTACTAATTTGTACACATGTAGGCTCAATTTGTGATGATACGAGAGCTTTGTTTTATACGTAAAATGCTGGTTAATAAACGGACATTGTCGTGAGTCTGTCTGTACGTATATAATTATATACCTACGTGCAGACTTGTCGTAGTATCGGTTTGTTAACTAACTAATGGGCATTTTTGTTTTTATGTTTATAAATATAAAAATAAAAAAAAGGACACAAAAAAAAAAAACTTACTGCAATTACATCTATTAATTATGAATAAGTACTTGTATAATATATGATATACCTATGTGTTTGTTTGTATAATATAATTAAATATGTGTTAGTCAAATTAGGTAAAAGTGAATAACGCCGAAAATTATTTAAAAAAACTGCAATATGTTTGGTCTAACAATGTCTCCGGCATGTGTCGGAATTAATATAGACGGAACAAAAAAAAGTCTTAGTAATAAAGACTAGGCATGTCATAGTTTTAAAACCTTGTATTAAATGTAGGGGTCTCTTAAGTAAATACAATAGGTACGTAAACCACTTCTGCCAATATATTCAAGAAATACGCAATTCCACCGAAATACGCCACTCTAAAACGCGGCACATAAACCCAGAGCTACACAGCTGTGAGTACGTATACAAGCTCTACATAGCCCCGCTCCGAGAGCCGAGTCAACGGTCCCGTGACCTATTTACAACGACCTACATAGCCCACCTGGTACATACCTGTTCAGTGTTCGCCAATCTCTCACCTGGCTAGAAGCAAGCTGCCATTGGATCGCTGGCGACCAATTACACCTGCCAGGTGACGCAAGGTAGGCGCAGGTAGTAACCGCGCGCAGGTGTACGCCTCGCAAAGACCCCGCCCCGCTTTATCGAGCTGCGCAGGTGAGCTGCGCGCCGATTGGTCCACACCACAGGTATACCTGCCAGAGCTACAGGTGTGACGCGCACCTACGCATTCCAAATTCAAAACAGTCTTTTAACGGTTGCGAAGGTGTGTGCTCGTGTTTTTTGTTGTAAAAAGGTGTTATAAAGGTGTGTTTTGTGCGCATGTGTTGGGCGATTGATGTTTTCTTGAGGTGTGCTAAATTTAGCGAGGTGGAGGGTGCGGCCTTGGAGGTCGAGAGGTTGCGGAGGGATGAGGCAGGAGGACCTGTAAGTATAAGAATTACTGAAGCTTAAGTTTTTATATTGAAAAATATTATTTTTATGGTTCTACTGAGGTGTTTATATACGTAGGTATGTACTGCGAGGAAACATCTCTAGACTTTAGGCGTACCTATACCTACATGAGACGAGTTGTAAAAAACACTAATAACATTTTATTACGCGCGATACAACTTTTGTAAGCAATGATAATTAAATTTAATACCAATCAATGCAGGTATGTAAATTGTAAATGTTCCGGACATTTCGTGACGTTTTTGCACGGTTTTCAGAGTCATCTGACCCCAAACTAAGCAAATTTTGCAATATGGCTTTCAGAGACTGATATACGTACATTTTTTTTTTTAAATATACAATTAAATAGATATTAACACGCAGACATAGAACAAACACAAATGTTCATCACATGAATGTTTGCTCTAGGTGGGAATCGAACCCACGCCACCAAGCGCAGAAGGTAGGTGCACTACCAACTGAGCTACCGGGGCTGTCATGTAGTACATTATAGTAAGTATATATGTTGACGTATAGACTGTGTAGGCTCGTATTTATAAATATTACATCTAAAAAAATATTTGCAGGAATCTTTTAAAACAATAGTAGGTATTGGTAATCACCGTTTTAAACTATCAGGGTTGTTCACTACAGTTATATGATTATTTACGGGATATTGACCGTGGTAAGGTTGTGGAAGGAGCTCTCCATATTTCAGCGCAGTTACATGCACCATGTTCACGGGAAGACTGAAGAATGCGGGTGGTTGGTGAAAAAGTTCAAAGTTAGGTGCAGACAAAACGATCTACCCTCTTTCTTAGTCTTTTGCTACGGTTATCACCGGAACTCGAACTCGAACCTAAGTCTCGACATAACACACTCATTGTATCACTGCGTATAGTATTTTGAACACATTTTGAACGTAACCTTTTATTTTTAAGGCAACCTAATACTGGATTCCACGCACTGGCGAGTTGAAAACCATCACCTCGATTGAAATTCTGGCATTTCGAGATTTCAATAGTTTCCTTTACCGAGCGCCACTACATACCAAGGCTGGTAAAGGTTATCATCCAAAACACATTTTTAAATACATTATGCATTCTTGAAACACAGTTCAAAAACACACGGCGTATTCTACCATAACACTAAAGCCCGTCGCCCCCACCTAATTAAACACTAAAAGCACTAAAGCGTACCTATACCAAAGTCCTAGGTAATGAGAACGGGCTCAAAGGACCGTAGGAGGGGGGGAGGTGAGCTGGTGAGGGTTGGAGTGGGAGGGAGGTGGTAAAAGCCACTTTAATTATGAAAGAAGATTGAGTAGAAACGTAATGCTGGTGCGATAGGTGGCTTGGCAATTTCATTTTAAAGATTATAAATGCTTTTGAAAGACATCATTAAATTAACTCTATAATAGTGACGATTTTTTATATGTAGCATATTAATATAAGGTTTTTAACTACCAAGTATCTTTATCTAAACACAAGTAGGTATAATTATTATTAAAACTCCGTTAAAAGAGCTGAAAATCTTCTAACGACAAGATTTTCTTGAATCATAGCTAAAATAAAACTCGGTCACACAACGGGCAATGGAGAGAGCTATGCTCGGAGTTTCTTTGCGCGATAGAATCCGAAACGTAGATATTCGTTAAAGAACCAGAGTCACCGACATAGCTATTAAAATCAACGTTTTTTTTACTGTCATAAAATATGTCTTTTTTATTAATGGCAAGTGCCTTTATTAAATAAACAAAATAGGTATAAGCATTGCCATTCAACGTGGTAATGCCGCCAGCATGCTAGGTACGCTGCCAACTGATAGTGGGTTTGAGCATTTGGATTGTCTTTAGATCTTCAACGGTCTATGGACAGTCTAACTGTTTATTTAGTGTTAAATCAAAGTTGAAGTTGAAGTAGCAATGGGCAGGCCACATCGCTCGAAGAACTGTTAACCGATGGGGAAGAAAGGTTCTTGAGTGGAGACCGCGAACCGGAAGACGCAGCGTAGGTAGGCCTCCCACTAGATGGACCGACGACATTGTGAGAGTCGCGGGCATCCAGTGGATGCGGATGGCAGGATGTCATTCAGTGTGGAGGTTAAAGGGGGAGGCCTATGTTCAGCAGTAGACGTTTGGCTGATGAAGATGATAGCTAAAATACTCTTGAGTCAACTTTCGAACAGAAACAAACCAAATCAAATCCGGTTCAGCCGTCTTGGAGCTTTGATGCCACAAACAGACACACAGATAATCAGACATATACACACATTAAACTTAAAACACCATTCCTATTGACCTGTTCGATTCCTACCCAACTGTTGATCGATTTCAATTTTTTTTCTTTTGTTCGCAAGGGTATACTTTCAATTTGGTCCCATTGTCACTAAGTCAGGATCTGATGATGAGATGCCAGGCAAATCGAGGGCAAACTTTAAATTGTATAGGCCCATATTACGTTTTTCATATGTTATTAAAGTCGGTTTTTAATCTTAACCACTTGTTACCTATATAAAATATTGCGCGATAAATCCCGATAAACTTTTAAATATATAAACTGATTACCACAATTCTCAACAATCTGGCATAAAAATACTAACTCAAGTTAAATAAAAGCATTCAAAGAAATCTTGCTTGCAATGTCATATCTTCCAGCTAGATATAGATGACTCTATAGTTTGCTAGCTACCTTTGATAAAACGTTACTGAGCGAGCTTCAAGTCATAACTCAGTTGAGAACTGAATAGCATCCAATCTGAGGACCTAGTGGCAAGACTTGTTGCGTAGAGCAAGCGAGTATCAAGATATATATTCATTTTACCTTTGAATTGCAAGAATTTTTATACGTATATACAACTATTTGCGCCCCGAGGTTTCACCCGCTTGGTGATGAAAATCGGTTATGATGATAATGAAAAGTAGCCTATGTGTTGATCCAGGACATAAGCAATGTATAACCCCAAATTCCATCCAAATCCATCCAGCCGTTTTTGCGTGATTGAGTAACAAACATCCATCCATACATCCATCCATCTATCCAAACGTTCACATATATGATATTAGTGTGAAAGTGTGATTCTTATTTGGAGAAATAGATGAATGGAAACTCTTTGTTGTACAAACTAGAAATAAAAGTTACAGGTAAAGAACCTGGCCAGTGCAACGGTAATATTTCCAAGCGTCAAAATTTGCATGATTATTATAGTACACACTAAAATATAACAACAAATAATGGCCAAGTGCGAGTCAGTGACACATTTCTGTTTATCACCAAATTAAGCAACGTAATTCGGTTATTTGGACGACCTCATCATTTCTTTCATCGAATCCAAATTGCATATTTAACTAATTTTGAAGTCAGTTTTTAAATTGATAATTATTGTATTTTTTGGTCGTGCGGAACTTTCAGTGCGCGAGCCTGATTCTCATTGGCCTTTTATTTTACACTAGAGCAAATACTAAAATACGTTAAAAAAATACGTTTGTTGTATGGGGACTTTTTTATTATTACTCAATTAATCTGACCTAACATTACATACGAGTAGTCTGTGAATATTTCAACTGGTTATCTATTACGTTCGAAAGATACAGCCATTTAAAGGTAGGACGGACAGACAGACGGACGGATAGACAGACAGAGGCGTAGGCTTAGTGATAGGTTCCCGTTTTTACCCGTTAAGTACGGAACCCTAAAACGGTGTTACATTACAGCTTTCGAAATGCAATTATGTTTTGTAAGTACGAGTACAGAGTTTTTAATGCAATAAGTCCACTCTAATATCTTTACTTCCCTACTCTACATAGCTACATACTGATACGTACAGATAGCGCAGTTTCAAATAGATTTTAGCGTTCAGGGTGGTCAAAAGAATTAAAACACACATCACATCCTCAGGCAATTAATGTCCACTGTTGGCCTCCTGAGGGAGACCTTGTCCAACAGTGGACGTTCATTGGCTGATGATCTGTGTGTGATGTGATGTGAAACGCTAAAATCACGATAAAATAAATTTGACGCTGACTGTACAATCTGGTGGGGGCAGTTACCCCTCAAAAACCTGTTAAGTTTACCCAGCACTCACTGTTTGCAGGTCACCACTCGCGCTGTTTGCAGGGTTAAAATGTTTGCCATCCGCGCTGACCTATAAAAATAATGGAGTTTGAAACGTGGAGTGTGATGATGCTAACCCTACTGGTTATGGAAAAGGTGTTTCCGTTTTAGATATAAGTTTGATTCGATTTCAAGTCATCATTGTCATCATAATCAGCCCAAACAGGGTTACACATACAGACTGCACTAAACCGAAAGGAGATCATTGTAGTCATCATTATGAACAACTTTTAATATGGGACCAACCTTGAAATCACCAAACGGTCACGGACACATGTCAAAATGTTTTCAGCTGTATTTTTTTTTAATTTAATTTTTATTTAAGGATCAACAAGCAGTATACAACAAAATATAAAAGTACAGAAGCATTCAGAAAATTTTTGCTACATGTTATACCAGTATCGTTGACCACGGATTAAGTTTTTTTTTTTCAATTAATGTTGGTCCTATAGTAAAATGATGGGTACAATCACAGAAAAGAGAAGTAAATAGAACACAAACATAAATTGCACTTGGGCGGTGGAAGGAATGACATAGGACACATTTTTTTCCGGGGGAAACAATCTCGGAAAATCTTACGGTTTCTGAGGGAATATTCACGCGATTGAAACACGGAGCTCAGTTAGTCTATTATGAAAACGTCGTTCGGAATTAATTAAGCTCTATATTGCCAAAACTAAGACCCCTCACAAATGTAAATGCTGTACACATTAGCGGGCACTTCTCTCGGAAAAATAGCGCCATTATGGCTTTATTATACCCGACAATTAGCTAGCGGCGACTGTTCCGTACATGGACTGATGAGAATCGGAGGCTTCATAGTCGGACTATCATTTCGGTAGTGCATAATCATATTTATACAAGTATAAATAAAACAAATAATAATATATATTGAAATTGATTTTCTTTAGACCACAGTATATGACCTTTAACGGTTTGTTAGAAAGGCCAAGTAGTTTAGTCATTTGATAAATTTTATTTCGTTCATTCATTCAACATTTAAGAGCGTAGCTCTTGTCGGTGGAGTAACTTCCAGGCTTGACGGTCTTCTGCCAGCGTTTTCACCTCCCTGTACGACATGACACTTGCCTTCTCTTTTATTTGGTCTATGAATACTCTTCTTGGTCTTCCCGGTCCTCTCTTTCCTTCTACCTTTCCCTATATGATGGTTTTCATTAATTTGTCATGTCGTACAAGGTGGCAAACTTTATTTCGTTAAAAGAAAAAAAAACATCCTTATAAAAATATGAACATCGGATCCGACCCCACAGGTACCTTCGCCTTATTTACGAGTATATACCCTTGCCTCGGGCATTACCCACCGTTATTAGGTACATTCCAACGTTCAATATGTCCCGTTTTTACCGAGAGCTCTACCAAGCATATTGAGATAATAACTCTTTGAGATGATGATGTGGTCTACGATGGGAAGGGATCGTTGTCCACGTGAAAAATAGATTTGAAAATAACAAATCAGTCTACTGCATCTTGAACTGTACTACTCTTCTGAATGTTTTCTCTGAGCTACATCTATCATCATCATATCATCATGCAATATCGGTTCATCTTCGACCGTACCATTGTTTTACATCAAGTGAGAAAACGTAAGCCTATCCGATGTATTCTGGGTACAAAAAAACACACTAACATGTTGGTAAGTGAGTATGCATCCTGGTTGCATATATACCAAGACGAGCGAAGTCGCGCGCCTGATGGCTCTTCACGCTTGCCCATAACAGCTCAACGCCACTCAGAATTTTGAACTTCAACAGTTCAAAACCCTGGATGGCAATGCACTGCGCTCGTCACCCCGAGATATAAGATGTCAAATCTCTGTGTGCCCTGTAATTTCGCTGGAAACATTGCCCTTCAATCCGGAACACAGTAGTGTTTGCACACTACTACTTGGCGGTTGAATAACTGGCAAAGGTGTGGTACTTCCCCAGGCGGACCCCTGCAAAAGAGTCCTACCACTACAAAATGTAATGTGGTAAAATGTGGTATGTCCTAAATAAATCCACCACAGTGCGACCAGCGCAGAGGATGGGCAGCATCCTCTTGCAGTGCATGGTAAACGCTCTGCTGCCTGCCAAGCATGAAGATTATTGCAACTTCACCTCACCATAGGGGAGACCTAGCAGTAGGCGTCGTCTGGCTGATGATGATGATGTTTGTCACCCAACTCCGTAACGGCAAAACAGATTTGAATGAAATTTAGTATGGAGGTAGCTTATACGCTGGATTCAAACACTATAAAAGTTTTCTTTTTTTTTTTTCATGCTTTTATAGGCTTGCGTTTGACCGCCAACTCGCCTGATGTTAAGCGATGATGCAGTCTACGATGGAGCACACTTGCCTAGAAGAAGCCGATTCACTCGTGATTTGATTTGAATTCCTGTAGTATAGGGGTTGAAACCGTGGGTCGCTGCTAGTTATTAAAATATGTAAAACTTATATATTATTAACGCGATAATAATTATTTACCGTGATAAGGTTATGGATGGAGCTCCTTATATTTTGGCGCACTTACATGCACTACGAGTATGTTTACGGGAAGAATGAAAAATGTGGTTTAAAGAAGTCTTCCTGTGATTTATTTTTTTACTGCAATTTAACGGTTGATCAGTGACATGAATAGCATAATTATTTTAGTATGAAGTTACCATGGAATACCAGAAGCTACTCAGTCTTCAGCCGTCTACTTTCTTGAAACGAATTTATTCGTGAAGTAAAAAGACAGGTGGATATCAAAACAAAATATACCACATGAGTTTAAATAAAACCAAAATAACTTGACACGAATAAATGGCATAGAAAACTGCGTAATAATTTTACTAATCTAAATCAGAGAAATGATTTATTTGAATTAAATATTTGAAAGAAGTAACACGGCTGCAAGGTTAACTAATAGAAAACCCCAATCAGTTACTTCCTTAATATTCCAGACACTGAATACGTTTTAGTTTGACCGTGTGTCTGTCTGTTAATTTTAAAATATCGCATCCGGTTCTTTGATGCCGAAAAGCCGAGATTCTTAGGTGAAAATTTCGTTATAATATTTACTATCGAAGTGTTATATTAGGAGCAGTAAATTAAAATTCGTGACAGCGTTCAATAAATTTAATTCGCTAGTGATATGGTTTATGACGTGGGTAGCCAATATATTTTCTGTGGGCCGTAAGATATCTGATTGGTGTTGACTTATGTGTTGATTGAATTAACATTTTATGCTTATAGTTTCTGCCTATGTACGACTTTCATATAAACTTTCAACCCCCATCAGACCCCCTCTTTCATCTTGTCATATTTTTTTTTTGCGGACGTCTACGCCCCAAATGGAATCTACGGTCTAGAAATTTTCGAGGATTCGTGGTTAGTCGGTGAGTGTATATTTGTATATTTCATGAAATGGTATTTAATGTGTCCATATTTTGAGGAACCCTTTTCTACAAAAAAATACTCTTAAAGACTCGTCGTTAATATAATTGATGGAGAATTTTTGTCTCCTCCAAAATCTTGTACGCACATAGCGTTCAATATTTCAATGAGCAAATAGGTTTTATTACGTTTTTCCAATAAAAAGAAGAGAACGCGCAGAGAGATGCGTTAGGATTTACAAACAAAAATAATGTAGGTTCATTTCCAGATGGTGTCCCAGTCCTATGATAGGCTCATTGTAAATTCCATGTTCCAAAGCAACATTTTAATGAAATGTGAAAGTTCCTCCAAACATTTATTTTTATATACATTTTTATTTGAATATCGAAGCATAGTATCAAAAAATTATATACCCACAATACACAAACCTTGGTGTCATTGGCCTTGGCTACGCCACGGTTGACATTTTCACGTTCATTCTTGTTGCCTGCCGTTAAAAATTTGAAAAAAGAAGATAAAATACCTAAAAGCATAAATCTATGGGTGAAACGAATCAAAAGTGTTGGCAACATCTCCAGTACACCGAGTACTAGATAAAGTGTATCTATGGAAACTGAAGAAAAAAGCAACCAACGGGCTCTCGAAGAAGACCGAAGACAAAGAGACCAAAATGTTGGAGCCTTCCTCTAAATAATCTGGTCAGAAAACAAAGTTAAACGAAATAAGGTAGGTAAATAATTAAAAGCAGCCGATTTAATTTGACCGGCGGCGCCAGCATAGTAAGTTGTAGGTGTTTCCGTCAAATTATTCCACCAGAAATAGTCGTCGTAAAGCATACGCTCTCACGCGCAATTAGAGCTCATTTGTGAAAATTATAGAGGTTATTTTAGAATATCCTGACCTAAAGAACTTTTTTGGAAGGCACCTTTTGACGTCATCGGTCGGTCGCACGTCACGACCGCGGATTGACGATTTTAGTCAAAACTAGCTTTTGATGTGATAAAATTACTTGCTAAAAATATTACGATTGTCGGTTTCTGAATTCTTTATCAGCTTTGCTGGACGACATGAAAGCGACCGTAGCTTACCGGTTAGCGCGCTAGGGACGTAAACCCGGAAGGTGGCGCATGCTGGTTCGAATCCGGCCGGTCGTAATTTTTTTTGAGTCTATAATTTTTAAATAGTAAATCCTGAAGTGAGGAATAATCCAAGATAAGACAAACATAAGAGATATATGGTAAGGTGGCGTGGTGGGTGCGAACGCATCTGGCCTTAATCAGGCTTGATGCCTTTAGTTAAAATCACTCTGAAGACGACTTTACCGCCCTTTTTAACCGACTTCCAAAGAGGATGAGTTTCTCAATTCGACTGTTTTTTTATGTTTGTTACCTCAGACCGTTTGTCTAGGTGAACCGATTTTGATGATATTTTTTTTTTTATTTGAAAGCAGGTGCTTCTCGTGTGGTCCCACCACAATTTGTCCAGTTCTGGCATTTTTGTAAAGTTGGTTTTTATACTGATAATTATTTGTTTGCATGGAGATTAGTCAAATCATTGGTGTCGGTACAAGTTTCTTAGTGTGAGTGAAAAATTAGTAAGTGAGCCGTGCTATATACTATTATGTATTCTGTGGTCGTACTTACAGTTTTTGCTGTATAGTGATTTTTTAATGATAAAATTTAGACACTATATATAACACGAACGATAATTGTACCAAGACGTATCTCCCTTGTTTGACTGATCTGAGGGAACAAACACTTTTTGAGGCATTTGGGGTCGAGACACTGGGCCTTTGGGGACCGGGCCCTCACCTCATTTTCAAAAATCTTTCAGGGCTCCTGGTAAACGCGACGCGTGACCAAAGTGCTGGCGTGTATCTGGCTCAACGTATAAGCATTGCCATTCAACGTGGTAATGCCGCCAGCATGCTGGGTACACTGCCAACTGATAGTGGGCTTGAGAATTTGGACTGTTTTTAGACCTTCAACGGTCTATTCACAGTCTAACTGTTAATCTAGTGTTAGTGTTAGCTTGTATTTTGTTTACTTAATAAAAGCACTAACACTTCAATAGAAAAATAACTTTCGAATGTTTTTTTTTAAAATTAGGTAGTATCGACGTTTGGCCACTCTCTTGATGATTTACCGTTTTAAATTTCAATGTCCGTATGAGATATAAACAGAAAGACTGTTTGTTACAAATTTAGTTGGTTAATTTCTGATTTATGGAAGCAATCTAAATGCATAGCTAAAACATTCAGAGGTAGGTATAAGTATCTACTAATTACAAGACATCGCAATACTATCAATGGTACCTACTGTCTAATAGTACCACAGAAAAGGAACAATTCAGTGCAATATATAAAAAACTACCTAATCTTACTTTATAATAATCTTCTGTAAGAACTAAAAAAAAATAACAACATAATGCAAAGAGTAGAATAAACAAGCAGAAGGTACAGTCGCGGCGCGGTAATCTGCGAGTGCCTCGGGCTCGTGATTAGCCCTGAGAGCCGTTAAAAGCCTTGAAAGTAGGGTTGCCATCCGTCCGGGTTTCCCCGGACTTGTCCTAGTTTAGAGGACATCCGGGGCGTCCGGGCGGGGCTTTATTTGTAGTCCGGGTTTAAAAATTTAAAGTCTTTGGCTGCCCGCGACACACGCACTGTGCCTGCACGTCGCAATTTTTACACTGACTATGTTTAAAAAACCTGTTGACATGTCCGAGTTCTGAGCTTTAAAATCCGAGGTTTACACGCGTCTTGTCCTGGTTGCCAAATTTTAGAGATGGCAACCCTACTTGAAAGGTGCCGATGTATTCAACATAGGCAAAGAGCACCGAGTTTACTTTAAATAATAATACATAAGAACGTTATAATAGCTTTCGAATAATTCATCTAGCTATTTTCTAGTATTTTTACTTTATTCCCGGATTTAAGTTTCCTATGACTTATAAAAGTTAACTTTGTCTCTGCCTATTATACTCTGTTATCAGGTCCTCTCTGTTTTTTTGTCATGTTTTAACGACAAAAACGATTTTGATGAAGCTTGACAAGAAAATAAGTAGGTCAGGACATCATGAGGACAGACGGACATAGGATAGTTAATTTTATCCCGGAACGTTGCGGGCTAGTATTATATAATATGATTTTATTTCACTTGCATGTATACTGTTCAGGCATTTTAAAAATGTATTCTTAGAATTCAAAAGATTGCCCCATCTGTTCATATAAACGTTTTCTATTCTATTACGTTCAGCTCATTACGACGCGTAATGAATGCCTGAGCACGGAATAAGTATACAGGATGCTTCCATATACAGTGCGCTTTGTGAACAGCCTGTAGGTATTGTGCACTTTTTATATGGATAATAAATAAATAGACTTAACTTTGGTTTAACTACTTAGAAGCCTTCAATTTGACTCGGAACTTTGTTTTTGTATTAAATACTTAGACTTACTAAGATAAACATGTTTTCATCATCATCATCATCATCTGCCAGAAGACGTCCACTGCTGAACATAGGCCTCCCCCTTTAACCTCCACACCGAACGACATCCTGCTATCTGCATCCACTGGATGCCCGCGGCTCTCACAATGTCGTCGGTCCATCTAGTGAGAGGGCTACCTAGGCTGCGTCTTCCGGTTCGCGGTCTCCACTCAAAAACCTTTCTTCCCCATCGGTTATCAGTTCTTCGAGCGATGTGACCTGCCCATTGCCACGTCAACCTGCAAATTTTAATATGTTTTTTATGTGTCGGTGACTCTGGTTCTTTGGCGAATAACTACGTTCTGGATTTATCGCAAATATGTAATTAGGTATAATCCAAAGACCTTAGATATAGGTCTGTGGTATAATCGATAGATATTGTAAGTAATTATTTAATTGCTAATAAAAAAAAAATACTTGTTGTTATGGCTAAACGAGTAAATATGAAATAGGTCATCCACATATCTATTTAAGATAGAAACTAAATTTTCTCTTAATCTTTCTATTTGATAGAAAAAGAACTCCAAAATCCAGTTTTCGTTGCTTATTTCGCCAAAAAATTTGAGAGGGCCTTTCAACACACAAACTTTCACATTTATAATTAAATTAGTGTGATGTGTACATACCTACTTAGTTAGTACCTCAGTAACATACCTCAAAAACAGCGACCCAAGATTACCAACTCTAATACCCCAAAAAACCGTCAAATCCTTTCTAATTACAATTTTAAATCTTTTGATCAACACATTACGTCAAACCTCCATCAGGCAAGGGTCAGTATATATTGAAACCCCGAGCTTCAATTAAAACCACCCTGTATGGTTAATAAAGAGGCACGTTAGCTCTTTCATTACACCATGTATAATGGGGCGTGCAAATATTTTTAATCCTACGTCTCATACATCTTCTGCAGCTCATTTTGACGGACATTGCTTTTACGGGCAGTATTTTCCTCTTCAACCAAAAACTAACTTTATTAGCTGATGCACACAGTTGCAAATCACTTCCTTCCTAATACCTGAAAAGTAAACAAGCGTGAGCAAAAATATGTTCTATCATAGAGGACTAAAGTGTACTTTAGTGGTGTGTCGATAGTTCTGAATTGGTGTATGATGGGATTCCTTTTTTAACGCGTGGATATTGCATTTGTGGTGTCGTAGGGTTTTGTGGACAGGTGGGTAGGAAATGAAGGTAATATGATTGATTGCTACCTAAGTGAAAAGACGAGATAAAGCACGATATGAGGAATTCCTTATTTCGTGAGATAAAGGCTGTATATGCTTATTATAAATAAGCCGGGGAAAAAGAAACAGTCTTTTCAAAACGAATATTATGAATGCAAAAGTGTGTGTTCCTCTTTCACAAACAAACATACATTTCCATTTTCCTTCCTAATAAGGCGTTTCACAGTTTGCATAAAAAAGTAGAATCAAAGTGCTACAATGTAAAACAATCGCCTTTATTTCCTTAATAAATAAAACGAATAAAGTACAATAATAAAACTTCAATAATTAATTTTGTATAGAGCACCCAAAACTGGGTGATGAAGGCCTACACCAAGTCATTCCATGCTTCGCGGTCGATTTGTGCTAGACGGGTCCAGGTTTTATCTGCAACGTGAACAACCACGTCGCATCATCTTCTCCTGGTTCTGCTTTTCTCCAGTGTGGCATCTTTGCGGGATTCAGTGAACGATACTAATTCCGCGAATAAGTCCACATCTGACTACCAACTTGCCTGTTGATAAGCGACGATGTGGTGGAAGATGAAGCACGCAGACTTAAAAGATACCTATTCACTCTGGCTTTAAAAAGGCCCAGATTATATCTCTCTGGAAACAAGGAAGCCGGCAGGTTGTTCCAATCCTTGGCCGAAACGTAGAGCCACAACGTTTCGTACTTATCCAAGGAAAATCCAGTGTATGGGTGACAGTGGGCTGATTTTCTACTTGTCCTGTAGTAGAAAGGGGCTGGTAGGATAAGGTTATGTAGCTCAGATGCACATTCTCTTATGTTAATCCTGTAGACTCGCTACTTTTCGGCGTTGTCCCAGACTGTGCTTGTTTCTAAACTACAAATAAAGCTTTGATTTCAGTATATGTAGGTACTTATTCAAATTAATTGTCACAATTTTACCTATTAATAGAACTAAAAAAGAAGCAACATAAAAAAATCTACTGAGCAAATCTCCAATTCAAAACAAATTCACAATAACTGCTAAATAAATCGCGTTTAGATACAATATGAAATTGCGTTTCAAAGTTCAAACTCACGTTCATTTGTCACAGTTTCCTTTCTCCTATTTATAACCGAACATCGTAAAAACCTTACCCATTCAGCGTAAAACTAACCGTAGATCTTAATAACAAGTTTTATTTTCCTTTGCGAGGGAATTATCACTTAGTGGCGTATAACATTGATTCGGGTATCAGTAAAGCGCATCACACACGTGTCAGCGTAGTTGACAATTAGGCGCGCTATTCACGGGCATCTTTTGCCGAGTCGCGGTCGCGTGCCGGGACAGCCAGCCATTTGCCGCACTCGAGTGGTAATGAAATGGATGAATTAATTGTTCAAAACGAATTTTGTTGTGAGAACATTTAATAGGCAGTTTTGTTCGAAATAAAATGTATTATAATATTATTTTCAACATTTCGAGATGAAAAACTATTACACATTGTTATTATTGTAAGTCCATGTTTGACTACGAACTCGCATGTTGGTAAGCGCCAATTTTATTTTATTTTATCTATAACATGTTTTTTTTCTTAAGATTATAAATAAAATATTGCACGTGACATAATTTTCCAACACACCAACAAATCAGTGAATGTCAACAGTAAAACCACAGAAAAGAAAATTGTTTTTTGTTTAAAATAGAGAACGGCTGTCAAGGCATTTTTGTAAGAAATTTGTTGTAGCTACTTGCACCCATAGCAACTGTGTTAGCAACTGTGACGCGGAGTTCGACGCGTTGACATAAATAAGAATGTTCAATCACATATCTGTCACAATACCTGGCGACAGAGTTTCCTTCTCATTTCCGTTCTATTTACTTCTCTTTTCTGTGGTTATAATATTAGGATTATTAGGATATCTTTTACCGGTCAATACAGCTTAATTATTTGTGACTGAAACCATGCCAGAAAAAACATCAACACCGCGGGTAAGCACATAAATTAGACTAATTATAATACAACTAGGTACGTCGTGAAATATGGGAGCAACCCTGAAATAGCGAGAAGACATCATTTCTATGGAATAGCTGATTTTTTTCGCGATATCTGAGTTGGTGACATAATAGGTAAAAGCTGTTCTGATGAGCACAGTAATCAGTAAAAAAATCTGCTTAGTGCGCTGTTTCTTATGTTCCGTACCAGCTGGAAGCTTTAGATTCGGTAGACCGGCGTGCTTTGAGGCTGAGATGACAGCAAACTATTCACCAAAAAATTGCAAAGCCTCGAGCACGGCCGTAGTTTTTTTTATTTTCATATGTATCAATAGGCTTGTGTTTGATCGCCAACTCGCCTGATGTTAACCGATGATGCTGTCTAGGATGGAGCACGCATGCCTAGAAGAAACCGAATTTTGACTCGACAAAACTACTAAAAAAATCTTTAAAACTGCTAGATGGTTATCATCATCATCAGCCAGAAGACGTCCACTGCTGAACATAGGCCTCCCCCTCCAACCTCCACACTGAACGACATCCTCAGCTTCTCCGGATGTCCGCGACTCTCACAATGTCGTCGGTCCCTCTAGTGGGAGGCCTACCTAAGCTGCGTCTTACGGTTCGCGGTCTCCACTCAAGAACCTTTCTTCCCCATCGGTTATCAGTTCTTAGAGCGATGTGGCCTGCCCATTGCCACTTCAGCTTGCAGATTTTAAAAGCTATATCGGTGACTCTGGTTCTTTGGCGAATATCTACATCTGGATTTTATCGCGCAAAGAAACTCCGAACATAGCGCTCTCCATTTCCCATTGTGTGACACTGAGTTTTTCCAAAAGGCCATCAGTTAAGGACCACGTCTCAGTACCAGATACCCTATAAATACATTAAAATAAAATAACTGGGCAAGAGCGTGTCGAGACACGCATATGGTAGGGTTCAGTTTTCCGTAGTCAGTCATAAAATTGTGGCACAATCATCACAGTTCAGTAATTGGTGGTTACAGATAAGTTCGAAAAAACTAAGCTCTGTGGACTTAGGTAACTATTTTCAGAAGTGCATAACATATACTTTTTATGGTTTAGTCAAAAAAACTACACTACTTGAGAAATATTCTTTGTTAAGACCATTTTACATAAATCGTCAATGACTTTTGAGCTAAAAAGCCTTGAATTTATTACAGTTATATCGCTATAACTCAAAAAAATATAATTAGAAATGTTCGAAATAATATTGAAAGAACCCTAAAAATTAAGATAAACGGTATTTCTTTTCTGGAGCTCACACGTTTTTCACAGGCCCAAACTGACAGTATTTTTGATGTCGTTCGGAAAAAGGTGTCTTCGTTAGTGAATAGACAGCAGGATAGTAACAGCATCGTCCTGAAAACTTTATAAGAGTCCCTTCCGGCCTACATTTAGGCGTTATGTTCAGACGATGGTCAACTAAGAGTCGAAAAAATTTGAAAATGTCTGCACAATATATTTAAATTAAATAAACTTTAAAACTATTTAAAATTGTACTCTAAATTTAAGGATCATGTTGTTCGAAAATAATTAGATTTGATTTTGAAAACTTTGAATAGTTATAGTAAAATTGTGCTTTTTTCAGTTTCAATTACAAGCTTGTAAAACTATTTAGCTAAGAAATTAAAACAAAAAGGTTACACCTTCCGAGTTTTGCCGCGTCAGAGTTATGTGAAAACTAGACATTGAGGTTATGCCCTTAACAAAAAACGAGACTTTTTTAGTAAGTTTATTTTCATAAAGCTTTCAACATAGACATATTATCAGCCTACCACGTGTTATACAATCGACCTAACGTAAACATCTAGGAGCTTAAATATATTTCCCTTTCAATACCAAGAAAAGCTGCCAATAGAACCAAGGCAAACCTCTTGACGTCTCAACATTAAATGAAAATATTATTCCACAAAAACAAATCTATAGAAAGGTAATGACGCGAGATTGCTATGAATCCATACAAATCGTGTATAAATTATTGTACGTTATATCATGTATGTGTGTGAACCGACACGCGCTATTAGGGAGGTTGTATGGAGGCATAATAATAAATATTCATCAGGTTTTGTGTTAATGCCTATAAAAACAGATGGAGTGGTTTCGTGTGACGGCTCCTTATTGAGCAGGCTATAGTGACGTATGTATTGAATGGAGTTGTTATGTTTATATATCTCTTGGTAAGAATTGCAGTGAATGTTTTATTATTATGGTCCCCAGTAGTTACAGTCTTCAAGTCGCGAGAGAATCGAATTCTAGGCATCCGTGCTCATAGTACCGCATCATCGCTTAACATCTCAAGTGTTTCTTTACATTATCATAATCATCATAGTTTCAGCCAAAGGACGCCAATTGCTGGACATAGGCCTCCCCCATCAATCTCCAAAAGGACCGATTGGAAGCAGCCTGCATCCAGCGTTTCCCTGTGGTCTCTTTTAGGTCGTCTGTCCATCTTGTCAGTGGACGTTCTACGCTGCACTTACCACTCCGTGGTCTCCATTCTAGAAACTTTCAGCCCCATCAGCCATCTGTTCTGCATGCTGTGTGCCCTGCCCACTGCCACTTCAACTTGCTAATCCGGTGGGGTATGTCAGTAACTTTCATTCGTCTACGGAACTCATTTCTGGTTAGATCTCGTAGAGAAACCCCGAGCAAAGCCCTCTCCATAGCTCTTTGTGCGACTTTGAGACGTTATCTCTCCGAAACTGTTCACTGCCGCATTGGAAGACGCTTTCAAGCTCCAGGAATGGCAAGTACTAGCCATCAACATCAACGGCGAGTACGTCACTCACCTTCGGTTTGCCGACGATATTGTGATCATGGCTGTATCAACGGAAGATCTTAGGCTTGATAATCGAAGGCCTCAATCGAGTCTCTCTAAATAATGTACCTTATCATGCTTAAGTCAGGTAAAAATAAAATACAATCAACATTTATTAAGCCCCCTGTCCACTACGCGAACGCGTTATGCCAATAAGTGAAAATACGCCACAACACGATTCACGTTAAGTGAATTCGTGTGTACACGCCACCTACGATCCGGTCGCGAACCAATCATCATTTGTAAACGGAAACAAGGTTACTGCACCTTTGTTGACTATTGCTGTTTTATGGATGTGCTTGCAATCGTTTTATTGAAAGTATTGCCTATACCAAATACAATACAGCATTTACCTTACTTCTGCAGCATCAGGGAAAAAATATATTTTGGAGCAATGTTTGGGTGGGTCACCGCTAACAGTAGTTAAATACATGTGAGCGCTACCTTGTTTTTGGGATGTTTATTCCAGTTTTTTGAATTTGTCGAAGCTGTCAAATACGAATAATCTATACACTATACTATATACCTACATGATAAAAAACAAACTAAAGGTGTCAAAATCCATTGAGACAATAATTTTAAATAAAGATTAAGCGATTACGTTGAATATGTATAAAATAAAGATTGATAACATGCTTGAGATGGAAGATGGAACCTTCCTCCGACTTGGAGACGCTGTGTTTGTGAGCTCCGTGTGCTGAAGTATTCCTGACACATAATAAGAAGATTTGGGCGAGGAATAGCTCCAGTGCGAGCAACGTATTTCTCTTATAAAATAAATTTATCTATCCATATCTGCCTATACATATAATAAAATCGTAGATATAAAAAGTCTGTAATTGCGAGTTATAAAAAAAATTTCAGACAGGGCATCAAATAAGCAGCTGAACACGTTAAGACAGTTTTTAGAATATTTGACTGTTTGTTTGTTTGTGTCCGCACATCTCCTAAAACAATGGACGGATTTAAATGCGGTTTTTACGAATATACTTAGCTATGACCAGATTGAAGTACAGACTATGAAGTATACTGCTTATTCTCAGGCAATAGCCAGCTTCAATAGTTGATTCAATCAGGCGTTACTTTGCAGAAGTCCAAAGCAAAACTGTTTTCTGATGAATTTCTAGTGTAATTCCGCTTCTACGTCGCTTCAAGTACAATAAGGAATTGGGATAAATTTTACTCGGTATATATTTGTTAATGAAGTTAATTTAATTGAGTTTAATTTTGCCTAACACGAAATGAAATATTAATTACATAAAAAAGAAAATTAAGCTAACCTGAAACAAAATTAATCAATTCTGAAATATTATTTAATCCTAATTAAAATATTATATTAATGAAGTTAATTTAATTTAGTTTAATTTCGCCTAACCTGAAATAAAATATTAATCAAATAAAAGATTAAATTAACCTAACCTGAACCAAAATTATTTAATTCTGAAACATGAAATATGATTTTAAAAAATATGAAGTTAATTAAGTTTAATCTGAAATAAGATATTAAATAAATAAAAGAGGAATGAAAACGGAAGGGGGTTTATTTCCTCTTTTATTCTTACTCTAGCCTAAGCCCTATTTACACCAAGTTTTTTTTTGTATAGATACGTTAACAAGAATTATTATGGCAACGGCAAATCTGTAAATCTGTAGTCTGCAAATCTGTAGTCTAACGCAAATCTATATACAATTTAAAAAAAAAAAACAAAAAAAAAACAGACAGACTTATTTTACACCAATATATCTAGCCACAAGAAAAAAGGTAACCGCAAACGAAAAGGGCATCGTAAATGGGACAAGCGTCGTAAACAATTCGGCCAAATGAAAGATTATGTTTATACTCGTAGTAGGTTCATAGTAAGGTGTTGTGGTCGGCGGGCCTAATAAAATTACGGGTTTATTCCCTTTGCGAATATAACTTGCAAGTTTCTATTGGTATTTTTTGTAGTCTGTGGTTGCTCTAAATGGAAGTTACTTGATAGTTATTATTTACTATAGGTAGTCTCGAATTCTTACTTAAGTTTGTGAAAAAGAAAATCATATATTTTATGTTATAGTAATTGCCAGATACTTCGTACGCGTAGACATAAACTCTCCCCACCCCTAATTCATCCCTATCGTAAATTAGTAATTTCAGTGCACAATTTTCAAATTACATTTTTTTTTTACTTTAATGAATTTAAAATATATATATTAATGTGAAAAAGAGTGAGTGATGTCAGAAACCACGTCAACCTACCACGGTAGGTAGCAGGAAGTACCTAAGTATTTTTACACTCGGTGTAGATTTTCCAGTCTAAATATGATGTCTGCAAGACAGTGATTTCCAACTAGTGTCTGTCTACTAGCTATCCACTACTCCAACCTTCAAAATAGCTGCGAATTGGCTATCCTCGACATATTCTGTCAAACCCATATAAAAATGGCAACAGCCGCTCCATAGTATTCCTACCTATAATGCCGAAGACAAAGTGTGATTGTTGATGTCACATCTACGACTTGAAAAGACTGAGGTTTTAATTAATATTTTTAATCTATGTCGCACGAGTTAGTTAATTACTCGAAAATAATAAGCTATACCTTTCAAAACTCTTACCTACTTCGCAGCGTTTAACATTCACATCTGTTACAACGTAAACGTGACTTTACCACTTTAAAATGAAGTCTGAAATTCAAGTGGTTGAAACGACACGTCTTACTCTACAATGATTTACGTTTCAAGACAATGCAATCTATTCTGAAAACCTAACCCACAAACTCTGCTTGAATTTAAACTCTAGGTTTATAAAAATAAGGGTGGGAGTTGGTTGGGGACGTATAAAAGAAAAAGTAAAGGCGCTCTCGCATTTCACTGAAAAATGTGTAAGAAGTAAGGCAGGGAAAGCCTTTGGATCCTTATAAAGACATATTATTCCTTTGAGCGGAGTGGTGGCGAGTAATCCGGGAAAGGTACGAGCACGGAGTAAAAAATAAACAGAAGAACAGTTATTAAAATCACTAAACAAGGTAATTTTTCATTACTGCGCAGAGATACGATATGTAGGTCGAAGATTTGTGAACGAATCAGAGACGTAAGTGTTTAGTGAATATACAATACTTTTTTGTTTATTTTGCGATGTGTAACACGTCCGCCAGTGTCTTACATTCTCCTTGGCCAATGGATTTGGCAGAAACATAATACGTCTTGCACACGGCGCATTTTAGTTACACAGGTTGAGAAAGATACATCTATTATTACAAACGTACACTCTGACACGCGCGCCCTTATGCTAAGTTACGTTGGTTACACGCACCATGCGCTAGACGCACTATAGTTGGAACATCCGTATACTGTGATACTTGAGGATAACCAAACGGCGCAGAGATTAAATTTCAGAATAGATGAAATTATTAGCGTCCACATTATACGTATGTAGTAAAGTACCAATTTTATTATGGAAACTGAAGTAATATTCACTTTTATTTTCTATTATTCCGTTGACCACATTCAGCGATCTTTTTTAAAAGTAGGTTTTAAAGGTACATACTGTACACACGCGCAGTTCTGTGTACACACAGAAGTACATTGTGAGTAGGTACTCTCAGTTTGTCAAGTTGTTACTCTGTACATTTTGTTCTCTGTCGTTTGACGGGCCCATTCTCCTCTCTCTTGTTTGGATGCCCTAATGAAAAATATAGTATTGTTGTCCTTTTCCAAGTGGTTCTGGTCCTATTGTGCTTCTGAGGTTTGATGGAATAATATTAAAGGATAGAATAAAACGTGTTGGGTTTATTAACAAAAAGTTTTCAATACTTTTTGTAGGCTAGTAAACACTAAGTACCTCCTGCAATAAGCGAAAAATACTAATAGGTACTATACACGTTGTAGGCTTAGTACAGTTATCGCTATGTTCAAAATGTCTCTGTATTTCACCCACATTTTTCTCTAAAGCTGTAAGTGCGGCACACATACTCATATTTCACGCACACTGAGAATTTTGCAGCGACACCAATTGTTCACACGCAAAAATAATGCGCAAAGGCCGTCTGCAAGATGAGTTCTGATAAAGGCCATATCAAGCCTGATTTAGGCCTAATGCACGCTCGCACACGCCATGCTGCCTTACCATTATCTCCCTTATTTGTCTGAGGTTATATCTAATACATCTATTAAGCATGGTGGAAATCTACAACAATGCTTCCAAAAATATAACAAGCACTAGCGAACAAACTTTTCCTTCCAAGCCCCGCCTCCGAGGGAACAGCACCAAAAAACGCCACCAGATTTCCTGCGACCGTCGAAATCATTTTGGCGCTAGAACCGAACAAATTCAGAACATAAATCACGAGTACAAATAAAAAACTAAGGTAAGCGCTCCTGTTGTGGCCCGTCCGCGTAACCGGGCCACTTCCGGCCGGACCGGAAGTGCCTCTATTGGCGGAAAAAAGCTGCGAGTCAACTGGCCAGTTTGTTGGATTTGAAAAGCGAACACTGATAAAAGCGACACGACGCGTGACGGCCAGTGGGTGATCGTCGCTTCATGTGAACACTCGCGTCTGAAATACTGCCAAATCGGAGATAACTTTTTCGAAGATTGACTTGACAAAAGTTATTTCGGCACAAAAGCAAAATATTCAAATAGAGCAACCATTATAATATTTTACGTATAATAGAAGACGATATTTTAAGATTACAATTGTAAAACTGAACTGCAAACAAAATTAGATTTTGGAAGTGAAAACTCTGGATCAATTTATTTAATGCTTTACTCACTTTTAGCAATTTTGGTCATTCTAGTTTAAGTTTGTCGACTTCCATGTTTAGCTTAAAATTATAAAAAGGGTGTATTATAATCGAATGTTTTATCTATGAAACCGTAAAGACCGAAACATGATTAAGGACATTTCACTATATAGAAAAAATTAATAAGTAGCACTGATTCGCACCTTCACCCTGTTTTTTTTTTTTGCTTTCATTAAAATACCTATCTATACCAATCTACATCTACACTAATATTATAAAGAGGAAAGATTTGTACCTATTTTTGTATGTTTGTATGTTTGTAATGAATAGGCTCCGAAACTACTGAACCGATTTGAAAAATTCTTTCACTGTTGGGAAGCTACACTATCCCCGGATGACATAGGCTATATTATATTTTGTAGCGAGGCCGAAGGCCGAGCTTACACTCGTGCGAAGCCGGGGCGGACGGCTAGTATATTATAAAGAGAAAACATTTGATTGTTCGTTTGTTTGTTTGCATTGAATAGGCTCCAAAACTACTGAACCGATTTGAAAAATTATTTTACTTTTGGGAAGCTACACTATCCCCGGGTGACATAGGCTATATTATATTTTGTAGGGAGGCCTAAGGCCGAACTTACACCCGTGCGAAGCCTGGGCGGGCGGCTAGTATAAAATAAACTAAATGATGTCTACGATATACAGATACACAGACACAGATACAGATATATACAGATTTCATTAGTATGGAGAAAACAGTAAAGGTAAATTTTACATTTACAGATATACTTTTCATAAAATATGAGAAAAACCTCAAATATAGAAGGAGCGAAACGCACGACAATGTGTAAGCGCCATGGTTTTGCTCCAGTAAATTTCAATACAATATATTAAGCCTTAAAGACATATGTAGTAAAAAAAATTGCTTAAAAGTGGGAAACCCTTACCTTAAAGTAGGAAGAAAAGACGTAGGTACATATTCTAACATTATTGGCAACAGGCCAATAACTATGGAAAAACTCAAACGGTTTACAATGACCCAAGCTTATTTAGTCCAGTGTTCGATTATTCGCCTTAAATTTACAATTAGTTAAGCACACATTGAGGTAACAGGGTACGCAAGCCATTCACGAGCGCCCCTGAGTACTGCTCGCACGCGCACCTATTCGACGCGCACGTGTTCTGCAAATTAAAAACCTTTCTCTGCGTACTACGCGGCTGATTATTAATTACGGTTTCTAACAGCAGTTCACCCTATTCTTCTACTCGACTGCCCGTGAGAACGCGCAATTAATGCACATTCAGATCTTATCTTGTTTTCTTGATTGTTAGTTTGAGAGAACGCAGTTTCATCCTTAGATTTCAATAGTCGGTATTTAGATTTGAACTACAATCCCAAGCTACCCATGTACCTACTTATGAAATAGTATATACAGGATTACGCATTTACCCTGTGCTAAGCCGAAAGGTCATTGTAGGTACCTACTCATTATTATGAATAACTTTTGAACCGACTTTCAAAAAGGAAGAGGTTCTTGATTCGATTCGATATTCTTAATTTTGTTTATGTTTGTTATCTCAGAACTTTCGACTGGGTAACCGATTTTGATGTTATTTTTTTTATATTTGTACGCTGGTGCTTCCCGTGTGGTCCCATTTCAATTTGGTCCAGTTTTGTCATTTGTATGAAGTCTGTTTTTTTATATTGATAATTAGATTGATTTATATGGTTGATTACTATGGGACCAACCCTGAAATCGTAAAAATATCAGCTGTTCCATAGAAAACGGCCATTGACACTCGATAGTCACTGCAGCTCCTAGCCTGTAATGTTTTAAATCACGCTTACAACGTTGGCATGTTGAGCAAGCATTCTACAGTTACGATGAATTCTATAAATTTGTATGCTAATATTACCTACTTAGTAGTATTTTTAGAATGATTTATTATTAATTTGACATGTAAATTGGCTTTATGAATAAAATGACTATGCCTATGACTATGACGAAATGTTTTATTCCGCGATTTCAGAGTTGTGTCCCATATAGTAAAATTTGTTCATAATGATGAGTACAATGACCACTTTTCGGCCTAGTTCAGGGTAAATGCGTAACCCTGTATGTTATTTTGGGATGATACATCTCTGTAAATTGACTAAGTCCACAAAGCTTCGTTCGCTTGAATTTTTCTATAGCCACCAATTTCAGAACTAGGTATGTTTAAGACTACCATTTGATTGTAGGTATAGGTATGACATTGGTTGCGGAACCCTACCATATGCGTATCTCGACACAGTCTTGGCCAGTTAACTGACCTCGTAAAAAGGCATAAATCTAATGTCACTGCTTGTGTACCAAACCACTCCAACACGGTCTCGTGGCATTTTTGAGATTCAATCGGGAGATAACCTTAATGAAAAGATCCCTGCTTCAGATTGTGGGACTCATATTAGAAGGTCCAACATAAGGTAACATAAGTTGATATTTGTTCTGTCCAACAGTTACTTTTGTAATTCGATTTTTCTGAATTCAATTTTGGTGTTGAATTGTTGCTCGGATTCTTTCTTTTGTTGCGGGCTCTTGGCACTATCCATTCCTAGTGTTCCAATGATGACCTGTTTCTGTAGTGTTAGTGTTAGCATGTATTTTGTTCAATTAGTAAAGGCAATTACATTTAAAAAAAATATTAAAAGTTCCTACTCAATACTGCAATGTTGTAATGAGAGTAGATATCTGCCTACAAACTGCTACGGAGTTTGGCAGAGTTGTATATACATAGCATGTACTTTATACATGGAGATAAATAATAATAAAAAAAAAAAAAGAATAAGCATAACATACATAAGCTGTACTACATAAGTAAACATATTATATGGATTTAAAATTAATCTATTCTATTTAACGGATTTTATAGCATTTTTAAAGTTCCGTAGCCCAACAAAGAACCCTTATAAATTGATTCTGTCCGTCCGTTTTCCTGTCCATCCGTCCAAATTTTTTTAGAACGTTCTAACTTCTATAATTAATCACATAACTATTTATTTTTCTTCATAAATTTAAGTTTTTTTTACAATAGCTATTTATAAACAAAATATTATAAAAAACTTAAACCTAGGGTGCCGCCAGCAGCGGGGCAGGGCCCAAGCTACCGGTGGTTAGGGCTGCAGAGTGAGGAACCTCCTGACAATGCGGGCCGTGTCCAGGATAACCGTCTTCTGCATCTGACCCAACCCTTGACCCAACCGTCTAGAGAGAGCCCCTTAAGGTGGAGGTCGAGGCTCTTACCCCGAAATCACAAACTAAACTTTATTTATTTATTTAGGAATAGGCTTGCATTTGACCGCCAACTCGCCTGATGTTAAGGGATGATGCGGATAACTTGTAGCTGGTGCAGAAGTAAAAAGATAACCAAACCTATCCCTCTTATCCCTCAATCAAATCAAAACTCAAAAATACAGTTTACAAAAGTATCTGCAACAAAATATAAAAATATTGTAGTCACTCTCAAAAATGTATTCTAACCTAGTGACTCGCATCAAACGAAGCCACGTGAAAGAGCAACATCCAGTTATTAATAAAAGCGTATGTAATTCGGGTGCGCGTGGCTCAAAAGGCGATTATTCCCGGTGTTCCCCCTCACCTAGAAATACTCGATCGATGTAGAAAGGGAAGGGCTTGTAAAAAAAAGCAGAATAGTAGCTTATATTTCCTCAATCCTAATTCACTAACACAAGTTTGCTTTTGATAAAAATCTAGATACTTCAAATATTTAGTAGGTAAGAATCATAGAAAATTCATTACAAGTTTTTGTATTAATATTTGAATAAAACTAGTTATTTTAATATTTATTGTAATACACAATAGGATTGTGTGTGCTATTTTTAAGTGCATTGAAAATCTAGCTTAAAATCTTTTTAAGACACGCTTTCGCAAGGAGTAAGGCGAGGGCTGCACTGAATGTCGCGAATCGTTCGCGCGTACGAATTAGCACATCACTCAAAATCGCTATTGTTAAAGGTATTTGGCTAAAACGGGGGGAGACAGTGAAGCCGGACCAACGCTCACCGGTTCTCATTTAGGATAGCGACCGATTAAAAAAGATTGTTTCTATGGAGGGTATTCGAAAGGGAATAAGTTGTTTGATTTGCATTAGGACTTAGGAGGGTGGATTTACCTATGGTTTATACAGATGGGCCATGTGCTTTTTGCATGGGCTTAATTCAACATTACTGACACGCCAAAAACACCTAAGTTTTTGGAAAACTTATAGATAGGATTTTGTGAGTAAAAATAAGCTCTCATATCTAAGAGTACATATAAATTTAAGGTTTTTTTCCACACCGTTCAAATATTTTTTAAATATTTTTACCGTAATCTAACAATTCGGAAATTAAAAAGTTTCTACGTTAAATAGGTTAGGTTAGGTTAGGTAGTTAATAGCTTTGACAAGGCTTTGACAAGGCTTTCAAAAGTATTGCATGAAAACTTGCCTTCATTTAAAAATGTCGATTATCGAGTACGCGGGAGTCTTATACTATGAAATATTTTTTATTTAGTTAAAGTTGAGATCATATATTATGTGTTTTTATAATACGATATTTCCTGTGCCTGAGGTCTATGAATGTAGAATTTACGATGCTGTGATACACCGGGACGAACGGACACATTTATAGAGATCCTAGTGCTACGTAATGTAAAAAATATTTTATAATGTAATACATTTATTATTTGAGGAAATATATCTAGAACTTTTTCACACTATCACTATCTTCACAATATGAATATATTTAAATATAGCACAAATACGAGTACATTATTTAAAAATACCTAGAAAGTGTGTCAATGAATTGTGAGAAAAACTATGACCGTTACCCATTACCACCCCTACCTACACGTTACAGTCACACATGCATAATTAACATAAAAATCATAATCACATGAAATATAGCAGTCGCTGCAACAATAAGTGCAATTTTCCGCGCGATAAATCTTCTAATAATAATATTTAACTGTCACACGATCGCGAGGGTGACGCGATGCGACAATGGCGATTTGACGTAGTAACTATTGTTTAATCTATGATTAGACGCGTGCGATCAGACGACTCATGTGCACCTTGCCTTTGTTGTTCTCCCCTGATTTTTGATGCGGTGTGCCGAGGTGAGAGGCGATTGTATGGAATCAGTCAGTATTGTTATTGAAAAGCAAACTTTTTTGCTGTACGTGGTATAACGTTATTTTTTGTTAGCCTTGTAAAAAAATGCAACATAATTTTAAAAACACACGCATAACGCAAAAAAGTGCTCTAACCGCTAAACTACGGGCGCTAGCGGTAGCAATTAGAGCTTTCAGGGCGTTAACCCGGATTGCGCGGGTTCGAACCCTGCCGGTCTATTTTTTTTTAAATTGTATGTTTTCAGGGATGGTGGCTAATAGGTCGCATGTGCGCTTTACAATCTGATGGCGCCCGGTTTGATCCCCGCACTAATGACTTATCTAGTAGTTAAATAAATTATGAGTAGTTTCAATACCATCACTTTTTTTTTATAATTAAAATATCGCTCCACAGACACCGGTGTCCGTGACTTTTGTTATGCTTATACTAAAATTTTGTTAACTTAAACGAATTTACTTTAGCTATAAACAATACAGGGAGAGGAAGTTAGTTATATATAACAATGCCATCACTTAACAACGATGACGTTCTGTCTGTCCGTCTGTCGGTCCTACCTTTGCACAATTTTTTGTACTTTAGTAGTTAACAATAAGGTACGGAACCCTCAATGTGCGAGCCCGACTCGCACTCGACAGCTTTTATTTTATGAATAATGATTGGCTTGCATTTGACCGCCAACTCGATTGATGTTAAGCGATGATGTGGTCTACGAAGGAGCACGCTTGCCTAGAAAAAACCGATTCTCTCGTGATCATAACCAATAACCCTATAGATATATAACATTCAAGTTTAATGACTTGAAAACTGCTTTTATCTCATCATCACACTAATCACACTAATATCATATACTTATGTGAAATTTTGGATGGATGTATGGATGGATAGATGGATGTTTGTTACTCAATCACGTAGAAACGGCTGGATGGATTTGGATGAAATTTGGAATATACATTGCTTATGTCCTGGATTAATACATAGGCTACTTTTCATCATCATCATCATCACCAATTTTCATCACCACGCGGGTGAAACCGTGGAGCGCAGCTAGTTAGTAAGTAAACTAATACAATTCATTCAACATTCCGAATCCAACTTAATCATTGACTCTACTATACCTTTAATTATAATTATATTTATTCCCATCGATCTCTGCGATGCGTGCAAAATCTGTGCCCAGTGCTGCTGTCACCCTTCTGTTTGCGCCCCACAGCATCCCTGCCACCCCTAGGTAACAGGGGGAAAGTGACCGGTTAGTTGTTTATGATTTTGATTTACCGATGAGGATTCTGGATCGTTTGATTTTTGTGAGGATAGCTATTTTTAACCGACTTCCAAAAAAGAGGAGGTTATCAATTCGACTGTATTTTTATTTTATTTTGTTATGTTTGTTACCTCAGAATGATGATACTTTTTTTTTTTAAACCTGGTGCTTCCCTTGTGGTCTCATTTTAATTTGGTCCAGTTTAGACATTTTTATGAAGTCGGTTTTTATATTGATAATTATATTTTTACCAAAATTTCTCGCAAGTACCTAGTTTCTCTATAATCACACTTAACAATCTTTTTTGCATGAATTTTCACAAGGCTAAATACATTCTCATTTTTTTTTGTAATTTTTTTTTTTCGTAGGTGCACTATTTGGCTCACAAAAAGCTTCCTGAGTTTCGTCGCGTTCGTTTCTCCTAATAATAATATGAAACTGCATGAATTTCTTGCTATTTAGAGCTTTAATAAAAAAAAAGTTTTTTGAGGAAGAAAAAAAGAAATTACCCATAGTTTGGTATAGAATTTGTTAATTGCATGATGTAAGAATTCTATCCTTGAGAATTTTTCTGTACATTTAAAATTAATATACTAAAAACAACCCTGTATTGATCCGCCAAATTTGCTTATTTTGATACGTGTTGAGACATTATAAACATTAAAGGCATTGAAATAGAGTTTATATCACCTTCGCATTTAAAATTTATTGCAGAGAGAAACTCTATATAATAAAATCTCTTTTCTATTTAGAAGTATAGATATAGTTATTCAGTGATTTATTGCATTAAATATTGTATTCCAGTAAATATCCATGTTCTTGTTTTCAATCTGAACCTGAGAAATACTAGGAACACTTTATTTTTAACAACTAATTATGTGATCGTGCTTTATGCTTCTACAAAACCCTGACGTAAATGCTCATATTGAAGTTGTGAATCTTTTGCCAGATAGTGAAGAATATGGTACAAAAACTTATTTTGTTTGTGAATATGGCGCAAATTTTCACTTAACGGTACTTACATACTCTGCCGCAATATGTATAAACAATCCATTAAACAAAACGATCACCGACGTTGAAGACCTACGCATAAACACTTCAATAAACGCACATTAAAAGATACGTCTCCAATTTAACTTGAATTTATGGTCACCATAACCTTAGACCGCCCTTATAACGATCACTTTGAAAAACATCATCAACCATTGCCGGATTATTTCCAAACTCAGTGTATTTGTTCTAATTGGCGCAGCCATGGAATGATAAGTGGGTAGTGGAGCTATAAACGTGTATAATTTAGAAAGATGGCCGACCATAGTTTAGGTACTTAGGCCCCTTCGAGTGCGCGCCCCATAAACTCAGAAATGTCTCGTTTATACTTCATAAAATTTATATGCACTTTTATTCCGTCAATAAAGTTCGATTTGACTATTTTGTTAGCTGCATCTAGTAAGGGGAAATATTGATAGGTGAGAGATTTTAGTAAGTACATTTATAGCGTGTGGCTAATATACGCAAAGTGAAAGAGATGCTTGTATGTGTATCAATTTTGTATTGTATAACTTTAAAAAGATGGGTTCCATAATAACAGGCTGTAAGGTATGCAACGATAAGTTATTGGTTTTATTTGGCAAGAAATGATACAATAGCATTGAAATTGTGATGTTCATCATCATGATCATTTCAGCCATAGGACGTCCACTGCTGGACATAGGCCTCCCCCATCGATTTCCAAAGGGCCGGTTGGAAGCGGCTTACATCCAGCGTTTTCCAGCGGTCTCTTTTAGATTGTGATGTTAAATAATTATAAATAAACGTGTTATGATACAAATATTTACCAGTTACTTAAAAAAGTAACTTAAAAATATTTCATTAAATACGCTGAGTTAAAAACAATTTGGGTCATCATTCATAACAAACACGCAACATACGCATATTTGCGCTACAAGAAATACCTACTTAAAGGTTTATGATAATACTCGAACAATATGCATAAAATTTAACATCACCACAAAAACGCACGTTTCCTGACCCTTATGAAATTTTTATTAATCGTTTGTTGATAATAATCTTTATGGATGCGATGAATGGGACATTAAAATGATGGGAGGCAATGAATGGAATAATACTTAAGGTGGCATTCGTTTAATTAGGTCGTGACAATATCAATTATGATCTCCGATGAATCTAGTAGAATAATATGAATGAAAAAACAAGCCATCAAAAAAAACATCATAAGATTCATGACACACATTTGACTTCATATTTTTACTATAATACGCTGTTTTTTAACCATGAAATGTATATTTTATATGTATCTCGTTTCCATAAAGAGAATACATTTGCGATTACAATTTTAAACATTCACAGGTAAAATACTATTATTGTAACTTACATTGTTCACCGGGAGTACAGCAAGGAGATGATTCCGGCCCACTTCTAAACATCCTATCCCCCTACAAAATATTAAATTAACATAAACACGAACGAGCAGTGAGCACTCGCGAATCAAATCGAGAAGACGGATCTATGTTTTGGAAACCGTTAATTTGCGATATTCCATCCCTTTGCGAGGGTAACGTTGTTATTCGATGAATGCTCGAATAAATGTGTTAAGGCCTTTATCTTGGAGAAATGTTTAATCCTTTGAAGGTGGTGTTACCTTGCTACGAAGAGACTCTCTCTCGAATGTGTGCTGATTGAATTTTGTGCTACTGGAGTGAAAACACCGTTTTATTAGATTTGTTATGCATTGAATGGAGATTGATTTGTCTAGAGGTGGAATTTGAAGGACTTGGCTCACAAAATAGAAACATGTCTATTTCTTTTATTTACACCCATTCATTATATCATTTAATATTAATTTAAAAATGTACTATCTTAGGTTTAAGTGATAGTTCTTTAAAATTACTTAATAATACTTCAATACACAATTTGAATATCTCTCGAATCCTTTTTTTTTACGCAATAAACACTGATATTAGTTAATGTTTTTTTCTTCTTTTTTTTCGGGCAATTGCCTTTATTAACAAATCAAAATACAAGCTAACACTAACACTATATAAACAGTTAGACTGTCAATAGACCGTTGAAGGTCTAAAGACAATCCAAATGCTCAAGTCCACTATCAGTTGGCAGCGTACCCAGCATGCTGGCGGCATTACCATGTTGAATGACAATGCTTATGCGTTGAGCCAGATACACGCAAGCATTTTGGTCATGCATCGCACTCTAAAAGATTTTTTTTAATGAGGTGAGCTACCGTTCCACTAGGGCCCAATATCTCGACCCAATGTTAATGATTGAAGTAGACATCGATCTCATAATAGATCATCGATCATCGATCTCATTATAGGTTATTGAGAAATAAAGAATGGAATTCAAAACCTTAACGCTTTAAAGTCGATTAGGAAAAATACATGTAGATCATAAGAAATATGGTAACAAGTACATCCGTTGAAATCATTAGTGGTAGGTGGTAGCTAACGGTCCGTGTGACGTCACTCATATCGTCGCGAGGGGCTGCGCAGGACGGCATTAGTGCTGTGACAAACGATGCTTTTATGCAAACTCGTCCTGCCACATACACTCCTTCACCGGGAATAGTGATGGGGTAACAATATCGATATAATGCGGAACTAGGGTTATATATAGGAATGTGGATATTCTCTAAATTAAAACTTTTTTTATCGTAGATAAGCTAAGCGTTTGACTACAGCTCGTCTGATGACAAGTGACGATGGTGTGGTCAAAGTGAGTGTTGGCATAGTCCATAGCATATCGTAGATCTGTGGAAATCACACAGTGTGCGTTTTACGCGATATTTTTTGCCTCACACCTGCAAACTGCGTAATATATTTTGGTGACATTATAATTATTTAGATCGGTCAGATAAAAACATCCTAAATTAACAAAGATAGAGATACAAAAATAAAATCATTTTAGACGAAAAAAACATCGATAAATTATTGCAAAAAAACCTCATCCCGAATATTCAAATGAAGTAGTTCAGGCATAGCGCTGTAGGTAAATAGAACCGATGCTCGATCACAGTCTGTAAATATCTAGCAGTAGGTATGCATCCACACTAATATTATAAATGCGAAAGTCTGTCTGTCTGTCTGTCTGTTTGCTACACAATCACGGCTAAACGGCTTAACCGATCTTGATAAAATTTTGCGAGGTATTATTATGTATCATGAGGACGGACATAGGCTATTCTTTTCTGAAGTAATCGCGGACGAAGTTGCGCGTACAGATAGTTTTTATTTTGACTGCCCCGGTGGCTCAGTTGATAGTGAACCTGCTCACAGCGCTTGGGGGCGTGGGTTCGATTCCCACCTAGGGCAAACATTTATGTGACGAACATTTGTTTTTGTTCTATGTCTGGGTGTTAATATCTATTTAAATTGTATTTAAAAATATAGATGTTCGTATATCAGTCTCTGGCAGCCAGATTACAAGCTTTGCTTAGTTTGGGGTCAAATGACCAATATTTATATAATTTGATTTTCATACTCTTATTTGAGCGATAATGGCTGAGCGGTAGCTTGTGCGCTTTACAATCTGTCGTCACCTAGTTTTATCCTCGGCCCTGCATGATTTGTTTAGTACCTAAACAATAATATACAAAAACTATCTCCTCTCTCTCTCCACAGATATTAAAAAAGATATAGCTATGACAGTTGAGCATTGCATTAACCAGGCACTCCAGTCACCAAGAATATGTCTCGACCTCAAACGGCTTAAATATGTAACCACATGTGTGTGGCTCAAATGTGTATGTACTGCTAGTCTGTGGAATGCACTGCCTGAATGGTTGTTCCCCGATAATTACAATCTGGGTGTCTTCAAGTCAAAAGTGAATCGGTTTCTTCTAGAAAAACGTGATCCATCATAGGTCGCATCATCGCTTAACACCAGGCGAGCTGGCGGCCAAGCGCAAGCCTATTTTATAATACATCAAAAAACACAATACCGTCTATTTGAATGATTTTACTGTGTAACAAAATTCACATCCGCGAGACTCGTTATCCTCCTGCCATAGTACACGAGCACTCATAAAAACCACCATCATGCTAATGCTACTTCCATCAGACTTCTATGTTGCCACATGACTACTTTCGACCCACGCATGACTCGACCCATTGTACTACCTTGTGCAATTTATGACTACGTACTACGTCTAAGTTACAACCTACAACTATCGAACATTAGAAGTTCTAAGAACAACGCGTGTTGCTACTGGTATGAGCTCGAGTTATCCCGGGAACTGACATGTTATTATGTCACAAGAACTCATTAATGACGATTATGACGTGGCTACTATGTTACTTCCATAGATTATTGTACGCTTACAAACAATGTGGAAATGCACAAATGGAGGACTTAATGCTAAGAATTTTCTACCAATCATTCACCAGGTTGGAAGGAATGGTATGTAGACGTGCATAAAAATTATTCAAGTCTAAAAGACAAAAAAAGCTGGTCAACCAAGGAAATAAAAGTTTAAGGGAACTAAATATTTAACAAGAAATATAAATAAGTATGATAAAAATTATGTATCAATACATATTATCAATCATGATTTTATTACTTAAGAGAACAAACCTGTTCGAGTTAGTGTAGTGAAAAACAATATGACAGTGTAAAAAGTGACCACGAATTGTTAATCTTGCCCGTAATGGTATATGTGTAATTTATTACACACATGCTAATGGAGACAATTAAGAAACGTGTTATTTGGCACATTCTTAGTTCTTATATAACTACATATATACGTAGAAGTTTAAGTTAAAATTAAATTACTTACTAGCCTAACATCAAGCTAGATTGTAATTAAATTAAGAGGTGCCGTTTACATGCACCTTTATGAGAAGAAAAAATTAATTCGGCAATTTCTTAATCTCTATAAGAGGTTGTGGAATTGGTGAGGCCGTATAAACTTTGTAATGCCATACATGGCAATGAAACAAAATCAGCAAAAAATAAACAATTAAAGAAACACGAAAGATAGCTATTTCAACATTTCCATGTGCCACGGATTCATCTATGTCTATAGAGAACGACTACCTCCGAGGTGTGCTTAGCATGTTACAACGATTTTACGAGCTATAAAGCTCAGAGCTTTGATTCTTATTGATAGTTTACTGCTTCGTGTTTTGTTTGTGGGGTGTGACATTTTCAAATAGCGTGTTTCACTGTAGATTTTATGTATGTTTGGTAATAACCACAGAAAATACGTACTTACTGAGAATTCATAAATTTATGTATATATAATAGAATGTACAAGATTAGAAGTTTTATAACACAAAAAATGCTAAAAACATTTGGGATTTTGCTATCCACATTCGATCATTTAGGCTTATACTTTATCAAACAGAGTCATATTGATCAAAGCATAGCATGGCAATTATGCATTTGTATTAAACGTAGAGTTCCTGATATATTTTTTGAAAAGTAAAAGCCAATTTTGTTCATGAAACAATAAAAAAACACTTTATCTATGGTAAAACTTTCATGGTTTCATGGTTTTGAGACAGAATCTCGAAGCAGCATATGTTTAAAACAACGATTTATATGTATTTGGTTTCAAATATTTAAATATCAACTTTGTCAAACATTTCCATCGAGTTAGTCATTCAAATCACGTTACTATTCCATAGAATTAACTAACGCTGAATCGAAACTCAAGTGGAGGTAGGCGGAATTCCTTGGTCAGAAAAGAAGACGGACAGTGGACAAAAGCATTCACAGAATGGAGACCGCGAATAGAAAGTGACCACCAGGCAGTCCACCAGCTCGCTAGTCAGACGACATCACTACGGTAGCAGAAAAGCTTTGGACGAGACTAGCACAGATCCAGAAATGATGGCACGTTGAAGAGAAGGTGAAATATACTCTGCAGAAGTAGCTGTAGGTGCAAAATGGTTAATGATGATGAAGGCCAATGAGCTCCTATTACTTCTTTCTCCTAACCAGACCAATGTTCCATCCAGGTTTTTGTCTTTGTAAATCTCTTTCACTAGTTCAAAAATATTCATTTTTGTTCTTTGTCTACACAACACTAAACTTAACCAAGATAAACATTACATTTTTTCACCATTCCTGTGGCAGGTTAGGGCGACAATCTAATTCTGTGTCATCCCGCTGCGTCCGGCCGATTACATACAAACCTTGTTACCCTACTCTGATTAATACTACGGCGATATGACCACTGATTAGAAAACTGACAGAGGAATAGCTCAAAACAACTTACGCACTTAGATTTATAAATACAGAAATATGTGCCTGTCTTAGCATAAAGGTTTCTGGCAAATCAATACCATATATTTTTTTGTCATCCCAACACTAAGTACAAATACAAAATACAAATACAAAATTTATTTATTGTTACATAAAGAAAGCACAAATACATTTAGAATTCCCTGCCTGCTGCGTTAGCGTAAGCTGTGTTGCAACAGTCAGTGACTTTCTCAAAACTGGGAACGGTAACAAACAATATAAATTTAAAACACAAAAACACTAGATACATAATATAGAAGTTCAAATACTTATTTGTTTTATAACTTGTAAATCAAGAATTAGGGAATAGAAGAAATAACATAGTAATATTTATTAAAATTTAAGTGTCACTCAATTAAGAACATAACCTTAATTCGTTATCCAATTTTTGGTAACGAACAGAAAATGAATAAATAATATGCAAATAAATACGATTATTATTCGCCATAAATGCTATTCTTCATTATCAGCCTTATATGTTCTCACTGCTGGGACACGGGCCTTCTTTCAGAGAGAGAAGATGGCCCCTAATCTACCATGCTGGCTCAGTGCGTGTTGGTAAATATCATATTACGAGTATGTCTTTGAACTTAGGTTCTTGGACATACCTGTTTCATCACGATGTTTTCCTTCGTAATTTTTGAGTAATGACATCGAAATTGCTGATGATATATTCATGTAAGTAAATAAAGCTTTGATGAAGCGTCGAAGATCGAACCAAATGTCGCCAGATTGTAAAGTGCACATACTAACCGCTCGACCACCATCGCTCAATATATTCTATTCAGAAGACTTTCAATTGTAAACTTTCAACCCTCTTAATCCAATTTGCCGTAAGTTTTTTCTGGCCTTCTTCTACTGGTCAGATATAAAATCAAATCACTGATTCAAAAAAACAAAGAAGCATCTACACCATAAAAATCTTCTCACCAAATTTAAGCTTCAAATTGTTTAGAGATTATCGTAGCATCAGAGATCACAATATTATCTTAATTTTTTAAGACGGGTACATAAAATATGTAAATTGACTACCGCCAAAGCAATTTGACATAGTAAATTGACTAATAGCTAATATCTGATTACATCCGCGCTTGCCGCTGTTATTGAGATCCGTTGCTACAGTTTTCACGTATAATTTCTCTAGATGTAATCTTGTCTAGATTCTACCTGAACCCGTCGGTTCCATCACTACGCATGTTATGTAGTGCAGTACCTTCAGTTGGTCTTGGATCTTTTTTTCTGCAAATTTTGTAATCAACGTTATGGCGATCCTTGGGCCACTCCCGTGCCGCGGTAAAATTGAAATTGTAATCAAATTATTGTCTGGTGAATGTGAGGATGTGCAGAGTTAATGGGACGGTGAAAGGATAATTAGAAGACGTATTGTGATGATGGAGAGAAAATAATAAGAAAAAAATATTAATAGGGTTATGACGACCGCTTTAGCTAAGCAGTAGCAGGTCTGCTTTATAAACAAGAGACACTGGATTTGAAGCCCGGGCAGATTCTTAAATTATGAATTTAAATATCTGCTCTAAGTTTTATTTGTCCTTGTATATGTGTGTCATAAGTTTCATGGCATCCTTGTCACAAAGATCCCAGAAAGCAATGAGTTTGAAATATTACTAATCAATTTCCAGTAGGCTAAGCCAAATAAAAATTATCTCAATGAGTAGAGTAATTAAAAACGGGGTTTGAAAGTTTAAAACCTATCTGTGTTGGGAGGGGGTGAGGGTTTATCGGTCTGTGGTTTCGTAGTACTGGCATACACAGCGTTCTGGAGAAGAGATAAATTTGGTCTTGGTCACGAACCTTGTCGGTTGGCCCCGTTCCGTTTCTTTAGATATGTGCCAGACGAAACACTCGCCGAATAGCGAAGAGAAACAGTGAGTAAAACTCAGACACTTTTTTGTTGGCAACCGCGCATCTAGAATTTTAGAAACCCCGTTGGGGTTCCCTACATTATTCATAATGCATTATCATCATAATCATTTTAGCCATAGGATGTCCACTGCTGGGCATAGGCCTCCCTCATCAATCGCCAAAAGAGCTGGCTAGAAGCGGCCTGCATCCAACATTTCCCTGCAGTCTCTTTTGGGTGGACGTTTTACGCCGTGCTTACCAGTCCGTGGTCTCCATTAGAGAACTTTCGGCCCCATCGGCCATCAGTTCTGTGTGCTATGTGCCGTGCCCACTGCCACTTCAACTTGCTAATCCTAACATAATAATTCATTATAAGTGTTTTTTATTTGAAAGCAGTTCTCATTGAGGTGGTTTTTAACTCATCATCATCATTATTAGCCAGAAGACGTCCACTGCTGAACATAGGCCTCCCCCTTTAACCTCCACACTGAACGACATCCTGCCATCTGCATCCACTGGATGCCTGCGACTCTCACAATGTAGTCGGTCCATCTAGTGGGATGCCTACCTACGCTGCGTCTTCCGATTCGCGGTCTCCACTCAAGAACCTTTCTTCCCCATCGGTTATCAGTTCTTCGAGCGATGTGGCCTGCCCATTGCCACATCAAATTGCAGATTTTAATAGCTATGTTGATGACTCTGATTCTTTGGCGAATATCTACGTTCCGAATTTTATCGCGCAAAGAAACTCCGAGCATAGCTCTCGGTTTTTAACTATATTTGATAAAAATCTGTCCAGTCGTTTGAAAGTTATAGGTTTTTTTTCGAATCGATCCGGGGTTTTTCATAAAGGATGGAGCATACAATGTACTGCTACAATTGTATGGCTGTGAGTATTAGAAAATGATGTTTTTATTTTTACAGAATTAAATTATTATTTTTTACCCAAATTTTAATATTTTCAACGCCACCATTTAATTTAAAATAACGTACTAAAATTAACGAAAGAAAAATCAGTGGCACTTACAATGCAATTTCCGCGGGATTAGCGAGTAGGGTGTCCATGCCGGCAGCGTCACCGGGAACTGGGGGACAGACAATGCCGTGTGTCACGTGGCGAAGGGACAGAGGTGGGGGGAAGAGGCAGGGGTAATGCAATATTTGTTCGGCGACACACGGGTGACACGCGACGTGTTCTATTGTGCACCTATGGGCAGAAGTAGTGAACTTTTGATGCTGGAGTACCTAAAAAAATAGTTAAAAAGTGTTTTTTACCTAATAGAATTATTAGTTACTTTCAATAGTAAGTCACTGATAATATATCAAAGGGCCTCGAACACCACCTACAAATTCTGGCTCTAGAATCTATCAGTCTATACACGACAACGAATTACTAGAAATCTCTGTTGTAACTTTTAGTTCAGTTGCTCACATAAATTTTTGGCCATTTTTTTTTACAACTTGGCCTCTGCCTACATGGTAATGCATTTACCTACTTTATTATGTGAAACTACATTTATATAGTAGGATAACAAAATAAAACTTATAAATAAAATTATGTATAAAATCTTACCTTAATTTTAGAAGATATGACACGAGAAGATGAAGCGAAAAAAAACATTCTCTTTTCACATGTACCAGAGAGAGAAAGAGATGATTTATAACTTGTGAAAATGTTGGTGTAATATGTACATTCTTCTAATTTTGAAATTTATACACAGTAAAATGTACTTTCAAGGTACATTTCACACAATTTTTCTAAATTTCGACAAGAAAAATAAACTAATACTAAAAATAAATCTAATACTTGACTACCCCTGCCGCAGTAATCCGTTTGCATGGGGTTGCAACGATAAAAAGATAATGCGGGCAGTCGTCGCGTGCGCACAAAAAACGCTCTAATGACGCACCTATAGTCGGCCGGCTTATCGCGCCTGCGCCCTTCTCTCCTCCCTGTCAGCTAGAAAGTCACTGTACAGTGACTGTTCGTACTTTGTCACAATCAAAGTGAATACTTTTGAGAAGACATTCATATTGTAGAATACTATTAAAAGAAATACAACATTCGAATATCGTGGTGTGTAATGACATTAAGAGTTTGAAGTTACAGTGCACTGTGTTGGATTCATGGAAACAGATTTTCTTACCAGATATGTTTAAAGCGTATGCTCTCTTCATATTTTTCTTAAAAAAGTTCATGCTTATTGTTGACTAAAGGAGACTGTTCCCGTCTGCAGCTCTCGGATGGAGTAATATAACAAGTGTTTTTTTTTTTTGCTTTTTACCATATTCTTCAGTATTAGAGAATTTGTTTGTTTTTAATGTTACGATAGACACCAAGAGATTATTTTGTCACTTTTTGGAAATTCACACTCACTGGTTTTATATCTTCAATAATGTGAAAATATGCGAGTGACAGAGCTGCAGACGGGAACATATTCTGTCGTGATTTTGACAATATTAACGAATTACCTGTCTATATGATCATGATTGTGCACACAAAACAAAAAAAAACATCAAAGAATTCTGATACAAAAATTAGTACCTACATAAAAAAACAACACCACACAGAAAAGAGAAGTAAATAGAACGGAATTGAGAAGGAAAATCTGTCGCCAGGTATTATGACAGAAACTTGATTGAACATTCTTATTTAGATCAACGCGTCGAACTCCGCGTCACAGTTGCTAACTGCTCGAATAACTGACGTTTCCTTTATACGATGGATACGATTACTATGGGTGCAACTGGCTACAACAAATTTCTTACAAATATGCCTTGAAAGACGTTCTAATTTAAACAATAAATAAAAAATAAAATCTGTGACCTAGGATTAAGTATGTATTTAAAAATATATATGTATGTATATCAGTCTCTGGCAGCCATATTACAAGCTTTGCTTAGTACTAAGCAAAGCTTGTAATCTGACCCCAAACGTTTGGGGTCAGATGACCGTGTGTGCAATAATGTCCCAGATATTTATTTATTCATTTATTTATTATCTTCTTAGGTGAAGTAAAAATTGGTCACGTTTCATCTAAAAGCAACACATCCAATAATGACTTGGACAAAGTTCCTAACAACTGCACCGCCAAAAATAACAAATGAGCTTAATTATAATACCTTGGCAAGGCAAGGGGTGGCTCCGGTGTGACAAAATAAACATCCAAGCTGGAGGTCCCGCGTGTTTTTATTGAGCACGCTGAGAGTCAATGTCGCGAGAGTAATGATGGGAACGGATTTTTGAACCCCCTCGGGACCGTAACGATGATTTCTTATCTGCGACGAATATTTTTGTTTTTGTTGCTGAAACAAAAATGTTATCTGCAGATTTGAGATGAGTGTGTAAATTGAAGTTTAGCTAAACATTTAGGTTAGATACATTTGAATTGATGTATTTGTTTTTAGTTTACATTGCAGTTACTGGAGATTGTTATTGTTAGGAAACTATTAGAAATTTTGCGTAAGAGGAAGAAGTTTAGTATTATTTTTATCTCTGACAGCTGTTATAGCCATGGTTAAACCCATGATACATAGTTACAGCATTGTGAAATGCTGAATAGAAACATTGGCGGCAACGTGTAAAAAACTTGTCATTGTTTATTTTCCAAAACTTGTGTATTTTCTAGTGCTAATGCATTGTAATAGTAGATTATCTATACATCTATCTATATCTATACATATAGTAAATCGTAGAGATACAAAAATCTCTAATTGCAAGATATACAAAAAATTATCGCACAGGGCCTCTTAAAATAAGCAGCTGAACACATAGGGATAGTTTTTAGAATTTTTGTCTGTTTGTTTGTTTGTCCACGCACATCTCCTAAACCACTGGACGGATTTAAATGCTGTTTTCACGAATATGCTTAGCTATGACCAGATTAAAGTACAGGCTATATTATTTTGCGAAAGGGCTGGTTTTTTTTTTTGGCACGATTGTGACTCTATCGGTATTGTATATCGATGCACCCAAGTAACTGATATTGCATATGCATAAAAAAGCTGATCATCAATAGAGCCTATCAACGAAAACAAAATTTAAATTAGTTCAATAATAAATAAGTAATAAGTATTTTAATTTCATGCTAGACAGAGAGGCACTATACTGAGCTATGACGTCAAGCCTCAGGCGCGGCATACAAATGCTATACTAACACACGCTTTGCGAGAAAGTGATGGAGCATCCCCTCTCTATCCCCACCTAACACTTTAACGCTCATATCTCAGAGATTAATCAGCCAATTCAATTTATTTTTTCAGTATGTGTAATGTATTTAGTTATATTCATCGCTAAGCCTGTTATTAATAATAAATCAAACATTAGGCCACATGCCTATTATCCATATATGACTACCGATTAAGCCCTCGTTAATTCAGGTCACAGAATCACAGCTCTACATTTCAGTGTTCACTGACGAACATCACGTTCTGTATAGCCGAAAACAATAAAAGCAACATTGTACCGTATGTTAAAGCAATAATTACTATTTGTGCTTTTGGGAACAACGCGCTTTTCACAGTAACTTTACAGATTTAACAACAGTTACTGACTATGTAACGCACCGAATACGGACGCAAACTGAATCGACTCGACATCGATTCAAATATAAGGAAATCACAGAAATGTGAGCACTAGTTTGTTTTGAGTATAACTAGAATGTCAAATGTACACTTCGTTTGACTCTTTAACCGACGTCAAAAAAGGAGGGGGTTCTCTATTCGGTTGTTAGGGTTCCGTAGTCCGACAAGGAACTCTTATAAATTCGTTCTGTCCGTCCGTCTGTCTGTCTGTCTGTCCGTCCGAATGTTTAGAACCTTCTAACTTCTATAATTATTAATATAAGTTCATAAAACTTTGCAATATTACAGATGTAAATCTCAATTTTATAAGTATATAAAAAAAAAGCATTTTAGGGGTGACTCTGGTACATGTGAAATGGGGTTGAAAATTATTTTTTCTCTGCACCACCTCGTGTATCATTTAAAAGGTCTTTTAAAATTAAAGTAAGGTTTCATACATCACTTTTTTATAAATTCTATCCTCTGCGAAATATGCATTTCTAAACAATAAGACATAGAAACTTGTAACTTTAATACGGATATCTAATATTTGAAACTTTATAATATAATCTGATTATGTTTTTTTGAGTAACAGCGATAAATACCACAATTTACGGACTTAAAAATGTATCTAATAATATCGTGACATAATTACACTATGATATCATAATGTGAAAGTTTGGATGGATGTATGGATAGATGTTTGTTACTCAATCATGCAGAAACGGCTAGATGGATTTGGATGAAATTTGGAATATACATTGTGCTTGATGGTTGTTGTAATCTAACCATCAAGCACCATACAATTCGATGTCGAGAAGGTGTAGTGAACTATAACCATAATACTGATTTCATAACCGTAACCGGTTCGTATTGTTCAGCCATTGTAAATCATTCGGATGTGTCACACGGAGTAAAAATCATTCGGAATTTATAGTAGGTGTAAAAGTGGGGGCTTTTTGTAACTATTGAGTAACGGTCGGAGTCCGCGCCGAATGGTGCCATTGTTGTTACCCTAGCTAGGTAGAGCATCACGGCACGTCAGTTGTGTGTATCATAGGTCATATAGTTTGACTGCCTCGGTGGCTCAGTTGGTAGTGATCCTACTTTCTGTGCTTGGGGGCGTGGGTTCGATTCCCATCTAGGGCAAACATTTGTGTGATGAACATTTGTGTTTGTTCTATGTCTGGGTGTTAATATCTATTTAAGTATGTATTTAAAAATATATATGTACGTATATCAGTCTCTGGCAGCCATATTACAAGCTTTGCTTAGTTTGGGGTCAGATGACCATGTGTGCAATAATGTCCCAGATATTTATTTATTTATAGTTAATCTTATATTGGAATATCTTCCATCTCGATTATAAGATCCTATCAATAAATATAAGTCCTGAAAATCGACGCAAAGTTGCTAGTCTTTCGGTTTTTATAGGATAAATTTCGGAGAGTGTGCATCGAATCCCATCCCAAGCATGGACCCGGGTATGTCCTAAAACTGCAACCAGAACCACCGAAGGATAGGCAGCAGCATCCTAATAGTACACGGTGAACGTACTGCGATCCCCAAGCCGCCTGCCAAGCGTGGGGATTATGGCAACACCCCTCTCTATGAGGGAGGCCTTTTTCCAACAGTGGATGTTAATTGGCTGATGATGTGATGGGATGTGTGCATCGAATCTGCATACATTACCTAATTTCCTCCTGCCCTTCTTTCTATGGGAAGGCCAGAAGCGACACATAAAAAAAAATGGTGTGAAACCTGTAGAATGAGCTAATTGAATGGGTGTTCCCAGATGGCTACAATCCGGGTGTCTTCGAGTCGCAAGGCAAGCATACTCCGTCGTAGACCACATCATCACTCAACAACAGACAAGATGGAGGTCAAACGCAAACCTATTATCATTTAAAAAAGATATATTGTGTATATTAAATCTTATATTATCTTAAAAGTATAATCTTTTCAAGCAGCTCAACCGATAGATCGAACCAAGACCTTATCTTTAGAAAACGTTGCTTACATACAACCAAGAGAATCTCGATTGTATTGTGTCTCGAAAATGTTTATCTATTGACCAAGCGAAGCGAGCATCTGAGAGCATACGAGAACAAATCACCGTTTGTTTGTTTATCCGAGTATGCAAATATTTCATTGACGTAATTGTGACCCAAAAAGTAATTGATATAAAAAAATAGTGGAAAGATACGGGACGAACTCCTTGACGTGGACCGTACAAATTAGACCCACGGGCCTAAACAACTTCAGTCACAATCGAACTGGCGTTTATGATAGCATGTGAAGTACTTGTCAAAATTTTTAATGGGTACAATCACAGAAAAGAGAAGGGTATGAAAAAATAAAAAAATCTCACTTCAGTGGGTACAATGTTTGGATGTTACGCGTCTTCCCACTTTTTGAAAAAAACTGCACAAAATGACATCAGTTGGTGAGCTACTAATACTTAGGTGTAGCTACCTACCTACGTAGTACTTAGGCGGGTATTTTACTTGTCTCCAAAATAGTTAGCCCCTACAAAACCAACCCGTACCTAAACTAGTTATACCCTTTTAAATCCTTTGTCCACTGCAAGTAAACGTTCAAAGTGTAACTTAAAACGTAGTGTAAAATTAAATAAAAGCACTTTGTAAAGGTGTCGGCCGCAGTGCTCTGGGTAGACCGGGTGAGTGATGTGAATATGTCTTAAGTTATTCGAATAAACAATACTTTCATTACGAAATATCAAGACAGGAAAAGCTCATAGAAAAGTTAGTAACTAGATTGTTGACGTTGTTGTGTAAAGAATTAAATTAAATTATTTTTAATAAAAAAAACCAACTTCGCCAGAACTGGTCCAAATTAAAATAGGACCAAATGGAAAGCACTAGCTTTCAAATAAAAAAAGAATCATCAAAATCGGTTCACCCAGTCAAAAGTTCTGCGTTAACAAAGATAAAACAAAAATAAATAAAATACAGTCGTATTGATAACCACCTCCTTTTTGGAAGTCGGTTAAAATAACAAGCTTTAACCTACCTATATCCAACACCTTTACTACCTGTTTTTACCTAAATAAAATATTACGAGACAAGTCCCGATAAACATTTAAAACAAGCATTAATCACTTGAAAAGCAATTTTAGCATCTTCACAAAAAATATCATATAATATATACTTGATCCAAATTTTTAGTGACGTTGGCAGCTGCAATTAAAAATGAAGGTGAAAAAAATCAATATAGCACAACCGGCTATCACCTACAGCTTAGTTTTTTTACTATCTACGAGACTAACCAATGAATCTATTTCGAACTGTTACTAACTTTTTTTTAAATTTTAATTACTTAAAGCTTTACAAGCTTCATCATCATCATCAGCCAGAAGACGTCCACTGCTGAACATGGGCCTCCCCCTTTAACCTCCACACGTACATGCTTACTTTCTTCAAATAAGTGCGCAAATATCATCTCAAGCTTGAACTATACAAAGACATGTTTGTCAAATTTTCTTTGAATATTTCAATTGGTTATTACAAAATACACACACTGAACATACATATTGTTTATTTCAGAATTAGTATATTCTGTAATTACAGGATTATATTTTCCATTCAATCGAATAAAAACACTTCATATAATTATTCGAATTATTTTATTCGTACTTCCCCATCACTACCCTGGGTACAGTAGACCCGCATCGTATGTTCGGTAACTTTATCCTCTGATAGTTAGGTTTTCACATCAAAAGGTAAAAATGCCCTCGTGAGGGAGGTCTTAGTTATCTCCCTGACAGGACCCTTGTAATAGCAGTTTTGTAATGTAGGTACTAGGTAGTACTTGTAATAAACATGAATTTTCATAAATAGGTTAAAACCTAAAAAGAAAACCCAATTTGAAATGATGTTTGTTCGTTCTCTGGTGAGCTTTGACGCCTAACTGATTGAACTAATTGTTAGAACTTATGAAAGAAAGAAATAAATTATGTACTTCATTGAAGACGGGCAATATTGGATTAGTGAGCAATGGACTTTTTGTTATAAAAAGTCTTAAATTAAAACACGGATCATAGCCGTAATATGATTTGCCACCGTTTCGGGCAGATTTGGTGCAGCTGGATTATAATTTTACTAAAGTAAAACGTGTAACTAATTGTAAGTTGTACGGTAGCGAGGCCGAACGATCAAGGACCTGGTTCTCTTTTAAATAATAAATTTTATGGTCCACATAACAAACTTATGTGTTTACTTTTTAAATTTATTCCCCCCCCCCCCACACTTTTCTCCCTACAGTTTTATCGAGATACAGCTACAATTTATAATAATCTAAATACAAAGAATCCCACAATTTAATCAGTGGTCAAGCACACAACTTGCTAAATCTAAACATTAATCATCTCCGACCTCCACATACTAATCTCTACACACTAAAGGTAAACCTTCTAAAACTCATCATTCACGATGTCAAAGACAAAGCCCTTGCCATATTCCCTGCAGTCATTTTACCATTTAAAAGGTAGCGTCGTATTAGGCAGAAGAAAATTCTACAGAGGAACAGCTCCGATATTGGCGGAAGAAATAATGTGAACAATGCATGGGAAAGTGGAAAAAATAAGAGTGGCCCGACTTTTAGAGATATAACATTGAGATGTGCGAGAATTAACAAGAGGCTGTCAATAAAATTAGAGTCGCAGAGAGAGCCATATACTAGCCTCTTGGCCAGGTAAACTCTAAAATCGAGTTCAATAACCATTTTTTATCCTTTACTTTTTACGAGAAATAATGGCTTATTTACGAAGTGATTTTAAGCAAAACAGTGTTAATCCCTATCCAATTAAATATCTTAAATACATTGTGAATTTAATATAGATCAATATGGCCCTTTACAGCATGTAATTTAAATTAATATTTTTGATGATATTACAGATTTAAAATGCAGGGGCATAGAGGTTGCACATTCAGTATATTTAGTATCAGCATTGCATCCGTGCAGTAACACGGAACACGCTAGTACAGGATATACAGCGCTCTCTGTAAGGATTTATTCTCGGTTGTCACATTGGGGGACCTTTTTGTGCCCGTCTCCTTTCTCAATTGCTGTGTAGGTAATTTTAATAGTCCAAATTAATAATTTCCGACGTTACCCGCATGGTGTGGCGATAGCCGGACCTCAGCCCTTTGTTTCTTAATTGGAAGGTATTTTCACTTATTTCGAGGGAATTTTAATGTATTGTTGCGTTGCCCATTGAGGACGATTCTTTTGAAATGACGTCATATAAGAATAAAAGGCCTTGAAATGGAAATGAAATTGCTACCAACAGTTGTTTACTTTGTACCACTGTTATGTACCATAATTCTTGACACTGTAACATATTCATGACTGTCTATTCTTTATATTGTAGCCTTCGTTTTTAGATCACCTTAACCATAGAAAATACCAGTTGGACGTGCCATAAAACACGGTGAAAAGACATTTCCAAGCAAGTCTTATATATAAAAACGTTGCACTTTTTAAGGTTTCCAAGCCTCAGATAAGGTTGCCATTCTGTCATTGTCGGTTCTATTAATAGATCTAATATGTTTAGAATATCCTAATTCACGATCAAAATCAGTTAGAAACTTCTCAGATACGATGATTTATCTATAGCAAATACATAATCATAATCATTTTATTGGTAACATCAATTACAGGTCATTTGTATTATTAAGTATATTAAACTAGGAAGTATAGTAAAAAAAATATACCTATTATATCTTTTGTGGAACTACTCACAATAACCTAGTACTAAGATAGTAAGAAAAGAATGTACATATTATATTCACCAATAAGGAGCAATAATAATCAAATACTAATAATGTCAAAAAATAAAATAATACAACAAAAGAGAATAAATGAATTAACATGTCAAAAACAATAAACTGATGATAAAGTATTACCATACAATTAATGTAATTATAATTTAAATCTAATAAATTCGTCATAGCTGTAGAACGTCTGCTCAACAAGCCAGCGTTTGAGTCGTGCTTTAAAACAGCTTACAAATACAGCCACCGTCCTCCAATTTCCACGTGTTATACTGACGCAGCGCAGATGTATCATCAAATAATCTCAATTGGCAGTTAAGGTGATAGCGCGCCAGGTGGCCTGTGACTCAACGGTACAATTTACTTAATAGAATACACGTGAGAACAGGACGAAGGGTGGAGATGCTACTGCTTAGGAAAATTTAAGAAAGAAGATAAATGGGGAAGTCGTTTAGATTTCGTATTCAATTTTAGCTGACTTCATAAAAGGAAGAGGTTATCAACTAGCCTGTTTTTTTTAAATGTTAGTTACCTCAGAACTTTTGACTGGGTGAACCGATTTTGATGATTTTTTTAATGCTTTCCATTTGGTCCCATATCAATTTGGTCCAGGGGCCTTACCTCTAGCTTCACTTTTGCGAGCCAACTTTTAGTAGGTACCTGATAGGTACCTAAAATTAACCAACTCATTTAAACTGCATCGTTTAAAAGCGTCTAACTTGAATGAACGAAAATCCGTTTTACTATGCGTGTGTGCGTGAAAATAACAAGCTTGGCGGATATCAAATAACTACCGCTTATCGTAGTTGATGGTACCGTTTAGACAAATAACACCTATGCGGGTCAACTTTTCGAGCTAGGGGTAAGGCCCCAGTTCTAATAAAGTAGTTTTTTTTTTTATTGATAATTATTATTATGGTAACCACTTTTTGTTTGATCTATATTGATCAACTATTGGGGAAGACAATATATATCTGGAACATATCTGGGACATTTTTGCACACACGGTCATCTCACCCCAAACTAAGCAAAGCTTGTAATATGGCTGCCAGATATTGATATATACGTACATATATATTTTTAAATACATGCATATATTAACACCCATACATAGAACAAATACAAATGTTGATCATATGAATGTTTACCCTAGATGGTAATCGAACCCATGCCCCCAACCGCAGAAGGTAGGTTCACTACCAACTGAGCCACCGGGGCAGCCAGAAGACTGACTTGGATGAACTGGTGTAATATGTAGGAAATAAACACTGCAGCGGGCGGAAACGATTTTATAGTATTTTATTTATATTACACGGGAATTACTCAAGTAAGATTAGGAAGCCGGTTACTCCGTCTATAGTTTCAACCGCATTCGGCGATCTTTATCAAGGTGAATGCGCGCACGCGGCTGCGTCTCGCTTTTCGCTTTTGTGTAATTCCCGTGTTATATAAATAAAATGAGTGAAAACCACGTCAGTATCCATGATGTTATAGTATTTTTATTAAAGTTATATGATTATTTACGGGATATTTACCGTGGTAAGGTTGTGGAAGGAGCTCCCGATATTTCGGCGCAGTTACATGCACCATGTTCACGGGAAGACACACACGGGAAGACGGTCATATAACTTTAGTGAACAACCGTGATAGTTTAAAACAGTGTTTAGTATTTTTATTGTTTCAATAACTTCTCCACACATTTCTGTTCCTATGACCCACATCCGAACATCAGAGTCAATTGAGAGGCAGTCACTGGCGCAGGTATGGGCGCGTGTTTCAGTCAAGTAATAGCCGCAGTTACTACTATTATCATCTATGACGATATCATAGTGCAATAGCAAAGTAGCTATTATTGTAACAATAGTAGCTGTTGATGTATTCTGTGTCATACTCTAGCACTTCACTCATGTGCTGCAGCAATTAAGGGCCTTACTTAAAAACGTTACTCAAGTTGACTTATGTTTTAAAACGCTCTCTCAACTTCTCGCTGACGGAAATCGTCACACGCGAAAACAAGACGGAGCATATTTAAGCGTATGTCAACTTGAGTAACGTTTTTAAGTAAGGCCCTGAGTGTTTTACCCTCAGATCAGACAGAGAGGGAAGATATGAGAAGGTAGAGTGGCGGGTGTGAACGCATCAGGCCATTTTTTTTAATGATACTGAGTGACGAGACGAGCGAAGTCGCTCGCCTGATGGCTCGTCACGCTTGCCCATAACAGCTCAACGCCACTCAGAATTTTGAACTGCAACAGTTCAAAACCCTGGATGGCAATGCACTGCTTTCGTCACCCCGAGATATAAGATGTCAAATCTCTGTGTGCCCTGTAATTTCGCTGTTATCAGTGATTGCATAAAGATAATTTAAGGGCCAGAGATTGTCATAGGCAATGAGTTTTTTTATATGCATAAATAGGCTTGCGTTTGTCCGCCAATTCGCCTGATGTTAAGCGATGATGCGGTCTACGATGGGAGCACGCTTGCCTAGAACTAGAAGAAGCCGATTCACTAGTGATTTGAAGGCACCTAGATAATAAAGAAATATAATACAATTTCTTTATCTGTCTGATACAAATAAAGAAATAGTCAAAGTGCTATTCGGACTCGCGTACTCTACAAAAACGCCAATATTTCAAGCGCGTGTTCCAGGTTCCTGTTTATACTCGTAAGAAGGTTTACAATACAAGTAACAACAACACTATACCGTAGAAAGCAATTTTTATTAGAAACATTGACATGGCCTTACTTCGCCGCGAACGAAACACTTGCGCGATCTACTTTTTCCTATGGCACCATCTAGCGGTATTTTTAGGAACTAAACAATTTGCTTATATATTTTACCATTCAATGCGCTTTGGGTTTGGACAGTTTCCGTTATCAATATCGAGCAAAAACGAGAAAAAAAATCACGTTTGTGGTATGGGAGCCCCTGAAATACCTATTTATTTTATTCTGTTTTTTAGTATTTTTTGTTATAGTGGCAACAAAAAAAACATCAAAGTTAAATGATTATTTACGGGATATTTACCGTGGTAAGGTTGTGGAAGGAGCTCCCGATATTTCGGCGCAGTTACATGCACCATGTTCACGGGAAGACTGAAGAATGCGGGTGGTTGGTGAAAAAGTTCAAAGTTAGGTATAGCCAAAACGATCTACCCTCTTTCTTAGTCTTTTGCTACGGTTATCACTGGAACTCGAACTCGAACCTAAGTCTCGACAAAACACACTCACTGTATCACTGCGTATAGTATTTTGAACACATTTTGAACGCGGACTTTTATTTTTAAGGCAACCTAATACTGGATTCCACGCACTAGCGAGTTGAAAACCATCACCTCGATTGAAATTCTGGCATTTCGAGATTTCAATAGTTTCCTTTACCAGCCTTCGTATGTAGTGACGCTCGGTGGACAGGATTTCGGGATTATGAAATTCAATCCAGTGGTTAGTCATTTAACTTTAGTGAACAACCGTGATAGTTTAAAACAGTGTTTAAAAAAAACATCATTTGTGAAAATTACAACTATATAACTATCACGGTTCATGAGATACAGCCTGGTGACAGACGGACAGAAAGACAGACGGACGGATAGCGGAGTCTTAGTAATAGAGTCCCGTTTTACCCTTTGGTTATGGAACCCTAAAAAGCACTCAAAAACATGGCGATATTTTACTATAGCTAACACACGACTCTTTTCTACTACATAGGACCCAATTGTCAGAAAGAAAATAGATATACATACTTCAAAATCGCGCATCGTTCGATTGCGACTTTGCCAGACACAGACAGAGTTCACTCAAGCTAATTAACTTGTGTTTTTATTGCCACACATACCTCAGTAAAATCTATCTACCTCTATATTAGTCGTAAGATATTATTTACCTCGAAAAAAAATCAGAAGACCCCGGGTAAAACAGCTGGGCGTAGCTCGTAGGCTTTAATTATATTGAGCCCGCCGAGACAGTCCGAGTGAAATTCCAATTTAAAAATCTTGCCAAAACTGTCTACCAGCTGCTCAACCGTAGCGCTATCTGTGGATCTCAACACCCTCCATTGCAGCCCGCATGAAGGAGCAATTGTCGTTAATAAAGAACCCCTAGGTATTATTACACACGTTGAGACGGTAATACAGAGGTATACTTTATCATCATCAGCCTATTCTAGTCCTATGCTGAACATAGGCCTCTCCCAAGGCATGCCGCTGAGCCCGATTTTCAGCTTTACTCTTTCATGTATGAAGCCGGAACTTTAAGACCATTTACTTTGAATCTGTTGCACTTCAAAAGCGCACCGCTAAAACTCAGCACCTGTCCTTATTTCAATATTTGATGGCATTTAAAAATCTACATGCAATTTTCCAACCCAATTCTGTGCAGTTGTCTGATAGAGATTTCGCCTAGCGATAATAGTGCTACTTTGAACTTCTAGGTTAAAAGACTAAAATTAAGAGTTATTTACACAACGTGATGATTTTTTTATTCTTTTAACCTGTCTTACAAAACGGACCATAAACGAGAATAGGTTGCATTAAATGTTTATGCAGATCTTCTTCTTGCAAATCTTCTTCTGGCTTCTTGCCAGTGTCGTAAATAGGGCTGTGCCCAGGCAAAGGGCGCAGACTCTGGAGGGGCGCAGATATGACCACACCAGGACCAAGTTTCGTTTTCAAGGGCGCAGTTATAGAAGCTCGCACAGGGCGCATAAAAGGCTAGTTACTGCACTGCTTCTTGCACTTGACCGCTATTGCTACTTATACGATTATTGGTTTACAATAGAGCACGTTTAGTTACGAAGAATAGATCTGCATGATTTAATTCCCTACTGCCCATTTTTCTATCGGACTGCCAGAGAGGGCACGAAAAATTGACACCGCTTTATGGTTGATATTTTGAAAACTCGTACGAAGCAAATTGATTCCAGTTAAATTGTGCGAACTGCTAGTTGTATTTATCACAATCAGTTGAGGCTGAGGCTTGTAGGTGAAAACATTCCTCCTTTCTACTTCTGCCAAGGTCCTTTTTGCTTGGAGTGTTCGAAGTTATTGGCTGTAATGGACTACATTCTTTTTGGATATTTTTTTCCTAAAACAAAAACGATTATCGTAATCACTGAAACACCAGGGGTACATAATACGTCCGGTACAACACGGCACCGGTGACCCCAGCCCATTTACCTTCAAACTGTTCAACTCAAACACGGGTTAAATTTATTAATCACTGGCTCTTCCTGGCCCACAGCAAACATGTACGGGACACAGAATAAAATGAGCAGGAGATCTGGTTTATTTTTTATATAATAGATCGACGTTGATTTGGTTGCCACCAGAGATGGAAGCTTCGGTTTATACACTAATTGAATACATACGAGTAATTATTATGATAATAGTTACATGTTTACTTTATTTATTTTCATACTCGGGTCTATCCCGGTCATTTGATACGTATTAGTAGGGCTGAAGCCAACACCAAAAGAATGTTGAATTAGAATACAATGATTGAATAAAAATATAGAAAGGAATATGAAACTATTGCATGGTAGGGGATTAAAACATTCTGGGCTATTGTGGTGAGTTCTTGATGGTGTTGAGATGTTCTGGTAAGAATTATGGTATGTAAATATTGATGTATTATTATCATTATCTGCATCTATTGCTTCATAAAGCTTGTCCAATGACATTATTTTGTCTCTCAGATTAAGATCCCATAAGTACAAGAACTATCATAAGACTAGCTGAATTCTGCGGCGTTACCCGCGATTTTCCAGTTTTTCCGTATTTCTAGAAGGAAAAGTACCCTATGTCCGTTCGTATGATGCACACTATCTTCTTGTCAAATTTCGTTCAGAGCGTCCTTGCCGACAGAGCTACTTTCGTTTTTATATTATAAGTTGAGTTAGTTCTGCTCATCAGTGTTTGTCAAAGTGAAAACAACAAACTCCATCAAGATCCATTTAACCATTCGGCCGTGGAAAAGAACATCGAGATAGAATTACTCGTATTTCAAATATTAGTATGGTTTATAAAATGGAGGAGAAATACAAGGGCGTCAAACTCCACTGGCATGTGAGAAACATATCTGATAATAAATATAGAGAGATCTATAGTAATTATTACGTTAGATCTGCTGTTTTGTTTCCGAAGCTGGAAACTTCCTCCATATTCTAGACAACCTTTCCTACTGATGTGACTACACTGTGCCCAATTTCAGCTTAAGTAATTAACGGTATGTCGATGGGCGATGTTTTAATAACCCCTTCACAATGGAGCGGTTGTTTGCTCGTTCGAAGGTAATTCCGGTAACGTGCGCCGAATATATTGATATTTGATCCTACGTGGGGATTAAGGGAAATAATTTAGGAGATTATGAAGTTACTTTACAAAGTAGAACTATATCATATATATTATATTTAAGCGAAATACGAAACACTCATTTAATGACTGACCGACGCATCACGAAATCTCAAAAACTACTTATCCTACTAAACTTAAATTCGTAGATTCCTTAAGAGGTAAAGAGTCAGACAGACCCCAGTAGACTTTTTTAATATATGTTATTAGACTTGGCGCTTGACCGCCAACTCGCCTAATGTTAAGCGATGATACCCTCTACGATGGAGCACGCTTGCCTAGAAGAAACCGATTCACTCGTGATTTGAAGACACCCAGATTATAACTTTGCGAAAGGACTAAATTAGGGAGATCAAAAAGGGGTTCTCAAATGTTCATGAAAGTATATGTACGCGTACAAGGTCGCGGTCAAAAACTAGTGTAGTATATTAAAATCATACAATAAAAAATATAAAATAGAAATTGATATCTGAGAAGTTAAGGCCTCTCGAGTTCCAAATGTTGTTGCTATCAATTATATCCAGTAGATTTTGGGGTTATTAAATCAAAGTGCTACAAATTATAATACAAAAGATTCCAGCTCAATCCAGACTTCCAGTTACTACGCCAAGTCGCCTCACTTCAGAGAGCAAAAAAAAAAACAGATTTTTTGGAAACATAAAGCCTACTCAAAAATTGCCAAAGTAACCATTTACGAAAAAGCTCGTATATGCTCGTGAAATATAGGCTAGAAGCTTAGAGGACTTTTGCTTTACAATGCAGAAATCCGACCTCACATGGAGTACTACTCCCATCTTTGGAACGGAGCACCCAAGTATCAGCTTGAGCCACTTGATGCATTATAGCGTAGAGCTGTCAGAATAGTCAACAATCCCAAGCTCACTGAACACCTAGAGCCGCTTATCATGCGCAGAGACGTTGAATCGTTTATCCACATATCATAAATCGATGGAAATCGCATACTGTGCGTTTTACGCGTTATTTTTTGCCAAACACCTGCAATTTGTGGAATGAGCCCTCCTGCGGCACTTTCGAGTAGCTGTAATATGGAGTTCTTCAAAAGGGCTGTTAATAGAGCCTTTAAGGGTCGGCAACGTATCTGTGATGCCCCTGGTGTTGCCAGGTATCTATAGGCGATGGTGATCGGTTACAATCAAGCGGCTTGTTTGCAACCTATGGCATAAAAAAGTTATATTCATGATTACTTATGATGAGAGGAGCCTTGAGATTACTTACGCCATATTATTATGGCATATGAAAATGATGATTTTCACTCCATATCACCCCACTATCATAATTTAAATTGATATCCAACATCAAACATCGAGCACCTTACAAGTAACGCACATCAACGTATCATTATTTACATAACCCATACAAACAAAAGTTCCAGCATGTCCAAAACGTTAGCAGTTGTAACATCGAAAGGTGTGGTTCACTTTACGTTGCCTCTAGATTGAGCCAGTGTCATGACATGTAGCCACATACAACATAAGTTTCCGTTTGTCCGAAACTTTTGCATTGGTAACTTTGAAGGGTGTAGTTTGCTACACGTAGGTTGTAGTTTGAGACAGTTTCGTGTAGGTAAGTGTATATATTTCCATGCAAGAGAGGGGTTCATAACAATCTCAATCTATTGTTTGACAGGCAAACAGCGAGAATACATCCTGCACCCCTCAGGTGAAAGTGGTGAAACTAATAACTTTTGCTAAATATACGCACGTACATAGTATAGGTATGTAGATTGTAGACACAGATACTATGAATTTTGGGGTTATAGGGTATGGTCCACAGACACAAATAAAAGGATAGACACCGCGAAAGTCGTTATTTTTATTGCAATATAGGCTTGCGCTTGGCCGCCAACTCGTCTGATGTTAATCGATGATGCGGCCTACGGTGGATTACGCTTGCCTAGAAGAAACTGATTCACTCTTGACATGAAGACACCCAGATTGTAACTATCTGGGAACAACCATTCAGGCAGTGCATTCCACAATAACTAGCAGTTCGCACAATAAAAGTGGAATCAATGCGCTTCGTGCGGGCGTAGTAATACTACAACTAGTGCAAAACTACGTCAGCGCGACAATGTAACAATTGTTATATAAATCTCACGTTGTTACAATATAACAATTGTTTTATTGTAATTATAAATTGATTTTTAAAGTTCCGTACACAAAGGGTGAAGCCGGGACCCTATTACTAAACCTACGCTATCTGTCTGCATGTCTGTCTATCTGTACGTCCGTCGTACATTTTAACGTTTGTATCTTTTGAACCGTAATATAATAGCCAGTTGAAATTATATTTAGAACAGAACAGAATATATAGTGTTACGGCGGATTAACTAAGAAATTATAATAAAGTAAAAAAGTAACAACTAAAGGGGGTACAACAATGTCCCGTTCACACTCTTTGGGTACGGAACCCTATAAAGGACGAACTGAGAAACTGTAAGTTTTCAAACAATACAAACGTAGACATAAACGTACCTGAATTAATAAAGCCGTGTTCAAATATGGAGGATGCAGACGGCGCTTTAGTTACGAGCGCGCCGTGTGATACGTGCCATATCGCTATACAATACTGCCGTAGATTTAATAATAGGAACAAACCGTATGCTACACAGTCCAGACACTGAAAGAATATCTTTGACAGCTGCAATCACAATGTGAAAATATATTTCAAATGCCTAAAGACAAGGATTTTTGCCAGTGTTTGTTGCCAGCAGTGTGTATTGCCAGTGATGACATAATGGTACTGAGACGCCCTAAACTGTTGGCCTTTTGGAAAAACTTAGTCACACAACGGGCAATAGAGAGAGCTATGCTTGAAGTTTCTTTGTGTGATAGAATCCGGAACGTGGATATTCGCTAAAGAACCAGAGTCACCGACATAGCTATTAAAATTTGCAGGTTGAATTCGCAATGGGCAGGCCACATCGCTCGAAGTAACGATAACCGATAGGAAAGAAAGATTCTTGAGTGGAGACTACGAACCGAAAGACGCAGCGTAGTTAGGCCTCCCACTAGATGGACCGACGACATCGTGAGAGTCACGGGCATCCAGTGGATGCAGATGGCAGGTTGTCGTTCAGTGTGGAGGCTAAAGGGCGAGGCCTATGTTCAGCAGTGGACGTCTTCTTGCTGATGATGATATTTGAAGTGTTGTTCAAATTCTTGAATTGTCCATGACATTTAAATAGTAAAACCAAAGTGAGGAACAATACTACAAAATGTCTTTGTTGTATGAACCCAGACAATGTCACACTTGATGGACTACTGGTGATGGTGCAGCGTGTCCTACAACCTGCCAACCAAAAAAAAACCATTTAACTTCTATGAATTTTCTTATAACAAAATACATATCTCCATAATCCCAAAACCACCCTTAAGTGAGCACCCCAATAAAGGTAGATCACAAAGATCACCACATACCGCATACCTATTCATCGCTCGCATAATGTAACTGTTATGCGTTATACGTGAACGCGCGTAACTTAGCGTTACACAACGGCGCGTTACATTATACGGTATTTGCTGAGGTTGGATTTGCGGGTTATTTGGATTGGTTTGGTTAATTTGAGGAATGGGTAGGTCATGTGCCTAGTTTTAGTGTTAGAGATTTTATGCCACCCAAGGACTTATAAATAATTTATGATTGGATATGTTAAGTAACAATTAAGTAAAGTATCTATTTTGTTGACCAAAATTCTTCTAAACTTAACAAATATTACAAGTAACTTTAACTTTCAATAAAGTTAAGTAATCACTTTAACGCCAAAAATGAGATGTTTCCCAAAACTATATTGGTTCCTTAGAACAAAGATGCGGTTCCATTATTGCAAGGCCCCAACCCCTTATCCACTGAATCCAATTAGTGGATACGAACCAGAAAGATGCTTGTATTATGGGAAAAATTACACCGTGATTGAAAACATCACTCCAGAGGTGGTGCTGAGGGGTTTATTATTATTATTACATTAATATATATGCTCGTATACAAGGTCACTTATTAGCTGAGATCTGAGGTAGTGAAATAAGACAAGTTTTGTAATTGTAGTATTTAAAATTACCTATTTATATGGGTGTGCCTAGTAATAACGTATCAACCCTAGCTAGCTAATTTTTTGCCCAATGTTGGCGCCAGCATTCCAAACACCCACATGTGATACTAATTCACACTAATATTATAAATGCGAAAGTAACTCTGTCCGTGTCTGTTTGCTACATAATCACGGCTAAACGGCTTAACCGATCTCGATAAAATTTTGCGAGGTAATAGTATGTGTCATGAGGACGAACATAGGCTATTTTTTTCTGAAGAAATCGCGGACGTAGTCGCGGGTACAGCTTGGCACATCACACTAAAATATCATATATGTGAAAGTTTGGATGGATGGATGTTTGTTACTCAATAACGCAGAAACGGCTGGATGGATTTGGATGAAATTTTAAATATACATTGCTTATATCCTGGATTAACATATACACTACTTTTCATTACCATCATCGTCACTGATTTTCATCACCACGCGGGGCTCAGCTAGTTTGTTATATAACATTCAACATAAATATAATGATACATATGATGATATAATATGATACACATCTACCTAAAAGTATTGCCGCCGTCCACCTCCCAACAAACCCCCAAAACTCGGATACACATTATAGACAATAATGAGAATCTAATGCGCCGTTCTACCTCCCAAGTAAGTTGAACTCAGTAAGTTCGCAACTAAATATGTCGGTGCGTAATGTGCGACCCCCAGGGAGGGTACCGAATACCTTGCCAGAAGTTACGTTTGGATGTAGGCTGGTGTGGGGCCAGTGAAATGGCGGGAAAGGCTTCAAACGCAAGTTATATAATTATCAATATAAAAAACCGACTTCTTAAAAATGCCAGAACTGGACCAAATTGTGAAAACTGTGTATATTGCGAAAAAGGTTCAAATTTGCGTGAAAAATCAAGAGGTGAATAATAAACTGTATAATGTTTTTCCTATAAATGACATGTTTTTTTTCTGTTCCCATGCTTGAATTTATATAATCTTACTATTAATATATACTTAAACCTAACTTACTCTCAAGCCCTTTACTAACAAGAATATTCTGTATTTTCTTACTTAAGTGATATGTAAAAAAATCTTTGAGAAAATAAATATCTTGAAACTGATACATAAAAATCGAAGTGTGTCTGTGTATGTATGTATGTGTATAATGTTCCCTATGAACTCCAAAACAGCTGAATTTATAAGTAGTAAATCGTAGGGCGTAGCTAGTAAGAAATATGAAAAGTATATTATAAGAAATACCCTTCGAGCCGCTTGTTTGCTGGCCGCCGTCTTAAGACCGCTACTCGCATAGTTTTGTCCGAAAGGTTTAATTGTTCCATCCAACCTCGCCTCGGCCGAGCAATTTACGGACGGTAACATACTTCTACTTCTTTCTCAAATTGGATTCCATCTTGTAGCAGTTCTGTTTCATTTGCATTGCTGCCTCTAAGGGATATTCTTTTAAGCACCTTTCTGATAGCTTTGCTTTTAACTATGTTAACGTATCTTGAAAGTCAATCCTAACCCACATTTAATAAGATTGTCGGATCGATTTGAAAATTTGAAAATATTATGTAATTCGTAGGATAATACATTAATTTGCTGCTATTGAGCAGGAGCCAGGAGGTGAATAGTGAAATTCTAGTAAATCTCTCGTGTTTACCTCCCTGTGGTTGGTTTTTACGATTCACAGAATAGTTTTTTTTTACTTTTTAGGGTTCCGTACCCAAATGGTAAAAAAGGGACCCTATTACTTAGCCTACGCTGTCTGTCTGTTTGTCCGTCCGTCCGTCTGTCCTGCCTTTAAACGTCTGTATCTTTGGAACCGTAATAGATACCCAGTTGAAATTTTCACAGAATATGTAATGTTACAGCGAATTAACTAAATAATAATAAAATAGTCATAAAGTTTAAACAAAAGGGACATACAGCAAACGTATTTTTTACGTATTTTTGTAATTTCTCCAATGTAAAAACGGTAATACGTACAACCGTCAAACTTGACACAATTATAGTACACAATCTAAAGTATAATAAACTAGCTGTGCCCCTTGGTTTCACTCGCATGGTGTTGAAAATCGGTGATGCGAGTTGAACTCTTGCACTGAGGGTTTCGTACCACCACACAATACTTGGCCATTATCACAGTAATACCATATATGTGAAAGTTTGGTTGGGTGGATGGATGGATGGATGTTTGTTACTCAATCACACAGAAACAGCTGGATGGATTTGGATATTTTTTTATAATATACATTGCTTATATCCTGGATTAATATAGGCTACTTTTTATGATCACCATCACCGCACTTGGCCAGTTTATTTAAATAATAATGTTTATTTTAGCAAACGATACGTCAACAGTATGACACGTGCTTGATTTGACTTAATGCGTCTTGCATACGGTGCTAGTTATCTGCTTAACCAGGCGCGCGAGAGCAAGAGGTTCTTGACGTGTGCAATCTACGAGTAGATGCGCTGTGTGCAAGACGTTGATGTCCAGTGGAAGAATTTTTGTGCCGTCCACATGGATATTGCAACTTTTTTCCCGTCTTCCACCGGTAGTGGACAACGGGAATAGGTGGTTATTGGTGGCCTATCGGTTGTAGCGCATTTTTTAAATAAAACAAGCGGCAAACAAGCATTCGGTCCGCTTGATGGTAAGCAGAAACCGCCGCCTATGGACACCTGCAAAACTTGTTGAGAATGCTTTGCCAGCTTGTAGAAGAAGTTGTAGACATATTTTTTCTTCAGTTTGAAGCTCTGCGGGAAGACCTTTAGGAAAGGATATTCCACACCTTCCAGGGTATCATTATTGTTTGAGTATATTCGCCGAGCGAGGCACCTCTCGCTCGGCGGTGTGACCATGTCATTTGACATGCCATGTGAAACTTCATGGCTCATAATCTATACCATACTTACCGTCTATTCCGTGAGTTCCCGGAACCTCGCGGCTTCTGCCGGAAGTACAGGAGACGTCAATGAAACACCTCGTTAGAGACAATCTCCGCCGGCTGAGGTAACTGATGCACGTTGTTTAGGAACTCGTATCACCTGATTTTGATCGTTCGTCATTAGCGTAGAACTAGAAGCCAACAAACTTTTGAGACGATGGAAAGACGAAAGCAGTATAACTTGTCATATAGTGTGTTTTCTTGTCAAAACCAAAATTTGAGTTCATATTCTCACTCCTAGATACCTTAATATTGTTGCTACCTGATCATTTGTTTTAGAGTGATGTATTTTGTAAAGTATTTTACGTGAAACTAGAGTATTTCCTGCAAAATGTGGAATGAGCTACCTTCCGCGGTGTTTCCGAGAAGCTACAACATGGGGTTCTTCAAAAGGCGAGTCAATAGTGTCTTAAAGGGTCGGCAACGTATTTGTGATGCCTCTGGTGTTACAGGTGACTGCTTACCATCAGGCGGCCCACCTGGTTGTTTGCAGCTGATATATTTTTCACAATTTCAGGGTTTATCCACGCTTACAAAGAAACTTGTATCGACTTTTTATTATTTATTAGTTAATCTGCCGTCACATTACATATTCTGTGAAAATTTCATCTGGCTATCTATTATGGTTCCAAAAAAACAGCCGTTTAAAAATAGAACGGACATATGGAAGGACGGATAGACAGACTAACAGCGTAGGCTCAGTAATAAGGTTCCGTTTTAACGGATTTTTATATTCGTTTTTTTAGGGGTACGGAACGCTAAAAAGTATGGTAATGTCGTTTGCTGGGTGAGTTCGACCAAGAATGATGGCTTGGTTCGACTAAAAGCTTCAAGCCTGCCGGTCTATTCTGCAAGCTAAGTGAACGCGCAAGTGAAGAGATAAGCTAAGTGAATGTGATTTTTTCTTGCCTATTTCTGCAGATAAATGATCAAAACATCGATTTATAAAGGTAAGGGACTACAGTCAAGGGTGATCATTTCACACGACATTTTGACATTTCTCTATAGTAATCGACAAGAGAAATACACGTTCACTTAGCTTATCACCTCACTTGCACGTTCACTTAGCTTGCAGAATAGACCGGCAGATTTAGGAGAGATGCGTTCGTTCGCACCCGCCACATCACCTTCCCATATCTCCCTTGTTTGTCTGATCTGAGGTCGGAAGTATGTTTCCTGGCATTTTCTAAACGAAATAACTTAATAACAGCGTGACTCCGTGGCTGGGTGACTCGCAGCGTGACAATAAACACGTCTCGGCCATCGTTAATCAACGACACCGCTCACCTTCCAGGGCCGGCTCTACATGATAACCGTAGCAGAATTGCTTGAACATAAATGAACGGTTAGCTCAGTTTGCCCGGCATGTTTAATGCTTAAAGCAAATTGAACCTTATGATTATTGGTATACCTAGAAAAAAGTTATTCGGGGTCATACATAAAAAATATGCGGAATCTTGAGAACCTGCTGCATTTTTCATACGAAAAAATAATAATTTTGATAAGCAAAAAAATCAAGTGCTGCTTAGATAAGCAAACAAAACACATGAACTTTCCATTTATCAGATTTTAGAGGAGAAAATACATGCGTTATGACACATTTTCATACAAAAGCCAATACTGTACTAATATCACACTACAATAGCCGATTAAATTTGAACCTATTTAAAGTATCATTTTCGCTGTTTTCATTTAGCAGTAGGTACACGAAAACGCAATCTGCAAACGTTTTTACTTTTAATATATCTTTCATTCTCTCAAAACTTTAATATGGTTTAAGTCATGTTTTGTGCCACATTTGTGAATTGTGGATGCCAGGCAATAAAGTACCACAATTATTGCCTGGCAATCAAAATGTAGACCTACACTACATAGCCGTTTTCGTAATGTTTAACCATCAGTTAATCCTACGGTACCATCGGCCTCCAAAACAATAGCATCACCTTGACACAACACGGCGTGGTGGCATCCAGTGAGTGAAGTGGGGTGGCGTCGGGTGGCGTGTGGGGGATGGGGTCTGCTGGGGAGGGATATAATTAATTACGTCACACTGTCAGGTGAACAATGACTGGAAACTGTGCTGGAGTGACGACGCAGGTTTTTTATCTTAAAGCCGAACGTGAATCGGCGGTAGCTCTTAGTTTATGACTCATTTAACAAGTCATTATCATCCTCATCATCAGCCAGAAGACTTCCACTGCTGAACATAGGCCTCCCTTTTAGAACTCCACACTGAGACAGCCTGCCATCTGCATCCACTGGAAATCCGCGACTCTCACGATGTCGTCGGTCCACCTAGTGGGAGGCTTACCTACGCTGCGTCTTCCGGTTCGTGGTCTCCACTCAAGAACCTTTCTTTCCCACCGGTCATTGGTTCTTCGAGCGATGTGGCTTGCCCATTGACACTTCAACTTGCACATTTTTATAGCTATGTCGATGACTTTTCGGACCACGTTTCGGATTCTATCGCGCAAAGAAACTCCAAGCATAGATCTCTCCATTGCGCGTTGTGTGACTCTGAGTTTATCCAAAAGAGGACCACGTCTCAGTACTATATGTCATCGCTGGCACACACATTGATCAAAGACCCTTGTCTTTAGGCACTGTGGTATCTTGGACGAGAAGATGTCACGCAATTTCCCGATTCCCATCCGAGTTGAATTCTTCGGGTGACTTCTTTTCCTAAGTTGAACTTACCTAACTGAAAAATCTGTCCAAGTTAAGTGTAATGGTCAACAAGTTCGAGAGTATCGTTCCCAACTATTACCAGCACGGGTACAACATGGACATTGGACATGATTGTTGTCTTGTCCAAGAGTATAATTTACCAAGCCAAAATTGTCATTGTGTAACGCCACAAATCCGTTTATATAACTACCAAAAACTACCAAATAAATCCACCACTTCCACCACAGTAGGCTCCAACAACGCAAACTGTCAGAACAATAGCCATAGCCCTCTGCGATTTACCTGAAAATCCCTATTAATTCATATTCGGACGCACAAACAATAGCCCCGAACGGAAACCTGTCCGCGGATTTTACACGCGGATTTACACCTATAAACTACACGATTACGACCTAAATACAACTTTAAAACCGTAACCATAAAGTTAAATTCCCCCCATCAATTTCAACCATTTGAATTCTACTGCGAACAACAGAAAATCTACTGTAAATTCATGGCGACAAAATTAAATTTGGATTGCGAGTCACTGAAAAGATGATCTCTCCAAACGGTTTTGCAAATGGAACACAATTCAAATTGTCACCTGAATTGGGATGCAATTCAATTTGGACCTAAACGTAATGATATTAATTTTATTTCACTTTGAACTCTGGAACTGCAAGTTGTGTCTAAAAATGTTCTTTATCGGATAGAAATTTCAGCTTTATCGCTATTTAAATACAGTTTATATTGTGTTGTAAGAAGGTTTGTACAAGTGAATACAGGTGCAACAGCGCGGAAGGCCAGACGAGCTGATTTCATACAATATGGTGGACTTTCAGTTTCCGGTGCGATTATGGTACGTGTTGGTTGCGGCAGATAAAGGCTTACCTACGGTTTGACGGATTTTCGTGTGGACACCTTCTGTGAATTGTAACTTAATTTGGGTATTTTGCAAGGCTGAAATTTTTAACTTATTTATGGCTTGGTAATTCGACGGCATGAGTAGGTATGATTAATTAGATTAAATACGGGTAACAAAAACCGCCAAAGGTTGTCCAGTAGAGTCGTATACCTAGTCAAGAGCTGTTTTCAATAAGACATCGCAGAATTTATCTATGTAAATAATTGTTGGATTTTGGGACACCCTTACGAAAATTCTGTCCTATTCAAAAAGAGAATATTACTCCAGCATTACCTGCCAGCGATGTATATTGCTTATATTTTTCGTCCATTTTTTTTTATTACTGTATGGTAAGTAGGTACCTTCGCCTTTGGAGATTTTGGCGCTAACAAAAAAAAAAAAAAACACTACATGATATTATTTTCCCAAACTTGTGTATTTTCAAGTGTTCATTGTGTAATAAATTAAATTGTGTATAATATTAAATAATATTAGATTATGATACTTTATTTCGAAAAGTTCTCGGGTCTAGCCCGGACATTTGATAGGTATTGGTGGGGCCGAAGCCAACACCAAGAGGTCCTGTTGAATATAAATACAATTGTATTTTTTTTTTAAATAGAATATGAAACTATTGTACGGTATGGGATTAAACAAGTCTGGACTATTGAGGTGAACAATTTGTGGATAAGAGATCAGATCTATAGGATGAGAAACGGCACCTGACTTATCCTGGCTCATCTCAAAATATATTTAGGCAGGTGATGACTTGTCACCCTATAAGGCTGCCGCATATTGGCATCGGAGGAACAACATTGGCGTGGGTGGCTTAGGGTGTAGAGAGGTGTGCTGCACTTTCACTAAGAGCTACTCGCGGCGTTATGCCCTTTAACACTTCCACCCTGGAGCTCTTCTTCACCCTGAAGTTCTTACCTCTTGCGGTTTCCACCCCTGGACGACCGGTTAAAGCCCTGAGGTTTTAATCCCATGATAGTATATTATATATATTTTTTATTTGTGAACGTGCTCGATTGCAACCAAGTGGTATAACGAAGTAAAATGTATTTTTATGATGTTTCTAAAACTCCATAGAAGCCTGCATAGTAGTCTCCGCTATTTTATTTATATACTTTTAAAAATGAGATCTTTATTACAACTGTTATTTTACAAAGTTTCATGCACTTATCTTAATATTTATAGAAGTTAGAAGAATCTAAAAAATTCTGACGGACAGACAGACTAACAGATGGACGAACAGAACAAATTTATAAGGTTTCCTTGTCAGGCTACATATCCTTAAAAAGGGTAGATTTTTGTCAGCAAATAATTTAAATTTGTATTAAAAAAAATGTAAAAACAGGTCAAATTTTCCGAATTCTATCAGCTAACAGTAACATGTTTGTCACAATTTAAGTAAGAACGATTGTGTCCATTTTGGCGGGTCCTTTGGCATCTTCCGAGAAACGTTGGCCAACTGGTCATAAAGACAATTCCTCCGTCCGTCTCACTCAACGAGCTAATCACATGTTTCGGTGCAGCAGATTAAAGATGAAGCTAACAATTAAGCTGATGGATTGTGGGATCAGCCCTCAACAACGACATACAACGAGAAATAAGTTTTAAAACTCACGAAGGTAGAAGAAAAGTCATCCTTTGTCAAGCACATTGCGAAAGTTGTAACTTTCAGCTAAAGTTAAGGGTGAAGAAATACCTCCGCCGATATTCTAAATGTACATGGACTCATTCACCTCCTAATAGAAAAAAAGGAGTGCCTTAATGATCTTTTCAGACTACGTTACAGATAGATAGATAGAAACTCTTTATTGTGTACACAAGAAACAAAAATTACAAACAGGTAGAAAACTCTTACGAGTTAGTCCCACAAGTGTCGGCCTTATCGCTTAAAGTGATCTCATCCTGGCAACCATTTTCGAGGCATCAACACCATTTCTGCGATTTATTAGATTTATAAGCGAGAACTACGCGTATATTAGGCCGACGCAACGTACGCTACGTACGCCGATCTGGACACGTCACAACCCATACAATTTTATATGACTACCAGTTGTGTAGAGCTACATGAGATCCATGCAACGCGACGCAACGCAGCGTACGGATGCTTATTACAATGTCATGTCTATGAATGTTTGAGGTTCTTGGACATACCGATTTACTTACAATGTTTACCCAAATCAGTCGTTATAACAATCCCAAATACTCGTTAGTGACGTGGGATAGTGGAGGGGATTTAACCACGCGTCTGACGGCGTGAGCATAGTGTAGCTCTAATCAGACGCGTCAACCATCACTGCACGAACGAATTTTTTTTCTTCTTCTATTTTTAGCCTTACAACATAACAAAATACTCTTTTAATCGGCAATGTGCGTCACACGCATTAGATACACGTCAGTTTGGTGTGCTTCACACGTGTGAGACGTCTCAGACGTGTGCGTCGGCCTAAAGTAGTTGTCCCTTCATTCTCGCATCATAAAGCTTACTCGCCTGACAAAAAAAATCATACAAGTGCAATTATATCATAGTCTGAAGAACCCTTCACAGAATTTCGTCTGCATTCTTATCCACCCACTTATCTATTTCAATTAAAACAGTATCTAAATCGGCAACAAAACGTCGCAGGCGCAGCCCGCAGTTTATTCTCGGATGACACGGTTGATTTATAGTTGCGCAAGCGCACAGACTGATTTCAAGGAAACACATCGCTCATCTCCCACTATCATCGCTGTAGGTTTCACAGACAGTATATTAGATGCAACATTTTGTACATATAACTCAGGTCGTGGGTGAAGTTTAGTGCGCACGCGCAGGTGAGAACGGATTTGGGGTTATAAATGCAGTTTGTACGTGTTTATTCAATAATTTCTAGAATTTGTGCTTTATACTCATAGATTACTAGCTGCTGACATTAATCCTCAGGAATCGTACATTTTTCCGGGATAAAAAGTCCTATGTACTTTCCTGAACTCAAATTATCTTTATACAAAAAAATCTCGTCGATCTATCACTGCGTGAAATCGTAAGAAACAAACACATATTAAAATAAAACATTATAATGGATTTTATCCCGTGTATTTAACATTATTTTAATTCCTGACGTTGCTAACACTAGATAGACTAGATTATGGATGTCTATATCGTCCATAGAAATGTTATGAAAATTATTTAGAAGTATCGCCAATGATTACCTATGCAATTAATAGTTTTTTTTACAAAAAACATAAGAAATCACACATTTATATTATTAAATAAGACAGTGGAAGAAAATAATTGTCATTTTTACGTTCAGGCAAAAAATACCAGCTGATCCATAGTTTTTTTCTTTTATGGAACAGCTGATTTTTATTCGCGATTTCATGTTTGGCTTCATAGTAAAAGTTATTTATAATGAAAAGTACAATGATATCCTCGAATATGGCTGTCATCTAGAGATATTTCTCATCATCATTTTTTTGTAAGGAAAATTATTATGATAAGAAAGTTTTTGCATCTATTCACATTTTTGTCTTCGGATTTTGGTAACTCTGATACACTAGACTTTGAAACATTTATCAAATTACAATTATATGATTTTTGACGTGATGTTTACCGTGATAAGGTTGTGGAAGGAGCTCCTGATATTTCGCAGAAGTTACATGCACCAAAAATAAAAGGTTGCAGGTTGAAGTGGCAATGGGCAGCATCGCTCGAAGAACCAACAACCGATGGGGAAGAAATGTTTTTGAGTGAAGACCAGAAACTGGAAGACGCAGCTTATGTAGGCCTCCCACTAGATGGACCGACGACATCGTGAGAGTCGCGGGCATCCAGTGGATGCAGATGGCAGAATGTCGATCAGTGTGGAGGTTAAAGGGGGAGGCCTATGTTCAGCAGTGGACATCCTCTGGCTGATGATGACATGCACCATGTTCACGGGAAGACTGAAGAATAGTGATAGTTTGCAAGAGTTTTTATCAAGTTTTATTTCTTCTGTTTACCAAATTTAATAAACCGTAAATATAAGCAAGAGCACACATGAATTAGGACTAATTACGAAGCTATAATACTGATATGATAGTACTGCTCTTTAATTACAGAGGTATTTAGGTGGCGCTAAGTGCCGAATAAAAAGTACGATTGATCAATGGTCGTGTACTTATTTACAGAGGTAATGGCGGATGGCGCAATCGACAAGGATCTCTGATTTAGTGCCGGTTCCGTGCCAATATTGTGCGAGCTGTAGAAAGCAGTCTTGACTAAACAAATACCTTTTACTATTGATCTTTCAGTTCGAAATAAAGTGATTCTAGATTTTATACTCAATTTCCGATCGTTTTTCAATGATGGCTGAGCGGTTAAACGTGTGCTTTACAATCTGTCGGCACACGGTTTAATCCTCGGCCTTTCGATGTCATCGCTTAAAAAATGGTGAAGGTAAAAATTGTGAGATAACCGGTATGTCTATAACCTTAAAAATTCAAAGACAAAGTATGATGGGTTACGCACATCTTCTCTTTCTCTGGGAGAAGCCGTGTCCCAGCAGTGGGGACATGATTCGATTTTTTGCATTTTCTGAGAACATTTACTATTGTGATGTATATTTTTTTTTACCATCAGAAAGAAGAGATTTCAACGAACAAAAAGCACACCGACTTTTTAAAAAACGCTAATATTTTGACACGAGAATTTTCGATTGAGAATTAGGGTGCTTTTTTGATATTAAGTCAAAATAAGGTGAAAAAATAAATATTTTAAATCAAATAAATTACAGTGTATTTGGGACATAAAAAGACAAGTTTTCAACAAATTACGTAGAAAAAAAAATTGAAAAAAATAAAAATAAAAAACCAAAAACTTGGTTATTAGAATTTTTCATATAAATTTTGAGGTTATGTAAAAAAATTGTATATATAAAAGTTGTAGATCTTTTTATTACCTACAACTTTGCCATTTAACCACTTCCCGAACTCAGATCGCCGGTAATTTATTTTTCCTTTCATTTTTATCATATTCCCCTCCTTTTCTAATGGGTTTCATCCTACTACTATTTTTTTTCACTTTTTACCATTTTTGAAGGCTTCGACCCTGGTCTATTGGCAAAATTATTTATGAGGCATTCGCCGTGGCTGAATTTGGCCATCATTATCATCACAAGGGCCACGATCATGGTATCAATAAAATAACAACTAAGGGCCTTACTTAAAAACGTTACTCAAATTGATCTGTTTTATAATGCTCTCTCAACTTCTCGCTGACGGCAATCGTCACACGCGAAAACAAGACGGAGCATATTTAAGCGTATGTCAACTTGAGTAACGTTTTAAGTAAGGCCCTAATTATTTATTAGTGTTTGGCCTACGAGAGCATCAATCTATTTAAACATCTACGAACCCGCACATAGGTACCTGGTAGATATAGTACCTAGAGATTGCATAATTTTCCGCAAAGGTGATTTCACCTATTAATCACTTGACCAAAACGCCCCCAACAAAACTAGTAGCATCCCGCGGCGTCGACAAATAGGTGAGCTGAAGGTATAAATCAAGAGCAACGCTTCCTGAGTCCGTCGGATGGACGCACGGACGAACGGACAAAATGTTAAATGTATTAATGGATCTTAGATATGAATCTGTCGTGGAGGTATTATCATTATGAATTATTGATAATATGGTGTTACTTCGTATCTTATTCATCGCTAGTAATGGTTCAATTTGACACCATTCATGATTTACCATTCGGGAGGGAAGTTCCCAATTCAATCAGTTTTTTTAATGTATGTACGCCGAATGCTCCGACATTTTTCATACTATTTACATATTTCTTTTTACAATCTTTTATTTAACATGCCTTGTTAGTATGCGTCAAATCTTGTAAATGAATTGTAAAACTGTTATCCCCAACCAATTGAGCTGAAATTTTGGATACACGTTTAGTTTAGATGACAATGCATGGTTAGCTAAGTGACGTCATTCTAAATCCAATATGGCGGACTCCCAAAGATGGCGAACTAGTTATTTTTTATGCACCTCCATGATATGAGTATAAAATGAAAGGGTTTTCTGAGAAGAATACGAAAAGTAAAATTACACTAAATTCAATATGATGAATGCCTAAAACCCTGGTAAAAAAAAAAACATTATTTAACATTATTCTGTAAAGGAAACTCTTATTAATTATAAGGTTAACTCTCACAAAAAATTCATTGACATTGGCTTAGTAGTTTTTTAACCATGTCCTATAATATGATTTTTGCGAACCTACAAATGAATATATAATTAATTATATCAGGAATGTTCCGATCAATAAAACCATTTTCCGTTTGTCTCAAATTTTACTGGAATAAAACAGGATATAGGATGTTTAACTAACATTCAGATTTTCAGATACAAAATACCATCCAAATTTGTGGTAAAAACTACACGGCACTCTTACAGGGTTATTGATAATAACCGAACCTGTTTATTGCAGTGAATCTACTCATAATCTTATTTATCTTTACTGTTTGTTACTGTTACATTAAATTTCGAAGCCTTATTCGTTTTTCTATAGGCGGAAACTTGTAATTGGCCCAGTCAACAAATCTATTTTTAAGTTTATACTATTAGGCTGTAAGTTTCCCTAAAAATGCAAAAAAAAACCTGCATACTTATAAGAATTTTAGTTCCACTTTGAACTTTGAAAGTCTTTTTTTCTATATGAACAAAATTTTTACAATCTGCTGTTTTCCAGATAAAACATGCAATTGAGATATGACACGATTTTTCAATTTTAAGCTAACCATGGAGGTAGACACACTAAAACGACCGAAAATGATAAAAGTGGGAAAAGAGAGCGTTAAGTCTGATGTAAAGATGCTGGCTACGAAAGATTTTTAGCTAATTATCAATGGCCTTGTATAAGTATTAAGTAGTTATATAAACGAACAGATATTTTTCTTCCCAACATTGATATCCGTTGTCCCCTCGGCGCTGTCGATTAGCCATACCGAAGACAATGTCACTGCCACACAAGGCGTTTCATTCGACATGACTTCCCTCCCTAGGGTGATGTGATTTCATACTCACGTGCCTTCATGCCATTACTTATTGTTCAATGGGTAGTCACATAGTGTGATTCGTTATTTATTTATGCTCCAAAGGATCCTATCAAAATTTAAACTAAATATTATGTTGTTGTTTTTTTTAAGTTAACCCTCTATAGGTAAGCTTATATTACTTATAAATCGGTTTCTTATATGAATCTCTAGTTAGGGTATCACTTCTTCGTAAACTAGAAATTAATATAAGAAATACCTATCATTCTTCCTTCTTATCTTACCTATTTCCGTATACAGAAATCTATTTAAAGTAAATGCGACACACAATTTTTTTGAAGTTTTGTATTGAGTTTGATTTGCCAGATTCAATTAATTACGTATAGTTTTGTCAATCTATCTTCTACGCAGCATTGTGAGCAGATATGACCATTACCATCAATTGTTCGTCTTGCTTGTCTAGTGGCGTGAAAATAATAATAACTAAGCCTTTTTATTTCCTTAATTAACATAAATTTACAAAATTTCTTTTCAATTTATAAATTGCTCATATAAAATTATTGCCTAAATTAATTTTTATTATTATATCTCTCTCATTTATTAAGGACTTCTCTATAGAGTGAAGGCCTCCTCTATTTTTCTTAGTGACGTTATAATACAAATATCCTAATTAGTCTGGTTTTTGCGTTGTTGAATCGCCTGTTCATCTTCCATAAATATTTGTAACGATGTCAAGCTTTGTTTTTACTTACAAATCAAATATCAAAATAGGCTTAGCATTTTTTGCTAATGTTTGATATCTATTTCATGACCTAGACATTTTCCAAGCCATTCGAAATTATTTTATGCCGCCTTTAATGTTGAAAAGGCCGATATTGCGTAAAGGAAGTAAGTGTAGCAACGCGTAGGTATTTTTAAATGTTGTTGCTGTCGTTACTTGAATGCTTGTGTGCGTTATTATCCTTCCCCCTCCTCCTACCCACTAAATGCACGATAGACAAAGCTGCTGCAGCTGTTGTAGCAATTCCTTCACTCTGAGTTCATTATCATTTTCAGCCTTCCATGTTCCCACTGCTGGGATATAAGTTTTCCCTCAGAGAGAGAGGGTCAACCAAACTACTAGGTGTTATTTAGTATCGTTCGCGCAAAACTTTATGAGCCCTCTGAAGTTAGGCGCGAGGCCTCCCCGACGCCCTGTAAAGTCCCTCGGATACCTATAATATGCGTACTGCGCAGCCACTGGGCCTAACTTCAGAGGGCTCATAAAGTTTTGCGCGAACGATAATATTCTTTTGAAAAAATAAGCATTTGGGGGACAACTATTTTCATCCTCTAAATTCTAACAAAATCTTATGTTTTCGTTGTCAATCGCTTAAATATATTACAATCTACGTCTGTACAGTATAATTATTGTTACATGAGATCTTTGTTTCTGTAATAGAACGACTTTAGTTCGTTATGCTTTCAACCACGAAAAATTGTAATTTGAGGTTTCTTTATTTCACTTCAAAACGGAGGTTTTTAATTAGACTTTTTTTATGTTTGTTACCTCAGAACTTTCCACTAGGTGAACCGATTTTGATATTTTATTTTTAATAGGTCGGGGAAAAAGTCTTTTCGTATTTTGTATGTATAAAGTTGTAGTAAAAATCTTATCCGTTGTACTGTTTGTATCTGGCTGGTTTTGATACCATTAAAAAGATGACATTTTAAAAAAGGAATACAAAACGTAAAAAGCAATTTCCCGCCATTTTTCAATTGTTTTTTTGTTCGATAAAATGAGTGAATCTAACGAACAAATTCGATATATTGTGAAATTTTATAACAAAAAAGGGAAAAATGCGACACAAGCCGCGAATAAAATTTGTGACGTTTATGGACCTAATGCAGTGTCATCAAGAGTAGCACAATGTTGGTTCAAGCGTTTTCAGTCCGGGAATTTTGATGTCAAAGATGCAGCTCGCTCTGGTCGCCCTGTTACGGATAAAGTCGATGCCATTTCTGAAAAAGTGGACCAAGATCGGCATATTAGTAGTTACGACGTAGCTGAAGAACTGGGGATTGACCACAAAACAGTTTTGACCCATTTGAAAAAAACTGGGTATACAAAAAACTCGATATTTGGGTGCCACACGAGCTCACTGAAAGAAACCAAATGAATCGTGTACTCATTTGCGATTCTCTATTGAAACGTAACGAAACCGAACCGTTTTTGAAAAGATTGATCACTGGTGATGAAAAATGGATCACCTACGACAAGAATGTGCGCAAAAGATCATGGTCAAAGGGCAGTGAAGCACCACAGACTGTAGCGAAACCCGGATTAACACGTAATAAGGTGATGTTGTGTGTATGGTGGGATTGGCAGGGCATCGTTCATTATGAGCATTTACCGCCGGGCAAAACCATCGATTCGGATCTCTACTGCCAACAGCAGATGAGACTCAAACAAGAAATTGAGAAAAAACGGCCGGAATTGATCAACAGAAAGAGTGTGGTCTTTCATCATGATAACGCCAGACCGCACACATCTTTGGCCACTCAGCAAAAATTTAGAGAGCTTGGTTGGGAAGTGTTAATGCATCCACCATATAGCCCAGACCTTGCACCCTCAGATTTCCACCTGTTTCGATCTCTTCAGAATTCTTTGGGTAGTGTTAGATTAACATCAAGAGAGGACTGTCAAAACTACTTGTTGCATTTTTTTGATCAGAAGTCCCAAAAATTCTACAGCAACGGGATCATGTCACTACCTACAAGATGGCAACAAGTTATCGAACAAAATGGCACATATATATTATAATTAAATGTAATTAAACTTGAAAAAAATACGTCTTGAATTTGTTTAAAAAATACGAAGAAACTTTTTCCCCGACCTTATATTTTATTTGAAAGCTGGTGCTTCCCGTGTGGTCCCGTTTCATTTTGATTCACTTAAAAAAAAAGTCTGTTTTTTATATTGATAATTCTTGGAAAAAATGTGTGCTGTGGACTTTCCTTTTAATTTAGTTGGATTAAATTATAGTCAAGGTTGGCTGCCAACGTACGCCGGCAGGTCGAGTGTCTCCCAAAATATATGTCTCGCTTTTTAGAAACCACCTTTGAGTATACATTCTCCTTGGGAATTTATACTCAAATGCAAGCACGAGGCCGGAAGGAAGCGCATAAGTCACTCGACGAGCTGACACGTGACCATGCCGATTAGATGGTTGGAGGGGGCGGGAGCAATAGGCACACAGACCTACTACATCTGTGAATAGGCATAAGTGGCATAAGGAACTAGCTGCGCAGAGTGGCAAGAAACAGAACTGACAGTGACAGATGGCAGCAGACGGCTGACAGTTGACGTTTCGGCACTCTGTCGGAACTACCAGCACATAGTTTTTATGAATGATATTATTTAGTTAAATTCAAATAAAGTTTATTTAAACATAAAACATTTAGTTAAGCGTAACTATTTTTATGTATAACTATATAAAAGGTGATGTGTGTATGTCTATGTATGTATATAACGCAGGTGGAACCGCGGAGCGCAGCTAATCAAGTAAAAAAGTAAAGACTACAAAGAGAGTAACAAGCATTTGTCTTCTGACACTGCAGAAGTATTTCGGCTACATCTCCCAAAACATCTCACAGTGATTTTTATCTACAAAAATGTAAAAATATATGAATTGGACCTACGAATATAGGTAATACGGTAGGTAAGAGAGTAGGAGTCGGACCTAAGAGATTTGAAAGTAAGAGGGTGTAACTCTGCTTTTGGAAAGTCACCGGCATACATTCCTGTTCAATGAATGGTCTCTTAATTGATAGTGGAGGGATGTGATTCTTATATCTAAAACTGACAAGCGTGGAGGACTGATTCTATCAGTCCGTAAATGCAATGTTTAGACATTATGTATGTAGACATTGATATGTGAGTAGAAAGCTCGATTATTATTAAATAATGTAATGTATAGCTAGCTAGTGTAACTGTTGTTCTCAATATTAGACTGTTTCGTTACCGTACTTCCTTATTCGTGAAGTAGGTAGGCTTTATTTATTGTATGTTCGTAAGGATAATTTTATTTAGTTTTTCTCGGTGACAGTAATATACGTTTTCCTCGAGTGACAAAGGCTATGTTTTATTCACAAAGCAGAAGAAGCCGAGGCCAAAAGCAAGTAAATAATAACTATACCTAATTACTCGGTTTACCTAAACTCTGATATCAGAATCAACGTAGCATCGGTAACGTCAGCCACAGATCTCTATACAGTCCGGTGGATCGCACCCAACCTATGTCTAATCATTTGAGGACGCAGACCTACGAAGAAGTAGAATTTAACTGGCAATTATTTGTGTACTTACTTAAAAAACAAACTAAACTCCGAAGAGGTTCAATAATTAAATAAGATTCATGGGCGAATTTTTTTTGTGCTAACAGGGACTCCAAAAAAATTTGTTTTGGTGTACCTTATCTAAATCAAGAGATTTATTTTGGCACTTTTGATGCAAACTGCGTCTCTTTGTTGCTGCCATATTTTTTTTTTATCAGGCTGTCTCGTCCCTTTTTTGGGCTAAAGCCTCCCCAATGGAAGCCTACAAACAGTTGATGATCCCTGCATGGTCGACCTCAAACATGGTGGCCTAACAATCTTCGCGTGTACCACCTGGATTGGTCGAACATGGAGGAATATACGGATGCGTTAAAGGAATTATTTACTATGTTGTTTTTTTATTTAATTTCATGTTCTTGTCCTCATTTTTCCTATGTGCTACATCTATCTTTATTAAGGTATCCCTACTGGTAGGTATAAGTGGATAAAAATCCACTTATATCTAACAGTAATGATCGGTGGAAAATCTGAGTCCACTAAACCCTACTGAATAAAATTTATTAAATAAAAATACTTATATATGCCAATTTTAGTTAGAGTACATAGGGATGGTAATGATATCTATCATTATTATCGGCGCAAAGTTGCTTGTCTATAGGTTTTTTATCGGATACATTTTGAAGTGTGCATCAGATCTGCATGATCTAATTGCTCGCAGTCAGTTCTACCATTCTACCGTGTTTCTATCAGCGCTGGACACGAGCCAGTGTCAACGACAGTCGCGGAGTTTTGAACTGGAAACTGTAGCAGTCGCCTCCACCAGCACATTTGCACATCTACCTACATTTGTTGCTGATGTTTACGTGCATACATACCTACATAGATTTTATATCACAGGTTATGGGCCAGGTATACGAGCCAGAGAATATTGTATTTTTTTTAGACCGATGGGTATGTTTAACGAACTTAAAAAAAAGGTACTTAATTCGTATAATATTTCGTTTAATGTGAACCGATTTTGTGTTTTTTTTTTTATTGAATGGGCTATTTTCGAAGGTGATCCCATTTAAATTTGAAGAAAATATTTCACCCCTAAGACTGGAAAAACATGAAATATAAAAATATTAAATATGAATCCCGTTTATTGCATTTCGCCCACTTTTCATGAAGTAGTGTTTTATTTATTATTTACTTATTAGTTTTAGTCATTGAAATAGGTAGAATACGAATCTGTTTCCAACTCGTTTCTTAGCATTTCTCTTTAGCATGTTTTTTTTTATTGGCGCTGGGCTTCCAAGCCTGGGCCTTTAGCCAAAGTCATTTTGTTAGGGCGATGTGTTTAAAGGGTGGTAACATTTCTAGTATCAAATGAGAAGGGGGTTGTAACTATTTGAGGCTACTGGATTATACGGGCGCTAAGCAAAACGACATAATTATAATTGAATCTTGACAGATCATTGAGTCATGATGTAAATATCAATATCATCCGTTCTTAATATAAATTATAATTTTTGAAATATAAATATAAATATCAAACTCTATTCCCAACAATGTTTTTTTTTCTAAATCTGCAATGCCAATACCGTTCATATCGATCGACAAATTTGACAGTATTTGAAATCGAAAAGTTTGATAATATGCCGAATAATAGAATCGATCATAGCAAGTACGGACTACGGACCAAATGGCATTTTATCGAATTTGTCAATTTCAACTGTCAAATTTGTCGATCAATAAAGAACTGTGTTTGTACTGCTGAATCGTGAAATAAAATTCTCAAACAAACAATACAAAACGCAAAACCATAAACAAAACAGCAGGTCATGACTTACAGACAATCAAACTCAACCTCCACTATAATAAAGGGAAACACTCAAAAATGCCTCCCAGGAACCCCGCGGCATTCGAGTCACCTCATAAAACACGTGAAACAATATCTTCAACACACCTTCCTTTAACAATCTTATCGAGTACCTTCTGAAAAACCTTACTGAACTGAAATAAAATTCACATTTCCACTTTTAAAGTGCACACCCAAAACTGTAACCTTTTTATCATTGGCAAAGTTGTTACAGTTATTGTTGAGTCGTAAACAATATCCAATAAGGTTGAATATGGAAAAGTTTAACCGAAAACGTAAAGTGGCGGATTTTGGAGTTTTCCTGAACTCATAAAAGTATATTGTGCGTTTCGAACGCATACGCCTGTTTGTCACCATTTGCATGTATTTGTTAGGTATTTTATTGTATTCAAGAATATACAAATTAAATTTGGTACAAAGCAAAAAAGTTGCGCATTTGGAATTAACATTGAGGCTGAAATTTAGTGCCTAGATATCAGTATATTATTTGTTTTATAGATACTGCATGGCTGCCTTCGATTTCACTTGCGTGGAAATTCTCTCTGAAAACGTATATTTTTTTATAAATATAGGTACCACTCAAAAGGTCATTTGATTCATCTATAACAGTGAATAAAACTCTCTTTTACTCACTGAGTGAATAAAAACATTTTCAATTTGGAATAAGCAGAATTATAAGCATTATATGTACAAAAAATAAATAAAATGTGCTGTACTGTACCCTTAGTACAAGATTTGACAGTTTTCGAAAACTTTTTTCGTTTCCGTATTGTCCCATACATTTTAGTAAAGCGCCTCTAGCGGAAACGCGGATGAACTAAAATCGGTAGTAATCGGCAGTATAGGTTGCTTCACTCAAATACGAAAAATAGTTTCGAATAGCTTTCAGCCCAGCAATGTATGAATCAAAACGAAAACGAAAAAAGTTTTCGAAAACTATCAAATCTTGTACTAAGGGTACTGAATGTACCGCTGGGTGAGTGGAGCTATCCATTGAGCTATCCAATTTAACTACTTCATGAAAACCCGCAATTTATGTATTCTGTGGCCAACTGGCCATAGCCTCTAAAATCCTTCGCTGCTTTCGAGATCCATCTTGGTCCCTTGATTTAAATTCCCTTTTTTCCATACCCAAACGGATTAACTAAGAAATAATAAAAAAGTAAAAATAAACAAAAAGATACCCCATACAACAAACGTATTTTTTTAATTGCTCTAATTAATACGTGCAAGCATCAAACTTGGCATGATTATAGTACACACTCAAAATTTATAAATAATAGCCAAGTGTGTGACTCTGACAAATTTCTGTTCATTACCAAGTTACAAATGTTTTTTTTTTTTTTTTTAATCTAAATTTGTTTCGGTGCTTGTTACAAATGATAATTTCGTTACTTAGACGACCTTGGAATTTCTCACCAAATCCAAATGCCACATGTTACTAATTTTGAAGTCATTTTTTACTGACAATTATTGTATTTTGTGGTGGTACGGAACCCTCAGTGCGCGAGTCCGACTCGCACTTGGCCGGTTTTTTTTAAATTCACATGTTGTATAATCTACTATTATACCTACTACCTATCTAAAAACCTAAACTGATGAACATCGCTCTCTTCCTTCTTCTAATTTCTTAGGATTGCTCAAAAACATCGTCAAAAAAGATTGTGTCCCCAATAAGTCAGCATTATGTAGATCTGCTAAACTGGCGGATAAAAACCCTGATGATGAGAACTATTGAGGAGGAGGAGCCGAAGATATTCATTATGGTTATCCTTCGCTGGCTGGAATGAAATGAAAAGGAGGTGCGGCTCACGGGGACGTACTCAGTGAAAAGGGTAAAACCTTGTTAATATATTTTAACCAAGTACATAACACTACACAAAACATATTAATTATAACGGTTATTGGTTTGTTTATAAATGGGGAGTATCTCTAGCTCTAGACAATAGACGTATTCGAGGATATCAATGTACACATCATTGTAAACAACTTTTAATACGGGACCAACCCTGAAATCTCAAAGAAATATCAGTTGTTCCATACATATCGCTGAGTGTGAATGACATTTTTCTATGGAACGGCTGGGTTTTTCGCGATTTCAGGATGGGTGCCATACATAGTGAAATTTGTTTATAATGAGAAGTAGGTAATATCATATCTTTAAATGTTAATATCCGAGTGTGGAGAAATATCCCGTATATTTTGTTTTGAATCATGATTGTATTTGTATATTGTTCGGCGGAGAATATTGTTCTGCCATAACACAGGTTAATTCCTATCCTAGCCAATGTATGGGACCAATCCTGATATCGCAAAAAAAACAGCTGTTCCTTAGAAAAATTTCATTCGCAATTTCACACTCAGCTATATGTACGGAACAGCTGTTATGTTTCGTGATTTTAGGGTTGGTCCCGTATTAAAAGTTGTTTTCAACGATCATTTGTATAAATTTATAACCGACAACGTTTGTAGATATCAAATATATTTTCATTATTTCATTATTTTACTTACCTGTAAACCTAAATAAAAATCAAAATATTTTGAAAAATTTACCTAATTTACCTATTCACCCAAAAATTACCGCAGCATAGTTTAAGTAAAAGTAAGCACACTCTTACACAGTTATTTCTTTTAAAAACATCAAAATGCCTGAGTGAGGTAGCGGCGAGCCTTGACATCAGAAGAGGTAGAAGAGAAACGCATGCCTATTAATAAAATAAAAAAATTACACTTTATTATTGATATTTTCCATAATTTTTTACCTATTTGGAAGCCTAATTCAGGAATGTTCTTATTTAATCGGTATTTTTTTATGTAGGTACTTACACCGATTATACTCCGACTTTTTAGAACCAATTTAAGTTTTTTTTATTATATAGATAAAAAGTCTCAATATAAACACTGTTTTAAACTATCACGGTTGTTCACTAAAGTTAAATGATTATTTACGGGATATTTACCGTGGTAAGGTTGTGGACGGGAAGACAGAGAGTCTTCCCGTGAACATGGTGCATGTAACTGCGCCGAAATATCGGGAGCTCCTTCCACAACCTTACCACGGTAAATATCCCGTAAATAATCATTTAACTTTAGTCTCAATATAGTCTTACAAAAAAATAGTCTTTTAACCAGCTTCCGATATTACGATTATTTTTGTCGAGCTCCTGTTTATTTGACATTTTCTGTAACTTTGTGCACTTACTAATTTTGAAGTCGGTTTTTAATAGATAATTATAAATATTTTAAGTAGAATAAAAAAAAATACCATAATAATTTTTTCCCGTTTAGTTTTCATGAACCCAAAACGTCCCTGCCTTCTGAAACCCGCTACATCTGTAAGAAGGCCCTGCGTAATCTTCGCACGTAGCGCTCTGCCGGCGCCCGCGAACATTATCTGAGCACCGTAAACCATCGCCAGCCATGGAGCCATCATGGCTGGCGCTGGCTAATCATGGTGATGAACTCACGACGCCAAACTACGGCCGTTACCCATCACTTAGTGCCTACTATTGTTTACTCTTTGGAACTGATCAGAATGCCAACTATAAAGCAGGGTTACACAAAACGGGGGTACAAAGCCAAAAGGATATTGGAACAATCTTAGTTCAGACAAAAAAGAAAGTTTTTTTCGCGAATAAGTCCTCATTTGACCACCAACTCGCCTGTTGATGCCTCAGTACAAACAATTAGTTCGTTGTTATAAATATAAATTCGGTATTGAGCCTTTTAGTTTCATGCATTTAGTAAAAAGCTGTTATTATTACATAGTTAATTTTATTTTTTATTCGAATACTTCGATACATTTAGAAAAAAAGCTGTAATTTTGAATGGTTTATTTAATTTTTTATTCGGAAAAATTACAGCGATTTATAACTAATTTACAAATAACTTTTATATCTTAGCACCGCATGTAAAAATCTAATTACAGACACTTCTACTTTATTAAACAGCTGTTTAGCTGTGCATGTACTGTGCTGAATAAAAATAGTCTAGTTATAATCCTTGTAATATCTGCTATCTGCTAGTGAAAGTCCGGTTTAAATCGGTCCAGCCGTTTCGGTACAAATATAGAGTAAATTTTTTGAATTGTTTTTTTTAGGGTTCCGTACCCAAAGGGTAAAATGGCACCCAAATACTAAGACTCCGTCCGTCTGTCACCAGGATATATCTCTTGATCCGTGATAGTTAGATAGTTAAAATTTTCACAGATGATAAATAAATAAATATCTGGGACATTATTGCACACATGGTCATCTGACCCCAAACTAAGCAAAGCTTGTAATATGGCAGCCAGAGACTAATATACACACATTTTTTTTTAAAAATACATACTTAAATAGATATTAACACCCAGATATAGAACAAACACAAATGTTCGTCATACAAATGTTTGTCCTAGATGGGAATCGAACAGCACAGAAAGTAGGTTCACTACCAACTGAGCCACCGGGGCAGTCTGTATTTCTGTTTTTCTGATGTATTTCTGTTGTAACCAAAAATACTAAAAAACAGAATAAAATAAATATTTAACAACAACAAAAAAGTGATTTATTGTTTGTTGTTGCTCAATATTGATAACACCAACAGGTAGACGTTTGAAATATTCATCGAATATTAATTTATGTATTCACTTAATTAAATTAAAATCAAACAAATATTTAAGAGGGGCTCCCATACAACAAACGTGATTTTTTTGCCGATTTTATAGATAATGGTACGGAACCCTCCATGCACCAATCCGACCGCTTTCGATTTAATCCTTGTAACATCAGCTATCTGCCAGTGGAAGTCCTGTTAAAATAGGTGCAGCCATTTCGGAGATAAGCCGGAACAAACATACAGACCTTTTAAATTGTTTTTTTGTTTGTTAAGAACCGTATATACTTGCATATGCATTTAGTAAAAAGCTGTTATTATGACATGACCAACAACAAATTCAATTTTATTTATTTGTACCAAATTTTTTTTTTTTTTCATTTATTTATCATTTAGAGTCTGTGCGGAAAGAGAACCGTCGTGGCGAAAAATGGAACTACAAAACAATATGATTTTGATTATTATATGGCAGCCCAGCCCAGCCATCTGTCAAATGTCAAACTATACTTCGTGGTATTTACGTGACGGATACAGCTTTGTTTTGTGTTGTTTTTAAGTGAATTTTGCATAAAATTATGTCTAAAAGGGGAAAATCGTTACGCAGTTCCACAAGGGCAATAATATTTAATATTATACAGTTTTGTCAACGAGAAAAAGTGGCAAAACACACCATACGCCATAACCACCATACGCTATAATGACGTAACAGTGTTGTCACCATAGCAAATACGTTAAAAAAACACAGTGGCGCCCTCAAATTTTATGACGGTTCTCTTTCCGCACAGACTATAGTAAGAAAATTATACAGTAAAGGATATAATGGCATTTTAAAACCACTAAGGTTTAATAGTAATGTCACATGGAGTTTAAGTCTACGTCTACTATAAAAATAATGTTAATATCTAAGTACACAATTGGCAGCGAGCGAGGCGATTACATCCAGGGGCCTTACCCCTAGCTCGAAAAGTTGACCCGCATAGGTGTTATTTGTCTAAACGGTACCATCAACTACGATAAGCGGTAGTTATTTGATAGCCGCCAAGCTTTGCTATTTTCACGCACACACGCATAGTAAAACGGATTTTCGTTCATTCAAGTTAGACGCTTTTAAACGATGCAGCTTATATGAGTTGGTTAATTTTAGGTACCTATCAGGTACCTACTAAAAGTTGGCTCGCAAAAGTGAAGCTAGGGGTAAGGCCCCAGTTGTCAAGAAAGTAAGATTTTAATTTAGTTTTAATATTATATGGATTAATGTTTTTACATAAATCTGAGGGTAGGTTATTAATAATAATTTATTGCGACATCGTTTAGAACAACATGCCGGTTATAGTAACCTATCGATTTGTTTGTACTTGCACGATACACATTAAACATCACCGGTTGTTACGACTATCGGTTTTTACGACTGAATATGAGCAGTCCCTTCGATGTCGTTATAACAGATTTTGACTGTATATGTATAATTGGTCTAAAAACTTTACAAGTCCACGTAATAAGCTCAGGCACAAATTGAAGGTTATCAAAAGGAAAAGATTACAAAGTGAGATTGAGGGTCGCGCAAGAACCCTCGACGAAGGAAAGTGGCGAATTAAGTAATTGTATGCAAGTGGGGTTAGAGTGTTCTGTAGACTTTTTTTTAGATTTGTAGTTGATTGGTGAGTCAATTCAAATTGTGTTGTTTCTATTTTGGGACTTGCAACCTTATTTTTTTTAAAGTCTCCCTGATTTAGCCGTCAACGGTTTGTTTGTTTGAGTATGAAATAAATTAGCAATAAATACTCAGTTACTTATTTTTCACTTGATTTTTCTTCTCTTATATGAAGTGTCAAAAGTTGCCACACATGAGTTAAATCAATTTTTTTTTAAGTTTACCAAAACTAAACTAAACTACCTACTATTTATTATGTATAGAATTTTGAACATCAACAGTTCAAAACCCTGGATGGCGATGCACTGCGCTCGTCACCCTGCGATATAAGATGTCAAATCTCTGTGTGCCCTGTAATAGAAGATGTCTAGAACTCGCCCATCGGTTATCGGTTCTTCAGGCAATGAGGGCGGCCCACTGCCACTTCCTTCAGCCTACAAATTCTTTGAGCTATGTCGGTTATTTTGGTTCTATGTCGGATCACATCATCACGAGTTCTGTCCCATATAGAAACTCCGAGCATAGCTCTCTCCATAGCTCTCTGAGCGTCTTTGAACTTGTGCACCACCTGATGTCCACATCCGAGCACTGTAGGTATAGCTCATAACGGCTAGGACATTGATTAAAGACTTGTCTTATGACACTGTGGTATGGACCTCATTTATTACCTAAGTACGTATTTATCTGGCATGTATAAAAACCCCCAAGATAATTTCGTTCAGATAACCCATTATCAAAACAGTAGGTATTGTGCCGTGTTTACTCTACACATCCATTAGGCGTGTCCGTCCGTACGACGCCGTGGGCTTTCTAAACATATTCCTTCAAAAACTTATGGGGTGTGGTGCTCAAACTTTAGACAAATTGCCTATTGACCCCTTCAAAGAGACGCTGTCAACTTGTGCGGATGTTTTCGTCTAGAGCGGATAAGAGAGATACTAGTGTCAATAATATTCAACTGTTTTTCTTCTATATAAAATTGAAATTATGAGTACATTTAGGGCTATTGATAATTATAACTACCTGTCTTAGGCAGCTTATCTATATCTACATCTATACTAATATTATAAAGAGGAAAGATTTGATTGTTTGTTTGTTTGTTTGCATTGAATAGGCTCCGAAACAACTGAACTGATTTGAAAAATTCTTTCACTGTTGGGAAGCTACACTATCCCCGGGTGACATAGGCTATATTGTATTTTGTAGCGAGGCCGAAGGGCGAGCTTACACCCGTGCGAAGCCGGGACGGTCGGCTAGTTTTTAACAACTTTAGTTCCATAATTTATTATATATTAATTAAAACGGTACAAACACCACATAGGTACATTAATTAATTCAATAATCACACATCATTAATTAGTTCAACACATTACAAATTAGAATACTCGATGTATGACTAATAGATGTGCTCTTAGATAAGTTTTTTTTTTACCTTTAGTTTTCTGTATATTTATTTATAAGTAGGTAGATTTAGGATTTAATTTTATTTCATAAAATACAACGAAAATTTCTCAATTAATTATCAATATTGAATCAATGTCTGTAAAATTACAAGCATAGGAACAGCCAGCTACACAGCCACGCTGTCAGCTTTCTAATTAAGGGTTAACACGGACAGGTCAAGAACCAAAGGCACAACACTAAAATAATTGCCTGGCTCTTGGGGCAAACAAGGCAACATGCAGGCGGTATTAGTAGTTGCAAATGTTGGTGATGGCATCTACTCTCGTTTCCTAATAGTTACAGATTTCTTACAAAATGACCTGACCATGGTGATAGGGAAAAAATTCGACTATGTATATTATTATGTTTTATTTTTTCAATTGAAATTATAGCAGTGTTATATTTATTTATACCCAGCATAGGAACAAGCTATTTAACAATACGTATGTCCCTTTAACATGTAGGTATGGTTAGATATTTATTATATTAAGTACTTAATTTTTTATTGCAGACAATGATAACTTCGAATAATAAAGGTGGTCAATATTTATGTCAAGTTAATCAATATGCCATAAATTAAGATACGCAATCAGTACCAGTAATCCAAAGTAGTCTACTTTCACTCAGGCACGTTTGCGTCATATAAATGTGACGTAAGTACCAGTAGCGTATTTCAACCTTCTGTTCAGCGTTTCCGTGGTGTAGCGGTTATCACATCTGCCTAACACGCAGAAGGCCCCCGGTTCGATCCCGGGCGGAAACATAGTTTTGCAAAAAAAAAAGTTTTTTTATACTTATTATGAAAGTGCCATTTGACAGTGTACTTACATGTATTTTTATATATGTTTTGCTTTTTTTATAAGTTGCGTTAGTAATTAGCGACCCCCACATCTGAAACCTGATCTATTTAATAGTAATCTAGTAGTTCACCATGGAACCGCAGGTGGATCTAAGTGGTTCACACACCTTGCAGCCCAGACGGAAGATAAACGTAATTAAATTAACTTAATTAATATGATTGTTTGTTTCATTTGTATTTCAAATTAAATTATATTTTATGTTTCAGAATTAATTAATGTTTGTTCGTTTTTTTTTCTCTTTTATGTAATTAATATTTTATTTACCTAAGGTTAGGCTAAATTTAATTTAATTACCTTCATTAACTAATATCTACCGAGTAAAATTTATCCCCAATTCCTTATTATACTTGAAGCGACGTAGCAGCGTACACTAAGAGATTCATCAGAAAAACAGTTTTAATTTTCTTAAGCCATAATTATTAAATCCTCAAAAAAATATTTGAAAACCCTACGAAAGTTTGAGATCGAATAGCCCTTTTCTCCGTCCATCGCATATTTCCCTCGCAAGGAATAACGCAAAATAAACAAAGTGTTATTGTAGCTTATTTTCATAAGTTAATAGTCGGGCCAACGATAACAGTGGACATACGGCCCGACGGACAACACGACTTTTTTATTATTACATATTTATGTAAATACGCCCTATGGATGGACGTATGTCATTATACGGACGAACGTAAAAAGAAGGTCACAGTCTAACAGCGTCATCAAAGACTACTGACTAAGCGAAATTTTCTCTCTAACAAAATAGACCTACAATTTTCTAAATACGCTATACCTACTACTCGTATTTAAGCACAGGCTTTTATAAAGATAGACCCTAGCGTGCTCATTTTTTATACCTGCTGACGTCATGATATTTAGTTGTAGTTTAACTATTCGCACGGCCAACTACTTTACTTTGCCTCAATTTTTTTTATTTTATTGAGTTCTGACGTGCTTCCGCCAAAACGACGAGCGATGGCACGGGCAAAGCGTTCTACAATTGAACTGCCTGAAACTTAAATGCAAACGATTTCTAGAAAATAATAATAGATACGGAGGGGGCGGCTTCGTGGTCGTTTTAGTCAGTGAGTGGCGACACTGTGAACCCCGATTCCATGAGGCTAAATGAGACCCCGACCCCTAGCTTTCCTTAACCGGCCGTCTGGAGTGGAAACTGTAAGAGCTAAGAACCTAAGTTCCAGGGTGGAAGTGTTAAAGGGCATAACGCCGCGAGTAGCGTTTAGTGAAAGTGCAGCACACCTCTTGACACCATAAGCCACCCACACCAATGTTACCTCTCCGGTGCCAAGATGTTGTTAGGTATAAAATACACAACAATATTCTTACCTGGTGATTCTAACATTGACAAATTTTCACCTTGAACAAAAACTAAATAATGTTTATATTTTTAAACTCGCATTTTTACGCCGCACTTGGGAAGGACATGAGATACGCTTCCATTTGTACGACCCTGTATGCTATTTAGTATGTATGTGTACCTACCATGTTCTGACAAATAAATGATTTGATTTGCCATGAAAAATTTGTTATATAAGTAGGTGATCACGCGGTGTCTACCCTGATAAATATCTGTGTATCTGAGTTATGAGCACTTTTGTGCTTGTCCACTCAGAGATAGGTATCGTTCAATCTGATAATCATTTTTGTATGGAGGCGTTTTATTTCTCGTTCGTTTTATTGTTTATCAGTGGCAGTGAGCAGTGTTTTTTATTGAGACGGGCAATAATTTCTGGCACCTAGAATACACACAAACGTTAGAATTATTCATCATCAGCCAGAAGACGTCCACTGCTGAACATAGGCCTCCCTCTTTAACCTCCACACTGAACGACATCCTGCCATCTGCATCCACTGGATGCCCGCGACTCTCACAATGTCGTCGGTCCATATAGTGGGATACCCACCTACACTGCGTCTTCCGGTTAGAATTAGTAACTACTACCAACTTACCACCACCAACCACCTAGTTACTACAACTAACTACTTATTACAATCGTACTCTTAGAACAGTATTTAATATCAACAAGTAAAATCGATTTAAAAAATATATGAATAACGTAATAAGTGCCTATAAAGTTTGAGGGTTGCCCTCGATTTACCTTCGATCGCATCATCAGATCCTGACTTGGTGACAATGGGAGCAAATTGGAAGTACCTATAACCTACCAAAATGTTTTTTTTTTTCGTCAACAGATGGCGGATATATCGATGAACATACATAAAAATATACATATACAGTGGAACATAGAACCTCCGCCTTTTTTGAAGTTGCTTCTAATATCCTGAATAAATAATACTGGGTGACGAGCCGAGCGAAGTCGCTTGCCTGATGGCTCTCCACGCTTGCCCATAACATCTCAACGCCACTCAGAATTTTGAACTTTCTGGATGGCAATGCATTGCGCTCGTCACCCCGAGATATAAGATGTCAAATCTCTGTGTGCCCTGTAATTTCGCTGGAAACATTGCCCTTCAATCCGGAACACAGTATTGTTTGTACACTACTGCTTGGCGGTTGAATAACTGGCAAAGGTGTGGTACTTCCCCAGGCGGATCCCTGCAAAAGAGTCCTACCACTATAAAACTTCTAGGCCTGCTTTGGCTCCTTCATCCGTTTTCACTGTTTTCAGACACCCACACCCACTATGTGATCCTCGGGGCCCATCTATCAGGTTTTTTTGGATATTTTTATACTATAGTGTACTATTATTTATATTCTACCGTTTATCTGGAGGTAAGAGTGCCCCCAAGTTTTACGAGTGGTAGGTAATTTCATATCAAATCGCTGACAAAGGGGTAGGTAAAGTGACGGCTAAACCACTGCATCGATCACAATATTACACTGATTTTTAACCCCTGGCGGAAAAAGACACCCCGTTATAAATTTAACGTGTGTATATGTGTGTCACCGTAGCTCCCAATTAGCTAAACCGATTTTGATAAAGTTTTTTTTGTTTGTTTGAGAGGTGACTTTATCGAGAGTATTCTTAGCTATGATTTAAGAAAATTTGTTTTAACTTTTGAATATTATGGTGGGTTTAAAAAAAGTACGAAGACTTGTGTATATAATTGTTATTAATTTTAAGTACTTTTATATTTTTAATTGATTTGTAGTTTCCTTGTAGTTTTTCTTTTTTCTATTCTTGTTAAATGTATTGACTTCTCTATGAGTATCATCTAATTTAAGTCCTAAATATGACAAAACAGAAACCTCTCTTCATCACCATAAAATCCAAATAAATACGCCATATCATCACCAATCATCTCAGCAAAACTCCGGCCAATAAAGTAGCCTCCACACCGCACTGTAAAAACGTAACGGTCGCCGTTACCGGACTCCATTACCGGAATGAATAATACGTCGTTAATCTGGTATCAGTCCTCATCTCGTCTCCAATTAGTACTAATTGAATATTAAGAACGCAATGATTGCTTATAAAACGGGATATTACGAGGGAGAGTCGACACTGAGTGGTGATTTGGGAAGTTTGGCAGTTTTTTTGGTTCGGGGAGAGTGATTGCTTATTAGATAGCTTAACGTAACAAACTTGTAGTGCACTAAAGATACATACGTACTGCCACCAACTGAAAGCACATCCACATAATCATAGATTTGTAGAAATTGCGCACTGTGTGTTTTTCGCGATCTTATTTGCCTCACACCTGCAATACAATATGGAATGAGCTCCCAGCTTCTGCGGCATTTCCGAGTAACTATAACATGGAGTTTTTCAAAAGGGTGTTAAGAAAAAGTTATTTTTAAAGTTCAGTAACGTATATGTGATGGCCCTAGTGTTACAGGTACCTATCCATAAGCGACGATGATCGCTTACCATCAGGCGGCCCGTTAGCTTGTTTGCCAGCTGTATCATTTCTATCATGTTTTCGTAGCCCATGGATTGATTTTTGGTCAAATCGTATTTAAAAAAAGATATTTTTATTTAATAAATCACACTACAATATTATTAATTGCTAAAAATAAGAAAAGTGTAGTTACGTGCGTATCTTTGTTCACGCTCAACTTCGTAAAAACTAAACTAGATTGTATTGAAATGGAGGTATTCATAACCTGGATTAACACAGATAAGCAACCAATAACCCGAAAAAATAACGGGAAAACAAGTTACGGGTCCTATTCCTACAACCTTACAAAAGACGAGACCCAAGTTTTTTTTAAGTGTATTAAAAGGCTTGCGGTTGACTGCTAACTCATCTGATGTTATGTGATGATGCAGTCTACGCAGTCTATAAAGCATGCTTGCCTAGAAGAAACCGATTATACAAAAAACACATCAGTCATAGGACTGCACGTCAGAAATGAAAACTTAAGTAGTAATTCACCTATATTCTACGAGAGATGGCGCTGTTTTAAAATACACGGTACAGCGTGACGATGTCGCAAGTTCCATGATTTTTGTTCACCCAATAAGTGGTCAACGCGCCTAAAGAAGTATTCACATCAAAAACGTTAATGCGAAACCGCGTGCACAGCTAGCTAATAATAAATCAAATCAAATGACAAGTACCAAGTTACATTAAAGTTTTTTGTAACTTCAATCATAAATAGCACCGTCCACCGTCCTCTGCTTAAAAATCGTAACAGTCGAACATTACAATCAACAAAGTAAGGCAATTCAGGAAGAAATATTAAATAATAACTGTCAATAAAAATACGTATCACCGCCGTAAAGTGTTCAGTCGTAAATATCGGGAATCGTTTGCGCCCGGTAATGTATTCGTAGTGTGCGTGCGCCTTAATAGCGCATTAAATGCGCCTATTAGCTATTCATATTGAATTTTATTGCGTTTCTATATTTTCATGATGGACTTGGATATTTGGAAAATGAAATTATTTAAAAAAAAATACATTTAGTATCAGTTCCGTTTCTTGTTTTTTAATTTTATTCATTTTATTTTTAATTTGACCACAAATAAAAAGTACCGAATATGCGGACAGCGACTTTATTATTTTATATATAAGTAAATAAAAAATTCGCCTATAAAGTAAAAAAAAAAAAAAGAAAAAAAAAGCAACTATAAATAAATAAACTAGGGTTTTATATAATTAGCAACTTGTCGTTAAAAGAAGTAAAATAAGAAACATTGCAAATAAAATATTCTTTCATTGTAACTATGTGAAACTAGATAAGATAATAAAATAGAACAAAATTAATAGCCAAGAGCGTGTTGAGGCACGCGTATTGGTTCCGTAGCCAAAGCCATATAATTGTGGTCACATTCATAGTTCAGACAGACATACAGACAGAAAGACTGTAGACGGACAGAACGAACTTATAAGGGTTCCTTGTAGTAGGTGCTACGGAACCTTAAAAATAAACTTTTCTATTTTTGCCGCAACAAAAAGTGTGGAAATAAGCATCGAGCTATATTACTACGTATAGAGGAGACGGCGCACATCCCTACTATGTTCCGTCCAATTGCAGCCATATGGCAGCACATCACTTAGTTGCTTGCTAGCTCTTGAGCAATTAAGTCGTGTTTGTTTTAAAACGAAAAAAGTTCAAAAGTATTAAATATGGTATCGTGTGTGTTAAGATATTGCACGAATAATTCAAAGAATACGGCGAAGTGCAAAGGAATAACTTCCCATCGGTGAGTAATTAGATAATCATTTACAAATTTTACAATTTAAGTCGAACAAAATATTCTCGGACGTAGCGTGGATGCCGTGTTGCGTCATTTGTCATAGACTAAAAATTAAGATGTGACATTGTGTTTGTAACAAGTGTAGGTAGAATTAGCTAAAGTTTTTTTTTTTTTATAGTGGAATATAATAATCTAACACATATTTAGAAAAGTACTGCCTAGTGATTTAATAAAAAAAGATAAAAAAAATGATGAAAAATAATTATTGTCTTAGAAAGTAAAAGAAAGTCATGAGTTATATTTCAACGTATCGACTTAGCCAGGACCATTTAGAGCTTTTTTTTGGGGTTATCAGAAAACATGGTGGATACAACAATAATCCCAATGTTGTGCAATTTCGAGCTGCCTATAAAAAAACACTAAATCATTTAGAACTTCGCTCATCTTTTACAGGCAATCGTATTCCACTAGACAATTTCAATATTCTGCACTATACTTCAACTGACGTAATTAATACCACTACACACGTGAACAGACATGACGATGAACAATATGAAATCTTGTCGGCTACTCGCTGCTTAGAATCTGACATAGAAGCCGAGAACAACTGTGAAATTTTTGCCGGCATACTCAGTTGCGAACAAATCCCATTTGGTTCCCAGTTAATCGTCGGATACATATCTGGTTACATTTCCCGGATTCTGACAAGGTCATTAAAATGCGAAGTATGTGTGGATAGCTTAAGTACAACAGAAAGGCTGCCACATCATAAACTTATAACTATCAAAGATATGGGTGGCTTGTCGTACTCTACAGAAGACGTATATAAAATATGTGTCGCCACGGAAACTGTAATACGAAAACTTATAAAAAAAAGTGGTGGAACCAATCTCTCTACTAAATATTATTTTAGTTATATTACAGTTAATACTTTGGAATATTTTGTTCAGAAGGAAGTATTTACATCTTTACTTCAACATTCTTTTAATCAACCAAGCACCTTAAATCACAGAACACATTTGATACGAGCCATCATAAACAAGTACACAACAATTCGCTTGAAACATGAAGCTAAAACTGATCAGACTAATAATGTTTTATCTAAGCGGCAAAAGTTAACTAAACTTATACTGTTCAAAGGTAACTAAATAAACATATTATTACAAAAAATACTTACGGCTTTTATTTTATCTTAGATCAAATCACAAGGCATTTTTTTAAGGAATGAGACTCCATGGCCCTGAACCAGTTAATATAGGGACATACCATTAATCAAGAAGAAATATTTTGTATTGAATAATTAGCTTACCTGGAAAGGTTATAATTGTGCTACCTACAATTCAAGATGTAATCTATATAAAAAACCAGTAGTGTCCTGAGGTTTCCCCTGCTATACCATAGGAATAGTATATTTTCCCCGAAAAGCCTATGTGGTAATCCAGGGTATAAGCTACCCCCATACTAAATTTCATCAAAATCTGTTCAGCCGTTACCGAGTTGTCTGGGAACAAACACACTTACATACCTTACACACGCACAAACTTTTTCGCAAATATAATATTAGTGTGATAAAGCAAACAATGGTATATATAAAATACTTAAACGAATGAATTAATTTAACTGAAATATTCATATTATAATATAATACTTTCTATTGTTCAATTAATTCAACTAATAATAAATTATGAAACAAAGTGCGAATTCAATTGAAGCTTGTTAGGTAATATAAAACTACGTCACTTCTGTAGTCAGTCAGCAGTTTAGTCTATAGCAACGACAGGTTGATGCAGAACGTTGAACGAAACGCGTAAGCGCTTTGAAAAATCGCGGCGCTTACGACCTTTTCGTCGCGAGAAAACTATACCTTATAAGCGTTCTAGCGCTGAATGTTTATATTGGCTGGTTAGACGACTAATTATTGTTTCGGCGGTGAAGCAAACTTTAGGTTATATTCTTAACAAAATTGAGCATGATCTTTGTTTATGGTAGCTTCTCTATACGTAGTAATATAGCTCGATGGAAATAAGTCACTGAGTGACCACATAAGTTTTCCGTTTTTTAACCTTACTAGGAGTACGTGTTTTTCCCTTTCATATTCTTTCAATTTAGCTATTATTTCCGATACGTTTTGCTAGTACCATTTAACTTCTCATAAATATTAAAGTTATTATACTACTCCAGAAGTACTTTCGACTTTTTTGAAAGAACATTCTGTCCATCAAGAAACATACTTGATATTAGGTTGCTCGAACCCATCATCTTACATATTTCCAGTCACTATCTCAATCCACGCAAATAGTTTTCAATTTCGTTCCCAAAAAGTACAAGGTAGCCATTCCGCTGATCCTCCACAAATGCTTCTAAATCATGGATTCACTTATTTATTTACTCGCACGCGACAATTTACATATAAGACCCAATTCAATTCCGAGGCTCACGGCATTCGCAAAGATTAAGGCTCTATATTCTCCCCCTCCCTTCCATATAACCCCCTCTCCCCCGCTGGAAGACCATTCCCACATAATCCGGGTAAATCCAGTTTATACTCATCCACCTTAAATGTGCCAATAAAAGTATCTGGTGTTTTTTCTACGTGCCTCACTCCGGGTACTGTTGACGATTGATTTGCATTTTTATTTTGGAGCTGGGTGAAGCAGGTACTTTTCAAAATCTTTATTTTTAAGTGCTTCTTCGCACAGCGAAAATCTCTTATAATATCATTCTCTTTGATAATATTACATTAACTGACAAGACCACTGACACTTCATTTGAACACCTGAACCAAAAAAAAAGTCACTGAAGTGAACCTGAACCTTTGACATTGGAATATTTACTATCTTAGTGTCAAACGAGGCTTGAGGTAGGTTAGGTGTTTACTTAGTTTTCTTACACACCCATCGTAAAATAAACTCGGCAAATAATTTTCGAAAAAGAAGCATTTTTAGATATTAATAATAATTTCTACTGAGCGTTTCGTTCTGAAACTGAAATGACAACTTAGCAGTTTCAGGAACCTATGTTCCTAAGTGATAGTCTATTAAATGTAGGTTGATTGAAATGAAGTAAGTATGTCAAAATCTTCGATTAGTGCTGAGACAATTCGGACCAAATCGAGAATAATGTGTGTCTTTATTTATCGACTGGAAGTGTCTTGTACGAATAATATTTTTAAACCCATCTATTATTCTGTAATAGTACTATTATAATGAGACTTTAGGAAAATGAAATAAAACAGAAGAAGCAAGTACAAATAAATATTTTATTTAATCTAATGTTGTACATTCCAAATCAGTGTCATCATCATAATCAGCGTTAGAGTCACTTGAGAAATCCTGCAGATTAATAATAAATGCTATTCAATCAATAGTCAGTCTAGTATGCTATTCTAGTAGTCAGTCTTTGGATAAAGATGTTTCTTTCCGTAAAATTTACAAAGACAGTTGCTAGTAATTAGATATTATTATACTATATACAAAAGAAATCTAGGTTTACAAAAAAGTTGTGCGTTATCTGTACGAGTTTTGTATTTCGATAGTACGCAGAGGAAATTCTGCAAAAACATTTAAAAAAATACTCTTAATTCACACAGCAAAATAAAACGATCGATTTTACGTTTATCGATTTACCACGTCCCTAAAATTTTTGTCAAGTTGACGTAACCTTGTTATGACACAATGGAAAAATATAGTTATTGTATTGTGTTAATCCACACTAAATGCAATACTTTTACTATTTATATGTACAGCACTTGTAGTTCATAATATTTTTACACGCAGCATACCAGTGATCTTTGTGTTTCAAGTAAATGCAATTCGCCAGACGTTATTACAAAGACATGCCCTGAAATGTCGTCAGCTATCATTTCAATCAAGCTACATTTAAAGGATTATAGTCGGCCGGACCCTTACTTTTTTATTGATAGGTAATAATTGGCATACTTAATTAACTATTTTAATTTAGAAAAAAGTTTGATTAAATTTGTCTACTATATAACACAGGGCACAGAGGTTATGTTAGAAGTTTACACACAACAAATAAATACCTATATAATATAAAAAAATTGTCTGTAAATTCTAAAATGTCTATGGCTGGTGTCCTGTGATTTGCTCATAGTATTAAACCATAGCCATCTTGTATTTTTTTTAAGTTTGCATAGCCTGCCATTGCGCTAATGTATAATATATCAAAAGCCAATAAACAAATCTTACCTACTACCTATCTTACCTATCTACTTTGAAAAAATATTTTTATTTTAAAATATACAATCAATTATCTATTGTAGGTATGCAGTCCCCCACGTTTCACTGGCCCGTAATCAGGGTAACTCGATTAGTGCCAAGATTCGAACACCTAATTCGATAGTGCAGTTCTGCTAACTGCGTTACCCTCATCTTAGATGATGTTGTATCTGCAGGGTAAAACTGAAATCACATAATTCAAAAGACACACAAAACAACAGAACTATATTACTTTTATAAACTTTTCATAAAACATAATCATCATCATTATCATCAGCCAGAAGACGTCCACTGCTAAACATAGGCCTTCCCCTTAACCTCCACACTGAACGACATCCTGCCATCTGCATCCACTGGATGCTCGCGACTCTCACGGTGTCGTCGGTCCATCTAGTGGGAGGCCTACCTACACTGCGTCTTTTGGTTCGTGGTCGCCACTCAAGAACCTTTCTACCCCATCGGTTATCGGTTCTTCGAGCGATGTGGCCTGCCCATTGCCACTTTAACTTGCAAATTTTAATAGCTATGTCGATGACTCTGAAATTATAGTGAATGAGTATAAATTAGGAGTGTAACTCTGTGTGTTTAGTTAGATTTTAGACACAAATTATTGTTAATTTCTATATTTCCCTTGTTTGTTTGACCTGAAGTTCAGCCGTTATGGAGTTGAGTAGCCAGCCACACATTCTATCCCTCCTACAAAAACATGCTTCTTTTCCTGTTCTCCATTGGATAGTTAGATATTTGGATTAGATCACAATTTTCCTAACACACTGGATTGGTAGTTACCACTTAACATTTGGTAGTGGAAGATGTAAGGTTATATCTATAATATCAATCGAGTACTGGATAATTTATGTATGTACAACAAATTATTGCTCCTATTAATCTTATAATATTAAAGTCTTATTGATAAACAAAATAATATCAAGACTTATTAGGCATTAAATTTCATAGTTTCCGTGGTGTAGCGGTTATCACATCTGCCTAACACGCAGAAGGCCCCCGGTTCGATCCCGGGCGGAAACATAGTTTTGCAAAAAGTAGCCGAAGTAAAGCGACGGCAATTACACGTTGGCCATGGCTCGCCAAGTGAAGGCAAGAGTACCAACGTGTAGACAGCCAGTTATTTGTCTAGGCTTACCTTTGATTAAAGTTATATGATTATTTACGGGATATTTACCGTGGTAAAGTTGTGGAAGGAGCTCCCGATATTTCGGCGCAGTTACATGTACCATGTTCACGGGAAGACTAACTATCATATAACTTTAGTGAACAACCGTGATAGTTTAAAACAGTGTTTACCTTTGATTACTTCTTACTTTACATACTTTTTTTAGCAATCTTTCTAATTGAACGCGGTTTCCAGTTATTCCGCATTTTCTGGAGGGGGAAAGTACCCTATGTTCGCCCATATGATGTACACTATCGTCCTGCCAAATTTTGTTACGATCACCCTAGCCGTTTAGTCGTGAAAAGCGAACAAACATACACTTTCTACATACTTTCGGTTTTATAGTATTAGTATGGATATGGATTAGTAGGCATGCATTTTGAGCGACGTGTTAGTGCCACCGGCTTCACTTGATACCTACTTGTTACTTTGTTCAAAAGCATGGGATTAATCACGATTAGTGCTCAACTGTTTGTGTTATGTGTTTATGCTACACGCTAGCTTACGAGTTTAATTGTGTCGTAACAGCTACCATCTATACCTATACATATAATAATAAAACCGGCCAAGTGCGAGTCGGATTCGCGCAAGAAGGGTTCCATACCATCATCACTACATAGTATAAAACAAAGTCGCTTCCCTCTGTCTGTCCCTATATATGCTTAGATCTTTAAAACTACGCAACGGATTTTGATGCGGTTTTCATTGTCAGTTAGATAATTTTTCACGGAAGGTTTATATATATAATAAAACATATACCCGAGCGAAGCAGGGGCGGGTCGCTAGTTATCATTAAAAAATCACGTTTGTTGTATGGGAGACCTTATAAATATTTATTTTATTCTGTTTTTAGTATTTGTTGTTATAGCAGCATCAGAAACACATAATCTGTGAAAATTTCAACTGTCTAACTATCACGGTACATGAGATACAGCCTGGTGACAGACGGACAGACAGACGGACGGACAGCGGAGGCTTAGTAATAGGGTCTCGTTTTACCCTTTGGGTACGAGACCCTAAAAACGTAGAGATTAAAAAAAACTGTAATTGCGAGATATATAAAAAACAACACAGGACGTCTTAAAATAAGCAGTTGAACACATTAAGACAGTTTTTAGAATTTTTGTCTGTTTGTTTCTTTGTCCACGCACATCTCCTAAACCACGAATGAAATGGAGTTGTGAGTTGATATACAGATCAGTTGACTGCGGATGTCTTGGAAAAACTCAGAGTCGCACTGCGGGCAATGGCGAGAGCTATGCTCGGAGTTTCTTTGCGCGATAAAATCCGGAACGTAGACATTCGCCGAAGAACAAGAGTCGCCGACATAGCTATTAAAAATTCAATTTGAAGTGGCAATGAGAAGACTGCTACGCTTGAAGAACCGATAACCGATGGGGAAGTAAGGTTCTTGAGTGGAGATCACAAATCAGAAGACAATGCGTAGATAGGTCTCCCACTAGATGGCCCAACGACATCCTAAGAGTCGTAGGCATCCAGTGGATGCATATGGCAGACGTTCAGTGCTCACCGTGCAGATCTAGCAAAAGGGATAGAAGTAACACTAAAGATTAACTAAGATTTCTGTGCCAGCAGAATAAAATCTATTAAATAGTCATCGGTCTATAAAGGTGCAGCAAAAGCTATGTTTCCGCCCGGGATCGAACCGGGGGCCTTCTGCGTGTTAGGCAGGTGTGATAACCGCTACACCACGGAAACTATACCTATTCAGCCCTAAGTCTAGCATACATAACGTCTATTTTATCGCATATTTTATCTGTATAGTTTACGTTATAATAATAATCACAATGGCTATAAAAATATCAATATTATCAACATCAAATGCTAAATTTTATGTCCCAAGATAAAACAAAAATAGCAAGAACTAATAAATATTATTAATATAAAAAAATAGTTTTAAAAAACATGCTTTAAGGCGTCGGCCATATTGAATTAGGTGACGTCATTTTATTTTTCATATTATACTCAGATACCCTATAGATTCTCTTTCATTTGATACCCATATATGAGAGAGCATAGAAAATAATTGGTTCGTCATCTTTGGAAATCCGCCATATTGGATTTAGAATGACGTCACTTAAGTAACCATGCATTGTCAAAACTAAACAAAACAAAATTTTAGCTCAATCGGTTGGGGAGATAAAATTCAGTTGCAAGATATGTAGTACACATACAAACATACTAATTTTATTAACAGGGCAAGTTGAAGCTTGTGAAAAATCTACGTATATAGTCAAGCAATTCAATTCAAAACCACATTGAAAGAAATTGGAATGCTGAAAGTTCTACAGATGGTATTCTGTACAGACAGATCCATAATAGAGTTCCGACTAAAAGCGAGCTCCTGTAGAGAACACAGATAATGATGTTTTGAATGCCACTCAACTCATTACGTGGCGATATCTTTCCTCAGGAAGCTCCCAGAAACCAGAAACTAGTTAGGACTTAACTCCTTCTATATAATCCAGCGCAAACTAAACCTTACCCTCCATATCGGACAGCTCACATTCTTATGTTACCGTCAGACAATGGCACTAAATACCTAATGAGCGTACCTCGAATCCAACTTACATCAAAACGTCTCAACCAACTCCTGCACAATCTCTCCAAGCTTTACAGCTTTACGGTGCAAAATTGCTTGGTTCCACCGATGGATTGTCGATACAAGCAGTACAGTGTAGTGCAGGGATTGTACAAGCATAATTAGTCATTAGCGACAGTGTAGTGGGCAGGAAGAGGCCGGATTGATCAGACGTGGAGTGAGGCTGATTGGTTTATGGAGTCGGTTTGGACACGTGATGCGATTTGTAGCTTTGGTTGGGCAATTTGGGTAATGTTCAAGTTGCTTATATACATGGGTTTAACCTCGGTTTAAGAGCTGATGAGTATTTTGTTTCATGACAAATTATAGAGTAAGGTGTAATAGGTTCTCGTAAAGGTAAGTGAGGCAGTCACGCGTAACAGGTCAGCAGCCAGAAAAATATGAACTATCTATGTGATGTTTGAACAGATACATTGAAGAGCTCGTAAAGTGACTTTTTTCTTCTATTTTAAAAGATTCTATATCTTGAGATAATAAATCACGCACCTAGTGGCTGATATATGCTCAGTAATGGTAACATAGTAAGTTTTTTTTTAAACTATATACTAAGCTTGCGCTTGACTGCACCGCGCCTGATGTTAAGCGATGACTCGGTCTCCGATGGAGCACACAGAAAAGAAAATTTTACAAAGCACGCTTGCCTAGAAGTAACCGATTCACTCGCGATTTATTAACTGATTGTAACTATCGGGGAACACTCATTCAAGCAGTGCATTCGACTGACTACGAGTTCGCACATCAAAAGTTGAATCAAAGCTTTTCGTACGAGTTTTCGGAATATCAACTGTGAAGCGGTGTCTTTTCGTACCCAAACTGGAAGTTCGATAGAAGAATAGGCAGGAGGGAATTAGATTATGCTGATACGATGCATACTCTCTGAAATGTAACCGAAAAAAAATCAAAGCAAATAAAAGTATCAACTAATACCACGGTACCATTCGTAGCGCTAGATTTTTGTTGGACTTTGATAACTTTTTAAACGCGTTAATATTATGTCAAATTTAAAACAAAATACCACTCTTTTAAATCCTTTAACAAGTTTACAGATCTTTTAGACCGAGAAAACTGACAAATAAAAATAAAAATTTACACATTATTTTTTTCTGTTGACGCCATGTCCTAAATTTTAATATTATGGATTTGGAACTACTAATGTAAAACAAGTGACAATTTTCAAGTGTTGCCAGCTCAAAAATGTGTTAAAATAAGTCGTTGTGTTACCAAGTTAAGATTCCGTTTCTTTACAGGTGCCAAGTGCCACTCAACATTTATTGTTCCTATTTTAATTTTTTCATTTTTTTTTTTATGTTGAAGAAGTGTTTTGTGCGCAAAATAAATGTTTTTGTTTCTTTTTTTAACTTATTGATTATGTCCTCATGCAGAGCCCTCAACGAGCAAACTTTTGCTTTATAAGGAATAGATTTTATTTCTATGTTGTAGTCAAATATATTCAAGGAAAACCAAACACTCTCAGCAAACCACATGCTCTGAAAGTGTCAATCTGTCCGAGCGCCAATAAAAAGTTTTTATTTAAGCCATAACCGCCCCCTCCCTGCATAACGATATGATTACGGTAATGGCAGGGCTAAGAACTTAATCAGATGTCGTCAAATTAAGTGATTAATGGAAGATAATGGAATTGGAAACCATTACGAGGGAGATTTTTAAAAACTAATTGAATTGGAGAGTAATGTTAATTGGATTTAACGTCCTGAAAAGGAGCTTTAAGATTTATGGGTCAAAAGAATGGAATTGTCATTGAAGGTCATGTCTAATAGATTTTTAATCTATAATATAACTATATTATGTAAAAGCGAAATACCATTCACTCATTCATCCACTCATTGACTCACCGTGCTTACTCGAATAATACTTGGCCTACGAACCAGAAATTAGGCAGGAAGATTCATTATGGGGTGTCAAGGTCCGATAAGAAAGATTTGGGTGAAATGGCTGAATTACGAAAGCAAAGAGACATTGAAAGTTTTCCTACGCGTACGATGTCACGGGCAACTGTAGTAATTATTTAAAAGCGAAATTCACTCTTTCGCTGACTCACCCATCCCAAAATTACGAAAACTACTTGATCTACTAAGCTGATATTTAGCAGGTGTGGCAGGTTGAAAATATTCCTTATTATGGAGTATACAGATCTGCAAAGAAATGATGTGTTGTGCTGTGGAAAAATAAGTACTTTGTTAGCAAATAATAACCACAAAAAAATATACTCAATTACTGTTTAAAAAAATTACTTACATCAATGAAATAAAATGACACAAAAACATGCATGACAGATAGTGTCAGACAGACGGATAAATATTGCCTGTCTACACAGATCTACTACCTATATCTGTGCCTGTCTATGAGAATAAGCAACTTTCTTCGTCTGTGGTTTTTCAAAATGTTCTTATCCATGTCTTTTCAACGCCATCTGAAGCAAGAAAGGTGCTTCAAAGGATGAAAGGTCTTCCCAAGCGTTTTATTTTCGACTGAAACATCGTACTAGACTGACTGACCAAAAACAATAAATGAACAGGCTCACCTCGATATTCCTCCCCAATGAATCCAGGACGTCCTGGCACTGATAAGAACAATACGATATCTTCGCGGCACACTCGATCTTCCTTTTTGAAACTAAAGGTTTTATAGCTAATATTGACAGCACACTTGATGTGGTTTCGTTTCGCTGTTAGAGCTTGAATGGCGCCGTGCTAGTGATGAGGTAGGTTTTTGCACGGCACGTAGATATTTTTTTTGTTGATTGATTGCATTGAAAAGCCTGTTAGCGCAGCTCTTTACTACGCTTGTAATTGGTCATTGCCTTTCGGTGACTCAGTCTACTAAAACGATTGAGCAGGAAGGTTTAAAATGCGATATGATGGTATACCATCTATTGCATTTTAATGAACTAATATATATTTTTATTGCCTTTTGGAAAACTTCCCATTGTACAAATGCGAATTACTCAAAAAATAATGTTCACTTTCAAAACTCTGACCTATTTGCCTATCTGCGAAAACTACCCTCAAAATGGTCCATAAAAACAAATCAATCAATATTCGCCGTGATCATCTCACCGGTAAGGGGGGCAGAGGGGAGAAGAGGGTGTCGTAAATGATCCAGTTAATAACCGAGAAGTCGTTAATGCTCTACGACTGTTCTGATCTTTCCCAGAACAGGTTATGGATATTGAGTTATGGGGCTATGATTAGAGTTGGACGGCAATGGCTTATTGTAAAGTGCTTTGGAGTTACATTGAAAGTTTAGTCAAGTTTATTGACAAGTCAGAAGTTGAGGTTATGAACTTAATTAAGGAAGATATGGAACACTTACAGGGTTAAATGAAATTGTGATGCTAATAATTATTATACATTTTTGTAATTTGAGATGAGACAGGATAAGGTAGATGCCGTTTCTCAGCTTAAATATAGGGTTTCCTATCCACTAGTTGATCACCACAATGGCCCAGATTTTTTAATCCTTCACAATTGTTTCATAATTATATTTTTGTATTTAACAGGGCCTCTTGGTGTTGGTGTCGGCCCCACGAATGCATTATCAAATGTCCGGGCTATAGACCTGAGAATATTATAATAATTAATTAAAAAACAAACGTTTACTTGGATGACATATATTTTCAATGTTTTTTTTTTTTTTTTTTTCATGATACTGGGTGAGGAGACGAGCGAAGTCGCTCGCCTGATGGCTCTTCACGCTTGCCCGTAACAGCTCAACGCCACTCAGAATTTTGAACCTCAACAGTTCAAAACCCTGGATGGCAATGCACTGCGCTCGTCACCCCAAGATATATGATGTCAAACCTCTGTGTGCCCTGTAATTTCGTTGGAAACATTGCCCTTCAATCCGGAAAACAGTAGTGTTTGCACACTACTGCTTGTATAACTGACAAAGGTGTGGTACTTCCCCAGGCGGACCCTTGCAAAAGAGTCCTACCTATACGTATATTTACCGTTACCTATATTTTGATTAAAAAACCAAACTACTGACCAACTATAGTTATAATGATTATTTATGGGATATTTACCGTGGTAAAGTTGTGTATTGAGCTCCGTATCCCTATACAACCTTACCACGGTAAATATCCCGTAAATAAACATATAACTGTAGTGAACAACCGTGATAGAAAACAGTGTTTTACTGAACTGAATTTGATGAAATTTCTATGAGATTAATCTGATAGTAAATAAAACTGGCCAAGTGTGAGTCGGGTCGCATGCTGAGGGTTCTGTACTAAAATGCAATAATTGTAATATGCAATTTCGATTCCGTGAAAAATATAATAAGGTCGTTCAATTAACCGAATACGTTGCTTAGCATAGTAATGAACTGAAATTTGTTACCGACTCGCACTTGGCCATTATGCATTATTTGTTATTATACTTTAGAGTGTGTACTATAATCTTGCCAAGTTTGACGCTTGTAAGTATTACCGTTTTTACACTAGAGCAAATACAAAAATGTTGTTGTTGGTATAACTAAAGGGGACTCTTTAGTTTTTACTTTTTGACTTAATTATTTTTTAGTTAATCCGCCGTAACATTAGCTGTGATAAGTTGTCCCAGATATTTATCTATTACGGTTCGAAAGATACAGCCGTTAAAAGGTACGACAGACATACAGTGGCCTCTGTGTACCCTGTAATTTCGCTGGATACATTGCCCTTCAATCCGGGAAACAGTAGTGTTTGCACACTACTGCTTGGCGGTTGAATAACTGACAAAGGTGTGGTACTTCCCCAGGCGGACCCTTGCAAAAGAATCCTACCTATACGTATATTTACCGTTACCTATATTAGTTTACATCCATAGGGTACGGAAATTTAAATTATTATACTCACATTGATTTGTTATAAAAATGATATTACTGAAAATAGTATTTTTTTGTAAAAAATAGTCTAGCTCCACAATCATTTGAAGGACAGGACCGGCCGTATCAATATGCCACGTCACGTCCAAGTCCTTCCGCACCCCCTGTAGAGGTGCACAGGGTGCTCCGATAATCCGTATTGATAACTATCGTGTGTCCGTCCGTGTATCACTTCCTGAGCCGCGGGGGGCTGAAAAACATGCTACAGGAGTTTATTTATAGAGGGCAGTTTAACACGAGACAAAACAATGTAAATCAAAAGCTTTATTTATGTTTTTGACTCGATCTAGTGAAGATATACTTATGTAAGGCAGCTCGCAGTAGCTGGAAACGATAAGCTGAATATGGGAAGTGGCGCATACAGAGATCATGGTGACTACTATACAGTAAGCTAGATGAATGTTTTTTTTTAATTGTCCTATTAAAATGTAGCCCATAAATATAGTTGATTAATGAAAACAAAATGAAAATCTTATCAAAAATGAGCAAGTTTTAAGCATTTTAATATCATGCTAGACAGAGAGTGAAAAACAGCAAATTATGACGTTACTTCTCTGTACGCCATATAAATTATATTCTAACAAGTAAGGCGCTCAGAGGCGTGACGCCATTTTTAGTTTTGTGGGAACGGGACAGAGTTTTCTCTACCAAAAACTGGTTATATATATCAGAAAGTTCATAACCATGATTTAAATTATTTATTCAATAAACATTATATTTACTTAAATTCTTCATCAAAGCTATTGGTTTCAACTATATAAATATCAGTCATCTACGGTCTACCGCACTGAAGTGAGAATTTTTTCGTCTGTGGTAGCGTCGGTAGTCAGATTGTAATACGGTAGCGTATTACAATCTGACGGCACCCGGTTCGATAATCGGCCCTGCATTAATACCTTAATTAGTACTTAAATAAATTATGTGCAGTTTCGATGTCTTTGATCAAAAACGGTGATGGAAAACATTATGAGGAAAGCGGTATGTACAAGAACCTCAAACAAAAGTTCAAAGACATATGACATTCCAACATGCACTGGACCAGCATGGTCCAGGGTCCATCATCTCCTGTGTCCCAACAGTGGGAACATCATAAGCTGGTAAAGTTACTAAAGCTAACCATGTCGACTTCTAATATAAAAAGTAGAGAAAAAGAAACTGTAATTGCGATATATATAAAAAAACACAGGGCGTCTTAATAGGAGCAGCTGAATACGTTAAGACACTTTTTATAATTTTGTCTGTCTGTTTGTTTGTCCACGCACATCTTCTAAACCACTAGACGGATTTAAATGCGGTTTTCACGAATATGCTTAGCTATGACTAGATTGAAGTATAGGCTGTTATTTTGTACAAGGGCTGGATGAAGGGAAGAAAAAAGGGTTGTAATTTTATATGAAAATCTACGCGTATAGGTAGTCGCGGGCAACAGCAGTAGTTAGTAAATAAAGAAGTTAGGACAGCAAACGTACATAACAGTAGCAGTAACCAAAGTGCTGCTCTCAAGCGAGCCGTTTCTGGTTCCGGCACAAGCGGTAACTCAATTACTCGCGACACCTCGTGCAGCGATAAATGTAAGTAATAGGAGCAAGTTACAAGTTGAAGCGGAGAAACATTGAAAGATTAAGACTATTTGAAATGCGGTGAATCAATAATATCCTACTGAAGCCAGGTTTTGTCAGTCATTCCTGCCTGTGAATTTGGATTTAGTGTTTCTCAACACTCCAGGTTCCTTTAAGTAAGGTATATATTTTTTATATAGGCATAAAGATCGTCTACGGGTTGAGTTTCAATAAAGGCATCAAGCCTGATAGCCAAATGCGTCCGCACCCGCCACGCCGCCATATCTCCCTTGTTTTTCTGATTGCCACGTCGTCGTATCTATCGAAAGTCACCCGTTCATTCGCAGTCATCCATCCAAAGATAATCCGGATTTAAAGTTATCTAAAACTACAAATAAATTATAGGACGCGTCCGCGGCTGACGGATGCGATCTAGCTAATACAATCACAACTATAAACTATGCATACTAGCGCTCATAAGTCACGGACGTGGTCTTGGGCTGAGTTCGAGCAATCGAACGTCGATACATCTGACGTGCTAGTCAATGACTGGTCAGTCGCGTCCGTCAGTCACGGCTTAAAAGTGCTAACAAATGTGTTGGATATGCTTGACCAGATCGCCATCTAACGATCGCAAAATAATATATTCTCGCTCTTTCTCTCCCGTCAACCAAATCCAGACGTCTGTAAGCACTTTATGGATGCGTCCGGTAGTTTGCTAAGTCACAAGCGGTTCATGGATTCACTGACATGTCTCCTATGCCTTGCGCCAACTCACCAGAGGTATGCGGTCACATAACTCATACCCTCACACCTCCGACTCGGTTAACTTGCAAACTTTGATATATTACCTTGTTATACTGTACAAGACTACCTGAAGCAGCCCGTTGATTGTTATTTCAAGTTTCAGTTTAAATGGATGCGTTTGGGATTGGGAACTATTTCTCATGACTTGTTTCCGGGTTCTTGTTTCGTGTTGTTTTGAGTTCTGTTACGTCTTTGGTTTAGTTGTGATTGGTTGTTTTAGTTTTAGCAATTATATGGCTTTGCTGACACCATTACAGTGACTCCAAAAGCTCGATATTCGAAAGAATGTATCAAGGTGAAAGGCGACCATGTTTCGTAACCGTGTGGTAAAAAAGCTGACACTCGTTTTCGCTAACTTGATATCCTCATTTTAATGACTCCCGACGTAAAAAGAGGGGTGTTATAAGTTTTACGTGTGTATCCGAGCACCTGTGTATCTGTTTGTGGCATCTATAACTCCCAATAATTGATAGTGTTATTCAAGAAAATCTGTTTACTAATTGAAGATTATCGGCTCTAATATCCGGATTTTTAAAATTTCCAATTTATACTTGTTACCACTATCACTCGATAGTGATAGTCAGCTTTCTTAATAACCCCCATGATCCCTATAACATGTGGTTAGAATTGAGGCAGGTGTATGGTAGGTATGTACCACAGAAAAGAGATCTAAACGAAAAAAAACTTACTTCAGTGGTATATACAGATAGGCATCCAATTTCAGAAAGGTAGATAATTTAATCGATCATTTGCATTATTGATCGGGCTCAATCAGAGTTTCCGTGGTGTAGCGGTTATCACATCTGCCTAACACGCAGAAGGCCCCCGGTTCGATCCCGGGCGGAAACATAGTTTTTGCTACAGCTAAAAATATTTTATTTATGTTCACCTGGCTTTTCTTTAGGTGCAAAACAGTAATTTTCAAGCAGCTCTACATACTCTTCTGGAGCAGCGACCGCGACCCAGAGTGGATCTTAGCCTCCAACAACGAAGAATTCTATAACTCCAGGTCCAGCTTTGTCTCTTGTCAGTCGTACACGGAGTCCACTCCGATCTGTTTGTATGGCACGTATTTATTAATTGGAAAACCAACAGTTTTTACAATGGAAATATAATAAGATAAAATATTAAATTTCAATAGGTGTTCTATTGCATACAGGGTAACGCATATAGATTGTACTAGACCGAATGGAGGTCATTGTACTCATCATTATGAACAGCAATTTACAGCTTTTACAATGGGACCAACCCTGAAATCGTGAAAAAAATATCAGCTGTTCCATAGAAAACGGTCATTGACACTCGATAAAATATAGAACTCCTTTCAGCTTATAACAGTCTATATGCGTAACCCTGTAAACAAAATACAGGTTCTCACGAATCACCGATCTAATGCACCAGTTCTACATCCCTTGTAATAAAAATAATAAAGAAGTGAAAAAGATAAGTGAATCAAGGTGCAAAAGCTATGTTTCCGCCCGGGATCGAACCGGGGGCCTTCTGCGTGTTAGGCAGATGTGATAACCGCTACACCACGGAAACGATGGTAGCTACCTGCTAAATTAAGCAATGCTCACACATTGGCAATGTTTGATTGACAATCGTTACGCGTTGACCTAGATTCTCTGGTGAAAGGTAAGACGACTTTAGATTAGGCATATTAATTAGGTATCTTAATTTATGATCATGATAACTAGTTCCTAGCACCATATTTCTTAATGTTTGTAGAATAATATTTATAATTCCTGCCGATCTCTACCTACTTATATACCTAATAATCAATATTGAATTTTACTCCATTCGATTGTAGAAAATTTATGCGTACCTATATATATTTATGTTATCTAGGTAGCCGATTAAAATTGATATATTGGGGATCTGTCCTCCCATTCTAACGTACGCTACGGCAACGCAACCCTAAACAACGGCAAAGCAACGGTGCCCCGAGAAGACAATGTTACCCCGGGAAAACAATGGTGCCCCGGGAATACAAGACAGCGGTGTCCCGGGAAGACAACGATGCCCCGAGAAGACAATTGTACCCCGGGAAAACAACAGTGCCTTGGAAAGACAACGATGCCCCGGAAAGACAACGATGCCCCGGGAAGACAACGGTGCCCCGGAAAGACAACGATGCCCCGAGAACGGTGCCTCGGGAAGACAACGGTGCCATGTGGCTCGCGCTATTGTAGAGGGAAGGAGAACAGAGGGAATGGAAGGAAAGGTACACTATTTTGTGAATCGTAGTTTTGCCTACACTTAAACAATGTTTCTACCCTTTTTCTTTTTGGTATCGAATGTTCTGTTTTGGCAGAACTTTCAAATGCAGACTTACTTGTCAAACATCAACATCGGTTCCTTCTAGCAGCTATATGTAAAGGTACCAAACAGACAGAGACAGTCATTTCGCATTAATATTAATCTGGAAATGTAAGGGTGTGATTCTACATTATCAGCCGTACACCTTAACACTATCGCCAAAGTTACCAACTTTACTCCTTAGAGGTAACAAGAGGGAGAGGGAAGCGGGAGGTGGGAGGTGCTAATGATGCTTTATGAGTGTATATATTATCATAATAGCGGACGTATTTATGTCACTGTTGAAAGGAGCTATTAGATCACTTTAACGAAAGTAATGTTTAGGGTTCTGTACCCATAGAGTGTAAACTGGACCCTATTACTAGCCAACACTGTCTGTCCGTCCTACCTTTTAATTTATCTTATAAATCGTAATAGGTAGTCAGTTGAATTTTTTACAGAATGAGTCAAAAAGTAATATATTAAGGGGGCCCATACAACAAAAGTTTTTTTTTTTCACGTATTTTTGTATTTGCTCTGATGTAAAACCGGTAATACGTACAAGCGTCAACTTGGCATGATTATAGTAAACAGTCTAAAGTATTACACAAATAATGGCCAAGTGCGAGTCAGTGACAAATTTCTGTTCGCCACTGGTTCTCCTACGATCACCGTAGTTAACCAACTTCGGGTGCAGTCGGTATACTTGGATGGGTTACCGCCTTGGGGATGTCTTTTTGCACAACTTTTTTGTACTTTAGTAGCCAACAAGTTATGATCCCATTATATATTCCATACCATAGGGTTTTATTTAATTGTCAGTTATGCATTTAAACAGTAAATCCTAAATTTTGAACCATTTCTATACCTCTATAAACAACCTTATATGTATAACTGTTAAACCCCAGTTTTTTTTAAAACGCTTGGCAAAGCCGTGGAACGTAGGTAGTCGATAAACCTCCGTTCCAAAGCGCAAAATTTCCGCTACGCTTTCCACCATTTGATTAAATTAAGAGGAAAATACCTCACCGTCACTCAAAGCCCTCCCATACCTCCTTTTTTGTTGTTATTAAAAGCTCTTTGTCGGCAAACGACTTCATTTCACAAATACGTCGATTTGCATCTATTTACTCCGCTCCGGGTACTTGAATAATGCGTTTCGAAAATTGTGTGACGTTACTGGAGAGAAAATAAAACAAAGGGAAATGGAATTAGAGGTGAACAAAGTAATTGGAGGTTAAAAACACTAATAACTGCTTAAAAGGCGAGGAGTATTGCTATAGGTGTTCTGTATTACCATAATAGCGCTCGTGTACTTTGATGTAAATTATGGACCGGTATAGGATGGGTGACCGCAAATATATTTAAAACTATGGATCAGCGGGGCTATTATGGATCTTTGATCGGGATCAGTCAGTGTCAGAATTGACAGAATTTTGAAACTTGAAAGGGGTTATGACGCAAAAAAAAAAAAGGCCGTAGTCTATTTCCAATTTCATACTACGAAATTGGAAATAGACAACGCTTTTTTTTGACATAATATTGACAAGTCGCGATCCCTATCAAAGATTCATAATAGCCCTGCAGGTCAGCGTTCAAAAATTTTCATACCAAAAGTATACTAACCATGAAAACTGCTAAAAATAATCTGTTTTTTTTTTTTACTTTTCTTACATGTTAAAATGTATTATAAAGCGAGTAAATTTAAAAATATCCCGAAATCAGCGAATTTATCGCTGCATGAAATATACAGAGCACAGAAATATACAGAGAGTTATGAACGTAGCTTTGATAATATTTTTTCTCAGACCTACAGAGAAAATTTTACTAAACTTTAACTACAAAAAAAACTATTATATGAAATATTTATAGTTAAAATATATAAAATATTATTTTATATAGTATTTAACTTGTAAGTTACATAGTACATTTAGGGCATAGTATATTTTAACATATAGTAGGCCTGCTTGGCAAGGGATTTCAACCACGTAAATACGAATATCGATAAACTTAGCAGATTTTTTTTGTTCTTCTCTGTACATACTTTTCTCCGCGAGCAATTGGATTTACTTTAGAACAAAACATGCATATATATTAGTGGTGTATTTAGTTCCAAAATTATGTTTGGTAGCGAGTAAAAGTATCATTATTAACAATGTCTCCGTTCTTATCTCATCTTACGCAATCAAACGAATCCACCCCTCTACTCGGACATTGGATCTCCCAATAATTCTTACATGGCTACATATGGCGGGTAGTTTAAACTTAACAGAGATAACCCCAAACGGCCGGCCGGCAGTAAAACTGGCAGTTAACGGATAATTAGACACGCAGATACATGCCGATTTATGGCGATAGTAGAGCTGCAACCGGGTTTGCTTGTGCTTAAGCAGTTAAATAATAGATCCTTTAAAGTTTTTAATTTTGATTGCGACGACAATATATATTTCCTTATGTTATAATATATGTATTTTTAAAAGGACTATATTGGCAAGACCAGTATGAGAGATGTGCAAGAAATAACACGCCTAATATAATGATTTTTCAGCATGATATTTGGTATAATATCTCGTCTACAACTTGTCTAAAATTCTATTGTTTACAAACTTAGCTACCCAATCATGTTTGTACCGGTAGGAGATGATTCATATCAAAGACGTTACGATTAGGGCCCATCTTCTCTCTCTCTCTCTCTGAGAGAAGACCTATGCGTGTCCCAGCAGTGGGAATATGATAGGCTGATAATGATAATATGATAAATCACGAATGAATTAAAACCTAAAACTACGTAAAATAAATATAAATTTTAATATAAATACTTAAAACAAAGTTAATTAGCTATCAGAAATGCCACGCTTATTGGCCAATGCTTTGTTTGAGGGCAAATGCCTTTATTAACTAAACAAAACACAAATTTACACTAACACTACAAAAACAGACTGCCCATAGACCGTTAAAGTACTTGAAGGTCTAAATACAATGCTTGGTTTTTTGGCTAAAATATTCGTCAACATTCCGGTCACCAGTCTCCATTGTATAATTTTACTTCTTTGTGTATGTCATACAAACACCACAAACTTTTTCAGTATAGGTATCTTCCATCTATTGCCTAACTAGGTACAACTACCCTAAGACATGGTCAGTACAGATCGGGTTACTGATAAAGTAGCAACTGGTCACCCTTGCCTGAGGCTGTACTACAGCTCACTCAATAGTTGCTATGTGCTATGGGCCCCTTGAGACGTGTACTTGGGCAATGTTCAATGACAGAGATACTTGGACGCAACACGCTGATTATCGAGCTATATTTGATTGGGAGTCAGATTGGAATCAAGTTTCTTAGTTATTTATGACCTGTGTTTTGGTATTTTACGCTATTTGAAAGGACTTGAACCCCAGAGTCTACAGACACCTTTAGAGAACATAAATAACAAATGTCCACTGCAAAACATGGGCCTCCAGTGTGGCTAAATAAAGGCCACACTGGAGTGAGATTGTGGATGTGAAAAGGTAAGGGGGACCATAGAATGCTACACTGAATGACAGCCTGCTATCTACATCAGGAGATCCTGCTACTCTCACGATATCGTAGGTCCATCTTGTAGGAGGCCTACCTACGCTGCGTCTTCCGGTTCGTGGTCTCATTTATTTATGCTTAGCAGCATTTAAGCTAAGCTTACTATTTTTCTGGCCTGCAAAAGAAAGAGAATTCGTTTTTATATTACACGGGAATTACTCACGTAAGATTAGGCCGGATACTCCGACTATAGTTTCAACCGCATACGGCGGTCTTTATCAAGGTGAATGCGAGCGCGCGGCTGCGTCTTGCTTTGCACAAACAAAATGTGTGAAAACCACGTCAGTTTCCATAATAAGATAGAGAATATAATATTTATTAAAAAAAGTGTCCTACTTACAAAGTTTGTGGTCGCACTCCTCCGAAACGGCTCGACCGATTTCTGAATTCTTTAAATGTATATTTGGTAGGTATAAAAATAGGTAGTAAATATTTTTCATCATCATCATCACAATTTTTCATCACCACGCGGTTTAAACCGCATGGCGCAGCATTTTTTTTAGTTTTTTTTTTGCTTTCAGACTACAAAACTGGAAATACTTTATTAACTAGCTTAAAATCGTCCTCCCACAGATCCAGTGATTTACGTTTAAAATATTTTGTGTTTTTTGTTTGTGTTTTTTATAGCGATTTTAAACTTAATTGTGAATAAAAGAATATAATAATAAAAAATATCTTTAAATCAACAAACATCCTTAATATGCAACTAAATCCCGTCGATCCTGTTACCTACGTTAATTATTTATATCCAATGGTTGCCTGGAAGAGATTGCTTTTAGCGATAAGGCCGCCACTTGTGGCCTAGCTCATAAGTTACACAGCATTACTTAACGCAATAAAACATAACATGGAGCAGCCTGTATTGTTTGCATGGCGCGCTAACGCTGCGACTGCTGTACGAGTAGGTTAAACTTTGTATCTGTACTACTGTAATATATATTCTGTATCTATGCTATTCACAACCAGTTTTACTCCACAATACGCTTATGCCTACGACAGCAGTTTCGTGTGTTCACGCGCTTCATTCATTTTTGTACAATGAAGATCAATGAATAATAAAAAAAAACTGTACCGAAAACCAGTTGTCTGGATAAATCTAACATAGGTTTTAAGCCAACTTACTAACTCAAAATGTAACGTACTATGTGTTTTAAACAAATAAATAAAATAAGTGTTTTCTTTCTACAGTTATATGATTATTTACGGGATATTTACCGTGGTATGGTTGTGGACAGAGCTCCCGATATTTCGGCGCAGAATGCATCATGTTCACGGGAAGACTGAAGAATCATATAACTGTAGTGAGCAACCGTGATAGTTTTAAACAGTGTTTTCTATCTGTTTGTAATTTTTATTTTTGGTGTACACAATAAAGCTATCTATCTATCTAAATGTAATTCCTTCTAGATGTGGACCTATAATTCATGTAGCATTGAGTTCAATCTTTATAAAAGAAGTGATTTTAAACAAAATATCATCCCCACTCAGAGGTACGGGTTCAGTTCACCGTGTAATCAATTAACGCCCAAGCAGGGGTCGATCTTTGTTCCGTCCTCTTTGTTCCACGTTACTTACTGTTGTTTTTAATTTCACGCCGCACGGGGTTGGGGAAATGACTAATCTGTTTCTGTTTGCTCAAAGTTTTGCTCGTCGAGGCATTTATAGAAGAATAATAGCAAAGTCGTGTGGACATAAACACTGATAGATATTAGAATTAAGCATCAGCATAATACCAGGCAATTCCAAAACTTGCTTTATAATTTCAGTCTATATATGTCTAAGTACTGCGTTGGTGACTATATTGACGTAGATTATGGTTTAAAAAATATGAGGTTTGCACCTCAGTTGTTATTAATTAGTGATTTTTCATTGAATTTGATATATTAATTGAAATAGCACTGAAACAGCGCAGTGGCAACTTTTGAGGCTCCAGTTTTAGATTTATTTTATAAATCCCCGGCGCAAACAGAGGGGTATTAATATAAGTTTAACGTGCGTATCCGTGTGTCTGTTTGTAGCATCGTAGCTTCTAAACGGCTTGACCGATTTTGATTGAGTTTTTTTTGTTTGTAAGGTGACTTGGTTGTAAATTTTAAGCTATGATTCAGATACTCTGTTATACCGTTAAAAGTTTATCAGCTCTTTTATCGAGGATTTAAAAAAAAACCTAATTGTTCCCTCATGCGCGTGAGCGGGATCACAGGGTCGCAATAGCGAGTGTCATCTTTTCTTAATAACCCCGCAGATCTCTAATATAACACAAGTTAGAATTGAGGGCGGAAACATAGTTTTTGCCACAGGTAGTTTTTTTTTGCATTTTGTATCACATTTGTAAGGACTTTATTAAGGAGCGAAACAGTAATTTTCAAGCAGCTCCACATACTCTTATGAAGCAGTGACAGTGACCCAGAGTTGGTTATTACCATAGAATTGCAAAGAATTTTTTTCGGTCTATGGTTATTACCTCCTACTCTAACGCTATTAGTCCGGGTCTAGCGCTGCCTTTACCCAGTCTTCAAAATTTTTCAATTTATATTTTTTTAGCAGTTAGCATTTTAGGTCTATGGTTATTCACTCTAACGCTATTAGTCCGGGTCTAGCGCTGCCTTTACCCAGTCTTCAATTTTTTTTAATTAATATTTGTTTAGCAGTTAGCATTTTAGGTCTATGGTTATTAACTCTTAACGCTATATATGTATTTTTAAATACATACTTAAATAGATATTAACACCCAGACATAGAACAAACACAAAGTTCATCACATGAATGTTTGCCCTAGGTGGGAATGGAATCCACGCCCCCAAGCGCAAAAGGCAAGTCCACTACCAACTGAGCCACCGGGGCAGTCTTACAACTTCTTACAAACACCCAGTCAGAAATTTTGCCTCCTTATGTTAGTAGTAGATTGTGGTAGTGTAGAAGAAGATGGTGTGGATGTGTAGACTGCAGCGTCTGTCAGACCGTCGCGACTACATAAAACATCTGACAAGTTTTACAACAGTCACCTGATGGCACACATCCAACACAATATTGTTCTTTCTCATCCGTACATAAAATACTGTTTATTCAATAATTTATGAACTTTTTTTGTGACGGGCCCATTAAATGTCAATCTGCCATTTTGTTTTTGAGACCGAGTGACGGTTTACGATCCGCTATCGTTGAGGAAGCGATTAAGAGAGACGTAAAAATTTTAATTTCTTTAAAGTTTTTTTTTTTTTTTTTTTTTTTTTTTTTTAATTAATGGCTATCGCCCACATTTAGGGCACTTTGGCCAACGTCACGTTAACAAAAAACGAACGCGATTTAAAATAAAACAAAATATGACCAGCAATCCTAAAACAAAATAAATAAGTAATACAATACATATAAATACTTACAAACACAAAAATACACTATAAAGCACTTTATACACTAACATTATTGTCAGAAAGAAAATTACTTATAATACGGAAAATGGAAATATCATTTGATGAGAGAAGAACAGACATAGAAGTCGGAAAAGGAACTACAAGACTAAGAGAAAGAAAAAAAGCTGAGTGATCAAGCAGCGGACAGGAGAAGAAAATATGATTGAGGTGGCCGTCATCAAGGCCACACTCACACAAAGAAGAGTCCCTGATACGTAACTTTTTAAAATATGTGGGAACACAACAGTGTCCCAACCTCATTCGAATTATGCAACTTGTAATTTTTTTACTAAAGTGCATTCTGGCAAACCACGGCCTCCGAGGGATTACGGGCTGGAGAGCCGCATAAGCGGAACCCCTAGACCTGGCAGAGCCACGCCAGCAGAATGACCATGACTTAAGTAAAAGAGACTTAGGCAGGGATGCAAGATCATGGGGAAAGATACAGAAGGGAATTTTGTCTCCGCAGACAACGGCATCCTTTGCCACTCTGTCAGCCCGTTCATTTCCAGAGATACCAGCATGACCAGGAATCCAAACAAAAACAACTTCTAGACCTTTGGAATTGCAGATAGATAAGGATTCCTTAAGGAGAAAAAGAATAGAGTTGTGGGAATTGGGGGAAAAAGGGTTTGAAAGAAGAGACTGAAGGGCACTCCGACAGTCAGTAAAGACGAGAGAACGGCGGAGATTGAAAATAAGAATATATCGAATAGATTCAAGGAGCGCCCAGCACTCACCCGAGAAAACTGAGGTTTCAGGGGGAAACTTAACCTTTTGTACAATGTTAAATTGTTCATGGAAGATACCACAACCAACACAGCCCATAGGGGAGAGTTTTGAAGCATCAGTAAAGATATAGTGCCACCCATGCCAATCCCTCCGCAGAAGATCACGGAAATATTCATCAGCATGGGGATCACCAGCACAAATGTCAAAGTCTAAAATTACATTTGGACGAGAGACAATGACATCATAACTAAACGAGAAAAGAGGAAGCAAATGAGAACGGAGAACAGGATCTTTTAAAGACTTATAGGTAACAAAACTCTTCACTAGAAGAGGAAGCTGCTTATGGAGCCAAAACCGAGAAGAAAACGAGAAACTATGGAGAAGCTGAAGTTTAGGGACAAGAGGATGATTAGAAAACTGCACACAGCGAAAAAAAAACCTATTAGATAGAAACTGACGGCGAAGATGAAGGGGAGCATCAACACATTCAACCTGAAGTGCATTGATAGGAGAGGATAGCATAGCACCAGAAACAATGCGAAGGGCTTTCGATTGAATCAAATCCAGTTTCTTGATACCACCCTTGTTAGCTGGCTCCAGCAAGAAGGAGCCATAATCTAAAATGCTACGAATAATGGCGTTATACAAAAGTTTCAGTGTAAAAGGATGAGAACCCCACCAAACACCTGATAAACACCTTAGAATGTTAATATTTTTCCGACACCGATCAGCAATATAATCACAATGCAACTTTCCACTAAGCTTATTGTCCAAAATAAGGCCAAGAAATTTCACTGACTCCTTAACTGGAATCCTGGACCCTTTAACTAAGATATCTATTTCAGGGGGATTGCGCTTTCGAGAAAAGAGAACAATGTTACTTTTTGATGGTGAAAGATCTAGACCATTTAAATGTAGCCACGAGTTTAAGCACTGAAGGGATTGAGAAATACAGTGACTGGCAATGTCAATTTTATGGTGAGAAGTATATAAAAGGATATCATCCGCATATTGAAGAATACGGCAGAGACCAATAGATACCTCTAAATCAAAAGTATACACATTATATAGAGGAGGACTAAGAACAGACCCCTGAGGAAGACCACGCCAAATGATTCTGTGAGGAGAAATTGAAGAATCACTGCAACGAAGATAAATATACCTTTCAGTTAGAAGATTCATGACAAAATTACATAACTTAGGAGGAACCTTCAACAAAGAAAGTTTATTTCCGAGAATAGAAAGCTGGACGGAGTCATAAGCGGCAGAAATATCTAGAAAAGCACCAATAACTGATTCATTTCGAGTAAAGGCAAGTCTAATATCAGTTGTAAAAACACTTAGGCTATCCATAGTGCTCTTGCCTTTTCTAAAACCATACTGAGATTTGGCAAAAAGGCCCTTACTTTCAAGAAACCATTCAAGGCGGTTCTTGATCAGGCGCTCAGCAAGTTTCGCCAGGACAGAAGAAAGAGCAATAGGACGATACGAATTATGATCCTCCGGGTCCTTATCGGGTTTAAGAATTGGGATAATATACTGAGATTTCCAACTAGCGGGAACAAAACCAGACTCAAAAATAGAGTTAACCAAAGATAAGAAAAAGAGAAGTAAAGTGTCACTCGCCTTCGTGAAAAATGAATAAGGTATGCCATCCATACCAGGAGCAGAATCTTTGACGGACTTTAATATATTTTTCAATTCAATTAATGAGAATGGCTGATCTAGGGGATCGTTTGACGAAGTAACAGTTAAGGAGGGTAATTCCGAAGGGAGTGGACAATACTGAGGAGCTAACTTATCCATAAATGCCTCAGCCCAAGACTGAGAAGGGCTACAGCAACGAAGAGGAGGACACCAGGAGCGTCTATATCGGCGAATTTTCGACCAAATAACTGAAGCAGGAGTGCTAGGACTTAAGCTAGAGCAATAAGCCCTCCAACTATCCAGCTTCTTCAAGCGGAAAAGGCGCTTAGAACTAGCAATGGACCTATTTACTTCAGAGAAGTTCTCTAGAGTCATAGAGCGGCGGAAATTAGCTTCAGCCACCTTACGGGCTTTAATAGCTTTACTGCAGTCCTTATCCCACCACGGAGGAGGAGGCAATTTTCCAGACGAAGGCTTTTTAACAGGGAACGATTGGCTAGCACACTCATGGAGCATACGGACCAGATTATCAGAGGAGGAAGAGATATTAAAAGAATTAACAGGAGGTAAATTAGCAGAAACAGAAACAGAGAGGTCGTGAAATTTTTCCCAGTTAGGACAATCATTATAATTTAAAATATATTTAAGAAGAGGAGGATTACCAGAAACACGACTAGAATTACGTTGAGGAAATTCAAGAAGAATAGGAAAATGATCACTGCCATGAGAAGAAGGAAGGACATGCCACGACAGAAGAGAAGCAAGCTCAGGAGAACATAATGAAAGATCAACAGCACTGCGAAGTTCATGAGGACGAGTCCTTCTAGTAGGGGAGCCATCATTAAGAATGCAGAGATTAAGAGTATCAAGAGAGTCCAACAAAAACTCACCACATTCATCGGACTTACCACAACCCCATACAGAATGATGACAATTCAGATCACCAAGGACCAAAAGCGGCTTTGGTAGAGAACTCAAAACCGAAACTAATTTACGAAGAATTAACTTAGAAGGGTCAGGAATATAAAGTGAGACAACAGAATAATTCTTGACACGCACAGCAATTGCTTGAAAACCACTATGAACAGGAATAATAATAGGAGAGAAAGGAATATTATTTTTTATCAGGAGGGCAACACCTCCAAAACCATCTTGTCTGTCACTTCTGATGACATCAAAGCCAGAAACTCTAAAATGAGAACCAGACTTTAACCATGTCTCAGAAATAGACAAGGCAGTAATATTATATTTATTAACTAAATATATAAGATCAGATAATTTATTATATAGAGATCTACTATTCCATTGAAGGAACTTGAGATCCATTAGATAGAAGGGAAATGAGTGAATTTAAGTTAAATGCAGCGTTGGACGGTAAAGGATGGGAAGGGGAGTGATGAGCACGGGGAGGGTTGAGAAGAGAGGACAAAAGATTTAAAAGTTTGAGAAGTTCAGAGATAACCGATTGAACAGATGGAGACTCGGGGGTTTTATTAGGGTTAAGGGCACATCCATTAGGAGCGGCTTCCGCAAAGTCACCCCTAACAATGTTTGAGTGAGCCAAATGGTCATAGCCAGAAGAGGGAGAAGTTGAACCAACAGGCCTGTTTTTTTTACCCCTGTAGTGCACTCTGGCAGGCTCCACAGTAACGTGATTAGTTGAACCCGAAAGCTGAGAGGGAAAAGGAGGAGAAGGTGCCAAAGAAGAAGAAGTCACTTCTGCATAAGTAATTCTTGATGAGGGGTGAAGTTTCGATGCCTCTGCGTATGATAAAACATTTTGCGACATTGTTTTTTTAATAGAAATCTGGCGAGACATTTCGGGGCAGATTTTATTGGTTGCGAAGTGACTACCACGGCACCAAACACATTTGGCGCCCTCCGCATCTACATTGCACGAGTCTCCAGTGTGGGCTAAAGAGCATTTGAAGCATACTGGCTTCGACCTGCATTGGATCTTGGTATGTCCGTACCTACAACAAGAAAAACACTGGATAGTAGGTAAAACGTACTGCTCCACTTGAAAAGAGTTATAGCACAAAAAAACTCTTGGGGGTAGGAGTTGGCCATCAAAAGTTAAAACAACCGTTTGAGAAGGTTTCCATGACACTGACCCATCAATCACCAATTTGAAGTTCAATCTACGAACTTTGATTATCGGGCCGCACTCTTGGGGCACCCGTACTTCCTTTATTATTTCTTCGTCGGATAAATCGACGGGGATGCCCCGTACCAGACCCAGACGAGTTACATTATATGAGGGAATAAATGCTTTATACCCCTTATTAGCGAGGGAGCTCGAGTCTATGAAGGCATTAGCGGCCTTAAATGAGTGGAAACACAGCGAGATTCTATTTCGGCCCACGCTTTTAATTGATCCATCAACAATGCCTACAAATTCTCTCGAGCGCTCAAAAAGGAATCGCCCGAAAGTAACAGGGTGCAAAGAAGTGCTAACAGAAGATACAACCTCGATTTTTTGTACGTGAATAACATACGGCCCACGATCGGATGAAACATAGCACTGACGTGCAACCGGAGTTGGAGCGATTTTTTGGCCCGGGGGCAAAAATGAGGAGGAACTTGTTGAAGCAATTGTCTTCTGACCTAAGGGCAGAGACGCAGATACGGGGGTTGGAAGAGTGGCAAGGGGAAGCTCACTGCTCATAGTCGAAAAATAATTTGGGGGTGTGTTTTGTCCTGAAGTAAGAATTACGTCATCAGCAATTTTAAATTCTTCACCAGAAGAGTCAATGGGAGAACATGCTCTTACATCCCGTTTCAAAGCTCTACGCTTAGAGCGTTTATGAGTTTTTTGGAGATCCTCTGACGTGGATATTGCTGTAAAAGCACCAGGAGAGGGAGGAATATTATAATCGGACGCCATTATTCCACCGCCAGGATCAGGAGGCTCTTCGTCGGTCATACTAATGTCTTAGAAAAGGGGCTACTGACAAAAATCAAGATATATAACTACAATGATGCTAATTATACTAGAAATGAAACTAAAAATTAAATGATAGCTATTTACTAGGAAAACTGGTCAATTAACTATGATAAATGGATTTAAATAGAAAAATATAACCGGAGAAATTTTTTCCAATGGTGACACGGCGATGACGTTCGACCAAAACTTCTTTAAAGTTGTAAATCAGTCAGGTCCTGTGCAGTCTGGTTGTTAGCTGTCAAGACGATGAGGCGCATGCGGCCTGGAATATGCACTTTTTAAATCTATATATGTATAATTATATATAAAACAAAGTCGGGTTTGTTCGAACACTTATAACTTGAGATCGGATGGAACGATTTTCATGGTTTTTGATTTGTTGTATTTGTCTCCGTCTTGAATAGCAGAAAAACGGCTGGACTGATTTGGATGAAATTTTGTGTCCCTGGAGCGGGTCATAGTAGCGAGTCTGAAGGCCGAGTTAACACCCGTGCGAAACCAGGGCGGGTGGTTAATAATATACGTTAATTTGAACTATACTTTACAGATTGGATTGAATCTAGATTTAATCGGTTCCTAGGTGCATGGAAGGAAGCACTGAGTAGGTAAAGTTTTTGGAAGAACGTTATTTTCAGAGACACTATTTTATACTGTTTACTAAGTCTGTTTGTTCTATAAGACCTGGTGTTTGATTGTTATTGATTGCTAAAAACGAATAACTATGAGAATTTAAAATAATATATTTAGCAGACCATGGTAAGCAAATACATGCAACTAATAATATTATAGCAGACTTTTTATCAAACATTTATCAGTTTTTATCAGGTCCAACGTTTTATCATAATCATCCACGTCCACACTGAACGACATCCTGCTATTTGCATCCACTGGATGCCCACGATTCTCAAAATGTCGTCGGTCTATCTAGTGGGAGACCTACCTACGCTGCGTCTTCCGGTTCGTGGTCTCCACTCAAGAACCTTTCTTCCCCATCGGTTATCGATTCTTCGAGCAATGTGGCCTGCCCTGTCCAAAGTTTAGGGTGTATGTGATTTTTATTGTAAAAAAATATTATCATAAATGTGATTTTTTTATTTTTTGTGTGTATTATATTTTTATAAGCTAATTAAACTATTTCATTTTATTTAGCTTAGCAAAACACCTATAACTTCGTTTCAAATGCCATTTGACTTGTTAAGGTTGTTGTATCTTATCAGCGCAGAGTAGATACCATTAAGGGTAGGTCGCACATCTTAAGGGTGTAATTGCCACTAGCCCCTGGCCCGGACAGGCAGTAAATATAAATTATAGCTTAGTGATATCTCATGTGCACTAATTGTGGATTAGTTGGTTATAGCTTAAATTAATATTGTTGTGGTTTTGTGCGAAATGTTTAGATCATTTGCGTGAGTAAAACCTTTAGATCTTAAAAGAGCTATGTAATTACGTAGGACTAAATCAAGACATAAGAAATTATTAAAAGATAAATATAAGTAGGTATGCAAATTGCCCTATAAATTTAATTTGGTTAAATGTTTAAAACTACACTAATATTTCGAAACTAGATATAGGTATATTATAAGGTTAAAAGTTACTAAAAAAAATTCTCCTTGGTTAGTCACAGAGGTGTGTCTTACTTTCTACTCAATGAAGCAAATCATAATGAGCTATTATGTTAACATTGTATACCAATTATCAGATCAGACAAACAAGGCACATAATTATGATACGGTGGCGTGGTGGATGCGAACGGATCAGGCCTAAATCAGGCTTGATTCCTCAAGTCGAACTCACCCTGCAAACGACCTTGCCACCCTTTTTTCATGTAGACGATTTAGCTAGTTTATTGGTGTCGCTGCAAGTTTCTTTGTGTACGCGTAAATGATCAGTGTTCCGTACATACTACTTCCACGTTAAGCAGTTTAGCAGTATAGTGAAAAAAAGTGGATGAATCACAGAAACATATGAATATTCTCTAGCCACCGAAAGAGAGAGAGTTTTTAATCATTCATTTTATGGACTATGGATAAACTAAATAGAACAAGCGAAGTTCCAGAAGCTAAGGTACAACCCTTCAGTTTTTAATCTTTTAAGCAATCGAGAGCGACTTACACCAACCACTTAGTGAGGGATTATCTCACTACATTAAACACAACACCGTGCCTTTGGTTTCTTATGTTTTAAAAAGCAAATCCTTTTTAAGGAATTTTTTTTTTCGTGGAGTTACTTTATCTTACAATTTTTAAATAATCATTGAGGTGATTGTTACACGTATCATAAATTTAGCTGAATTTACCTAATGTGTACTTTGGGTGTGCCGATCTTGAAGTATGGAAACGTCCCTTAAGATGAAAATTATAAGCAAGATTTTGGGTCCAGTACAGAGAGAGTACTAGAGTTCAATAGTCCGGAAAAATTTGGAGATTGAGAGCTTATTGCGCAGCCCAATACCGCGGGAGAGACCAAAGCCCAGAAACTCAGCTGGACAGGCCACCTGCTAAGAATAGAAAACAATCGCAATATCAAGAAGGCGTATCTTGGAGTTTCCTATGGCTGCCAAACCATCGGTCAGGCTGAATATCGTAGTGTTGGACTTGAAGTCGTTGAATGGCAAGAAACAGCACGAGACCGGGACTGATAGTATTCAAGAGAATCGGAAGCCAAGACCCTTCGGGTCGATGCACCAACGGAGTAAGTATAATTTATGTGTAGTGATGTAAAGTTTTGAAACCATAGAACATTCTCACAACTATGTGCAATGCAAATAGTAAAACCTTCAAAGCGCACACTTGCATTACAGTAGAGGATAAACAGGGTGCATTTAGAACCTCTGCTAGAAATTTTAAAACTGGATCTGCTAGAAATTTATGTAATTCTATCATTTGAATAATAACCTCTTTTTACGATCGTTTGTAAAACCGTCTTGTAGTACCTATATTACTAATAATAAAAATGAAAAATTACATGTTTGTTTGTTTGTTCCTCTTTCATGCAGCATCAAATCAATGGATTTGTTGAAGGTGTGTTTTGCACAAAGATAGTTGGGCGGGGAGTGACATAGGATATTTTTACCCCGGAAAATGTACGGTTCCGGGGTTTATATACACGCCGGTGAAACTGCGGGTAGATACATAATAAAAACTCCCTGCGTACGTGAGCTTGATGTATTTTAATTTCAGAATGCCAATTTAATACGATCTTTTGTAAGGCCGCCCGCTAGGCCTAAGAAACGATACTATGTTGTTTCAGTGGCCTCCCCAAAAAACTTGGCAATCGTAAAGCCTGCAACTTTAAATTGAGTCTCGAATCGGAATACCGAGATCAGCGGTCGGATTATCTTCAGTCCTGAGTCTCGACTTAATTAAACATGAAATTCAATTAATAGACTCAGCGGCGAGTTATCGCGCTCCGAATAAAGGGACCTACCCTTCCTTCCTAATTAAAATGTATTGCCTTATTTAACTCATTTTCCACTTACAATGACATCGCAAGAACGAACTCCAACTTTTTAATCTGGTCGGTATCTTGGTTCGCCTTAAGTTTTTGATACCAGCCACTGAAGAACCGACTCTACGTTTCATAAGGTAGAGATTCGTTTCGAATGGAACTGTGTGATGGAAGAAAATTCCTTATAGCCAGGTTTCTCAAAGACTGCGGTGGCGTATCGCTCCGAGTCACAAAGAGGTATTTGCGGTGGTCTTAAGGCTGAACATTAGTTTTTAAGGGTCTTATTTTGTTGTGCGCTATTAAAGCGAACGAGTCTTTGATAGAATTAGCTCGGGCAATAAAATTAATCGGTTTCCTCAGAAACAAAAGCTGGAGAGCTGAAAGTTTGCGGTTTTAATGAAATTGCGGTATTGGGAGGTGAAGAAAATACTCCGACGACAAATGTGAAGTTTGTAAACCAGTCCAATAAATATAAGCAAAATTTAGACGCGCGACATAATCAACAATAATTATTAACTTAAATTGTTTTCAAGGCATTTAAAATTAATTCTTCGTAAGCTATATTGCGCGATAAGTCCCGATAAACGTTAACATCTTCGTAAGCTGTACAAGAAAACATGACCAAAGTACAAACCATTAAGATACTGTTTATCTTGTTAACATTGCAATTAAAAATTAATTACATGTCATATAATTAGTAATGTAAACCCTCTCACTTTTCCCTCTCTGTATTTGAAAATTTGGCAAAAAATTTGCAATTAATTTATGCCAAAAACTGTAAAACTTCGCTTAAAATTATAAAAAACACTATTTCGTCCACCCTGCTGCGTTTGAATGCGCCAGTAACTCTCTTCGCCAGTGGAATATGAAATAGTGGCCACTTCGCTTCGGTTTATCGCGCGTCACTGCGTCGACCTTTTGTATAAATTCATTGTTTTGCAGTAGCTACAGTATGTTATATATATTGCACTGCCTACGTTACTGCCCAAGGGATGTAATTGAACATTGATATTAAACTCTTTAAATGGATTTAATCGCGTGTTTATAGTTTATTTTAATTCCTGACATTTTGAACACTTTGCAGTGTTCATGGTCATTGATAAATTAGATGATGGATGTCTTAGAAATATTGTTATTATTTATTTTATTTTATTTGGCTAGTGCCTATATTAACTAAGCAAAATACAAGCTAACACTACATAAAAAGTTTGACATGCCCATAGACCGTTAAAAGTCTAAAGACAATCCAAATGCTCAAGCCCACTATCAGTTGGCAGAGTACCCAGCATATTTTTTTTTAAATATTTTAGATACAAGTACCTACCGCCAAATAATTTAGTCATTCGTTATTTCTTAAAATTCTCGGGTCTAGCCCGGACATTTGGTGGGCATTGGTGGAGCCGAAGCCAACACCAAGAGGCCCTGTTGAATATAAAATACATGCTATTATGCAATATGTATAAAGGCTGCCGTATCTTGGCACCGGAGAGGCAACATTGGCGTGGGTGGGGTGTCGAGAGGTGTGCTGCACTTTCACTAAGAGCTACTCGCCTGGTTAAGGTTCCCTGGAAGAGATCGCTTATAGCGCCATAAGGCCGCCAATTGTTGTTTTTTATGTTACCTACTATGTACGTTCGTAATTTTTGGTGTGAACAATAAAGAGTTTTCTATCTATCTACTCGCGGCGTTATGTCCTTTAACACTTCCACCCTGGAGCTTAGGTTCTTAGCTCTTGCGGTTTCCACCTTATTCGTTATTATTATTATATACCGATGTCCTATATAACTGCTACAATTCTATTATGGTGGCTAAAAGTAATATTCTATAGTATATATAAAAAAAAATGTTCAATGCCTTTATGCTCTGAGCTTTTCATCTGTACTCATGGGGGGCTTAACATACACCAGCCTGTATATAAAGTGGACATTTAAATCTCGCGCGGCGGGACACCGGCGCGCCTCGTACCTACTGTAGTATTGGCGAAACTTGGCTACTTCTATAAACGGGAAAATTTTACAACAATTTCCATTATTGTAACTAGTTTTTTTTTTATCCGTCAGATCATCGAGGCGGTCATTCCATCCTTACGTCGTGAACTTTGGTAAAGTCCGTACGCAGCGTTTCCAAAATTCCTTCTTAATACAAACTGCACAGAAATGGAATGCGCTCCCTGCCTCGGTGTACCCTATAAATTACAACCTGGGATTCTTCAAGACAAGAGTGAATAGGTACCTCATGGGCAAGCGTGCTCCATCTTAGACCGCAGTGTCGTTTATCATCAGGTGAGTTTTGGTCAACCGCTAACCCATTTCGTTTCGTTCGTCATTGTCGATCGAAAGGAACAGTACTTACACTGCTGGTCCTAGTAATGGAGACACGTTAGGCTGATAATGATGACGTACAAGGTAACATAAAACAGGTAAGTACCTATAGATACTTACCTGTTTTACGCATTTATTACTAGTAATTAATGCGTTAAGATAGTTATGACTACAAAATGACTTGTAGCACTCGGCGTGCAATGGTGTGTGCTTGAAGTGGCAATGGGCAGGCCATATCGCTCGAAGAACTTATGACCGATGGGGAAGAAAGGTTCTTGAGTGGAGACCACGAACCGACAGACGCAGCGTAGGCAAGCCTCCCACTAGATGGACCGACGACATTGTGAGAGTCGCGGGCATCCAGTAGATGCAGATAGCAGGATGTCGTTCAGTGTGGAGATTAAAGGGGGAGGCCTATGTTCAGCAGTGGATGTCTTCTGGCTGATGATGATGACTCGGTGTGTCTTCAACTGCGTCACATTGTGGTAGACGCAATAACCAAAAAATTTCTTACTAAGTATCTTTTCAATGATAAAAATCAGAAAATAAAATGAGTTTCAAAAGTTGAAAATAGCTGATATCATCACTTAATGTAATCTTTTCTAGCAAACCTTTTCATCCCGTATGTCGCGAACTCAGGCCCGATTTAAAGCTACCGTCCCATTCCAGCCGCAATAACTGGTGACAATCCTTCATCCAGTGCAATGCAATAACGCGGCAGTTACGCCGCAGTTAGAGACGACTCAATTGCCCGTGTGGCCTTGCTAGCTACTGCGGACCCTTTACAATGCTAACGTAAGCTGAGCTCTGGACTATCCTGAAGCAAAGTCTCTTTAGGGTTAAGTGAGGGAGCTGTCATAATAATTTCTGTAGACTATTTAGAAAAAAATCGTTCCTCCACTTTACCACCTCTACAACTAAGCTGATGGCTTTGTTCACTCGTTTCCTCCACAAAATTGTAACCTACTTTATGTTCTTTAGATCAGTGGAAGAATGACTGATGACTAAAACCAGTTTTCTAGGTGTGTTCATTTAATCATTAAAAATATAGATAATTTTAATTATCATGTTAAATATATGGCCGCATTATAAGATTTAGTTCATATGTATTGCCATTTACAGCGTAAAAATTATTTCTAAAAATAACGACTTTAGCGCCATATCTTGACAACCTACCTTGTACCATCCACCGCGACCAAGTGACCTGTAAACAGATTTTTTAAAGTTTAGAATGTTTAATATAATAAATAATAAATAAATAAATATGTGGGACATTATTGCACACACGGTCATCTGACCCCAAACTAAGCAAAGCTTGTAATATGGCTGCCAGAGACTGATATACATACGTATATATTTTTAAATACATACTTAAATAGATATTAACACCCAGACATAGAACAAACACAAATGTTCATCACACAAATGTTTGTCCTACATGGGAATCGAACCCACGCCCCCAAGCGCAGAAAGTAGGTTCACTACCAACTGAGCCACCGGGGCAGTCATATCATTCAAAACTTTAAAAAACCGCTTACAAGTTTTGAATTAGACCTACAACACGAAATTAGCAATAAAAATCGGCTTTTTTCTTCCAAATAAGTTTGCGTTTTTATCCCCTTTATAACACACTCGTGCCAAATAAGTTTGCATTTTTATCCCCTTCCTAACAGTCCACGGCCCGTGCTAGGCCTGCTGCAGGCCTAGCACGGGCCGTGGACAGATTGTCTTTCCACCGTTTTTATCCCGCTAGAAAGAGACAAACGTATCCATATTCTAGCTCTGTCGCGTCTACGCGCGGATAAAAACGGTGGAAAGATAATTTTTCCACGGCCCACGCTAGGCCTGCAGGACAAAGCCATCGGCTACCAACACAGAAAAGTTTGCATTTTTATCCCCTTCCTAACACACTCCAGGACAATGCCAGCGGCTACCAACACAGAAAAGTTTTTTATTATTATTATTTTCTATGGTTGTCAACGTTAGACGCTTTTATCATACACCACACCGTGATTGATTCTAACTGCACACTATGCAATAGAATAGATAATGCGGCAGTTACATCCGGTTGTATTCTACGTGTGTCTTTGAGTCTTGTAACTGCGTGATGTTTAATAGAACTTTAAGAAAAACCATTATAAGCTGGGCTCTACCGCGTGCAGTCTTAAGCTATGTAGCGATACGTAATCCAATTTTTCAATCCTCGTATCTTTTTAAGACGGTAGCTACTGGTGTTGTAGCAACAATTATAAAGTTATGTAGGTTGCAGCAATAACGGCCAAAGACGTGCTCTACGTCATACAAACGGCCTCACTGTACTGCCACCTAAGAGACTCTCCGTGTAGACTAGCGACGCAGAAGAGAAAGGGTTAAAAAGTATTTAATTTGTTTTTTACTCCGATCGTAGACCCAGCAAAACAATTAAGTTATTTATAACAATTAGGTTATTTGTTTTCACATAAAAAAACTAGTGTAATTAAAAAAACTACCGATTAAACGACTTTGCCGTAATTTCAATCTAATTGTGAAATTGTGAAAAAAGTTTTGTGAAAATTAATGTTTCTTCTTATACATACACGGTTGTGCGGTCTTACAACACCGCACCTTAGTCTTTAGGTTTTAGGTTCTAAGCACCGCGCCATGGTTTTTAAAAGAAAAAAACACATGACAGACACTATGATTGTCATTTTGACACTTGGTTTGTTATTATTCATTAACCATAGACAAAAATGTGGCCATTATAAAGTAATAGAAAAGTTTTAGCGGCAATGTGAAAACAATATGTCGCCTGATTATATTATAGTTATATATGACTAGCTGTACCCGCAACTTTGTCCGCGATTTCTTCAGAAAAAAATAGCCTATGTCCGTCCTCATGATACATACTATTACCTCGCAAAATTGTATCGTTATCGGTTAAGCTGTTTAGCCGTGATTATGTAGCAAACAGACAGAGTAATTTTCGCATTTATAATATTAATGTGTATTAGTAATGATGGATTACAATTTATTAAGTGTTCGTATTTTGCTCGAGTGTGAGAAAGTGTAAAGGTGAAACGTTTATGTTTATGTTTTGAAAACTCCATAGAAGCCTCTAGAGTTACCACTATTTTACTGCGGCATACTTCTGTCAGTAAAGTACGTAAACCGAGGCAGTATGGCCTGAATGGCGTAAGCCTGCCCTTGGTGAAAGTACAAAAAAATACATGATTGATAAAATACCGGCTCATCACATCTGCATTAATAAAGCTTGCTCTGTCTTTGCCGGCTGCTGGATAGCTCATAGGCCATTCATAACGAGGCGGGCGGTGCAGCACAACCAGACGTTTTTATTTGCCAGTGTGCGACACAAACATAAAAACACCACTCAAATTTCGAATAAACAGCGCTTTAAAGCGCACTTTCGTGCGGCTTAACTCCGTATTAGGTAGTTAAATTTACATTTTACATTTGATATTTTCAGCCGTGAGAGTTATTTCTTGTTTGTTCGCGTCGCAGATTTATGTCCCGATTCGGCGTCGGTGCTGTGCGACGTCTCTTTGTTGCGAATCGTTTACATGTATTTATGGGGTAATTTAAACAATCCGAAATACGAAACACTTCAGCGCTCCGCTGAAATACTATGCGGTGATTATAAACGTATGCGTTTCATGCAACAGTAAAGTGCACGACATTATCACACATTATTGAATGCGGATCTCCGCTAGTGCGGAGTTTTACATGCGGTTTATTTTAGAAACTCTATTAGAGCTTATATACAGAGTTACGCATATAGACTATACTAAGCCTAAGGTCGTTGTACTCATCACTATGAACAACCTTTACTATGGGACCAACCCTGAAATCACGAAAAAATATGCTGTTCATACATTTTGTCGAGTGTCCGACTTCTATGCAACAACTGTTTAATTCCCTCCTGCCCATTTTTCTATCAGACTACAAGAGTGGGCACGAAAAGTCGACTGCTTCGTGGTTGTTATTCCAAAAACCCGTATGAAGCGCTTTGATTCTTCTTTTATTGTGCCAACTGCTTCTCTGTGGAATGCGGTGCCTGAATGGGTGTTCCCCTATAGTTACAATCTGGGTGTGTTCAAGTCGTAAGTGAATCGGTTTATTCTAAACAAGCGTGCTCCAGCTTCGCTTAACATCGAGCGAAGTGGTGGTCAAACGCAAGCCTATTACTATTACTATATTTAAAAAAAAAACAGTGTTTGTTGCCAGTGATGACATAATGGTACTGAGACGTGGTCCTTAACTGCTGGCCTTTTGGAAAAACTCAATCTCACAACGGGCAGTGGAGAGAGCTAATATGCTTGCAGTTTCGTTGCGCGATAAAATCCAGAACGAGGACATTTGCTGAAGAATCACAGTCACCGACATAGCTTTTTAAAAATTTGCAAGTCGGAGTGGCAATAGGCAGGCCACATCGCTCGAAGAAACGATAACCGATGGGGAAGAAAGGTGCTTGAGTGGAGACCACGAACCGGAAGACGCAGCGTATGTAGGCCTCTCACTAGATGAACCGACGACACCGTGAGAGTCGCAGTCCAGTGGATGTAGATGGCAGGCTGTCATTCAGTGTGACATTCTAAAGGGAAGCCTCTATTCAGCAGTGGACGTCTTCTGGCTGATGATGATGACGTTTTAAATACGTGATAGCATGCACTATGCACCAGCAAAATTCCATTTGAAAACTGCATATATACATTCGTACATTCGTCCGTGCATTGATACAGTGTAAAAAGCCTTCAAATTACTCACCATGAGAGTGCAAAGTGTGAAAACAGACGGAGACTACCTGCCTGTCCCGGGACAGCACCGGAATTTTTCACTGTGACTGAGGTTTTACTCCCGAGCGAGTTATATCAGTAAGGATGTTGCCTCAGTCGTCATAAATCTATGCTAATACAGTCTGTGTTTTTATGTAATTGACGTGACAAGCAAGTTGTAAGCGTCACGCTTGCTTATAATAGCTTAGTCATAATCATCATCATTTCAGCCATAGGACGTCCACTGCTGGACTTAGGCCTCCCCCATCGATTAATCAATAGCTTAGTGCCAAGCTAAAATTTGAACTATGTAATGTCTTTTTACTTTTGACCAAGCCAAGCCATAAACACAAATTATCAAAGCGTATTTTTCTCGAACTACCCTCAATTTACGACTCAATGAGTATTTTATAATTTGCTAATAATACGTAAAAAAAAATTAAAGGCGGTCCTAGTCTAGCAAATTTTAAATTAAATTAATACAAAATAGAAAATTATTATTACTATATAGACCTTCTGAAATCAAATCAATGTTATTATTAACATCCGATGTAAACAGAGGGTCGTTATAAGTTTCACGTGTGTATCGGTGTATCTGGGTGTCTGTCTGAGGTATCGTAGCTCCCAAACGGCTGAACCGATTTTGATTTATGTAGTTTGAAAACTGATTTGATCGAGGCAGTCTAACTTTTTTGTAGTGTTATCTATCTTGTATTCAGCATAGTTAATTAGATCATTTTTTTTTAAGTACCAAGTCAAATACCAGTATAAAAAAACTTAGTAATAATTTTATTATATTTTCCAGTATTGACTAACGTGCAACTAACAACTACCCATACTGCAGTCTTTCGTACTATCTCGTATCTCATCTCTCTACATGTTTGCCGTAACACTTGGGTACATTCTATCGGGTGAATTTCCACCGGGTTTTCTCCACCGGGATGATATTCTCCGCAATTTATTACATCTGTGCATACGTTAGTCTGAGAACCGTCGGGCGTCGGGAAGATTGATCCCTTTATCCGAATTGAGTAACTTGATACTGAAAGATGCGGATGCTGAGAATTTCTAATATTGACGACTGGTGGTTTGTAGTGGTAGGATTCTTTTGCAGGGGTCCGCCTGGGGAAGTACCACACCTTTGCTAGTTATTCAACCACCAAGCAGTAGTGTGAAAATACTACTGTGTTCCGGATTGAGGGGCTATGTTTCCAGCGAAATTACAGGGCACACAGAGATTTGACGTCTTATATCTCGGGGTGACGAGCGCAGTGCATTGCTATCCAGGGTTTTGAACTGTTGAAGTTCAAAATTCCGAGTGGCGTTGAGCTGTTATGGGCAAGCGTGAAGAGCCATCAGGCGACCTACTTCGCTAGTCTCGTCACCCAGTATCATTAAAAAAAAAAAAACTGAATAATATATTACCTATGTTTGCTTAAATGAAGCTTACTCGCAAAGTGTATGAATATTATGAAATTAGAATTGTTTTTGAAGTGAAAACTTCTTTAGGCGCGTTGAGCAAATTTTGACTGAAGATAAATGATGGAACTCACGTCATCGTCACGCTGTCACAGAATACATAATACACAGTACCGTGTATAGGTATTAAAACAGCGCCATCTCTTGTAGAATAGGTGAATTACTACTTAAGTTTTAACTTCTGACGTGCAGTCCTATGACTGATGTGTTTTTTTTTATTATTATTCGTGAATAGGTTTACGTTTGAACGCTATTTTGCCTGTAGTAATTAAGAGTGATTAATGGTGCAAACAATTAAACAGGGAAGGCCTAAGACACCCTGGCATGATAACCTTGATTGGCTGGACAGGTTGGCAAAAGTTGGTCGAGGACCCCGGTTTTATGAAAGGAAATGGGGCAGACGTTTTCCCAGCAGTGGGACAGAATAATAAAAATAAAAAATGTTTATCGCTTGACCGCCACCTCGCCTAATGTTAATCGATGATGCGGTCTACGATGGAGCAAACTTTCCTATAAGAAACCATTTTACTCGTGACTTGAAGACGCGCAGATTGTAACTATTGGGATATTCAGGCAGCGCATTTCACAGCGCATGTCTCGCGGTTCTCACAATAAAAGTATAAACAAAGCGCTTCGTATGGATTTCTGGAATATCAACCATGTAACGGTGTCGCTTTTACATGCCCGCCTTAGCTGTCCGATGGAAAAACTGGCAGGAGATCTATAGATCTAGGATGTTGCAATTTTTTTTAGGTCTGTCTAGATCTAGAAGATAAAATAAACCAAATTGTCACAATGTAACGGTTGAGTTTTACACAGAATTTTTCACGACGTTTTCTTAAATATCTCTCCCAATCCAAGGTCACAGTAAGTTATCTAGATTCAGTCTCATCGTCATAATAGCGTGCCTCATATTTTCACGAGCAAACACTTGGTATTATAATTCAAATATTTTCGTATACAAAATGAGACTATTTATATGCAGCTTTTATAATATGTTCAAACGTTTTAGCATCACAGCGTTATTCATGGCAGATGGTTTTTCCACTTTTATTTTCTAGACTGTTCTTGAATTTTCTAGATAATTTATTGGGAAATATTTAATTGCGTATCAAAAACACTTATCGCGCATCAAAATGTCTCAATCAATTACAATACTGTTTATAGATTATAATCTTTTTTTTTATTGCAGAATAGGCTTGCGCTTGGCTGCCAACTCGCCTGATGTTAACCGATGATGCGGCCTACGGTGGATCACGCTTGCCTAGAAGAAACCGATTCACTCTTTTGAAGACACCCAGATTGTAACTATCGGGGAACACCCATTTCTTCAATAAATATAAAGAAAGATACCTATTAAAACTATAGGGTTATTATTATCCAGTCAGCTTTGGTAATCCATGCATTTCAAATAACCAGTCAAGAAATACAAGAATGTAAATACAAAACACAAAAATGTTAATTTGTTAAAAAACCAGTTACATGAAACCTTATATATATATATATAAGCATTATGTAGATACAAGGTTATTCAGAGTGCTTGTGGACCCTGCACTAAGTGAGACCTGTATCGCAGGGGCCATACCAGTTTCGATTACTACATAGTACGGTGCGGTGAAATATAGGTACAGATACAGAAATGGAATTACAAGTTTTAAATAATTATTAACATAGAAAATTCAATAACGTGTATTAGCAAGAGTAGCAAGCAGGTTTTAGAGATAAGTACCTAATACAAATTAATTAATATTTAAGTGTTGTTTGTGGGTGCGTGTGTGGGGTTGAATATACGTTTGTGGGTGCGTGTGAGGTGTGTGGGTGCGTGTGAGGTGTGTGTGTGCGTGTGTGAAAGTGTGATGTGAAATAAATAGAGTTACAGTTGTTAAAGTTTATTTTATTTGGTTATTGAGTCTAAAAGTGAAGCAGGGAAAACTATCTTAGTAATATAATAACACAACAAATTATTGCAAGCTATATTAGTCGTTGTTATGATGACAGATAATTGAAATTAAATAAGTTTATCGGTAAACACTTCGACCAAAATAAAATGAATGGACGGGCCCAGTAGAAGCGCATTTTTGAAGATTACAAAATGAGCGCCAGCTCTCATTTCGTTTCAGTCGGTCTCTAGCCGTAGGAAGTGAAACACGAGTCTATTGATACGCGATAACGAAACATCTGACAAAATTATGAATTCGTATGCTTTACCGAAGTGTAAATACACAAATAAAACCGATATCTATTTTTTTTAACAAATATACTGTAAATTTTTATAATTAGGTGTTGAAGTATATGTCCGACGGTTTTGACTCGTTTTTACTGATCAAGTTCAATGGTTAGGGCCCGTCCATTCATTTTATTTTGGTCGAAGGGTAAACACACTATTTTCGTTTATTCTGTACTAGACCTAGTTAAAATCTATTTGTGTGTAAATTCATGGACAGCACCTAAGTTAAAAGGACTGAAGCGTAGGTAGGTAGGTTAAGTTAGAAAGTAGGGTGTATGTTTATTTAACTTAATAGTCATACATACTTTTGACACAAAAACTTTTTGGTTTACATTTTTAGTGTACAGTTAGTATTTTTCTGTAATATTTTTAGTATGAAAAGTACATTCTTTGATGCGCGAATAAATAGCACCATTTATTATTCACATAAGTATTGAAGTAGTACAGTCCGTGGACTTTAAAGATGGTGTTTCTTAGAATTATACACTTCGAGGAGCAATCTCATATTTATGGATGAGACAACCTGCAGGACTGTGTGGGATGTTCCGATTTATTTCAAACTCAACTTGGGAAAAATACCTTTATTAAACCTCGACGAAAAAACAGGGCTGTTATAAGATTAACGTGTGTGTCGATGTGCTTGTGTGTCTGTGTATTATGTGTGTCCGCGTGATCGTGTCTCCGTGTGTCCGTGTGTTGGAGTGTCCTTGTGACCGAGTGTCCGTGTGTCCGTGTGTCCTTGTAACCGTGTTGCTGCGTGACCGTGTGTCCGTATCTTTGTGTTGTCCGTGTGTCCGGTGACTGGGTATCTGTTTGTGTGTGGCAAGTTGATGTGTTTCTGTGTGTATGTGTATCTGTAAGTCTGTTTGTGGTATCATAATTCCCGAACGGCTGAACCGATTTTGATTAACTTTTTTTTTGTTTTAATGGTGACTTGATCTTGAGTGTTCTTATCTACTTAACAACAAATTAAAATAAAAAGTTATGAAATGATTAGGACCTTTTATTAATAGCAATAACAAACACGCAATTAGCTTCTTCCAAATACAAAACAACGAAGGAATTTTTTTAGACAACGGATTCGCAGTTCCCTTTCAATGCCCTTCAACCGTAAAGCTGGATAAGACGGTGACGTCATCAAGAAAAACTTATAAACAATAGTCGCGACAGGCGAGATTAAAAGTGAAAAATTGTCGCGTCTAAACAAAACATTTCTAATTGCTTGTTCTTTTATTGCCGCTCTGAAATATTACACGGAGGCTGTTTTACGTTTGACGACTGTGACACGACCAGTGACCACGACTACAATAGCTTTTGCAGTTTCCTGTTTTAAAAGATAATTGTATTCATCTTAATTTGACATAATCTATACCAATAATATCATAAAGAGGAAAGATTTGATTGTTTGTTTGTTTGCATTGAATAGGCTCCGAAACTACTGAACCGATTTAAAAAATTCTTTCACTGTTGGGAAGCTACACTATCCCCGGGTGACATAGGCTATATTATATTTTGTAGCAAGGCTGAAGGCCGAGCTTACACCCGTGCGAAGCCGGGGCGGGCGGCTAGTTGTTATATAAAGCACTATATACCACATTAATATTATAAATGCGAAAGTAACTCTGTCCGTCTGTCTGTTTGCTACATAATCACGGCTAAGTGGCTTGACCGATCTCGATAAAACTTTTCAAGGTATCATGAGGACGGACATATGCTATTTTTTTCTGAAGAAATCGCGGACGAAGTCGCAGGTACAGCTAGTATCATAAATGTGAAAGTTTGTATGAATGGATGTTTGTTAATCACGCAGAAACGGCTAGATGGATTTGAATGAAATTTATAATATACATTGCATGTCCTGGATTAACACATAGGCTTCTTTTCATCATCATCATCATCACCGATTTTCATCAACACGCGGGTGACACCGCGGGGCGCAGCTAATGCAGAATATTTGCACAGTGTATGCATTTATTAACTTATAATTCACCGCCTGCTGAAATCAACGATAATTAATTATTATTGAAAACACCAAATATAATATCATAACATTTTGATGACCGGTTCAGCTCAATGGTAGCTCGTCTACCTCATGAGACGAAGGTTCCCAGTTTGATTCCCGACCGGGCAGATAAATGATAAATTGTGTGTTCTGTGGCATCCCCTGACACAAGGAATCTTAGGCCCTACTAAGATTCCCAAGCTAAGAGTGTGAAACATTCTTTATTTATTGTAGCGGTGACAGTCGTGGTCGTCAGTCGTGTCGTTAACTATAAATATCCGTCGTCTTTTGTTGCCGATATCGTTAGAAAAATGGCGGCTGCGACATTTTGTGGTATAATCTTGAGGGTAACCAAGGATTTGGATGAGCGATAGTAGCCGCAAACAAGAAGCAAACATTGGGGAAAAATTGGGGACGTCAAGGAGTAATGACTTCTATTCCATTTAGAAACTAAAATTTTCGGGTACGTACATCCAAATGGGTTTATCGACGACTAGCCGATCGTCGCAGATTTGCACGGGTAGAGATTTATTTTGTAAACATTCTAGTAATAAATATAGCTTATGTCACCCGGGGATAGTGTAGCTTCCCAACACTGAAAGATTTTTTTAAATCGGTTCGGTAGTTTCGGAGCCTATTCAATGCAAACAAACAATCAAATATTTCCTCTTTGTAATATTAGTAATAATTATGATTAATACAGTTATTATCATGTACACTACAAATTTCATTAAATTGAGTTGTGTTATTGTTTTCAATTTTATTTGACCGTTTTTTTTATGGGTCACAAGTTAAAAGTTCACAACACCTTGGTTCACTTTCTATTGGTACGGTAGCGGTAGTGATGGTACGGTTAAAGATGATAGACATTACTAGCTCAAAATTTGGCAATTAGCTCTCAAGTGAATCTGTTGGACCACAGCGTCAAATGTTTGGCGACAGAATTTCAACTCGAGGGTGATAGGTAGCCAGCCAGGTACTTAGCAGTTTCCTCTTAGACAGCTCAAGCTCATTTTTGGGATTTGAACCTAGGCACTGCGGTTTAGAACTCGATCACGATATCCACTGAGCAATTATGTCACTACTGAAACTGATTTGGACGTAACTTATCTTGTTATAGCATTATAGAGTTTTTTTTACGTGAAACTTCTTATGCGATTTCCAACAAGGTTGCGTTAAACGTTTAACGCTATCACATTACGAAGTTTCACTTCTTCCGCGCGGAGGGACTCCACGCACAATTTTTATTTATTTTAGGATTTGGCTTGCGTTTGACCGCCCCTTCGCCTGTTGTTAAGCAACGATGCGACATACGATGGAGCACGCTTGCCTAAAAGAAAATGATTCAATCACAACTAATCACTCTCTGCAACGCTCTTCCTGCTGCATATTAACGATCTGTTAAAGCCCGGTATCTTTGGGTACGCAGACGACAGCACAGTAGTAGAGAGCTATACATCCAATGCACGAACCAGTGGACCTGAAATACAGTCTCTCAGAGAGGCCATGGTTGAGCGCATGAATTTGTCACTTAAGGTAGTTTCCGATTGGGGCGATGCCAACCTGGTCAAGTTCAATGCCGCTAAGACCCAGGCTTGTCTGTTCTCCGCAAAAAGGACGCCATTCCATCTGGCTCCTACTTTCCGGGATGTGTCTGTTCCGATATCTGACCAGCTTGAGCTTTTGGGCGTTTCTCTGTCTCCTACACTCAACTTTGGCTCCTATATTGAAAACAAGGCTCAATTGGCTGCCAAAAAGCTAGGTATCCTATCGAAGGTGCGTCGGTACTTCACGTCGGAATAGTTGCTTACGCTGTACCAAGCACAAGTTCGGTCGTGCATGGAGTACTGCTCTCACCTTTGATATGGATCAGCTAAATACCAGCTCGGGGCCTTGGAGTCAATTGAGAAGCGTGCCAAGAGGCTCATCAGCAACGAAGCCCTAGTTCAGACTAAGCTTCTTAGTCTTGAGCATCGGCGCAAAGTTGCTAGTTTATCGGTTTTTTATCGGATACATTTTGGAGAGTGTGCTTCAGATCGGCATGATTTAATTCCCTCCTGCCCTTTTTTCTATCGGACTGCCAGAGCGGGCACGAAAAATCGACACCGCTTTATGGTTGACATTCCGAAAACCCGTACGAAGCGCTTTGATTCCACTTCCACTTTTTTTAAAGACACCGAAATTGTTACTATCAGGGAACACCTATTCAGGCAGCGTATTCCGAAAAGCCCCACTTTTTTAATTGTTAACACCCTACATTAAGTTTAACAGTTACTGTCCTGGAACAGTATTATTATAACTTCGTCAATACTCACCTCGTAGGTATTAATTTTCAATCTCAAGCGCTGTTCCCTGTTTACCTCGGTTTCACCGCCCACGTTCCCCGGGGAAGGTAAGTACGTATTTACCCCGGTGGAGCAAGGCTGTTAATCGACCGGTAACTGTCCAAGTTGCGCTGTTACCCGGAGGCGACGAGCTGTAAGCGAGTGATTAAAGCATAATGCAGTATCTAACAAGGAAACAAATTGTTGTTTAAGTCTTTTTTTTCCACTGGCAAGTGCTTTTATTAACTTAATAAAATACAAGCTAACACTAACACTATAAAAACAGTTAGATTGCCCATAACGGCAATTCCTATGCGTTTGAGCGTGGTTACAATTTGAATCGATTTTGTACAGGTAATCCTGAATTGACAGATCCGATGCCACCTCATGTCGTTCACATTTTTCATAACGATAGTTAATATCGAGTGCCATAACGAAATTTGTGAACAAGGGCTTATCATGTTCTTAGTAATAAAAAATTTAATAAAGTTCAAATAGCAATTTTGTATGAATTTTTATCCATCGAGACAATACCATCCATTTATCTAACTAAGCCAAGCTGGTTGGTTGCAACGTTTTGGCTTTTGTTTAACTATTTATTTCATATCCATGTTGGGTAGCAGCTGTTTGTTTTCTATGTAAAATAAAATAAAGATCAGATATCGGGCGCATGAACTTCACCGTAACCATCGCTCTAAAATAAGGACTCTCCTTAATCAAGAGTATGTGATCAACAGACATTAATTCCAATCTCTAAGTTTCTATTACCGTCTCTAGCCTCACCTTACGCACTGCGGTTACATATATTGAGCAAGTTGCGCCGTTACCCGCGCCAACGGCGTTAACGGCATTAAGGGGCAGCTAAAATCTTGTGGCTAACTCACTCGCGCATTTCAAAGTTATTGAAATAAGATAATTGAGTAAGCCCATCCGAGTTGGATTCTTCGGGCGACCTCTTTGCCTAAGTTGGACTTTATAACTGAACAATATGTCCAAGATAGGTGTAATAGTCAACAACTTTGTTTCCAACGATTACCGGCTCGGGTACAACATGGAAATTGGACATGACTTTTATCTTGTCCATGTTCATTTAAGACCTACCTGTTAGGAAAGGCTACTAAGGTCGCTGAGCATCGTATTAAGGTCCGCCAGCGACTCTGCCATGATGACTATATCATCGGCAAAACGAAGGTGAGTGATGTATTCGCCATTGATGTTGATGCCGAGTCCGTTCCAGTCCAAGAGCTTGAAAACGTCCTCCAATGCGTTCGTGAAAAGTTTCGGAGAGATAACATCTCCCTGTCTCACGCCTTTCTGCAATTGGATTGGTTCCGTGCTCTCGTCCTGTAATCGGATCGACATGGTGGCGTTTCTATACAGACACTTCGGCACTTCGATATACCTAAAGTCGATATGACAACGCTAGTTTTTCCTTTATGGTATTTTTTTTTTCAATATGATTATTATCATTGCAGTATCGATTCTACGAATAGTAAAGTTACCTCACCACCCATATCTAATAGAGAACGGTAGAGTCGGGCGGTTGGTCGGCATCCACACAGGATGTCTTACCCACACTTCCGGTTGTTAATGCTCCCCTAGACTTCCGGTAGCCGCGATTACCTTCTAGCTTTGTTAGAGTAGGTTTGTTACTTGAAAATAGCCACTTAACATTAATGACGTAAGGAAATGTATGACATACGAAGGTAAAAATCTTAAATTTAAATAAAATGCAGTACCTTCTTACTTTTCAAAGGCATTATTTTTAGAAACAGAGTACAATTTAAGAGCCAAAAAGTATGCAGTCATGGAACACACCAACCAACCAAAAGAACAGAAATAAATACCGACAAAATTAAAAACTGCTACGTCACATTAGCATGTCGGTGACGCAAACACATAAGTTTTGCCCCTACCAAAAATCCCTTAACGCAGCTAAAGAAGTTTTCACTTCAAAACTTTGATTTCAAAGTTTTCTTCGTTGGTATGGAAAATATAAAAATTGTGATAATTAGACTCAAATTTCAAACAGAATTTAGTCACAGTTTAGTTTTAAAACGTTATAAAACTCCCTAAATTTACATAAAGCAAATGTAAGCACACTTTCCTGTTAACATGTTAAAAATAATACAATATTTTTAATATTTTCAGTAGAAGAATGAAGCTGAAAATATCAAATATCCACTCAAAATACAGCCCCCGAATTATAAATTCCAAATCCCCAAGTATTTACTAAATTCTCCAAGTTTTCCATTGCTCTTTCAATTGCTACCATAAAAAAGTATCGAATAAACAAGTGGTGAACAACAACCGTGGGCCCCTGCCTTTAGGGTAAAGGTACAGCACCACTAAGATGTTATGCGATGCGACACGACAAAACTACATTACTTCAAGTTAGTTGTCGATCGTGGGTAGATTTTTTCTATTCAATGAACTTATTATGTTGAATAACGAAATAACTGTACAAGTACATAAACCTCGTATTATGTTATATGTATATAATTTTATGAGAACTTCCTTTGAATTTAGGGTTAAATAACGCCAGAAAAAGAAACGGCCTATTTCAGAGGGGGTTCGCGGGTGCTTGATCCAAGTTTTTTGAGATTACAAAGCTGCAATAAAATTGTAAAAACAAAAAACTGTTTTAAACTATCAGGGTTGTTCACTTATAAGAGAATTGCGCAATGTCTGCGTTCCCCCAAGGACAAGATTCCATTTGAGCATCCCGGGGTGTACAAAATCAACTGCAGCTGCGGAAGTTCGTACATAGGACAAACGAAGCGAACTGTCTCATGCCGCATCAAGGAACACATTAAGGCAGTCAAAAATAATGAGAGACATAAATCTGCCATAGCTGAGCATCTGCTGGACGCGGGTCCTAACCACTGGATTGAATTTCATAATCCCGATATCCTGTCCACCGAGCGTCACTACATACCAAGGCTGGTAAAGGAAACTATTGAAATCTCGAAATGCCAGAATTTCAATCGAGGTGATGGTTTTCAACTCGTCAGTGCGTGGAATCCAGTATTAGGTTGCCTTAAAAATAAAAGTCCGCGTTCAAAATATGTTCAAAAAACTATACGCAGTGATGATACAGTGAGTGTGTTTTGTCGAGACTTAGGTTCGAGTTCGAGTTCCAGTGATAACCGTAGCAAAAGACTAAGAAAGAGGGTAGATCGTTTTGTCTGCACCTAACTTTGAACTTTTTCACCAACCACCCGCATTCTTCAGTCTTCCCGTGAACATGGTGCATGTAACTGCGCCGAAATATCGGGAGCTCCTTCCACAACCTTACCACGGTAAATATCCCGTAAATAATCATTTAACTTTTGTAAAAATAAATATGAAAACCTTTTCTTGGAAGAATATTTTCTCTGGAGTACGACCAGCTACAAACCTTACGTTCAAAATGTTAAAGACGTCAGAATAATTTTCTGTTTTCAGGCAGTTTTTAATAATCTACGCAATAGTTAAAACCAAAAACTTTGACCGATTACAGGTCTACCGATTATTAAATCAATTTCACAATATATTATATCTATTGTTTACTCAGTCGCTTATTCTAAAAGTACCCGGACCCGGGTATGTCCTAAAACTGCGACCAGAACCACCGGAGGATGGGCAGCAGCGTCCTAATAGTACACGGTGAACGTACTGCGATCCACAAGTCGCCTGCCAAGCGTGGGGATTATGGCAACACCCCACTCTATGAGGGAGGCCTTGTCCAACAGTGGACGTTAATTGGCTGATGATGTGATGTGTGTGTGTAATTCTAAAAGTGGCCAATTGACGGCCAGTAAAACAATCATAATTTGTATTTCGAAAGTTGGTTATACAATTTAATTCATATTTAGGTAAGTAACCATTGCTATATTATATTCTCGTACAGAATGATGTCGCAACTCGTCGCGTAAGTCTTAGTGTGTTTTTACCTTTAGGAGGTACAATAATGACTTGTAGTTTTCACCCTCTCGCTGTTTTCTAACGAATTTATTACTCAAGCTTCGGAGACAAGTTATCGCTTATTTTGAAGTTGATATTCAAATAGGGTAGTGCTTAGGGTAATCGAAAAAACATAGTTCGTGTCCCAGCATTGTCTAGAGAATTTAGCAACCAAAAGTAGCGTTTTTTCATTTTTTTTATCAACTTTAAAAACTTTAGAATTTGCTATTCCGATGTAGAAGTAATACCATCTTCGATTTAACTTAGTAAAACTTTAGTTTATAAACTAAGTCTTTAACTTTATAATAGCTCAGGTACAAAATGACTAGCCCTTTTACGAACAGACAAAGCACCTGTGTTCCAATGGCCACACTTGAGAGCCAGTTCTTAATTCAGACTAGGTATGTTTACCGTCGAAGAACTGATGACCGATGGGGAAGAAAGGTTCTTGAGTGGAGACCACGAATTGGAAGACGCAGCGTATAGGTAAGCCTCCCACTAGATGGCCCGACGACATTGTGAGAGTCGCGGGCATCCAGTGGATGCAGATGGCAGGATGTCGTTCAGTGTGGAGGTTAAAGGGGGAGGCCTATGTTCAGCAGTGGACGTCTTCTGGCTGATGATGATGATGTTTACCGTCTTCTACCACAACATCATTTACCATCAGTTGCCAACCATAAAACAAATTTAATGTTAAAAGTATTTGTGTAGCCATTATTGTCAAAGTTCTGTAGAGTACAACAAAAATTATTGATCCCAAATTTCCTACGTTAAAGCGGAAATAAGTATACTTCATATCATCAGCCAATTAATGTCCACTGTTGGACAAGGCCTCCCTCGTAGAGAGAGGTGTTGCCATAATCCCCACGCTTGGCAGGCGGCTTGAGGATCGCAGTACGTACACCGTGTACTATTAGGACGCTGCTGCCCATCCTCCGGTGGTTCTGGTCGCAGTATTAGGACATACCCGGGTCCCTAATAAGTATACTTAAAACTTGTCAAAGGAACAGTTTATAAAATTAACTTCCGCAAAGTAACGCCTGATTCAATCAACTGTACTGTGTGTATGTTTATTTTGTGGTAATTAATAAAATACCTACTGAATGTACGGTAAAGATGTAAGTAACTGGACTAAAAGGACATACATAGACAGACATAGAGCCTAAAGCTGCATTCAAAATAATAAAAATAGGATGTCATGGGGACTGCCGACATGTACACAGACAGCAACACGTCACATACGCATGTCGGTGACGCGGTCAAATTAGCATTTCGGTGAGGCGAACCCAGATTTGCTCCTACCAAAAATCGCATTAACGTCTAAAAAGACTAAAGAAGTTTTCACACCAAAAAATAGGCAGTCGATTCGGCGGTAGGGATTATTGACAGAAGTAAAATTTTAAAACTGGATCTCTTTGGTCAGGAACTGGAATGCGTGTGGCGAGTCTGGTGGCACACGTCACATTAGCATGTCGGTGACGCGAACCCATAAGTTTTACTTTAAAAGTTTTCACTACATAAAAATTGTGAATTTGCTAAATTCGCGCACAGTTTCGTACCTATAACTAAAATGTGTGTTTATAACTTTTCACGTCCCCCAAATTCAACATGAAATAAAAACCATGTACACTCAAGTATCTAATCCTAAATCTATCGCAAATAAAGTTAGAACGCTGGAGGCGTACACCAAACTGTCCTCTACTTAAACTCAACTTAAACTTAACATCTCACTTAGACAGGAACTGGTCCGTAAAGACGTTTCTACTAAAGTTTAGAAACGAGTTAGTGTGTTATTTAAAGTGGCCTTTATTTACATGCAGTTAAGTTTATCGCATTTAAAGACACATTATGAAAAAAAACGGAGGAATGTACAGTCAGCATCAAATAGATTTTAGCATTTGGGATCGTCAAAACAATCGAATAGGCACAAATTAATTTATATGTATGCAGTCAGAATATGCACTGCACCAACATGCACTGGGTCAGCATGGTGAAATTGGGCCCATGTTCTCACTCTGAAAAAAGTCCTGGGTGTCAATTCTGCTAATTAACGTAAAATCACATTGTTTTGCCACTCCCACGACTCTCAATTACGATTGTGGCAAAAAGGGTATTCTGCTAAATCTACAATGTCGTTTCAGTTGTGTGTCAAGGGAATCGTGTAGGAATTGCGTTCGATGTTGCCTGTCAAAATCTACCACGAGTTATATTATTTTATAACAAACTATCATTGTTACCAAATATGTCAATAAGAACTGTCAGACAGTTCGATGGCAAGCCATTGGAAAGCAACTGGTCTTAAATAACTAGCAGAATACCAAATGTCGAAAATAATTCTGACGAGACACTACCGATACTCGTTTGAAACGTTTGACAAATAGCAGAATTGACACCCAGTTCCTGTGTCCCAGAAGTGGGAATATGATAGGCTGATACGTCAGAATATGGATAACTATTGTTTTATGCATCCAAACTGGTCAATACATCTTAGCAGCACAGTAGTAGCAATATCGTAGCAACATTATGATTTCGAAAAAACTTTAAAGGGTGTCTAAAGGACATTTTTGTAATGGGCCTTATAAGTCATTTTTGGACCATTATTGTGATTGCCCTGAACGATAAAATCTATTTGACGCTGACTGACATACCCACGAGAAAATAGTACAAAATGTAGTTGGCTCATATCCTTCCTATTTAACCTAATCTAACCTAACCTAACTTTTACGTACAAATAAAGAAAACTAAGAGATAATAACTTATCATTGTTCTTTCTCAAAACCAGGGTTGAAAAAATTAAAAACAGCATGTTTTTTTTTAAATAAATGAAACTAATTATGATATTATTATTTTTTCATTTTATCATATAGTTTCACAAAAAATTTGCATAAAATTTTAAACGAGCTTCAATTTTTCTGTTTTCTGGGGGCATTGAAAAGCCCGGAAAATAAGTTTTTTTAATTCAAATATTGCAATAATTACATTAGAACACCCGATTTAAAGTAAATCAATAATAATTGAGTAAATAATAGTTAGGTAGTGTAGTATTTTTTTTTAAGTTCATTTCTACCGAAAAAGTAAAAGACATTTCACTAAATCATTGATTTTTATTACAAAAATATTTTTTTTTCATCATGATTCGGGGACGTTATTGCACACATGGTCATCTGACCCCAAACTAAGCAAAGCTTGTAATATGGCTGCCAGAGACTGATATACATACATATATATTTTTTAAATACATACTCAAATAGATACACAACACACAAATGTTTGTCCTAGGTGGGAATCGAACCCACGCCCCCAAGCACAGAAGGCAGGATCACTACCAACTAAGCTAACGGGGCTGTCAAATAATTTAAGTCAATATGATTTAACCGTGCCACCTTGCTTAAAACTCTACTGACGATTTCTAAATTTCTGACTCTACTACGGTCAAAAGCGTACTAGGTAAACTTTTTAGTCTCCACTTCAAAAACTAAAGTATCTACATCTACACCTACACGTAGTAACAGCAAAAAGCTGTCTCAAAGCCGGCAAGCGAGTAAAAAACTAAGTAAAACCGCCGTTACTTTCCTTTTGTCTGTGCTACATAAGATTGCCATTTAAGTGTTGGCCACACGCTCGACTTTAAGATTTGTTACGTCGCCATCGCCTTCGCCAGCAGCTAAGAAATAGGTAGATACGAGTACGAGATTTTTGTGGCAACCACCTATTTGTGTCCATTGCGAACCAATGATTTAATTATATACCTAGTTGATGGAATAGAAAATATCTCACAATAAAATTAGGAGCATCGCAAAACTGTAGCTTTTTTTAATGCAAATACAAACGAGTTTCTACTCCGATAGAAATCTTCAAAACAACAGTTGAAATAATTACGTACGTATTTTTTACAGTTTTTTTTTTTAAGTGAAAGCTTTTTAGCCGTATCGAGAGATTATTGATGGAGGCAAAACTTATGGGTTCGCGTCACTATGACATGTTAATGTGACAGTTATTCCAAAGTATTAAGTTTTAACTTCTGTCGGCAGTCTCTAGGACTGCCTATTTTTTATTGTTTTATGCGTTTGACCTCCCACCTCGATGCGGTCCACGATGGAGTACGCTTTCTTAAAAGATACCGACTAAAAACAATTGATTTGATGTGATGAATTAAAAACTAATAAAAAAAACATAGCTCAGCGTATTACCAAACTGAAGTGCCGGTCGCATATCTATTGCAAAATCGACAATCATTGGGGCAGACGTGTTTTTAAGTGGTGACCACGAATCAGCAAACGTAGTGTAAGACGCCCTGAGACTCAATGGAGTGATGAAATACGTTAGGCAATTACTGGAAGCTAAAAGACAAGAATCGAGCTGAGTGCCGTGACTTGGTAGAGGCCGATGTTCAGATGGACTATTTAATATAGGATAATTATAATGATGATGATGAACAAAATAAACTAAAACTTCTAGAATCTCAGCAGACTCCTCAAATAAGCACAAATATGGCCCGTATTCACAGAGTATCGAGTCGTATTCATAGCAAGTACCTGGGGGATGAGCGAGCGATAAATCAATATCAGCTTGTTAACTAAGTTTATCTTGAGATGCCCGTATCGTATGCACATCGAACCGCACTGTGGGCTGACGTTGGAGAGATACTGGACTATGAGCATAGAGCTTTTTAGTTTTATCTAAAAGGTAAAATTTGCTATTTGTTGAATCAGGTGTTTGCGGCAATTCGTCTTCAAAACTATTATTTGGCTAATCTCTAGTATATTTTCTCTTCAGTATCATATCAAGAATACTTAATAAATATACTAAAGAGTCGTCTCAAAATAGATATACCTAAGCTATTATTAGCTATAGTCAGTTCACCTTGTATTAAATAAAAAATATATTCACCACACCTCATAGAAAATAATGCAATAATTGAGTATAGTTTTTACCACAGAATTCTCCGCGTAACATAGGCTTAGATTTTTAATTCAGAATAGTTTAACCTTTTAGGCATCATTTAGCGTTGCATTGATTGTATGAGCACTGTTATGATTCTATAAGTGTTTTATAATAATAAATTATGCAGCTGCAATAGTATTTTGATAATTTTGTACGCTAATTTACCAGGTGATCAAATTAAAAAATAACTAATAGCGATCATTACCCAATTTTTCTAGTTATAACATATTAATTTGTTCAATTGTTCATAAAGTTCGATAAACGATTTTTTTATGCAATTATTATTTATGGAAGTACATTTTTTTAACAAATAGTTTAAATAAACCATATATTTTTTACTCTAATTGTACTACCTAATCCTTTAAAATTTAATAAGATTAAATTCGTCAAAATAAAATTTACAGAAATGTCAAAAGAATAATTATGATAAAAACTAGGTATTTTATAACATTAAATTCGTCAAAATAAAATTTACACAAATGTCAAAATAATAGTGATGATAAAAAGCTAGGTATAATTTGTTTAATATCGCAACCTTGCGCCCGTGATCGTACCTCCCAGCCCACTGTGCGGCCGTAGATACACCCCAGCGCCCGAGGCCGTTCCTACCTAATTTGTATTGATTAAAAATATTCAACATAGTTGCGCGCACGAGGAATGCCCGCCCCGGCTTCATGCAGATTATTGGATCACTTCGATTCTGTAAGAAAATATTTGAGTTCGGCGTATTTTTAGACGAGCTTAGATGGTAAAGATGGGCTATCTCAGTACTGTTACCTATTCTATGCTGTTGAAAGGAAAGTAGAAAATCAGTCATGGTTTTTGAATTTACTTTGGAAGATTTTTGTAGTGGTAGGACTCTTTTGCAGGGATCCGCCTGGGGAAGTACCACACCTTTGCCAGTTATTCAACCGCCAAGCAGTAATGTGCAAACACTACTGTGTTCTTGATTGAAGGGCAATGTTTCCAGCGAAATTACAGGGCACACAGAGATTTGACATCTTATATCTCGGGGTGACGAGCGCAGTGCATTGCCATCCAGGGTTTTGAACTGTTGAAGTTCAAAATTCTGAGTGGCGTTGAGCTGTTATGGGCAAGCGTAACGAGGCATCAGGCGAGCGACTTCGCTCGACTTCGCATAGCTTATGTCCTTAATTAACACATCGGCTACTTTTTATCATCATCTTCATTTTTCACCACCACGCAAGTCAAACCGGGAGAACAGCTAGTAGATAAATATAAAAAAACTTTAATAAAATAAATTGTAAAATACTTGCGATAAAATCTGTTAAAAATGTTATAATTTCATGTTTAGAAATCATGCAAAACCCAAGAAATAGTTTCATAGAACATACGTGTACTTTGGCATAATTTATGCCCTGGATTAACACGTAGATTACTTCTTATCCTGAAAAGATATAAGCACAGTTCCTGTAGGCGCAGGAAACCACGGGGCGTTGCTAGTTATATTAAAGGAAAACTTAGAAATTATCCCAGTCTCTCCTACGTACATAATTTACAGAAACGAAAGCTGAAATTACCTCCATCAGATAGAACCAACCCCATAACCAGTTGTTTATCTCATATCATCTGAATATGTATCTAATCCGCCATTAACCTATGGGCGTACCACATTTTTTGCCATCACTGGACTTTGTCACAATAACATTTATTTTTCTTGAGGAATCGATGGAGTACAATTTAATGATTATTAACGGGATATTTACCGTGATTAGGCTCTTGATATTTCGGCGCAGTTAAATGCACCATGTTCACAGGAAGACTGAAGAATGCGAGTGATTGGTCAAACCCATAAATAATCATATAACTGTCGTGAATAACCGTGATAGTTAAACATTATTTTAATCGATTGGGTTTTTTAATACAAAAGAGTAACGTAGTCGAGCATGAGTTATCCAGCTGATAATAACGTGGCACATTATAATTATTATAATGACTTTCTAGAGTAAATTATAGTATGCATCTCTTGTCATTTCAATATGTAAGTAAAAGATAGTAAGCTTAGTTTGGGGTCAGATGACCGTGTGTGCAAAAATGTCCCAGATATTTATTTATTTATTTAATACCATAATTTCCAAAGCCGTTTTTAACTGACTTTTAAAGGGAGGGCTCAATTCGACAGTTTTTTTTTGTTACGCCGATCGTAAACCTGTTTTAATGATTATGTTTTTATTAAATAGACTATATTTTGAAGGAGTTCCTGTTTAAATTTTATAAGAAAACTTTTACCTCTGAGGGTGGACAATTAGGGGATGAATCCTGTTTATTGAATTCTACCTTACTTCTCGTAAAGTCGTTTATTTAGTAACTTTATTCGATTTAAAATTTTACCGAAATGATCGCCCTTTGATGCGTCACAGTAAAATTTCAGCCAAATAATTGACAACGCTTCGTTACAGTTATATGATTATCAAAGAGATATTTACCGTGATAAGGTTGTGGATTGATCATATAACTATAGTGAACAACCGTGATAGCTTAAAACAAAACTTCGTTACTTCTCAGCATCTTCCTTCTTCAAAAGGATCCGCGAAAGAGACTTTAGTTAGTATTTTTTTCTTATGACAAGGTTGTATGTAGTTCTGGTGAATAATGCGCGGTCCGATATATTTTTATGAACGGTGGTATCGAGGTAAACACCGTGTTTTGTTGTCCCCTCCAGATTATTATTTATGTAACGACTGTTGTTCTCTTGTACGCAAGGATGTTGGAAAAAATTGGAGTGCCTTGTTCAAAAGAAACTGAATTTTCTGAGCAAAAAGTTTTATTTTAGTTATCTGATCAGTGATCTATGGTTATTAAATAGTAGGTCAACCTATTCATGTTTAAAATTCAAATAGCAGTTCTTTGCTTAGAGAAATGCGTCGAATAAAAATATATATGTAGAAAACGAAAGAAAAATGCAATTTAAATTCTTAATTATTATTTTTTGATTGAAGACAACTAATAAATGACATCATCATCAGCCAGCCTTCCTCATCTCACTGCTGAGTATAGCCATTCTTCTTGCTTATAATGGATGACTCCCAGACAATATTAATGCGACAAATCTCTGTTTCTCTGCTTGTTTTGTACTTATGTTTTAAAGATCGAAAAGCGGGCAAAATTTGGATGAAAAAACATATTATATTTGGTGTCTATATCGGTATAAAAACTAACACAGAGTTTTGTCATTAAATAAAGCATATTCCAGACTGAGAAGCCCTTCTACTTAAGCTAAGAATTAAGCTGTGTTATGACGCAACAATATGTCTGGGTGTTAATATCTATTTAAGTATGTATTTAAAAATATATATGTATGTATATCAGTCTCTGGCTGCCATATTACAAGCTTTGCTTAGTTTGGGGTCAGATGACCATGTGTGCAATAATGTCCCAAATATTTATTTATTTATTTTAATACCCTCCTCTGGACATTATACATACTATCATGATTCAATATTATAAAATAAAAATGAATTATACAATATTAATCTACTACTAGTTTGAGACTACTAAATTTGAGGTAAAATATTAGGAAGGGTAATTTGGAATATATTTTGTGTAGGTGCACAAACATTTGTTGCAAGAATACTTAAAAAATAGTTGATAGGGCCGAAGTACACAATTATACATTATGATACCTACTTTTTATCGCTCAAACATGTGAGAGGAATGATCTTGAGAGAATTTCCACGTGAGTGAAACTGCGGAGCGCATCTAGTTAGTAATAGAAGGGTGGTAGGTAGTGATAGACGGTAGAAGGTAGTAGGAGCATGTAGTGCAAATCAAGACTGATTCGCGCGCGCACACTCACCTTGTAAAGACCACCGAATGCGGTTGAACCTATAGTCGGAATAACCGGCTTAATCATTCGTAAATAATATCCGTGTAAAACCAACAAAATGCATCTGTTAGATTCACAAAAAATAAACCAAGTCGCTTCTACTTAACCCCAGACATGAAAAAGACACAGAAAATTAAGCAAAATCGTAACCTTGAAGAATAAAAACTAGAAACAGTTCTTCCAGTAAAATTATAGCGATGTAATTCAGGTGAACTCGCCACTTATGCTAAGTGAGTTGCAGATACATTGAATGGCTGTTGTTTTCAAGGAAAACTACGATCTCTACGCGTAAGTGAAAACTACATACAACTTGGTAGTTTTGTTTTCACCCCGTATAACATTACTTGATGTTATTGACCTTACTGAATAAGAAAGATATTTCAAGATAAGTTAATAATGTAGGTACCTACTTACTTAATACTTTATTTTTCATTATACAGTTTTTTTATTGCAATATAGGTATGCGCTTGGCCGCCAACTCGCCTGATAAGCAATTATGCGGCCTACGGTGGATCACGCTTGCCTAGAAGAAACTGATTCACTCTTGAGACACCCAGATTGTAACTATCGGGGAACACCCATTCAGGCAGTGCATTCCACAGACTAGCAGTTCGCACAATAAAAGTGGAATCAAAGCGCTTCGTACGGATTTTCGGAATGTCGACCATAAAGCGGTGTCAATTTTTCGTGCTCGCTCTGGCAGTCCGATAGAAAAAAGGGCAGGAGGGAATTAAATGATGGAGAGAATTGATGAAATTGGCATTTAATTTTGTCAGGCGTTTTTAAATCTTGTATTATATTAGTTTTATCACTCACAGTATGGTCTATTGCTCAGATCATATAAACAAAAACAATAAAAAAGGGAGATATGCCTTAGTACAATAATTATCGTTCGTGGTCAAATATTTTCATATTTCTCCCACTTTTAACTTTTATGCTGCACCACATAACAAAAAAACTGTAAGTACTTACTCATTTTTCTTACAGCGACACGAATGAATGAATGGCATGACGTGGCAGAGTATTAAAAATGTTATCCTCAGTTATCTACATTTACTTTATTTAGATAAATAATCTCATCAAATATTTAAATGACAACCCTCCTCACGCAAACAGAACCTGTAAAATTGATATCCATACTTGTGGGTACATATTCTCTGTAGACGTGACCATGTCTAAGTGTTTCCACGCCGTGTGGACACCCTATCACCACGTGCAGTGACCACCCTTTCTATTACTAGCCGGACAATCCCGGATAGTCCCCGGACAAAGGGACCCAGTTAACAAAATTCCAGATTAATCTAAGGACGGTTTTGGACCAAGACAAATATGGCGGACCCCAAACTAAATGCTCGGAAATTATTAAATTAAGGAGATATGTGTACGGAGGTTTGTTTTGGTTAAACTAAGAGACGCATGTGCTCGGACCAATAATCTGATTTGCTAAGATGCTGTGCCAAGACCAAAGCCCGACAAATAAGGGATCAAAGAGCTAGGTGGTTGAATGGAATGGAATTAGGAATAACGCTCCAGCCTGTTCCTACCTCCCAGATTCCGTGGTTATTATCTATCAGTAATAAAAATCATTATATTATATTTTTTATTATTTACTTGTGAAAACTTTTAAGGTTACTTGTGACAACTTTTAATGCTTGTATGTTCATACTTTTATTGCTATGTTTTACACTGCTTAAGCTGTTTGTATTCCGTAAATAAATAAATAAATATTTGCTTCACCTTCACGAAGTATCAGATCAACGTGATTTTTTTGCTTAAAAATTGTAGACGGGTGAGAGTTAGAAGAGTGAAATACGATATATTTTTATTCCGGGAAACGTACGTAAATAATATATACGGTTACTGAGGGAACCGCGGGTGCACTTTATAGGTAAGCTATGAAATATGAATTTTAATGAAATATTAATAAAATCTAGACATCAGTTCCTTTTATTCATAAACACTTTATTTTATATAAGGGATTACACATAATTACGTTTATGCCGTGTTCGCCTCACACTAGGCCAGTGTCATGGGAAAATCAATAATTGAATATTAGGTACATCTATCAATGTAAGGTAATCTAATTAAAAACATAAATAAAAATAATTCTCGCAGTTCAAAAAACTAAGAAACACACTTTATTGCATTGTCATAGATCCTTGATAAGTATCATAGATCAGTAAGAGTATAATATCGGGAAAATAAGTATGCAAAGTTTCAAATCAATCCGACGTTTTCAAAGGGGTGAAAATCACGTTCAAAGATTCCGTTACATAGACACATACCAAGGTAATAAAAGCGTGTTTATGAGCAAATACACAACGTTTAATAATAATATCAGCAAGGTAAATACTAGTATGAATACTTAAAATAAGTTTTGACTCGCATGCAGCTTAATAAGTTTAAAAAAATATCGTAGTTTATTTTCCTGACCGGTGACCAAATAGACCACCCGCTCGCTGGTTGGTGACAACGTTGAGGCGGCAGAAAATCAGTGGACAAGGCACAGTAGAACAGATGGTGCGTAATAGACAAGTCTAAGCAGTGCAATACCTTGTAAATGGTTGTCGATGATGATGGTGATCAAGACGATCTTATTTGCTTCCATAAAGGTCTCACTCTGTATTCCTTCTGACCACGCACTAACAAAGCACCGGCTGTTTTTAACCCTAGAAAGCTAACGTTCGTCAAAATGACGAGCATCCGATAAGTATTGCTTTCTCCCTCTTTTGTTTTTTTACCTACACATCCGCGGTTTCGCGCCAACTCAGTGCCCGCCTGACTGCATCGGTTGGTGGTCGCGTTCAGTTGGTAAGTAATTTGATTTTTGAGATACCTACTGCATGGTCGTCATTTTGACGAATGGTTAGCTTATGCGTAACTTTTTTTCTGTCTTCGTGTTGAATTATTTTTTGTTTATTTCATTTTTACGCTATTGATGCATCATTTTGTTTTTAGCTAATATGGTAATTGTGAAGAATGGCGGCGAAGTACCGGAAGAAATGAAGAATAACCGAAGCAGACAGGTCGAAACTTCTATGTTTTGTTATGATGGGCCACTAACTCTACTGTCTTTCAAACCAAAGCCAAGCAAAATGGCATATTTGCTTTCTTCATGTGATGAAGAAGGAACGGTGAACCCAAGCACAAAAAAACCCAATATGATTGAATATTATAATACCACAAAAGGAGGAGTGGATACATTTGATCAGATGTGTTCATTTATGTCCTGCAACCGTAAGACCAATAGGTGGCCTATGTGTATGTTCTATGGCATGTTGAATATATCGAATATCAACTCTTACATAATATACTGTCATAATGTCCTGGTAGCTGCGGGTAAACCAATGTCACGAAGAAGTTACATGAAGAAATTACACGAACAACTTGTTGAACCATGGCTAAAATGTCGCCTTGAGACACCTTCAATGCCCCGAAGAGTAAAGAGAAATATCATAGACGTGTTGGGCTTGTTGACTCAAGAAGATGTTCCTGTAGATCAAGGTCAAGTTCAGGAGCAATCAAGTTCTGGAGGTTCTACTGTGCCAGAAGGAGCTTCAAATAAGAAAAGGAAAAGCTGCAGTTTGTGTTCCTACAAGAAAAGGCGAATGACAAAGAATCAATGTAATAATTGTAAAGTTCCCATTTGCGGTGAACATACAGTTGATTTTTGCCCAACTTGTGCCAAAAATATATAAGTGATTTTTATTTAATAGGTGATAGGATGTCTTTCTTTTTTAGAATATTACAAAAAAAAAAACATTTTATTTGTTAAAAAGTTCTAATTTAGTCGTTTAAAATGTAAGGTTCCTAATTGATCTCAAAAAAACATGTGCCATATAAAATTGCTATATGTGTACTAAAAAATAAATATATATTACTTTTCTTTAAAATTGTCTTTAATTCATATTCCGTATTTTCTATGAATATAATAAAAGTAAATAAAATAATAATAATAATGTATAAAATAAAAATTTTAAAATGATCGTCAAAAAGTCGAATGGTTAGTTTATCAGGGGAGTTCAGCAACGTTAGCTATCTAGGGTTAAACAAACATCTTGCTAAGGCCCAAGTCCGAATTTACATGCTGTAATTTTAATTAGGATTCCTCAGACCGCAGGGTCAAGACGCCAGTTGGGGCTAAGGACGGTGGGCGAAAGCATAGAGTAATAAACAATAGTAGTTATAGAAGCGAACCTTCTTTGAAGTTGCTTCAAGACGCTAAAATACAGCGAGTCTCACCCTACTATTCTCCTAGTTGACCTATCTTCGATCTATAATTTTTCGAAGATTTTCGAAGAAATTTTACTTCTTGAAGTTATCTATACTAGAATACAAGTGGGATTTTCTGAGTACAACTAGAGTTAAATTAAAAATAAACAATAAAAATATATGGGTTCATGTACGTATCAGGGGATATCGTTAAAATTCATACATTATCAGTATTATCACACATACACACACTTATTTACATAATTATTTATTCTAAGGTCATAATAATGCAAATAGCACAGCGATACGCGCAAATTAAAAAAAATCATAACAATGGGACATTCCAGGGAATCTGAACAAATTTTACTATATACCGCTTTTTCGATAATTGTTATCATCATCATCATTATCATCCTATCATGTTCCCAAGGATTACAGGCCTTCTTTCAAAGATAGACGATGGACCTTGTTCCATCTTGCTGGCCCAGTGCATGTTGGTGAATATTATTATGCCTTTGAACTTTTAATGCTCTTGGATACTGGTTTCTTCACGTTGTTTTCTTTCATTGTTTTTGAGAGATGGTATCGATGTATTTAAGTACTAGATAGATCATCGGTGCAGGACCGAGGATTGAGCCGGGTACCGTCAGGTATATGGTACAATAGTAAAAATCAACATAGGTAGCCCTAATCTGCCATGATTAGTGATCATTGAAATCGAACTCATTTCCCAAAAGTAAATAAATGCTTTAAAATCAGTATATCTGATCGAAGTCATAGACAAAAAAAACACATCAGTGTGACATCAGTCATAGGACTGCACGTCAGAAGTGAAAACTTAAGTAGTAATTCACCTATTCTACAAGAGATGGCGCGAGTTCCATGATTTTTGTTCACACAAAAAAAGGTCAACGCGCCTCAATAAATTTCCCTACAAAAATAGAGTTAATTTAGATAGCTCTGTGGCAAATTACTGGTACTGATTCACTGATTGGTGATTTGTTTGTAGGCATAAAACTTGGCTTGTACTTCAAAGTCGGCTCTACGTGGTTATATTCTTGAACTCAATGCAAAGGGCACAATACCACCCTTGGATAGTTTCACCTAATGTTAATTTAATCCAAGAGGACAATCGGAGTCGGGTGAAAAGTTGTGACTTCTAAGTCTTGGGTAGTTGTTGGTTGTGGTGCGAACTGGGGGACTGGATCGTGACTTGAGATTTTGTTGAAATTTACTCGTATCTGTTGTTAGAGCTTTTGTCACGTCTGACCAGACTTCAAACAATGAAACCACGGAATTCTTTTGATTATCTGGATTTTAATTTAAGGCGCTTTTCTCGCTCGCATTTTGTTTTTTATTAGTTGGTTTCTTGCTTAATTGCTTATTATTAACTGATTATTCTAGCAGCTTCATTTGGGTATCAGTTTCTATTTCTAACCACTGATTTTTAGCCACACTGTTATTGTCAGAGAAGCTGTGATCAAGCGCCTTCCTGAGGCTTTCAGTGGACAATAATAAAGAATCAAGAGTTTTATTTATTTATCGTGTGTCAAAGCCGCCTAGTCAGCACACTGCCGAAGTGTCCACGGTACCACGTGTTAAGCTGGTACTGTATAATTAAGGCAAATAATTCACCCCTCCCGCCCCCTCTCGGACCTTCCCCTCCCCCTTAACCTGTCTCCACCTCTCGTAGTTTCTAAGTTAATAGTACGACTTAGTTGTTTAGACTTCAGATTAGTTAGGGCTTGGGATAAATTTAATTTCTATCGGGGACTTTGTTGGGTTTATTTTTAACGTGCAAACTGCTTTTCACTGTAATTATTGTACAAGTATTTATATGAGTCCTCCAACGGTCCGCGAAAGAGACCTAAGGGTAGTGACTGACCGGTGCTTTTCCTCGTAACGTAACATTCGCGGCGAACGAGGCGTCTGATAAATATCAGCGACAAGAACTCGGCTCGCTGTACTGACTATTCAGATGCTCGCTTCGTAACGTGTTATGTTACGTTATGAAATGTTACCGGTCAGTATCCAGCTTAAAGGTCGAATATGCGCAGAGAATGTCACTGTACAAGATTTTATTATTTGCTAGTACATACACCTATGAACTGAACCTATGGTTTTTATGACAATGTACCAGTAAAGTTAAATGATTATTTACGGGATATTTACCGTGGTAAGGTTGTGGAAGGAGCTCCCGATATTTCGGCGCAGTTACATGCACCTTGTTGTCTTCCCGTGAACATGGTGCATGTAACTGCGCCGAAATATCGGGAGCTCCTTCCACAACCTTACCACGGTAAATATCCCGTAAATAATCATTTAACTTTAGTGAACAACCGTGATAGTTTAAAACAGTGTTTAATGTACCAGTATACTACTATTTTAATATTTCTTGTTCAATTGTTTTATTTCATTGTCACAAAATAAACATTTCTGATTTCTGAAGTATAGATTTTTGTAAATTTTTCATGACATTGATAATAATAAGAGTGGACCTTTTTAGAAGAGATTTTTATCGTGATTAAAACTCGATGTACCTTTTTGTCCTACTTGTTTAGCATCAATCTTTTACTAATTTATCCAGTTTCTTAACAGGAAAGTCATCAGCTGCAGACACAGTTTCACCCATGTTTCTATTATATAATAGTACCTTTATACACAGGAGAAGGCTGTGTGTATGATACAAGCCGTTTTAAAAGAGAGCGGACGCGCGAAATATGTTTATGAGAAGCAACGTGGCTTGATTTACAACGATCTTGGAGCGAACACGGGGAGAGTAGCGGTATAAGGTAAAGACAATAGCGAGATTAGTTTTCTAACATACCAAGTGTTCGAAAGTATTTTTTCACAGCAACAAAAGGAACTAGCTGTATTAGAGAAACCAAAAACAAGTAATATGTTTGAAGTGAAAACTTTTTTAGGCGCGTGGAGCACTTTTTTGGTGAACAAAAATCATGGAAGTCGCGTCATCGTCACGCTATCACATAATACATAATACACAACGCTGTACCGTGTCTTTAAAATACCATCTCTCGTAGAATAGGTGAATTATCTGACGTGCAGTCCTATGACTAATGTGTTTTTTTTTTCTAGGTACGCGCGTTCACGCGCAGTAAGCAATGGATGGTTTGACATCAGGTTGTCTGGCATAGGAACTGGCTCTCTTTTTTTTTCATAAATTACTAACATTATTTTTAAAATAAAAATAATCTATTTATTTATCTATTCATCAACTGAATCGTTACAGTAGAACCAAAGCGCAAACCATTTAAATAGTAAAATATAACTATTTTAATTAAGTACTAAGAAATGTAGATACAAGGTTATTCAGAAGTAATAACACTAAATATGAAATGGTCCCTCCACTAATGGTCTTTTAGATAAAGTTTTTTTAGTTTTGTAAAGTATTTTTTTTTTAGTTTATATTTAAGTTAGTTCTCTAATCAATTATAATAAATACATGTCACCCTATGAAAATCTTCAAAATAGCTTGTTACTTGTAACTTGCACCATTCAAATTTTCTCAGTAGGAAACTGCATGATTTATCCCGCGGCCGGCTTCGAACTCATTAGCGATGAGTCGCGGGATTTGGCCAATCCACTTTGTGGCAAAATCTCACTTGCCACCTCGGGGTTACAAACTTGGAACTTGGGATTTTTTACAGAACTTTGGTAGTCTAGATTACGCAAGCATGTAAGGGTAAATTATTTTAGAGTGCGTAATTTTTTATCACGCTATCAGTATTGCAAAATACCTATGTCAAGATTTTTATTATATTTTTTTCTCGTAGATTTTCATATAAATTTTGTACCTCAAAATAACATAGCCTATACTTCAATCTGGTTATAGTTAAGCAAAAAAGTTATATGATTATTTACGGGATATTTACCGTGGTAAGGTTGTGGAAGGAGCTCCCGATATTTCGGCGCAGTTACATGCTCCATGTTCACGGGAAGACCCGTAAATAATCATATAACTTTAGTGAACAACCGTGATAGTTTAAAACAGTGTTTATAGTTAGGCATATTCGTTAAAACCGCATTCAAATGCGCCCAGTTGTTTAGGAGATGTTTGGATAAACAAACAAACAGACAAAAATTCTAAAAACTGTCTTAACGTGTTCAGCAGCTTATTTTAAGATGACCTGTGTGTTTTTTTTTTGTTATCTCACAATCACAGACTTTTTTACCTCTACGTTTTTATTATAATGTATAGATAATTTTTATTTCTTTTTGTGTTATATGTCTCCAGCTCAGCTCAAATAAAATCTCCAGCCACATAACAAATGGTATTTTTCAACGCGCGTTGAACGCAAGTGCGTTAATTTTGTATTAAACGCAACGGACGTGCACTAATTAATATCTTCCATTGAATCAACTGGTATATAATTACCAACATAAAAAACCAACTTCATCAGAACTGGACCAAATTGAAACCAAATGGGACCAAATGGGAAGCACCAGCTTTCAAATAAAAAAATAATCATCAAAATCGGTTCACCCAGTCAAAAGTTCTGCCGTAACAAACATTTATTTATTTATTCATTTATCATAAAAAATATAAACAGCCGAATTGATAGCCTCCTCTTTTTTGGAAATCGGTTAAAAATTGATTGAACTTCACTTTGCAAGTTCTTCTAACCACTTAATGTTATCTGATTTATTTGTTTCAGAGAAATTACAGCTCGCCCACTGTAAGTTAAATCTTAATTTTCCACCTTCAAATGCCCTCCCCCTACAATTCCCCCCTCCTGCCCCCGTCACTTAGAGTGGTTTATTGGAAGTCGAAGGCTATCGTGTTCACTTAGCACTAACATAAATTTTACCACCTTTGCGCTCAGAAATTCTGATGAGCGCTTACATAGAATGGAAAACCTTATTTTACAGGTGTTGGTTAAAGTTTATAATATGTTAGGCCGTATTCACGTTACCAGCGCTGGTAGAACAATGTATAGAGACTGCCTGTGCCGACTACCTGCGCGTGACCTGCGCAGATCAGTTCCGATAAGCGTAGGTAGATCAGCGAATACGTTAGATGATATTTTAAGAAGGAAATTAAAAAATAACGTGATTGTTTTCTGCATCTAATGAGCCTATAAATAAATACTATATTGCAAGTTTTCAACTAAACAAATTGTCATCTGCGTTTCCACAACCACGTCCATAGGTTTCAAATATTTTTTTTTTTTCTATGTTTGATAAAATGACCGATAAAGTTAGGGGGAAACGAATTTAGTGCTGGAATACGTTACACTACGTAATAAAGGTAGGTACATTTTCATGGTGGTTTAAAAAAAAAACTATTTGGATTATTGTTATACCTCCTTTAGGAAGTTAAGTTAGATATTTATATTTCAGCGATATGAACAACCGTGATAGTTTAAAACTGCATTAATTTACTGTCTTTAAATGAATTTGTTATTTCACCCCTTGCACAAAACTTAACTTTAAACCTTTGTTAAGGTCTCCCTGAAAGCCTCCAAGTCTCCGTTGCGTTCCGGCGCATCACCAATGTTCGCGGCTCATTAGTGCCGAGTGCTGGAGTGCCGACACTAAAATAGACATTATGTAAAGTGCCACAATTACGCCGGTGACTGGTAAAAAAGTTCCGTTTGTTGCGACCCCGTGTAGGGTTGCCGTGAGCTGAGGAAGATGAGTTCGATATACGAAGAATTCAAAGTCATCTCCCAACAAACGCTGTCTGTAAATATTGTCTTTTTTACTGACTTTAAAAAAGGAGGACAGTTTTATGTTCCACTGTATTTTTTTATGTATGTTCACCGATTTCTTAACTTTAGAACGATTTCAAAAATACTTCGGTAGGGTATACTTCCAATTTGGTGGTAATCTGATGATGGGATCCCAGGGAAATCGTAGGCAACCCTCAAATTTTACAGACATATATAAAAAATATCATATATTTTTGAGTCGGTTTTTAATGTGATCCACTTATAGTAGATATCATCTGCTTTTTTAAAATGACAATTTCTACCAGTTGGACAACGAGAATAGTTTAATAGTTGTGTGTAGTAGTTTTCCAACACAACTAACACAACTTTAAAAATCCATAAGAGGTAGACAGGCCCAGTTTTGCATGTCTACGAGAACATCAAATTTATTTCCTTTTTATTGTTTATTACAATGCATAAACTGAAATTAAATACCTCGTCAATAAAATTCAACCACCCCAGCCCTATTTCTAAAGGTGGAAATGGCGGTACACGTAAGACGTCAGTAACCGCGCGAATTAACGTAAAAAATATCGCCATTCCTCACCCCGCAGTATTGCGTCATTTGCTCTTGCCCTTTATAGCAACACTTAGCTGGAATAAAAAGTTCATTTCTTAAACCCTATTCAGACTACGCTACATTATGTATATCCTCACAAACTCTACAGAGTAACTCTACTGTGAACGTCTTATGTATGCGAGCGGTTATATAGCATCGTGCTTTGAAACTAAACGAGGCAAGCAAGGGACAGTAATGGGAGAAATATGGAGCTAAAAGGTTGAAGTGGCAATGGGCAGGCCACATCGCTCGAAGAACCGACTACCGATGGGGAAGAAAGGTTCTTGAGTGGAGACCACGAACCGGAAGACGCAGCGTAGCTAGGCCTCCCATTAGATGGACCGACGACATTGTGAGAGTCGCGGGCATCCAGTGGATGCAGATGGCAGGATGTCGTTCAGGGTAGAGGTTAAAGGGGGAGGCCTATGTTCAGCAGTGGACGTCTTCTGGCTGATAATGATGATGAATCCAAAAACGCCTTAAGCGCGAATCCCGGTAGATCTATTAGTTTCTTTAGATGTAATTTTCTGGTTTACTGCATTTTGTGAACCAGTGGCATGCCTATTTACTTAAATAAGTACGCATGCAATCGATTAACGCGATGGATCATGGAATCGTATATTAAATTGTTCTTATAGCTTTTTTTGTCGGGTCCTCCTTTTTATTCCTCGATCCACCCTATCTCATCTCTCTTCCTATTATTTTTAGGAAAATCCTTATTTCGTCAATAAGAGACCCAATCATAATGTTTTAGGAACTATTTTTTTCTTACGGTGTTAAAAGAACTACTGAGAAGAAGGTTAGGACCTCTTAATATATTTCTACAGACTGGTCTACATTAAAAACAAAACCGACGTTCCAGTATTTCATAAATACCTCCAAGAATTTTTTATTTGCAGATGCGAGAAAGCGTGAATTCGCGCGCCATTTTTTTGGCTCGCTGTGTAAGCACCACCTATTTTGCATTACAATTGTCTGCAGCGAGCAAGACCTTAATATTTCGTTTTTAATGTTTTAATTTAGCCAACAAATAACGTTTAATAGTGGTGTAAGGAACGTCGAATTTGCATACTGATACAGAGTAAAACTATTACAGAGTAACAGCAGCAAATATTTTAGGATACCAACATTTAGGACATCAGCATTTAGAATCATGTGCTCCCTGGAACAAGACCTCGTGGCTGACCAAAGCGACGATGACTTGACGTTGTAAAAGATGACATGAGAGCCAATAAACTCACCAAGGATGATGCTAACGACCGTGCAAAGTGGAAGAATCATAGTAGGAAAGCAGACCCCGGCCCGTGCCGGGACACACGCTAGACAGAAGAAGAGTACTTATAGAATTGATAAAAAAAACATGAATATACCCAATTATGGTTCCTATTTAGGAACTACAATTGTAAGTACACCACCAGTCAGACAGATGTCAGCGCAGGTTCAGATAAAATGGTGTGTTGAAGATGTCTTAGGCCAGCAGTGGATCAACAAGGCCCAAGAAAAATGAAAATTGTGGGTTTATGATTCTCAAATGCGACTATTCAGCATGCAATATTGTGTCTCTCCACATCGCATCAATGTCGATCCGAATGACATGGGAGAGCGAGGTGAGAACAAAAAACTAAATTTGCAGATTCTGGATTAATATAGGTATTTACTCGGTTTATTTCAAAATGGACTGTTTTGTTAGATTTTAAGACATGTTCAAGTTCTTGATAATCAAACTTTTACGGAACAAAATTAATCATTTTAGGAATCAGTAATAACAAATGCATTGAAGGTGTGAATTTATTGCACGGACACATATGCTCATACAATAAATGACCTACACACAATTATTCTGGGGGTCAAATTCTTAAAATTCTCTACTCAGTTATAGTGGTTTCAACTCTTCATAAAAATGGCTGCGAAAAATATGAGGGGTTATAATGGCGTCGAGTACTTTACTCACCACCTTTGTACGCGTTAAGTAAGACATTATTGAAATCGAAATAGGTTTTTTCGCTTAAGGGTTGGAAGTGGAGGCTTTTATTGCGTCCCCGTCGGTCATTAATATTTTGACTGCTTAATATGTTTATGATGTCTTTTTCGGCTGTTGGATTCTTTACTTTGGTGGTTAATGACGCGTCCAGGAAAACCCAACTTTAAAATGCTATGTATTAAAATTCTGGGCTTATAATTACACGCTGCTAAGGTTATGGGGAAAGGTGGCGTACCACAATTCGATGCATGCAGGTGAATAGGAGTCGTGTTTACTTCATTTTTCATTCTATGTATTTTTAATGTTTTTGATGCCATATAAGGCAAACAAGCAGCCATGCTGTCTGATGGCAGTCTCCGTTGATTACGGATATTTGTAACATCACAAATATGTTGTTGACCCTTAAAGACTATTATCTCGCCTTTTAAGTCGTATCAGACGTACGTACGTACCACGGACTACGGACCGCCGGCGCCGTCTGGCCAACAGGAGGGAAAGAGAAAAATGTTTCATTCCTTCCTGTTGGTCAGACGGCGGTCCGTGGTACGTGGTCCGTACGTCTGTTACGGCTATTTGAAGAACCCTAAGTTGTAGCTTCTCGGAAACACCACTAGCTCATAGCAGATAGCAGCAACTGACCATTGCTGCTAGGTACTTATTGCACTTTAACTTATTGTTATCACCCATATTCATGGGAATCTGATTGAGTTATCAAAACAATTCAGCATAAAAGAAATAAGTTTAAAGAATCTTTACCTAGTAACCTGCAAACACCAATATGAAGATGATAGTTTTGTAGCCAATGCATACCTAGTACGTTGGTTAAATATAGGTACGTACAATAAGGTTTTGTGTTTTTGTTCCCGACTGCAGCTTTGTCGGTTGCACATTTTTACATAAGATATAAAATAACGGAGTGTGAATTTCCAAAATGTTATAAAACCATGTTTTGCTGTATCATGACATGAAAAAATAGGTTGAAAAATGGCTCATCCAGCAAATTTTTTTTCTTTACAACCATAATTATTAACGTACCTATAATTTTTACAATATCTTTGACATGGTTTTTTTCGTATTTAATATTTTATAATGCAATTGATTAATTAATATATTTTATATTAATCTTCAATTATTATGTTCTATTTTCACACTTAAGAAAAAATGTCAATGACTTGTAAATTGCCATTTTTACCAATAAATTACTTATGACTACAACGTTACAAACAAATATATTTTTTTATATTTAGACTGAATTAAACATATACACGTGAATTTGACATATACTAACTAAAAGCTTGTAAAAATTAGTTATATACCTTTGATAACAAAAACAGTAACTTTGAACAATATGTAATTCAGTATGTCTAGCATGAGCGAGACAACAATCCCATTCAAACTCAGTAATCGCTCCAAAGCAAGGTGTCCGCAAATCCAGGCTTTATCTTCCAGCTATAAATCTCGTCTTATAAGGCTGTCCACAGCCTGAAAAGTACGAGTAACTTGTTAAATTGGGCATTTGCAATGCGGATCATACGCGACGTCTGGAGTGGGCCTAAGCCGAGACGACGCAAACTGAAATTTATGGGTGAGACGCACCTCGCGTTTTTTTTGATTTTGTGAAGTTGAAGTTAGGTGCCTTTGAAATTCGTGTCTTATCTCGTAGTTTCAGCAAGAGGGTTTTCTTATAAATATTATGTTTATTATTGAACATGACCTTTTTGAGACTAAGAGTACGTGTAAATTGACACATGTGTTGGGTTTTGTGCTTTGGGTGATGCTACTATGAAATTTCAGAATTCCTTAGTGATAAAAATGTTCTGATATGTAATGTAGACTAAATAATTGATATAAGATCGAAACTTGGTGCTAGGAAAAATTAAATTAATCATAACTAATATCGGTAAGTAATAGTAATTAACATATCTTTATTAGTAATTACTACAAAAAATACTACTAAAATAAAATATAATTTTGACAATATTCTAACATAGACATGATTCCTTTTTTAACTTTAACAAAAACTTACTTATAAATAACTAGCCGTCCGCTTCGCACGGGTGTAAGCTCGGCCTTCGGCCTCGCTACAAAATATAATATAGCCTATGTCACACGGGGATAGTGTAGCTTCCCAACAGTGAAAGAATTTTTCAAATCGGTTCAGTAGTTTCGGAGCCTATTCATTACAAACATACAAAAATAGGTACAAATCTTTCCTCTTTATAATATTAGTGTAGATAATTAAAAAAAACTAATAACATTTGTACGTCGTACCTGGCAAGGACATGAGATACGTTTCAATTCTTACGACCCTTTATGCTACTTTATATGTACTCGTATGTGTACCTACCATGTTCTGACAAATAAATAATTTGATTTGATTTGTAGAGACTATATTCTTTTAGACAACTGACATGTTTGAGAATATCATTTTACTCAAACAACTTTTATTATGAGACCAACACTGAAATCGCAAAAACAGCTGTTCCATACACTTCGCTGAGTGTTAATTATACTTTTCTATGAAACAACTCTTCTCACAATATCAGGGTTGGTCTCAGAGTAGAAGTTGTTTATAATGATGATGACAATGCTATCTTTGAAGTATTTTTTTTTCACTTATAGGGTTGCCTTTGACCGCAAACTCGCCTGATATTAGCGCGAGTGCAATGATGCGGTCTGATTTTATTTGAAGACATATTATCCGTCATCTAGATACACACTCGGTATATTAAGCAATATTAGACACCACCTATATATTTTATATCTCTCAAATGTTCAGGTGAATAGTATAGGTTCAAACTTAGATCAGTAATCGACTAGAAATCTATCAAAGTTCTACAAAATTTCAACTAACTTCGTACGAAATGTCAATACTTCAACTCCCCCCCTGTTGTCGGCTACCTCTAAAGTAAGGTGCGTAGTGTTTACAGCCGACACTTGGCAGTAAACTAGTGTAAACACCCGGTTCCGCCCGCTGTGTCCACCTGCTCGCAGTCCGCTTTACAAAGGGTGAGGTGAGTACTGTTTGGACTACCAGTTATTTGTTCACAGATTCGTTTACCTCACATGACTGCTTATTTTATTCTTATACACAAGTTAGAAAATAATATAATATCAATATAAAAAACTGACTTTATAAAAATGTCAGAACTGGACCAAATTGAAATGGGCCCACACGGGAAGAGCCAGCTTTCAAATAAAAAATGAATCATCAAAATCGGTTCACCCAGTCGAAAGTACTGAGGTAACAACCAACATTTAAAAAAAAACAGTCGAATTGAGAACCACCTCTTTTTTGGAAGTCAGTTAAAAATATACAAAGTCAGGTCAGGGTCAGTATGTACTATCAGGGTCAGTATGTACTGTCAGGGTCAGTATGTACTGTCACACAAGAACAACAAGTCAGGAAAGTGGTGACCGAGATAAAGACAAATTTGAGTAGACAAGGATTGGTAAGCAACGAGCATCGGTAAAGATTACCTTCAAACCATGACCCTAATTAGTACAGAATTGAGGCAGGTGGCATTTCAAATATATCAAAAATCTGCATGGCATTAGATGTATGAAAATTTTTGGATGGTGATATATTCAATATGTTATGTAAATAGGTTAGAATTTTCCTTTAAGAATTTATTGAAATTCGTTTAGAGTATCTGGTGCACAACGCTTGACCAAAATGCTGGCGTATAAACATTTCCATTCAGTGTGGTAATTAATGCAACCTGCATGCAGGGTACGCTATCAACTGATAGTGGACTTGAGCGTTTGGATTGTCTAGACTTCAAAAGATTATATCGTTCCCCGTAAAGGAAGAATTAACTAAGTCGAGTTATGTTTATTTTATTTGTTTATACAAATCAGCGTTTCAAGCTCTTTCTTTCTAACTGTTATTGTTGTTTTTTCGTAGTATTTGATTTATAAAATGCGAAAATTCATGATTATGGACAATATGTAAAAATTATATGGGTAATCCTTTTTTTTTTTGAAGTAAGTATGCAATATCAATTAGCTTGTCAGGTATTTAGTATTAGTTAGCTTTTTTTTGTATAATAGGCTTGCGTTTGATCGCCACCTTGCAAGTTGTTATGTGATGATGAGGTCTACGATGGAGCACGCTTGCCTTTAAAAAACTGATTGACTCGCTACTCCAAGACATCCAGATTGTTACTATCGGAGAGCATCCATTCCGTAAGCATTTCCACAGTCCAGCCGTTCTCACAATAAAAGTGGAATCAAAGCCCTTCAGTACAGGTTTTAGGAATATCAACCAATTACAAATACAAAGAAAGCAAAGAATTTTTCGATAGTTATTCCTAAGCATTTTTTTAAGAATTTTGCTATATAAAACTTACATCTCAGCCCAGGCATGTCTCAGGCCGGTATCCCAACAGTGGGAAGATGATAGCTTGATAATAATGATGATGATGAGAACATACATAAATGGCAAACTGTTCAGTACAGAGCGACGGGCCGTTACAAAGTTCTCGAACACGCTACTACCAAATGTAACTTGTCTAAACTTTTTCTGTCCCACACAAGCACCAAACAAACATTTACCGAGTGACCTTTCATCATAACACACCTATGCTTGACATTGTTTGTTTGCACAATGTGGGATGTATTCTCCAAACCCAAGTGTATATCTGCCGGTGTGTGAAACGTTCTACTATAAACATCGTCCATATGGTGGCAGAAAATGGTAACCTCATTTTTAGCTTGCTCTTTTTACATAAATATACATTGGATGTGTGATGTTAACCTTTTATAACATTTGAATATTTTTGGGCAGCTAAAAAAACAATCATACTTCGTGATATTTTCGCCGAGTATTTTAAATTGTTTATTGACTAAGCATGCAAGTTCAACGTTTTGTCCAATTTATTTTAAGAGGCCTCTAAACGTCTGAAGCTTTCTCGCTCGCACATTTTTACATTATTGACGATATAAAATTACTGAGTGTGAATTTACAAAAAGTGACACACTCAAGTTTTGCTGACTATCATAACATTATAAATAAAAAATGTTTCGTTTCGGCGGAAAATTTGGCGGAGTAACATGGTAACAAGAAAAAAAAAACACTTGTTACCATTTCACTCCGTCAAATTAAAAGATATCGAAACGAAACATTTTTCTATGGAACAACTGATTTTTCGCGATATCAGGGTTGGTCCCAAGGTAAAAGTTGTTTATATAATGATGTGTACTTACTATAATATCCTTAAAAATGTCCTTCGTTTAGATATAGGTATCTACTATCCACCCGATTTCAGTGAAAATTTAAAATATGCAAACTAGACAATTAGACAGCAATGAATTTCCACCATCAAAAGAAACATAAAGAAACCCATTTAAATTTGAAGCGATACAAAAGACGGTCAGCTTTTCAAGTCAGCTGAAGCTCGAAATCTCAACGTCTCGCAAGCCATGTATTATTCATAGCGCCCGGACAAAAGGTATAATGCTTACAAAGTGAAATGACCCCCAGGTTAATAGAAATACAGTAATGGTGTTTATGTTTCCTTGCCGAGGCAGTGTTATTTTAATGGAAAATTTTGGATGTATTACTTTGCGTAATATTTTTGGGATGTCTTTTGCGATCTTACCAAACGGGCGAGCTTTGTAGTGGATTTCAAGAATAATAAGTTATAAGTAAATGTAAACGGAGTTACACAAAAAATAATACTACTGGTATTATTGGTCTGTTGAAGTCTTTAGAAGTATCGTTCACTTTTATGTTTTAGATATATGTACCTAATAAATAATAATCCATCATTAAATCTTGACCCGGGTATGTCCTAAAACTGCGACCAGAACCACCGGAGGATGGGCGTCCTAATAGTACACGGTGAACGTACTGCGATCCCCAAGCCGCCTGCCAAGCGTGGGGATTATGGCAACACCCCTCTCTATGAGGGAGGCCTTGTCCAACAGTGGACGTAAATTAGCTGATGATGTGTGTGTGTAATTAAATCTTGACCGTAACTTACTATGCTTGACTCTGACTGTGACTGACGTGTTTGTCTGCAAATTATCAAACTTGATAATAATTGACAGTGGCAAATGTACAAGAGTGCGACGCCTAAATCTTGCAGAGAAATGAATAAAAAAAGATTATATTTACCTCACAGCTAAAGTAGAGCCAATTTCATAGATCATATTTGACACTTCATGAAAATTCAACAATATAACCTTGTTAGTATTATGTTTTTTTTTTAAGTTAGAACTGCACAATCGCTTAACTTTAGCCTAAAATACATAGGTATTTATTTATTACTAGCTTTTTTGCCCGCGACTTCGTACGCGTAGATTTTCATATAAACCTTCAATTCTTTTTTCTTCCCCTAATCCGGCCTTGCGCAAAATAACATAGCATATACTTCAATCTGGTCATAGCTAAGCATATTCGTGAAAACCGCATTTAAATCCGTCCGCATTTTTCTTCCAGGGGTGTAGGAGATGTGCGTGAACAAACAAACAAAACTTCTAAAAACTGTTCTTTACATGTTCAGCTGCTTATTTTAAGTCGCCCTGTGTGAAGTATTGATAGAATCATAAAAGTAATAAATAACACCGTCAACAGTTTTCAAATCAAAAAGATAATGTGACCACAGTGCAGAGCATGTTTTAAAATTTTCTTTTTGTCTAAACCATTAAAAGTATATTTCCGGCCAGTTTCGCTGGCCACGGAACCCTGACATAATGCTTGTCTTAACACGCTCTTGGCTAGTTATTTCTTATTTCGCGTGCATTTGTATGTATACCTTGATTAAAAAGCCATGAAATGGAACTACTCTATTTATCTGTTAAAATATCACAGTAAAATAAAATTATTTCTATATTCTTATTCCAAATATACACTGTATTCTTCTAAAAGCTAAGTTTATATACCCTGCACAAAGGGTGCAGCAATGAATTATGTAGTGGCTGTTCACAAAACCAGACCACAGACATAAACATATAAATTTAAGTATAGTTAAATCTATTACATAAATATTATATATACTATTCAAACTTAACCTAGGGTGAAGTAATTTTACAAAACAAAAAAAAACATACTTAGTGTGATAGGTTACTTAATTATATATGAGATGATACAAAACTTATGACGCTACTTTCTTAACTATTTATATATCGATATTTATTTTCTAATTATAATTTTCTAAAATGTATCGTCGAAAAAATCTTTTATCTCGTAATAACATTTTTGGGTTAGAAACTTACGAAGTTGGTTCTGGAAAAATGTTATTATTTATTTCTTTCTTTATTGCGTCCGGAATTTTGTTGTATAGGTTTATTTTCATGTACAAAGGGCCTTTTTTGAATACTTCTATTCGCGGGACTGTATTAAAATAGGATGCGGTATATTTTGTGTTTTAAATGCTAACATAGAATAAAACCATGAGAATGTAATATGGAGCTTGGAGCTTCCCGGTGTGGTACTGGATGTAGATGCGACCTGGGCTATAGGGACAACGTCATGTATGCGGTCGGCTAGGTCTGCCAGTACATCGAGTGATGACGTCATCTGCTGCGAAGCAATGATGGTCTGCGTGCTGTTCGGTAGGCGGCTGGTCCAAATCATGCGTAAAAAGTCTTCTGGAACTCCGGGGCCTGCTAGGTGTCGTAGATGACGTAAGAATTGAGAAGGCTTACGATCACCTAGCTCCTCGCGTGTTAAAAGTTGCTGTACCTTTTTTTCTCTTGATGCGGACAAACGTTTAATTAGCTCCAGCTTCATTTTTTCGTACTTCTCGGTCACAGGCGGATTGACGATGATGTCTTCGACTTCAGCTGCGTATTGCGGGTCAAGTTGTCCAATGACATAGTAGAACTTGGTGCTATCTGCAGTGATGTTGGAAATCGCGAATTGGCCTTCGATCTGGGCGAACCAAATCGCCGGCTTCTCGGGCCAAAACGGTGGAATTCGCACGCCAACTCGGAATACATTGTCATCATCTTTATTCTTATTGTCAGCCGCAGTGCTATCAGTACGATCTAGCGGCATTCTGACCTTTGTCGGTGGTGTACGGTCCATTCAGTGGTCACCAATTATAGTGGATTTGTACTATTTATATAGAAGGAGAGGGTTAAGCTACCGACAATGGAAGAAAATAGCTGAGTCCGAAAAAAATTATAAATTTAATGCAAAGAAAAATCTTAGACAAATCGTAGAAAAAGCGAATGACAATTCCATTTGAAAATCGGTGTTCTTTTATTTTTTTTTCTTTTCGCGCCCCAGCGCCACACGTCGTGGAAAATTGGAATAAAATTCACGAAGGTTGGCGCAAGGAGTATGAGTACGCCACACCCCTACTCCATGCACTGGAATGAATCACCAAAGAGGTTGTAAGGCCTATAACATGCTTGATCTACACGTTCATTCATCTAAGAAGGTTAAGGAACCTTCTTTAAATTTAAACTGATTAACCGAATGACAGTTGACAGTTTCAAAATTTTAATGGCTATGTCAATAACATTCTCTTTACTTTGGATCTCCTTGCTTGAGGCTATGTGACGATCCTCATATTACGTTTCGGGTAACGAAGAAATAAATCATTGATTTTTATTTTCGTTTATGTAAAAATAAAGAATTAAAATAAATGATATAACATAGCCTATGTTTTAATCTGGTAATTTCTAAGCATATTCGTGAAAACCGCATTTATATCCGTCCAGTGGTTTAGGAGATGTGCGCGGACAAACAAACAAACAAACAAACAAACAAACAAACAAACAAACAAACAGACAAAAATTCTAAAAACTGTCCTATCGTGTTCAGCTGCTTATTTTAAGACGACCTGTGTGATTTTTTTTTTGTTATCTCGCAATTACAGATTTTTTTATCTCTACGTTTTTATTATATGTATAGATAATACTCAGTTATAATAATGACAAAAGAAAACTATTTAACTATTTACTTTGACTAATAAACAAAAGACTGACAGATGTCGAATGTGATATATTAAATTGGCCTTTCAGATAACCTTACTTCATAATGAACAGTTTTTTACTCCTTGCTCTAGAATTCGGCTTTTTTTCCTCAGCCCAACATTTTAAGTAAGTACCTACATACACTTCAGAAAATATTTTTTAATATTCATAATCCATTATAGCCGAGCCCATTATATAAGTAGGTAAGAAAAATCAAAGGTGATTTATCCAAAGTGGTCCGTATATCCCATAAGACAATCCCCATATTTGCTAATAGCTCCCCTCCACTCATGGAAACGATGCGTCATCCTGTCATTACTATTTACACGGTATGTCTCACCCATCGGATAGACGTAGGCAAATACAGTAGTTTTCAAAGATATAGGTATTATCTGTTTGGATTTAGGTACAGAGTTATTATAAAACTCTTACAAAATTAGGATATGACATGAGAACGCCTGGTAACCGTTCAAATCTCAAAGATTAAATTGTTTTCGGATGAATACTTGCAATTAGTAAAATCATTTGGGTTTAAAGGTTAACAATTAAACAGCTGTATAGTTTTAAAAGCTGCTCAACTGACATAATATGTCCTGCTCAGATTTGCAAGTTGAAGTGGCAATAGGCTACATCGCTTGCAGAACCGATAAACGATGGGGAAGAAAGGTTCTTGAGTGGAGACCACGAACCGGAAGATGCAGCGTAGGTAGGCCTCCCACTAGATGGACCGACGACATTGTGAGAGCCACGGGAATCCAGTGGATGCAGATGACAAGCTATCATTTGCTGCGGAGTTCTAAGTGGGAGGCCTATGTTCAGCAGGGGACGTCTTCTGGCTGCTGATGATAACTTTAAAAGGCGTAGAATCGTTACCACTATGTTAAGTAACACAATACAGTTTTGATGGATTGCAGATATTTTATTAATACCCTCAATCAGAAAGTTTGATTGGCGAGGTAACTTAACCACTTAGGAAGTTGTTTGTTGTTTGATAACTATTAGATAACAAGAAAGCTGCATAAATCTATGATACTCTCTCTTTTTTTTTCCGCAGATTGGATAATTGGGTAGCTTTAGTGTCAAGCAAAAAAGTAGGTATATCTTTCATATGCTATTATGCATTTTTTGAATATCTATACTATATTATTATATAGAGGAAAGATTTGTATTTTTGGACGTTTGTAACGAAATAACTCAAAACTACTGAACCTATTTTAAAAATTATTTCACTGTTGGGAAGCTACACTATCCCCGGGTGACATAGGCTATATTATATTTTGTAGCGAGGCCGAAGGCCAAGCTTACACCCGTGCGAAGCCGTGGCGGGCGGCTAGTTATCCATAAATTGATGAGACGACCAAATATGACATTTCCATGACACAACATAAGCTTTTTTGTTATGAAATTCCGATCTGAAATACAATTTGAAAACCGAAAACTACTAACGATGTTCACCAAAATTTCAAATTATGGTTATTTTATTCTGACGTTTGACTTATGGAAGAGTTTTCAAAACAGTCCATTAAACATTTTAATCGTCATGTAAAGTTTCGGTAACTTTGCCCGAACTACGTGATATTTGAAAAATTATTCCGATACAGCTACGACCCCAGAGTTGAAGTTGTTTTTTTTAGAAAGAAAGTCACCTTTCTAGCTCTTTATTATTTTAAAACAACTTGGCTTCCAGACAAAGTTGTGTCATGACAGTGGCAGCTCGAGCCGCGAGTCGGCACGAGTGACTCTCAATTAAAATTATACCGTCCCGCCTGCTCTCAGACAAATACCCCGATGATACTTTGCCATCGAGTTTTTGTCTGTGGCAAATTTTAGTCGTTATAATTTTGAGGGAATGAGGTGGGCCTAAAATGTTACTACATAACAAAATTTTATCCATGCTTGAGGTTTTTTTTCTATGCTCTCATTGGTAAAAAATAACTACGTAGATAATCTTGCTCTTGAGCTAGGAACATTTAATCATCGAATATCATGGATTACCACCACCACCATAGGTCACCATACCCTTTTTTATTGCGAATAAGAGATTTGCGTTCAAACGAAGTGTTTAAATACGAAAACTAAAACAACAGCTAAATGTATGAAAGTATATTTTTCACCACTTTAACGTAACAGGTTATCTGTACGGTTTTGGCACAGAATATTAAATTTTCAAAATTGCGTACAAAGTCTATGAAGGACTAATTCCGAAAATGGGAATTTGTACAAAATGCTAACTTCTCAAATTTATAAATTAAAAACATGTTATACATTTTTTCCCGAATAAGTCCGCGTTTGACCACCAACTTGCTTGTTAGTAAGCGACGATGTGGTCGAAGATGAAGCACGCAGACTTAGAAGATACTTATTCACTCTTGCCTTGAAAAGGCCTAGATTATATCTCTCGGGAAACAAGGAAGCCGGCAGGTTGTTCCAAACCTTGGCTTTATTAGAAATGTAGAATCGAAACTTTTGGTACGAGTACGTATCCAAGGAAAGTCCACAATGTATGGGTGGTAATGGGGCTTTACCACCCATACTTATGGGTACCAACCATACCCTACCTACCATATACTGTAGTACAATATTAAAAGAAATTGTTTTCATTCAGATTTTTGCAATGTTATTGCAGCTATCAAACACATTCTTTCAGTGTTTCAGTACTTTTGTTTAAAGGTCTAAAGTCTGGACAGGTATGTCCAGTCACACACAGATGCATGATACTTTAGACCTTTAAACAAAAGAACTTAATCTAATGGAGTAACTGTAATATTAAGGGGTTCTTCAAAAGGGCTGTTAATAAGGTATTTAAGGGTCGACAACGTATCTATGACGCCCCTGGTGTTGAAGGTATCCATAGGCGACGGTGACTGCTTACCATCAGGCAGCCTGTCAGCTTGTTTGCCACCTATAGCATAATAACAAATGGAAAGGAAGCTAAACTGTCCTACTGTTGTTAGATAATCTATAGACAAGTTAAGGGCCCCTCTTAAAAACGTTACTCAAGTTGACTATGCTTTAAAATGCTTACTCAACTTCTTGCTGACAGCAATCGTCACACACGAAAACGAGACGGAACATATTTAAGCGTATGTCAACTTGAGTAACGTTTTTAAGTAAGGCCATAAAATGTTAAAAACCCTGAAGAACTGATAATATAATCTCAAAACGATTGAATCGATTTTCTTGAATCATAGTTTAAAGAACGCTGTTGATCAAGACATTACACATTTTGCCTAAACACTTAAAACTTTTAACACCTCTCTTTTTACAGGTTAAAAATACATATATTATTTCATTATTAAAACAAATAAGTAATTAAACTTCTATATTATGTACCCTAGTCTATTGTGTTTTAAATTTATATTGTTTGTTTCTGTTCCCAGTTTTGAGGAAGGCACTGACTGTTGCAACACAGCTTGCGCTACGCAGCAGGCAGGGAATTCTATACGTATTTGTGCTTTCTTTATGTGACAATAAATTAATTTGGTATTTGCATTTAAAGAGTGAAATCGCAGAACACCCGTGTATCCTAAATTATTAGCATCATCTTATCACCCCCTAAACAGACACACTGCGGTCAAGCCAATTAGCCAGTTAATTGAAGGGCTGCTTTGATCCTCCTCAACTTTGTCCACTGACGCGCGACCACTTGCCACCACTCACCTGCTTTACGCTGCTTATTAGCTCTTAAGAGATTGTCAACCGTAAAACAAGAGTCTTGTTTGAATGGTTTAGATGATTCATTTGGAATTTCTTACATCTTTGGTGAGCTTAATGACCAAGGGGTATATCTCTGTAGGATCTCAAATGGTCTGATATTATCTGGTTTTTGATAAACAGGTATATATAAATATAATTTTAAGTATGTTAAAGGCGCTAAAATTAAATATTTTTTTACTAAGTGTTTTTAATATTCGTGTCCAAATTGGAACCTGCCACACGTTGGGCGCCACTTATAACAAACAGTATTTAAACTTTCGCAATTTAAACACATGTTTTAATTTTTTATCAGAACGTAGTCAGCTCGTGACCATGGTCAATGTAACACGGTTAAAATGTTACATTGACCATGAGAATTGACGATTGTCATGGTCAGCGAATGGTACCTTTTCATTTTTACCTATATAAAATAATGCGCGATAAGTCCTGACAAACATTTAAAATTATATTGAGTCAGCCCCGTTAGCATAGTTGGTAGTGAACCTGCCTTCTGCGCTTAAAGACGCTTCTTACGTGACTACGCCCTTAGATGATATTTTAAGAAGGAATTAAAAATTAACGTGATTGTTTTATGATGTGATGTGATTGTTCGACAGCCCCGTTAGCTTAATTGTTAGTGAACCTGCCTTCTGCGCTTGGAGACGTGGGTTCGATTCCCATCTAGGACAAACATTTATGTGATGAACATTTGTATTTGTACTATGTCTGGGTGTTAATATCTATTTAAGTATGTAAGTTAAAAAATATATATGTGTATCAGTCTCTGGCAGCTATATTACAAGCTTTGCTTAGTTTGGGGTCAGATGACCATCTGTTCAATAATGTCCCGGATATTTATTTATTTAGATATTTTATCTTGTGGATTGTTTAAAGTAAATAATTAGACCGTAGATAAACTTGCACATAATTTGTCTCCAAACAACCCTGTCTGATAATACGAGTGCACAAAGTGAACCCTCAAACGGCTTGCCGGGTCTTTCCGACCGAAGACATCGCTCGTGACACGGTGCGGAAGTGCGCACGCCGCGCGGTCAGCTTCCGTCCCTTTGACCTGCCTTTTGTCCCCGTCTAATTACAACAACTGACCCTACGCTTGCACCCCTAACACAAGACATTAAGGTTCATTATCCCTTGTTTCAGGCGTGGCAAGTTTCGCCAGAGGCATACGTTACTCGGCGGAAATCGTCCAAGACAAGTCGGCTTGGGTGACGACTGTTTATACTTTAATGAAGGCACGAGATAAGCTATGGGTATGTATTGTGTAACATATTATTTACTTATTACCTTCACTAATATTGTAAATGCGAAAGTTTGTGTATATATGCTTTTTTTTATCGCGGATAATTCCGCGTTTGACCACCAACTCGCCTGTTGGTAAGCGACGATGTGGTCGAAGATGAAGCACGCAGACTTAGAAGATACCTATTCACCCTTGCCTAGAAAAGGCCCAGATTATATCTCTCAGGAAACAAGGAAGCCAACAAGTTGTTCCAATCCTTGGCCGTACGGATTAGAAACGTAGAATGGGCTCTTTTTTAAGCTTGTTTCTATTTTCACCGTCTCCGGAACTGCTGAACGGATTTGGATAAACATATCCTGGATAAACACATAACTTTACCTATTACCTCGAAAAATAACAGTTCCTGTAGGAAAGCGGATAAAACCGCAGGAACTGATCTACAACGTATTAAGGTTTAGATCAAAATACAGTGATATAAATTAACTATGTATGTATGTCTAGCCATAGTACTTATATAATACTAGCCGCTCGCCCCGGCTTCGCACGGGTGTAAGCTCGGCCTTCGGCCTCGCTACAAAATATTATATAGCCTATGTCAAATTGGAAGAATGTAGCATTCTATTGGTGAAAGAATTTTTTAAATCGGCCCAGTACTTTTTGAGCCTATTCATTACAAATATATTTCAATTCGATGTGTTAAACATCGGATCGTGATTCTCAATTCAATAAGCACAAAGTCGAGGTAAATGTAACAAGACAGAAAAAGATCTACTCTAGCAGAGAGAAAAAATGCTGAAGAATGATGGCAATTAACTTTGTTTTACATTGGTTCTCTTCATGTTTAATAACCTATTCTTTTTATTAATATAGTCGATTACTATGACGTGAATATATTTATATATTCACGTCGAAGCTTTTAATATGTTGAAAACATTACCTAAAAAAAATTTGCTTCAAATAACGCATTTATTTATTTATTTCAGTGACCGGAACCAAACAATACGTGCAGGTCCCTTGGACCACTTCCGGCGGGTCTGACAAACAGCCCTCTGGTACGGTGATGGAGGGCTACAGGACTTTGCTCAGTACACGACTTTGACTTATATTTTTTGTGATTAAGGAACCTGTAATATATAATTATATTAAGGGCTTATATATAAATGCCCAATTCTCACACAACTATTGACCCGGAAAACTCGAAGAGTGTACCTTTTTTGTTTTATTTTGTTTGCACACTAGTTTTGCCAAATTAAGGACATGTTAACTGAAAATGAAAAATATTTATTTAAAACATTAATTATAAAACTTGTTTAATCTACCTTTCTGCTAACTACGTGACACTGGCATAATAACGAAATAAATCAACAAAAGGGCAAGTTTTCTGGGTCAAAAATGTGTGAACTGAATTTTTAGCCACATTTAAGCGAAAGATCATGGTATCACTTTTTCATGAACATCAGCCAGAAGTCGTCCACTGCTGAACATAGGACTTTTCCCTTAGTATGCCATACTGAACAACAGCCTGCCACCTGCATCCACTGGATGTCCGCGACTCTCACGCAGGTCTTCGGTCCATCTAGTGGGAGGCCTACCTACGCTGCGTCTTCCGCTTCATGGTCTCCACTCAAGAACCTTTCTTCCCCATCGGTTATCAATTCTTTGAGCGATGTGGCCTGCGCATTGCCACTTCAATATCCAAATCTGAGCAGCTAAGTCGGTGACTGTGGTTTTTCAGCGAATATCCTCATTCCGAATTTTATCGCACAAAGAAACTCGGCGCATAGCTCTCTCCATATTATATTACTTTTTAACATAACCAAATGAATGAATATAAGAAAAGTTGAATTTACTTAATAAATATGTGCAACATTTTGCCATAGACGCTTCTATGGCAATTTTACTCTCACCCCATACTGCAAAATTGTCCTTTTGATACCAACACCTCTGAGTTTACTTTTAGTACGTACCTACGAGAATACTGACCAATAGAAGCAGCATTGTTATATTTCATTTCATAAAGGAAATAAAATCGGGTCATTTATCTACACGTTAAATTCTTATGGCGCTTATTTAATTAATCTTACAATTATTCACAATTATTTGACCAACACCCCTCTGCATAATCTATCCCGGGCAGCACACACGGTTACAGTTTAAATAACAGTTCCTCCACACGGCGTTGCAAACTTTACGCAAATAACCAAACAACCACCCCTCCCTACCACCCTTTTAACCCCCTTCTACCCCCTCATCTGGAGAAGGTCCGAGAACAATTTCTTAATAGCCCGTAACTCGGAGTTAGCCGCTTACGAGAAATTAACGTCCAGTTTAGAGCGACGTGCTCGTGTCAACTATTGTTTTGGGGGTGGAGTGCCCCCGAAGGGAGATTATATGGAGATTCTTCTGGAATTGTCATTTTAATAGATTCATAGTGCAACTGACTTAATACGATCTGATTCTAGTAGAGCAATGACAATGTTTCTGAATGAAAATTAAAATTACAGGAACAGATATCTAAACCATGTAACCGATTGGCCGAAAAGTTCAGTTAGATGTAAACAAAACGATCTACCCTCTTCCTTAGTTTAAAGACAACTGTCATATAACTCAGTGAACAACCGTGATAATATAAACAGGGTTTCAGATGTCTAAGCCTGAACCAAACGGGTAAGCTTTTAATCGTCGACCTCTCGATCTTCCTACTCGATGAAGAAAGGTAAAAAAAATATTATATTATTAAGGTAAGTTACCTTGAGAAATAATTTTAAAAGCTATGGAGAGATATATGCTTGGCGTTCTTTTAAGAGATCATATCCGGAACGAAGTTATTCACCAGAGAACTAAAGTCATCGATACAGCTCAGTGTAATAGCTAATGGCAGTGTAAGGCAAGGCAGGCAAAAGCAAGCTAAAATGGCAGTGGGTCATATCTGTCGCAGAAACGTTACCGTAACCGTTAGGATTGACGTGTTTAAGATACCACGAAACCCTCAGCAAAAGTAGCGTAAGACGCCCTGAGGCTCGATGAAGGTCATAATATACGTATGGTAGCTGGCAGCGGTTGGAAGCCAAAAGTCGAAGCGGGCCGAGTGGCGTGCCTTGGGAGAGACCAATGTCCAGTAGTGGACTCAGATATACTGTTTATAATGATGAAGACTTTCCTTACAAAGGGAAATCTGAAATAAGCTAACCATAAGCTGATAAATTATATTATTACATATTTAACTTCTTAACCAAACGGCCAAACGTAATAGCCAAACAAACTAGCTGGGTGGCCAAACGTAGATCTATTTGGTCGACGATCTATTCGAAGAAGAGACGATCGAAGTCGTTCGCCAGATGGCTCTTCACGCTTGCCCATAACAGCTCAACGCCACTCAGAATTTTGAACTTCAATAGTTCAAAACCCTGAATGGCAATGCACTGCGCTCGTCACCCCGAGATATACTCGTAAGTTGTCAAATCTCTGTGTGCCCTGTAATTACGCTGGAAACATTTCCCTTCAATCCGGAACACAGTAGTGTTTGCACACTTCTGCTTGGCGGTTGAATAACTGGCAAAGGTATGGTACTTCCCCAGGCGTACCCCTGCAAAAAAGTCCTACCACTACAAGACTACTATATAAAAAACTCGCGTTTCTTATAACTATACATGGCATTTAAAGCAAGCTACATATTGCCGCCCGCGTGTCCACTCAACCGTAACTTCAGCATTAATTAAATTTTGCCCGCGACGGCCCGACCGCCATCCAATGTGCATCGCCATTGTAACTGCCAAGTATTCTGCCCAAACGGGCAAGTTTCACGTTAGCGTTAACTTAACCTGCGACTTGGGGGTTAAGGAATTACTTAGATTGGATTAAAGTTCTTGATATTGGCGAGTTCGGACATTTAGTGGGATGGAAGACCTTAGGGGATCCTAATATAATGATATTACGTATGTGGGTATGTTTACACAAAACAGCTGTGAAAGATACTTCAGAAGGGGTCTCAATTTAAACTATTCACGATCAATTTTTTATATATATATAATTAATTAATATTCACTAAAATCACAGATCATATCACTATATAAATTAATTCCGCGATGGCAGGCCGTTCTAGATTACCCATCCGTCAAGATGGCTGACCGCAGTGAGATCATACGATCACAAATGATGAAAACATTCTGACTTTGACAGCATAAATTAATTGTGTGATGACATAGAAAAAAACACAGGGTTACAAGGTAAGGCTGTGTTTGCCAAAAGAGGTCCATTTTACTAATTATTATGAACAACTTTTACGATGGGACCAACACTGAAATCAAGAAAAAAATATCAGCTGTACCATGGCACGGGATCATTGACATTCGAAAAAATTTATGGAACAGCTGATATTTTTTTCACATTAATGTAAGGGACTGAGTTGCTAACTTAATTATGATTTATGTTTATGACTCAGATACTTGTTCATTATCTTCTCTACCTCATAACTATATAAGCTAAAATAGCGCACTCAAGCAGCCCTTTACAAACATCCCACAATAGTCTAAGAAACTGAATCAATATGTTGAAACGGAATCAAGGAGTTTATTCTAAAGGATTAGAGCACGCAAATAGATCGGAGTTAGTCCAAGTTTCTACCAAGTGGTTGTGGGGAACTATTCGCTGTGTTTGCCCTTTGACCAGTACCTACACTAAATGAGACGGGAGACGTGCAGTTTAAACGCTGGAACGTTCTAGATATTTAAACGATTCTACAGCAAAAACCAATAGCAGCAGAGTTTTAAAATTATAGAACTATATTCGTCCGTTTTTTTATTATGAAACTATATGAAAACAAATACCTACGCCAAATATACCGGCACCACATGAGCAGCGCAGTCACAGTGCAGTCGGTCTATTCTGCAAGCTAAGTGAACGCGCAAGTGAGGTGATAAGCTAAGTGAACGTGTATTTTTCTTGTCGATTACTACAAAGAAATGTCAAAATGTCGAGTGATCACCCTTGACTAGTCCTTTACCTTTATAATTCGATGCTTTGACATTTATCTGCAGAAATAGGCAAGAAAACATCACATTCACTTAGCTTATCACTTCACTTGCGCGTTCACTTAGCTTGCAGAATAGACATGCAGCTTGTGTGGTGTGCTGCTACTGACATGCGTTTGTTTTGTAAAGGCCTTTCACACTTGGCACAATCAACTTTGTCAACCGTTTCATTATTGTTAAAAGGACTGTTCCCGTCTGCAGCTCTCTCGCTCGCGTATTTTCACATTATTAAGGATATAAAATCAGTGCCTTAAGTAGTACTGATAACCAGATCTGTTCTAAAACAAACGTTTTGCAACACAATGAAATGACGATTGAAAGTTATTTGGAGCATATAAACGCTTCCAATAACTTTTAATTTTTCAACAAGTAGAACTTTTTGATCGAGCTGAGTGGAATGTTTTAGAAAAAATCATTTGTCCAGCAGTTGAATGATGTGTATATATGACGGTAATAATGATGAACAAGAACAAAGACTTCTTAACATTTTTACATAACTTTATCTTAGTTGTAAGAAAATCAATTTACTATCGACTAAATTTTTATTGTCTTGTCATCAATAGTTACAGAAAAAGATATCGACGAGGCGATAAAGCCGCCAGTTTTTGCATTATTTTTCAGACGTAATTTCCTATGTATGTAATTTTCGTGTGAACATTAAAGAGTTATAGTATATTCTACACGCATCACGCAAGTGACAGCGATTCAGCTACAGAATCGTCCAGCCTATGTAATACTTGTCCTCTGGCTGTACGAGGTTCATCTAAAATTGTTTTCCATTTGTTGTCTAGTTGTAGCTTGTGTGTTATGGCTACATTTTCTATAAGTCGGTGAGTAAAGCAATAAACTTAAAATGCAGCCTTAAAAGTGACGTTTTCCTTCCCCTGTGCGGCACTCTCAACCAAACGAGGAGTTGGTAAGTAACACTTCTATTACTGATGCATTGTTCGTGGCGTCTCTCAGTACACCTACACATGCGATATCTTGACGTAGTTTAAATAGTACACGGTATATACCTACCTGTGAGTTTCTTTGTGCGATAGAATCCGGAACGAGATTTTCGCCGAAGGCCTTCCACTAGATGGACCGACGACATCGTGAGAGTCGTGGGCATCCACTGGATGCAGATGGCAGGCTATCGTTCAGAGTGGCGTTCTAAGGTGGAGGCCTATATTCAGAAGTGGACGTCTTCTGACTGACGATGATGATGAGATGTATTTGATCTTAAAGAACTGTCCAAAAAAGGGTCCTATCCTCTTCCAAGTCTTCTCCTGCCTACGCTGCGTCTTCCGGTTTGTGGTCTCCGCTCAAGAACCTTTCTTCCCAATCGGTTATCGGAACATCTATAAAAACTTCATTTGAATTCTAAAAACTATTTTTTGTACTCTTGCTATTTTCAGAGTCACTGAGCGATGCTTAATCTCGACTAATTAATTGATTGAAGTAAGTTTGATTGGTTGTATCCGCCCAACCACGGGGCCTTACAGAGGTAGGTACAATGAGCTTTCAGGAGGCTTTCAGAACTTTAGAGTAAGGTTACTCTCTACTCTATTGAGATATCAAGAGGAATCGTCATGACTCTTCAATTATTGTATTGTTTTTAATTACTAAAGATACTAGCACCAATATTTTAGGGGTAAAACATTATTATCTTCGACTATAACTATTTCATCAATAGGTCAGGAAAATAAACATTACATGGACACGTCCGTCGACATATCCATAAAGTTTATTTTTCTAAAGCGATCGTACTCACTAAAGCGATCGTAGTCAATACCACTAGATTTTTATAAAAAATATAAAGCTGTTAGTACGTTTCCCAACGCATACACTCATCTGAGAGTTAAACTGAAGCCAATCAAGAAACGCAGGCCGAGAGTCGAGACACGGGAGTAATTAGTGAGCAATCCGGACCACACCAGCCTCTATATCATGCCGCATTAGCATATTTATTGGGACATCTGTACTCGAGGTAAAGAGAATTAGGTTTTAGCCCCAGATAAGTTGTGAAAGTACAGAAAAAAATCTGACTTAGTTTATGGCTAGAACTTTACTTATCAATGATTTAGAAAACTAAGACAATATTTGAAATTTGTGTTTCAAGTTCTTTGTATTCTTCCTTTTCGTAGACTCGACGATCCAACTGATAAATGATACGATACTGATAAATGTAGTGCCTTTATCTTTTCTTTTGGGTCTAAAAATCTCCCGCTCTGCTTGGTATTCCCAGTTCTTTCTTTTCTTCTATCTTTCCTCATGTCGTACGTGATCAAACACCGTGCCTCTATAACCGCTAGTATGTGTTAAAATGATCTGTATAACGAACATAATTAATTACGAGTTCTGTTTCTAAACCCAATTAAATTTAAGTAATTGTCTCGCAAATACTAGCCAAGTTCAAAAATAACGTTTCCATCTGACTACAACTCTAAAATCGCATTAGTAGCTGTTAAAAGTGCAATCGGCGCGAAATAGAAATGGTTCAATATGAAAGAATCAATAAACGAGCACGCGGCGGACGGCGCGGACGCAATCAAACAATAGCGGATCTGAACTGCTCGCTGATAGGGGTGTACTGGGAGAACTGGGGGGTGTGATAGAATGTGCAGTTTTCTCCTTACACGCTGTTTTTGGCTGCCCTATGTACACTATTTCTTCTCACTCTCTGGCAGTATTTACTAACTGAATGTACCTTTTTTTTTAAAGATGACAAATTTAAGTGGGACTTAGCCGACCACATTAGTGGAATATTAGATGAGCTGTGGGCAAGAACTACTACCAAATGGCTCAGAAAAAGATGGCGGGACAATCTTGACTCAAAAGACACAGCACAGAATAGAGAGTAATATAAAAAAGGAAATGGCCCTGCAATGGGATGACCACAACTGAAATAAATTGGCTTAAAATCTTCTTAAGTCTTGAAAATGTAGCAAGCATTAGGTTTTTTTTTTGTGTTTGTTAAGTTTTTAATAGCAGCGTGACTTTGTGATGTTCGACAGACGAGTTCTACATGCTTGATGTTAACAGTTAACGTGATCTAAGATATAGAAATAATATGTAATGAAGTATGTGTTCTGGTGCATCATGAGCAGTTGAACAGGTCTGGTAACGTAATCTACACGTTTCTTGTTCCAGGTCCACAGAAGTATATAGTTAACCATTACTCAGTAGTGCACTCCCGCTTGCATCCTTCTTGCGTAACTTTTCTGGTAATAGCCTAGCTTTAAAGAAATCTAGACTGGGTTTCATAAAGCCTCTACGCTTTCATGTAGCCAACTTTATCAAAGCATACGACATTACCAGGAAAGTTCATCATCATCATCATCATCAGGCAGAAGACGTCCACTGCTGAACATAGGCCTCCCCCTTTAACCTCCACACTGAACGACATCCTGCCATCTGCATCCACTGGATGCCCGCGACTCTCACAATATCGTCGGTCCATCTAGTGGGAGGCCTACCTACGCTGCGTCTTCCAGTTCGCGGTCTCCACTCAAGAACCTTTCTTCCCCATCGGTTATCAGTTCTTCGAGCGATGTGGCCTGCCCATTGCCACTTCAACTTGCAGATTTTAAAAGCTATGTCGGTGACCCTGGTTCCTTGGCGAATATCGATGTTCCGAATTTTATCGCGTAAAGAAACTCCGAGCATAGCTCTCTCCATTGCCCGTTGTGTGACTCTGAGTTTTTCCAAAAGACCAACAGTTAAGGACCACGTCTCAGTACCATATGTCATCACTGGCAACACATACTGGTCAAATACCTTTGTCTTTAGGCACTGTGGTATCTTGGACGAGAAGATTTCACGCAATTTCCCGAACGCTGCCCATCCGAGTTGGATTCTTCACCGACCAGGAAAGTTACACAATAAGAATGCTGATTTTAACAGCTGCCTTTTCACCTAAAACTCGCATAACTTACAAGGTTCTCACTGCATCTCTGACCTAATTCAAACGCAGAGCAGTTTTCATATCTAGTCAGTTGCGGTGCTGGTGATTTATGCTCCGCGCCGACATATTGCGATATGACTCTTGCAATACTGCAATACCACGGTTCTTGTAATACCGCGTATCTTGCGATCGCGAGTGGAGGTAGCACTGGTATCAAGGCGCAATAACTTTAACATTGTTCTGAATGTGCAAAGCAGTTCTTGAGTGATGTTTGGTTCGTACTGCCGTGCTGCATATCGAACTTAAGGTAAATTCGTCTTATATGATTAGAACGATAATGTACAGCATATATTATGTTATAAGGGTTCCACGGAACAATTGTACTAAACTGAAAAAAGATTAAGTACTTGCAATGTTTGTATGTTAATTTGTTTATTTACATCAAATCTTGCGGGTACATCCCGTTTGGTAATTATCCCATTTGGTAAACCTCACAATGTACCCACTAAAAAGTAGGATTTGGTAAACATTATCCTTGCCATACAAGAAGTTTCGTTTGGTAAACTTTTAAAGGCAAACTGAATTAGAATAGAACCACTTGCTCTTACCCTACGCTGTTGAATTTTTAAATGTTTTATTTACATGTTGGTTCAGTTCCGATGACAATGCATTTTGAACCATCAGGTCATGCGTACCAACGCATGACCTGAATCGATATCCATGACTAGCTCTAGATAAAGAAACTCTTCAACAGTCAACAGCACAGACACAAAATTTTGTGTACGCATTTAAGCCAGCTTTAAGTTTTATCATGACATGGCTATTGAACTCAAGGTTGACTCCTAAAAGCTTGTTTATAATATTTGTTTTTACTATTTACTTATTTTGCTTTACAAAGCAAAATTATTATTTAAGTTCTAAGTTCATAGGTATGCATTTACTAAGATGACTCATCCTATTCGTTAAACTCAAGTCACGAATCGGAGTTGGATTGGATTCGGAACTCGGAACATATTTTTGCACACACGGTCATCTGACTCCAAACTAAGCTTGTATCATGGCTGCCAGATACGCTTGTATCATGATATACATAGATATATATTTTAAAATACAAACTTAAATAGATATTAACACCCAGATAAAGAACAGACACAAACAGGATTGTTTGGTTTGGATATGGTTGTGACCTAAAAATATTCGAAATAGAAATAAAAAATCCAAAACAATACTGGTATAGCACGAGCGATACCTACAGCTCGCTTCATAACGGTGTCGCTGCCACGTTTTACAGATAATGTAGGCAGGAATGTAGTGCGTAGTTTAATAACGCCGCTATAACGCCGCCCGCCCGTGCTTTATTGCGCGACGTGTGCGCGCCCTAACCGCGCCGCGCGCCGCCGCTCTGACGCCGCCCTTAGCTATGAATAATTGTACCGTAATTTAATAGGTGAGAGAATGCCGTACCGTTTTCATCTTTGGATGCAAATTTTGTACAATAATTTGTGGGCCATCAGTCAGTATTCGTTGAATAGTTATTTAATTTTACGTGTTTCCACACCAGGTTTTTCAAAGTTAGTAGGTCAATTATTGTAGTTGTACTAGAGCTTTTGGTAAAAGAAACTTGAGAATCTATCCAAGCTAGCTTATTCCAAGCTAGATTTAGGCGGTTTGGGTATTTATAGGTGGTTATAAGGTGAATCTCAGATCAGGCAAATAAGGAAGATACATTTAACATTTAAACACTAACAAGTGTTTAAATGTCTCAATATTTTATACACTTTTTTTACTATTATGCTATACCGCTAAACCATTTAACGCAAAAACTGTAAGTATACTTGTTCATTTTTCACGCACACTAAGAAGCTCCTGATATTTCGGTGCAGTTGCATGCACCATGCTCTCGGGAAGACATCTTCATCTTTTCTTTGTGTCTTCCCGTGAACATGGCGCATGTAACTACGCCGAAATATGGGGAGCTCCTTCCACAACCTTACCACGGTAAATATCCCGTAAATAATCATATAACTGTAAACATTTCGTTATCTTATCATCAATTACTTCAGGTGACTAAGTATGAAAGTTTTCATCAGATACCTACCCTCGGCTCTGCCTCCGCCCTGGCTGACCAGTGGAGATGGAATCTCGCCGTTACGCGTGATTTATACGATGACTTAATCCGACTATTTACTAGTTTTAGTGGAAGGTAAAGAGGGCCTTTTTCCGGCGGCCCTCTAGGTTAAAGACGGGCGCGGTTGAACTTATAAGATATTTAGATAAGAGATTAATGAGAATAGTTGTGTGTTTTACCACCAACTCGTATGATGGTATGTGAAAATGTACTCGAAGATTGAGCAGGCAGATTATACAGAACTCTTGAATCCTGTGATTTTTTAGAGAGCTAAGTTGTATCTTCTTACCATGGCATATCTTTTTTGTTTGTCTGATGTAAGGCAAGGACTAAAACGTAAAGCTGAAAATCGAGCTATGTGGCATACCTTCGGAAAAGCCTATCTTCAGCAAAGCACTGATGATAGAAAAGTCATCGAAAAGTTAGAATTTTGGTGAATTAATTTTTATAAGTACATATTTGAACTTGTCACTTGTTGTTTCATGTAACAATCAACTAACAATCATCAACGCTGTTTATTATAGAATCGCTCTCACCTGTCGCTTGTAACCCGTTGTCCAGTAAATACGGTTATCAGTCAGCGCGTGTGATGTATGCTTGCGTCCTCCCCCGGTGGCTTCTGATAATTATCTATTTCACTTCTGAAACTCACGGGCTGCGTACCCAGTGCGTAACTCGGAGAGTGGATTATTGGCCTCAGAGAAACTAATCTAGGTTTAGTAGATACCTACATAAAAAGTATATAGAAAGTTTTCTAAGACTTGTCGGTAAGAAATCGTAGAGACCAATACAGACGTCATAATCGCCCATCTAAGACCACCCTAATGAACTAGAATATAATATGTATGGGACCTATTTATTATCTACAATACTCTACCAAATTCAATAAGGGATCTAAAAACGATTAAAAAAAACTTTTAGTCGAGAAATGTTATTACAACATTTAGTGATTTTATAACTGATTTTTTTTAGTTATGCCGGAAGTAGGTCATATTGTTTATTTTGTCAATGATAGAAAATGTCTATCTGTAAATATAATTATATTCATAAATATTATTTAAATAATTAAAATTGTTTTGACTATTTAATTTACACTATAATAAAGATATAAGATAAAGGTGACTAATATAGGTATTGATTATAATTGACTGCGATTATGATTACGATAGATTGTTTTTAAACACTGCTGTGTATTCGTTTTTAAAAGTAAGTGTGGTTTACTTCTGGTTTATGCAAATAAATTATCTTGAACTTTAGACTTTACCAACAGGCTAGATTCAAATAAGCATATTCATTTCAAAAGTAATTTTATCCAACCCGATGTCATAATGAACGCCAATCAAGAAAACCCCAGTAAAATTGATCCATTATAAGACACCACATTTTTCCGGCGGCATTAAAACCTCAGTTCCACCGGGCAATTAAGGCAGATCGCTACCATCCTAAGAGGTGATTCTTGTTATTTTTCCTAAGCCACCCGAGACTTCACCTCCCCTCTCCTTTCCGTCTATTTCCCTGGGAATTCAACCGGGAAGATGCTCGTTAATTAGAAGGAGTATTTTATTAAGCCAATTTGTTAGAAATACCTGTGACATGGAGATCAGGGAGGCAATTTGTACCGGTTTTTTGTACGGTTATTTTCAGAGATTGCGAAGGGGGACGGTGTGATTTTTAAAGCAATTGCTGGTGAAATTGCTGATGGATTTAAAGAAGACAAAGGTAAAATGATTTGGGGAAGATTGGTGTTATTATTATAAAAAATTATGTATGTAAACTGTATTGTTTTTAAATTGTTTCGTTTAAGAAGTGTGAATATTAAATTAGTACAATAGTACTTTTTTTTTACGTGCGAGTGTAACATTGTCCATAGTTTCAATGTGCATATCTTTGGAGTATTTTTTTTTTGATTCCTTATTTCATGTACGTATGTAAAGGTAAAGAAGTTATAAGTATGTACTATGTTGGATTCGTTTTCCTATGGAAACAGACGTACTCGTAGTTTATATACATTTCATTTTCATTATACGGGAACGTCGGGAAACTCGGGAACCTTTTTAACCCACGTAAAATTAGGCTAGATACTTCAACTATAGTTTCAAGTACTACACTATAGACTATATTTAAAAATATAGTTTGAGTAGGTGGTATACGCGAGTAATTCCCGTATATTACAAAAAAAAAGTAAACATCTGGTTAATTATTTCATTGAAGTTACAGTGCATTTTACAAGATTAAACACTATTATAATAGATCAAAAAAATAGGTTGGTAAGTACAAATGTTATTGTAACTTTCACAGACAGACGAGGCACTCACCATCAGGTGAACGACTTGCTCGTCCCGCAACTCAATTGTCTGAAACATTCATCTACAGTTTATGACAATATCACCGTGCTATGCGACAGATGAGGTGACTCACATTGTTGTAGTTTCCCACGACAAAGCACGCGGTACAATTGCTCAAATTGACCGGTTACCGTAGAAGCTTCCATTTAATCTGTGACTCCCCGCCGCTCTGCTTGACCCCGCGAACTGTTAATTGTCCACCACCTAACAAAGACAGAGCTGTGGAGTCGACAATAGCTATGTAATAACAAAAATAAACGAAATTTGTATAGAATATATAACACTGTTGATTGCAAGAAATAAATATAATCAAAAAATTAAATTAATCTTTACAGCTGTATCTGTATATATACTGGCTGAGACGTAGTCCTTAACTGTTGGAATTTTAGAATAACTCAGAGTCACACAACGGGCAATGGAGAGAGCTATGCTCCGAGTTTTTTTGCGCGATAGAACCCGGAACGTGGATATTCGCCAAAGAACCAGAGTCACCGACAGCTATTAAAATTTACAAGTTGAAGTGGCAATGGGCAGGCCACATCGCTCAAAGAACCGATAACCAATGGAGAGAAAGGTTTTTGAGTGGAGACCATGAACCGGAAGATGCAGCGTAAGTAGGCCTCTCACTAGATGGGCAGTCGCAGGCATCCAGTGGATTCGATGGCGGGCTGTCGTGCAGTGTGGAGGTTAAAGGTGGAGGCCTATGTTCAGCAGTGGACGTCTTCTGGCTGATAAAGATACTGCTGTGTGTAGTTGTCAGTGCAGTGACCCCAAAGAAAGTCTTGGTATCTAGCAAGAGCCCTTTATTTCTGTCCTATTCAGAATTATATCAAAAAACGGCCTCAGTTAGCAACGTTAGTTTTGAACATGGTCATAGAAAGGATGGGAAAGGGAGTTGCTAACCGCGATAGCACTGGAGTTAAAACTGAACTTTCATTCTGTCAGTCGGTCTATCTTCTACGCGATGGATAGATAAAATAGAAGTGACTGGTCTATCCATCTCTGAAGCCATCAATAATACAGTAGACTACGTTAAAGATCTCAAACCATTTCAAACTAGATGCGGCCTTCAGCAATTATCACCATTGTCAGCCTGTATTGAGCCACATATTAATATAATGTTAATGGAGTATTCCTAAACCATCTAAGATTCGCAGACGATCTTATATTAATATGTGGTGATCCAAACAGTCTGCAAGTTATGATTGAACAACTGATAAACGAAAGCGGAAAGGTAGGACTATCAATAAATACAAGTAAAACAAAGTTAATGACAAATTACGTCAAAACTCCCATAAAACCTAAAAATGCTGCTGAACTGGGATATGTAAACGAATATACATACTTAGGCCAAATAATATCTCCAACAGACATCACAACCAAAGAAATTCAAAATAGAATAAACCTAGGATGGAAGAGATACTGGGCTCTAAAAGACGTAATGAAAAACTCGGATATACCAATAGAAGGGAAGAAGAAAATATTTAATACTTGCATTCTACCAAGCATGACCTACGGATGTCAGACATGGAGTTGTACAAAGAAAAATATTAAATCACTAGAAACTTGTCAACACCGAATGGAAAGAAGCATACTCAACATAAGATTAAAAGACAAAATTAGGTTAAAAACAATCAGAAAACAAACCAAGATTATAGATATAAAATACCAAATCAAACAACTGAAATGGAAATGGGCAGGACACCTAACAAGAAGTAAGATAGAAAAGTGGACGAACGAAGTGACGGAATGGTGCCCTAGATATAAAAAGAGAAGTAAAGGCAGGCAGCGTCGAAGATGGGAGGATGATATCAAGGAGGAAGCAGGACCATGCTGGATGAGGATAGCAAGGGATAGATCGTTGTGGAGAACACTTGGGGAGGCCTATGCCAAAGAGCAAGACAATCACGAAACCGGTGTCTAATTCAAACGATAACATTTGATTACGTTACTTTCATAACAACCATGTTTAATATTAGTATAATGAAGTTATAAGATGAAATGTAACATTTAAGATTGTTAAATAAAGGCTTTTATTATTATTATTATTATTGAGCCACTGCTGGATGTAGGCACTATAGGCCTATCTCGTGCCTTTGACCCCTGTCTCAGGCCACTCTCACCCATTCAAAAGCCACGATTGCTCTGAATTCACAACCCATTTGGCTGGTTGTCTGCCTACTAAAGCATTTGCCTTAACGACTAACGACTCTGTTAAGTATAGACTCCACCTGCTTTCAGCAATGAAGTACTTAAACTATGAATAAAATTACCTTCATTTTAGGCATGGTCACTCTGGTCTGCCTAAAAATCTGTAATGCCATTCCAATCTTTTCTTGTTCTAATGAAATGTTCCATGTTTCTGCGTGCCAGATACGGGCATGGCATAACAGGAGCGCGAGTGACTCACGCGATATGATGGACGACACTGCGCCGGCGACGACGGCGTACGCATGGAGTTTCGTCACCGGTTGAAGAAGATACTCGTACCTACAAGATCATACTATGTGTATATTTGACTGTCTTTCTGTCTCTTTATCACCTACGTTCACGGCTAAACGGCTGAAGAGAACTTTAAGAAATTTTGCAAGATTTTAGTAAAGAAAAAAGAATGATCATGAGTGTGCTACATCTCTCTCTGATTCATATACCACAAGTGCAAAGACCACCTCTTGGTTTCGTACAACCGTTCTGTGTAGGTAACCCAGTGTAAAACATCCGCCATGTTGCAAGGTGCGTGCGCGCGCGCCGGTCGTTGGCACTTCAATTGACTTCACCGACCGTCTGAAGTGGGTGTCGCACCCATCGTGCTTTATTGCCTTCAATTTACATTCACGGGCTTTAATCAAGCTGTTTAAGATGTTTGTTCAAGTCATTTACAAACGAACAGTGTTGCTATTTACTAACAAAAACGTAATATAAAACATAATCTTTTTTTTTTTTATTTGGCTGATTTCTCTAAGAAATAAAAACGATTTTAATTGAGAACTTATACTAATTAAATTATCTACTACTAAAGTATAAAAAAGTAGTGCAAAAAGACAACATCACGCCCAGGCGGTCACCCATCCAAGTACCGACCGGCCCAACATTAGTGATCGCACGAGAACCGGTAGTGAACAGAAATTTGGCACTGAATCGCACTTTGCCAGTATTTATTATTTTGTTGTTAACCGACTTCCTAAAAGGAGGAGGTTATCAATTCGACTGTATTGTTTTTTTTTTATGTTTGTTACCTCAGAACTTTTGTCTGGGTGAACTGATTTTGATGATTCTTTTTTTATTTGAAAACTGGTGCTTCCCATTTCAATTTGGTCCAGTTCTGATGAAGTAGGTTTTTTAATGATATTTTTTTATGTTTGATACCTCAAAACTTTTGTCTGGGTGAACTGATTTTGATGATTCTTATTTTATTTGCAAGCTGGTGCTTTCCATATGGTCCCATTTCAAATCAGTCCAGTTCTGATGAAGGCAGTTTTTATATATTGATAATTATTTTACTTGGAGAGTGTGTACTATCATGCCAAGGTTGACGCTTGTACCTACGTAGATATTACAGTTTATACACTCAAGAAAATACAAAACTATGTTTAAAAAAAATTGGACGGACGGACAGACAGACAGACAGACAGACAGGTAGACAGACAGACAGACAGACAGACAGACAGACAGACAGACAGACAGACAGACAGACAGACAGACAGACAGACAGACAGACGGACGGACAGAACGAATTTATAAGGGTTCCTTGTCGGGCTACGGAACCCTAAAAATGTTTCTTGTATGGGATCACCTTTTTGCACAGAATACTACTAATCTTTTAGTTTTCACTTTTAGACTTTTTTTTGGGTAACATTAAAATACATATTCTGTGAATATGTCTACTGGCTTCTATTACGGGTCGAAAAATACTGACGCTAAAAGGTAGGACAGATGGATGGACAGACAGACTGCATAATATGATTAATAACCGGGTCCCGTTTACAACATTTGGGTACGGAACTCTAAAACGTATTGCAATTATTTTTTACAATGTCTCAATGAGTCAAATGTCTGAGATATTCCAAATGATTTAAACCATATTCCATTGCAACACCGCCACATACATTACGGCCAGATGTCCTCACACCTACACACACCATGTTAGAGCTGTACCTACTCAAATACAAGGTTATACGGAACGCTGCCACCAAACTGAAAGGAGATCATTGTACTTATCATCAACTTTCACTATTGGACCAAAGGAATCTGAACTAGAGTTTTTTTGTTTTTTTTTTTACTAGCTGCGCCCTGCTGTTTCACCAGCGTGGTGATGAAAATCGGTGATGATGATGATGATGAAAAGTAGCCTATCTGGCAATCCAGGACATAAGCAATGTATATTCCAAATCTCATCCAAATCCATCCAGCCGTTTCTGCGTGATTGAGTAACAAACATCCATCCATCCATCCATCCAAACTTTCACATAATTACATGATATTAGTGTGATTACGACATTTAGGTAACACATTTAGGACATTTAGGTAGGTTTAGGACATAAAAATCATTTTTAATAACAAACTTTATGCTATAGTAACTAAATAAATACCTAACGAAATTACACCCACAATTGAATTGACTATCTAAAACCAAGGATGGATGATCTTTTGTCGATGCTAAAACTAATAATTATCAATTTAAAAAACCTACTTCAAAATGAGTAGATACCCAATTTCGTTTACCTGGATGTTTTTTTTTCAGTTATTTTGATTTAAAAACCAAACTATTAAACTGATTTACAGACGTTTATATATGGCACCACCTCTGAAGTAAGTATGGCCTACCAAACAAAAAAATAATCATCAAAATCAATTCATAATTGAAGGAGAAATCGGTGAAAATACATTAAAAAAGATACAGTGTAAGTTAAAACCCCCTTTTTGAGGTCGGTTAAAAAATTAAAACTGGATTAGGGTAGCCCTTAAAGTTGGCAACATTACAACGTTTAATGGGCAAATTTATTCTTTGACAAAAACATTTACATAACATAATAAAATCATTGTTTTTTTTTTGTTGTATGACTTTTTCTAAACAGGTATTTTGTTGGTTCCATACTAAAATTAGTCCATAAATTGAGTACAATAACGTCCTTTGGGCTTAGTACCACTGTTGTGTTGAACCCTGTATACCTACTTGTTCAAGTAACCGGTAATGGTCGCCGTGCGATGTGAATCACAGGCGAGCATATGCGACCTCGATCCCGAGAGATGAGGAGTAACCTCGCAGAGAGTCGAGGAAGTTGAGGACCTTATGTATTTTACCTAATTATTATGAATCATTATTGGACACAACTTAACTCGGCCCCAACATAATTATAATATTGTAAAAAGCTGAATAAACACATTTTACATAATCATTATTAATTTATTTGACACAACTAAACTCGGCCTGAGCATAATTATAATATTGTAAAAAGTTTTATAAATATATTTTATTTTAATATTTTACTGAAGTATGTATATCGGATACCTGCTATCTAATATTTAAAATGTTGTGCGTTATCAGAATTCGTGGTTTTCATTCTGCATTTTACAAATATTGCAGCTATCAAAGCAAATAAACTAATGGAAAGACAGCGCAGAGACAGCGCTGCTATAGAAGGCGAGTTTAAAGTTAATGTGTTAAATTACACGGCCTAGCTACAAGAACAAAAAAACTGTTTGAAATTTCAATTTCCCGCCAAAGTGAAATGTTACACCTTAAAACTAATCCTTAAAATTCTTCATAACGTCGCAATTTCAGGGTTGGTCCCATAGTAAAAGTTGTTCATAATAATGAGTACAGAGACCGCCTTTCGGCTTATTACAGTATATATGCGTAACCTTGTATAGTGTTCAATTGAGAGTCAGTGTTGCCGTCGTTAATAAATTCGGGTATTTCCACAGTAGTACGTACTACGTACCTACATACTCGTAGTGTTATTTTGCACGCTAAGATATTTTAACCTGTAGATACGTTGTGCCCGCCACCATATTGAATAGACGAATACAAGGTACATTACCGTACTCGTTACAGCCGTCTCGCAGTCACGCATTCCGAGTGCCCGGCAACACATCGCAGCTAATTGTTTTAGCAAAAAACATTTGAATTAAATGCCTTTCTGTGTCTTTATAAACTGCACAAACTACACACGCACTGTGAGAGAAAAGAAAAATGTTTTATTTCACATGTAAGTAAGTTTTTTATTAAAACAGAAAAAAAAAAAGTTTTATATTAGGTGGCTGTTGTCATTAATGAAATTGATGAGCGAGATGTGTAGATCGTTTTGATTGAGAGAGTGAAAGTGCTCGCAGCATAACCGACGACCAATGCCGAACAAAGGCGAATTCAGCCGATCACCACGAACGGCGGCGAGCCGTAGTTAGTTTTTAAAGCAGTGTTGTTCGTCTATTACATCTCACTGTTTGCACGTAGGCTGATTCTGTTGAAAAAATTAGGTAAGTATTCAACAATTATGTCACATCTGATTTAATTGCCTCCAATCCATGTAGAGGCGTGAGAACGCACCGCATATGCGGAGTACACACTCGTTCTTTTATTGGCCGGTGCGACCACTCACATACTTTTTAATTACCTTTTACATTATGTAGGTACCCACCTTAATAATCAAATAGGAATTTCAATCTTGTCACTGTAGAATTAAGAGTCATTATCACGAAGAAGAGTTATGTAGGTATGGGAATTAAAAAGAGTTGAGAACGCATGTGGTAGCAATAAATTCATTTGACTGATACCATTAATATTGTGTTGAGGTGTCTGATGTAATGTTAACACGTTAAAGTACTTATCTAACACGGTAAGAAGCGTTAAAGTAATTATCTAATATAGAGGTTGTATTATATATAAACCTTTCGTGAAAAATTATCTAACTGATGGTGAAAACCGCATCTAAATTTGTTGCGTGGGTTACGAGGAGTTGGCGGATATACAGACAGACAGACAGACGCGGAAAACGACTTCATTTTATACTATGCAGAGAAGAGATTTTACAATGAACGCAACTCAGAATGTGTGAATAACGCTACAACCCCGTATAGTAGGTATTATGTGATATGTACTATTAGAAGAATGATGCGTCCACCACAAGGTAGGTACCTCCTAGGTAAGTATAACCTACTACTTATTATAAGACATAACCACAGATCCACCATTGTTATTCAGAACTTATTACACAATTTACAATAAATAAATGCATTGGAGAAACAGATAATAAAGAGCCTGAAGGAAGGAAGCTACAAATTGTACCTACATACTTAAAATCATATTTTAATAATTATTACTTTAATGCTTTTATATCTTTGAAAATAAAACTGAGCATTGCCATTCAGCGTGGTAATCCTGCCAGCATGCTAGATAAGCTGCCACAACTGGTAATGGGCGCGAGCATTTGAATAGTCTTGGGCGTGAGCATTTGAATAGTCTTGGGCGTGAGCATTTGAATAGTCTAGGGCGTGAGCATTTGAATAGTCTAGGGCGTGAGCATTTGAATAGTCTAGGGCGTGAGCATTTGAATAGTCTAGGGCGTGAGTATTTGAATAGTCTAGGGCGTGAGCATTTGAATAGACTTTTAACGGTCCATGAGCAGTCTAACTTTCAAATTTGTTTATTGACGATTTCTTAGTATGTAAAACTATTTTTGTAATGTAAGTTAACTTGTATTTTGTTAATTTAATAACGGCACTTACGAGAAAAAAAATATTGTCTAATATAAGGAAGACAAACCCTTACAAATAAAGGTGATTTACGTAATTGAAATGGGCACAAATAGAGCATGATCAATTCAATTATTTCGGGTATGACATCACCTACATGTTGTACAAGGAATGCCTTGTTATGACATTAGGTCGCGCTGGTGAGTCAGGGACGCCATATTTAGTTCTACAATTATTATTGTAAGACTGATAGGTGAGTAAGTCCGTATGTTTTGTTCAAATTTTCTCGGATGACTAAATATCTAGCACCTAAAGTTAGGTGTAATAGTAGCAGCTATGAATTTAAATACTATCACATCACACATCATCAGCCAATTAACGTCCACTGTTGGACAAAGGCCTCCCTCATAGAGAAGGGTGTTGCCATAATCTCCACGCTTGGCAGGCAGCTTGGGGATCGCAGTACGTTCACCGTGTACTATTAGGACGCTGCTGCTCATCCTCCGGTGGTTCTGGTCGCAGTTTTAGGACATACCCGGGTTAAATTCTATGGATAATAAGAATTATCAATATTGATAATAAAACCGACTTCATAACAATTTCAGACCTGGACCTGAAATTAAAATGGACACACAGGAAGCACCAGCTTTTAAATAGAAAAGATTCATCAAAATCGGTTCAATCTGTACAAAGTTCTGACAATATAAAAAAACAGTCAAATCTCGAATTCTGAGAGATAATACTCAACCAACCACACACAACACTACTGTGTTCCAATGCAAGGAATATAACAATAACTTTAAATATTTTGTACTATTACTTCGCTTTTTCTTTTTTGTTACTCAATATTTATAATCTTTGCTACAGTAAACACGAAAGAGACTAGATCCTGCAACACAGGTTTCGCCTAGTGCAGGGTCCAGGGCACATCATTTAGTGTTTATAATCTAGACTAAGTAAAATGCATTATTTAAGTAAATATTTGTAATATGTAAGTCTTACTGAATAAAGAATTATTATTATTATTATAACACTTTATTTCAAACAATTCTCGGGTCTAGCCCGGACATTTGGTGGGCATTGGTGGAGCCGAAGCCAACACCAAGAGGCCCTTTTGAATATAAAATACATGCAACTATGAAATATGTATAAAAAGGAATATGAAACTATTGTACAGTATAGGATTAAAAAAGACTGGGCTATTGAGGTGAACAACTTGTGGATGGAATAACAGATCTATAGAATGAGAAACGGCACCTGCCTTATCCTGTCTCATCTCAAAATATATTTAGGCAGGTGATGACTTGCCACCCACTGAATGGGCCCCCCATAAAGGCTGCCGTATCTATTATTATTAGTCAAATTGAGAACCTCCTCCTTTTTAGAAGTCGGTTAAAAATAACACTTCAAATATAAACAAGTTATACATTGTTTTTTTAACTCCTGTAAAAGAGCTGTTAACCTTAAAACGGCTAAACAGATTTTCATGAATCACAGCTAAGAACACTCTCGATCAAGTCATCTTTCAAACAAAAAATTATCAAAAGTGGTTCAGCCGTTTGGAGCTACGATGCCACAGATTCAACGTGAAATTATAACACCCCTCTTTTTTCGTCAGAGGTTAAAAATATTCTCGGGATAATAGTCAGTTATTTTGTTCCATTTGATGCTTGAGCGGTATTCGATTTAGACGCTCTACGTTTCTCAACCATCAATTGACTTTCATACACTCTAAGCTACCCACTGATTGTAAAGTGCAAATAGCAATAAGAGCGTACATTGGCCCCTAATTGTGACTAATGGGCCATAAATCGCGGCGTCCAAGGTGCGTCGTTAGTGGCTTCCGTCGCCTACGACATTTCATGACCAGTGGGTGCATCCAGCGCACCTACGGGACCATCGTTCATCTAAAGTAGAAATTGTACAAACTAAACAACTATAAACTGATATCAAACCCTCTAGTCCGGTCAAAATAGACCAAAAAATAAGAGTAAAGCTACATAAATTCCCACCAAGCTGAATATCAGTAAGACTGTTTAAAATATGATTAAAAATAAAATTTGAAACTTCACTATATAATTCCATACAAGGGAAGGATGGGGAACTTTAAAATTTTATTTTTAATCATATTTTAAACAATCTTACTGATTTTCAGCTTGGTGGGAATTTATGTAGCTTCGAATGTCTAAATTGACCGGACTACTCGATAAAAGAGCTGGGTGTTAATTCTGCTAATTAACGTAAAATCACATTGTTTTGCCACTCCCACGACTCTCAATTACGATTGTGGCAAAAAGGGTATTCTGCTAAATCTACAATGTCGTTTCAGTTGTGTGTGAAGGGAATCGTGTAGGAATTGCGTTCGATGTTGCCTGTCAAAATCTACCACAAGTTATATTATTTTATACCAAACTATTATTGTTTTTTTGTCACTTAAATGATTATATTATAGATTGTATTGATTGTACATATCTTCCTCGTCAATATAATACACCAAACATAATTTTAAAATGTAATTTAAGGAAAAAACAATCCATTGTTGCAAATGTCAAATAACTAGTAGAATACCAAATTATCAACAATTGTGATGACACTGGCACGCCATTACCGTACAGAATACCAAATATGTCAATAAGAACTGTCAGACAGTTCAATGGCAAGCCATTGGAAAGCAACAACTTAGGGAGCTACGAAGATACAGATAGACACACAGATACAGACGTTAAACTTATAAACCTTCTTTTTGCGTCGGGGGTAAAAAAATCCTTGACTTTATTAACTTTAATGTAGCATTTGCCGAAGGTAGCCAACAAAAATTGTCAACTTCTGGCACAGAGGGGCAATTTTAATTGTTACAAAAGATCTAAAGCCTTCATAACTCGGCTATTTCTTCACAACTGCTAGTTTACTTGCCAAATTGCATTTTCTAGACACACAAGTCGGCAAGACTATTCATAGTTCAGTAATAACTTCATTCGGGAGTGCAGCTCGTCAATTTATTAGTAGAGTTGACTAAATAAGGAAACTAGAAATCTCTTACTGAAGTTGTTACTTTTATTCAGAATACACGATAGTGACTCCTCTGTTGATATGTCAAGGTAAGTAAGTTGCAGTGTAATAACTCCAATCGAGAGTTGTTAAACTACCCTCGACACCCCGGTCAGGTAACCTCTGACGCCGCGCCGTCGCCGGGGGGTGGGCCACCCTGAACGTCCGGGGGGTGGGAGGTGAGATTAATTACAGTTTGATGGCACAACTGCGCCCCAGGTACTGACGCCATTGACTGATTTACAGAGGACAGGTGGAATTAGAATCTGGACGCGGTCGAGATTAGGACGGGTCGGTAATTGGAACTACAAAGACAGTACATGGAGTTTAGGTTATATTATGAACCAAGTTTGGCTAAGTAACAAAAATACAATATCACAAAGCAAAGCATAGCTTGTAATATAGCTGCTTGAGACTGATATACGTACATATATATATTTTTAATTAGATACTTAAATAGATATTAACAACCAGACATAGAACAAACACAAATGTTCATCACATGAATGTTTGTTCTGGGTGGGAATCGAACCATTATTCCACATGCAAAAGTGGCAAAAAGTTCGTTTGCTTGCTGTGTTGGAATGCAGGCATCAAGTTTAATTTAGGCTGGTGGTTACGCCAAATATTTTAAAATGTTTATTTTTTGGTGCAATTCCTATGTTCTTCCTTCATCCTTAAACAGCACTAGCAAGAACCTGCTTCGTAAACTATATTTGCACACGGGCATGTATCTTTGTGGATATTAGCGCGCGGTACATCAGGAGCCATCCGTAAAACAGCGTGTCATTGATTTCCGCGCGCATCGCACTATATAGGTGTAATTATTGACCTGCTTGCGCGTTTTGGTGCACTCATCCACGTAAGGTGATACCAGCTGACCATTGCGGTCTAGCTAATGTAATGAACTGTGATTCGCTGCATAAATAATTGTGGTGTGCGAAATAAGGATCTGAAAGAGTGACGCGTGTCGAAAGCGTCATGACTTACCAGTCTTTTGGAGCGGACACCGAGGACGATCAAGTAAGTGCTGTTCCCGTCTGTCCGAATCCCTCTCTTTGTTTTGCATCCACCACTTTTCAATCTTACAAAAATACAGTCCACTCCTTCTAGGGGCCCTAATTGCCCCACCGCAATTTGGCGAAACCAGCTGGGATACAAATTATCTATTTCTATGTGAAAACACCTTTCGTACTAAAGATAGATAAACTGTTTATAGTTAACACCACAAATTAATTGTACTCAATTAAAAAGCTTTAAAAACCCTACTACAACTATCGGTGTCCTTATTGCTAAGGGCGATCTCTTCCAGGCAACCCTGAGATGGAGAGGATTCAGAGGTACAAGGCGAATGGTGGAGCGAAGTATTTGGAAAAGACCATAAAATCCACGTAGGGCTAAAATCCTCGTAATAAGCGTCAGCCCACCTCTCGTGACGGCTTTCGACGATCGGCACCAATATTAATTACACAGCGATCGGCTAAGTAATGACCCTTGTACATTTGACAGCCATGACCCGACAGGTGCCTGACGGAACTAGAATTAACTGGAACAGATTCCGGTAAAAAAAAATTGTTTTATCACCATTTTCTGATGGAAAACACTTTTTTTTTAATATCAGGGTTGTTCAGTACAGTTATATGATTACTAACGGGATATTTCTCTTTATAAGGTTGTGGATGGAGTTCCTGATATTTCAGCGCAGTTACACGTACCATGTTCACGGAAAGACTGAATAATGACTGAAGTTGAGACAAAGTAAATTGAAAGAATGAGAAGGAATGAATGTGTAATAAGGTTAGAAAGAGTGCATCTTTGAAAATGTAGAAAAGAGAAAGCCATCTTTGAAAAGGTATGAAAGAGATAGATATTTTAAATCTTATGCATAGGTGTATAAAGGAAAGAAGAATACATACAGATAATTAAAACGTATTCCATTTGTTTAATACAGCTCCTTACAGATTTACAGATTTCATTACCAAATTGAAATCTACCTATTTGCTTGATCGAGTATTCCTTCTAATCGTCTATAAATTTGTCTGCTCCAGCGACTCTACCTCCCCTTTCATAGGTACACGTACCTCTACATGGAACGCGGCCATTAGCGAGATATGAAAGAACAGGTCAGCGCCGCCCTAATCGACGCCGCAATCCATCACCCGCGGAAAGGTGGTCGATGCAGCGTCAGCAGAAACGTGCAGAACAAGGTATGTCGGCTATTTTTAGGTTAGATACTTACATAAATGTTATATGTGCTCCAATGCATAGTCTATCAACCATTAAAATATAATCTTTTCACTTCTCATGTTAGTAAAGTTCTTATTTATGCCCGGAAACCTCTGAAAATGTTCAAAGAGGTTCAGTGTCTAATATAATTATTTCATGCTTAGACCTTCTTTATGTAGGAAGTTTGCCTAGGTCTTTAATAATGACCGTAAATCAGGGGTATTATTAAGGGCACAGATATAACTTAAGTCGAATAAAAATATAATATTATCCATAATAAAGATATAACTTATTTTTATGGGCAAAAAGTGCCTTTATTAATTAAACAAAATACAAGCTAACACTAACACTACAAAAACAGTAAGACTGCCCATAGACCGTTGAAGGTCTAAAGATAATCCAAATGCTCAAGCCGAGAATTAGTTGGCAGCATACCCAGCATGCTGGCGGCATTACCACGCTGAATGGCAATGCTTATGCGTTGAGCCAGATACACGCCAGCATTTTGGTCACACGTCGCATAAACCAGGCGCTCTGAAAGATTTTTGAAAATAAAGTGAGCTTCCCGGTCCCCAAGATCATCACTGTAAATTCATTTCCTCGCAATTAAAGTGAAAACCCGAGTGTATACACTTAGGTAACTCTTGCATAAAACTCATTTTCTTCTCAACTCAAATATCCGTCCTCACCTTCGGCTTGGGCTGATAAATGTATCGGTGAAAATAGATTGTTTTATTTAAAAAAAGTACAATCTACCGATTTCATACTAACCGTCTTCACCGCCGCTTACCACCAGGAAACTCTCCGTCAAGTAAGCGACGGAGAATATAGATCTTGTATCGGACCTTTCCAATTTAGTTCAGAATACGACAGCTTCACATTTTGCGGAACACATCCGGCGGAAGCAGAGGTATGATTTGAATTTCTCTTTCCTTTCCAGCAGTACTCTCACAGCAGTGACGTCGAACAGACGTGCAGTCCACCGCACACTTGGCGCTGTAGGACACCTACTAATAACGCCGTAATGTCACTCCCATCGATCACAGTGTGGTCTGGAGAAAGTAGAGTCATTTACAATAGGTACAAATATATGTAATAGTATGTTAGTACCTGTTTTTTGTGATGTGTTAACCCAGTTGTTACTAGCGTTTGATACACAGTGGCCTTAGTACGAGGACAAAAGTTATCGTTACGTAAACGTTAGCAAAATGTATGAAAAATTCAGTTACCTTTCACGTCCGATAGAGGCGCTTTTCATACATTTTACGATCGTTTATGTAACGATAACTTTTTCGCAAGTGCTTAGGCCACAGATCAATTAACAATAAAAACTTTTAAACAAAAGGTGGGTAGTTTAAAATTAAATGGCGAAGCTATTTAAATAAATTATTCATCAGTTTTATTTGATAAGAGTTTCGTCTCCTTGTCCGAGCCCCGTGGTTCCACCCACGTAAACATTCCATCAAAAACCGTACATTTTCCGGGATAAAAATTACCTATCCTTTGTGACACTGTCTCTATGCAAAAAACACGACAATCTTTGCCCTGTTTCTGATAGAATAAACAAACAAACAAATGCACTTTCGCATTTATATTATGATTTTCCTCACAAAATTGTATTAAATCTATTAAAATTTAAGTACTTTTTAACTTTTCATAGATAAGAAATCTAGATATTTTTTAAATTGTACCCTCAACTGGTAATTTTTTTATAAATTGTTGACCATTTAATTCATATTCGTTTATTTGTTTTTTCGTGCTCCATCTTAGAACGCATCATCGCTTAACGTCGAGCGAGGAGGCGGTCAAACGCAAGCATATTATTTAAAATAAAATTACATTTCCCTTCATTCCAGGACACAACCCTTGAGTTGTTTTCCACTTTTAAAATGGCAATCAACCACAGCGAAACGTGCAGTACCTCACACGAATCCAATTTAAGAGCCGCATCTGCAGCCCTGATTGCGCGCCATAAGGTGACGCACGGGCCTCATCTGCTAATCCATTAGCCACCTCGTATTCCTTTCCATTCCATATTTAATTTCCAATCCCCTCCCTCTACCCTCTCACCTAAGCAATTGTCCGCGCGCACATGTCGCGGCCCGACAACGTATAAAATTTGATAAATCGCATCGCCAACATGTGAACTACCCTCTTAGCTTAAACGGTACAGCCAATACACTCTACATAACAAAATCAACCTTATTGGAAAAGACTAAGATTTGAATTGGTGTGATACGTGAAATTGAAAGTTATCATCGTTTAGTGATGCATGATTCTAACACGTCTGTGACGATGCAAGGTAATAAGGACATTAAGCGGGAGTTGCAGAGATGTATTTCGGTTGTGGTGTAGAGATAATTGTAAGGTTTGACGGACGTAATGGCAAATGCACTTTAGCGAACGGTCGTGTAGTAACTGATTTCGCGAGGGTCGGGAGTCGGAGGTAAGATAATGCAGATGTTGGGGTGGCAAGGTACGAGTGGCTACATGGGGCCTTTGTAGAAATGTAAGCCCTCGAATTGATGACAGAAGCAATTTAGGCAGACGGTTCTCGATTAATATAAATGTAATGTTTAAGATGCAACCGTTTGGAAACAGATTTTATGGATAGTCATCAATATTTTAGTATGATGTGGAGAGTGTTCTGTGATTAGTCAGGTATTCTACCCATAGCAAGAACTTGTGGATGCAATATTTTATTGCAAAGCTAAGATTCAATAGTAACTGAACAAAAACCAAACAATAAAAACACAAGGAAAGAAAAATAAAATTGTACTCAAAGCAGACTTCTTAAATTGAATTATCCATCCGAGCTGTTCATAAAAATTGAATTCGCAAACTTCACTTCAGTTTACAGTTTGAAAATGAAAAACGATCCATCAATTTTGAATCGGAACTTTCACCGTCCAATCGATACTAAATTAGCTAATGGAAACTTGATAGCGTACAAAAAGTGAATCCCCGCAAAAGCCCGGTAAGCGCATTCGGCAACAATAAATCTGGGCATTGTCCCGCGCGGCGACAGATGGCCCTCCGCCCTTACAGGTAACTTTACACCACAGCCCTGCAAAAAACGCTATCTCTTTGGGTACGTTTGTCAAAACGAAAAACTACCGATATATGTTTTAGGTCAGGGCCACATTTCAGTTGCATGCATGATAACAAGAGGGTGATTAACTGATCAAATCACATCCTATATTTCTAGTATGCCATTACACAGGGTAAACTTAGTTTCGGTACAAAAGGTCATCCAACCAGGATTGCCAATTAGGACATTTAATTACATGCTTTATACGGTAATAAAATGATGTTTGTGGATGCTCAATAAATTATTCTTATTCTTTCTAATCGAATGAATACTACTTGTTGGTGTGCCTCTGTTGTGGCCTAACAGTCAATGATGCCACATTGGCCATTTGTTTGACTTAACTGGATTCTAGAGCCACCGTTCGAAATTCCAGATCATAAATGTGCAATTTTGTGTTTCAAATCTAGAAAATCTGTCCTAGAATTCCTAACATAATGTATAACTAATGCTCAGTCTGACAACCTCAGATCAGGCAAATAAGGTAGATATGCCTTAGCACAATTATCGTCTGTGTCCAAATATATCCGTGTTTCACTCACTTTTTTTACTATACCGCTAAACCGCTTAACGCAAAATTGTGAGTATGGCAAACATAGGTAAACATTTATCATGAACATATAAACTTGCAGCGACATCAATAAACTAACTAATAGTCCACATGGAAAAAAGGGCGACAAGGTCGTCTGCAGGATGAGTTTGACTAAAAATATCAAGCGTGATTTAGTGTACGTGTGGACCAGGGTATGTCCTAAAACTGCAGACCAGAACCACCGGAGGATGAGCAGCAGCGTCCTAATAGTACAAGGTGAACGTACTGCGATCCCCAAGCCGCCTGCCTAGCGTGGGGATTATGGCAACACCCCTCTCTATGAGGGAGTCCTTGTCCAACAGTGGACGTTAATTGGCTGATGATGCGATGTGTGCACCCGCTATGCCACCTGACCATCTGCTGTTTTATCGTGGCTTGTATATTTAATTTGCAGTGTGAAAGATAAAGAGTTTATCTGTCTATCTACCATATCTCCCTTGATTATCTGATCTGAGGTGAGAACCATTTATCGAAACAACCATTTAGCCGTTCTAAATAAACTACTAAGAATTCCACTTGCGGTGTAACCCGGGCCTTAACCTTTCAAAAGCTCTATTATAAAGCGCACGAGCACAAGGGTTGGATAGTCAGGTAACTGCATTATCGCTGACAATGGCATATTCAGTGTATGTTAATGCGCACATGTGTTCGATTGTGCGCAGGCGACGCGACGCCATTTTAGCTCGCTCGTGCGTTCACGCGGTTGGATTATGTCGCCCATTTGATTGTAGCGAATACATTTACTGGTTGTTGTTTTGAACTTTTTTTATTGACAAAAAGGCTTGCGCTTGACTGCCATCTCGCCCGATCAGGTAATGACACAGTAATAAAGGAGCACGCTTGCCTAGGAGAAACCGATTCACAGACGCCCAGATTGTAGCTATCGGGGAACACCCATTCAAGCAGCGCATTCCACAGTCCAGCCATTGGACCAGCTGTTCGCATAATAAAAATGGAATCAATCACTTCGTGAACTTATTATTTCTATTTAACTTCGTTTGAAATTTTCATCGTGAGATTTATTTCTTCATCAATTTCAAACGTTATTTTACCTCTTGGGCTGATCTATGATGCAGTATATTATATACCCTAGCAGCGCCCCACGGTTTCGCCCGCTATCTTACAGGACTCGATAATAGAGTGGTTTTTACAGTCCTACATAATTTAATTCGGTATAAGTATTGTGTTCGGTATAAGTGTTTTTTCGGTAAAACACTACAAAAAACAGACCGTTGAAGGTCTAAAGACAATCTAAATGGTCAAGCCCTCTATTAGTTGGCAGAGTACCCAGCATGCTGGCGGCATTACCACGCTGAATGGCAATACTTATGCGTTGAGCTAAAAACACGCCAGCATTTTGATAACGCGTCGCATTAACCAGGGCAAATTACCCTATTGACAATTTCGGTACATAGATAAAATGTGAAAAGTAAAAAGAAAATATGCAATTCATTAACAATTAAAAAACAATTGGTTTAGTAGAATCGGGGTCCAGGCGCTCTGAAAGATTTTTGAAAATAAGGTAAACTCCCGGTCGCCAAGGGCTCAATGTCTCGACTCCAAACTGCTCAAATATTAGTAACACTGCCGAGGTAGGCATATCTGCACCGCTTGTGCTGCTTTGCCGAATTGGTCACCGCACCAGCCATTCCTCGTGTCTCAGAAAGATGTGAAGGCGCCAAAGTATCGGCACAAGTCTCGTCCCATACAAGGGGCCAGCCCAACTTTCAAGATACAAGTGTTATATAAGTGGTCCCATAGACATAAGCACTGTGTTTCATTAAGGTGGTCTTAGATAGGTTAAACAATTAAACAATACAACACACGCAGGCAATACAATAGACGCAGCGTAGGTAGGCCTCCCACTAGATGAACCGACGACATTGTAAGAGTCGTGGGCATCCAGTGGATACAGATGGCAGGATGTCGTTCAGTGTGGAGGTTAAAGGGGGAGGCCTATGTTCAGCAGTGGACGTCTTCTGGCTGATGAGGATGATAAACTAATACAAGTGGATCACATTAAAAACCGACATCAAAATATATGAAAAACAAAATTTTGAATTGCTTCAAATTTGAGGGTTGCCCTCGATTTTCTTGGGATCCCATCATCAGATCCTGACTTGGTGACAATGGGACCAAATTGGAAGTATACCCTACCAAACAAAAGAAATTTTTTTATCGGTCAATAATTGGCGGAGATATCGGTGAACAAACATTTTAAAAAAAACAGTGGATCATAGAAACTCCGCCTCTTTTGACTTTTCTCTTTTGAAGTAAAACCAGCGACTGTGTTTCTGTAATATGAAATACGGGTTTGTCATGAAAATATCTTACTAACTAATGTACTTTACTTACTCAGTTAATAAGAGCGATAAGTAAATCAAAATCAAACGCCACTATCTACCTACACGTCACTTTCCAAAGTTTCCAGCCTCCTCATTAATCCACCTATAAACAAACAAGTAATTAGACATGCGTTTATTAGCTTTTATCGCTTCTAAACAATTACTAATGGCTGCTACTAATACTACAGAGTAGAAAATGTACAGATAAACTGCTCCTGATTATACAAAAGCGTAAACTTCTGGGTGTCTTCAAATCTCGAGTGAATCGGTTTCTTCTGGGCAAGCGTGCTCCATCGTAGACCGCATCGCGCTAACATAAGGCGAGTTAGCGGTCAAACGTAAGCCTATTACAAAATAAAACAAAAAAAACTTACCTACAAGAACAGGAGGTAATTCTTGTACAATCATTTCAGGGGTCTTAAGACAGCGCTAACGCTATATAACGGGCGTTATTCGGGTCTGCCTTGTCGGAGCAAGCGATCACGTCCTGTACAATAAAAAAAACACATCAGTCATAGGACTGCACGTCAGAAGTGAAAATTTAAGTAGTAATTCATCTATTCTACAAGGGATGGCGCTGTTTTAAAATTCACGGTACAGCGTGATGATGATGCGAGTTCCATGATTTTAGTTGACGAGTTCCAAAAAGTGCTCACCGCCTAAAGAAGTTTTCACTTCAAAAATTTATCAGAGATCCGACCGGTCATGTGTTACATGTGTTGTCGGGCTACGGAACCCTAACAACCTTTTTCACAAAACAAAAGTAATTAGACGCTAAAGCGTTTTTCTAGGCGATATAGTTTGCTGGATATAAATTACTTCCGGAATTTATAGTTAGTAAATTATATACTCATTTTAATAGAGTAAATAACATTTTAGTACCGTTATTCCAATCTAAAACAAGCTGACATTAAGGGGTGGCTAGTTAATTAAAATCAATCCCTGCATATGAGATATCATTTTAATTCTAGCGCTAACCGAAAAAAATACTCTTCCACAGTTTCTTCCTTGTACGTTGCGACGGAGCCTCGATTCTCCAGTAGGAGTTGGACCTTAGAACTATTTCTCTACAGATTTGCTACTCTGGTAATGCCGTGTACAAACAAACAGACGGTGTGTTTGTGTTATCGGAGTGCCACCTTTCATACCGACAACTATCCAGATCTTTCGAGAAATAAACATCACAAGTGGAATGCGAGGTTTAATTGGGACGAAATATCACGATACGTTTCCTACACTAGAAATTCGCAACCATTTCTCAACGTACCGTACTGAATACTTAGGTACTTCTGATAACGAGGTCTCTATCATAGCCTAGAATGTCATTATAATCATCATTATGAACAATTTTTCCTACGGTACCAACCTTGAAATCATGAAAAAAACTCAACTGTTAACAAGTTTTTTTTTTTTTTAGCCTTTGTAAAATAGCTGATAATCTTTAAACGCCTGAACGGATTTTCTAGAATCATAGCTAAGGACACTCGATCAAGTCACCTTTCAACCGAAAAAAACTAAATCTAAATTGGTTCAGCCGTCTGGGAGCTACAATGTCACATAAAGACATAGGTAGACACAGATACACAGGTACCTAAAAGTTAGAATAAAGTTTTTTCGTGATTTTTTACCGACTTCCAAAAAGGAGAAGGTTCTCAATTCGACTGTATTTTTTTATGTTTGTTACCTCAGAACTTTCGACTGGATGAACCGATTTTGATGATTCTTTTTTTTCTTCTTTGTTTTCAATTTGGTCCAGTTCTGTTATTTTAATGAAATCGGTTTTTTCTATTGATCCTTAAGTAAAAGTTATTCATAATTATGAGAATAATGACTTATTTTTGTGTCAATACCACAAATATTGTACCTTTGTTATGACGACGTAACAATAATACTTGCTTTTTTGCGCCTGCGCATCCGCCATCATCATAGCATTCCTTGTGTAAATTCACATTCTAATCTGGTCAAATCGTGAAAAGAATCAATTTAAGGCCGCAATAACATAAACCACGGCTCTGATTACACTCTGCCGTTAAACCACAGATTAAATAATAGAATAATACGTTAAATCGCCAACGACGTTGCCGTAAACAAAGTTCACTCGTAAACTGGTTAGGTGTTGTTTGTATTTTTGTAAGCCTCGGTCTTTAAGCCGCCTAACCCAGCTACAATTGCAACTACCATTAAAAAAGCCAAAACTTTTTTTTTATTATCAACCTTTCGTGAAACCTTTCCACTGATGGGACATAGGCCTTCTCAGAGGCCTCTAATCCACCATGCAGTGGGCGAAGTACGAGTATTCGATACGTATCGAATTCTATATAAATTTTGAGTTTTGAAATTGGAATTTGTATATAACTCACAATCTTATATGTATATGTATGTCACGAGTGAATCGGCTTCTTCTAGGCAAGCGTGCTCCATCGTAGACCGCATCATCGCTTAACATCAGGCGAGTTGGTGGTCAAATGCAAGCCTGTTTATGCATGACAAAAAATGTATGTATATCAGTCTCTGGCAGCCATTGTACAAGCTTTGCTTAGTTTGGGTTCAGACGACCATGTGTGCAAAAATGTCCCGAATATTTATTTATTTTACAGATATAGGTCTGTGATATAACTCGATACTTATTTTATGTAAGAAATATATTTGTATTTCGCCCACAGTTGTAAATGATATTCGCAATCTCATCCGAAGACTAACCAGTTGACAGAGCTATCTTTTTTGCACATTTTCAACAGTAAATAATCATCACCGATATTCTCCTTTCTAATAGATTTCTTAAGAAATCGTTCTTTAATCCTCCAGTAATACTCATAACTGGCGGAGTCCCAATCAGGGTTATTACCGCTAATCAGAAGCAAACACCGGACGTGACCGGACGTGCCGCGCGCCTTCCGCCAGAGATAATAACAGCTCAGATAAAACAGTTATCTGGGTACCCGCTAATTGCGGCTTCACCTAAACCGAACCACACTAAAATTACCTATAAGTAAGGCTGTATATTCGATCTCAGCAGAATGTAGATAGAAGGTGGCAATGAATCAAGTAAAGGCAGTTAGTACAGCAAAAAAAAATACTCGTAGTACAATTCGTAGAGTTATTGTAGAGTACTACGACTTTTTTTTTTTGAGTTTCTATACTATAAGTTTTTTAATTTCGGTGAGCCTTTACCACAGAAAAGAGAATTTCTCACTTCAGTGGCCTTAACGACCGCTACTAGCTATTAGTTAGAGATAGAAAAATACTTTTTGATGATTTTTAAATTTTTTTCGCCATCCTATAATGTATCATGTTTTTTTAATACTATAGTATTAAAAAAAATTGTGTTGTTGTGTTGAGCAGTATAAGCAATGTTGTCCTTAAAACATTGTCCAATCGGTTTTTAAATTATCGCTCGCAGTTTTTTTTTTTAATTACCCATATATACCTAGCTGTTGAGCGCAGCCTTAACAAATAGTCGAGTTTCGTTCGCCCCCGCCACGCTACTGTACCATATCTCCCTTGTTTCTCTGATCTGAAATGGCAACGATGGTAATATTACAATATGAATAATTAAGACAAAATTATTTTTCATTTTATTGCATAACTTTATGAACGGCTCACATAATTCAGCGACAGTCGTCGAAACGGCCGGAGATCAAATTTCAATTAAAACTTATCACATTAAGTGGTGTAGAGCGCGCATTAAATTAATAAAAACACGCCTCGGGGAGTGATACTCGTACCATGTTATGTACGGTTGACACTTGTTTTACAAAACAAACGACGAATCAAAATTACGAATGCTACATCTAAGATATTTTTACCTGTAGATAGGTTGTGCCCGCCACTATATTGACTAGACGAATGCAAGGCACAGTATCATACTCGTTACAGCCGTCTCTCAGTCACGCACTATGAGTGGCCGGCAACACATCGCAAAAGTGTTTTAGCAAAAATAATTGTAATAAAATGCCTTCCTGTGTCTTTATAAACTGCACAAACTACACACGCTCTGTGAGAGACAAGAAAAATGTTTCATTTCACGCGTAAGTATTGTATTTTTTTATTAAAACAGAAAAATAATATAAATTGTTTTATCTTAGGCGGCTGTTGTCACTACGAAGTGTATGAGCGAGATGTGTAGATCGTCTTGTGTGAGAGAGTGATAAAGATCGCAGCATAGTCGATGACCAAATCCGAATTCAGACGATCACCACGGCGGCGGCGGTCGCTACTTTTAGTTAGTTTTTAAAGCGGTGTTGTTCGCCTATACCGTCTGTATTATATTACATCTCACTTTACTACATGGTTTAATGTATACTCCGCCAGGCTAGGTTATGCTATTCCGAGACACAAAGGTCGCGTGGGTGACACAAGCCTACGTCATCGACGCTGAGTTAAAGTCGCTAACAGACGTGACGGATTTGGTTGACGGACCGCCGTCCAACCAACGGGAGGGAAAGAGAATTTTTTCTCTTTTCTGTTGATCAGACGGTGGTCCGTCAGCCAAGTTAACACGTCTGTTAGAGCTATAACAAATGTGTCGATTTGGTTGACCTCAACCGCCGCCTGACCAACGGAAGAAAGAGAGGGAAGTATGTGGTTCTCAATCTTTCTCACCGATGGTTGGACGGCGGCCCGTTAAATAAATCCACACGTCTGCTAGCTACTATACCATTAGCATAAAATCATAATCCCCATTTTTTTGTGTTTTATTTAAGGGGGAAGCCAATAATACTATGTGGTTTTGATTTGAATAATATTTTTATATCAAATTCGTCTTTAATTTTTCTTGATCCGAATAATAAAGATAAGAAATGCTTGTTTTTTTTTTTTTTAAATAGTATTTCGAGTGTCTGTGTTAATTGCAATGAAGTCGTAACTGGACAGTGGCGTAGGCTTTTGTCAATTCTGGAATATCAGATCTTGTTTTATTGGGTCATGGACTGCTAGTAACGTGTACACACGATGCCAGTACCTTGAACTTAGAACAAAGGCATGTATGCGAGACCAGGACCACATGCATATAATCAAACGACGCTAATTATGTGCGTCGTGTTCATGACTCATAACTCTGTCTCTCTTTGTACACATTGTTTAATTATCTCGATTATTAAAAATAAGAAATACATTTTTGAAAAATTTGTGTTACTCTCTAAGTCTCCACTAGTCGCACTAGGACCTTCGTCTAATGATAGGTACCATCACAGGTCACTGTGAGATAAACAATCACTTATACAAAATTGGAGCCACAGACAGCCCTCTGTGCCGAGGATGTCTACAGGAAAACGAGACCATGGAGCATGTACTACTGCATTGCAAAGCCACAGAAGTCATACGATTAAGAGACGCTTTGAAGAAACTCAACAACAAGTCTTCAATACCACAACACCTGACGAAATAGGGGTAGAACAGTTTAGGTTGCGATCCAAATCCGTGCTCCGTCATCTTAAAGAGCTTTTTGTGTAGGCTGGCAGGGGCAAATGCATAATACGCCCCAAGCGGGATGGCAGTGTAGGTCTTATCACCCCCACTTTGAATTAAAATAAGTGGTCACCACCATCCCGCTATAAACCGTCGCTTCGTTTGCTCGCGCACACATCTAGCGTTTCCAACCGCCGCCACTTCGAGTACCGAACAGTCTGTGACAAGCAAGTCGCGCTCGCCATCACCTCGCGACCAGCTCATCTTTGAACCAAGGATCATCTACAACAACATCCATCTCCCGTAAGTGATTTCCAAACTAACTTCTGTACTAACTTTGCATTTCCATACCATATTTAGAAATATACCATACTAGCTGCGCCCTGCGGTTTCACCCGCGTGGTGATGAAAATTGGTGATGATGATAATGATCAAAAGTAGCCTATGTGTTAATCCTGAACATAAGCAATGTATATTCAAAAATTTTACAAATCCATCCAGCCGTTTCTGCGTGATTGAGTAACAAAACATCCATCCATCCAAACTTTTGCATACGATATTTGATATTAGTGTGATTTAGAAAGGTTTAGTAATTTCATCAAAATATACGTCTGTTTAAACATTTTACGTTTCCTTTAACCCTCTAAACTATGTGCTTCACAAACCGCAGTGAGTGTAGGTGCTCTCCGAATAGAGATGACGTGCAAATCACGCGTGGAACCGATAGAGTGCCGATAGAGATCGTAGAGTCGATCGGTGCAAAACTAGTGACGGAACCAACCTGACTGGTGAGTCGCGGACAGAGAAGGTGTAGAGACGAACTGTGCGTATAACTTTTTTGTGTTGTCTTTATGAGCATTCTTAAACTATCATTCACTATCATTATAACTAGGTAAGTGTTAACTTTTAGATTCTAGAGCACAATCCCATAATAATATTTTATAGCACTTCATTGTGACGACCGTATGTCTCCGTGGTTTTAAAAACAAGGAAGGCCTGCGTTTGATTCCCGGCCAGAAAGATATTTTAAATGATGAGGTTGAATTTTTACTCTATATATGTCATATGTAAAATGTAAAAACTTCTAGTTAAAATGTCACAAAAATAATTATTTATAATATTGTAATGATGCTTTTATGTTATTAGCCGCTGTTGCTTAGCTTTGTCAGTTTGTTGTAGTCACGTTTTCGACGTAGGCATACTCCAGTATTTTCCATGCATTTCTCTCTCGCTTTTATCATTCAGTCTAGCACACATCTTTGATTAAATGTATCTTCCCACCGTCTTTTTGGTCGTCCTTGTTTATTTCACATTAAAATATTTTATTTGCGTCACAAAGTTTTCAAAGCTTTTAATAAGTAATTAGTGTTCAAATATTATTATGGAAACTGACGTGGTTTTCACACATTTCATTTATATTACACGGGAATTATTCACGTAATTCAAAGCAAAGCAAAGCAAATGTTTCAGTGCAAAGAGAGACGCTTCTGCGCGCGCGCATTCATCTTGATAAAGACCGCCGAATGCGGTTGAAACTATAGTCAGAGTATCCGGCCTAATCTTACGTGAGTAATTCCCGTGTAATATAGATAAAATAGTATTAAAATATTTCTCGCATCTCTACAGAAGCCGTGTGCTGTGCAGTGCAGTTCGCGACCGCACCTTGTCAGCTCGCAAATTGACGTGGATTGTTGTCGGCGATCTTTGTCACGCTCGCCTGACTGCAGATAACTACCCCATTGCCAATACGTTAGTACAAATTTATGCTCTAAAACCTAATGGAAGAGATACCCTATTAAATTATGCAAAAAGAAACATATGTTAATCCAGGGTAGAGGTAGGTAACTTCATACCAAATTTCATTTGAATCCGTTCAGCTGTTATGGCGTTGAGTTCAGACAAACATACACACTTACATACAAACTTTTGCGTTTATAATATCAGTGTGATGTGATAACTGCACTAATATTGACCAATAATCTGTTTTAAATAATAAATTAAACCTCAAATAAAAGAGCTGATAATCTTAAAACGGCTGAAAGGATTTTCTTGGATCATAGCGAAGTACTTACTCTCTCAATCAAAACACCTTTCAAACTAAAAAGTAATCAAAATCGGTTCAGCCGTTTGGGAACTACGATGCCACACACAGATACACACCTTAAACGTATAACACCTTTCTGCTTGGACAAAAACTGACTTCAAAATGAGCAGGCACTAGAACTAAATTAGTGATATTGCCAAATCAACAGGTGCTCGAAGAAAGTTATTCATAATATGTAATTGGAGCTGGTTTAAAAACTACTAAACCAAAGTTGATGAAATTTCTGTGAAACCTTGAAAACTTGTCTACGTAATAAATTTTGCCCACGAGTGTATCGAGTATAATAATTAGGACGGACGAACGAACAGACAGATAGACGGGCAGACAGAATGAACTGTTTTACCATTCGATGATTTTAAGAATATTATTTAGTTAGGCAGTTATGTGTATTCAGTTAAAATTGTTTTGATATAGATATTTTTGTCTACGTCAATGGGCGCTTCCACAGAAAAGATAATTAAAAAGAACGGAAATGAGAAGGAAACCCTGTCGCTAGGTATTGTGACAGATATGTGATCGAACATTCTTATTTATGTAAACGCGTCGAACTCCGCGTTACAGTTGCTATTGGTTTATATGCAAGTGGATACATCAAATTTCTTACAAAAATGCCTTGACAGCCGTTCTAATTTTGGCCGCTTCCATGCCGATTCGATAAGTCTTCACTATCCCACCGCTGGGCACGGCTGCCCGGCGCCGGACGCGAGTGCGAGCTGTCAATTCAACGCTAATCTCTAATTATACGAGCATTATTTCATTTGTGAACGGCCGCAGTCCACCACGCACTGGACGTCAGCGCGTCGAGTGGACCTCTATGAATTAGAATCACCTATTTATAAGCTTTTATTTAACTTCCAATGTTTGTATGTTAGCTTGTTTGTTTAGTTTAGGTCAAATCTTGCAAGGTGAATTAGAACCACTGCCTCCAAACCAATTTTGCTGTGATTCGCGTACACTTTAAGGGCCTTACTTAAAAACGTTACTCAAGTTGAAATACGCTTAAATATGCTCCGTCTCGTTTTCGCATGTGTGACGATTGCCGTCAGCGAGAAGTTGAGAGAGCAGTTTAAAACATAGATCAACTTGAGTAACGTTTTTAAGTAAGACCATAAGTTCTTTAGATAGTGACAATACCTTCAATATTATGTAATTTCCAATATTGTAATATTTTCAAAATAGCCACAAGATGGTGAATAGTGTATATTTTTTCTTAATGTTAATGTTTCTTTTTAATGCCATAGGCGGCAAACAAGCAGACGGGCCGCCTGATGGTAAGCACAGTCACCTATGGATACTTGTAACACCAGAGGCATGACAAATACGTCGCCGACCCTTTAAGACTCTATTAACTCCCCTTTTGAAGAACCCCATGTTATAGCTTCTCGGAAACACCGCGAATGGTAGCTCATTCCATATGAGGCAAGAAAGATCGTGTAAAACGCACAGTATGCGATTTCCACTGATCTATGATATGTGGATGCACTTTCAAACGGTGGCTAGTGCGATGATAAAACGGCGACGCCGGCATTAGATCGAATAGTTCTTCAGAACACCCTATTGTATATGCGATAAAAGGTACAGAGAGAATCAACCTCTCTGCGCATGTTGAGCATGGGTATCAAACTTCGATCAAATTTTTCGAAGGTCAAATGAAAGAGCTTGAAGAGGGGAAAACGATAATCACACTAAATTCAATATGGCCGCCGCTCCAAGATGACGGATTACATTTTCTTTGCTAAAGCTAAAGCTTGTTAATGTTTTTTTACTATTTAATTATTTAACTATAAGTAGAACCTTGAGTTAAGGCTGCTCTCACCGACAATTTTGTCTCGGTCTCTCGTCTAATGAGACAGTATATTGTTCCGCACAAATGTGCAAAACAGAAAGCTCACTAAGTGACTTTATGAACAAAATTGTTGATGAAAAGTCACTGAGTGAGAATTAAAAGAAAATGTGGTTTAAATAACAGATTTTTTTTCGCAGTTTAAAAAACAAACAAAAAAACTGTAAAATCGCTAAACATGAAGATCCTGGTAAGTATAATGGGACAAACTTTTTAAATTATTGCATTGTTATCGGGCCTTGAAAAGTGTGCAAAATTTCAATTTAATTCCACGTTTTGAAGTAGATGAAAATCAAGTTCAAAGATTCCATTACATACATACATAGCAAGCTAATAAAAGCGTGTTAAAACAGTTTAGACTGCCCTTATACCGTTGAAGGCACTAGATAGCTTTACCTAGTCTGTGGTTGATGGTCTAAAGACAATCCAAATGCTCATGATCACTCCCAGTTGAAAACTGATAAAATTAATTGTTTAACAGTTAAAACCAAAATGTAAATCCGTTGAGCACCACTGTGGAACAGTGGAGTGGAGGCATCAGGTATGAAATACATTAAACATCGCTCCATGAATATTACCGAGGCAGCGGCCTGTGAGGCAGCCCTGCCTCCGTTTACATTATTCACGGTGTGATTTTATATTTTGAATAAAGATTCGTAATTTAGAATCGAGATTTTATTTCTATATATATAGTACATATATATACAACTAGCGACCCGCCCGGCCTTCGCACGGGTGTAAGTTTTATTATATAGTAGCGACCCACCCCGACTTCGCACGGGTGTAAGCTAGGCCTTCGGCCTCGCTACTATGTCCCGCTCCAGGTACACAAAATTTCATCAAAATCGGTCCTGCCGTTTTTTTATGTAAGAACTACGTAGTATGTACTAGAATACATTTTTTAAAAAGATGAATAAATCGCTAAAGCCTTTCTCAAGTTATAGCGTGACCAGGAGAAGTAGGGGTTCATTTATATATAATCGGTCCAGCCGTTCTTGAGTTATAAATGGTGACTTTCTCACTATCAACATAGTATAAAATAAAGTCGCTTTCCGCGTCTATCTGTCTATATATCTGTTAACTCCTGCTAAACCACGCAACGGATTTTGATGCGATTTTCACTATCAGTTTAATAATTTTACACAGAACTTTATCTATATAGTATATTATTTGTACTTTATTTTATACTATGTAGATAGAGATAAAGACACCATTTATAACTCAAGGACGGCTGGACCGATTTCCATTTATAACTCAAGAACGGCTGGACCGATTTTCATTTATAACTCAAGAACGGCTGGACCGATTTTCATTATCTTCGATTTGTTGGATTTGGGTTTGTCTCCGGCCCAAATAACAGTATTACAATAACTGAAAATTTCACGATTTTTTTTACGAATACAATTTATTTTCACATACATTTTGTATGGAACAGCAAGAGTTGAAAAAGAATATAAATTGCATTACAGAAAAAAAAAATTACATCTAAGTCAAAGGAGGTTGCTTTTAAGCCTTTATCCATTTCCAAAGTGAATGAATAAAATTGTAATGAAACAACATTAAAGTAAGTAATAAGTGTTTCCATTAATCTGCGGCGGAGGTCTATGCGACGCGCGGCGATAAATTAACGCGGGGCCATAAATCGCGCGACTTCAACGCCAGTTACTCGCGCGAGCGGACAGTGTCCGCCCACCGCGCCGCCGCCCGCATGAGTCGCTGTCTCCACGCACTGCTTGACCGCTTGAGTTACCGTCTACCGACACAAACGTACCTATTATGAGAGCATATTATGACATCAGTATTAATAGTACTGGCTACTTACTGACTGACAATTTATTTTTTAACATAATAATTAAGATAGTACTTATCTATACATTAATTGATATAGGTTGGTAGAAAATATGGTTAATTTAATAATTAAAAAGTTCCGGAAATTCCAACATAAACGTAATTTTTTTCGCATAACCTACATATATCGCAAAGCTACAGCTACAGGCTTTGTCACTAGTAATTGAGTGCCTGGAGAAAATATTTTACGAAAATATGCGGAAATACCCGCAGGTATACTTACTTAAATTTCGACCGATAATCGATGAAACTCGTTAATAACTGACTCGCAATCTTTACAAATCAACCAATATCCCGTGCTCAGTACAAAAGCAGAGGTTTTATTAATTACTCTCAAGCGCCTTGCAAGTAACTAATGTCAATGCGTCCAAATCGGACGCCACCGAAACAAATGTTCGACTACCCGCATGGAGGTTGAAGATTCCTTCCTTTTGTTGTGCATTAACATTTTTAATTTGGCTAGGGCTTACTATCAACTTTGCTTAGAGTAGGTAGTGTGAATTCTCTACTGAATAGTTAATAGTTTTACCTCTTTCATCATGAAATCATCATTTAAGTCTCAATGCCAAAAAGTTAAATAATATCATATTTAAAAATATATATGTATGTATATCAGTCTCTGGCAGCCATATTACAAGCTTTGCTTAGTTTGGGGTCAGATGACCATGTGTGCAATAATGTCCCAAATACTTATTTATTTATTTTTAAACTAGCTTTTTTGCCCGCGACTTCGTACGCGTAGATTTTTATATAAACCTTCAATCCTTTTTTCTTCCCTTGCGCAAAATAACATAGCCTATACTTCAATCTGGTCATAGCTAAGCATATTCGTGAAAACCGCATTTAAATCCGTCCGCATTTTCTTCCAGGGGTTTAGGAGATGTGCGTGAACAAACATACATAAATTCTAAAAACTGCCTTAACATGTTCAGCTGCTTATTTTAAGTCGCCCTGTGTGAAGTATTGATAGAAGCATAAAAGTAATAAATAACACCGTCAACAGTTTTCAAATCAAAAAGATAATGTGACCACAGTGCAGAGCATGTTTTGAAATTTTCTTTTTGTCTAAACCATTAAAAGTATATCATGTCATGTCGTGATGATATACATCTCTGAAATTTGACTGTCCAGTTTCGCTGGGCACGGAACCCTGACATAATCAATCAATCAATCAATCATTTATTTTATCAATTTGGTACAGTTATGTACACTTTTGATCGTCAAAACCTTTACAATGCAATAATTAGTTATAAAAATGTATGAATATGTAATAAATATCTTATATTATTATGTCAAATAAATTATACTTAATTCAATTTTATACAATGTCAATATTAGCTATAGTCAAAGATTTCCAAGCCCGTTTGTCCTCTAAAAAGTCATTATAATGCTTGTCTTAACACGCTCTTGGCTAGTTATTTCTTATTTCTCGTGCATTTGTATGTATACCTTGATTAAAAAGCCATGAAATGGAACTACTCTATTTATCTGTTAAAATATCACAGTAAAATAAAATTATTTCTTTATTCTTATTGCAAATATACACTTTCTTCTTCTAGAAGCTAAGTTTATATACCCTGCATAAAGGGTGCAGCAATGACTTATGTAGCGGCTGTTCACAAAACCAGACCACAGACATAAATATATACATTTATGTATAGTTACTACTACATAAATATTATATATACTATTCAAACTTAACATAGGGTGAAGTAATTTTACAAAACAAAAAAAAACATACTTAGTGTGATAGGTTACCTACTTAATTATATATGAGATGATAAAAAACTTATGACGCTACTTTCTTAACTATTTATATATCGATATTTATTTTCTAATTATTATTTTCTAAAATTTATAGTCGAATAAATCTTTTATCTCGTAATAACATTTTTGGGTTAGAAACTTACGAAGTTGGTTCAGGAAAAATGTTATTATTTCTTTCTTTCTTTATTGCGTCCGGAATTTTATTGTATAGGTTTATTTTCATGTACAAAGGGCCTTTTTTGAATATTTCTATTCGCGGGACTGAATTAAAATAGGATGCGGTATATTTTGTGTTTTAAATGCTAACATAGAATAAAACCAAGAGAATGTAATACTCCTACTCCATGCACTGGAATGAACCACCAAAGAGGTTGTAAGGCCTATAACATGCTTGATCTACACGTTCATTCATCTAAGAAGGTTAAGGAACCTTTTTTAAATTTAAACTGATTAACCGAATGACAGTTGACAGTTTCAAAATTTTCATGGCTATGTCAATAACATTCTCTTTACTTTGGATCTCCTTGCTTGAGGCTATGTGACGATCCTCATATTACGTTTCGTGTAACGAAGAAATAAATCATTGATTTTTATTTTCGTTTATGTAAAAATAAAGAATTAAAATAAATGATATAAGGTAGCCTATGTTTTAATCTGGTAATTTCTAAGCATATTCGTGAAAACCGCATTTAAATCCGTCCAGTGGTTTAGGAGATGTGCGCGGACAAACAAACAAACAAACAAACAAACAGACAAAAATTCTAAAAACTGTCCTATCGTGTTCAGCTGCTTATTTTATGAGGACCTGTGTGATTTTTTTTTTGTTATCTCGCAATTACAGATTTTTTTATCTCTACGTTTTTATTATACTTATGTATGTATTATGTATATATGTATTATGTATGTATGTATAGATAGAAGATAGATAGATGTATAGATAGATATAATACTTTTTTTTTTTTTTTTTTATTAGATACTAACTTTTATTTATAGTTTCACCTATCCCGGTGTCTGTCTGTATGTCTGTAATCAAAACTTGCATGTAAAATTTGACCCACTTCCCGGTGTCCGACAGTAAAGTAAAGTACAATTATATAATATTAGTATTTATTATGGAGACTGACGTGGTTTTCACACATTTTATTTTAATTACGCGAGAATTACTCAAGTAAAATTGAGCCGGTTACTCCGACTATAGTTGGGGAAAAAAACGAAACGAATGCGTTTTGTCTGCTATTATATTTAAATTTATTTGAAAATTTTCGATCGAGCTTAAATTTTGAATACCTATACCACCTATACCTACCTACTTATAAAGTTCCGATGACAGTACATTACTATGGTGCAAGCGAGCTGATTTGATGATGGTGATGGTGGACAACACCACTCTTCACAAAGTCCAGCAGTGGACTAGTATGATGATGATGAAGAGCCATAGAAAAGATATATCGACAGTTTCCGGTGGAAGTTGACTGAGCGACGCTGGAGGGGGCGCTTCAGGTGAAGGTGAAGTTATTTTGAAATTTTTGCAACAAAAATGGTGCACCTAAAAATACGGGCTGAATTTTTTATTTTAAATAAGTTTGACATATGCAAAATTTGCGCATTAATTTTTTTTTCAAATCAATAAAATCGCGCTCCAAAAATTAGTCCTCTTTAAAAGAACTAGTACTTTTCTAGAAATCAACGCACTTAGAGACGTTAAATTTTACCCCAAAATCCTTATATAATCTAGATGAATATTAAGAACAAACTTTGCGATATCGATCCATCTCTTAGGGGGTTTAATCGACCCCTAAAGTTAGTATGAAAATAAATGCACAGTACACTCGGTTATAATAAAATATTTCTATCTACACATATAGCTCAATTTTGAAGGTTAACTAATAAAATTCTGCTGGAAATTATGTAAGTCGATTTCGAAGTAAAAAATACAACTCACAAAGCTCTAGTCTAAGTCCTCATTTACCGTGGACAAAGTCTAACTTTAAACATGAGGTCCACCGAAGCCGAACTAACCCAAAGTGAAAATTAAAACTGCATTGCGCCTCTGTTTCTCGTATTTATTCGCGCCTGTAGAATTACGTACAACCAGAAAACAAGAAATACGAATGTGCCTCGTTGTACCAGTAACTGTTATTTAGTCTGTACCTCGGGTCCGGTTTCGTTTCGTTCCGGTCCTTGGACCTTGTACTACATTCTGCACATTATTCTTTTGCGGCATGCAACAACGTTTTGTTAATTTTGCAAGGAATTGCGTTTCTGGTTGGTGAAATGTTTATATTAGGAATAAATATAACTTTACTTGTGTTAAATAATGTTTTCATTACTCATACTCGGAAAGTAGGTCTGAAGTTGCCTGAGGAGCGGGTTGAAGGTAGTATATTTCAGCCCTAGGGAGAATCACTTTCAAGTGACAGTTGACAACTGACAGACACTCAAATTATAAAAAAATAACTAGTTCTATTTTCACATTTGTATTGAACCATGTTCCAACTTTCGAATTTTTTTTCTCCTCAGAGGATTATGGTCCCGCACTTCTCGTGCATTTGCCAGTCGTTCATGTTTTTATTTTTAGTTTCCTTGTATTCGTAATGAAAAGCACATTGTTTACCTCGGGGTTAAAGACTTATTTAGTTCCTCACCCTGTCTCGGGACTAAATAAGTTACTTTCAACCCTAGGTTAACAATGTATACGATTACAAGTTATAAAGAATAAACAAGCCGCTTAAATGAGTCGTATTTTTTGTAGACCTCTGTGTGTGTTTGAATGCTACGCCGTAGCATAAACGTAGGGCGTAGAATGTGTTTTTTTTTTAACGAATTGTCGAAAAAAGCGAGTTTTCCCGTGATGGCTGATGATGGTATTCCTAATGAAAAAACCTAAAAGAATAAAAAAATGAAAGAATATAAATAATTATTTAATTTGAAAACAAACAAAATAGTGCATTTTCCAGGTTTTTTTTTAACTCTTTAGAAGGGTATGAATTTTATGTGTTAATTTGAATAAGTCATCTTCGATAATCTCAATTAAATCTATTACTACAAAAAAATTCTAACCTGACTAAAATCCAAAGGTTAAATTTAGTCGACTATAAATTTATTTTTCGTTTAGATTAACTAATCAGGAATCAAGACGAAGAGTAATCAATTTTTGTTACAATAATGTAGAAAAAAAAATGCTGGTGAAATCGTAGCCCGCCGCAGATTATGCCTATAGCTAAAGTAAATAGGTAAACTTTTCCAAGATTTTTCTCAGTGGAGTGCCTTGAAACCTGTATTTGACAAGGATTATGCAAATTAATTGGGGAAAGTATGAAATAACGAGAACCGCTTGATTTGTGCAAAAACTCGGGGAGGAACAAGCTTTGTTTTTTACGAGCGGCGAGGAATGAAGTTACTCGGGAATAGTTGAGGGAGCAATTCTATTGGGAATTAATTAACATTTGGATTTAGTCTACTTGGTTGTCGATGTTAAAATAAATTTATTAATTTATTCGATATCGTACAAAAGACTGTTTAATACTCAATAATTTATTGCATATTATAAAATTTACATAAATACAGGGCCCCGATTCCACTAAACCAATTGTTTTTCAATTGTTAATGAAATGCCTATTTTTTTGACCCTTTATCTACACAAAAAGTGTCAAAAGGGTAATTTTTGAGGCAATTCATTAACAATTTAGAAACAATTTTGTTTTTCACTTCTGAACATTTATCTATACCAAAAGTATCAAAAGGACAATATTTGAGAAAAATCATTAACAATTGAAAAATAATTGGTTTAGTAGAATCGGGGCCCAGATCTTAAGGCAGCATGTTTAAGGTAGCGCTATCACATAATGACACTAATTGGATAATTTGTATTTTAAATACTCGGGCACATAAATAGTAACATTTTGCAAGCAAAGCTATATAGACCAGGGTAGATAATTTTTGAAACCAAAAAAAAATATAGTAGGGAAAATATTATAAAAATGAAAGGAAAAATAATTTACGCGCGATCGGAGGTCAGGAAGGGGAAGGGGTGAGTTTTTAAGGGTAAAAACGGTTTATCTCGATTTCCGACCAAACTACAAGTCCTACGGAAAAAATCACATGGCAAAGTTGTAGGTAATAAAAAGATGTACAACTTTTATACACACTTTTTTCACATAACCTCAAAAATTATGTGAAAAAATGAAATTTTTGGTTTTTTATTTTTCTTTTACAAAAATATTTAATTTAGTAAAGGAAAAACATCGTGAAGAACCCAGTATGTCCAAGAAGCTCAAAGTTCAAAGATTTATGACATTCACTAACATGCACTGGGCCAGCATGGTGGATTAGAGCCCATCTTCTCTCTCTCTGAGAGAAAGCCTGTGTCCCATCAGTGGGAATATGATAGGCTGCCGATGATGATGATATTTAACAAGGCGATGTGCCGATGACATACCTGTTTGTACCCATAACGTATTGAAGTCAGATATAAGGTTTTCTATAAACTCCAATCTGACATCCGATCTTCCAAACATAAAACTAAGATCTCTCAAGAAACTATTGTGTGATATTTATCACGCGTATTTGCCTACACAAAACATAATGTTTAATCTGGGAAAGAGAAAGCACTCGTTGTAAATAAGAGTCCATATCTCCTCAGCATTATTATTTGTGGTTTTGTGTACTCACTTCATTAGGAGAGTAAGAAAATATACGCAGAGAGTATCTTATACTATAGTAGAGCTTGGCTAGAGCAACTAGAGTTCAAGATTGTACTGTTATTTTTTATTGCGTATACCTATAACCATGTTGTTTTGTTTGCTCACTTCTACTTCAGATTGGGATAATAACAAAAAAAAGTATGTTAATATTTTAGGCGTAATAGCCGGTATGGTCGGCAAATGAAACAATACAGTTGTTTGGTTTTTTTTGTAAGGTTATCGGACTGTTTCTTTTTATAATCTTATAAAAAGGCTGACATTAATAGAGCCAAACAATGAAAACAATATTGAAATGTGTTCAAAATAAAGAAAAATATAAGCATTTTAATGTTTTGCTAAACAGAGAGCCTACTATATTACTTGCGTATGACGTCACGTGGAAGAACGCCATGTAAACTTCATATACCTTGACTGAAACTTAAAAGCTTATATCTCAGAGCTTTATTATCCGATTTAAAATAGTTTCTTCAGTAAGTGTATTAAATTTAATTGTTTTTCAATAAGCGTTTTATTTTTGACAAATCAAACACCTGTCTGATTGCCTATTTTATAAATAATAACAAGTTATGACAGCCCCGTTAGCTCAGTTGGTAGTGTACCTGTCTTCTACGCTTGGGGGCGTGGGTTCGATCCCCACCTAGGACAAACATTTGTGTGATGAACATTTGTTTTTGTTCTATATCTGGGTGTTAATACCTATTTAATTATGTATTTAAATATATATATATATATCAGTCTCTGGCAGCCATATTACAAGCTTTGCTTAGTTTGGAGTCAGATGACCATGTGTGCAATAATGTCCCAGATATTTATGAATGTCAAGAAAAATTGAAATTTGTTGAATCCTTTCCATGGATTAATCATTTATTTTAATTATTTATTCATACTCCATTTCTTTAGGCTCTACGATAGCACTGACAAATACACAGACAGAGACAACAGAAATTATCAAAAAAAAATGTTTAAATTGTCTAATGCGGAACGGTGCTTCTAAGCCAATGTACTAATCTTTATCAACAACTTTTACTTTGAGACCGATATCAATTATCAATTGTGGTTTCCACCCTAGTAAACCATTCGTGTTCTCCATTCTAGAACACAATTTGTGGTCTCCGCTCTAGAACATATAATTCGTGTTCTCCACTCTAGAACACAATCAGTCTAGAATATAATTCGTGGTCTTCACTTTAGAAAAACATTCGTGATGTCCACTCTAGAACCCCATCGTAATCTAAACTCAAAATGTTCACTGTCTGATCTAATCCAATGTTATTTCTGCTGTCCGTCCAGAGTATAACGTATCCCGTGAACTCGCCTGTACCTATCTCTCGACTCCCAGATAAAGCCTATAATATTTGCATAGAGAGCGCCGGCCGCGGTCGCTCTTCATATTTACTGCTTTATTTGTCCACAACTACTTAATTTTATGGCCCTTACAATGTACCTACTCGCCGATGTAGCAGTTGTACTCGGTTGTAGCACCACTTGATATTAGATGTTATCTCGTCTGTCCCTATGGTTTGGATAAACTAAAGCAAGATGCTCAGTTCGGTTAAAAGAACGAGCTTTATCTACACACTTTTCAAATATGATTGAATTTTGAAGTTCAAATACAGCAAAGGAAAGGGAGCAGCATAATTATACAATTTTTTTTATTATTATGCTGGCACTTGACCGCCACCTCGCATTATCTGCCGAGCCAAGTATTAACAACTGATCTGACATTTTCCATGAAATTTAGTTAATATTTGGAATCTGTGGAATGCGCTGCCTGTAAAGGTATTCCCCGATAGTTACCTACAAGCTGGGTGCTTTCAAATCACAAGTTTATGGTTATTTTTTTCTAGGCAAGCATGCTCCATCGTAGACCGCATCATCGCTTAACGTCAGGCGAGTTGGCGATCAAACGCAAGCCTATTAATAAAAAAAAATTAACGTTTTTATTAATTTGTCCTATACCTAGTCCTTAAGTTTTACTTTACCGTGCTTAGTGAAGTACGAATAACACACAGCACTTTCTCTACAAAAAATCCTCAAAATAGTATATTTTTCGGAAATAAAAGTAAAATTAAATACACCATTCAAAAACAAACTTTCAATTATACTAACTAAATAAATTTGTAACTAAATTAAACCTACATGTTTATCTTGATTTCCTTAAATATTAATCTTTTTGACATGAACATCGTATATCGATATTACTCGAGCAAATTGCAGCGTCCCCATCTACGAGGAAGGTAATTTCACTACAGACTCAATAAAATAAACTGAGTCCCAATCAGATGCGCAATCAGGTGCTCTTCACGTAAAGACATACAGCTTACATACATGTGTATGAATCCGTAAGGGTGACGAAGTAATACGCTTCAGGAGCAGGCTACAAAATCAGCGATTGTAGCGTGGCATTGCTTACTTTTACGCATGAAAAAAATCAGCTTAGGGCATTGGAGTCTATTGAGAAACGTGCCAAAAGGCTCATCGGCAATGAACCCCTATTTCAGACAAAGCTTCTTAGTCTAGATTATCGGCGCACAGTTATAGTCTATCGGTTTTTATCTGGTATATTTCGGAGAATGTGCATCGGCTCTACATGATCTTATATAACCTCCTACCCATTTTTATGTCTGACTGCCAGAGTAGGCACGAAAAGCCGACACTGCTTTATGGATGATATTCCGAGAACCTGTAGGAAGAGCTTTGATTCCACTTTTATTGTGCTAGTTTCTCTGCATCTGCTAGTTTGTGCCTGAATGGGTTGTTCCCTGGTAGTTTATAATCTGGGTTTCTTCAAATGACGGGGAATCGATTTCTTCTAGGCAAGCGTGCTCCATCGTAGACTGCATCGTCGCTTAATTGCTGGCGAGTTGGCTCTCAAAGGCAAGCTTATTATTTTATAGAAAAAAAAATTTGTATATTGTAGTTTCAGTTTCAAATTTCAGTATGAAAGCAGAAGCACCTACATACTGTGTAAGTCGTCCCATCGATCACTATTTCCATGGCCCAATAAATGTGGTACGAGTCCGCGTCACGCGCGCCATTCCGTCAACAATATTGTCTAAAGCAATTTGTATGTAAATCAATTGTTGTTAATACTATTTATGACGATGGTTATTGAGCATTACTATTTTACTTTCACAATCTATCTAGCACACGCGACTAGAACTTTTATTTTTGAAGGTCTAAGGGTGAAGTTCCGGTGTAGAAAGTATGGTGCTTAAGACAGATTAAAGAAAAAACATCAAGACAAGACGTGATGCTGGGGAATTGTTAATAAGGTAGTGTTTCGAGGATGATGGCTGTTGTACATTTTATTATATTATAAATAAGATATTTTATCGGCGTTAGGCAGTAATAGGAGATTGTATGCGCATCGATACTCCGTAAGTTATGGAGTTAATTGTGTAATTAATTTTGTATGGTATCTCGTTTCAAATCAAATAAGTGAACTTATACTCACTGCAGCTCGACGAAGTCAGATGAAGCCAGTTCCCATTCTAAGCTAGGCGTGTTCGTATAACACTTCATGTAGCTCGTATACTTAGTTTATTTTATTTCTTTGGGTAGTGGGTGGTCCATAGAAGAAGCCTAAAACCAGAAGTTAAGAAGAAACCAGATGCGAAATTATAATGACAGTAGACACCTTAATAAAATCTGAAATTTTTAATAAAAAAGCTCATCTCGGTACTCAATTCAAAACAACAGTTTGAACAACTTTCCTTCTGAAAAACGAGGAAGATTTGTCTTGGCACAATAATAATTATGGTTCCTATTCAAATGTCTTCATTTTTATTTAAAAAAGGTTACTGTACTTTTACTGTACCGCTAAACCGCTGATCAAAAAACTGTAAGCCACCATTGGACCCTAGTCGGTCTGATAAGATTAGGCTAATGATGGTGATGATTGATAGCTGCCATTGCGACATCTGTCACTTTGACACCTGTAAAAAAACGATGTAATATCAACGTAATACTCTTAGATAGCGTATACTATTTATCCATTTTCTTATGTGCTTAGTTTTGTTATAAAGAAGCACGTACACTTCTGATCAATGTAAGTACCCGTGGTCCATCCAGGTGAACTAGCTAGGAAAACGAATTGTAAATAAATAAAGTTTGTAATCTACGCAAACCCAAAAAGAGTCTAATTTTCTACAGCAGCTTTGGGCCTACTCCTTGTTTCCTGAGAACTACAATCTAGGCGTATTTAAGGCTAGAGTGAATAGATTTAGATCAACGTGTTCTATCCTAGGCCAAACCATATATTACCATCAGGCGAGTTGGTGGCCAAACGTAGATCTATTCTATAAAAAATTAAAAAACCGTAGGAAAGAAAAATGTCCTTCACAAAATATTTCGTTTCTCGAAAACCATTTTCAATAGCATGATTTAATTAACCTCGATATCCCATCTCAGACTTTCAGCTATTTATCCTTATTTACGAACAAGTTATATTAATAAGGGGATATCTCCATCTGCCGTGGAGAGTGGGCTACGCAAATAAGTAAATAAGACAACAAATCACCGCGTATCGGATTACCCATACGTTATTTATGGAAGCTGACAAGGCGATACGTGACTGGGAGGTGTGAAACGGGGTGTTTGGATGCGGTAACTTGCTAATATATACTACCTACCTATGAAATTCAATACATATACAAAAGGCAGCGTATGTATGTTTGTTCCGTATGGCCTCCAAAACGGCTGGACCGATTTCGCCGGGACTTTAACTGGCAGATAGCTGATGAAGATAAGAAGTAACAGATCAAACCGCGGGGCGTAGCTAGTTTTTTATTATTAAGATATTAAGTACGTAATGTATGGGTCAAGTTGCCTGAATTAAAAAAAATTTTTAACTTCATTTTTTGATAAATTTTCCAGAGAGAAAGCTACTTGGTTTTTTTTTTTGCTATTTTCACAGTACCAGAGCCACCAATACCATAAAACCATAAACTTATGTTACCTTTCAAATTGAGAGCTTCTACTAAAGCTTTTCATGCACTAATAGAACTCAAAGTCGCCGCACATGACTGTGCTGTAACGAGTTAAATAAATTGACTAGATGCACAAAGTGACGTACCTACTATTCATCATCATCATCAGCCTGTAGCTGTCCACTGCTGGACATAGGCCTCTCCTAATGCACGCCACTGAACAAGGTCGGCAGTTCCAGTTTTCACCCACCGTTTTACGCAGGTCGTCACTCCGCCAACTATAGAATGTTACCTATAAGGGATAGCGATGAAATGGTGAACTGTGACAAAAAGTCGTCAGAACCGTTGCATTGCAGGCCAGGCCTTACGACTTAACGTGGGTTCAAAAGAGGGCTGAAACGGCGCAGTGTGGAAAATCACGCGAACGTGAACCTTAACGCGCCAAGATACGTTTTACAGTCGCGCAAATATTCGCAATCACCTGAACAGAACCGCTTAAAACAGGTAGCCATACACAAAACCACCGCGTTACAGTTGTAGGTAAAATTCTCATACCGTATCCAAAGAGTCTATGCGCCTTGGAAACCGCAAGTCACTCGAGTCCCGTATCGCATCGCGTCGCGGACACATCCGATACAGCCTTAATTAGCCTCTTTCCTTACTCAGTCCCCAATATAATACAGAGTGATTCTCAAGTAACTGCAAAGTAAAGGGTTATCATTTTACTTATCATAAGAAACAACTCCAAAATTGTGACCACAGAAAACCCCAAAAAATGCTCCTTCATTTATTTTGGCGAGTGTTTACTTTCTGTAACTTTTTATTTTGGACACATAAGGATAACAACACTTTTAGCTCCGTTAAATAAATTCTCACCAGAATGGGCTTCATAATGATAGTGCTAGAGTGCAAATAGGAATCAGAATTGGTATCAGAATCAGTTATTTATTGCGATAAATCAGCACCGGCGACAGCCACATGTTGCCTCGGCGACCACGCTCGAGACCCACTTGAAAGTTGGAGCTGATAGTATCGGAATAACGCCGTTGGTGCAGTGAATGTACGGATAAGTGCCATGCAACAAGCTATTTTATTGACAAGTCAATTGGTACTTAAAAGGACAAAAGTACTTAAACTATCAAAAGAAAAAAGAATAAAACTCTTACCGAGTGAATCGGTTTCTTCTAGACATCGTCGTAGGTAACATGGCGGTCAAACGCAAGCCAATCTTTTAGTTTAAAAAAACCTAAGTAACATGCTAAATGTTTTATTGTAACTTTAGTCCGAAAATATATCAGACAACCACAGAAAAGAGAAGTAAATAGAACGGAAATGAGAAGAAAACTCTGTCACCAGCTATTGTGACAGATACGAGTATATGATTGAACATTATTATTTAGATCAACGCGTCAAACGCGACGCAGTTGCTGACACAGTTGCTATGGGTTTATATGGGTGCAAGTGGCTACAACAAATTTATTACAAACTTACTTTCTTACAAATGCCTTGACAGCCGTTCTATTTTAAACAAAAAAAATATCTTTTCTGTGTCAGACAACCAATAAAAAACGGCGTGAACCTCAAACTAGTTATTACGAGTCTAGACAAAAATTAGACCTAAGCTTTTATTGTCCAAAGCCGTGTCGTTATTTGTGGGTGAAAACATAAACAAAACTCATTTCGGCAGCATCCAGATAAAACGAGATAGGACCGGATAAAATACACTCGCCGATGCGAATAACTTTCACTAATAAAAAACACAGGCCTTCCCACCGTGACTCGATACCATTCGAATAATCAACAGACAAAGGAAAGTATTTTGTAAAAGTTTCATAAATCAAAACGGGAGTAAACGTCACTCGGACGATCGTAAACTGTTGCTACAGCCTACATTTATTAAAAATATATTTACTAACCACAGCTTTGCGAATTCCAAACAAAATTCAAGGGCATAAATCCAGATGAAAAAATATTCTATATGAAAGAAATACGCTGTGGCAATATTCTGCGAAAGTTGTTGTGTGATGTAAGGGTAAGGATAAAAGTGAGGGTATTAAAAAGGAGAGCAATTTGAATGAAAGCGCGGCTGCGATCCAATCTAGTGATTGCCTGTGAGAGAATACACGTTCTGAATACACAATGTTAGGAATGAGCGGAGCTCGCTAAGTGGCCGCGGATATCTTAGGCTTAGCCCCATCGCGACGTATCAGTAGTTTATTGGATTAAGGCACTACATTACATTGTTTTCCTTATAAGACGGACTGAGTAGACATTTTTGTTGTATTTTCATCCTTCATCTCAAGAACACAATAATCAGAGAAGTCTAGAAAGATTTTTTGGTTAAAATGTATACTTAGTGGCTTTTTTTTTCAATTTGTGCAAAATTTTCTAAATATTTTGAAAGTATTCGTATTCATCAAGAAGCCGTGTCCATGAAGTTCTTACAGTTTTTTTTATTTTTTTTAAATCAAGCAATTTGTACCCAAAGGCGATCTGTCCCATTCGTATGCGCTGCCGTCCAAGTGTCCGAATTACGCCAATGACATAAAACCATCATAAAATAAAACAATATTTACTCGTACATAACTATTTATTCTTCAAGTCGGCGAAGCACGTCGTTGCTGTGTTTATGGTCCCATCATAACTTTATACCATGGCTTCAACACGCTTATTTTGTCTATTTACATGCATTTTCGGAAATTCTATGGTCGTACTTAATTTAATAGACATGGCACAAAGATTGATACTCCGCTATTAAAAGCGGTAAAAGAAGAAGAAGATTCACAGAACTGGGTTAATAAAACATCTATGGCAACCACTAAATATTAGTCGTAAAATTCAAATTATTTACATTTAGACCTATTTTGGCAGTCCGCATCATCTTTGTGAGTAGGTTCACTCAGGGTAGGAAATTACATTTGGGGGATAAATTTATAAAAGCACAAAAGCTAGGAACTTGCGAAAAGTTATCGTTACGTAAACGATAGCAAATGTATGAAAAATTCAGTTTCCTTTCACGTCCGATAGAGGCGCAGTTCAATTTTTCATACATTTTGCTATCATTTACGTAACGATAACTTTTTCGCAAGTTCTCGTACTAAGGCCACTGAGCACTAAGGAAAATGAGCACTCTAAAGAAGTACCTACAGTAGTTTTTTTCTTCTTCTAACACTGACTAGATATATTCTATAACTGTAATACGAAGGCAACCCAAATAGCCAAACAGTGAAGCTAGCGTTTTTTAAACAGAAAGAATCGAAGGCGGTCCATCGTGTGGCGTTGGCAGTAAAAGCGCAGGTTCGTTTACGAGGATGGCTACGAGCACGGAGTTTTCAATTCGCCGCCCACTGCCGTCGGTGGCTTTCAATCGTTACTGCGCATAAACAAACAGTTTGCGCTTTTTACAGTTTACAGCGACCCTCGTAAACGCGACCAACAAGCTACACCGAATCAGCGGTTTGCTGCTCTAGAGATGGGATGGACAAATTCTTAATAGAGCAAGCGACTTTTTTTAATAAAATCTTTTTTCATATGCTATAATTCTGACTTGCGGATTTATTACAGAAACTTGATTGGATCGTGATTAAATGCCGTTTGCTTACTTACTCACACCATGCGCGTGAGCGAGATGGCACGCGATCACAACACAATCCAAATCACGTCCATAATAAGCCCGCTGAATTTATTTACCTTAAACAAAAGCATTAAAAGTACAACCTAGGAAATCTTCCTGAAAATGATTTGGACTTCAGAAAAGTTCAATGATCAATACCACGTTGGGCGCCAAAATAGTTTTTTTTCTAGAAAGAATTCTTATATGTGTTATTGTGCATTATAAATAATTATTTGTAGCATTGGAGCGGTTAATATTTTTGTAGATAAATGCTAACACGTTTTATCCTACAGTTTACATAAAATCTTGTGACGTCTTCCCTTCTCTAAAAGTCCCATCCTTACGTTAGCTGGATAAGGCACACACTACACAGCGCGATATTTGCATTTTATTCGCCCGGGGCCGTCCTCTGCCTCGTACCTACTGGACTGTCTTATATCAGTCAGGTAATAACCTCTTTGACGGACCATCTTGACAAAACATCTTGCAGTCAGACCACGAAACTTTCAACTCTATTCTCTATGTCATAAAGTGTTAACAAAATTAGGGATACATTTGTCGTACAAGGGGTACCGAGATAAAAGTAAACGGATTATTGCGTGTATCGTCTAGATCTGTCCGGTCGTAGGATGCTTCTGGAATGTTCGTACTTTAGATATATGAAGCAGTTTCATTATTTTGGCTGTTAGAATTTAATTGGAAATAAACTTTTGGATTTACTGCAACGATCTTCACACATGTTATTTTCAAAAGCCGGTTAACCCAAAGAGCTTAAAAAAAAACTTTATTTTTAACCGACTTAAAAAAAGGACAAGAAAAGGTTCTCAATTCGGTCCGTATTTTATTAGCATACTAAAAAACTGTTAGCGACAAATTCACTTCAAGGGATCGAAGCTCAAGCTATATTTACCTTTACCTTTTATACAAACATACCTATGTAGTATTTTTTTCGGATACCATTTCCAAATTTAATGGAACGTGATAAGTACAATCAAAATGTAAATATGAATTTATAATATGATTTACTTTTTTCCAAAACTAGAAATAAAATATAAAATAAACATTTTTGTGTTAAGATTTTTCAAAACAAAAAAATCATATTGCCAATTTAAATATACGTACTTACAACATTTCATCAAAATCGGGCAAGTATGAAAACTATGACCCGATGTCCGTGTCACTATTCATGATATTTTATATTCCCAAAAGTTATTAACAAAGTGTAGGTATAATGCGTTTCAAATAAGAATAGGATCGGTTTAGCTACATTATCTGACTTGAAGACAGCAATTTGCAAAAAAAAAGAAAAGTTAAAATTACAAAAAATATCACGACATTTTGTAATGAAAATACGCGATGTTTAGTAATTTTTCTTTTTTGGCAAATTGTACCAAGATTACTAAAGATTACCGTTTTGACGTCACATAATTCTCAATATCAAAAACCAACTTCATCAGAACTGGACCAAATTAAAATGGGACCAAATGGGAAGCACCAGCTGACAGAGAAAAAAAGAATCATAAAAATCGGTTCACCCAGGCAAAAGTTCTGCGGTAACAATAATTTAAAAAAATACAGTCGAATTGATAACCTCCTCCTTTTTGGGAGTCGGTTAAAAATGGCACTAGACCGATCCTATTCTTAATGGATACGCATTATATTTGTATTACATAACTCAGTTCAATATTTCAAACTTCCGTGACGTCACCAGCAGATGTACCACTGTTAAGACTACAGTCCCCTAGTGTCTGGTGTTAAGTGCACCTCTACATTAATGAGGCGACGTTCTCTCGCGGTATTTTTATGGCGACTCTATGCAAATTTGCTCAAACACCTCCACTGAACTAGGGCTGAAACAGCTTTAAAATATTGGAATTGGATAAGTTGTTTCAATTGTGATCGAATGTGAATTAAACAACAATAAAATATACAAAAAAATATCGTCTATACATGGTATTGACAGAAAAATAACTAAAAATTAACAGGAACATCACAATCACTAATTTGCTGAGTACTTATTAGATAATAACATTAAGTAAGTACTGTGCAAAATCAATTAATATTTAAGGCTCAATAATTTATTATGCACCACTTAAAAAACAGAATATTAAAGAAAACTTAAAATATTAACCAAAAACTAAAACTTAAAATAACTATATAAAAACTTAAAGTAAAAGACCAAGTGGAGGGAAAGGTCCCCAGAATGCTGGCGGCATTGCCACGTTGAATGGCAATGCTCAATGTCTTTTTTATTTAAGGCTCTAAAATGTAATTCATATAAATAGGGTGATATCTACTATGCGGAGATAAATAAAATCCAATAAGAACGAAAAACAAACCTACCTAAACAACATTGCAAAATTAATCAAAGCAGGATATTTTCTTAGTCTTTCCACGTGAGAGGATTTTGGCGTCACACGACTTGTGCATTTGCCAGTATCAAGTATTGAAAGGTTTTCAAGTTTTACTAAGTATTTTTAAACCAAGTCGTAGTCAGAGTCAAAAAAAGAAGTCACGGACAATTCCAAACCATGCCCTACTAAAATGGTGGAAACTTTACGAGAGTTTCCAACTTTACAAGAAGTTTTGGAAACAAAACGAAACCTCACCTCACTTCTTATTTTACCTTGTTATATCACTTTCTCACACTAGACCTTATTTACAATTTTTGTTTTGACAACTTTATTTACAATCTTTTATTTCTCTTTTTATAATCTTTTACTTAAACGTCGTTGCAGAACAGAATTTAAACAGAGCCCCTGAATTAAGTATATTTTTAAATAACCATAAAACCGAGCGAGGTAATTTGCCAGATTACCATAACAATGGCACTTCAAGCACTTGACACCCCTAAAAATGGTCGTCTCGACATACGTAGCTACATCTGAAGGAAGCAATTATCGCGGAGACATCTCGAATGCGACTTGGCTCATTGTGCCGTCGTTACGCGTACCTTGCCCTTAACTGCACAGTAGATGCCGCGACTTAACTGCCTCGCTGGAACGTGTGTGCGCACCTTAAGTAATAACTGTTAAAAATTATACATGGTTTCATTGTTGAAGTTCTTGACAGCTTCTATTATCTTGCAAGCTGAATTAGAACCAGTCCCTCCTAACTGACTTTGCTGAAATTTTTCATTAGTTATGATGACAATACATTATTCTGAGTAGATTTACTCTGTGATTTGATTATTCTGACTACCTATTTTGTGATTTAAATAGCAGTTTTTTGAAGTTACCTGACCATTTACATCAAGCTATTCGAAGAGCCACTATTAAACCAAGTCATTATTGACGTTGTGTAAATAGAGACAAAAAAATCCTTATTTTTTTCCTTATTCCTTATTTGGTTGGTTGGTCAATCGACTGGTTTGATGGCTAGGGTTAGAAGAATGGATCGCCAAATAAGTATAAAATACAAATTTTAAATGGTCAATTAAAGTCTACTTACATTATTCCAGTCCAGTAATCCAGTCAATCAAACCAACGCAGGACTGGCCTAGGTGGATCTCATCTACATTTTTCTAATAATATAAAAACTTTTGATTTTATTATAAATAATGACGAAATCTCAAGAAGAAAACAATTTAGAATAGTAGGTTTTTGCACCAAGCGCAAAGTGAGTTATTATTGCACGAGTGTTATGTTGGTGCCCCAGCGCATGCGAGGGCACTAAATTAACAAGAGTGCATTAACTTTACTCACTTTAGCAAGGTGCGTGTTCTACTTTTCTTTCAATTACCAATCTACCCACCGTGATAAAATATACCTATTCAAATTAAAAATTTAAGTAAATGAGAACAATGCTTTTTTTCACCAAGTCGGTTATATTCCGCCTTTTTTTATTTTCAGCCAGGTACTTTTTGATCTAATGCATACATTTTATATTAAACCTAATGGGAGACGTTAAACATCTGTGGTAAATTTATATGTAAACAAAAATTAAAACACAGCGCATTAATGAAAAACTGTGCAAACAACCATAACATTTCATTTAACATTTCTGCACAGTTTTGGTTTTAAGCTAAAAATATGTCCTTTGTGATCGGTTTTGTAGTGATTTATGATAACATTACTACGTAATTGAAAGATTTTTTTAACGTTATCGCGCTGGATTGGCACTGGTTTACCGTTTACACTATTCCAGTGGCACTGACTCCAGCGCACACCTTGAGCCCCACTCCTGTCAAATAGTAGAACACCAGTGACCAAACTGGATCTCTAATTAAATCCAGTGCATTCCAGTGCATGTTTAGATTATTCCAGTTACAATTCAACGCTGGAGTAGATCTTAAATGGCATGCTACTGCAACAATGTTAGACCAGCCTTTATTTAAAAACTGGACTGACTTAGTAAATTAATTAATCATCACAGACTCATGTAGCAAAAAAGAGGTCTATGTCACAGACAGCCTCACGTCTTTTGTTAATAATTTATGCTTTTATAACCACAAAAACCCGAAAGTATTGGATAATTGCAGTAAGAATTGCATCACATATTGGTTGGTACTCGTATTTACGTCACAAATTGTTTACATCATCATCAGCCAATTAACGTCCACTTTTGAACAAGGCCTCCCTCATAGAGAGGGGTGTTGCCATAATCCCCACGCTTGGCAAGCGGCTTGGGGATCGCAGTACGTTCACCGTGTCACGTTCACTATTCACGTTCACACACGGCAGGACGCTGCTGCCCATCCTCCGGTGGTTCTGGTCGCAGTTTTAGGACATACCCGGGTCCCGGGTCACAAATTTTTTGATTGTACAATAATAATACCTACATACTACTTGCGTTATAAACTAGGTACCTAGCTATGTAGCTATTTTATAATTATATTTAACTAAATAAGGATACATTTCGGAGAGTGTGCATCGGATCTGCATGATCTAATTCGCTCCTGCCTTTCGCTCTAGCCTAAGGTGGTGCACGCTTACCCATGAGGTGTCTATTCACCTTTTTCTATATAGACCACGGTTGTCCTTCATAGGAAACACCGAGGCATTGCATTCCTTGGCAGTTTGTATTAAAAATGAGTTTTGGAAACTTGTGAGCGGACTTTACTAAAGCTCACGACGTAAGGATGGAAAGTCTGCCTCGATGACCTAACTTTAGTAAAAAGTAGCAAGCAGTACAGACTGCAACTGTACTGCTTGCTACTTTTTACGATGGTTGATTCAATATGTATGCATTATAATTAATGAGGATGAGGAACGTAAAAATGCAAGCAAAATGTGTTGGGCGGGTAATTATATATAGATATGTGCTGCATGTTATATTATTATTTTATTCTACACGTTTTGTTGTGATGTTTATTAAGCTCAAACTTGCGACGACGAACTGTACTTATAAATTTATTGTTAGCAGTGTTCTCATGGAAATGATGTAATATCTTATATGAGAATAAATGTCCTTAAACCTTATATTGAAACTATTGATTTCAGTTCAGCGTTTCATAATGTCCGAACTAAAGAAAGACAAAACCCGCAATAACTATTTATCCATCAGAATCTGCGAATACAGATTACAATTGTAGCAACCCTGTTGAGGACACTTAGGCTTTAAATTAGTCAATTGGAATTTTATCATGGAAACTGACGTGGTTTTCACACATTTTGTTTATACATATAATTATACGGGAATTTTCTCGTAAGATAAACCGCTTATAATATGAAGACCACTGGATGCGGTTAAAACTAGTTGGAATAACCAACCGGCTTAATCTAAATTGAGTAATTCCCGTGTCATAAAAACATAATGTTAAAAAATTTATGGTAATAGGTAAACTCAGGAAACTTCTTCAGTGAAGTTTATGCTAGACTAACGGACAACGGACGAATAAAACAACGGACATAGGATAAGTACTTTTTACACAAAACAATAGAATAGGTAGTAAAGCCGTGGAGCGGATCTAGTCCTAAGTTGTTAATTGGATTGCATCTAGTAAATAGGTACAGAGAGCCGATGTAACTCGAGCGTGTCTCAGCTAACGAAGAAGCGCCCGCATGCCACACACGAGACGACCTACAAATAGGAGCCGGACAACTTTAATGCTCATAGGCCAGGAGCTATCACCGATTGGAACAATCGGTTAGTGTAGCCGTACTCAAAGTGTACTCCGTGAAGCCCTAGGGCCTCTGATAGGGCTCGTAATCATACCAAAGCCCTAAAGAACGAAGCACATAATCTGTTGTAACATAAACCAAAAGGCGACACGCAGCACAATAATTCTACATAATTACCAATATAAAAAACAGACTTCATAGAATGTCAGAACTAGACTAAATTCAAATTTTAATAAAACATCAACATCGGTTCACCCAATCGAAAGTTCTGAGGTGACCAAAATTTAAAAAAAAAAATTGTCAAATTGATAACCTTCTCCTTTTTGTGAGTCTGTTAAAATGTAGATTAATGCTAATACACAACATACTAAATCGTTTTTTTTTATTAAGATCTCAATTTTTTGATCATATAGGTATTTATGTAGATGCACTGTTGCCGCCGAAAAATGGCTCCGGAAAAAAGGCACATGCCTTGTTTCGCTTTCATAAGCTCTAACGAAATTGTGTTTTATTTTAATTTACTAGGCTTCATTTTTCAATACACTATTTTTCGAAGTGTTGTTTCATTTCAGATTTTTTTTAAGTCATAAAATTTTATTGGGCCATCAAACTGTGCATCTACATAAATATATGATCGAAGCCTCAATCAATTTAATTATATTTCTATCAAGTGAGATCGCAGTTAAACGGTCCGAATACGATGTAAAAATTATATACATATTATACATACATACGATTATACATACTATATGATATAATGACTTCCAATACCTAGTAAAGAGCGTGTGACACCTCCGCGATAATAATTGTGGTCACATTCATTACACTAATATCATATATGTGAAAGTTTGGATGGATGGATGGATGGATAGATGTTTGTTAATCAATCACGCAGAAACGACTTGATGGATTTAGATGAAATTCTGACTATACATTACTTATGTCCTGGATCAACACATAGGCTACTTTTCATCATCATCACCACCGATTTTCATCACCACGCGGTGAAACTGCAGTAGGGGTTAGTAGTTCATAAGTTTTAGAATAATGTTTAATCCTGCATCAAATGTTATAACATTTTCTAGGGTCAGCCTCCTGGCACATTCTGAATAAGTCATAAGACGGTCGGTGGTCAGACGACGTATGCAAACTAATGGCAAGTAGAGTCCGAGTGGACGAACTTAAAGTTCCACACTTACTTCTACAGGCCGTGGAACTGTACCGGACTTAGACCACTCTTCGCTAATTGTGCTGCAACTTGGTCGCGGTCTTCAAGTCTGAAACACACTGGAGTAGGATGAGAAATGAACACAATTAATTATCAATTTAAAAAACCGGCTTTATAATGAGTAAATAAGTTTACTTGGATTACGTAATTTTCCAGTTATTTTGATTAAAAAACTAATTCTAATTTAAAGTGGGGGTGATAAGACCTGCACTGACATCCCGCTTGGGGTGTATTGTGCATTTGCCCCTGACAGCCTACAAAAACCAGCGGAGCTATCTAAGATAACGGAGCACGGCTTTGGGTAGCTGTCTAAACTGTTCTAACTGTTCTATTTATACTGTTCTACCCATATTAAACTGTTCTACCCCTATTTAAACTATTCTACCCCTATTTAAACTGTTCTACCCCTATTTATTACCCCTATTAACAACCCTCTTTTTAAAAACTATACTACTGAACCGATTTTCATGAAATTCCTATGCGAAATCCAATGTTTTTCGTATTGGTTTATAAATAACAGAGTTCTGAGGTGACAAACGTTTTAAAAAAACTATTTGAGAACCCCCCACCTTTATTGAAGTCGGTTGAAAAGTAAGTAAGTTTAGGCTGAGTGACCAGCCTCGATATCAGAGTGGGCTGTAAAATTGAACACTGAAATTAGAATTAGATTGACCAAACGTTTCCTTGGTAAGTACCTATAAATCATAGTAGACGCCGTCTATTAGGCGGCATTATCGCTTATTCTCATCAGGTTGAATTGAAATCAGTCGAGGCTTCAGCCAAACTTGAGAACTCAGAAGTCGTTGCGGTGTAAGTGGCGGCCGTAGAAAATTCAATTCTTTTCGATCTACATTAGGCTCCCATCGTTACGCTAGGTTTTTTAGTTTGTCGTCATTTAGTACCTACAAATACTTACCTACCTAAGAAAAAAACCACTACAACCAGTGACTCGAAAAAAAAGCCATACCCTAATTGGGTAAAAATAATAATCCTCTCAAGATTAAAAAAAGAAAAAACAATGACAGACCAAAATTTTGACAGGAAGTAAATCAAATACAATTTCGGAATCACGACTGTAACCAATGACGATAATAAACCCTAGCTGTAACTGTAACCCAATCCTTACCCATAAACTTTTAGAACTGCTAAGAGGTCAGCAATTAGTCAAATTGCGAGAGGTTGACTTGTTTGACTTGGAGACGGCGGGACAGTCCTTGATTCGGCTTCGTTTAGGGCAGGTGATCACCTGAATCAGTTTGGTAAACATTTGTTAACCTCGGCGTTGTTAATTGTTTGAATAAATGTAATTGCATCAATTAAATAGCAGATTTTTATTACTTGTCAATTATATCAAATACATAACCTAATATTGTGATAAAAAAGTATCATCATGCCTCATTAAAATGCTCGTACTAAGGCCACATTTATTTTTTCTTCTAATAATGCTTTGCCAAAAATCAAACGCGAACGGTACAATAGGTGAAAGGGTTATTTGTAGGAATTATCCAGTCACATGTCGAAATGAAGGATTATTCCTCGTATAGGCGATAGGCGGATTCAGGTTATTGTTGTAAGTGATTGATAGATGTTTGCTACCATCGCTAATGATGGGTGCGTGATTCTGTCTACTTATATACTATATATATAGGGTGATAAGGAAAAGGCATGCTGAATCGAAAGGGGTTCGTTATACTCATCATTACGAATAACTTTTACTTTGGGACCACCCCTGAAGTAGCGAAAAAGATATTAGCTATTATTTGGGAAAACGGTTATTCACACTTGTGAAAATTTAGCTGATGTTTTTGCGATATCTGGGTTCCGTATTAAACATAAATAATGAAATGAAAATTGTTTATTGTCCAGATTTGCATCTATAAACGCCATCCACGCAGTACTTAATAATAATAAAACGGCCAAGTGCGGGTCGGACTCGCGCATGAAGGGTTCCGTACCATCATAAAAACAGCAAAAAAATACGTTTGTTGTATGCGAATGAAATCACAAACAATGCCAACACAAAATAATAATTAGATATTTTTTTATAATTAAATTCTACCTGTATTTCAACAAAATTCTTTGATCGAGTATATTCGTGCAACGTCTAAGAAAATGTAGGTAAATTTTAAATTACTACGGCTTACCTACTTAATGTTAACCGATGGGGAAGAAAGGTTCTTGAGTGGAGATCGCGAACCGGAAGACGCAGCGTAGGTAGGCCTCCCACTAGATTGACCGACGACATTGTGAGAGTCGCGGGCATCCAGTGGATGCAGATGGCAAGATGTCAGTGTGGAGGTTAAAGGGGGAGGCCTATGTTCAGCAGTGGACGTCTTCTGGCTGATGATGATGACCTATTTAATTATTATACTTAACAATCATATTTTAGTTTTGCTTTGCTTTCCTAATTGTACGTAATGATTTATCGATACATTCTGAACTCCACATGGTTATGTATGTATGAAGCGAAGCGGTAGTCCATTCATACATTATGAATGAGGCAACTTTGATTGCTTCGTGGATTATCGAGATGGACGGTTCACGTAAACTTCTGAATAGGTTCCTACCGACGACACCGCTTCATCCTTGATGTGGTGTTCTGAAACAGTGAGTACTAGCTGCGTTCTGATGATAATCCTGCAAATTCTAGATATAGCACATTTTTCTGAAATAAAAATACTTAAGTACTTAATAAAAAATAATATATGAAATATTTTTCATATCACATCACATTACATCATCAGCCAATAAATGACACTGCTGAACAAAGGCCTCCCTCTTACAGAGGAGTGTTACCATAATCCCCACGCTTGGCAGGCGGCTTGGGGATCGCAGTATGTTCACCGTGTACTATTGGAATACTGCTGCCCATTCTCAGGTGGTCCTGGTCGCAGTTTTAGACATACTCCGGTATTTTTCATATACCACGATTTTATTAGTACACAAATTTATTTAAACAAGTAAATTATACGTATTTGGATAGGTAAATAACTAAATCAAAACTAATTAAAATTTATATTTTGAAAAAAAAAAACGAATCAAAACAGATTTGAATTGGATTTTCCTTATTTCTGTATCTATATGTACACTACTGGCCCTCTGTACGATAAATTAAATAAACATTTTAGAACCAATAAATTTATTTGACGCTAACACACGTTTTATAATGGTTTCTGCAAGCGTTACTTAAAACAATCTAACAATTCACCGCCGCGCAATTGCGTGCAATTTGCCGCGCGCGCGCAATTCACCTTGATAAAGATCGCCGAATGCGATTGAAACTATAGTCGGAGTAACCGGCCTAATCTTAGGTGAGTAATTCCCGTGTAATATAAATAAAATGTAAAATCTAACAATTATCAATTTATGTAGAGTTAACCCATCACTGCCCTTACACAATGGTCCTTCGAGCCAGATGCAACATGCTGCTAGGCGTATGCTAAATCCCCTCAGGATACAAACAACACAAACACAACAAAACAAAATCGACCCTGTGTTTGTGTATTAATTGTGAGTCTGCTAGGTTAGTAATTTTTAAACTATCGCGATTTGAACACGTGTGTTCTGTGAGTTGTGGTCTTCTATATTAAAACAACTTAATACAATGGGACTGCCATGTAGAATGCTATAAAAGTCCCAAAAAAACTGGAAAAAAAACAATAGAAGTAAGATTATTTACGGGATATTTACCGTGGTAAGGTTGTGGAAGGAGCTCCCGATATTTCGGCGCAGTTACATGCACCATGTTCACTGGAAGACAGTCTTCCCGTGAACATGGTGCATGTAACAGTTTAAAACAATGTTTAATAGAAGTAAAGTACGTAAACAAATGTTTAATTCGCCTTTATAATCGTAATCTGCACCATAAAATTGTTGCGAATTTAGTTATTTTTTCATTATTTACTTTCACATGATCTGAAAATTACGTGTGATGCCTCAACTTTTCTGTCTTCGGTTATTCCTAGGATAATTGCTTGGACAGACATTTATTCACAGGGCATAATATATGTATTGTATTAATTCTGCATTTTCCTGTTTTTTTATTCTGAAAATAATGTGAAGCCTTTTCTTTGTTCCCTTCTGTTTGACTAAGTCGAGGAAAATGTCTGTTTATTAATTAAATTATACATATTTGGAAACATAATAATTAATTTTGTGAAAAAGTTATCGTTACGTAAACGATAGCAAAATGTATGAATAATTTGCCAAGAGCGTGTCGAGACACGCATATAGTAGGGTTCCGTATGGTAAGATTCAAGCTATGTCTTATAGTTTAGAAATGCAGAGGGGACCAACTGTTTGCCATTTTGGCGGGCCATATTTCGCAAAGTGTAGATTTTATAAAAAAAAGTGATGTATGAAATTTTACCTTTATTTTAAAAGACCTTTTTACCGATACCCCACACGAGTAGTTGGAGTGAAAAAAATATATCATTTCCATTTCACATGTACCAGAGCCACCCCTAAAATGCATATTTTTTTTTCTTGTAATATTGAGATCTATATTACAACTATCATTATGCAAAGTTTCATTCAATTATCTTAATAATTATAGAAGTTAGAATATTTAAAAAATACGGATGGACGGACGGACAGACGGACAGACGGACAGACGGACAGACGGACAGACGGACAGACGGACAGACGGACAGACGGACAGACGAACAGACGGACAGACGGGCAGACGGACAGACGGACAGACGGACAGACGGACAGACATACCTTTGCTATCGTTTACGTAACGATGACTCTTTCGCAAGTTCTCGTACTAAGGCCACTGTAGGTACATAGCTTCATTCAAAGACTTGTTTTCAAAGCAAGGTAATGCGAACCTATTTGTTATTTATCATCTATACGGAATTAAATTTGCGAATAAGGTACCTAGATCTGTAATTATGAAAACCAAACGGTTGATCAAGTTATTGAAGGTTATTTTATTTTTTCAAAACCCGTATGGAACTTTTCGGAACGTTTAAAAATTTCCAACAACATAATAACATAATATTTAAATCACCTTATTTGCGTAGATCTTTATAATAATATAGTTAGGTTAGGTTAGTAACGAACATAGCTATTAACTTCGATTATCAGCTTTTTTACTTATGCTACTTACATGTCTGTAAAAAACCTTTTTGGTGTAAAACATTGGTACACCTTGACAGTAAAACCGAGTCGTATGCCGTGACGGAGAACGGCATAACGCTCTCTTATGCCGTCATGTTTCACATCTGCCTGGAATCCCGTGACGGCCAACTTTTTTTATACAAAGGGCATAATATTGCTCCTTTATGTGTAATGATTACATAACAGTTCCGTTGTGTAATATAACAATCACGAAAATTTATTCGAGGGCGACAGGGAGACACAGTAGCACGGCGAGCAATCAGCACAGATTAAATAATGCTTACTGAGTAACTCACGGCACGGTTTTCCCGGACCGACAAGGACGTAAACTTTTTAATTCGCCCCGTGTGGACCAACGCGGGACGACGATACGCCAAGAGGTAGAGGCGAATTTATATTTGTCCCAATGAAATGTATGGAGAGAGAAAGACAAACTCAATTACGGAAAAAACAACAGTACAATTCAATAAGTGTTTTTTTTTTTTAATAGGCTTGCACTTGGCCGCTAACTTACCTGGTGGTTAGCGATGATGCGGCCTACGTTGGTTCACGCATGCCTAGAAGAAACCGATTCACTCTTGACTTGAAGACACCCAGATTGTAAATATCGGGGAACAAAACTTAAAGTACTTTCATATATTGCATGAAACAATACTTCTCCGCTGGTTTCCTCACTAGGCAAGCCTGTATCAAGGCAACCGAATTCCTAGTAACAATTCAATATTACAAAACCTCATTGGCAAGACAGTGAACGGGTTAAAATAGCCAGTATATGTAGCTTATTCTATTTGTAGAGAAGAGTTGGCCCTTTCGGCCAACTTTAAGTTTGATCTAATTTTGAATTTTTTCATTGTGTCTCTAAAAATGTCTAAATCTGTATTTTTCTGAAATTAATTACTAAGATTATGTTAGTTGGACCCCAGCACAGTTCTACGGTATAAAGGAGTAAATGAAGTTAAGGGCTTCCACTCTAAGTCTAAATATTGTTACGAGTTTTGATCTCATTATATCAATTTAGGCAAAAAAAATAAAAAAATCGGCGTTCTGATAATGTTTGCTCATTTAAAAAGCTAGTCTTTTGTTATAAGAATGTAAGATTATTTTCTATTTTTGCAGAATAAGCAAAGTGCCACAAAATCATTTTTTGTATTCTTTCTAATCATCACAAATCAGTCGAATTGTAAACCTCGTTTAAGTTGGTTGAAAAATATTCATCGCCAAGCGGGTTGATTCTGTAAAGGTATAATTTTATCGTGTGTTTATTATGTGACCTCCATTCACTCATACCAATTTATTAATAGAAGGTTGGTGCCTACCAAGTTAAGACTGGCTGCTGACTACAACTGGGAAATGAATCATAACAATTGAGAGAAATTGTGTTCAATTGAAAAGTCATCATTAAATTGGATGAATTATCGCTCGATGAATACCTGGAAGCGTGTTGATGGCTTCGTATATTGTCTAGAGATAAATATACGGTAGAAAAATTGTATTCTCTCGCAGTACATTCCCATTAGTAATATGGTTTTATTTATTTACTAAATAATAGGCTTGGCTTTGCTGTCACCTCGCCTGATGTTAAGCGATGATGCGATCGACGATGGAACACGCTAGCCTAGAAGAAAACGATTCACTCGCGATTTACAAAGACCCATATTGTAACTAACAAGTTCACCTTAAAATCTGTTTCTAATGAGAATCTTTAGAGACAAGATATGGAATAAGGGGCAATCCATGTCCATTAGATCTATGTCCATCCAGTATATATTGTATTTACTAAAGATATAAGTATACTAAACATTTATATAACAGGATTAAATGTGAGTTATTTTGATTGGGGAGAAAATAATATACGAGATAATTGCACTTCCTCGCTGTAAGTTCGTTATTATATTGTTAGGTGTGATGAATCCAGCCGTTTCAGAGTCCATAGGGAACATATACAATTATACACACATCGCTTTTTATATATAAAAAAATATATATCAAAAATGCCAATGCCATGAATTATGAGTAATGTATAGTATTTTTTTGTATATAAGAAGAAGAAAAAAGAGGTTTTTGGCGCTAACGTGAATAAAACGTGTCTCATTGTATTATTTTACTAAACTTGTGTATTTTCGAGTGTTAATGTGTAATAATGGTGCATTATTAGTTATTAAGTGGTCCGAAAACCGATGGGGTAGAAAGGTTCTTGAGTGGAGACCACTAAGCGGAAGACGCAGCATAGATAGGCCTCCCACTACATGGACCGACGACATCGTGAGAGTTGCGGGCATCCAGTGGATGCAGATGGCAGGTTGTCGTTTCAGTGTGGAGGTTAAAGTGGGAGGCCTATGTTAAGCAGAGGACGTCTTAATGCTGATGATGAAGTGTTCGTGGACGGGGTCAAGTGATATATTGCGGTAAAACATGTATTATCGTGTTGTTTCCAAAGATCCATAGAAGATTATAGTTGACACTTGCAAATGCACAAGAGTGCGATGCGAAAACACTCACAGAGAAATTAATTTAAAAAAATATACCTAGATAGCCTTAGTAGTAAGCTCTTGCACTATGAATGACTCTTACCACAGAGTAGGCAGCAGTCCCCTCCGTGTCCACTCTCGGACGTGCGGTCGAGTTTAATCTGCACTTCAGGACGAGGTAACTTTTACGGGAAGCCATGTGACGTACCTACTTACTTTAGTCACCACGGGTAAAAACCTACTTAAATAAAAATAAATAAATATCTGGGACATTATTGCACACATGGTCATTATTGCACTTGTAAGTAGAAAACTATTTTATTACATTAACAGTAACTAGGTCTGTCAACACGGGTAAAAACCTACTTGTAAGTTCAAAACTATTTTATAATATTAACAATAACTAGTCTAAAACAAAAACTCTCCGGATAGAAACTATCACTCCCAATTGTTTTACCGACTTCCGTAAAGGAGGGGAGTTCTCAATCCGAGTTTTTTTTTATGTTTGTTACTTTCGACTGGATGAACCTGGATGATTATTCCTTTTTATTTGAAAGCTGGTGCTTCCCGTGTTGTCCAATTTGGTCCAGTTCTGTAATATTTATGAAGTCGGTTTTTTATATTGACAATTTTTTTTTTTTTTGGTAATAGGTACTTTGGTATCAAAATTTACGTAGTTCCCTCAGATCCGGCAAACAAGTGAGATATTCCTTAGTACAATTATCGTTTGCATTTAATTCAAAGTCTCCATGATTCATACGCTTTTTTCGCTGTACCGCAAAATCTGTAAGTACAGCACACTTGCTAATTTTTCAAGCACACTAAGAAACTTGCAGCCACAACAATGAACTACCTAACAGTTCACATGCAAAAAATAGGCAGAAAAATTGTCAGCAGAGTAATTTTTACTAAAGACATCAGGCCAGATGTGTTCACACTCGCCACATCATCTCACCTTATGTTCCATGTTTGTCTGATCTGAGATTGATCCTTTACTATATACACACACGCATGCCTACACAAACACATAAACTAACGAACTGAGAAACAGGTGCTCGATCTTGCATTTATTTATTACATTTTCCCAAAAGCTTACAGCTACACGCCAGAAGCCTTTTCAACAAAAAATTGACATAAGTAACAAAGACCGCGTTCTGAATCATTGCCATTGCCAGCGCTAATGAGTACCAACACTGCACAAAGAAGTTTTCTTCTTGCTGTGTTTGCGCTGCTGTTTTCGTCGTTGGCGTGAAAGGGAAAGTGCCATAATTTTAAATTAGCACTGAAATAGCCAATACTATTTTGAAGCAGTACATTTAAATCTTTGAAATAGGTAAAATAATAATAATAATAAAGCAGTACCCTTAGTACAAAATTTGATAATTTTCGAAAACTTTTTTCGTTTTCGTTTTCTTCCATACATTGCTGGGCTGAAAGCTATTCGAAACTATTTGAGTGAAGCAACCTATACTGCCGATTACTACCGATTTTACTTCCTCCGCGTTTCCGCTAGAGGCGCTTTGCTAAAATGTATGGAACAATACGAAAACGAAAAAAGTTTTCGAAAACTATAGCAAATCTTGTACTAAGGGTAGGTACTTACTGTCTCAGCAAATGACCAGTATAGTTGCACACCTAGCCGTCATTGAGTTGACGACTAGTTACTGTAGAGTGTAGTTCATTAGGGATCTCTATGTTCTGATCGGCCGACGACGCGACAGTAAAGGTACATCCAGACATCGCGAGCCAAGCGCCTCGAAAGATTCGCCACCTATGAACGGAGTGCTTACTGTCAGCATTCGCCGCATACGCACGTTGCATGTGCTCGAGCGCCTGCCTCAGCTCAGTCCGAGCAATGCGATGCGTGTGAACGGATGTGTCTGGGTTGAGTGTGCAAGCGTCATAGTGAGGGACCGAATCCCTTCTTGAATTGGACAACTTTACGAACAGAACAAATTATTCGGACTCCCAAATATTCATATTATTACCTTGTACTATATGTATTCTTTGCTATTACTATATAATAAATGAAATAATTATCAATACTAAAAAACAGACTTTATAAAAATGTCAGAACTGGACCAAATTGGAATGGGACCACACGGGAAGCACCAGCTTTCAAATAAAAAGGAATCTTCAAAATCGGTTCGTGTCGTTCGGAAAAATGACGTCACACGCTTCAGGCTGAGGCATTCGTGGCGAACAATTCGCATGCCTCACGATGTCTGAATGCACCTTAAAATGGATTGCTCAAGATTGTGTGCTCGCGTATGAATGCCTCGCCTTATGAGCAAAGGGTTGCCAATCTATCCAATAGGTACGTTATTGAATTACATATATTGCAACTAGGAACTGTCTTTGAAGTCGTCAGTTAGGTATTTAAGGAATCATCGTAAACGATATAGGTATCGGTTGCATTCTACGTGATAGGTGTGTTATGCAATCAGTCGAGAAATTGGTGAAGCGTTTTAACCGCTTTTTGAAGTTCTTTTTCTTTTTCTCGTTCCGGTATCTTGCCTGACGATATTTTTGAAATATGTATAATAAATCATAAGTCTTTATCGGGATAGACCCCGCAAATTCACCTACTTTGCGTGTATGTCGCTTGACTTACGTTAGATCAATGCTCCAACTGGCACGCCGCATAATTCAGTTCGATCTCCATCGTCTTGGCACGTCAGACTTCGAACCAAAAAAATGCCAAGTTGCGTCATAGTAAACTGTGGTAGTGTGGTAAATTGGTTGTTCGAATGGAGTTAAACTACTCCTCAAATAGCTCTCCTGCCACCTCTCGAAAAGAGTTTTTATGAAATTTTTTGAATACAAAGAATGCACTAAACTGAAGTTATTAGAACACTGAACTCTGAAAATTGATTAGGTACAGCATAAAAGTTACTTTTCGATTTTTTCTGATAGCTAAATGATTGCAATTTAGTCGTAACAAAGTCATAAAACTCCAACGTAACAAGGCGAAGGGAAGGTGCGCAAATATTTGATGAGCCTTCATAAAATCCCATCAGATACCTGCCGGCGTCGATAGCGATTCTGATATTAAATAAGGCTGCGTGTATCAACCATGGGAAAAGCGATAAGAACATTTCACGTCATCGGCATATTTAATATTCGTCCACTGCTAGACGTAGGTTTCTCCCAAAGAACGCTACAAGGTACATCTTCTGTTTTACACATGCACTTGCCACCAGCCTCCTTTCGCAGGTCATCGCTCCACCTGGTCGCAGTGTCCTACTCTACGTTTACTAATCAGCCGTTTTCATTCTAAAAGTCGTCTACCCCAACGGTGGTAAATTTTTGTGTAGCCAGCCCATTGCCTTTTCAGCTTGCTAATCCCGTTGTGCTATATCAGTTACTTTATAATTCTCTGTCAAATGATCTCATTTCTGACTCTATCATTTAAAGAAACTCCGAGCATAGCTCGCTGAGCGACTTTAAATCGATGAAACAGCTTTATTTTCGCTATTAATATTTCGGCTTAGCGATAAAAGACTTTCGTCTTCAGGCACTGTGGAATGAAAGACTAGAAGAGATACCAATGTATGCCTTAGCTGGAATTGGAAGTATATGACAAATTGAGATTGTTATTCTTAGGCATTTTAAAAGCTACCTTATGCACGCTTGTGAACTAAGCAACTGACTATATCACTAAGTGAAATTATAGATTACTATAGAAAAAAAAAAGATGTTAAGCAGTTTCAGAGATTACCTCCTACAAACATACAAAATGACAAACTTTACATCATATTACCTATTGTTGTGGATATATATTTACTAATATCAACCTGCTGGCTTCCTTGTTTCTTGAGAGATATAATCAGGGCATTTTCAAGGCAAGAGTTAATAGATATCTTCTAAGTCTGCGTGCTTCATCTTCGACCACATCATCGCTTACCGACAGGCGAGTTCGTTATCAATCGCGGACTTATTCGCAATAAAAGAAAATTTAAAAAAAAAATGGCACATTTTTTGCCTTATTTTTATAGCTTTTAAATATAAATATATACAAGTCAGATAACAATAAAAAAAGACTCTACCATGGACTCTACCTAGGCATTTTATTATTTCTTAGAATCCGTAACCGTGTTACTCCAAAAACCTAAACACAGCTGAGACAAGTTTTAAAAATTATCTTAACAAATCCGCGTGTATATCTTGTTTAATGTAAAATTTTTAAGAAATTCAATAACTTGTTTAACTGTAGCTAAACAATGTTGAAACCTTGATAATCTATTTAGTGGTAAGGTCATTAGATTAAAAACGAGTGCAGTTATTTTGACTCACTGGGAAAATCTGTCGCGCAATAATTTTGTGAACCAGGAAAACTGGAAATCACACTGCAAAGCTTAGTCTGTTGTTAATACAAAGTTAACATTGAACATTTCCTGCTTCGATTCCTGGACTTAGATAGGTACCTCAACTAACATCCTCACATCTTAATTCCGTCTGTTTATCTACCGAGTATCAAAATATAGGGAGGTTTCATTTCTCGCGTCGGTTTCAATCAAGTTCCGCCCGGCGTCACGTGCAAACACCGTGTTCTGTTGTTGATTGCAGGAACCTGCCCTAATCAAATTTATGTTTGTTCGTCTTGAACAACCGCGCGAAACGATTTTGATGTGCCACAGAGAAAGTCGTTCTTGCATTTGTCACAAAATAATTCACTTTTACAAACTAGATTCACGGTAAAATTTAAAATTTAATAAACGGCGGAATTCATCATCTACATTCTACACTTAGAAGTGGAAAGTTTTCTTCAAATTTGAATGGGACCATCCTCGAAATATAGAAAATTCAATAAAAAAAGGTAAGTTTAGTTAGTAAAAGCACTTGCCTAAAAACATTAGAAACAGTAATATTTTTATCAGGTCACAATCGACGAACATATCAGGTGACATACACACACACCAAAAAATACAGTTGAATTGTGAACCTCCTTTATGAAGTCAGTTATTTAATACAAATTTAGGTTAGTACCTTTATAAAAACCCGTTAGTTCGACAATTAGATTTTCTCAATAAAGCTAGTGTGGCTTCAGAACACCGGTGCAATATATCTAAGTGATCGTTCTGTCTTCAAATGAGTTACCATAAGATTCATTACAAATGAGCGGTAACGTATTATATTTTGGATAGCGAATAACAAACTTAAGGTGAAACGTTTCACTTTGGCGGGAAAATCAAACTTCAAACAGTTTTTTTGTCCTTGTAGCTAGGCCGGGTAATTATTGTGAAATGGCACAGTGTTTGCGAAAATTGTTGGTCGTTCTTTACATTATCATGTACAGCTATTAATCAGTTACTCACCATATTACTTACATTTGGCAATAAACCGTTTGAAACAGCATTAATTTGTTTATTGACAAATGTATGTAATAATATGCATTGGAGATAAATAACTTTACGCGAGTTTGTAAAGAATAATAATCAATTTTCGCAAACATCATTATCGTTTACAATAATTACTCGGCCTAGCTACAAGAACAAAAAAACTGTTTGAACTTTGAATTTCCCGCCAAAGTGAAACGTTTCACCTTAAGTCTATTTCAAAGACATAAAGGCATAAAAACTATGACTATTGGGCTGGCCGGGCGAATAGCTCAGATGTTCCTATATGAACATACGTTTGTTTTATGTTTTAGGGCATTTTTGTATTTGTAACGTATAATAAAATTATGTTGTGTCAGTGCTGTTATCTCTGCACTGTGACCACCCCAAGGCGCCGTAGCAGCTTCGCTGGTAGAAATTACTCAATTTGCACTTCAATCCAGGTTCTTTGCCTGCCGGCCACTTTTCCCTTACAATGCTTCCAACGTGAGACTTGATTGAAATGAATACAAACATCAATACAGCAAGGAAAATGTAATTGAAGGTGGGCTTTGTGTGGCGGGGATGCTTTGGTAATGGCTCGGAAGGACCCGGTAGATAAATTCATCTCAAATTGTACAAAGAGGTACCTTAGTATTTAAGAGAGATGTTTGATTTTCCTGTAAAATTACCAGGAAAATAAATATAGTCATAGATAGGTAATAAGTACCCATGCAAAATAAATGTATCTTAGTCTGAGTTCGTTTGTTCCTGTATCCTAGGTATTTAAATTAAGTAAAGTAAGATTTGTAAGTATTTTTAACCGACTTCAAAAAGGAGAAGGTTCTATTGTATTTTTTATGTATGTTCACCGCGTTTTCGTCCAATTATGAATTGATTTTGGTGATAATACACATCATCAGCCAATTAACGTCCACTGTTGGACAAATGCCTCCCTCATAGAGAGGGGTGTTGCCATAATCCCCACGCTTGGCAGGTGGCTTGGGGATCGCAGTACGTTCACCGTGTACTATTAGGACGTTGCTGCACATCCTCCGGTGGTTCTGGTCGCAGTTTTAGGACATACCCGGGTCCAGGGTCCGGGTCCGGGTGGTGATAATACGCAAACCAATAATTCATTATCGGAGAACACCTATCCCACAGCTTTTCATCTGAGTTGTTAAAAATGTTGTAGTACTTTAGTATGACTTTATTTCTTACTAGTTCTATTGCCCGCGACTAGGTACGCGTAGATTTTCACATAAGCTTTCAAAATTTTTTAAATCCGTCCAGTGGTTTATGAGATGTGCGTGCACAAACAAACAGACAAAATTTCTAAAAACTGCTGCTTATTTTAAGACTGTGTGTTTTTTTATTTTTTATATCTCGCAATTACAGGTTTTTTTATCTTTACGCTAAGTCTCTACATTTTTATCATTATGTATAGATAGATACTTGGTTATAAACTGATTATTGTCAATCAAAAATAACACTCCCCAAATTTAAGTTTCTACTTCACGCCACACCACATCCTCTACCGCGAAGATGTAAACCAAACATAGGTACAGTACATCAGCAGGATAAATAAATACAACGCAATGTTTGCCAACTAATCCCCGAGTGGCGAATGTAATTGAAATTTTAATGGAAGCAGGTGCGGACGCGACGTCGCGTCGTATCGTATCGCGTCGCGTTTGAGGGTGGCGTTGAAAGGTGTTCGTTGTTCAATGGAAACAAAAGACGAATGCAATGGTGTTTAATTGAAACGCTTGTTAATTTTTAAGGCATGGTTTTGTTCCTTACCTCTGTTCGTTGATTTTCCTTGTGTTTTGCCAGTCTAGCTTATCTGAGTTGTTTGTCGAAACGGTTATTCCCCGTCCAGTGACATTTTAGTATCCCCGAGAAACATAGCTAGACCTAGTGGACCCACCAGGATCTATACATTTTTCCTGTATAAAAAGTAGTATTATTCTAGTAAGTGCAGACAAACATACACTTATAGACTTGCACACTTACACATAACATTTTATTTAAAAAAATAAACTAGGTTATTTTGGTCCTTCGAGAGGAATGTTTCAAAATCCACCAACTTATTAAAAGTCGGTTTTAAACGGTTGTTCACTACAATTATATGATTATTTTACTGAATATTTGCCGTGATTAGGATCAGGTTGGAGTAAATATCCCGTAAATAATCATATAGTGTCGTAATCGTATAGTGTTTGTGTAGTCATTTTGGTAGTGGTAGGACTCTTTTGCACGGGTCCGCCTGGGGAAGTACCACACGTTTTTCAGTTATTCAACCGCCAAGCAGTAGTGTGCAAACACTACTGTGTTCCGGATTGAAGGGCAATGTTTCCAGCGAAATTACAGGGCACATAGAGATTTGACATCTTATATCTCGGAGTGACGAGCGCAGTGCATTGCCATCCAGGGTTTTGAACTGTTGAAGTTCAAAAATCTGAGTGGCGTTGAGCTGTTATGGGCATGCGTGAAGAACCATCAGGCGAGCGACTTCGCTCGTCTCGTCACTCAATACCATAAAAAAAAAATAACAAAATATAGGGTTGGAGTTCCCGATATTTAGGCGCAGTTAATTGCACCACGTTCAAGGCTAGACTGTAGAATGCAGGTGTTTGGCCTAAAAGTGAGTGGGTTGGGCTTATTTATCTGATGAAGTAGGTATGCCTTCAACAAAGTCCCTACCTTATCCGTCACTCCTTCATATAACTGTAGTCTACCAACGTATTTACCTTAATAATAAAGACCTTAGCCTTTCAAAGCTGTATGTGCATGGCTTTTGGCGTGTCATGTCAAAGTACCCCACAATTATCCGCCCTACGATCGCCCACTCGTAATCAAACAGTGTCGCGTTACGGCAGCTTTGGGCTTTGTTTACGCGTGTTGCTCCGTTAATTACACGTGTGGCGCCACTGTGGCGACACGTGATGCGATACTTTGTGTACTCTGTGGTTAGCTGTGATTGGTCAGGTGTTGAATTGTAGATTTAAAAACGATTGTCGATGAAGTTGGAGGCATGTTTGTGTACAGCCATTAGAAGAACTGTTTTTATCTTGTTAACACGTTTTCATTTGTAACTAACAATGTAAACAATCTTGGAAGTCGATTTAACCTCCTTTTAATGGGCTGTTTTCTGACAGCTCTTGGAATATAGTTCTGCAACTATCGCTAGATGGCGCTGACTAGACAAGTTTTTTTATTTGTTCAATGAAACCTACAATACAAGGAAGTAGAGTCATTTTATAACAGGCCAAAGCAAGGCACACTTGTGTACTTACCTACTATTTCGTGTTGTGCTTCGGAAACAAGTACTATGTTAGCAAACAATAACCACAAAATACTATACTACGAAATAAATTATCACAAAAACAGACAGTGTCAGACAGACATATTGCGTCTATGAGAATAAGCAAGTTTTTTTTATTGACCTTTCTTCGTCTGTGGTTTTGCAAAATCTTCATAACCATGTTTCATCAACGCCATCTATAGCATTTTTATGAACTAATATATATTTGTATTGCCTTTTAGAAAACTTCCATTGTCGTATTGTTTTTAAAGTTTATAAGTACATATATGAGAAGAGATCGCTTTAAGCAATAAGGCCGCCACTTGTGGCACTAGCTCGTAAGTGTTTTCTATCTGTATGTAATTTTTATTTCTGGTGTACACAATAAAGAGTTTCTATCTATCTATCTATATGTAAGACTTTCTCATATGGAAAAAATACCTTTAGGGATCCCTCCATAATTATGAAATCTGTATGTTAAGATATCGTAGATATTAGATATTTAGGGAATAGGTATTTTAATGAATCTAAAAACAGAAAGAAAAGTGTTACTTCCATTATTATTTTTTCAATCGAGCGACATTTTGGTCTTTATGGTTTTCTAGATATATAGAAATAGATATTAGATATAGATAGATTATTTAGATTTCCTGGATTATAGATATTCAATTTTCATATGAAACCATATTTATAATTTTAAGCTAAACATGGAAGTAGATAAAGTATAACTATAATGACCAAAATTGCTAAAAGTGGTAAAAGAGGGCCTTAATCCGTTGACACCATATGGGTACGGAATCCGAAAAACAACATTAAACTAGTGTAGCAACTGACAGTCTTATCAGCTTCCAGCTTTCTCCTCCAGCCACCACTTTACATGACTTTGGGTGTGACTATGAATTGATTGACACTTTTTTTTGTAATAGGCTTGCGTTTGACCAGCAACTCACCTGTGAGGTTAGTACGAGAACTTGCGAAAAAAACAGTTTCCTTTCACGTCCGATAGAAGCGCTGTTCAATTTTTTATACATTTTGCTATCGTAATGATAATTTTTTCGCAAGTGCTCGTACTAAGGCCACTGATGTGAGGCGATGATGCGGTCTACGATGGAGCATGCTTGCCTAGAAGAAACCGATTCACTCGTTCATTTTATTTGGAGACAACTAGTTTGTAATTGTCGGGGAACACTCATTCAGGCAGAGCATTCCACAGACTAGCAGCTCGCACAATAAAAGTGGTATTTAAGCGCTCCGTACGGATTTTCGGACACTGCTTAAATATAGACAAGATGTCTTAGCTAAAAGCTAGCTAAAAGTAAAAAAAATACTTTGTCGATGAACACAGTTTCCCTCTCTACGACGAATAAAAAGTACCTAACCTAAAATCATAGTCAGTGAATCGAAACAAAAAGGTTTGCTCACGATTTATGCTAAATAAAAGTAGGGCAGTGTAACACTCGTAAAACCCTCATAAGAGCGCAAATTTAAGTTCGTACATCGTAGAGTTGAGCCAATTCTAACGGAACTCTAGAGATTGATTAATGTTTAAAATACTAACCCAATTTTTGCCGACGTTGGAACGAAGAAAGTTTGGGGTAAGAAGTTGTTGGGTATGTTAGTTTGCGAGTATGTTTATATAAATAAATAAAATAAATAAATATTTTGGACATTTATGCACACACGGTCATCTGACCCCAAACTAAGCAAAGCTTGTAATATGGCTGTCAAAGACTGATATACGTACAAGTACTACATATTTTTTAATACATACTAAAATATATATTAACACCCAGACATAGAACAAACACAAATGTTCATCATGAATGTTTGTCCTAGGTGGGAATCGAACCCACACCCCCAAGGGTAGAAGGTAGGTTCACTACCAACTGAGCCACCGAGGCAGTCCATTATATGTTACCATTTTTCTCTAAAACAGCTCACTTACCTTGCAGACCTGTACCCGTACCTCTCCGTCAATGAGGGAGGAAGATCTCTATACAGCTGGCTTCTGCTAAGTGATATTGCACAGGATTGCTTTCAGAAGCTATACTTACTATCGCGGTTTTATGATTTCTACTATCGATCCTAAGATACCTACTTCAACCATCTATACCCATATTTACTCATTGGACATTGAAGTATATGGAATATCCCGTTAATAATATTATGGAAACTGATGTTTTTACACATTTTATTTATATTACACGGGAATTACTGGCGTAAGATTAGGCCGGTTACTCCGACTATAGTTTCAACCGCACACGGCGGTCTTTATCAAGGTGAATGCGCGCGCGACTACGTCTCGCATTGCGCATCTTACGTGAGTAATTCCCGTATAATATTATAAACAAAATCCCGAATTGTAGTGGTTACTTACATTAGCCGTTTGGGGTCGAGACATTAGAACCATACCATTGGGGACCGGAAGCTCACCTAAATAGCAAATAAAAGAGCTTTCAGAGCGTCTGGTTTAAGCGACGCGATATCTAAAATGTTTTTTTTTAAATCGGTTTCTATTAATTCTTACTTATAAATTTTTTATTCTATAAAATGTAAAAATGTGCGATGTGGCCTGTGGCGGATAGCGGGCTCTTAAGAGAAGGCCATTTTCCATTATATAGATAGGTAATTACTTAGGCCATGAGACAAAGTTAAAAAAAATTGACGAAAGTTGAAGCTGTTGAATCTTTAAAAGCATCACCTTTCTCTTATATAAGTATACATATCACATCACACTAATACTATATATGCGAAAGTAACTCTGTCTGTCTGTCTGTCTGATTGCTACATAATCACGGCTAAACGGCTTAACGGATCTCGATAAAATTTTGCGAGGCTATGGTATGTATCATGAGGACGGAAATCATCATCAGCCAGAAGAGGTTCACTGCTGAACATAGGCCTCCCCCTTTAACCTCCACACTGAACGACAGCCTGCCATCTGCAACCACTGGATGCCCGCGACTCTCACAATGTCGTCAGTCCATCTAGTGGGAAGCCTACTTACGCTGCGTCTTCCGGTTCGTGGTCTCCACTCAAGTACCTTTCTTCCCCATCGGTAATCAGTTCTTCGAGCGATGTGGAGAATGGACATAGGATATTTTTTCTGAAGAAATCGGACGAATAGTACAGCTAGTAGGTACAGCTAGTAGGTACAAAAATCAATTGCTCTTCGTTAGTCTCGCTAAAACTCAAAAACGGCTTGACCGATTTACATATTTTTGTTTTGTTTCGTTCTATTAAATTTTGGACGGGACAACGTTTGTCGGGTCAGCAGGTATACTTATAAATATATTTAGAAACTAAATACTTATAATAAGGGACAACTTGCCTCTAAAACGAGAACGCAGGGACAAGCCTACCCCTAGGTCACCGCTAACAGGTCAACCCTTCAGCGACGCGTGTAAGACGGCGCCTCCTTTTCCGTGTCGAGTGGTAGCGAGGGTGCAGACTGACTAACTTATCTTTAGTGTAGGCGAAATAAGGAAACTAAAATGCTACAAAGTTTTGTTTAGAAAATTTGAAGGTGGCTCCCTCATTTGACTCTTCAGATATATTTGTCACGCAATACCGTGAGTGCGCAAAAAATTTATGTCGCGAAGGTGGTGACCGAGAGGTACTCGACGACACGCCACGGATTTCTTTGTTGCTCGATTTATGGGTAAGGAATTAATGGAGGTAAAGGATCGGTCGTTTGTTTAAAAAAGGTTCGGTGGATTTTAATGACTGAAGGAAATTTTTGACAATGGAAATGTTAGTGAATTTACCTAGCAGTCTTTGCTAAAGACGCAGACTAAAAACCTAATTTCAGGGAACCTTACATTTTCCTTATATTATATATTAAAGGCCGAAATACGACTTAAGGGAACCTTAAGTGTGAGAATAGGGAGAGATAATCACACTATATCTACACTAATATTATAAAGAGGAAAGATTTGTACCTATTTTTGTATGTTTGTAATGAATAGGCTCCGAAACTACTGAACCGATTTGAAAAATTATTTCACTGTTGGGAAGCTACACTATCCCCGGGTGACATAGGCTATATTATATTTTGTAGCGAGGCCGAAGGCCGAGCTTACACTCGTGCGAAGCCGGGGCGGACGGCTAGTAAATTATATATAAAAGTTTGTGCGTGAGTGAGTGTGTATGTTTATAACTTCTTCACGCAGAAACGGCTGGATGGATTTGACGAAAATTTGAATATACATAGCTGATGTCCTGGATTAACACATAGGCTAGTTTTCATCATCAACATCACCTTTTTTCATCACCCTGCGGGTGAAACCGCGGGGCGCAAATCAAATCAACTCAAACCAAAATTATAATAATACCTACTTACGCAATGCGTGCAAAGCCGTGGGCATCGCCTAGTTAATATGAAATCTCATGTTTGCAACTCAAATATCTACATATAAAAAAATATCAATAAAAAACCCGACTTTATAAAAATGTCAGAACTGGACCAAATTAATATGGGACTACACGGGAAGCACCAGCTTTCAAATACAAAAAACATCGTCATAATCGGTTCACCCAGTCGAAAGTTCCGAGGTAACAAACATAAAAAAATAAAAAAATTGAACATACATTTAAAAATAGTCGAATTGAGAATCTCCTCCTTTTTTGGAAGTCAGTTAAAAATCATTGTTAATTTTAATGTTAATCGAAAGTTCTGAGGTAACAAACATAAAAAAAATTGAGAATTGAGAACCTCCGACTATTTGGAAGTGGGTTAAAAAGAAAACCATTTTTTTAATGTATCGCCACAATCAGTTCATTCAGGCGAAAGTTATGAGAAATAAAAACAGTCGAACCGCTAACCTCCTCCTTTTTGGAAGTCGGTAAAAAAATGTTTTGATTGGTTGATAGATTATAGCTACTTGTCTACGAAGACCTGACCTAACCACTACCTTAATATAACCACAGAAAAGAATGATGTCTATTAGTTGCTAATAGGATGTAACTTTGACTGAAGACAAAACAAATATAAACAGCATTTCGTAGACAAAGCCACAAACCAGGTAGGGCGGCAGGTGCGTGGGGCGGGGCTACCTGGGCTCCGCCCCGCGCACTGCGCAGACACCTGGCCTACCTGCCTCACCTGGACAGGGCACGCCCAGCTACCTACCGGCAGGTGGGCGGTACAGGTTCACTCCGTACATACTTGTAATAATTTCTTCGGGACATAAGACGGTTGCCTAAATAGACTTCATAAATATCAATACGTCATACCTACAATATTCTCGTATTTTTTTATTTTATTTAGATCGGCAATTCAAAACCTGTTCAAACTGTGAAAGCTTAATTATAATCAATCATTTTTTTCAGACACATTCATTCATAAACATTACATTTTGAAATTAAATTACATTACATACAAAATTCTGTAAATATTTAATTTCATGCAAAATATTCAATAAACACACGCACACAAATAGAACAATAAAACTTTTTATTTAAGTAACTAAAATTTTTAGATTCAGATTATTCGACTTAAAATATTCTTGACAGGATAGATTTTAATAAAGTACCTTTTTCTGTATCTTATTTAAGTTTAGCTTTCGCGATTTAAATGCATGTTTCATTATATAATGCACGATAAGCCCCGATAAACAATTAAAACAAATTTACCTGTAAGTACCAGAAAAAGTATTTTGTAAGTATAATCCGAGAAAAAAACATAATTAGGTAATTATGTGGAAAATGGGACAACCGACAAACAACCTACTTTGCCCACACAAGTCATGATATCTAACTGCATACCATGCTCAATAGGGATCCCTTAATTATAGCTACGGTACTGTATGGTACCGAGACGTGGTCCTAAACTGTTGGCGTTTTGGAAAAACGCAGTCACACAACGGGCAATGGAGAGAGCTATGCTCGGAGTTTCTTTGCGCGATAAAATTCGGAACGTGGATATTCGCCAAAGAACCAGAGTCACCAACAAAGCTATTAAAATTTGCAGGTTAGAGTGGCAATGGGCAGGCCACATCGCTCGAAGAACCGACAACCGATGGGGAAGAAAGATTCTTGAGAGACCGCGAACCGGAAGACGCAGCGTAGGTAGGCCCCCCACTAGATGGACCAACGACATTGTAAGAGTCGCGGGCATTCAGTGGATGCAGATGGTAGGATGTTGTTCAGTGTGGAGGTTAAAGGGGGAGGCCTATGTTCAGCAGTCTTCTGGCTGATGATGATGAATTATAGCTAGAATAATAAAATTTCTTAAAATGTAACAAAGTAAACGATCTTGTTACTTGTTAGGTACTTAATAATATATCATCATCTACATCATTATCAGTCAACCATATTCCCACTTCAGCATGGGATACCTTCAGGCCTTTCCTCAAAGATAGAGGATGAGCCCTATCCATCAAGCTGGTCCACTGCACGTTGCTGAATTTACATATGTCTTCGTCCTTTTTTTGAGGTTCTTGGATATACCGGTTGCTTCATGTGTTTTTTCGCCGTTTTTAAGCGATGGCATTGAAACTGCACAAAAATTATTAACTAAATAAGCCATTGGTGCATGGCCGAGTATCGAACCAGGTGCCGTCAGATTGTAAAGGCACATGATATTGCACGGCCACCGTCGCTTCATAATTATATCGAATCATAATTATCTAGCTTTCTAGAATTTATCTTTTTTGTAAAGAACGAACCACTACATTTTGGAATACGCTGCTAGACTGGGTTTTCCTTGATAGATACAATCTGAGTGTCAACGAGGTAACTCTCGAGTGGTTAGTTTTTTTTTTTTTAAGAAAGCGTGCTCTATCATAGTCCGCATTATCGCGGTAAACGCAAGTCAGTTTATAAAATACTAGCCACAAGTCCCGGCTTCGCACGGGTGTTTTTTTTAAACATTCTAGCAATAGAAATTGCCTATGTTACACAGAGATAATGTAGCAATGGTGAAAGAATTTTTAAAATCGGTCCAGTAGTTTTTAAGTTAAAACGTAAAAAAAAAAACATCCATAAATACAAATTAATCTTTCCTCTTTATAATATTAGTGTTGAAGAGATTTAAAAAAACCTTAAGAATCACTGTTTTAAACTATCACGGTTGCACTAAAGTTATATGATTATGTACCTACGGGATATTTACCGTGGTAAGGTTGTGGAAGAAACTCCCGATATTTCGGCGCAGTTACATGCACCATGTTCAAGGAAGAACTTCATGAAGACTGAAGAATGCGGGTGGTTGGTGAAAAAGTTCAAAGTTAGGTGCAGACAAAACGATCTACCCTCTTGCTTAGTCTTTTGCTACGGTTATCACTGGTACTCGAACTCGAACCTAAGTCTCAGCAAAACACACTCACTGTATCACTGCGTATAGTATTTCGAACACATTTTGAACGCGGACTTTTATTTTTAAGGCAACTTAATACTGAAGTTAAATGATTATTTACGGGATATTTACTGTGGTAAGGTTGTGGAAGGAGCTCCCGATATTCCCGTGTCTTCCCGTGAACATGGTGCATGTAACTGCGCCGAAATATCGGGAGCTCCTTCCACAACCTTACCACGGTAAATATCCCGTAAATAATCATTTAACTTCAGTGAACAACCGTGATAGTTTAAAACAGTGTTTAACTTAATACTGGATTCCACGCACTAGCGAGTTGAAAACCATCATCTCGATTGAAATTCTGCCATTTCGAGATTTCAATAGTCCAAAACCACAACCTTCCACAACCTTACCACGGTAAATATCCCGTAAATAATCATATAACTTTACCATAAGAATCTACCTAAAATCTAATATTACGGTTCAGTGGATAGGCTAGGTAGGTATGTAGTTAATCTCCAGTAGAGCCACTCTACGTAATGATCCGACACAAACAACTTTTATAAACAAGCTAATTGGATTGTATGCGTTAATTACCAGGGGCTGCGTCTACTTACCTGATTGGCCAGTTTATTCACAAAACAGAAACCAAACTTATTTTATATTTTAAATAATTCGTTTATGATAAAACTTGCAACGAATCTAACACAGTAGCACTTAAATTAGTACCTACCTACTTACATCACTTAGGAGCCAGTTCCCATTCCAAAGAAACTCCTAGACTGTCAATCTTAAACAGGGTCCTTCCGCAAAGGCCTCGGCGGGGTCTAACAGATTGTAGTAACTTATAACCAGTAAAAATTTAAAAACCTCCGATAAAAGATCTGATGATCTTCAAAAGGCTGAACAGATGATCATGAATCCATAGCTAAGAACACTCTCGATCAAGTCAACTTTCAAACTAAAAAATAAAATAAAAATCGATTCAGCCCTTTGGAAGCTACCAAGCTGTGTGCACAAACATTTAATTTTATTTTGTTTATTTTTATTTTCAAAATTTTAATAATAAAAAGACTTAGGCATACCTAATATTTAATACATAACATTGGGAGAAGCCACTGGCTTTCGAAACACAGTTTTTTACTAGTTCGAAGCCAGTGGATTCAATTATTTGTTTGTACTTTTCCTTATACCAAATAAAGATTATTACTATTAGGTACATACAATATACACAGATACACACGTTGATGTTCAAAAAGAGAGTGGACTTGGGCAAAAGGAGAACTAGAATGAATTTTAAATGGCAATCCACCTCAGCCCTCTGAAAAATATCAAACTCAGCTGTCATGAGCTGTCCTATCAACGTGTTGTTTTGTTGAATGAATTTGCGAGTTATTTATTGAGTTATTTCTCTATTCTCTTTCTGAACAGAACCCTAACACCCCTTGTTTGCGAAGGAGGTTATAAATCGAATTAAACTATATACAGATTTAACTACAAAAAAAACATCATTCGCTCCCGTAGCAAGAGATTTTAAACCTTAATTTTTCATAGCAAAATAAACTCGCAATAAAAAGATCCATTTTCTCCGAGTTTCGTTCACCTTGGAGCTACTAAGCGTCGTTTAATTACGAAGAACGCCATCTGGCGGCAAGGCGAGCACCTCAACCCTTCCACGCAAAAATTATATAACAATAAAACGACTAATTGCCCGAGAAATTCTGCCAATAAAGGCAAGACGGCGGCGTCCCGCTCCAGAAATAATAAAATTAATTAATTAAAAACAAGAAGACCGCGCTCTCACCTCTACAACTGTAGGGTTGAACCTGTAGAACGCTGCTGGCTCTAGCTGTTTTGGCTTCTAAAGTAGCTAAATTATAAAACTACAACTAACCTCTTACTTATACTCTTAGTTACAATCTACAAAGTTACATGAAATTACCGCATCATTATATGAACAACTTTTACTTTTGGACCAACCACGAAATTACACTGATTTTTTATCGAACTTTGGTCACATAGTAAAAGCTGTTCATAATTATGAGTATGTACAATGACCTCCTTTCAGCTCAATAACACCGTTTTGTGTAACCCGGTACATTGGTGGAAAGACTTCGTACCAGTGGTGGACAACGGAAATAATTAAAAAAATTGTGTCGCTGGTGGACGAGGATTATGGGGACAACGAGAATGAATGCAAAACTTTAATATAGGTAACACGTGTCTCTCTAGAATTTAGACGCCTTAGTATGTTTGACTGAGATTTATTTTAGTATTTTGCAAATTACAAAAAAATTGTGTTATATTTTCACAAACAATTGTTTGAGAACCAAATTCAAACAAGGTAATTCTCAATTCAACTGTATTATTCATGTGTGTAATTATATTATGCAATATCTATTTTAATGATATTTTTTTTATTGAATTTGAATTACTCGAGGTCCCATATATTAAGTCATAAATCTCGTTCATTACATTTGACTTACATTTGGTGAAGCCGTTTTTATTTTTATTAAAAAAAAAGGAAAAAATCCGCCACAGACGGGAAAAAAAACATGTAATCGGTCGCGCGAGAGCCGTATCTTGATCAATAAATATTTACAAAAGATTTCCGTCTTCCTCTCGATATAATTAATGAAAACGAGAAAAGTTCTCCATCCCGACACAATACGAAGCTGAGCTTAGACCGGGTTCAAGAATTACTTACAATTTCAATTATTAAATTAAATAAGTATCGTTAAATCAGGATAAAGCGTAAAATCAACGAACTCGAAGTATGAACAAATTTTGCAGGGTTGATAAACTTTTGAACAATAATATAATATTATCGTCGAATACAGCTCTAGATAAAAATGAAACTTCGTTCCCTAGGGAGAAAACCCTTTATTATGCTGTGGTTACAAACAATAACTTTTTATTTAATAATAACTAAGATTATTCAATAAAACGTTTCCTTAAAAACTCCGTGTAAAGGGCTGCCATAATTGTATTAAAAATTATCGTTTTCAAAAGAAATTGCTCGCAAATCGCGGCGCAGGGGAGATATCCCGATTGCGAATGGACAAATCTGAAACAATAACTAGATTAAAGGAGTTTAGATTTACAAAAAACATTTTTATCCGGGAGAAAATAATAATGGGGTGTAATAACAATATTTTGCAAGGATATGATACAAAGTGACTATGTAAACAATGTTTTAATTTAACACCCATGTGCATGTGTTTTAAATATGTGTATTATTGAATCGTGTTTTGTGCAAATAAATTATCTTTATCATTGCACCTAGTTTGAATATTTTTACCCGACGACGCAAAGCCAAAAGAAAACTATTGTAGGTACTTAGCAGTATGTGTGTATGCTTGTAAATGCTTACAGCTTATATATCTGTTTACAACCTAAGCGCCCAAAACGATTTTTATAAATGAGGTGTAATAATAATCTACCCAGACACAATTCCTGTAAGTTCAGGGATGGTTACTGGGTAAGCGATGTCAACATAAACACAAGATAGGTGCAAGTAAAGAGGAGATGAAAAAAAAATCTATTTAAAAACCGATTTCATAAAATTAGTATAAAATGGCCAAATCGGTTACCTGGATGATCACACTGTCATCCAAGTAACAATTTTCCAGTTATATTGACTTAAAGCTAAACTATTAAACCAATTTTGATGAAACTTCTATGGAACCAATCGCAAATTATATCCTTTCAATTAAAAAAAGAATTTTCCAAATCGGTTCATAAATGTCGGAGTTTTGAGGTAACAAACATAAAAAATACCTACAACCGACTTTAGCACCCCTCCTTTTTTAAAGTCGGTTAAAAGTATTGTGATCTCATAAGACTCATCTATAGTCAGTTACAGTTTTTGTCAAGAAATATCGTCGGCGAAATATAACTCGCTAAAAATACCACTGCACGTATTTAAATTTTTAAGAAAGAAACTTGTTCTGATATACTCCTGCCACAGTAGGTAGGTAAGACTAAAATGAAGATTTTCTTATTCACTTTTCAGCTGAATAAAAAGGAGGTGGATCTGTAGCAAGAATTGAAACTTGTTAGTCGTTTTGGTCTCGTTACAGCCGAGAGCACTTTGTTCTTTCGCACAAAGAACCTTTGTCTAAAGGTGCTCTTCCTTATTCACTTGTTAGTCTTATTGTTGCATTATACTCTTGTGTATTCAGTGACGACTATATATATCAATCTTTTCAACCCTTTTTAAATGTAAACAGTGTTACCAAATCAATTATCACGCAACGTCCTTGGGCTTTTCCTATACCTCCTCAATAAAGGTATCAAAGTAGAACTGAACCAAAGTGAAACTTAGATTAACATTTCCAAGAACAGTAGAGTTCAATTAAAACAAAAACCGTTTAACAATTCCCTGTGAAGACACACAAAAACTCCTTTGAAAGATCAATAATCTGGCAATAGAATGAGCAACCTGCCTGTAAAGGCAATTAACGGACTTATCTAGCGAAATAACGTGATCAAACGGGCACCAGCGGGTGAGGGGGAAGGAAGGGGCAGTTGGGAAGAACTTGTAGTCAGACTTGTCCGAGAAAGAGAAATCAATCTTTGAACCGAACCTGACTGTAGGCTGCTTTAAGTGTTACGATACGACTATGGTAGAGAATTTCGTATTCAAGAAAATTTGCTTGATTGATGGAAATCGGAAACCGGAATAACTCGTAATTCAACTGAAATTCAAATAATTTCGCCCCCATTTACAATTTTGCATCAGTTGAAATTCATCATCATCAGCAAGATGACGTCCACTGCTGAACATAGGCCTCCCCCTTTAATCTCCACACTGAACGACAGCCTGCCGTCTGCATCCACTGGATGCCCGCGACTCTCACGATGTCATCGGTCCATCTAGTGGGAGGCCTACCTACGCTGAGTCTATTTTAATAGCTACGTCGGTGACTCTGGTTCTTACGCGAATATGCACGTTTAGAATTCAATCGCGCAAAGAAACTCCGAGCATAGCTCTCTATATTGCTCGTTGTGTGACTCTAGAGTTTTTCCAAAAGGCCAAGTCAGTCAGTTGAGATTATAAGCAGAACAAAAAATATAATCCACCTATCGCTGCAAAAGCAATAGATAGTTATTTTAATAACCACGACAAGTAGTGTGTTTTTCCATTTTTCTCTAAAATACTGTAGCAGTTTTAAAACAGATTTTATTTTAGTGGTCCAGCTGTTAGATGCAAATCTATGTTTAGAGATTTTAAAGCTATATGAACTCTCTTCCGAATAGTCGCCCATCCACCCAATTGAATTGTCCACCGATGTCATCACCATGTTATTAATAATTCACCGGTTCGACCAAAAATTATTCTTTATTCTACCTCCGATACATAAAAATAAAAACATCATCAACATGACAGTTATAATTTCTTTTTAATTTTAATTTATACGCTTGTTAACAAAATTATTTTTCCCCGCCATGACCCCCAATAGTTCGTTTAGGAGGATAAGAGGGCAAGACAGAGCATGCGATCCTGTTATAGTTATAGTTCGTACTTCAAGCTTTCATGCTAAAATATTTCTATCGAATCTACTTTAATTCGCATTATTCCTGACAAAAACGCTGCTATTATAGATAATTAAAAAAATCGTTATTCTTACAAACAAAGGTCGTCAAATATAAAGATGATTTCGCGATTGCCAACGGCAGGACTAATTTAAATATCAAAACTAATTTGGCGAGTGGCGGCAGTTTGATTGTGGGCCGAATTAGGTGTGCTACAGTCCTCCACCATCCGGCCACTCGGCCGCGATCTACCGCGGTGGGGGCAGTGAGGGGTGAAAAATTAAAATAACTTCCGCGATTGCATGGCTGGAAAAGGGTTGTCAATGACGGATCTGCGCTGGGACGGAGGAATTTTGAAATGATGAGATGCCAAGACCTCATGCGGCAGTGTTTGATTAGGCCCTACTAGGTATATTGAAACATGCCGCGTTGCTTTGTATTATTAACCATAAAGGAGGAGGTTCTCAATTTGCCTTTTTTTTAAATACTACAGAACTTTCGACTAGGTGAGTCGATTTTGATGATCCTTTTTTATTTGAAATCTGGTGCTTCCCTTGTTGTCTCCAGTTCTATCATTTTTATGAAGTCAGTTTATTATAATGATAATTATGTTTTACAAATAAATTATTATTTACTGTAAGTATCACAATTTATAAAAAAAAGTTTTAGGGATTATTTCTCTTTATTTAAATACATTCTCGGGTCTAGTTAGGGATTATTAATATTATTCTCTAAAATATAAATTGTTTTAAGAGTTACGTACCGAAAGGGTAAAAACGGGACCTTACTACTGAGCCTACGCCAATCTCTCTCAAAATTATTCTCAAGTGGTAATTACCCAGTAAAAAAATAATTACGTACCTTATTGCCCTAAGGAAGCGTTCATAATAATAACAATCAAACCGGCACCTTCTGAATCACTCTAAGCTGGAATCTCCCAACAATCGGAAACCCACCCCTTTAATTACTAAAAATCGCGCGACATTTCATCCGAGCTGTCAAAGTTCCGGAAACGCCGCCATTACCGGAATGGCGGAGGTTCAATCTCCAGTTAATTTGTTTTCCTACAAATGACCGACGTTTAATGAGAATTAAGGTGTTTATGGAAGGCCCTGATATTAGAAAGTTGATTTAATTTAATGAGAATAAATGAATCGGCAAACTGTTGGAAATTCGATTAATAACAAGGGGTGTTGCGATTTGCTCAACTCTTTAATTGAAATTTGTAGCTCTAGTGTAATCTATCCTACTATATAAATAATTAATATAAGTATTTTAACTTATTTCGTTTAGAATTAATAGTTTTTAAAAACATGAGTTTTAAAAGAAAAAAATCTTTTTAGTATTTATTTCAATGTTCCAATGTAGATACGGTTAATTTGATTAGTCCATCTGGTGCAAAAAAAAATAAGCTATCAGATGCGCGAAAAAACAGATATTATTATATCATTTTTTTGAGTTACCGCTCTTATTTATTTATTTAGTTACAATTTCTCAAAAACTTACAGCTAAAAACCAAAACGTATTTGAGGTACTTAGGACTCTTGGGCTTATGAGGGCAGTGTAGGTAGGTACTATAGGTTTGGCTCAGAGGTAGCATGACTGCCTCATGAGCAGGTGATTACGGGTTCAACTCCCGGCCAAGTAGAATGGTATATAGATGTTGGAATGATGCATTTGAATATCCACTCTGGGTCTGGTTGTAAATTAACAATGTCTTATTGTGTGTTCCGTGGCATCTCCGACACAGGACTCCTATAGTATGGAGTAAGCTACAAGTATAAAACCGTTTTTTGACATTCATATGGCCTGCCTTGGATGAGGCCTATGTCAAGCAGTGGACTTACATAGGCTGATAATAATTATGATGACTATGACGGAGATTACGAGTGCCACCGAACTCTCTCGCCTTGCTAAAGACAAAACCAAATATGCTGGACGGACTGCCAACCTTCACTAGTTGGAGAAGTTAAGAAGAAGAAAAAGAATGGAAATATACAAAACCTAATAAAAAACGTACTTAGGTAACTTACTGTTTCGCGTTTAACGAAAGATCCAGTTCCCAATCCAGGCTAGGTGTTGCCATCTTCGACCACATACTAACATCAATTGAGTTGTGGTCAAACGGCTAGCTTGCATTATCAATAAAAAAAAAACTACAAAATTTATATAAATATAAACAGTTTCGTTTACTTGGATGACATATTTTTCCAGTTATTTTGATATAAAAACTAAACTACTGAACTGATTTTGATCAAATTTCTTTGGGACAATTCAATTTGTAAATGTCGGAGTTCTGAGGTACCAGACATTTAAAAAAAAACGGATTGAGAACCCCAAAAAAAGACGGGGTCCGTTTTTGAAGTCGGTTAAAAAAAAGAAGCAATACATACAATTACGCGGAAAACCGGAGGAGAACGTTTAAAAAATTGGACAAACAGAATAATTCATCCGTTGATTCAATAAAATCTTCGCCCTTCAAAGTGGATCTGGAATCCCGTGCGCTCAGATTTTTCCGGACGTCTTCGAATGATGTAAAACAGGAGCGGTGGCGGTGCACTTGAGAAAATTAAGTAAATAAAGATAATTAGGTAACCAACGTCATAAAGAACAATTGCCTGGTTGATTTTTGTTGATACCTGACGGCGTTTTAGAACATATTGGTTCATAATAGCTCTCTTGATGTTATTGCAACTAGTTAAGTCATGAAGTTTATTTTAAACTGGCAATTGCCTTTATTACCTAAACAAAATAGAAGCTAACACTACAAAAAGACTGCCCATAGACCACTGAAGTTCTAAAGTCATAATGATTGTGTGGTCAAAGTCAATGATGAAAACGATGATGAACGTAGCTTGGATTGGTATTTGACTCTCAAATATTCGGAACCTGTGCTTACCTCGTCTTGAGAGTAACTGGTCAGACGATAACTAAAAAGTGAATCTAAGATAATTTTTTTATTAAGACAAAAAATAAACAAAGATAACATTACTATACCATAAAACTATTATCTACGCTTTTAACAAGCGGCCTTTTCGCCTAAAGCGTCCATTCAAGCAACAGTGATTGTCCTTTATGCTACCTTTTTTCCTTCTTTAGAAGATGTATCTCGTTAGCATTTGAACCCGGACTCTGCGTCTTATCATCCGAACGCGCCAGTGTCTATATTCTACCGGATACATTTCGGTGAGTGTGCGCAAGAGCTTCATGACCTTATTCCACCCTCCCCCTTTTACTACAGGACAAGTAGAAGGACTGCACACTATCACCCCTTCCTCGTGGAAATTTCAAAGATTCGTACACAACGATTTGGGTCGTCTTTTATGATACGTACTGCCCAAGAATGGAACTCCATGCCGTCCTCCTTGTTTCCTGAGAACTACAATCTGGGCATCTTCAAGGCTAGAGTGAATAGATTTCTTCTAGATCAACGTGTTCCATCCTCGGCCACACCGTCGCATACCATCAGGCGAGTTGGAGGCCAACCGAAGACCTATTCTAAAAAAAAATTAAAAAAAAACACGCTTAATGGATTAGCCACGACATTCGTCTGCTTCGTTTTACGATTATTATTATATATTAAATAATTTTTTTTGGGACTTTCTACATGGCAATCCTATTGTATGTTATTATCTAGAAGACAAAAAATTAACAAACAAAACACAGACAACAAACAAAATGGCGATGGTGACTTGAAGTGACTTAAATATCCGTACAGCTCCCTGGCTGCGTCCGATTTCAGGTTTAGCCAGTCGTCTGAACTTAAACTAGTAATCTCACATCAGATTTCAGATGGCAAGACACCTCAAATCTCCTTCTCTTAATTTTTCAACGGTGCTTCCACCATTTGAAGTTTCGCTTTCGCTTTTGCTCCGAGCTTGATCTTGATTTATAAAGGCGCGCTGCGCGGCCTGAGCGCGGGCAGCGGCAATTACCCGCCGAACTGGAATCATTGCCGCTGCCCTCCACTAATTAATTCCTCCCCTCCTTAATGTTCAAAAATCGCGGTCTCTAATTAGGTTTTAATTCGTTTTATTGGGTCGAGTGATGGAATAACGGCCTACCAGTTACAAACTCGCCCATCACGGGACCACACAGTTGAGTTTTATTACCTTACTTTTGGAATATTTTGGAGATTGAAATATGCACCTAGTTGATAGAGCTTTAAGACTATCAGTCTTATAACGTTTATCTTATAAAAATATAGGTGCAATTGATGACCTACGTTAAAGCTACAGGCGTAGCCCAGAACAATTGCGATGATAGCTGAATATTAAACCCTGAGCGATATTATATTGTCTATATCAAGTGTTAAATTACATTATGGTGCAGTGATGAAAATTCATTACTGAATAGATCTATATTTAAAAAAAAATAGATTTCTATATAAAAATCTTTCTACTTGATAGAATCAGAACACCGAAAATGCAGTTTTAGCAATAACTGTTTCAAAGGGGGACATGTGACATGTGACATCCAAACATTGTATTTTTGTTTTAAACATATTGTCGGGCACAATAAGAGCCGTAACAGACACGTCAACTTGGCTGACGAACCGCCGTCTAACCAACGGGATAGAAAGACAAAAAAGTTTTTTATCTCTCGGTATAATTCGCTTTCTTTACTTTTCAAAAGGGCCACAAATTATTGTGTGCCCAAGGGCCACAGCATAGTTTAAGACAGCCTTGGTAATATCATTGACCTATTCACCTGTTTGTCTTACCCCCAATTGACCGTGTCGGTCGCTAACGACATTTTTCGCGCCATTACCCGCGTCCGATAAAAAACAAAGCGTGGCTTTCCTAATGACTTCGACGATTACCAATCACAGGAAAAAATACGAGTTTCCGATGCGGCGACGCCTTCTTTGGAGCGATCAATGGACGGTTTGTCACCGTCTTTTAATGAGCCAATTGTTTTTGCGGCAATTTTTCATGTATAAGTAGGCACTTTATTTACCTATCTTCATAAACAGGCGATCATAAAAATCGTTTGATTTAGTTACTTAGGCTGACATCACACTGGAACGTGTGCGCCTAGAGACCAGAGAAAACATGTCTAGCTATAAACTTACCTATACTTACTTGTTTATGGAACAAAATTTTCTAAAACACTCGGAACCGTCCTGCATACTACGAGGTTTGGGTCATGTTAGGATATAATTTAAAAATAAATAGGTAGGTAAGTAGAACTTCTTGGCAACTAGTACACAAATTATCGCTACTTTTTTTTGTCAGGCTTTATAAAGTTCTTGTGTTAAAATTAAGTAACAAAATGAACACTTGGACAAACCAATCGAGGAAAAAAAACTCCGCAAATACTAAAAACATTATTTTTCACTTGCAAAATGTTACTCGAAGCTTCCATTCCTTAGTTATTAGCACGTCCGTGTGCGGAAGGTTAACTAGCTATCCTAGCCTCACCGCACACGAACCACTTTAATATTCGCCACTGGACGTCTACAATTAACGCTTGAACAATTTCATAACTCGACTCCGCCTTTGAGCGCGCGCAAACTCCAAAAAAAATATTAAAAAATATATCAGCTCGCAAAGCAAAGGAAATAAACAAACAGGCGGAGAGCGCACAAAGAGACGTGGACCCAGCCTCGTAATTAGATTACCGAGCCGAGATCTCGATTGAATCGAGTCCCTTGCTAGAGTCTCTGCTGATCCCTTTTCATAACTACGGTTCAATTGCTCATTATTGGTTTGCACCACGCATCTGTAGCTATAGGTTGGTAAATAAAGTTAGTCATAAAATTAACATAAAATATAACTGCAAACTGCGAATGGTTTAGTTCGTGTTTAGAATTCAAAAAAGTTGTATTTTTCTTGTAAAATTACACCAAATTTCCGAAAAAGTAAAAGGTGCATATCAGATTGGTAATAACCATAAAATCCTACATTGACGAGCGCGTCGGATCCAGGGGTGTCATACGCTGGTGTGCGATCATCAGATATATTCGGTCGTCAACCCTGGGACTCCCTCGCGGCCGCCTATCGCCAGCGATTTTCGAAATCACAGCTCCAGCCCTGAGGCAACACCCTATCGACAGCTTGTATCTTGAAAAGTAGCTTTAGAAACTTATTGGAACTTACCACTTAGGCAAGTAGATACTTTACTTAGATAGATTTTGGAAAATGCTATGTAACTACATAGATTATTATCTATCTACTTGCGCCATCGTAAATAGATAAGACAAAAGATCATTCCTGACTTGGACAAGCATCTATGGTGGAACAGTTTGCTGTTTAAACTGACTCAGAGGGGATACCAGAACATTACACTTATCACATACATTTTTACTAAAATAGATACATTTAAATTAATTCACAAGTATTTTTTATACAAATATAGCCGCGTTTAATTGACGCCGTGACAAGAGAGGTTCATTACTCGCGCAGGGAATTTCTTTGACCATTCAACGCGGACATACAGAGTTTTCTTACTTTACAAAACGGTAGCGGTACTTTACCAAACGGGAAAACTTCATTTAATTTTTAGATATGGTGTAATTAAGGTCATTTTTGTTATATGTAACTTCGTATACTGAAAATATAATAATTTTGTAAATAATGCAATAAATATAAGTAATACTGAAAAAAGAATATAAGAGTTTGTCCTTGTAGGCCTGCTGGACAAGGAAAATGACTGGAAAACCATAAACAATGAAGAGGTTGCATCTTATTTTTTTAACAACGCCATATGTTTAGCAAAAGCAGATTTCTAGTTTTTCTACAACCCCCATGTCTTTATACCAAAGAATTTATTGTAAAACAAGCGTGTATATGTGTAAGGTGGATTCTGACCCTTCGAAGGTATACTAAGGATCGTAGTTCATACTTTTTTTCTTCAATAAATAGGCCGACACACGTTTCTTTGGTTTTCTTAATGTCATAAGTGGCAAACATGCTAACGGGCCGCCTGATTTTAAGCGATCTGCGTCGCCTATGGATATCATCATTTACTTTTAAAACGCACTTTCCTACCTCTGGAATTTATTTGAAAAAATAAACAATTCAACCACGCCAGGCTCCATATTACATTGGTGGATTCCCACATTTCCCACCCTTATCAGTAAGTAGTACAGAATTGAACTGCGGTAGGTACGGTTCGATTAGTCTTTAGCCCCAGATCAGATAAACAAGGGAGATATGTCTCTGTACAATTTATTATCGTTTGTGTTCAAATGTCTCCATTTTGCATACACTTTGTTACTATAAGAAACCACTGTAATTACGGCCCACTTACTAATTTTAACCGACTTGCAAAAAAGGAAAAGGTTCTCAATGCGACTAAGTTTTTTTTTTGTTTGTTACCTCAGAACTTTCGACTATGTGAACCGATTTTGATATTTTTTTATTTATTTGAAAGCTGATGCTTCCCGTGTGGTCCCATTCTAATTTGGTCCAGTTCTGTCATTTTTATGAAGTCGGTTTTTTTAATTGATAATTAATTATTCACGCACACTAAGAAACGAAAAGGTCAGCTGCTGGGTGAGTTCGACTAAAGGCTTAACCCTGATTCTCCCGCCACGCGACCGTACCATATCCCACTTGTTTCTGTTATCTGTGGTTTTGCGCACACCTCTCGCTCGCGGCAACTGTTCGACTCACATTATGTACAGTAAGACTCTGGTACCGCCCCAGGCCGCAGGCGAATATCATTCCAAAATATCGCTGTCACCGGTTTTTCCAGATTGCCTCCATGCGACGATATAATCTTCGAATCCAACTGGCCATAAACATGGAATAAGAATTCGGATTTTATTTTTATGCTTTAGATGCCTTGAGGGCAAAAATGAGGTGAAGTTTTATTATAAAATTACCTGTGTGTTTTTTTTTACATCTCGCAAGTTATTTTTTTTTAGCTCTACTTTTTTATTATCTGTATAGAAGTCGATAGCTTTTGAAAGACTAAGCTTATTTAAGCTATCTTAATAATCCTAATTTCATAAATTAGGATTATTAAGATATTTGAGGATTTATTATAATATTACAATAATGTCCTATTTGCTTTACAGGTCGATATCAAGTGCCAGTTTTTAATCCAAGTGACAATTATCTATTTATTGGTGATGAGTATCTGACAAAGTCAATGTTACCGTTTCAAACGTCATTATATTGTATATCTGTCAACACAGACCAGAGTCAAACTCAGAGTCACACAACGGGCAATGGAGAGAGCTATGCTCGGAGTTTCTTTGCGCGATAGAATCCGAAACGTGGATATTCGACAAAGAACCAAAGTCATCGACATATATATTAAAATTTGCAAGTTGAAGTGGCAATGGGCAGGCCACATCGCTCGAAGAACCGATAACCGATGGGGAAGAAAGGTTCTTGAGTGGAGACCACGAACCGGAAGACGCAGCGTAGGTAGGCCTCCCACTAGATGGACCGACGACATCGTGAGAGTCGCGGGCATCCAGTGGATGCAGATGGCAGGTTGTCGTTCAGTGTGGAGGTTAAAGGGGGAGGCCTACGTTCAGCAGTGGACGTCTTATGACTGATGATGAAGATGATCTGTCAACAGTCAACAGATGCTCGTCACCACAGAACATAGATAAGTTTACATTATGGTTCATATCCTATTACACACAAATGATTATAAACTCGTAACTATCGTCATAGACTTACACTTTATAACCATCAACTTAAAACAAAGCATATTTGATACTCACTTTCGGCATTTTCAAATTAAATTAAATCATGTATTTATCAAAAATGGTAGTAACAAGTACACGCATACAGAGTCATACAACTGGAAATGTATTTCATGTCCTTGCCAGGTGCAGCGTATAAATGTAAGGTTTTTATTATTAGTTTTGTTCAAGTTACAATTATGTCTATGTTAGAATATTGCCGAAATAGCTTATTTTATACCGAAAATTATATAAGAATGAAAAAAACATGACGACAAAAAAACACGATATCAGGCTTTTTGGGGACAATAGTTCTGTCCGTGATGATAGAGCTATTCCATGAGAGCAACGCACGGCTATTCTGGAGCACTGGCGCTGGTGCGTACTTATAGTACGGCAACTCAGACTCGACAAGGCCGTATCGAAGGGCAAGTTGCTGGTGAATGATACTGGCCACTTGGTAGTGCCTGTGCAAGTACTCGCCGTTAGCAAGATGCGAACAACCGGAAATGATATGTCGGAGAGACTCTCCAGGCATGTCCGAAAAATGTCGACCGCACTGTTATATTTGCAGTGATATATTTCCGGTAGCTGTTCGTCTTGATAGCTACATCCGCAATTGCGCACAGGCAAAACCGTCAGTTTCCCCAAAGAGGTCACCGAAACGTAACCAGTTCACCGACGCTACCAGGTTCACATCAGGCCCTGTTAAAACCCGATAGAACCGCCCATGCAGCTCCATGCCTTTCCAGATGTCCCTGCGATCCTCAGAACCGACGGTTTATGCCAGTTCTCCTTCACCAAGGGGAGCGGCGTAAGGCCCCTGTCAACAGCCACAATATTGCGATGCATCCCACTCCCGCTGTTACGGAAGAAATCCCTGAGACTGCACACTTCGTGGTTGTGTAGGACGGTTCTTGGCATTTTAAAAGCCTCGGAAACCCGCTTACGCGAAATGTACAGTCTCGTTTAGTTATAATTATTATTTCTAGTTCCAAGTCGCGATCTTTAGTCTTGTGTGTCGATTTTGTTTGGTAAACTGTCTTATTAGAAAGAGATAGTCTCAAAGAGATCTCAAGATTTATGGCTTTACTACACATAATTCGTATCTGCCCACAAATTGGTTAGGTATATATCTGTTCATAACGTAGTATCAATGTTTCAAATTGGATGTACCTAACCAAATGTTATCTGACACAGGGTCGCACCTCCGTCACGCTATCTCGAGACAACTGACCGCAGCTGCTTGCTTACACTTGCTACTTCAGCTTGGGAATACCCACAGAGAGGGGAAACCAAACGTATTTAGTTTTTCATGTGTTAATAAAAACAATTACCCTGCAATATGTGGAATTAGCTCATTGAACAGTTACTCGGAAATGCCGTAGGATCCCTCCTACGGCATTTTCGAGGAACTGTAACATGGGGCTCTTCAAAAGGACTGTTAATAGAATCTTCAAAGTTCGGCAACGTACCTGTGATGCCCCTGGTGTTATAGGTATCCATAGGGGACGGTGATGCTTACCATCAGACGGCCCGTTTGCTTGTTGTGACAAACAAGCTAACGGGCCGTCTAAAACCCGCTCAAAAAATTATCTAACCGTCTCAGTGCGTACTATGCCCGTCGATGTAGTCTTGCGTCTTATCCGCTGCACATAAATAAACAATCTGTTCCATTTGGCACGTACCCGGAGCACTTACCGAGCTCGCTGATTTACTGCTCTACCATGTCTCCAGATATTGGGATCCAATTAAACTGCGAGTTAAATATCTCTACAATAAGACGAGCTTCCTATGCCAACTCTGTGAATACTGAGCACCCAAGTTTAGTGATTATGCAGCATTCTATGCAACATAATCATAATAATCATAATTCCTCTTATTAAGAAAAGTTGGAGTAGTTGCTTATTCTTTCTTTTGTAATTTTTAATCGAGTTCTAATTTTAAAAGAGTCTAGAATACAAAACGACGCTGCATCTTTTTAGTGCCGTAACTAGTCTTTTATGCGCCCGGTGCGAGCTTCTATAACTGCGCCCTTGAAAACAAAACTTGATCCTGGTGTGGTCATTTCTGCGTCCCTCCAGAGTCTGCGCCCTGTGCCTGGGCACCATTGGCATAGCCCTATTTACGACACTGCATCTTTTCTAAGGCTACTTAAATACATTAATACAATTGCTACATATAAATATGTGGGACATTATTGCACACATGGTCATCTGACCCCAAACTAAGCAAAGTGTTTAATTTGCGTTTACCCACACCCTCCCAGTATAGATAAGCAGTGCATTCTTTGTCACGAAGCATGTTTTCCTGAGCGATAGGCATCTTGTAATATCTAAGTTCGTACTCGCCAGTCCCAATGCCGGAGTTTTATGCCGAAAATTTATAGTTTAGTTCTTATTTAAAACTTTTTATAAGCTTTTCTTTAACTTGAAATCTTTATTAGTTTGTTTAGGTCAAATCTTGCAATCTGAATCAGAACCAGTTCCTCCTAACCAATTTTTCTGAAATTTTGCATACACCTTTAGTTCTAGTGACAATACAATATACAATACCCAATATAGTAATTTTGAAATATTAATATGGGTACCAAATGAAAGAGCTTGAAGAGTAGGAAACGATTAAATGAGTGACATAATGTAAAAAAAGTTGCGGTCACAGTATAGTGGATTACATGTCATTTTGTCAACCTCCTTAATAAGGTAGTATAAGTATCAAAACAATATGGGTATCGAATGAAGAGTAGAAAACGATAGTTAGTGAAATCACACTAAATTCAATATGGCCGCCGCTCCAAGATGGCGGATTACATTTTCATTGCTAAAGCTAAAAGCTTGTATTTGGAAATGTTTTTTGTACTATTAACTTATTTCTTATAATACTTGTTGGTTTTTAAGTATAGGTAATTAGGTATAATTAAGTATTAAGTCGCTTGTATCGAACTTCTAGGGTGACCTGTGTTGTGGGATTGAAGCTTTTCTTGTACGTATATCGCGAACTTTTAAAAGAAAAAGGTAGTGTCTGATGAAATTATGAAATTAGTGGCAATGTTTTAAAACTGAATTTACGTATCTACGATGCAATATGTTATCGTTAATCTAAACACAAAGTAAATGAACAATGCGCAAATAGCTTCTTAGAATTATCTTAAACAACATTGAGATTGAATCGAGCATATGATCAATCTTAGAAGATTCTAGCAACGAACGTCATATCATTGAAATGAAATAAATCGCAACAATAATGTAATCTAAGAATATAAAGCGTAGATAGGTACGGTGGTAGTTAGTATAGACACATAAACATGTTTACGGCTCCCACTGACCTATGATCTGGTACCGAAGGAGGAAAATGACTGATAACTGATAACATACACCATATACTGACAACTAGGTCCGTTAGAAACTGCGTGCTTAAGATGTCTTGGAAGCCTCTTCGAAATGTTTCTTTGTAACTTTCGTGATTTGAACACATGTTTTAAATGTTTATCACGACTTATCGTGCAATATTTTATTTTGTTAAAAATAGGTGCCTTTCACTGTTTTTTATTTAGCTCCTGACCACGGCCATTTAACATGGGGCACTATTTTTGAATCGCTCGTAGGACTTTTTTCATTCGATTTGATTTACTTGCGAATGAAATCCCAAAAGTCGTATTTTTGAACAAGTCATATCACTCGTAACTCTACGAGTGATCGATAGAAAGTCTGACAGAACTACGGCAACTCAGAATTCGAGCGATTCAAAAATACCAAACCACTCGTATTTGAAATCACCGGTGATTATTTGCGTGTGCGAATAGAAAAAGTCCTACGAGTGATTCAAAAATAGAGCCCCTGGTCGAAACTCGAAACCTTGAGCGAAAGGTACCTATCTATATATTTACATCTTCTATCTATATATATATATATATACATATAATAAAAACGTAGAGAAAAAAATCTGTATTTGCGATATATTTAAAAAACACACAGGGTGTCTTAAAATAAGAAGCTGGACACTTTAAGGCAGTTTTTAGAATGATTATTTGTTTTTAGGATTCCGTACCCAAAGGATAAAACGGGACCCTATTACTAAGGCTCCGCTGTCCGTCCGTTTTACCCTTTGGGTACGGAACCCAAAAAAAATTACAATTTATACTTGTTCAATTTTTGCTATGTTTTACGTTTAAATGAGTTTATTTTCCGTCAATAAAGTATGTATATACCTATAGGTAAGTATGGTGGTTTTATGCGTTTTCCTTGAACGACGGATTTCATAGGGATATGTAGGTATTACCTATCTCTGACGGTAGCCATAAAGGCCTGTCCCATATCGTACACTATTCCCTTTACGTCCGAGCCTCACCTCGGGCCGCGAATAAAACTTATCGCGTTTTTGTTCTTACCTATCTCATACTACCCCAACATACTTGGTAACATTGGTACGACCTTAAGACGCTCTAATAAGATTGATTTTATTCAAATTGGAAGGAGAATTTGAATTGGTAATTTAAAAAAGGCAAGGATTCGTGGACAGCTAAGATGATCTAAATAGGAGGATTCCGTTTTATGAATGTAGGTGATCACAAAAATTGCGATTTACAGACATCTTGCAGATCCGTAACGACGCAGTCAGATTAAGATGTACCTACATACCTACCACAGATCAACAAACAAGGGAGATTTGATACCAAGGCATCAGCACTTATAGTTCGTGTTCAAATGTCTCCGTGTTTCATAATTATTATTTTTTACTTTTTTTATGCGGAATTATTCGCGTTAAAAAAAACTAAACCGCTGTAAGTACGGCAAACTTATTTTTCACGCACACTAACAAACGTATAGCAACACCAATAGTCCACGTGTAAAATAATTATCAATATAAAAACCAAATTTATAATAATTTCAGAACTGGACCAAATTGAAATGGGAGGGGAAGAACCAGCTTTCAAATAAAAAAAGGCTCATCAAAATCGGTTCACCCGCAGTCGAAAGTTCTGAGGTAACGAATATAAAAAAAAACCTCCTCCTAAATAAATTGATAACCTCCTCCTTTTTGGAAGTCGGTTAAAAAAGGCGGTAAGATCGACTGCAAGGCGAGTTCGACTAAAGGCATCGAGCCTGATTTGGACCAAATGCGTTCACATACGCCACGCCACCTTACCATATCTCCTATATTCGTCTGATCTGAGATAGGTACTTTCATATTCTATAGTCGAATTGACAAACACTCAGGTTGGTACTAAAGATTATATAATCCCTATACACAGTACAGAAGAGACAAGAATACCTACCCACTCCTCATATTAATAACCTCCGACGTATACGGCAAACTCATTATCAAGTCCCACCTATCATATAAGATTAATAACGGCACGAATTGACCTGGTTCTAGCAGGGCTGAGATAAATCTGCGCCACGTGAAGAATGCCCGCTACCCTCGGCATCTCCCGGTATGGTTTCCACCGCATGAGAGTCGCAGGTGCGTGCGACCGCACCGCCGCACCGTTTTCCATCGTTAGGGGTAAACTGGCTACCTTATGAGTAATTTTGGAATAGTAAATTGAGGTAAGCGGGAGAGAAATGTTGAATTGAATTTTCAGGCACTTTGTGCATTAATCAAAACTCGTATGGCTTCACGCAGGACTATTTTGATTAAATAGCTATCAATAAAAAAAACGACTTCTTAATTTGTAAATACGCAATTTCATTTACTTGGATGACATATTATTTTGAATTAAATAACACACTACTGAACGGGTTTTGATGAAGAAATTTCCAAATCGGTTTATAATTAATGACGTCCCGAGTTGAAGGAACAAATACATTTAAAAAATACAACCAGATTGAGAACACTTCCGATTCATTCTCGTACACAATGTGACTCATTTTGGAACAAAGGGACATACTGGGTAAGAGACATTTTGAACCTAAACAATTTTTCATACTGCAAAATCACGCATCGTACGTTTGCGTCGTTGCTAGACACAGGCCGGACTGAATTCACTCAAGCTAATTAACTTGTGTTTGTATTTGTATTACCGCACAAACCTAAAACGTATCTACCTCAGTTTCTATAAAATATCATTGGAGGTAACAAGGTACCTTGTTTACTCCAGTATTACTCCAATGACGTGTTATTATTACCCAGACCATCCATGCTTACTCTAAATTAGATTGAGCTAAAAACTCTCAGTATAGCCGCACAAAACACGATATCTCATTTCATAACTCACAGCATTTCAAAGTTTTCCTCAACATAAATTAAATCGCGTTTACAAAAGGAATATAAATTTTAAACACGTGTAACGCAGAGTCCGAGGGCTGGCGCGGGCGCTGGGCGCACGGTGCGACTTCACCGCGACAACTTTGTCGCGCGTCGCGCTAATTGTTGTTCATAATTTGTTGGCGACCTCGGCGCCGTGTGAGAGCTTCACCCAAGGTGATATAGCGCCCACATTTAAATGTAAATGTGAAAACTTCTGACGGCTACCTACGCACATAATTTTCGTTTGTCCAAGTTATAAATTACTTCGGCCGAGTGGACCCCCGTGTTGTGATTTGAATATGATTAAATCTAAAATGTTGTACGCCGTTCCGGGGGAAGACAGAATTGTAATTGAAAAGTTCCGTCCGTGGTCACGGGGGCTTGTTTAAAAGTCGTGTTACTGCGACTTTCAAATTTGATTGCGAGATTGAAAACGATTTACATATTAACGATTTCCAAGACCTTATGAGACGACAGTTATGAACAAACCAGGCCAAAGGCCAAGTACAGTGCCTACAATTTAACTTATTCGGAAGCAGAGGTAGGGTCCTTAATAGCCATTGAAACTGAACAGAAACGTGAGTGGACAAATTGGAGCCGGCCCGGGGTCACGATAAGGGCTATGCTCGCCCAAGTAAAGGGAACCGACTATAAACAACAGGCGACTCGGACCCAATTAATAAAGCAGCCAGCACTGAAGTAGTGCAATTAATTCTGCGCCTTCGTAGATTTTAATAGTTCGCATAAATCAGTGCGCACCCGTACCCACCCGGTGGGTTAATCGCCGTTTAATATGCCCGGCTGGCCTATCGGACAACTTATAACAAATACGTTGTCCGATATCGGTAGATAAAGCACGATGCGTGATTAGGAATTGCCCTAAGTTTGATGAACTTGGGCCAAGTTTCGGCTTGGGTCATGACACCATGCAGAGCCATCTCTGTATATTTATTTTATTACGCGTTATATGTTGCAATGTTTCTATGTTAATTCTTTTTGTTTACGTCAAATCTTTCAAGCTGATTTATAACTATCTTGCTCCTCTAACCGATTCTGCAAAATGCAATACACAATATGGTAATAACGTATTTTCAAAATTTGCGCTGCCACAACATGGCGGATGAATTAATTAATTTTTTGTTTCAAGTTAGGTAAATTTTCTCTTATATTTCATTAATAAAAAATTATACTTAATTAAATAAACTTCATTAACAAATATCTACCGAGTAAAATTTATCCCACATTCCATATTGTATTTGAAGCGAACGTAGAAGCGGAATTACACTAGAAATTCATCATAAAATCAGGTTTAATGATGTTTTGAATTCTCAAACTTAGTACACATGATTTTCTAAATTCAATTTACTTTATCCTCTAGCGGATAAAAACGGCTTTTGCACTCATATATCGAAGAGCAAAAATACTCTTTCCGAGATGGGGGTATGAAAAGTGTTTTATTCAACTATGATGTTAATATGAGGCGTTAAACAGTCATAAACGCTTGGCACGGGGCTACATTTACGTGGTAATCTAATTTGGCACACCTACTTCTATCTCCATATTTAGTACACGGTGGACAGTTCGGAAATTCAATTCGAGCCAGACTTCAGTCCTCGTTAAGTGGTTATATCCCCTCTAACAGTGGACAGAGGACGGCTAGTGGACACTAAACACAAGGTGCTGTAGTGAGGGGATGTAACGGGTTGCTGAAAGCAATCGATGCTTCTATCTCTAATGCTTTGAATGAAATAAATGTTTTTACCCTAGAGGCAAATGTCAAATACTATGTATGTATGCGTTAATGATTTTGAAATAAATGATTTTGATTTTGAATTTTGAGATCAAGGATTTTGACGCATTTACGATTGGGGGAGGTTTTCTGACAGCTCTAGGAACATAGTTCTGCAACTAAGGCAGCATGTTAGCTAAACATGATTTGTTAATTTATTTTATTAGATTTTGGGCGCAGAAGACCCGGCTTAATAAAGACATTGTTATTCAAGAAAATTTCAGATATGCACCGGACAGTTATTATATTTTCTACTGGGGAACGTGTCCGTATTAAATGAGGAAAACATGTTCCAAACGGTAGCTGTAGGAAGGTAGGTAAAATATATGTCATGGCCACTACATGACTATGTAATGGGACATGCTATGTTTTTAATTTAATTTTAGTTACGACTCTGGTGAGTTTAAAGTTTAAGTTTAAGCAGAATTTGACATAGAGTTCAATGAGAGCTTTTAAAGACCCTTCATCAGACAAGCTTGACTAATAAATAATAATAAAGTAATAAATAAGAATCATTATTTTAAATGATTATTTACGGGATATTTACCGTGGTAAGGTTGTGGAAGGAGCTCCCGATATTTCGGCGCAGTTACATGCACCATGTTCACGGGAAGACTTCAGTCAGAGTTCATTCTTCCCGTGAACATGGTGCATGTAACTGCGCCGAAATATCGGGAGCTCCTTCCACAACCTTACCACGGTAAATATCCCGTAAATAATCATTTAACTTTAGTGAACAACCGTGATAGTCTAAAACAGTGTTTAATCATTATTTTGTTTGCGGTAGTCGCCTCAGCCAGAAGACATCCACTGTTGAACATAGGCCTCCCCCTTTTAACCTTCACACTGGACGACATCCTGCCATCTGCATCCACTGGATGCCCGCGACTCTCACAATGTCGTCGGTCCATCTAGTGGGAGGCCTACCTAAGCTACGTCTTCCGGTTCGTGGTCTCCACTCAAGAACCTTTCTTCCCCATCGGTCATCAGTTCCTCGAGCGATGTGGCCTGCCCATTGCCACTTCAACTTGCAAATTTTATAGCAATGTCGGTGACTGGTTCTTTGGTGAATATCTACGTACCGAATTTTATCGCGCAAAGAAACTCCGAGCACAACTCTCTCCAATTCAGTTCCTCAGTAGATTGCATTTATATTTAGAGACTTGCCAATCGGCTGTCCCAGATTTAGATCAGCGCAATGGCGCCACTTTCTTTGCGATTTCTTTCAATAGTTCAGCAGTGTTCCGCACCATTATCTAACTGAATCAGACGGGTATACCTTGTGCTAGATAGTTGTAGTTATATCGCCACCTATCAAGACAACTGGAACTGTATATCTTCTGTAAAGCTCTCATTCGATTAAATTGTGAAGGTGAAAGTATCGATTGTGATTTGGGCGTCTCTACGCCAGGGGACGAGGGTGTTTGGTCCAGGCGACGACACCTCTGGATATTGAATTTGCGGTGGTGAGCGTCTCCCAATTGTTATCGGTCGCTGCAAGGTCGCCCCTGAATTACCCGGGCAGGTACTACGGCCCTTTCTTTATAGTGTAGGGCTGTCACAAGTATTGACTTTGTGTCTGCACTATACTAACTGACAAGATAGTTCAATCCTGAGATATTTTAAAATACTATATCAATCGAATAAGCAACATCAAGGGTCAGACTCCTCGATGTTTTTTTTTATTGGTGTCTTCAAATCACGAGTGAATCGGTTTCTTCTAGGCAAGCGTGCTCCATCGTAGACCGCATCATCACTTAACATCAGACGAGTTGGAGGTCAAATGCAAACCTACTGATACAAAAAAAAACGACTAAGTATATAGTTAAATACTTAGATACAGCAGCCAAAAAACAGATTTTAAGATTTTTCATTTTAAACAATACTTAGAGCTTTTATAACGTGCATTCTGGACGTTAAGAAGTATATGTCCGGCGTTTTCTTATGATTCTCTAATAAGGTATTGGAGAATCATCACAAAAAATTATCTTCCATACATTGGTTTACAGCACTGTCAGGTTTCCAACATAGAAAAAAGTATATCGTTATTGTTTTCCAACTAGAAAATGTAAGTTGAAAGTAATAGCTATTACTTATAATAAAACATTAACTCTGAATTTATTAACTGTAAAATTTTTATTGTTAGAACCTTGAATTTTGTATACCTCTAAGGGACCGTAGACCTTAGTATTTGATATTAATTTCAAATTGATACCTGAACACGTTTCTGAGAAAAGGGTACACACGGACACACGAACAACAAAGTGATCCTATGAAGGTATAAAGTGTCCGTTTTTCTTTTTCAGGTACAGAACCTTAACAATAGTTCTAAATTACTTCTAAAACGTGAAATATCAACCCTACTGGCAGAGTCCTCTCGCAATAGCGGTCATTGGTCAATTTATTTCTTGCGGCGTGCCCGTGCCGTGCCTGGGACCGCAGTTATCATGATTGAATTAAGCAACTCTCGGAATTGCGCCGCTCTCTCCCGTGATTTAGGGACCCAGGACCCATTGTGCGCTGCGCACCTACGACGCGGAAACTGCCGGCAAAAAGGGAATTTGGAATTTTAATCGTGGGAAAAGGCGGCTGCTCCGACTGACCGACCAAGTTTATTTAAGGTTAATTTCGACGAGTTGATTTGAGCGGTCAGCTTTAGTTCGGGTCGGGGTCAACCTTCGGTCGGTGATCGGGAAATTATGGTTTGATTTGTAAACAATAATTTGATCGGACGTTCTGAGTTTACTAATAATATAGTTTAACTTCACTTTGTTCGATAGTCGGAAATGCTTTATGATTTTTAGCTTGAGTTGAACCAATTGAATATAAAATAGCTACCCTAACTAATAGGTTGCACTTATTAATAAAATAAAGTACTAACTAATAAAAACAGGTCCTACCAAGCCTCTATAGCGTAGGGCGTAGAGGTTGTTGGACGTTACCGTAGCGGCGTAGCAGACACCGTAGCGCGATCACAGCTGTAAGTGCTACGAAGGCTGCTCCTTAAATCATGGCACACGAATCGGTAAGAAATGTTCACTGTTGCATACTTATTTTTATTACTGTTAGAAGTTGTAACAACTTGGTAAAGTAGCAACAATTGCTTGACTATTTTATTAGATCTCTACTAGCAGAAACTTGATTTATATCTATTGTAGGCAAAAAAGACCTTGGCGTTATAAGGCTACGAGATAACATAAAAGAGGAGAAATAATAGTAAAACGCGAAAACCACAATATTCTCATTTCATTATTCACAAAAGCTGTTAACACAAAAGGCTGTTAAGATAATGTCACAATCTCTGTATTACCATTCAAGAGCAGGGCCTGTATTTATTGCTAACAGCCGCTAAGTACGTATAAATAATCCTCGATTTATGGCAGCGTTCCACTGGCTTCGGCCGGCATTTGCATACAGCATCAATAGACTACTGTTGTACATAAAAGTGAGGCATCCAATCCCGCTCACGTCAATGGCAACGTTACATCAAATTATTCCATTCCATTTTAGACGAAATGTATACAGAGCAAACATGAAAAGAGAACAAAATTAAGCATTACAATGGGACGCAAGTGGCTAGACATAGCGATTGCATCTGGGATACACCCAATTAATTCAACTTGCGCAAGTTGACTCAAGTATGTCCTAAAACCGCGACCAGAACCACCGAAGGATGGGCAAGTGCGTCCTATTAGTACACGGTGTATGTACTGCCATCCCCAAGTCGCCTGCCAAGTGTGTGGATTATAGCAACACCCCTCTCTAAGAGGGAGGCCTTTGTTCAGCAGTGGACTTTCACTGGCTGATGATATGTATTAATGTGCACACATTTCTCGTAATTCTTTGACGAATTAAAACCAGAAACGAAGAGACTATCCGGTCTTGCTTAAAACGTCAACGCGTGTGTAGCCTTTACTACTTAAATGACTGCCCCGGTGGCTCAGTTGGTAGTGAACCTAACTTCTGTGCTTGGGGGCGTGGGTTCGATTCCCATCTAGGACAAACATTTGTGTGATGAACAATGGTGTTTGTTCTATGTCTGGGTGTTAATGTCTATTTAAGTATGTATTTAAAAATATATATGTATGTATATCAGTCTCTGGCAGCCATATTACAAGCTTTGCTTAGTTTGGGGTCAGATGAAAGTGTGTGCAAAAAAAAAAGTTAGTGACAATGCAAAAACTTGGCGACTGGCAGGATTAACATTAGATATTGTTATTATTTTGATCAGAATCTTAGCCTTGCAATCCAGCGAGGCAACACTGCCAGCATTTTAGGTACTCTGTCTGAAATTAGAGTTCGTTTGAACTATCTATACGCCTTCGTTGCTCATAGATATGGTATAAAATATCTTCAATTGTTTTTCCAAAGAAATACGAGTAAATACAGAACCACAGAAAAAAGAAGAAAAAATTCTCACTTCAGTGTACAGAACAGCATGTACCTATGTAATTTTAACAAAATTTAATATTAGGGACTAATAAAGATTAAATAAGAAGATAATTAAAAATATTTCATATATGTTACCTAGATATACTTAAAAGTGTTCTACTGGGTTTGTCGTTCTCCTATGACACGGGGTTCTCCTTATGTCAGTTTTTGAATCGACTTACAGTACCTAATTACAGCGAAGTTGGATAAACATCATCATATATTAATCTATACTTTTTTTAACTTATTTAAAAATGCTACGAATTTTGAGATTTCTAGTACGTAGCTTTTCTTCTTCTAGCAACTTAACTTCCGCTTCCGCCTATGTCCCTATTCCAGCGGCCAAGCTCCGCCGTGGCGGCGGAGTACGGGCGGGCTGCGCGGGGGGCGACATCAATAATCCTCCTTGTTATTCTTATGCAAATGCCCACGGTACGATAATAAGTGGAACGCGAATCACCAGACGTTCTTGTACAGATTGGAAGAATTCGTTGACGGCAGCGACAAAGCACACGGGGTGAGTTTTCTTATTAGAAAATGGCAAGAAGATTTCCTGTAAATTTGTATTATTATCTTATAAGTGAAATCATTTATTTTGTTGTCGTTCATTTTGGTTTTTCAATTTATTATTTTCATGTTTCGTATTGGTGTCATTGTTCTGTTTATTTAAACAGAACATTGACACCAATCTTTCGTTCTTTCGTTGTATTATGCGCGCGCACGTATCGAGCGTGACGTCACTTACCGGGCCCAACAGAATACCAGCGCTGGTTGTATACAACCAGCAACATGCTGAGTTGGGGTCGGTTTTTGTGACAATGTACCTGTTAACCTACTTCTATATTAATATTTCTTGTTTTATTGTTTTGTCATTGTCACAAAATAAACTTTTCTGATTTCTGATTATACGTTTATAAGTAGAATTTTGCTAATGTAAATTCTAATGATAAATAAAGTTCATCATCATCATCATCAGCCAGAAGACGTCCACTGCTGAACATAGGCCTCCCCCTTTAACATCCACACTGAACGACATCCTGCCATGTCGTCGTTCCATCTAGCGGGAGGCCTACCTACGCTGCGTCTTCCGGTTCGCGGTCTCCACTCAAGAACCTTTCTTCCCCATCGGTTATCAGTTCTTCGAGCGATGTGGCCTGCCCATTGCCACTTCAACTTGCAGATTTTAATAGCTATGTCGGTGAGTCTGGTTCTTTGGCGAATATCTACGTTCCGAATTTTATCGCGCAAAGAAACTCCGAGCATAGCTCTCCATTGCCCCACTCTGAACTTTTCCAAAAGGCCAACAGTTAAGGACCACGTCTCAGTACCATATGTCATCACTGGCAACACACACTGGTCAAAGACCTTTGTCTTTAGGCACATATGTAGGTAAATAATGTTACAATAAAGTTATTGTTGTTAATAAAGTTGTTTTGGTCTCCAAAATAAGCTACTACGGCATATTTTTTATACTTAAACACTGTTTTAAACTATCACGGTTGTTCACTAAAGTTGTATGATTATTTACGGGATATTTACCGTGGTAAGGTTGTGGAAGGAGCTCCCGATATTTCGGCGCAGTTACATGCACCATGTTCACGGGAAGACCCGTCTTCCCGGACGACCCGGGGACGGGTCTTCCCGTGAACATGGTGCATGTAACTGCGCCGAAATATCGGGAGCTCCTTCCACAACCTTACCACGGTAAATATCCCGTAAATAATCATATAACTTTATTTTTTATACTTGTGGTAATTTAGTTATATACTTACTTGCAAAGTTTCAAATCGATACAATTAGATGTAGGTTTAAAATAGACATCCAAGATTAGTTTACTTACCAGAACTATCTCTAACTTAAGTAAGATTTTTAAAAAACGATTGGGCATTATTTTTTGAATCACTATAATCACTGAATACATTCAGTTATTTTTGTGTTGATAAATTACCGGCCAAGTGCGAGTCGGATTCGCGCACGAAGGGTTCCGTACCATTATCTATATAAACGGTAAAAAAAAAAAAAAACGTTTTTTGTATGGGAGCCCCCCTTAAATATTTATATTATTATAATTTATTTTGAAAGTAAATATATAACTAAATATTCTGTGAATGTTTCAAGCGTCTATCTGTTGCCGTTATCAATATCGAGCGAACACGAGCAAATAAATCACGTTTGTTGTATGGGAGCCCCCTTAAATATTTATTTTATTATATTTTTTAGTATTTTATGTTATAGAGGCAACGGAAATACATCATCTGTGCAAATTTCAACTGTCTAACTGTTCGGTTCATGAGATACAGCCTGGTGACAGACGGACAGACAGACAGACGGACGGACAGCGGAGCCTTAGTAATAGGGTCCCGTTTTACCCTTTGAGTACGGAACCCTAAAAACATGTTTAGTGCTGTTAACTAGTTGTTTTATTTGGCAAGTCACCGGACTTGGACGACGTTGTTCTTATAGGTATGACTCAAGAAAATCGGTTTAACAGTATGAAAATTATGATCTCTATTAAAGGTTTTTTTTTTTGCATTTATGCTTGTTAATTTTACTATCATTCAGTGTTTTTTTTTTCACTAAATATGTTAAAATTGAGCGTAAAAAATGGATTTTCCTGGTGAGCGCAGCTTTAATAAAAACACCCCCGTGTGGTCGTGCAGAAGTCAAACGTGCGTACAAAACGTATTCTCTCGTGTAATGTATGAGCAATACTTATTGGTTTAATCAGTCGCACGATGTCACGCACTAGTTTTATGAGAATATGTAATCAAAATCAGAAGCTAGGGGGGAGGTACACCCTTCTGAATGATAATTTACTTACGTACTTACCAACTTTACAATAGAGATTTGGACGCCACATGACTTGGTCTTGGCCATCACTTACTATGCCTGACTCTGACTAGTTAGACGATATATAATAAAATTTGAAAAAATAACAATACATAACACTGTCAAATGCAAAAGGCGTGCGACGACAAAATCCACTCAAAAGTAATGAGAGAAAAAACTTTACAATAAGTATCAGCTTTGTCGCGTCTGAATTTACAACAGAGTAAAAAAAATGTTTTCAATTTGATAGTATTTTTGTGTGTGTTTATATCTGCACCCAATTAAGAACCGATTTTAATTACCTACACTTTAAATTAAATGATTTAAAATTGTATTTTATTACTCTTCACACGCCTTGGCGTCGCTGTTGTGTGGCGTAAGTACTTATTTGTGTAATAATAAATATATTATTAATAAATATATTTAAATTTGAACTAAATATTCAACCTGATTCCCGTTTATTGACCTTAATTAAAAATATGCTTGCACAACTTCGCCATCTCGCTTGACGATAAGCGATGACATGTAGGAAGGTTTGTACTCGTACCTATCCACACGGTAGCTTATCCAAGGTCATTATGATTTAATTTTGTGAGTTGTGACTACCGGGAATTCCTGAATGGCAAAATTCCCGCAGTATAAATATAGGAGTAGTATATTTAGTTTGTGAATTAGGTAAAAATTACATTAATAATTATAGAGGTAGGTATCTATAGGTGTTGATGATTCGCTTTACAAAACAACCTCTACATTTATTATAATATGTAAATATGTATGCATTAACCTTAAGTGCGGTATATTTACGGTGAGTACTTACCAATGACGATTTATATGTATAGGTTACTAACTGCGCCCCGCGGTTTCTTATTTTCTTGGATAAAAATTATACTATTTCATACACCGGCCCTCTAACTAGGTATATGCTAGGTAAAATCAAGTTGATCGATTCGTTTGTTGCTGCACGATAGAGGAATGAACATTCCCAGGAGTCGACATTTCGGTGCGACTGTACAGTTCCGAGGTAAACAAACAAAACGAAGTGCTTCTTCACGTCAAGACAAATTATGCTTTGCAAAGCGCAAGTCTGACCTCACATAAAGTACTTCTCCCCGCTTTTGAACGAAGCACTCAAGTACCTATCAGCTTAAACCTCTTGATGCATTACAGCATAGAGCTGTCAGAATTATCGACGATCACAAGCTCACCGCATACCTAGAGCCGTATGCAGACGTTGGGTCTCTCACTCCATATCTTTTATCAAATTTACAACGGGGAGTGTTCTGAAATACTGTTTAATCTGATGCCGGCGTCGCAGCTTTATCATCGCACTAGCCGCCACCGCCTGAAAGCTCATCAACGTATCATAGATCTGAGGAAATCGCAAACGTGCATTTTAATCGATATTTTTTGCCTCACACCTGTAATATTATGTGGAATTAGCTCCCCTGCGACATTTCTGAGTAACATGAACATAACATTTTAATTATAACATGAGGTTCTTCAAAAGAGCTTTTAATAGAGTCTTCAAAGGTCACCAACATATCTATGATGCCCCTGGTGTTACAGGTATCCATAGGCCACGGTGATCGCTTACCATCAAACGGCCCGATAGATTGTTTGCCACCTACGGCATAAAAACACTTTATAATAATATTATTAGTATGATTATTATCCCTGGTACCTAATTACAAAGTACTCAAATAGCAACGCCAAGCGTATTTAACACGCGTGGAAGGAAATGCACACACGCGCAATGTGCACACATGCACAAGGGTAAGGTACGTAGGTAGGCATGTACAGGGCAGGTCGCCTTATCTGTGCGCGCGCGCAAGTGGGCGATACGACCGGTCACAGGCCAAGGCGGGCAATGCGTACGTATGATCATGTAGCCACACTGTATTTAAAGATAAGACAAGAAACAGGTGGCGACGTACACAAATCGGAACAATATTCATTAGGTACTGGCAGAACCTCGCAGTTTCACCCGCTATCATTGAATTTTTTGGAATAAGAGTTAATAAAAGCTTTTTTTATATATTTATATATACTAGCTGACCCAGCAAACGTTGTTCTGCCGTATAAATTATTTCCATTTTTGGTATAAAATATACTTTACGACATATTCTCATACCTGCCAAATAAACATTAAAAAAAAACATAATAATCGGTCGAGCCGTTTCGGAGGAGTGCGACCAGAAACATCATCATCATCAGCCAGAAGACGTCCACTGCTGAACATAGGCCTCCCTCTTTAACCTCTACACTGACATCCTGCCATCTGCATCCACTGGATGCCCGCGACTCTCACAATGTAGTCGGTCCATTTAGTGGGAGGCCTACCTACGCTGCGTCTTCCGGTTCGCGGTCTTCACTCAAGACCCTTTCTTCCCCATCGGTTATCAGTCACAAACACCATGACACGAGATTTTTATATATTTTGTTATAGATGTCGTAGGTAAATTGTCGATGACGTGAAATTAAAATTTCGCTGCTGAAATTTAAATTTTAAGGTGTTTTTTTTCTGGTTTTTATAAACTAAGCTAACCTAGTGTTATTATAATTTCACGACATTAACAATTTACCTGCTAAAATCATATAAGCTTGCGTTCGAACCCACCACGCATGTTAAAAGATGATGCAGTCTACGAAGGAGCACGTTTCCCAGAAGAAACTGATTCATTCACTTGCGACTTGAAAACACCCAGATTGTAACTATCGGATAACACTCATTCAGGCAGCGCATTTTACAGTCTAGCAGTTCAGAGAATAAAAGTCGAATCAAAACGTTAATACTAGTTTTTGGAATATCAACCATAAAACAATATCGCCTTTTCGTGCCCGCCTGACCGTATGATAGAAATAGGGCAGGAAGGAATTAGATCATGCAGATCAAATGCACACCCTCCAAAATGTATATTATAAAAATTCAAGATTAGCAAATGGAACGCCGATACTTATAAGAAGCTTAGTCTGAACTAAGGATTCGTTGCTGGTGCAATTCTTGATACGTTTCTGAATGGACTCCAACTCCCTAGCCTGTTACTTTGCTGATCCATCCCAAAGGTGCGAACATAGTTTTAATTAAATTAGAAAAACAACACTTTCTCGTAGCAATAATCAAATCATCATATCCTGATCCTGATCCGAAGTATCCTGGAGACGGATTTTAGAACATAATTTTGGTACGTCTGTCAAAAACTTTCTACTTAAAAGGGGATCTTGGGCTGATCTCCCGTTCAAGAGAAACTGAGGAGAGACCGGCTTTGTTATGGGGGATAAAATGATGATATTATTTTCAAGGGGATGATGCCTTAGCTGGTTGGGACGCATCGGTCCTGCAGTCCTCCGTTAGGCACAAATACAGATCAGGCCAGTTGTTTTTATTTATTTATTAAATAATAGTTTTGCGCTTGGCCGCCAACTCGCCTGATCTTGATTCGGTCTAGTATGGAGCACGCTTGCCTAAAAGAAACCGATTCACTCTTGATGTGAAGACACCTAGATTGTAACTATCGAGGAAACTCATTCAGGCAGCACATTCCACAGACTAGCAGTTCGCATAATAAAAGTGCAATCAAAGCTCTTCGTACGGGGTTTCGGAATATCAACCATAAAGCGCCGGTGTTTTATGCAGGAGTAAAAATGAAAGTAAAACAGTCTCAAACAAACAATCAAAACATTGTGACCCTAAGCATGAATGATTTTAGTTCGACGTGTGTGTGTACAGACTACAGATAAACAACTACATCAACAATTTGTATGAATGAGTGCAAAAGATATCACGCACACACGCTCACGGAGAGCGGACGTTTGGCACTTATCTGACGGGAATTTTACCTTATTGCGTTAGATATTAGTTGGGAAGTTGTGGCCGATATCTCAGAATTGACGATTTTATGCTTCGTCTTTCAAGTCAAATTTACAAAAATGGGTATGTAGATGAGAGGATAGTTTTTTTTTTATCGACGTGCTCGTTTCTCGGCCACACCGTTGCTCATCATCATCAAAAAAGCTTCTCATGTCCAAATAGTTTCAGCATCTTGTAACTCAGAGTCATCACCATCATCTTAGGCAACCTACTTGGCATATTCTTCTAGGAAGAGAATGCTTTTACCGACAAGATTACCAGTTGCAGCAATAGTCGATCGTTATATATCGTTGATTGGTTTTTTTGCGATTGATTTATATCCTGTCTGTGTATGCGTGTATATACGTAGGTAAGGTAAATACAACGTTCTGTTCGTCTATATAAAGTGGAGACTTATTCTAAAAAAATCTTTAACCCCTTCTAGAAAATATTATAAAATATTTGGCTTGGCCAATCACGCTTTTAATTTCTCACTAATCAGACATACACTACCCGTAGCCAGCTTTGCACATGAACACCACACAATATGAACAACTTATAGAAGTTAGCTTAGTAACTAAACTTATGAAACCACTAAGCAACAAGACTTCGACGGTAACCCCTAACTTTTATTCTATGGTAAAACGCCAGGTATTGGTCTCACATGGCGCCTTCTGGAGGCGCGTCGTTGTAGGTACTTTTAAGAATCATGATCTTGCACTTAGTGTGCTAGAAATAAGATTCAATGAAACCGCAATCAGTGAGAAGTATTACTTCCATTTGAAATCACGAAACGCATAAAAAACATTAAACACGGGACGACTTCCGTAAGCAGAATCACAGCGCAAATCATCATAATTTCTCAGCCACCACCTGTCGCAATAAAATCTTCTAAAAATATTCACAACAGCGCAAGCTTTTTACGCTAGTTCACGTTTATAAAGCTGTCTCTTTGAAGAGTTTATAGTGAGTAAAAAGGTAAACAGCGCGAGCAGAGCCGTAACTCGTAGTGCATTCGGCGTCGGAGGACAGTGGTACATCAACAACAAAGCATCGCATAATGTCACCAACGTTATGCAACGCGTTACGCGTGAATATCACCAAATGTGCATAGGTACCTACCTACTAATTACTTTAGTGCGAACTGCGGACATGTAAGAGAGATTTATTGGAGACTAACTGAGCCTTACGGTTTCACCCGCGGTGACAATCCTTCAGGAACTGTAGGTACGTTTTTTCGGGGGTCGCGCTCACCGGCCAGATTTTTCTGTCGCACATTTCCGACAGGTTTGAAGACATAAATCACTAAGTGAGAATTTTAAAATACTGATTTTGCACGTTGATATTTACAGGATCGCGGAGATAACGTAATTTTTTTTTATTTGTTTTTCTGTGTCTTCCGCTAAAATAAATCAATATAAAAAAAAAAAACTACCTACTTATCTAAAAAGAATACCCAATCTTTTGAACAACTGGCGGACAGAACAAATTTATAGGGGTTCCTTGTCGGGCTACGGAACCCTTAAAACAAGTCATACTTATTGTTTCATTATATTTTTGTATCCCTAACATCTGTCCCGTTTGATTCCCATATCACATAGCTGTGTGAACAACATCGAGAGCCTACTTAGATAGGTATCGTGATTTTGTAAATTTCCAAATGAGTCATTTATGAATTTAAAATTGTTGTTATAATATTGCGCATTATATTCTTAACTTGTTATCATGTATGGACAGTAGGTTATCTACCTAATGAACAGTTCCGTGAATAGTCCGCTTTTACGCCCACATAGTTCCGGTGATGTGCATACCCACCTACCTAAGAGCATTGTTTGATAAGTTATTAATGTAGAGGTAAATTTATTCACAATTGTGAATGTCAAAATGACGGTTGCAATCATTGTGAGCCAATAGCAATTTAAAAAATATCTGCTTGCTTATATAAAACTTTTTTGCTAACAATACCTTCCGAAAAATTTGTTTGTCCATGCCTATGCCTATGTCCATCAGTGGACGTCCTATGGCTGAAATGATGATGATGAAAGTGTTTTCATAGAATACCGTTTTTTCACAGTTCCAAACCCTGAATGGTAATGCACGCGCTCGTCACCCCGAGATATAAGATTTCAAATCTTTGTGAGCCCTATAATTTCGCTTGAAACATTGCCCTTCAATCCGGAACACAGTAATGTTTGCACACTACTGCTTGGCGGTTGAATAACTGGCAAAGGTGTGGTACTTCCTCAGGCGGACCCCTGCAAAAGAGTCCTACCACTACAAAAACCTTTACGTTTAGTATAATCAATCGAGACGGTCTGAATTACGTAATCTACCCATTGACTTCAGCCCTATCCGATGATACAACTCGGTGGTGCTTACAAATACATACCTATAGGTAAATGTCACAGGAAAAAAATACTTCTTGTTTAAATTAGAACGGCTGTCAAGGCATTTTTGTAAGAAATTTATTTTGTTGTAGCCAGTTGCACCCATATAACCGAAACGTCAGTCATTCGAAATCAGTTAGCAACTGTGACGCGGAGTTCCACGCATTGATTTAATTGAGAACGTTCAATCAAGGTTGTGTCATAATGCCTGGCGACAGATTATTCCTTCTCATTTCCGTTCTATTTACTTCTTTTTTACTTCTCATTTCTGTGGTAAATATATACACATCACTGTAAAGTCAGTCGCTCGCCGACTGCGGTGGTGCGCAGTGCTTGTGCATCGCATCATTCATGTGCGCAAACATAACTAGTCACATAATGATTATTTACACTAATATATAAAGATATAATGTAGGTATTTTATAAACACGTAAACTCTATAATGCAATTTAGTTTATCAAGTAGGTAAGCTTATGTTGCTGACGGGATGTTCGTCCCACCTTTAGATTTCTCTGAAAGCTCTATCAAAAATAGATTTAAAAAAAAAAACTCAATACTTCGATAAAATTAAAAAAGTAATTTTTCGATCAAATGACATATTCCGATCTGATTAATATCAAAAATAAACCCAATTTGTTTTTAATATAAAACTACTTTGTGATCTTTACTTTTTTTTATTGCGGCGTGAACACTCAAAATATAAAAACTGTATCTCCATGGGTAAGAAACAAAATAAAACTACGTACTGTACATTCATAACGGTAAAGATAAGAAAAAGAGGATAAGAAGGATTGCGCAAATGCGCAGCCAAGATCTGAGGAATACCTACGACAAGTCAAATAAACATGTTTGTCTGTCCATCTGTTAGCGTCAGTAAACACCTGCAATGTACGTAATTGCAGCTTTAAATAGGCTTTACTACTACATTCATATTTTGCTAACAATACAATGATAAAAATAATAAAGTAAGGTACAAAAACTTTTTCCATGTTATTTTTTACAGTACCTACTTACAATAGGTGGTTACTTCCTAAGAAATCATAATTATCAGACCAAGTAAAAGTCCATTAAAATTGAATTAAAATGTCGATTAAGTGTTCTAAAATAGAATTAAATAATAGCAATAGTTTTGTGCGAATGGTTTTCGTTGACCTCGCATAGCAGGTGTTTCGGTGATCTAGATGAATGAGGTAATCTTATACCCAGATGACATCATACGTTACGGCCTAATTTGAAAACCTCGATCCATTAACCTGTCGATACGCTCCAATACGCTCACTACCAGAATAGATAACGTTAATAACAACACCGATTCTACCGCCACCGATTATTATAAGGTTAATGCCTCGGTACTGCGCCGCAATTTAATTTGTGAACCTTGCTGAAACGAGGCCGCCCGCGGGCCGAGGTTGTGTCGGCTAGGTACATCGGGCTTTTATTATCTTCCGGCCAGTGGAATATAGCGTTTATATCGTTTAAATAAGCGTGTGTAAGATCGTGCGATAAGGTTGTTACCTCAGTGTGGCGTGTAAGCATTCTGACGTCAATCGGTAGCCTATTTGTGTGGGTATTATCTGCAGGTCGCGAGGTGAAGGAGCGTGGTCTCACTGGAGCCCGACGGCGACTCACGTGTTGCCCATCACCGTATTCTAAGAAGATGGCTGCCACCGGCAGGCTGTGATTGATCGCCCTTTGTTCGGCTTTATCTAAATACCAAATGTGCAATCTCTGGCGTACGGCTATCTATTCAACGCCCGCTGTTCTATGATGACGAAATTGAGATGCGATATGACATCATTTTAGGAACTAAGACGCATTGTACTTATTTTAGTAGGTTACCTACTACTGCTGATTTTTGTTATTTTTATTGTATTATGTACTTATATGTAAATATATATGAAATACTAATCACTATCTGAGTCATCAAGAAATCCGGAAAACTACTTGACCTAAGATGGTGAAATGCAAATAGATTCCGTGTGCGGTGTAGACAATGCAGAGGTCCACTAAGAAAGGATTTTGCGAAAAGGTCGAATTAATGGAATCTAAGGGGGCTGAATTCTGAAAGTGTTAATAAAAGACTATGCGTACAAAGTGGCGAGTTAGATAAATAGGTAAATAAATTCTTGCTTTCTTTATTCACACTACAAATTAAACACAAAAACACACGATAAAACAGCTTAAAAACTGGTGCAACAATCGGCGGCCTTATCGCTAAGAGCGATCTCTTCCAGGCAATATTAGGATGGAGAGGATTCACAAAGGAGGTAGAAGGCTAGAAGGTAGGGTGTGCAATTTTGAACAGTGTGATACTTATAACCGTACATTCTAATAATACATACAAATACTTAAATTACTTACAATTACGATAATATACTAATATATAAAAATATTAAATAGATAATTATCAATATAAAAAATTGACTTCATCAATTTTGACTGATTGACTGGACCAAATTCAATTGGGACCAAACACCAGCTATCAAATAAAAAAGAATCCCGTCTACCTGAGAAAATCTCACTGACAGCGAAAAACTGTCTCTAGCTTCTCCACAGGAAAAAACTATATTTTTTTCTCTTCTGTGAGCTCCGCTTGAAAAAATTAACAAACTTACTGTGAGCGTCGAATGAGCGTTCAATTCTCACCTTTGCCACAGTTGGCGCGCGTCCAACGCACTTGGCTCTGCAGTTCCAGCCACTACATTTATCGACGATTTGTGATGACCGCCTGTCTGGGGATACATCACTGCTTGGGCCGGAATAAATATGGCCCAACATAATGGAACGTGTAATAACGTAAACTATGTTCATTATCCTCATTACGTAAAAGGTATTTAGAACGTATGGTTTGACAAATAAAGCTCCGTGGGTGGAAAATTGGTTGCATGCTAAATAAACGATCAGAAGGGAAATAGTTCGTTTGTATAGTCAAATGTTTAGCAGTTGATTTGAACCGGAAAATGTGAGGTGTGTTATTGTCACCAAACTTAATTTACGGTAAGTACAACATACTTACCTACTTGCTTAAATAATCATGACGTGGACTCGGCAAAGAGATGCTATAGAGGAAACAAATTTTTTATATGTAATGGTCTTTGACCAGTGACATATGGTATCTACTGAGACGTGGTCCTTAACTGTTGGCCTTTTGGTAAAACTCAGAGTCACACATCGGGCAATGGAGAGAGCTAGGCTCGGAGTTTCTTTGCGCGATAGCATCCGGAACGTGAATATTCGCCAAAGAACCAAAGTCACCGACATAGCTATTAAAATTTGTAATTTGATGTAGCAATGGGCAGGCCACATCGCTCTTTCGAGACCCGATGGGGAAGAAAGGTTCTTGAGTGGAGACCACGAACCAGAAGACGCGGCGCAGGTAGGTCTCCTATTAGATAGATCGACGACATTGTGAGGGTCGTGCGCATCTAGTGGATGCAGATGGCAAGATGTCGTTCAGTATAGAGGTTAAAGGGGGAGGCCTATGTTCAGCAGTGGACGTCTTCTGGCTGATGATGATGACAATGAATAATTTTCTACAATAAATTCAATCTGATGCCTCTCAATATTCTGTATACTTAGTTTTTTTTTTATTGATCTCCGTATCATGACGTTGAGAATTGAGAATTGAAACATTTTGGGAGTTCAAATTCCCAACGTCCTCATTGATGTCGTGAGCTTCCTAGGGACGATGGGAATATACCACATTACCATTACATGTATTGAGCCTAGCGACTTAGGCCTCAGTAACGTTTGGAATTTTTTAACTCTTTATTATTCTTTAGTTTTAATTGTGTGGTATATAGACAGTTCAATTTTATCCACAGTGGTTTATAATAAGTGTAAGTTATATAAGTTTCCAATGTAGTTTATATTTTTGCTAATAAATATATCTTTATCTCATCTGAAATAACGCAACTGAAAAATTTATCTATCATTATTACGATATATTTCTCTCTAAATTTGCTAATACAATGATCACCGGCGTATGACTTTTCAGGAATTCTGCCATTGTTTACCCATCACGGTCCAGAGCCGCTGCAAAAGTTGCTTTATGCGTCTCCTTTGTTACAATGCTCATAAAAACTGAACCCCGCACACTATTGTTATTATATTTGTTAATTAATAACGAAGTGCGGCCACCGCGACCACCCGCGCCCCTGTGACGTGGCTGAAATCTTTAATGACTACTGTATTTATGATGCAAGTAGGGTAAGCTGATTATTTGCTGATTTATGGTGTTTTCAACTGACTTCAACAAAGAACAATTTCAGTTTTACTGTTTTTAACTGACTTCCAAAAAGGAGGAAGTCAATTCAATCAATTCGACTGTTTTTTTTTAAATGTTTGTTACCTCAGAACTCTCGACTGGGTGAACCGATTTTGATGATTCTTTTTTTATTTGAGTGCTGGTGCTTCCCGTGTGGTCCAGTAAAAGTAGTAGTTTTTTCTAAAACTGTCGGAGGGACGTTTGAGTGTGGAATTCGTTACGAAAATTACAGACACGAAATGAAATTGTAATAAATAAATAAATATGTATTATCAGTGCTTTGTGCAGTTAGGAACAAAATCCAGGCTATAACAACATGATTAACACGTCCTTATGAGCCTAATTATATACTACAAACCTGAACAATTATAAGGAAAACAAAATTAAAAGGAAATATCGTATCGATTAAAATATTCACTTACCTACCACAGGTATAACAATGAACTTTTATCGGTGTGCAAAATGTAAACAACAATTTATTAATTAAGTACCTATGCCAATTAGTTTCCTTACAATTAAAGTTAACAGGATAATTATTATTGAGAAGATTTCACTACGGGATTTACGTATGGACCCTCTGTGCATACTAATTTAGAAGTCAGGAAGTTTTCATAAACCTGCAAACAGGTATAGTATATAGCCATGAAAACAAGCTGAATGCTGAATACATGCTGAATCAACACTGCTAGTCTGGAATGAGCTACCTGAATGGGTATTCCCTGCTAGTTACAATCTAGGTGTCTTCAAATCACGAGTGATCAGTTTCTTCTAGGCAAGCCTGCTCTATCGTAGACCGCATGATCGCTTAACATCCGCCGAGCTAGCGGTCAAACACAAGCCAATTTTAATAAAATTAAAAAAAATAACAGATGCTGTTTCTTTCGCATCAAATTTTGATCTATAAATATCACATAAAGTGTCGGTGGTACCCATATTTTAATTTGTTAGTATGTTATAGTAGGTAACTAAATACATTTTTAGTATTCTTTGTACCTACATTTTCTTTGATTTAATTTTACTCTATTCTACATCACTTATTTTTTTATATGTTGTCCTTGGAGGTTTCTTTTGTAAAAATGTGTTTAACTCCTTTTTGAGCTTTTTGTTTTCAAGTATAATAACTATGCGTACTTCAAATCCACTGATCTTAGAGAAATTAGGCTATAAGGATGTCAAAAGACTTATTAGAAAATCGGGTTTTATTTATTTTATTGACCCAGGTTTTCTACGCATTCATATGTCTCGAGAATTGCGCCACCCTCGCGAGCTTGGCTAACTTCGTCTTGTAGTTTATGAAAGGCCGTATTACAGAGCCTAAATATTTATTGTGTAAAAAGCCATTTGGCACATTACACGGCGCATAAAGTGCATAGCATAGCCCGGCCCTGGTGTAGCGAAGGCTATGTACTGAGACGTTATTGCCAGTTTTTATCGCGGCGATGGAGGTGCGCAATTACAAGTGCCACGCGCAATGTATTTTAGGGATGAGAATGCTATTCCAAGACTATTTTATTGGGCTTGACCTGAAAATAAGTATTATTATTGGCAGTTGACATGTTGGCATTTACAATGTCGATATCATCAATATGCGTGATGACGTAAAACAGTATTAGAGAATTTTATTATTTAAATTTAATTTTTGATTACAGTTTAACTTATTTTAACTTATTAATGTAACACAGATAATTCTCACAGTTCATAAAACAAAATAACACGCTTTAAAATCGCTAATCCTGAAGCTCTTGTTAAGGATAATGTGACAAACTATTATAATTATTGCATTGTCATCGGTCCTTGATAAGTGTGTCAAAGTTTCAAATCAATCCGTCGTTTTGAAAGGGGTGAAAATCACGTTCAAGGTTTCCGTTACGTAGATATATACCAAGCTATTAAAAGCGTTTTAAAAAGGTTTTTTTTTTACTAAGGTATTTTAATGACATTGGACGTACTTCATTGGAATACTGGTAAGGATTGATTATTACATAAAATAAACCAATGACTAGCGGTCCAAAACTGTCCGGTCGCCGGATTTGTCGGCAGGAAAGTTTCGTAAGTAAATCTGGCACCCATTTGGTAGTGAGCTCTAGATTTTGTAGTATACTTCCGCTTGCAAAATGACTTCTTACCAGAGACAGCCAAATTTATTTTGGGGTTCCTTACCCAAAGTGTAAAACGGGACCCTACTACTAAGACTCTGCTGTCCGTCCGTCTGTCTGTCTATCTGTCCGACTGTCAACAGGCTATGTATCTCATGAAACGTGATAGTTAGACAGTTGAAACTTTCACATAATTATGATATATTTCTGTTGCCGCTATAACAACAAACAGAATAAAATATATATATAAGGGGGCTCCCATACAACAAATGTGATTTTTTTGCTCGATATTGATAACGGCAACAGGTAGACGCTTGAAATATTCACAGAATATTTAATTATATATTCGCTTTAAAATTAATTAAAATAAAATTAATATTTAAGAGAAACAGCAAAAAATAAAGTTTTTTGTATTGGAGCCATACAAAAAAAACTTGATTTTTTGCTGTTAAAATAATGGTACGGAACCCTTCGTGTACGAGTCCGACTCGCACTTGTCTGGTTATTTATAGTAGTGAGATGGCATATGCAGTCTTCCGCATAGTCTCAAGGTTGGTAGCATCACTACAAGAGCTGGTAGTTAGGTACGGCTGGTACTGTCAGCAGTGTCTCGACCCGCGCTGCGTTGGCGCGCCTCGCTTCCGCGGCGACATCGTGAGACAACGAGACAACGCCGCCCGTGCCGACCTTTATTGCCGCAGGTTTCCGGCCGTTCACGCCGACGCGCCCCTCTTGTCGTCCAACAGTAATTATTGTTCCACTCCACTGTTTTAATTCAGGATTTTAATCGTCACGCACTTATGGTTTAGACTTAGACAAAAAGAAAATTTCAAAACATGCTCTGCACTGTGGTCACATTATCTTTTTGATTTGAAAACTGTTGACGGTGTTATTTATTACTTTTATGCTTCTATCAATACTTCACATAGGGCGACTTAAAATAAGCAGCTGAACATGTTAAGGCAGTTTTTAGAATTTTTGTTTGTTTGTTCACGCACATCTCCTACACCCCTGGAAGAAAATGCGGACGGATTTAAATGCGGTTTTCACGAATATGCTTAGCTATGACCAGATTGAAGTATAGGCTATGTTATTTTGCGCAAGGCCGGATTAAGGGAAGAAAAAAGGATTGAAGGTTTATATGAAAATCTACGCGTACGAAGTCGCGGGCAAAAAACTAGTATCAAATAAAATAACCAGAGGACAGTAGATTCGGAAACGGAACAGATTCTGGTTTAGAATCTTTATTTTATTATTGAAGTTTAGAATAAAAAAAGAAAGAAAAAAGTTTATTTGTGTCCAAAAAGCTACGTTCAAAAAATATTAATATAAGACAAAGGTAAAATAAAGTCACAAATCGGACCCAATTCAGCATAATGCCGGCTGTTAACCAGCGCAGGTCTTTCGTTGGATCCGTTTGGTGATGCTGCGGTACAGGCACACGTACAGAATTGTATTCAAGTTATAGAGGAAAGTAATAGTGCCAAAGCTTTGGATAAACCAAAACATAGCTATATCTTTTTCGTTTACTTTTATCGTCATTTCACTAGTTTCACATACTTGCTAACTTTATTATACTGGTTTTTCTAGATCTCGTTTTCGATCTACATAGAGCATAAAGATGCTCTAGTACCTTAACATTCAAACCAACTTATAAAAAAGAGTAAGTACCTATCCCGCATAGAAAATTACGGAGCAATTTATCATAGAAATTTCAAAATAAATCGACATTTTGCTCGTAATTTAACAGTTTTTTTGAAAATGGTATCATAATCAACCGAAAAACATAGCTATTTTTTACTAAAATAAAATTCTAAAACGTCCAAACAAAACCTTTTTACATTAATTTTTCTTTATATTCCCAAAGCCTCTTTGCCAAATCCTTCTCATGATATCCTTGATTATGTCCGTCATCTACAGATACAATATATCCGGTATATTTACTAATTCAATAATAACTAAATTCATGTCGTCGATTGATAATCAAAAATGTTTGAAGTTTTTTTTCTGTTTTGACGTGAATACGTCTTTAAATTTGTTTCCATAGTGGGAAATGATTCCAAAAAAACTGATAACAATATCAGGAGATACAGTTTGATGCTGCAGTTACATATCTATCATCTACATCCAAAATTTTATTACACAATTATGTAGCTAAAGGATCAAAGAATTCGACGTACACGTAAGTATTCACGTAAAACACACGGCCGTGTCCACGGCACAGCCACACCACAGAATACATAATACACACACCCACACATGGCCACACCCCATTTTCTCAATTCATTTTTAGTTACTATCATTTCCTTGAATATGTGAAATTATAGTAAGACAAGAAAATAAAACAAAAAAGTAAGTATCTACTTATAAATAGGTAAGTACTAATATACTTTTCAGGATTTGTGATAATTAGGCGCTGCATAGGCATAGGCCCCTTAACATAAACAGTAGGTATGAATACTTATATTATATAGATAACCAGCAGGTTACAAAGCAACATTAAATTCCTGACATATCGTGATAAACGTTGTTTCAGTAAGCCAAGGAGGTGCAAATTGCCGAGCGATATTTGAACGTCTGCCAATCCCAAGACGTGCTTCTCGTGTGTCCGTCATCATGCCGTGATTTACCTAATTTCGCGTCCCAGTTCGTTACTAAAACTTAAGGAATAATGTAGAGGACATCAATAAGCAATTAGGTAATGGTAGGTATTTATATTAGTTTAAATAAATAAGTTACATAACAAGGAAAGGAAATACAATAAAATTATTGCTCCACTTCAAATAAGTAAGGTTATTAATATGTTTTTATTGCTAATAATGTTCCTGATAAGAAACTTAAGCTTCGACCATGGTGAGGTGAAAGCGACAGCGGGGTATGTAGCAGGGGGATGATCACCTGCCAATGTCACGTAAATGATTTTATTGGTATGCACCTGTATACCTGAGTAATACTAACTGTATGACCTCCTTTCGGCTTAGTACAGTCTATATGCGTAACCCTGTATACATAAAGAGGCTATTTTGAAATTTAAATATCCATGACGAAAAAGCAAACTTTAAAAATAGTCCGGACATTTAATATATAAAATAAAATAAAACACGCGCTGCGCAGTTCTGCAGTGATTTTCCTTCTAAGTTAACAATTCGAACAGTCTGAAAGGTTGAAAGTCCGGACATGTCCAGACAAATCATAAGACGTATGTATTTCATAAATTAATTAAATTTTTATAAATAACACTTATCCTGTAACATGTTTTCAACTACAGCTGAGCCAAAGCATGCCAGCAAACCGCTGCCGCTGTTGCCACCACGTAACATATATTATAATAGGTAAATAGGTAAAGTTGTTATCTCTGCCCGGTGAGGTTTAGAACACGGCCTAACGGAAACCCACTAGGTAAGTAGGTACTTACCTATTTCAGTCGGGTGTCCGTAGATATGGTCGTATTATTAACCTCACCATTTATAGGTAAATAAATAACGATTGAGGTCAACGTACGACGAGTACCTACCTAACCTACCTCATAAGCTTATGATACTCTTTTGGGTCTTGTTATTTTTTATCTCGACAAACAAAGGATTTACGGCTTTCGTATCCTCTCATTATCAGCGTGGCACAAGTCAAGTATAATAGCTATTACTTTGACACTTCTAACAAAACACTACGCATCCTGTTAGACCATCTGGCGACGACTTGTCTTAGGGCAAAATTACTTCAAATTATGGAAAAGTTACTTTAGGGTTTCTGGCTTTAGCAATAAGGACGGGCGGAGTGGAAGAGGAAAAGGTTGCGATTGTTTAGGACAAAGCAGGCAATAGTTGGAACAATTAGCGTTTGTTGGCAGGTCCGAGACGTGACTGAAGGTCGCCGGATGGTCACCACATGCGCGGGCACACACAAAGACAACGATTGTACGAAGTAAGAAAACGCGAAAATGAATTTGCGATGACGAACGGGAGAATGGAGTGACAGACATCAACAAGTGAGGAAGTGCACGTGTCTTTAGAAATAATCAAGAATACCAAGCGACCAGAATAAACTATCGGTACTGAGCTCACTCGTGGTTTTAACCAACAGTTTTTTATTAAGAAGTTGTCTAAATTTTATTTCTTCGTTCGGTTGTTACTCGTTTTAGACGCATTACTAGGGAGCTTAGAATAATTATTCTAAGACTAGAAGTAGTGTTTGTAGTGGTAGGAGTCTTTTGCAGGGGTCCGCCTGGGGAAGTACCACACCTTTGCCAGTTATTCAACCGCCAAGCTGTAGTGTGCAAACACTACTGTGTTCCTGATTGAAGGGCAATGTTTCCAGCAAAATTACAGGGCACACAGAGATTTGACATCTTATATCTTGGAGTGACGAGCGCAGTGCATTGCCATCCAGGGTTTTGAACTGTTGAAGTTCAAAATTCTGAGTGGCGTTGAGCTGTTATGGGCAAGCGTGAAGTGCCATCAGGCGAGCGACTTCGCTCGTCTCGTCACCTAGTATCATAAAAAAAGTAGCTACTATCCTGGAATCAACGCGTCTGTTATCGTGGATGCGATAGCGATCCCGTATCCATCATTATTCCTTCCATATCAAGAGTTTTTTTTTTTCTTAGTCCCGATCACCGTCAACGGCGACTATAGTTTGTCAGCCACGCAGATAACCTCAGAGGGTAGGCTCAGTAAGCTGATTACAATGTTTTTATTCTCTCTACTTTATCGCTCTTCCAAAACGGGACGCTGATAGTTTTAAAGGGATATAATACCATTAGCGATAAGCTTGACTGACGTTTATTTTTTTGGATACCATCCAGATATTCTAAATAACTGTTTATTTACAAACTGGTTACTTGAATTTTGTATTAGATAACAGATAAAATTTTACGCATTTACATTTTAACATTTCACATAACATATCTCAGGCTCTAATCCCGCTATATCTATTTGCATAAATTTCTGTGTAGTTTTTTGTTATTTTATGATTGTTTACTTGTATAAAGTAACGTATCTGAGCCCTAAATATTCGCAGTGACTTGTGAAACAGACGATAAGATTTTATCTGCAATTCCATTAATAGTAGATTATACAATTGAAAAAAAAACCATGAGAGCAGCGAAGGATTCTAGAGTAGTCTTGTAGTGGTAGGACTCTTTTGCAGAGTCCGCCTGGGGAAGTACCACATCTTTGCCAGATATTCAACCGCCAAGCAGTAGTGTGTAAACACTACTGTGTTCTGGATTGAAGGGCAATGTTTCCAGCGAAATTACAGGGCACACAGTGATTTGACATCTTATATCTCTATCGGGGTGACGAGCGTAGTGCATTGCCATCCAGGGTTTTGAACTGTTGAAGTTCAAAATTCGGCGAGTGGCGTTGAGCTGTTATGGGCAAGCGTGAAGAGCCATCAGGCGAGCGACTTCAAGTTGACTTTCAAAACAAGTTGAATCCTGAGCGGAGAGATACAAGGACCGAGATGTTTTTTTCACAAGTTTTATATAGGTACTTTTCTTTTTTTACTGCGATAAAATAAATATGTAGTAGGTAGAGTAGCATTTATATTTATCACATTTTATTATATGTAATCGGTAAGTAATAAGAGAACAAAGGATTAAATATAAACAGAAATTCATAGTGAAAATAGAACATTTTTCGAAATTCAATGTTCAGTAGGTATAGGTACTTAAATAATTCTTGATACCTAAATTTTGAAACGGTTGTACTTTTATTTATTTATTGTATAATAGGCTTGCGCTTGGCCGCCAACTCGCCTGATTTTAAGCGATGATGCGGCTCACGATGGAACACGCTTGCCTAGAACGATTCACTCTTGACTTGAAGTAGATTGTAACTATCGGGGAACACCAATTCAGCCAGCGCATTCCACAAACTAGCAGTTCGTACAGTAAAAGTGGAATCAAAGCGCTTCGTACGGGTTTTCGGAATGTCAACCATTAAGCGGTGTCGATTTCGTACCTATTCGATTTTGGCGGCAACAAATTATTTTTCAATAATTGCTGCTTTATAACAAAATGATTCCGGAGTCAATGTCTCATTTTAAACATAAAAAAACAGTCGAATTGATAACCTCCTCCTTTTTGGAAGTCGGTTAAAAAACTAACTAAAATTGGCGGGATAATAATAGCCAATGGAACAGCTCCATTTAGCCAGCCAGTACGTTCAATATCTTCGTTTTATTTATTTTTAGTTTTAATTCATACGTATATCATGCTTGTTCCAAATTCAAAATGGTTTTATTCACCCAGTAAATAAAAGAGCGTTTTTTTAAAACTATTACCGATAAATCAGATGCTCTTTTTCAAGTGGAAATGGTAAAAATATAATTTCTAAATAATTTAATAGTAATAATAATTTGATAGAGTTCTCCCATGACGTGAAATTGGCGGAGTCCCACAGCAGTAAAAATCCGTTACACGCGTCGTGACAATAGATGCAATATGGGCATTTATAAGTAAGTACGCAGTATATGCGGGCTATCGGAAACATTGGCCTATGGATCGCCTCATTATTGCATAGATTCGAGATCGCATTGATATCGACGCAATACTTTACAATTCGTGGGTAACTGAGTAGGGCTGCTGGCTTTTTTTCACAAGAATTATAATTCAAATAAATTAAACGGGAAGAAATACTTACTAAAGGCTAAATGTTTATGGAAAGCCAGGGTCGGCTTTACAATAAAACAAGACTATGTATAACATACGGGCGTCCCCTGTGTAGAATATCCAAAACTCAGTTCTTTCTACAAAATGTATGCCAACCGTTTGGAGTCCATAGGGAACATACATACGCACATCGCAATTTATATAAAAGAGAAGATTTGCTTGTAAAACCGTTTCAACCAAATACTGCACATAAATAATGTTGTTTAGATTAGGTACACACATTTAGGAATATGCGTTTGGTCCGAAATTATCTACTCTCCCAGTTTTATGTTTTGTTTAGAGCGGCAATAAATTAAATCTATACATATAATAAAAACGTAGATATAAAAAAAACTGTAATTGCAACATATAAAAAAAATACACAGGGCGTCCTAAAATAAGCAGCTGAATACGTTAAGACAGTATTTAGAATTTTTGTCTGTTTGTTTGTCCACGCACATCTACCGCTGGACGGATATAAATGCGGTTTTCAAGAATATTCTTAGCTATGACCAGATTGAAGTACCTATAGGCTATGTTATCGCGCAAGGGCCGGATTAAGGGAGGAAAAAAGGTTGAAAGTTTATATGAAAATCTGCGCGTACGAAGTCGCGGGCAACAGCACTTGTAAACCAATAAAAACATACATGCAACCTGCAGTGTTATGTTTTCCACGAGACCATACCACGAAATAAAGAAGAAAGATACCCAGCTGCATTAGGCTGCAGTTAGTATTAGTAAGGTGAGTTGATATCTGCAAGTTGAAGTGGCAATGGGCAGGCCACATCGCTCGAAGAACTGATAACCGATGGGGAAGAAAAGTTATTGAGTGGATACCGTGAACCGGAAGACGCAGCGTAGGTAGGCCTCCCGCTAGATGGACCGACGACATTTTGAGAGTCGCGGGCATCCAGTGGATGCAGATGGCAGGATGTCGTTCAGTGTGGAGGTTAAAGAGGAAGGCCTATGTTCAGCAGTGGACGTCTTCTGGCTGATGATGATGAGTAATGTGAGATAATTACCGACTAATCCTCGGTGGCTGGGAGAGCACCGGGATCTCCATATGAACGGTACGACCCGGGTACCGGTCCCTTAGCATGCTGCCTGAGGCAACTCGCGCGGGCCACACCACACCGATGTCTTCCCTAGACTCTCTTGAATGGCAGGTTCATCACCTATCTATAGCCAAAAAATACCCTTCGTCACCTTTCAAACAAACAAAAATCTACATCAAAATCGGTACAGCCGTTTGGGAGCAACGATGCAAAAGACAGACACACGTTAAGCTTATAACACCTCTCTTTTTGCGTCGGGGGTAAAAAAACTCCGCCACCACTACCGTCGCTCTACTTATGCCGATTTGTGGTAGATAATCTACCACAAATCGGCATAAGTAGAGCGCCAGATTTGCCAAAAATTGCTAGTCGATATCATCTCGACACTTGACCATGGGCGGGACGGCAACAGGGACGGCGACTGAAAGGAAATCAATATAAAAAACCGACTTCATAATAAAAATTACAGAACTGGACCAAATTTAAATGGGACCACACGGGATGCACCGGCTTACAAATAAAAAAAGAATCTTTAAAATCAGTTCACCCAGTCGAAAGTTCTGAGGTCACAAACATTAAAGAGAAAATAACAGTTGATTTCATTACCTCCTCCTTTTTGGAAGTTGGTTAAGAATATAGTAGCAGTTACGCAAAATTCCGAAAATTTCCATTTACATATTTGATAAAGGCTAGTCCAAACTGGCCATAAAGGCGTGTCGCAGTTTACGACACTGTAAAACAATAAAGTTACCTGACCGCGGGGCATGGCGGCCAGATGTGGCAACATCTTCACAGCACCCGTGAGAAAGAACTCCCACACAAGTTCATGAGTAAAGTTGTAATGATATAAATAAACGATTCACTACAAGTGCATGTGAGTGTAAACATAATTTACCAGCCCGTTAGCTCTGTTGGTAGTGTACCTACCTGCCTTCTGCGCTTGGGGGCGTGGGTTCGATTCCCACCTAGGACAAACATTTGTGTGATGAACATTTGTGTTTGTTCTATGTCTGGGTGTTAATATCTATTTAAGTATGTATTTAAAAATATATATGTATGTATATCAGTCTCTGGCAGCCATATTACAAGCTATACTTAGTTTGGGGTCAGATGACCATGTGTGCAATAATGTCCCAGTTTTTTTTTTTAGCGCAAAATTTAAATAGGTAACGATACAAAACAATATGGCTCTGCTTTCTGCTTCCAAGGGTGCATGTAGTCGTAAGAATGATCATACAATTTTACTCAATTTTTTATCGTAAATAAATACCAACTCTGTCACAAGAGTAAATAAAGCCACAAGGCACAGAAAATATATAAGTGCATCACATTAACAAACGACTTCAAAAATATAAGTATGAAAAACGTAATAAGTGCCTTTAAAATTTGAGGGTTGCCCTCAATTTCTCTGGGATCCCATCATCAGATCCTGACATGGTGACAATGGGACCAAATCTAATCTAAGTCTCTATCGAACAAAATAATATAATAGCTTATTTTATTATTCAATTTTTATGTATAATGATAATTTGTGATACAGATATTAATGTAATTGGTTTGACCGTGTTTTAAAAATACAATAAAATGTTTTGTTTTTATTGGTAAACAGTTGGCGAAGAAATCGGTGAACATACCTACATAAAAAAATACATTGGAACATAGAACCGCTCTCTTTTTTCGTCGGTAAACTAATCGTTGCATCTAGAAGTTCTAGAAAGTCTTTGATCTAGAAGCATGAAATTTTAACGAAATGTTATTTATGTAATGAAAGCGAGGAGGCTAAAGGAAATGACAGTTGTATGGATTATGAAAGTTCGTCATTATAGAAGCTAAAAATGTGGAACGTGGTACCTACTTAGACAGCTGTTTATAAGTAAAAGTTAGTTGTATTGTCGTTTTTTGGAAATTCATACCCTAAGTCCCCTAAGGGGTTAAGTGAGGGAAGAAAGTTTGTATGGAAGAATGATCACTTTAAAATAGAAGTTAGTGCACTTGGTAAGTATCTGATGACCGCTTAAATGTTAAAAAGCTCCTATAAAGTTGCCGGTAGGAAATCCACACAAGTTTTGTTATGAATAATTAATTATCAATACAAAAAAACCGACTTCATCAGAACGGGACCAAATGGGAAGCACCAGCTGTCAAATAAAAAAAAATCATTAAAATCTCTTCACTCAGTTAAAAGTTCTAATAAGGTAACAAAAAAAACAGTCTAATTTATAACCTCCTCCTTTTTGGAAGTCGAACCAACTAAACCAAATGCGATAACTGAAGTAATGCGGTACTGAACCGTTTGTAAATTCTCGTCCAACTAAGTTTATTTATTTATTTATAATAAATAGGCTTGCGTTTGCCCGCCAGCTCTACGGATGCGGTCTACGATGGAGCACGCTTGCCTAGAAGAAACCGATTCACTCGTGATTTGAAGACACCCAGATTGTAACTACCGCGGAACACCCACTCAGGTAGCGCATTCCACAGACTAGCAGTTCGCATAATAAAAGTGGAATCATAGCGCTTCGTACGTAATTGAGGCTTAGTTGAAGGATAACAAAGGCAATGTTCGGTATGGAGGGTAGGCCACACGTAGAGCGGCCGCGTGTGGCCGCGCTCGCACACGTGTGCGCGAGGTGGGCACATTCAACGAGACACCTCTTTATGAGATACCCACCACATCGTGTCGTTAGATTATTACCTACTTTGTAACCGACTTCCAAAAAGGAGGAAGTTATCAATTCGACTGTTTTTTTTATGTTTGTTACTGCAGAACTTTCGCCTGGGTGAACCTTATAATGAAATAATGAAAAAAAAACAGTTCTGCATGCGTCAATATACACATATACACCTGCTTATGTATATTTCGTACTTACTAATTAAATGAAATCATACAATAAGGTGAGTATTTACTTAATCCCTACGTACAACAGCGCATGACTAAGTAAGCCAAACATAAATTAAAAAAAAACATCCATAAATAAACGCGCCAAAGAATTACGTGGCACAATTAGTACCTATATAACTAACTATTTACTGACCACAATACTGCTAATAAATCTAATAATAGTTACGAACTTTTGTACTAAGACAGCCATAATTAATTAATTTTAATAATGACAATGTACCGAAGTTCAATTTTATGATGAAAGAACCTAAGCTTCTACCACAGAATATAATTACGTAGTAGGCACATTTGCTCATGGGCATCGTAAACAATGTTCGGATCCTTTAAAAATTGACTCACGCAAGTCTGCTACAAAAATAACCACATTCTTTAGACGTATCTAAATTAAAATGTTACTCTATTTATAGAGGTTACGCTTCTTAACTGGGTGTCTTTACTGCGAAGTACTGCAATCGACGCTTTTTGAAGAGAAATTTTGAAACTTCAATTTATATGAGTTATGAAAGGACCTACGTACGTGATTGGGGTAAGAGGTAAAATATAGCTTTATTAACAATTTTACTTATTAATTTGGTCCTTGATAATCATTTTTACTCTTATATTGTATTGTACTTGAACTTTATATTGTTATGAGACCTAAAATAAGCATTCATAGTCTGTGCTATTATGTATTCTGTGGTATTGCGTACCTAAAAAAATCTGAACTTACCTCTTAAACTCTATGGTTTTTTTAATCTGCCGGATACGGTAGCCTCGACATTATTCGTCAAATTAGTTTTTGGGCGAATCCATGATGTTCGTCAAGTCCTGATTTCGTCAGAGGAACATACTAAGAAGCTCGAGGGTATCAATTAACATACTTAAAAATATTCACAATATCTAATAAATAAAAAAAATATTAATTATCAATGTACACGTGCTTTCATATGTGTGCTTTCGTATTTATAAATATGCAGAGATTCGTTGAATGTGTGACTATGGTCTTTAATGACTAATTTATTACAAAGCTGCACATAATTTAAACATAATTAGGTAATTTGTGTCAAAAATATAAATGTGACAATAAAAATGTCGTTCGATACAAAAAGTAAACTAATGTCTCTATTTAAATTTTGAAATAATGCGAAGAAATTCTTTATTATCATCCAAACAACTTTTATTAAGACAAAGAACCTTTTGTACGAAATGTGGGGCCGTATACACATTACACATGTCATTGTGTCGGCTCTAGACATCCTTTTTTGCCATAATAGATCTTGATAACTTTACCTACTTATATAGCAAAGCTGTCAAATGCAAAGCTAAATTTGTTGTTTAACATCGCATTTAAAACATAAAATTTTTTGGACACATTTCGATAAAATGTTGTTTGTTTGAATTTTGTTTAAATCCATAATATAAAATGAGCACGCTTTTGCCTTTTGTTTAATTAAAGACGAATTGAGAACTTGTTTTGTACTCCTTTGTTGAACTCTGTTGAAAAAGAGTTGTTCTCTTGTTGTTTTCCTTGTGGTTTCCTTGGTGTCTACAACTACCTCTCCGGACTGGCAAAGCACCGTCAACACAGCTAGTGTTGCAGGTGTTCATAGGCGACGATTTCTGCTTACCATCAGGCGGAATGCAACCTGTTTGCCGCTCTTATATTTAAAAAAAAATAAGCCAACCCTACTTATTTTTTGTCACAGAAAAAATAATGATCTAACTAAGCCCAAACAAGTCACTTCATAAAGTCAGTTTGAGAGAGTTTGTAAAAAGTTCAAGACAAAGCTTTAGGTGTTTCATTGTCGACCGTCATTGGCGAAGACACGTGTGCCGCACGTGTTTCCAAGGTATTGTCTTCACGTTACACAACATTGATAATTTACAACGTATACTGTACCTCCGATCTACCAGCAAACACAAAAATGCACTCTATAATTCAACAACTAAAGATCCAAGTCGCAGATCAGGGTAAGTAACCAGAGGTAGACTATGATGGTAGTATAACCTTACCACCACTCAATGGCTTTGTGTGTTGAAACAAAGAGTGAATTTACTAACTTTGACAGCGTTTTGCAATTTTACTGTCCTATAATAAAATTTCAAAATTATCATAACTAGAAACGGTTGTTTCATATTATTATTAAACTGTTATAATATTATTTTTGTATAAAATATTATACTGTCAGAGTTTTAAGAAAACTTACTTTTATAAGGCTTGATTTACAAGTGCATCTGTGTACAATCAACTCTACCGACGACGGCTGAGGACTAGTAGCGCCATCCAGTGTCGAGCGGCAAAACTAGAAATGCATCTCAGTTCGCGCAATTTGATTTTTTATTACATTCTTTTATTATTATGTTCATTTTATACATCATCAATTTTAATGTAATTGATGAAAAGATTATCGGTACGGTAAGCTAAATTGTTCGAAAATATGTAAATAATTTACAGGTGTGCCTGTACACTATGCATTGCACATAGAAGCTAAACCAGGAAATATGTTTGATCAATCCACAATAAGTATTTGTACCCAATTTATAATGTAAAAGTAGCAGCATAGAAAAATCGTTAGATAGAGACAGGTAGATAACGAGAAGGTGGAGCGTACAGCATGTAAATAAACATTTCCAAGGCATCGGCATAGTGAGCGGTGGCCGAGTCGAGTGGAAGGGCTATTGTTCATAAGGTGTTTAGATGCGAGTATAATATGAACGGTGTATCGTTATTGTCGGCGGCGGTGAGACACGGCACGAGTCGCCAGTCGGCTCTACTAATTAAGTATAGGTGGGGGAGGTGGAGGGCAGTCGACAGAGTGGCGGGGGGCGGGGCGGGGTGAGGGGGCGCGCGGGCGGGGCGAGAGGCGGGCCGACATCATTCCGCCGCGCGCTGCGCCACAGAGAGCACGTCAGTCCGCGCGCGCGGGCCATGGTCGCGAGAACCGATGAGAGCATGTTCGGGTGCTATGGTGACAGCTACTCGTACCGCCTGTGGAGCCTGGCCAACGTGTGGGGCGCCTGTCGATGTGAGTAGCGCCGCCGTCGGACTGCGGCGTGAGTGCCCACCACATCACCAAATCTAGGACTTTTACCGCTGACGTCAGCGGAGGCTGTGAAATCTCTGTGTAGTACGACGTAGATGAGATTCCGATCCGCGAAGTGCGTACCGCGATATCAGATAGCCGGTGGTCAGTGCGGTGTGAGAACAGAGGTGTCGCTCGATGAAAGTGCAGAGTTCCCTTATGGGAGTTGGCGGTTGGTACGAAAGCTTGGCGGCCGGTTGGCTTGCGGACATGAGGAGTAAGCAAGTCCCCACGTCTACCACCTCGGCCAGGCGGCTCGCGGCCTTGAGTAAGCTTCCTTTCTTTTGTTTTATTTGCATTTTTATATCATATCTATCCACAATCTTCTATAATTTTATTTATTTACTTTGGCAATGTAATTTTATTTACTCTACAAAGTCTTTAAACATTTTCTTAGTTCTCAAAATGTTTGTTAAATTTACGTAGTGTTCATGACTGAATGAAAAGTGAAGTGGCGTGTGAACAGTTCTCTTTTAACGTAAACTAAGTTTTCATAAGAAAGACAGGTGAGAAAAATCACCTTTGCTCTGCGGTATTAAAAATAAAACATTGAGCAAGTCTTCATTAGAAATAACCGAGCGTGTTGATCTCCCCTCGCCTCCCTCGGGATATAATTCATCCACTTGAGATTCGGGCACAGGTACACAGAGACTTGAAAGAAAGTTTCGTTTGTCGAGGGGAACCCCGCTCGCTTTCACCGTCTTAAATCGTAAATGATTATGTTGTTTTAATTCATTTGCTTTTTTTCTGTCTTACTTTTATTTCATTCTTCCTCTTTTGAGTGCCGCCTGTCTGGAGTGGATAGAATAATAGGGCGCGTTTGATGCCACAATGCGTAATGTTTCAGACGAGAGTTTGTAGGACGCGGATGAATAAATTAGTAAAAAGTTATTTTATCGCTCTCCGCAGAACAAACGGTTTTTGTGTGAAGTTTCTGTTTCAAATAATAAAATGCATTGTAAATTATTTGAATGTGTCATGCAATATACATCAAAACGAAGTAACTTTTGATTCGCTGTTTAAAAATTACGATAAAAGAAAAATAATAAAACTTTTATGGCCACGGAAATTGCATTTCACTTTTAATTATTATTATAGATCCAGGTTTATTACTCTTTTCTAGTAATTTATTTTAGTTGCGTCATTAGCAACCATATTTTGTACGAATAATAAAAAAAACGATTGTTCTGTTAATGTTATTTAATAATTTAAAAAAAACTGCGACATTTTTGCACACACGGTCATCTGACCCCATTTAAAAAGGAAATTTAAAAGTAAATTCCAAAAAATCATTAACTATTGAAAACAAACTTTAGATAGTTTTGCTGTGTGAACAGAATACAGATACGAGTAGGTTACATATTTTATGCCCCCGCTTACGTCGGTAGCTAATTTACTAAATGAGTAGGTAAATATTTTACTCTATAATACCTACTTATGATCGTAAAAAAATAAAGAGATAGATAGGTACCTTCTTATAACAAACATACCTTAAGAAGAAGCAATAAAAACTATTTTCTAAATAATCATGTTTTAAGCTCTACCAATCATACCTGCATGCAAGTAAGTCTCTAAAAATAGAGATAAATAAACAAAACTTCGAGCGTGTCTTTAATATAACGATAAAATTAATAAATGACATCTACCATTAATAGGTAAGTACCTACCTACAAATTGTTTCGAGCAGATAAGTGGCCTAACTAAACAGTACCTAGTTAGTTACCTAGCCGTTTGTACCGATGCTGCTAATGGTTTGTTTGCTGGACACATAATTAAGGGTATACTTAAGCCGTTCGATTTGTTAATCACTCGCAAACACTGAACAGATAACTCCCTCACCTCTGTGATTCCTTGTGACTCATTTCTAGTGAATCATGTCGTGATTTTTGTTGTTTTCCCTTTTACCTCTGGGGATCTGATTCAGAATAGGCATTAAACGTACATAGCTGATGGCGCTTGTCCGCGGTGAGACTCGGTCTAATATTAGCGCAGCTAGTGAGATCCAAGATTTACTTAGTCTAGTGTCAAATAAGTATTACTGTGTCCTTTTCTATACGAGGTAACAAAGCTCGTTTATTCAGAGTCAGTCGTTTCACGCTTTTTATGTAAAGCAATTCAAGATCTCACCCAATTCTGATAGATCTATTAAACATTTCGTGAATATTGTAGTTCCAATGATAATACCTACAAAATTATGGAACAATTGAACTAGATCAATAGAGCTATGTAAGGTGGACAACGGAACTCTTAAATGCATCCTATCTAGCTTAGCCTTAACGATTAACTTTATGGCCAAGCGTGTCTTTTTTCGTATTTTTAACCGACCTCCAAAAAGGAGGAGGTTATCAATTCGACTGTTTTTTTTAATGTTTGTTACCGCAGAACTTTTGACTGGGTGAACCGATTTGCTGATTCTTTTTTTTTATTTGAAAGCTGGTGCTTCCTATTTGGTCCCATTTCAATTTGGTCCAGTTCTGATGAAGTCGGTTTTTTATATTAAGAATTATTTTTATTAACTGTAGGAAGGTATTTAATTAATATTAGGCTCATACTTAAAAAAAATCTGAAAGGTTAGGCTTAAGTACCAGCCTACTAAAAGGATGTCGGTATGCAATTTATAAGAGCAAGCTTCTAATAAATAAAACTTAATATAAAATCAAAATAATGAATCATTCAGTATTTTATTGTAACGTCCGGTACATTATATAACCACAAAATGATAATAAGTAAATCAGTTTTATTGTTCGGTAATTGTTATTCCTGGAATTTACATACTGAAGTGCCAAAGGAAAATAGAGTGCTAAATGAATACTTAGGTATACCTACATATACTAAACCTCAATATTAATTTGTTACTTGATTTTATTTAGGTAGGTACCTATATATGTTATTTCTATAAAGGGGAAAAACTTAAGATATTTTCCTATACCTATGCCGTCTGGAGATGACAGTTCGTCGGTCAACGCATCATTTGGGAACGGCTGGACTGATTTGGCTATTTTTTTTAATGTTATTGTCGGAATAAGTCTAATAATAAAATTGCCCAGAAATGTAGAAATTTTAGGATAAACTAAAAGTGCTTTTTTATATCGGATTTTTGTAGGATCTCAAGACTATAACTCAAACAAATTTATTGAAATTTCGACAGGATAACGTCTGCTATTTTCTACTAATTTAATACTAATACCTTATTTTGCTGGTCCTGTCTGGCTTTACCAGTGGGTCTTTGCATCGATCCCGATCTTGCGTTACTAAAATTAATATATGTTTATAAAAAATCTAAATAATTACTTGCTGAATTAGGTAAGCGTAATTTTTCGTCGGGGAAAAACGTTAAACAATTTTTACCTACTTCCAAAAAGGACGAGGTTCTCAATTAGACTGGTTTTTAAAAATGTTTGTTACCTCATAACTTTCGACTGGATGAACCGATTTTGATGATTCTTTTTTTATTTGAATGCTCGTGCTTCCCATATAACTATCTAGTTAATTAAATTTGGTCCAGTTCTGACATGTTTATCAAGTCTTTTTTTTTTATTGATCTATACCTATTACCTATCATTAGCTATGTGTAGATAATGATTTTTTGTTTATAGTAAATCTCATATTGAAGTAGTACTTAGGTATAGATAATATTTATGTAGATATGTACCTATATAGGTACTAATTGAACTATTTGTGATTTAAAACTTTAAATTCATTCAGCGGTAAGATTTATTGGCTAAACATTTTAGCTACCTTGATTTAGTGAATATTTCGTGTCTTCAATTAATCAAAGCATGTTTTTTTCATGTTTTTGATTAGAATGATCAATTATGATTAAGTTTGCTTATTACCTACTTACATGTAGAGCCCGGTATAATGTACCTACCTACCTAAGTGTGCTCGTGTACCGGGTAGTAGATAGTTACATATGTGTACTTTTTAATTATTTAATAATAGGCTTTGGTTTGACCGTCACCTCGCCTGATGTCAAGCGATGATGCGGTCTACGATAGAGCATGCTTGCGTAGACGTATTTGCGAAGTATCCTATAAAATCACATGCAGTGGTTAAACGCAACTAGGTAGGGACATCATAATATGTAGATTATTATTGTTATTGGGTAAGAATGTCGATTATTTTACTAACGATTAAAAATTCCTATTCATTATTGTACTCAAAACATCTGCAAAGGAACGCAAATAGGTGATATGTAATTAATAGCATAAATATGTGTATGGTAAGGGTTGGCAACGTATCTGTGATGCCCCTGGTAAGTATTGCAGGTATCCATAGGCGACGGTGATCGCTTACCATCGGGTGACCCGTCTGCTTGTTAGCCACCTATGGCATAATAAAAAAAAGGTATACAACTATAAGTAATCAAAATACCTATGTTTTTTTGTTTATAATTAAAATATCACTCCACAGACACCGGGGTCCGTGACTTTTGTTATAATTTACTACTATTTTGTTAACTTTAACGAATTAACTTTACACAAATACCTATATGTTGATATGGGTAACTATAAGTAAGTAGGTACCTACTCACGCCTATTAGTAGACTAGGAAGAACGTAGGCAGGTATATATATAATTTGTAGGTAATTAAATAAGTGGGCAGCAACAATAATTATATCTAATGACTAAGCATAACTAGGTAAGTATTTAAAAATACCCAAACAAAGAAACAGCGGTTATTGGTAGGTGAGAAACTAAACAACTCGATAAGCGAAACCGCAACAGTTAGGTAGGTACAACACCGTCTAAACATTTCCATAATAATTATGTCCACAGTAACAATATAGAATTACATTACAACATGGTGTCTTTACGGGCGGAGTTTTTTCTTGGCCGGAGTCCCCCGCACCGCGGGGCCTCCCCGCCCGCGCACAGGTGCGACCAATCATAACAAAGTCGAGAACACCGATCAACAATCGAACTGTTATCTCCTGGACTACAAGCATGCATGTGTGCGATAATTAACAGGCAGTAGGGTGAGTGCTGGTGTGTGCGTGGGCAGGTTTTATCAGCGGTAACGGACGCACTCGTGTAGATTAGGTAGTGCAGTCGATATCCAGCGAGTAGGTGCCCATCCGCTCTGCTCTACCTCGCGATGCGTGTTGTCGTGCTAATTATAACACGGATCGTCAGCTTCCGATAGTTTTTGTTCGATGTTAGGTGCTGAGCCAATTTTTTTTACACTTAGAATCGACCGCTGAAATCTTCCCAATTTTTTTCTACTGATAGGCATTTGCATTTGTTTTATCTGGCGTTAAGGCATAGTGACGTCGATTCTGATGTACCATTCTCTAAACTAAATTTGACAGCTGTAAAATTGTTTTATTGTTGCCATCCTTTACTGACGTATTGAAATGAAAAGAAACGCCGATAATTTTAGTCCTGTCAAATAAGACGAATAAATTTACTTAGGTAGCTAAATAACCGTTTGTGTTTACCTTTAAAGTTCAGTCAGTTTTGCGTAAGAAGTAAACACACTATGTAATACCCGTAGACAAAACATTAAAATATCATGTAGGTAAATTTACTGCAGAGTTATATAATTAACTTATTATCTTTATTTCGTTTCACATATTTAACAAATCCTTAATACGATAAAATTATAAGTTTGACCATTGCTAAAAGTACTGGTGGCGCCATCTAGCATCGAGTAGCGTAGATACAAACTGTTCATCTTAATAATTACAACTTTATTTATAAACCCAAAGTGTTTATTGTTTTTAACTTTAATAACAAACATAGTAATGATAATATCACATAAATGTATAGGTTCTTGACAGGTAAATCCATGTATAGGTTCTTGACAGGTAAATCCATGATGCTAGGTGGAGAGAGCAAAGATAATAATTTTAAAAATATATCTTTAGATGTCACTAACTACCACAAAAATTACACGTTTTTACTCAATACCGTTTAATAAATGAGTTAGTAAGTGCTTTCTAATTATATAAAGTTATAAGCTTGTTGATAAAACCAGTTCACGAGATTAAAAGTAAACTTTTGTAATATAGGTACAACACATAGGTATTTTCTATTTAATAAGAAATAATGCATGCTGTTCTTCCTTTAATAGTTATCACATTTAGTTTATATACAAAACGTACACTATTTCAGTGAATATTTTAATGTATATATCAATGTGAAGCCTTAATTAAATAAATAATTATTATCAATATAAAAACCGACATCAGAACTGGACCAAATTGAATTGGGACGACACGGGAAGCAACAGCTTTCAAATAAAAAAAGAATCATCAAAATCGGTACACCCAGTCGAAAAATCTGAGGTAACAAACATAAAAAAAAATACAGTCGAATTGAAAACTTCCTCCTTTTTGGAAATCGGTTAAAAATACAAGCTAACACGAACGCCACAGCTAACACTACAAAAACAGTTAACCCACCATTTCATGGGCGTTATAGCCTTCTCTTCAGTTATTATTTTGAATAATCTGGCCAACGCACAGAATTCAACAGGAGCATATTTGAATAACTACTTACATATAATAATAATATTCACCATAATAAGTAGGTACGAGTGTATCTTGTCATTATGCCGTGTACTATATAAATAGGCAAACCACACGCGTTTATTTACATAAATATTTGTACGTAAGTAATGTCGGTAGGTACTCAGGTAGATTGTAAGTACCTACCTACAGTTTCATTAGAATTATAAGCCACGGCGCAGTTGCGGTTATCCTTTGTACAAAGCCGTTTGTAAACACATAAGTAGTTATTATTTTAATTTGAAGAAAATTATTTTATTTATTTTATTTTACATGTAAAACAAACAGCTGCTAACAAACACGGTAGATATAAGATAAATAGTTACACAAAAGCAAAAAGATGTTTTCACTAATAGGTGCAAACTATAAGTGTAAAAGCCCCGTTGCAACACCAAGTTAGGCCAACACCGGCTTGGGATACAAATAGAATTTATTCAGTAGGTAATGTAGTAGGTAATTTAACGGAAATAAAAAGGAATAAATAATAGCCAAAATACGATTATAAATATAACCTGCCTGCAGTTAGTTCCTAAAATATTATAAATGCGAAAGTTTGTTTTTAACGCACTCACTCATATTCATATAATTTTTTTGAAATTTTGAATAGGTATATTTGGGATTGAAGGTAGCTTATAGGTTAGGTTACTTTTTATCCCGAAAATGTGGAAAGTGGGTGAAACAGCTGGTAAAGCTATCACCAGTTCATAATCATATTTTTTTTAAACTTAGCCTATTATCAGTTACATATTTAATTCCTTACTTGTAGGTTAGTTATTTTAACACAGTTATTTCATTCGAATGTTTTCAATATTTTGAAGATAAATATTTAGAAAAAAACCGGCCAAGTGAGAGTCGGACTCGTGCACGAAGGGTTCCGTACCATTATCTATAAAAACGGCAAAAAAAAAAACCTTTTTTGTATGGGAGCCCACCTTAAATATTAATTTTATTTTAATTTAATTATTTATTTTTAAAGTCAATATAAGTACCTATAACAAAATATTCTGTGTATATTTCAAGCGTCTAGTTGTTCCATTATCAATATCGAGCAAAAACGAGCAAAAAAAATCACGTTTGTTGTATTGTAGCCACCTTAAATATTTATTTTATTATATTTTTTGGTATTTGTTGTTATAGCGGCAACGGAAATACATTAGAAAATTTCAACTGTCTAACTGTCACGGTTCATGAGATACAGCCTAGTGACAGACGGACGGACGGACGGACAGCGGAGCCATTACTAAGGCTCCGCTGTCCGTCCGTCCGTCCGCCTGTCCCGTCCCGTTTTACCCTTTGGGTACGGAACCCTAAAAAGAAGAAAGAAAAAACATTTATTTTGCGACACAAAACACTACAACATCCACATTACAATTCAGAATAAATACAATTAAAAATAATAGGTACATGTTCAGTTTTCGTGGTAGTTTCCAGTGCGACAAAAAGGGCAGTCTCTGCAGCACTGACCTTCTGAGACGCACGGGACTTGAAACAGAGTTCAAAAAGATATCTCTGGATGAGATTTTAGGACATCCATTGGGCATTATCTTTAGTACAACATAGGTATAAAGGAATTTTCATGTTGATATTGGATATATGATAACAGAGGATATAAAAAGAATTCTCAATATAAAAAACCGACTTCATCAGAACTGGACCAAATTAAAATGGGACCAAATAGGAAGCACCAGCTTTCAAATAAAAAAAGAATTATCAAAATAGGTTCACCCAGTCAAAAGTTCTTAACACACATAAAAAAATACAGTCGACATGATAACCTTCTCCTTTTTGGAAGTTAAAGAAGAACGGTAAAAATTGTATTTTTCTAGAACCTCCGCCATTATTTTTCGTAGCCTCCACCATCAATAGAATATCAACACAAACATTGCTAATTTTTTAATGCTTTCAAATTCTCGCTCAATGTTTTTCTTATCGTCAAAACTTTTGAAAAGTGAGTGAGATACCCGCGCGTCTTCAGCTGCCCCTTAATACGACATGATAAAATCTACATACAATATTTGCAGTAAATATGAAGTTCAACGAGGTAGATATAGGTATTCGGTAAACGAGGTCGTATTTTCTAAAATTCAATACCGTTGGTTGTCCGATAGCAGAGCAGCGACCGGCGGACGCACAGCGCGGTCGCACTAATTAATACGTGGCGTTGTTTTGCTCTTTATTATACCTATTTGATTTACGGCACACGCCCGCCACACGGCGCTTTTAAAAATGTTATTACGCTCGGAAACTGGCCGTATTACCGAAATAACCAACTCCGAATTGAATTGTTGACGCCATATTTGTTTTTATAAAGCGAACGCCAGTAAAGGTGTCCGCGATAATTGTAATCGCCTCGAATGTGCTACACGAATAATTGTTTTATTTCCAATTTGTGTTTACGACACGAGTAGATACTACGTATATACGGGACGGTGACCATATTTATCGTCGTTTCGATTGTATTCGCGCCGATATTGTCTACAATGTATCATTTGATATTGTATCGTTTACAATTTGATACCATAGAGATAGTATTTTAATTGAGCATGGGAAGAGATACCTACTTGTCTAAGATTACAATAGAGAAACAGATTTTCTCCAATGCAGTGTAGGTATCTTTACTTGCATCGTGCAGAGTACTTTAAGCATAATAATTATCAATATAAAAACACGACTTCATCAGAACTGGACCAAATTGGGACCAAACGGGAAGCACCAGCTATCAAATAAAAAAAGAATTGTCAAAATCGGTTCACCTAGTCAAAATTCGGAGGTAACAAACATTTAAAAAAACAGTCGAGTTGATAACCTCCTTTTTGGAAGTCTGTTAAAAAGTATGCTTTAAATCGATGGTATAAAATGTAGAGCAGGCAGGCATACAAATACGTGTAACATTTCCTCATGAATGTATTTCCTTTGTCTACAGTCCGTCCAGTCGCGGGCGGTGGGGCGGAGTCAAAGCCTTGCGAGGAGGAGGAGGAACGCAGCGGGTCACCGCTGGGCCCCGGCGGGCCTTACTCCTGCAGCCAGTGCCGCGGCGCCTACCCCACGCGCGACCAGCTCGAGCGCCACGAGACCCTGCACGCGCCCAGCACTCAGGTGGATAACCTCAAATATGTCAGTGAAGACTTCATAATGCTTTACAGAGTCAATACTTACCGATAACAATACCAACTCACGTCGTCTTCATGTGTCACAGAGTCACAAAGATTAAATAAGCAACTATAACATTTAAGTGTATAACGTGCACGCTTTCTTTGTTATTAGCGTTATCCAAAGCATTATTAAAAAATATATACGAAATACGTAAAACAAAAGCATAGTTAACGGTATTGTTTTCTTTGTCAACAGACATGCAAGATTTGCCACAAGAGCTTTCTGAATGTATACAGACTTCAGCGGCACATGATAAGCCACGACGACAACGCATCGCTGCGCAAATACAAATGCAATGACTGTGACAAGGCGTTTAAGTTCAAACATCACCTCAAAGAACACCTTCGAATACACAGTGGCGAGAAACCTTTCGAATGTGCCAATTGCGGAAAAAAGTTCTCCCACTCGGGTTCATACTCCAGTCACATGACTTCCAAGAAGTGTCTCGTCATGAATCTCAAAATGGGTCGAATAAAACCGAACAATCCCGCCCTCAACCCTAACCGCAGTCCTTCGCGAAAGCGTGCCAACAACATGGTTGCGTCCCAGTTAAATAACAATATATCACCCAACGGCACCTCTTTCCTACCTATATTACCGAAATACAACGAAGCAGCGGCGTTCTTCGCTACGATGTCACAAGAAAACAATTTCCATCGCCAAACTTTGGGACAACCTGGTATGAATCCTTTTTACATGCCTCCAGGAATGCCAATGAGTCCGGCCAATGGTATAGCGCCATACAGTTTTCCTGCATCGTTAACTTGTCTTTTCGAACAAATAGCTACGTATCCTCAACGAAAAATTGAAGATTTGACGAACCCTAAGCAAACAAGTCCGCCTCCTGTTAATCCAGAAGACTTAATCGAAGAGGTTACTGAGGAAGACGATAAGCGATCTGAAGGCAGCGCAGACCTCGTAATGGATATAGAGGATGACGATGCCGTAACCATAAAGAATGAGCGAGAGGAATATGACAACGGAAAATCACACGCTCAGAACTACAAATCCGTCCCATTGAATAATAGCAGCAACGAAACTCTTAATTACCAGTCAGAATTTGACAAAACACTAGATTCGTTACGAGCATCTGTAACTAAGCATTTTTTCAAAACAAAGAAACCACCAGTTTTATCTCCCAAACATTCGCCTGTTATATATTCGGACAGAATATGTAGAGTTTCACCGTCGCCTCATCATACCGCCCCATGTGAGGACATAATCGTAAAACAAGAACCCGAATCTGACGAAACTCATAGGTGTTTGAAATGTAATGAAACTTTCTCCAATAAGAGCGATTTATTAGATCACGAGAAAGTAGTGTGTGCCAATTTGTTTAGAAAGCACGAAAGTTTGGCAGCTCAAGTGGCTGAAACAGTAGCTCTGAATAGAATAGAGGCCGAAATGAAAGCTTCAATACAAAGTGGAGTGAGCGCCAGTGAAGATGAAGATTTTATGAGAGAGGAGCGTGATGATAAGTCGTCAATACATGACCATGACAGAAAGATCAGAGTGCGCACAGCACTTAGCGAGGAGCAACAAGCTGTACTCAAGGAACATTACGCTTTGAACCCGAGACCAAATCGCGAAGAATTTAAAAGAATAGCGCAACAGATTGGTCTCGATAACAGAGTGGTGCAAGTTTGGTTTCAAAACAACAGGGCTAGAGTTCGAAGAATGGCTCAGACGTCATCCTTGTCCGATCAGCCACTAGACTTGTCAACGAAGAAATCCAATCCTTCAGTGACGTCAAGTCCGTCACCCTCTCCACCATGCAGCATTTCAGTAACACATTCCGACTCCGAGGAAGCGGTGAACTTGAGCCAAAAGTCCTCGCGCAGCACTACGCCGCATCGACCGAACTATGCTAGCACTTATCCACATTCCAACTGTTCCTCCTCTTCGTTTACTGATTTTCGACTTTCGCCATCTCCAGGTGAAAATTTTAATGGTCAAAGGCGTCTGCTGCCTCAAAAAGTAAACCCTATGATGTCCATAGAAAAGCTACTTCATTATAACGACATGGCACGGTCTCCGATCCTGAACATGCATCTATCCGCTGACATCACTCGACATGGGTCTAGCCCGTCGTACGATCGTCCTCCGTGGGAGGAGATGCAAGCGCCCAATGACTACGAAGACGAAGCGACAGTACTTAAGAAGAGCAAACTCAAAGGAAGCGATTTCAAGGAAGGCGAAGGCCAATTCGTCTGCAATCAATGCGACAAGACGTTCGTAAAACAAAGTTCTCTTGCAAGACACAAATATGAACATTCAGGTGAGTTTATTAAAATTTGTAGTACTATAACTCAGACGTTTTCTTAAAATAGTTTTTGTTCTTTGTATTCAATTTTATGGCGTGCACAATAAAGAATTATTTAATTAATCAATATAAAAAATATTACTGTATAACTCAAGTTACAATTTGCTAAATAAGTGAAAGTGTTTTTGCGTATACTTGTGTATTTCCAATACCTACACCAGGGGCCTTACCCCTAGCTCGAAAAGTTGACCCGCATAGGTGTTATTTGTCTAAACGGTACCATCAACAACGATAAGCGGTAGTTATTTGATAGCCGCCAAGCTTTGCTATTTTCACGCACACACGCATAGTAAAACGGATTTTCGTTCATTTAAGTTAGACGCTTTTAAACGATGCAGCTTAAATGAGTTGGTTAATTTTAGGTACCTATCAGGTACCTACTAAAAGTTGGCTCGCAAAAGTGAAGCTAGGGGTAAGGCCCCAGGCCTTACGCACCCCGCACTTTAGGTATGACGCTACAAGTAGTCGACTTATCGGACTTGCCGTGCCCGCTGCCGCGCGAGTCAGAGATAACGCGACAAGAGCTACGCGATAGACAGAGAGGCAACTTCTAGGTTAATATAGCAGTGGGTAGTTAGCGCTCGCACGTCTTGAATTGGACTTTATTGTGTGGTAGTAAGAGTCGCTACTTATTTAAATGCTTTTGCGGAGTGAACCTACTAACTTATATAATTATATTCTGTGTGTACACCTAAAACTTTTTAGCCAATAGAATCCAAGCAATCCCCAGGCAAAAGAATTAAATCATTAACCATTGTATCCTTTACAGGCCAACGTCCGTACAAATGCGTGGAGTGTCCGAAGGCGTTCAAGCACAAGCACCATCTGACCGAGCACAAGCGTCTCCACACCGGTGAGAAGCCATTCCAATGCAGCAAGTGCTATAAGAAGTTCTCGCACTCGGGCTCCTACAGCCAGCACATGAACCATCGGTTCGCCATCTGCAAGCCTTACAGAGACTAGACGAACGATACTCCTCTATAACAGTGATACTTTATACCAAAAAAGTGAAAAATACAGTGACACTGTTTGTTTGGCTGCTAGTGCTAGCGACGCCACTCGGTTTTACCTCAGAGTGTTGTTAAAGGAACGCTTCTCGCTCGCATAATGATGCTCATAATAATAAAGTATTCATCGCCCGGTATTTTCATTTTGAACTTAATTAAGGTCATTGCTCAATGTCATATTTTTTTATACGGTAGATGATAATTTGAACTTCCTAATAGGTATTTTATAGTGCCAAATATACCAAAAAAAGTGCCAAGCAAATTATCCAAAAAAATATATTTAGTATTTTTATTGTGTTAGATGTTTTTTTTATTAGTACTAAACCAAAAGGGCAGTACCTGTAACATAATACTCCAAAGTAATGTTAAATTATTTTCGTGTGGCTGAATACCTAAAATTAGATGTATTGTGTAAGTGCTAAGTAAAAATGGATCAAAAAATCCATGTTACAAATATTCACTTTTAAGAATTTTAATGTAAACATTGTAAAAAAATGCATCAGCAACGATCAATGCAAATTAATTTTGGTAGATATGAGTACGTAGGATCCCCTGGATGAGGGATTCTATTGTGATGACAATATACTAGTTATGTATAATATTACTTATCATAAGACTACTTCTTCAACCACTATACATTCTCAATACGTAACAGTATACGTACCTACCATACATTGAATATAATTAAGTATTGTGTCCGACAGTTCATGAAAAACTAATTTTAATATTACCTATTATGTGTTTCGGCTATACATTTAGTTTCACGAATGTTATAATTATACCTAGTGTCAGAATTTGGAATGAATCGCATTATATAAATTCTATTGTCTGTTATAAAGAAATGTTTAAAAATTTAGTAACAGTAAGCTTGTATTGTAACAGTGTTTTAGATAGATTCAATCTTAATTAAGTATAAAGCATTCCATAATACTCCTATGGGATCTCTGCTGTGTTTAAAAAACTCTATCGATTTAGTCCAAAGATTAGCCTCGTTTAAGTTGTAAATATATAATGCATAATTTGTAAATATTAAGGATTTATGTGTAAATACGAGCAATTGTTTTAAATTTATGACTACCATTTTAAATAGTTTCTAAATCTACAGATGGGAACTATGTTTGTGGTAGGAATGGGAAGTGCGCGTTGTAGGCACTTCCGCACTGCAATTGGCAGTGCAATCCTCGGAGGTGGAGAAACGAGGGTTGCAGGGATGCCTGTCTCTAGGAATCTCATTCCTTGCCCGCCACGAGCATAGCCCCCATCTGAAGGTGTCGCGGAGTGCCGCAGTCTACACAATGAACACGGTGACAATAATGTACATCTGGCGATTAAAATGCAATAGGATAAACTATTATTAAAATTATCGTATTTAATATTTTACCTATAATCTGAAAGATAGATAATAAAAACTATAATAAAATTAAATTCTTATATCTAAAACTATCTATTTGAAACACTTGAACATAATCATAAAACTGTTTGAATATGAATACACTTTGGCAAATTATTGTATTTGGCTAGGAATGGATTGTTTATAAAGCTCATTTTAATATTACGTACTTAATTTGAATAATTTTCTCTACGGTTTTATATTTTATTCTTTTTTAATGTCTTAATTCTGAAATTCTGTCACAAATATTTTTTTTTACCGACAAAGATAAATTTTATTACTCATTAATATTAACTAAACATAGGTACATTATATATTATACTTAACTAGGTAAATTTATTTACTAATTTTATTATTTCCAAAATTGCAGTATAAAAGAACAAAAAGTTCCTAAGCGAAAATACATTTTATAAAATAAACCTAACGATTATTTCTATAAGCACCTATTTATCTCAAATTATAATTATTGTAAGTAAATAAAATATATTTTTTAAGGTTTCTAATCAACGAATTACAGTAAAAATATTTAAAACAGTTCCACAAACGTATAGAACTATAGATAGATACGGTTATAGAAAAGCACAGTATTCCGTAATTAAGTTTTATGTTATAACAGTATTCTCTCCTCCATTATTATTTATCTACTGACATGTTTAGCAAAAAAACACACAAGCATAATTATTATAGTAAAAAAGAATTAAGTATGTATTTCAATTAATTTTCTGTTAAAATATTGTGCTTAAAATCTATAATACTCTTAACTTGTTGTCAAAATTTAAACTTAATTCATTACTAAACTAAGAATCTATCTCTAAAATAATTATATTTGGATTATGTAATCCCGTTTCAAACTATTTATAGTTATTGCCCGTTGCAGACGATGTGAGCACCGCACACCGCCTACAACAAGCCATAACACTTTCTGCTCAGTGGCAGTGGAAGATGCTTAGTAGTCTGGATCTAAGCAAAAAGTGTTGCAGCTCGCTCCAGGCGACGCACGCGCAGTTTTCTGCGCATCGTCTGCAACGGGCTTATGATTAGTTAAGGAATTATGTATAAATGAGATCCAAATTGACCGGTGGGCTAGAAAAACCAAAGATTACTTACGCTGTTAAACAAGACGTGGACACCTGTACTATATAACGGTCCCGTTTAGATCTTAGAATTAGTTCTATATAAGTATGTGCCAAATATAATTTTAAGGCTTTAATTTTTTTATTTTTTTTAAAGAAATGGCATCATGTACTGTAGAATTTTGGTTTGTGCAATACCAATATTGCAGTTGAAGTATTTCTTCCTTTTGGTGACTATAAATTAATTTTAGCATTACATATGCGAAAGTGAATTCCTATTGCCATAAATGAATTGTGTTTGTTATTTGATACACATTGTGAGTTCAAATGAAAATGAGAAGTTGGTTGCTGACATTTTGTTAAATTTAAGTACTGTAGATTGTTAAATTACCCATAGATTAACATGTGTTAAAATATTGCCTATATAAATTATAGTAATTAATTTTACTTGATATTATAATGTATATTGAATTTATGAATATTAAAAATATATATATTGACATTTCAATGCACTTGCAGACATTTTATTTCATAACCCAATGCACCTGCTTTTTGTAGTGGTAGGACTCTTTTGCAGGGGTCCGCCTGGGGAAGTACCACACCTTTGCCAGTTATTCAACCGCCAAGCGGTAGTGTGCAAACACTGCTGTGTTCCGGATTGAAGGGCAATGTTTCCAGGGAAATTACAGGGCACACAGAGATTTGACATCTTATATCTCGGGGTGACGAGCGCAGTGCATTGCCATCCAGGGTTTTGAACTGTTGAAGTTCAAAATTCTGAGTGGCGTTGAGCTGTTATGGGCAAGCGTGAAGAGCCATCAGGCGAGCGACTTCGCTCGTCTCGTCACCCAGTACCATAAAAAAACCTGCAGTATCCTACATACATTCTCGTGATTGACACTATATTTCTGTACAATTTTTATTGTAAAATAGGCTTGCGCTTGGCCGCCAACTCGCCTGATGTTAAGCGACGATGCGGCCTACGATGGATCACGCTTGCTCATCATTAAAATCAGTTAAGCAATTAGTTGCTAAATGTAACAGTGACGTCAGTTCCAGACTTCCCAACTTCCAATCCCTCACATAGAAAAACCTGTGCAGAAAAGAAGAGAAAACATGCCACTTTATTTATTTTTATTACATGTACCTACCTACAGAAGAGTAGTTTATTACCGACTTGCAAAAAGGAGGAGGTTCTCAATTCGTTTTTTTCTTCTAATTTTGAATTTGAACCTCGAAAACATTCCAAGTTCGATAAATCTGTTACGGCTATAAAAGTTATATGACTCAGGCCTTTACTTAACAAAAAGTTTTTTTGGCGGCAACGTGGAAAAAACTAGTCGCTCCATTTAATGATTTTCCTAAACTTGTGTATTTACGAGTGTTAATCATGGTAATGTGTAGGTGTTATTATTTACTACGTGTTCGTGAATATGTTCGAGTATGGGCAAGAGATATTTTTTATATATTCGAGTAAAGCGTGTATTTTCATGTTGATTCTAAAACTACGTAAAAGAAGAGCCTATAATAAAGTCTCCACTATTTTACTGGGGCATTACAAACAGTAAAATACGGAAGACGAGGCGGTATGATCTTAATGGCTTTAGCCCCCTCAGAAATGGGCGAATATCACAAAAAAATAATTGACAATGTCTAGTCAAGTAAAATAAAAACTAACAAAATTGTCAGTGTCAGCCAGGGCCTTTATTCTGCACGGGCCAAACGCGCTCTATCGTGGCGCGATAAGTTAACTTCCAAAAGTTGAACTTTATTTCCTAAGCAATAGAGGCCAATTTTTTGAGGGAAACTTACCGTGGCCACGATAGCGCGCGTTTGCCCGTGCGGAATAAGGGCCCTGGAATGACATCCATTGGTGGTCCACCATCCGCCATCCCAAAGAGAATACAATAGAATCCATCCATCCATCGGTCAGTCAGCCAGCCAACGTTTTGCATAAATAAAATTGTGTAATTGATATTAATGCGGCTGCCTCGATAGCCGCTATAATCGTTAAAATGGGTGGTAAAATCAAACAAAGTCAAAGAACTAAAAATAATGTCCGGGTGAGTACTCCGTGTTCATTAATCTAGAGTTATGTTTAAGATGTTTCCAAGGTTGTTTTCTTCTCACACACACGTAAATAATACAATTTCGCTCACTTAGCTCACCATACAAGTAAAATCGCAGTAGTTTGGCCACTAATTTGGTTGACTTCACTTATTTCACAACATGATAAAATCATTAGTCCCCTAAACTTATCCAGTCTTAGTATCACTTTATTACCACAGCTGGGATGCTTTCAGACAGTTCTTTTAGAATGAGCCCTATCAAATAGGTTCTGTGTCACAGGCGATGATCGCTGGTAATCGTAAGATGTATAATGGTCTGTTTGTTACTTATAGTTTTAGTATTATTTTTTTGTGAGGCGTAGTGCGATTCGATTTCTAGGGTCGTAATGTCTTGCAAAACACATATCATCGATCCGATTTTCAGGAAATGGATCCAGATATAAACACTAGGTTGTTTTTAACATGAAAATCAACCATCTCATACATTTAAACAACTTGCATAAATCAATACTTCGATCTATAATTTTTTTATTTGGGTCCAACCTGTTACTACTCCCATTTTCTCCGTTTTAGTCCAGCATTCATCCCGCTCAGGTTCCTCCATGGACCGGTCTTGTCCCGTCCTGTCCCATGTTGATGCCCGCATCATACCCATCGGAAAGATATGGTCTGAACATTGGATCATTAGTTTCGGAGATTACCTCCGATAAACAAAGTTACAAACTTCACCTCTATAATATTATACAAAGATATATAATTATATAGTGTAGATTAGGAGGGCCAATTGTCCTTTAAATGCGGGCCTGATTTAGACATGAATGAGCCTAGTGGTAAGCGACATAAGAATGGTGTAATTCATCAAGTGTTTTTCCTATTTTTTTTGTAGAAAATATGTAACAAAGTTTTGATTACCTATTTATAATATTAAATTTTATTTCTAGCCGTCAAGCAGTGGACGTAGTGCATTACTGCTCAATAATGTGAAACTAGAAGCTGGTGTGATGAACATCGCGGGGACAGAGTTGCCTGCATTGTTTCCGACTCTTACAGCTCCCAACATAGACCCGTTAGTCAGCCCAGAGCTACAGCTTTGTATTAAAAAACTAAACAAGAAGGACCCTATTACTAAGACTAAAGTAAGTAGGCTGGTTGAAAATACATTAGATAATCTATTATCTGATTCTTAAAGATTCGGAGTTTCTATCCACAATAGAATCCAGAATGTAGAAATTCGCTGAAGAACCACAGTCACCGACATTGCTATTAGAATTTGCAAGTTAAAGTGGCAATGGGCAGGCCACATCGCTTGTAGAACCGCTATCCGATGGGAAAGAAATATTCTAGAGTGGAGACCTCAAACCGGAAGACGCAGCGTAGATAGGCCTCCCCCTAGATGGACCGACGACATTGTGAGAGTCGCAGGCATCCAGTGAATACAGATGGCAGGTTGTCATTCAGTGTGGAGGTTAAAAGGGAAAGCCTATGTACAGCAGTGGACATCTGATTGATGATAGTGTTTGGTTTATTATAATGCACTTACCCAATTTCATTTTACTTTCAATTCCACCATGGGTTATGAAGATAAACTTAACCTTGTTGATACTCATACATAACACATTGACAACTAGGGCCAGTATGAATGGAGTCATATTTTTAGCGTTCCTTACCCAAAGGGTAAAACGGGATCCTATTACTAAGGCTCCGCTGTTCGTCCGTCTGTCACCAGGCTTTATCTCATGAACCGTGACAGTTAGACAGTTGACATTTTCACAGATGATGTATTTTCGTTGCCGCTATAACAACAAATACTAAAAAATAGAATAAAATAAATATTTAAGGGGGCTACCATACAACAAATGTGATTTTTTTTGCTCGTGTTTGCTCGATATTGATAACGACAACAGGTAGACGCTTGATATATTCATAAAATATTTAGTTATATAAAGACTTTAAAAATAAATAATTAAATTAAAACAAAATAAATAAATAAATTTGTGTAATATCATGTTTCACATGACATCAGCTATGGTTACAGTATTTTTGATTGTATTCCAGGCGTTGCAAGAGCTATCAGAACTGGTGTCAAACAGTAAAGTTGAAGATGTAATAGCTGCGTTGCCGAGCTGGGCGCATTTCTACAGGCTGCTCACTGCTGATCCCGATAGGAAAGTTCGGGAAGTCACTCAGGTTTGTTGCTTTCAGTAAAATAATCACACTGACATCATACAACACAGGCTCTGGCTTTCCGTTAGGACAATATCCAGTTTGTTTTTGAATGTATATCCTTTGTATAAATGCTCCAATTTGAGTGTACAGTATTGTTTGTTTGCAGTCATGTCACGGCAGTATAGTATCAATATGCGGGCGGCGCGTGGCTCCACACCTAAAGACTCTGATGCCGGCGTGGCTGCAGGCGCAGTACGACGAACATGCGCCCGCGCAGACACACGCCCAGACCTCGCTCGCGGTATGTACCAGCGACGTCATTATTGTTTGAGGTCTTGAATTACACTCTGCTGGAACAATTGGCAGTGACTTAAAGTAAAAAATCAAAGACTAATGTGGGCTGATCGTCATATCGCAAGGATATAGTATGCATTATCATCATCAGCCAGAAGACGTCCACTGCCGAACATAGGCCTCCCCTTTTAACCTCTACACTGAATGACAACCTGCCATCTGCATCCACTGAATGCCAGCAGTTCTCACAATGTCGTCGGTCTATCTAGTGGGAGGCCTGCTCACGCTGCGTCATCCGGTATGGTATAGTACGCATCGCTATAATAGATATAGGATACTTTTCCCCCCTAAAAATATGGTAAAACAGGAAAATCTCAGGTCGCAAGTGTAAATAAACTACCCGTTAATCATCTGTTTTGATCAACAGAAAACGTTCCCTGACAGCAAGCTGCCTGAAGTGATATCATTCTGCAAGAACGAGATAGTTTCTCATCTCGTGGACAACCTCGCCGGGACCGGTGAATCTGCCTTTATTAGAAAGTAAGTTCGTTTGATTTACTGTGTGACTAACTTTAGTTATAAATGCTGTAACTTGGGCCATAATAAATGTTATAGTTATTAACTAAACTATGTAAAGAGCAACTCAACGCAGGGCCGGATTTAGAGGAGGGCAACCGGGGCTCCACAATAGACTTCAGAAAAAAACAGACTAGTAAACCAGGGGGCCTCCACTCCTTTGTTGCCCCGAGGCATCCAGACCTCTAAAACTGGCATTGACGGTACTAAATTCAATCCCCATTTAGTCATTACACATATTATAGTGAAACAAATCGACAGTCGAGACCAATATTTATATTACAACATACTTTCTATGGTTTGCCGTGGTAGTCACTATTATATCTAATTGTGGTGGACTTTGTTGTAAAATATTTTCATAAGACCCGGTCAAACGCCTTACGAAAATCGAAGTAAAGAACGTCAACCTGGCTGCCAGCTTGGATCGGGGTAGCCAGGTTGACGTTCTTTACTTCGATTTTCGTAAGGCGTTTGACCGGGTTAACAACGACCACCTGCTCAAAAAGTTGAGCGCTCTGGGTTTTGCTCCAGGATTGCTTAGATTAATTGCTGACCTTCTCAGGGATCGACAGCAATTCGTTAGACTGGGCATGTATGATTCAAATTGTTATCATACACGGTCTGGAGTTAGTCAGGGGTCTATTTTTGGACCTCTTCTTTTTATACTTATGATTAACGATCTCCCCACCGTTATCAAGCACTGTAAGTGCCTACTGTATGCAGATGACCTAAAATTAGTCATGGAGATAAACTCTGTAGAGGACTGCCTGAACCTCCAGCGAGATATTGACGCCATATACGAATGGAGTGTGGCAAACAGAATGGATTTCAACCCATCTAAATGTCAAGTTATGACTTTCACTCGGAGGAGGCAACCCATTCAGTTTTGTTACAAGTTGGACGATCATGAAATTGTCAGATCCACTTCTGTGAAGGACTTGGGTGTTACCTTCGATGCAAAATTGACATTTAATGACCACATTGCAAACGTAGCCAGGGAATCATACAGAAGGTTGGGATTTGTTATCAGGAATTCCAAGGATTTTAAAGAGACCGGTGTTATTAGGTTAATCTTTGAGACTCTTGTGCGCAGCAAACTCGAAGCCAGCGCATGTGTCTGGAATCCGCATGAAGGTGCCTACGTACTCCTCCTTGAAAAGGTCCAGAAGGCTTTCCTTCGCTTTCTGTATAAACGTTTGTTTGGCTACTATCCCTACTTGTACCCAACCAGTTTTCTTCTAGGTTGTCTGGGTTACAATTCCCTGGAGGTCCGGCGTGACAAAAACCAAATGATGGTTATGTGCAAGATACTCCGTGGCAACATTGACGCACCAAACCTCTTCAATGAGTTAGCGCGGCTGGTGGTACCGGACCCCAGTAACTGTCCCCGTCGCAAGAACCATCGTCTGTTTGCTGTTCCTCCCTGTCGTACCATCGCACGTGGTGCTTCTCCGATCCCGCACGTTCTCATTGCGCTCAACCGTCTCCTGTCCATGACACCTGATTGTGATCTGTTTGCGGATGAATGGAAGGATGTCTGGTCTGAATGTTTGAGGTTCTGTGAGAAGAAGGTGTATGATAATGATGATGAATTTAGCTAATGGACATAATTTTACATTTGTATAATTGATATATTATTATTTTTTGATTATTTTAGTTTTATATCGACTAATTTTTATTGACTTATTTGAATTATGTAATAATTCTAATCAACTAATGTAATTGGCTTTTGTAGCCGTTTTAGTTAAGAACAATAAATAAATAAATAAATAAGAAAAGTTCGCACCACCCTTCAACTTATCGTACGCGTACTTAACGTTAAGGTGAAACGTTTCACTTTGGCGGGAAATTCAAATTTCAAACAGTTTTTTGTTCTTGTAGCTAGGCCGAGTAATTATTGTAAACGATAATGATGTTTGCGAAAATTGATTATTATACTTTACAAACTCGCGTAAAGATATTTATCTCCAATGCACATTATTACATACATTTGTCAATAAACAAATTTTTGCTTTTTCAAACGGTTTATTGCCAAATGTAAGTAATATAGTGAGTAACTGATTAATAGCAGTACATGATAATGTAAAGAACGACCAAAATTTTTCGCAAATACTATGCCATTTCACAATAATTACCCGGTCTAGCCACAAGGACAAAAAAACTGTATGAAATTTGATTTTCCCGCCAAAGTGAAACGTTTCACCTTAACATAATATCGTTGGCAACCTCTAGCTTGGTTGATAGTGCGTCTGCTCTCTTAGCAAGAGATTCTATTCCAGACCGGATAGATATTTGAAAGAAAATTCAGTTCTGGGTCTGTATTAGTTGTTTGTTTCATGACATCACATACAGAAACGTAATCTTCACATAGTATAACATAAAGTTGCTTTCTGCGTCTGTCTGTATTTTCGCTAACTCCGGCTGCATTGGGGTGCAGCCAGGTTATGTGGGATTGTACCCAAGACAAGAGGGCTCCGGGATCTCCAGAGGAATGCACCGGAGCCCTCAGCACTGCGCTATGACTCTTCCCGAGACTCCAGAGACAACTGCGTGTTGTCTCAGTCCCTTCACTCTCGACAACGTTGGTCACACAACATACTCTCCCTGGGCACGCTTAAGTGGATGGTCAGAGCCCCAACTTTGACCATCCCGAACCCCCTTCCCCTTCTTTCCCCTTTTAGTAGGCTCTTACTACAGGCAGGGGGTACCGGTGCCGTATTCTATTGCCCCGGCACCAGGGCTATCGCTAACTCCTCCTAAACCATGCAACTGATCTTGATACGTAGTCATCTTGTAATCTTGTGTAGCGGGTGGATCTTGATAATTTGACATGTTAAACACTGTTTTAAACTATCACGGTTGTTCACTAAAGTTATATGATTATTTACGGGATATTTACCGTGGTAAGGTTGTGGAAGGAGCTCCCGATATTGCGGCGCAGTTACATGCACCATGTTCGCGGGAAGACTGTAAATATCCCGTAAATAATCATTTGACATGTTATATTATTTTTCTATTTCTTTTTGTATTTTCATTTCGTATTTTATTTGTGATTTTAAAATATATGAATGGCTATGGGTGTTTTTAGCCTGAAATAAATTAATTTGAAGATGAATTAAGATACGGTTTTCACCATCACTTAGAAAAAAAATCAGGGAAGGTTTATATTTACATATATTAATCTAACTAACATCATATATGTGAAAGTTTGGATGGATGGATGTTTGTTACTCAATCACGCAGAAACGGCTGGATGGATTTGGATGAAATTTGGAACATACATTGCTTATGTCCTGGATTAACATATAGGCTACTTTTCATCATCATCACCACGCGGGTGAAACCGCGGGGCGCAGCTAGTATATAATAAAACTTACACCCGTGCAAAGCCGGGACGGGTCGCTAGTAAGGTCATATGTAACAGATTATTTATTAATTTATTGTTATGTTACCCAGGACAGACACCCCCGAAGAGAAAGAAGTCCAACTTGTCCGCATTCTAACAAGCAGTCTTCACGGATTTCAGTACACTGTTCAACATTTGCCAAGAGAACAGGATGGCTGGCTGTGGGAACAAATGGATAACATGCTCAAAGCCAATTTGTTCTGGAAACGAGCCTCGCACAGTGATATTAGGATCAGGTACCTATAAGAAATAAGACCAGAATATTCAGTATACAGTAGTTCTCATAGCCTGTAGATAAATGTTGTTCTATTTTTGTGTTTTTCTTGTGTTTTAATTTTTATTGTGTATTTTGCATGTAATTATATAATCTAATTTAATTTCTAAATGTAATGAATATGGACTTAAAATTTGTCTGAAATAAATGATTTATTATTATTATTATAGCACAAAATAAGTAGGTACAGAAGGTCGGCTCTATACAACGAGCGTGACCGACGTGCGTGCACACTAAGACGCGTACGTATTAGCGATCTCGGATCGATTCGGTCTAACACCTGTCGCGAGTGCCGCGCTTTGGCATTACGCGTTTCGTATAACAATTGTCATAATTTACAATTATTTTTTCATTGGCATATTACGAAAAACGTTATTTAAGGTTGAGGCTTTATTATAAGGAGTTTAAAATATAATTTTCGTGCCGTAAACCACGTAAGTACTTTTAGGTAACCACACGTCGGTACAGACTTTTATTTGGTTACACTTTTCTATTAGAAATAGATGTATTTAAAGTAACATATACCAATCCGGGTCTTCAATATAGTGTTTTTTCAGAGCAGCATGGTACGCTGCGGTGGGGCAAATCATAGAACGCTACAAGAGCCAGTTCGGAGAACAGTACGGACAGAAGACCCTGCGCATACTCATTGGTGCGAAGGAGTCTACCCCACTCGCAGCGGCCCAGCTTTGGGACGCGATGTTACTCTTCATGTATAATGTGGAGGTAAGCTATAATAGGCATGTTGACTATTTGGTCCAGTTCTGACATCTTTATGAAATTGGTTTTTTATATTGATAATTTATTTATGCCAGGTGGCAAATAAGCAGATGGGCCGCCGAGGGTAAGCGATCACCGTCGCCTATGGATATGGCAACACTAGGGCCATCACAAATACGTTGCCGACCCTTAAAGACTATTAACAGCTCGTTTGATGTTAAGCGATGATGTAGCTGCTTGCTTAGAAAAAAACGTCTCAGTTGTGATATAAAGCATCAACCATAATATCTAGTTATTAATAAGGAGGACAATGTAAAGGTCAATCCAACATATATTTTTTTATGATGAAATGGGCTAGCGTTTGACCACTACTCATCTGATGGTAAGCGACGATGCGGTCTAAGATGGGGCACGCTTGCCCATGAGGTGCCTATTCACTCTTGTCTTGAAGAGACCCAGGTTGTAATTTATAGGGATCACCGAGGCAGGGAGCGCATTCCATTCCTGTGCAGTTCGTATTAAGAAGGAATTTTGAAAACGCTGCGTACGGACTTTACCAAAGTTCACGACGTAAGGAATGCCATCCGAAACAAGAATGACACTCGCGGTCACCAAGGACTATGGCTGGGAATGAAGAACTTGAATCCCATTATAATTGTGCGAATCGCTAGACTGTGGAATGAGTTGGTGAATGTTTTCCGATAGTTACAATCTGGATGTACATAATCTGTGTTCAATTCAAAGTTTTCATGGTCATAAATTATGAAGTTTGTTGATTTTACCCGTCGAATGTGTTACGCACCGCATGTCGGCGTAAACGAAGAGTGCTCGACGCGCGTTAGGCACCGGCGGCGGTGCGTAAGGAAATCGCCGCTATTCGTCAATTTATTCCCGCTCGAATGAACGTTCCAAAGCATAATATCATACGGCAATTAAAGACGATGAATATTATATATAATATATGAACATACAATGTCAAATTGATAAGAAAAAATAAATATTTTATTTTACAGTCGGTCAGTTTTCGAAAATTCAGTTGAACTCTCGCATTTCTGGCAACTAAGGCTACTCAGCCCCTTGCGCGGTACGGGTTAAACCTCTGAAGCAATATGGTGAAACATTGTAGTAAGACCAAGTTTTCTGTTTCAGGAATGGTACAAATATTTAGATAAAACAGAATTACTCTGCAAAAGAATACTCGATGTACTAGAAAGTGGTAAGTAAAAAAAAAAACATTAAAATATTATATCTATCATATACCTGAAACTAGCAGCGCCCCGCAGTTCCACCCGCTATCGTACAAGAACTATGAATTTTCCAGGATAAAAAGTCAGTGTTAATCCAGTAGTATATCTATATTTACCTCCTAACTAAATTTAATTCAAGTCTTTGTTATGGATTTGAGTGCAAACAAACATACACACTCTATCACATTTTTTTTTGTAAAATAGGCTTGCGCTTGGCCGCCATCTCGCCTGATGTTAAGCGATGATGCGGCTTATGATGGACCACGCTTGCCTAGAAGAAACCGATTCACTGTGTGTGTGTCTGTGATCGCAGTTACATTAATAATGTAAGTGCGATCACAGACCTTTGTCAGGATAGACACCGCAAGTTCACCTACTTTGCATGTCAATGGCCTGACATAAGTTGGATCAATGCTCTAACTAGCAAGCCGCATAATTCATTTCGATCTCCGTCGTCTTGACAGTAGCACGTCAGATGTCAAAACAAAAAATTACAAATTGCATCATAGGATACTAAAAACTTTTTAGCAGTTGGCAGTGCAAATAGAGTAAACCACGACCATTTAAACATGGTCGAAACGTCGATTGTAAGGTTTTACCCAATAGACATTTTAAACATGTGTTCAAAAGTTTAAATGTTTTATTGGAGTAAAACTATTTTAATTTACGTTATTAATTGATTGAGGTGCAAAAGTAGAGCATGATGGGTTTTGTTCAGCTTAACATGGTTGATGTGTCTATCGTTATAAATGTCTGCGAGTGTGATTTAATTATGTAAATGTGTTGCAGGAGGCTGGGGCGATGCGCGTCACTTGTCCAATGTCCTGCTGCCGTTGTTGGCCCATCTTCCCCCCACCATGCTCACTAAGCAGTTCTACATCTACTTCTTTAATGCTATTTTTAACGGGTAAGTTGTTTTATAATAATAAATATCATCATCATCATCAGCCAGAAGACGTCCACTGCTGAACATAGGCCTCCCCCTTTAACCTCCACACTGAACGACATCCTGCCATCTGCATCCACTGGATGCCTGCGACTCTCACAATGTCGTCGGTCCATCTAGTGGGAGGCCTACCTACGCTGCGTCTTCCGGTTCGCGGTCTCCACTCAAGAACCTTTCTTCCCCATCGGTTAACAGTTCTTCGAGCGATGTGGCCTGCCCATTGCCACTTCAACTTGCAGATTTTAAATCTATGTCGGTGACTCTGGTTCTTTCGCGAATATCTACGTTTCGGATTTTATCGCGCAAAGAAACAATAAATATAATATATAATAAATATAAAGGTGTTAAGAGGCCTCTATTTGACAGCAGCTGTCAATAATGTAAAAATGTGCGAGCGAGAAAGCTACAGACGAATAGAGGCCTCTTAAGCTGTTCACCCGTTTGAAGAGTATCATATGCATTTACGGGTGTTTAAATAAAATCTATTTATACTTATGTTTATCTGAAAATCGCGGGGGTGGTAGCTGCGCCCCGCGATACCTCGTTCGATTCCCGATTTAGGTTTTTTCCACATTATCAATTATATGTGTCAGCCCCGTTAGCTTAGTTGGTAGTGAACCTGCCTTCTGCGCTTGGGCGTGGGTTCAATTACCACCTTGGACAAATACTTCATTTGTGTTTGTTCTATGTCTGAGTGTTAATATCTATTTATGTATATATTTAAAAATATATATGTATGTATATCAGTCTCTGGCAGCCATATTACAAGCTTTGCTTAGTTTGGGGTCAGATGACCGTGTATGCAATAATGTCCCAGATATTTTTTTAAATAACCTTTTACCATCAAGATACAATACCTATAGAGTCGCAATCACTAAGTGAAAATATTCAAAAAACGTCCGAGCGTCTTTGTATATAATACCTAGACATCAATAATATAGTTCACAATGCCACATTTACTGCAATTTAGACGTTATGTCGCTTGCATAGTGTTCAACGTCGCTTGTCCGCTATGGCTCGTAGCACTGGCATCGCTCGGAGTCTTAGTCCGATCGCGGTTCATATAGCGGTTTTTATTCAATAAGGAAGTAGTGTTTTAATTATGATTTTGTTTCAGATTAGATAAGAAGACGATTCTCAGTTCCAAAAGCGAAAGACAATCTTGGATCACTAGCTTAGACGAATGTTTGCGATATGTCTCCATACAGCCACACGACTTTGTCTCAGAAATTGTCACTTCAGTACACAGAACGTGGCTCGAACGAATACTATCAGACACTCACGATGGACAAATACGTACCAACTTGATCAAATACTCGGCCTGCACAATGGCAACCTTGGTCAAATATTGGCTCAAACAAGCCAAAGACTGCCACAGCGAAAAATACGATCAACTGATCAGAAATTTCTGGCAAAACGTTGGATCAACCATCACTGCGCAAGTTGACAATCTATCAACTGAACACGCAGAAATCGCCAAACTAATTGACGGACATATTTTACTACTGCAGACTTTGAAAACGTCATTTATTCAAGAGACAAAGAAACAGCAGAGCATAAAATTCGATGGAGACTCACCGACAGTTGTGGAAAAACCCAAAGAGGCGCCACAGTGTGACGCGTCAATTGTAGAGAGATACAGTCATAATTTGAATGAGTTGATTGAGAAAATATGCGGACATTACTTTGAGTTTGCGAGTAAAAAGCAGATTTCCAGCCCAGTTTTGACGCCTTTAATAACTCTCCTCATAGATTTCGACAGTCGAAACTTATTTACAGGTGTGGCGAGACAGTTTGATTGTGATTGTACGTACAAGTTCTATGAGAAAGTGCTTAGAAGTTGGCTCGCGGGAGATACCATGCGGTGCAAGGCGGTTGTCGATATTGTATTCCTGATAATGAAACATTTGTCGGAGTTGGAGCAAGACGGCTTGCTTGATAGCTTTAAACAGGTAAGACTGCTTCACTTCTGCATTGATATTAAAGGCTCAAATAATTATCAATTAAAAAACCTACTTCAAAATTTAGTAAAATACACAATTTTCCAGCTGATTTGATTTAAAAGCCAAACTACTGAACCGGTTTTGATGAAATGTCTATGGAACCAATCTAAAAGGATATCCTTATATATAAATAAAAATAATTAAAAATTGGTTCATAAATATCGGAGTTTAGAGGTAACAATAATTATCAATTAAAAAAACTGACTTCATAAAAATGTCAGAATTGGACCAAATTAAATTGGGACCACACGGAAAGCACCAGTTTTCAAATTAAAAAAGAATCATCAAGATTGGTTCACCCAGTCGAAAGTTCTGAGGTAACAAACATTAAAAATAATAGAGACTATTTGAGAACCCTTAAAAAATATATTATAATCTTTCAAGTTGACCAAAATCCTATGCAATGTTATGTTCCAGTTTCCACCATCAGTAGTGGAATGGTGCATCGCTCTGTCTCTGTCGCACCCGCACTGCCTCTTTCCCTCCGTCCGACGCTGGCTGCGCAGTACATTAGTGGAAGCTACAGTATCTTCTATCTGCCACCGAGTGATTGAGACCGGGGATTCAAAGCCTAAGAACTTATTGCTCTTGTGTTTGAACCACGACGCTAGTGGAGGTGAGTCATTAAAATATTATATTTAGATATATATTTTTTTATAAATATCTGCGACATTATTGCACACATGGTCATCTGACCCCAAACTAAGCAAAGCTTGTAATATGGCTGCCAGAGACTGATATACATACATATATATTTTTAAATACATACTTAAATAGATATTAACACCCAGACATAGAACAAACACAAATGTTCATCACACAAATGTGACAACATAATTCTGGGACAGAATATCTAGGACATTTTACACATGGTCACCTGACCCCAAACTAAGCAAAGCTTGTAATATGGCTGCCAGAGACTGATATACATACATATATATTTTTAAAAACATACTTAAATAGATAGTGATCCTACTTTCTGTGCTTGGGGGCGTGGGTTCGATTCCCATCTAGGACAAACATTTGTGTGATGAACATTTGTGTTTGTTCTATGTCTGGGTGTTAATATCTATTTAAGTATGTATTTAAAAATATATATGTATGTATATCAGTCTCTGGCAGCCATATTACAAGCTTTGCTTAGTTTGGGGTCAGATGACCATGTGTGCAATAATGTCCCAGATATTTATTTATTTATTATTTATTTATATTAACACCAGACATAGAACAAACACAAATGTGCTCCTTCCACAACCTTACCACGGTAAATATCCCGTAAATAATCATATAACTTTAGTGAACAACCGTGGTAGTTTAAAACAGTGTTAAACACAAATGTTTATCACACTAATGTTTGTCCTAGGTGGGAATCGAACCCACGCCTCCAAGCGCAGAAGGCAGGTTCACTACCAACTGAGCTAACGGGATATATTACTAGTGATGTTGCCCGCGACTTCGTACACGTAGATTTTCATATCAACTTTCATGGCCCTTTCGCAAAATAATATAGCCTATACTTCAATCTTGTTATAGCTAAGCATATTCGTGAAAACCGCATTTAAATCCGTCTAGTGGTTTAGGAGTTGTGCGTGAACAAACAAACAGACAAAAATTCCAAAAACTCTTAACGTGTTATTACATGTCTTAACGTGTTCAGCTGCTTATTTTTAAATGCCCTGGCTTTTTTTTTGACACGTCGCAATTACATATTTTTCTATCTCTGCGTTTTTATTATATGTATACTATGTATAGCAATGGTTCTTAAACTTTTTGTAGCCACGGACAACTTTCAATGTTTCAGTAACACTACGGACCCCTTGCGAAGAGAATTTTAAAATAAGAAAACAGTGTTACTTGACAATTACTTGATTTTTGGTTTCGTTCATTTTAAAAACAGAACTGCATACTTCAAACGAATTCTAGTAAATAAACCTCAGGAATGTGGACCCCTAGCACTCGCGTTATGGACCCCACTTTAAGAAACCCTGATGTATAGATAGATAGATTGCAGTGGGAGGTAAAAATATTAGGGTGTTGATGGATGAACGTAATAAACAATATTAAATTAAAAAATATTTTTCGTGCTATTCTTCTTAGCAATCCCTTTCATTTGATACCCATATCATGATGGTAGATAAGAACATTTTGGCTGTCATCTTGGGGCGTCCGCCATATTGAATTTGTTATCTAGGACCAAAGTGCTTCGGAAGCCAAACCCAACGAACCCAAACTCGACGGGGTTTCACTCAATTTCACTCAAACCGATTCACTCACGATTTGAAGACACCCAGATTGTAACTATCGCACAATCAAAGTGGAATCAAAGCGCGTCGTACAGGTTTTCCTTTATTAATCTGTTTGTTTCTTCACAGAAATGATAATAAGCCAGAGCGCCGTATCAAAGATCTTGGGGCAGCTCAGTGTAGGTGTTATGGAATTGACATCACCGGCGCTGGAGCAAGTGGCCAGTGTAGGTGCGCGGCTCTGCACCACGCTGGCTGCGCCGGGACTACAGCGGCTGGTGCTGGCTCTCTTTGAACTCAGCGTGCGAGTCCCGGTCAGTATAAAGTCGAGTCACAGTCTAGTGACGTCACGGGCGCTGGCGCAACTCACATGGGAACCGACGTGCTAGTTGCGAGCGTTTTTACTCGGTCCAAGTTCATAATTTTTCTGAGTAATAGACAACCGTTAGTGAAACCGTCTGTTTGGATTACAGCGGGGCTGCAGCCGATTATCATTAGAGACGTGGTGCGAGGTGCTCGCGGCCTGGCAAGACGGCCTAGCCGCTCTACAGGAAGAGGAGAGACGTGACACACTACAAAATGCCGCCAGGATATTACACACTCATGCACACATAAAGTGAGTACCTATACACTATTCAGTGGCAGATTACTCAAGACAAGATTACGCAAATGCGTAAAAACGTACAACGGAGTGGTGAGGAGGCGGGGGGGGGGGGGGGCTCATTGGTCTAGTGCACATTGGTCGCAAGACAGACGTAAGAAGATGTGCCGACGCCTGCGCACTCTTTTAAATAAATTCAACCTGCGGCGGGACTGTGGGCGCGCCTTTTTTTATTTCAAGCTTTTATTCAACTTGCCTTGTTAGTACATATGTATGTAGTTGTATGTATGTGTGGGACAAACTTAGCAACTGAAATTTAGACCAGTTATCCTTAACCTATTAAGCTGAAATTTGGCGTACTTTATAAGTTCGGTGACAATGCAATGATGTTTTTTTTTATTGTAAAATAGGAGCTCCCGATATTTCGGCGCAGTTACATGCACCATGTTCACGGGAAGACCATGCACCATATCTATCCATATCGGGAGCTCCTTCGACAACCTTACCACGTTAAATATCCCGTAAATAATCACATAACTTTAGTGAACAACCGTGATACTTTAAAACAGTGTTTTAATTGATTTAAATTTTTCACGTACAACATCAATACAAAAAAACAACTTTATAATTAAGTATACGTATTTTTTTTTTTCAGCGAAACATCCATGGATTTTAAACAAATCGGGCATGTGATCTCTCTCTGCCCATATCTACTCTCGACCAATTCTGAGCCAGATATTAATCAAATCGTCGAATTCACCCGCATAATATTTGACATTACCCCAATTGACCGGACTTTGGTCGAACCCTACGTTCTACGACATAACATTGCCAAAGGTGACATAAATTGCCCATTTGAAGATAATTACGTCACAACGTTCATAACCAACGATTGCACCAAAGAAACAATGAAAGAAATGACAAAAGAAAACTTGATTTCCTACATGAACAATTGCATCTTTAGGGGGATGTATTTACGGACGATTCTGCTTCACAAAGTGGATGAAGATTTGGAAGACACTTGGTGCAATGATCTGTTGGTTGATGATTATTTCGTTGGGGAGTTCTGTAAAGTGCTGCACGACTTTTTGATCATACGTTCGATGTACGACGCCTACGCATTCGTAAGTCGATTTTTACCTTATACTTTCTCATAGTTTTGAAAAAGAGTAAAGTCACGTGTCAAGTGTAAATGCAAGGCTATGAAGCGGGAAACTACTTCACAGACAAAAGGCGCGCTCTCGAATAATGATGTTTAAATAAAATAAATAAAAATATCTGGGACATTTTTGCACACATGTTCATCTGACCCCAAAGCAAAGCTTGTAATATGGCTGTCAGAGACTGATATACGTACATATATATTTTTAAACACATACTTAAATAGATATTAACACCCAGACTTAACAAACACAAATGTTCATCACACAAATGTTTGTCCTAGATGGGAATCGAACCCACGGCCCCAAGCACAGAACTTAGGTTCACTACCAACTGAGCCACCAGGGCAGTCAACAGCTACTAGGCAGCAGTTTAATACTACTTTTCAACTCCTGATTTAGTGCAGTCTATCACAGAAAAATTGTTGATTGTTTCATTCATGTAATTTTTAGGGCGTATAGCAGATAACTGGATTATGAAGGCAGTTCAAACTGAAAACTGGTGTCTAACCCATCGCCCCATATGAGAAAAGCTTAGCGATAGATTTTCTACTTGAAATTTATTTAGTTTTCCTAACTGGGCAGAAGTAGTATTATGTTGTTATTTTGAAGTGAAAACTTCTTTAGGCGCGTTGAGCGCTTTTTAGGTGAACAAAAATCACGGAACTCGCATCATCGTCACGCTGTCACAGAAAACATAATATACTGTACCGTGTATTTTAAAACAGCGCCATCTCTTGTAGAATAGATAAATTACTACTTAAGTTTTCACTTCTGACGTGCAGTCCTATGGCTGATGTGTTTTTTTTTTCTTCTAATCATTGTTTTCATTTGCAGTGGCCACACTACAACAAAATAAAAGACATGAAAAACAGATTAGACAGCTTAATAGATAACATCCTTGCCGAATGTGCATTGAAAACAAAGAGTCACTTACTAAACGCGCTGTCCGAGTTGGCTGCCACTAATGGATACTATTGGTCTTTTGCAAGAAGATGGTTTGAAGCTGCTTGTGATCAAAAACAAGTTGAAGGTAGTCAAGAAAAGATCGAATGTTGTCAGGAACAAGATAGTAAAAAAAATGAGGGTAGTCAAGAAAATACGGAAGAAAGTCAAAATGAACAGCAAATAAGTCAAAATCAAGTTGAAGATAACAAGTCCGAAGTTGAAACTTTGGATTTGGAGAATATGAAAGATGTAGTTACTGGAAGTGGATTCTTCCACACTTTACAGGTATGTTGTAGAGTCATCATCATCGGCCACAAGATGTCCCCCGCTGAACATAGGCCTCCCCCTTTAACCTCCACACTCAACGACAACCTGCCATCTGCATCCACTGGATGCCCGCGACTCTCACGATTTCGTCGGTCCATCTAGTGGGAGGCCTACCTATGCTGCGTCTTCCGGTTCGTGGTCTCCACTCAAGAACCTTTCTTCCCCATCGGTTATCGGTTCTTCGAGCCATGGGGCCTGCCCATTGCCACTTCAACTTGCAAATTTCAATAGCTATGTCGGTGACTGTGGTTCTTCGGTGAAGTTCCACATTCTGGATTCTATTGCGCATAGAAACTCTGAGCATAATTCACTGCATTGCCCGCTGTGTGACTATGAGTTTGTCCAAAAGGCCAACAGTTAAGGACCACGTCTCAGTACCATATGCCATCACTGGTAACACACGTTGTTGTAGATTAACAAGTCCTAAATAAAGTCTCAGTTAATGTCGGAGGAAAAAAGGTAGTTGCAGTCTGGGTCAGGGTTTTTTGGCCGGTAGAAGTCAGGTGCTGTTCGGGCCTCGCTTCCCAGTCCATGAGGATTTTCCATTTGCTGCCCAAAAAAATGGTATTTTGTAGCGATGTGCTTTACCACCGTGCCCACCGATACATTCCCCGTCGATCCTGTTACGTAAATTCTTTCCAATGGTTGCCTGGAAGAGACTGCTTTTAGCGATAAGGCCGCCACTTGTGGCACTAGCTCGTAAGTGTTTTCTATCTGTAAGTAATTTTTATTTCTGGTGTACACAATAAAGAGTTTCTATTTATCTATCTACATTACCGGTTTTTTTTAAACTGTTTTAAAGTTTATGTTAAGGCCGTCAGGCGGTTATATTAACCTTTAACATAATTTGTCAAAACATCATTCAAAGTTGGGGTGATAAGACCTGCACTGACATTCCATTTCGGGTGTATTGTGCATTTACCCATGCCAACGTACGCAAAACGACTTTTAAATTACGGAACATGGCTTTGCAAAGAAAGAGTGTGTTTTTTTTTCTGAAAAACAACATTATAAAAATCACTAAAAGACTTAGCAGCTAACTAGCAGTTTGGGTTGCTGACTTAAGGGCCGTATAAAAAAATTCACCTTTATAAATTTCATTTTAGGTATTTAGATTTTCGGCCATAAAACTAAAAAAAAAACCGTAATTGTCAAGACTAATATAAAACAAGTAAACCATAACATTATTTTATTTTAAGTCAATAATTAAACGAAATCCACTCTCAAATTTTCCCTCCAATAGTTTTATGAAAAACTACTTTTGTAAATTGGAGTTGATATGTTGTTATATTTTGACATTAGGTTGAGTTTTTCCAAAATTGGCGGCCTATATTTTCAACAAAAAATACAGATCTATTTAATACAGAAACTGAAGTTTGTATAGATCTTTCTATTTGATAGAATCAGATCACCAGAAATCCAGTTTCCATTGCTTTTTTCGTTTTATTGAAAAAGTTGTTCTACCGTAATTTCGCCAGATGTTATGATATTGAAGACTTGTTATGTTGTTAACAAAAATGGATATGTCGTGGTTTTTTTTAATATAGGTATTAGACATTTTCTTATAATTCAAAAATTTCAGGCGAACGACCATTGGCCTACAAGTTCTGGTAACCCCCTCCGTACCAAGTATCTTATAATGCTGCGTAGTTTCTACGCGGCGCATTGTACAGAGGCTAACGTGGTAGGGGAGAAGTTCATCAGTGACGTCACAGCGGGACAGAGGGACTGTGATGCTGACGTCATCGTTAACGCTTATTATACACATAATCATGTTATGTTATATGAGAAGTGAGTATATTTTGTTAAGTAAAAAACACGACCGGTAGGCCAGGATCGTCACACAACGGGTGCCTGATGGACGACGCAGTCAAGGAAGGCCTAGGAAACGCTGGCGTGACGATCTTGACTCATTCCGGAGAGGTTGGCAAGAGGTGGCGGAGGACCGAGATTTATGGAGGGAAATGAGGGAGACCTTTGCCCAACAGTGGAACAGTACCCACTTATTACCTCGTCTATATATTATATATAATTATCAATTTAAAAAACCGACGTCAAAACTGTCGAATTGAGAACCACCTCCTTTTTGGAAATCGGTTAAAACACTTATTACCTCGTTAATTATAAACATGAATAGTCAATTATTATTTTTATTACATAATTGGCTTGTAATTGACTGCCGCATCGCCTGATTTTAAGCAGTGATGTGGTCTACGATGGTGCTTGTTTAGAAGAAACCGATTCACTCGCAATTTTAAGATCATGAGTTGCCATCTTATAATCTAATGTTGTTTTCGTTTCCCAGGGACGTATCAGATTCCCCCTGGAGTCAGGTAGTAAGTAACGCGGCAATAGCAGACTACCTCGCTACACTAGTGTCGTCCCGCGGCTGGACTCTCCCCGCGCACCATTGGGACTTCGCCACTATCACACTGTGTAACCTACTCACCTCCGTTGTCAACTCTAAGAAGAAATGGGGATCTACCAAAGTAAGTCAGATTAAGATCATTGATTGTTTCTATACTGTAGAAGGTGCTAAAATGTTCATCATCATGATCAGCCAGAAGACTTCCACTGCTGAACATAGGCCTCCCCCTTTTACCTCCACACTGAACGACATCCTGTCATCTGCATCCACTGGATGCCCGCGACTCTCACAATGTCGTCGGTCCATCTAGTGGGAGGCCTACCTACACCGCGTCTTCCGGTTCGTGATCTCTCAAGAACCTTTCTTCCCCATCGTTTGTCGGTTCTTCGAGCGATGTGTCCTGCCCATTGCCACTTCAACCTGAAAATTTCAATAGCTATGTCGGTGACCCTGGTTCTTTGGCGAACGTCCACATTCCGGATTCTATCGCGCAAAGAAACTCCAAGCATAGCTTTCTCCATTGCCCGTTGTGTAACTCTGAGTTTTTTCAAAAGGGCAACAGTTAAGGACCACGTTTCAGTACTATATGTCATAACTATACATACACTGGTCAAAGACCATTTAAAAATGTTAAACCCTCATAATTCCTTGTTACAGGTCGCGCTCCTAACCCGCGCTGTACTAAACCTGTACCTGCAAATCGAGAAGTTTATCAGTTCAGTGAAAGAAGAGTGTCTAAAGAAACAGCCGTCAGACCATGTGGCGCATCTACCGCACGAGTGGTCAGATATATTCGCGCCTGATCTCAACGCGAATCTGTTCGCGCTCATCTTGTTCATACTAGGTATGTAACTGGCAGACTAAACTGACGTCAGTTTCATTCATTCTAGAAGTAACAGCCTTTAGAGTGCTGCACGGGTCGGCAGATGTGTAAGGTAGAAAATATGTTAGGGACAGAAATAACCTGAAAACGGCCTGAGAAGATCTTCGATCGCCATTAACAATTTAATAAAAAATGATACCGTTCGATCATGTTCCTCGTTAGAAAAAAAACCTACATCGTCCATGTATAAACATATATATATATACTAGCGATCTGCCCAGGCTTCGCATGGGTGTTAGCTCGGCCTTCGGCCTTGCTACTATGACCCGCTCCAGGAGCACAAAATTTCATCCAAATTGGTCCAGCCGTTTTTAAAGTAGCCTATCTGCTATTCCAGACTATATCTATCTCTGTGCCAAATTTCATCCAGATCCGTTCAGCCGTTCTGGCGTGATTGAGTAATGAACATCCATCCAAACTTTCACATTTATAATATTAGTGGTTCCCTATAGACTCGAAAACGGTTGGACTAATTTGACGGGACTTTCACTGTAAATAGCTGATTTTATGAGGAGTAATACACGCGAGTGAAACCGCGGGACTCAGCTAGTTGGTTATAAAACTTGAAACTTCAGGATCGATTTTGATTTATTACACATCATGAGAGCTAACACTGCTAGGCGTAGCTTTACCTGTCTTTCGTTACCAAAACTTAAAATTTCAGAATCGAGCCCCAAAAAGTCCGTATCGGCCAATCACATGGCGGTTCTAGACGTCCTTATCCAATGCACGCGACGAGCGAACTGGGATCAAATACCCGCGCCGCGGCGCACAGGGGCGTTTACACTCGCGCGGGTGGCGGCGGCGGGGGGGACGGTGCTGAAAAATCTTGTACATTACTGCTTCAAGTACCTCGCGTATGAACTACTGCTGGTGATGTTAAAGCCCATGGTGCTGGATGACGGTGAGTTTCACTTATAGCTTTTATTTTTGACGTAGACGCGAACATCCGTGTCGTTTATCATTTGAATTTGTACTGTGGTGTTGAATTTGTATCGTGATCATTCGTGATGATATTCTAACCCCATGTTTGAACCTCACGTGATTAAAGGACGACCCACACATACATACAAATATGGATTTGCGTCTATTCAACATCATCATCATTTCAGACATATGCCGTCCACTGCTGGACATAGGCCTCCCCCATTTTACCAGGGCCAGTCGTCGTTGAAGGTGGTAGCCGGGCGTCTGCTGAGGATTCTTAGCACCCCTTGCCCTGCCGTTACCGTGACCGCGACCGTAGCCAGGAATAGGGGGCTGCCGGGGACTGGGGGCGTGGTCCTTTTTGCACTTATCATGGGGATTGCCAATACTCGCCACGCTTGGCAGCCGAGTTGGCGAGCGCAGTCAGTTGTTGTTATACTCAGAAGACGCTGCTGCCCATCTTTTGGTTGATATCCCTTAGCCGACTCCTACGGCACCCACGGGAAGAGAAGGGGGGTTCATTTTTAGGTCGGTACCGCCACGGTATTTTGCGTCTATTACAGACGATTTAAGCAGTGTGTGGTATTTAAAAGAAACCTTTTTATAGCTAAATAAACGTGAAAGCGGAATTATCATCGACACGATAATGGTGTGGATCTTCGTCGGAGTCATGTATTGTCATTGTTGTCGCTACCGTTTTGCTCTTTCCTCAGCAAGTTTGTTGTATCAGGCTCTATCGCGAAGCTTCTGGCCCTTCCACTAAGGTTCTTCAACTGGCTCCAGTCCTATGCGACTTCCTCCCACCCACCATGCTTCATATTAAACTAGCTGCGCCCCGCGGTTTCACCCGCGTGGTGATGAAAATCGGTTATGATGATGATGATGATGAAAAGTAGTCTATGTATTATTCCAGGACATAAAGTTAGCCTATGTCCGTCCTCATGATACATACTATTACCTCGCAAAATTTTATCGAAATCGGTTAAGCCGTTTAGCCGTGATTATGTAGCAAACAGACAGAGTTACTTTCGCATTTATAATATTAGTATGGATAAAGTCAGATCACGATCGATGCAGTCTTTGAAACGAAGCAAAGATTATTCTCGGCTTTGCTTTTGCGCCTTTGACGAGAATAGTCTGTACGATGCACATGATCAAGCCACCTCAAACGTCGCTGTTTAAACAGGACGGCACACAACCACCAACCATATTAACACAATGTAAAAGAGTTCACTATTCAATGGTTGTCGTCCGCCGCCCTCAAAGATAATTTATATCTTCACTGGCCGCCCTAAATGTGAAAGTTTGCTATGGACACAGGACGAGATATTGTTAGTTTGCGCCATTCAGACTTCGCTCACCTTGGACGGTTAATGAAACCAGCTGAAGCTTTTATCTTCCCCAGCGTCTCTGCTAGCAGCTTGGAGCGCGGAAGGGGAAAATAGTGAAGAGGGAGAAGAACGACCACCGCCGAGCTTCTCCCTCCAGCACTATGACAACGCGTTCTACAGACTTCAGGATCTTGTAGAGACGGCCGTCGCACATGAAGTCGAGTGAGAATCATGTTTAAGCCCCCTTTTTTCCGGCTTAGCAATTCTGGTCATTCAAGTTTAAGTTTTTCTTCTTCCATGGTTAGCTTAAAATTATAAAAAATGTGTCATATCAAAATGGAATGTTTTATCTAGGAAACCGCAAAGACCGAAACACGATTGAGGACATTTCGCTCAATGGACAAAAAAAAAAGTAACACTGATTTGAGCTCTCCTCCGTTTTTTTTTATTCATTCAAATACCTTTTTATTAAATGATGTCTACGATATCTTAGCTTCACATTAGCTTTAACGAGTTGGTGCGCAAACGCAAACACATTATTCAATTTAAAAAAACTATGGATTTCGGGTCAGCGTTTAAATATGTTCAAACCAAAAGTAGATCAAAATAATGGTTTATCTATAGGCGACAGTGATCGTTTACCATCAGGCAGCCCTTTAGCTTGTTTGCCAACTTAAAGCATTTTTTAATTATGCTCAGTTTTCTTTGTTCTCTCTTAATAACGGTGAAAGAAAAACATCTTGAGGAAACCGGAATAATCAAGAACTTCAAAAAAAGTTTACCGACAACTGAGCCAGCATGGTATATTTAGGGCCCATCTGCAGTGAGAACAGAATAGGTTGATAATGAAGGAATATATTTCCCATTCTTTTATATTAAAATAGTACTTTATTTTTAAAGAAAACGTACCTTCAAGTAGCCTTAAAACTGACAATGACTCGGCCAATATGTCATCATCATCAGCCAGAAGACGTCCACTGCTGAACATAGGCCTCCCCCTTACCTCCACACTGCACGACATCCTGCCATCTGCATCCGCTGGATGCCCGCGACTCTCACAATGTCGTCGGTCCATCTAGTGGGAGGCCTACCTACGCTACGTCTTCCGGTTCGTGGTCTCCGCTCAAGAACCTTTCTTCATCGAAGAATCGGTCATCAGTTCTTCGAGCGATGTGGCCTGCCCATTGCCACTTCAACTTGCAAATGTTAATAGCAATGTCAGTGAGTCTGGTTCTTTGGCGAATATCTACGTTCCGGATTTTATCGCGCAACGAAACTCCGAGCATACCTTATGTACTTATGTATCTTGTATTGCAGTTTGTGCGAGGCAACATGCGAGCTGGTGGAGTTTACGGACGTGCATGGATTGGCGCTGGGCTGGTTCCTGCTGGTTGAAGCGATGGGGAGACACTGCCGCCTGGCCAGAGGAGATCTGCAGCATCACTACATACAGATATACAGGTATACTCCACACGCACAGGTGTCTGTAGTGGTAAGGCTCTCGTTTTCAATTCTGGGTGACTTCGAACTGTTAACTGGCAATCGTGGAGCCATGGCGCTGACGGATTCCATAATAAGGCTACATAAAAATTGATTTTTACCCGACTTCCAAAAAGGAGGTTATCAATTTGACTTTTTTTATGTTTGTTACCTCATAACTTTCGACAGGGTGAACCGATTTTGTTGATTATTTTTTTTATTTGAAAGCTGGTGCTTCCCGTGTGGTTCAATTCTAATTGTTTTTACAATGAGTTTAGTATTTATTGATTTCTCCAACGCCCTCTAGTGGTGGTCAGTCGGTCAGTTTTAACGAATGTTTTCATATTTATCGGGACTTATCGCGCACTATTAAATATAGGTAAAAATAGATACCTTTCGCTCGACGTTTCGACCATGTTACAATGGCCGTGGTCAACGCCATCTAGCGGTGGAACTGAAAATTATATTACCATGACTATTAAATAATACCACGTTTTAACCAACGGTAACAGCGCCCTCTCCCCGTAGCAATGGGCTAGAATTTTCCTGTTTATAAATTTATAAATAAATAAATATCTGAAGGACATTATTGCACACATGGTACTTACAATAATACTTTCAGAATGCCAAATTTTAAATTAAAATAAAACTAAATAAGAGAACTTTGTTCAGTTCTGTAATTTTTATGAAGTAGGTTTTTTTTTATTGATAATTATTTCTCCGTAACATTGTCGGTTTACACGTCAGGAAGTTCATACCCAAAAATATAGGTTTAGATAAATATTGACATTTATAATTTTATTTGAATTTTTATGATTATGTAAGTGTATATAAGGTTATCGAATGGAGACCACGGACCGGTAAGCGCAGCGTAGGACGTCCACCCACAATAATTACAGACGACCTAAAAGAGACCGCAGGAAAACGCTGGATGCAGGCCGCTTCCAACCGGCCCTTTTGGAAATCGATGGGGGAGGCCTATGTCCAGCAGTGGACGTCCTATGGCTGAAATGATGATGTAAAATTAAAAATTCAATTTTTTTTTAATTTTTTATGTGGAATTATTGATTAAGTACTTAAAAATAATAACTACCTAAGTAAATACAATTAAATAAACTAACCTAAATAAAAACAAAGAAACAGACTTGAATTATTATTAAATAAATTAAATATATTAAACTACACTAATCTAAAAAACCGCTGCCTGTAGGCAACGTGCCCAAAATGCTGGCCGCATTGCCGCGTTGGATTGCAATACTAACACGTTGCGCAAGATACCGGCCAGCATTTTGGTCACGAGATGCTTCGACCAGGCGTTTGCATAAATCTTTAAAAATAATTTGGCACCCGACCCCCACGGACCTAAAGTTTCGACCCCAAAAGATTATTGATTTGATTGTGAAATAAATTGATTGAATTTAATAGTCCTTTTATTGATTTGTGTTAATTCCAGGGAGAAGAAATACACAGTGCCTTTACTAACGAGCGCCTTCCGGCTGCTGCCCGCTGAAGTGTTCGCGCACGGACAAGACGGAGACGTGCCTCCACAGCAGGAACACATCGATATGTTCACCAACATCACGCCACTACACGTCTACAGTGAGTGGCGTTTGACTCTTTTTTTTAACCGACTTCAAAAAGGAAGAGGTTATCAATTCAACTGTTTTTTTAAAGTCAAAGTTTTTATTTGCTTGCTTGGTAAAATATAAAATGTCCATCCAACATTTATATGTTTGTTACCTCAGAACTTTTGACTGGGTGAAACGATTTTGAGGATTCTCTTTTTTTTATTTGATAGCTGATGCTTTACGTTTGGTCCCATTTCAATTTGGTCCAGTTCTGATGAAGTCTGTTTTTATATAGATAGTTATTTCAACCGACTTCAAAAAAGGAGGACGGTTCTATGTTCCACTGTATGTTTTTTTTTTTATGTATGTTCACTGATTTGTCCGTCAACTGTTGACCGATAAAAAAAAACTTTTGTTCAGTACTTCCATTTTGGTCCTATTGTCACCAAGTCAGGATCTGATGATGGGATTCCAGGGAAATCGAGGGCAACCCTCAAACTTTATAGGCACTTATTAAGTTTTTTTTATATATTTTTAAATTCTGTTTTTAATGTGATTCACTTGTTTATGTAAAACATCTGTTGTCGTGCCAGTAAAAGCGACTCGTATGTCGTGACGGACGTGACGTCATATCCGTCATGTTTTTCTAGTTACGATTTCGCTGCATTTTAGGCTATCATAGCTAAGCATATTCGTGAAAACAGCTTTTAAATCCTTTCAGTGGTTTAGGAGATGTGCGTGGACAAACAAACAGACAAAAATTCTAACAACTGTGTTAACGTGTTCAGCTGCTTATTTTAAGACACCCTGTGTTTTTTTTATACATTGCAATTACAGATTGTTAAATCTTTACGTTTTATTATATGTACAAATACAAAATTAATTTATTTTACACAATAATAATTTGCACAAAGTAAATTCGAACCCATTGGCTCCGAGCTAGTTATCACTGTGTTTCAGAGCCAATGGCCTCTCCCATATCTATAACACAGTAAAAATTATGCCAAAACAAAACAGATTTAATAAAAAAAAAAGTAATATTAAAAAACAAACATCTAAAATAAAAACAACAAAGTTATATGATTATTTACGGGATATTTACCGTGGTAAGGTTGTGGAAGGAGCTCCCGATATTTCGGCGCAGTTACATGCACCATGTTCACGGGAAGAACTGCATGTAACTGCGCCGAAATATCGGGAGCTCCTTCCACAACCTTACCACGGTAAATATCCCGTAAATAATCATATAACTTTAGTGAACAACTGTGATAGTTTAAAAACAACAAGTTTTGAAAATCTTTAAAAACTATGTATATAATTGTAAGTACTGGGAATGTAAATAAATATATAAATGAAGTGTAACATATATTGTAATTAAAGAGTATGTACTAAAATGAGCATATGAGCCGGACACCCGCTTCGATATCCCAAATTTCATAGTCTGGCTTCAAAACGATGATGCCCAGGTATTTCGTGTGTTTTTTTTTATGGTACTGAGTGACGAGACGAGCTAAGTCGCTCGCCTGATGGCTCTTCACGCTTGCCCATAACAGCTCAATGCCACTCAGAATTTTGAACTTCAACAGTTCAAAACCCTGGATGGCAATGCACTGCGCTTGTCACCCCGAGATATAAGATGTCAAATCTCTGTGTGCCCTGTAATTACGCTGGAAACATTGCCCTTCAATCCGGAACACAGTAGTGTTTGCACACTACTGCTTGGCGGTTGAATAACTGGCTAAGGTGTGGTACTTCCCCAGGCGGACCCCTGCAAAAGAGTCCAAACAAAAGTTGCGTACACCATTTTCTAACATAAATATAGAGCGTCAAACATATCCTCGATGCCATCATATTCAAATTTCTTTAACTTCAGTATTACTTTTTTAAATTCATTATTACTACATTTTCTAATGTTATGTTTTTTATTTAGTTTACTAGTCGACCGCCCCGGCTTCGCACGGGTGTAAGCTCGGCCTTCGGCCTCGCTACTATGACCCGCTCCAGGAACACAAAATTTCATCAAAATCTGTCCAGCCGTTTTTAGAGTATCCTATGTCCGTCTCCTGGTTCTAAGCTACCTCCCCACCAATTTTCAGGCAAATCGGTTCAGCCGTTCTTGAGTTATAAATAGTGTAACTAACACGACTTTCTTTTATATATATAGATTATACAAGATTGGAACAGTCCCTTCATATTACTGTTGTTTAAAACGTCGTCTAGATTTAGGAACAGGACAGCGATCAACTAATTTGGCAGTATCAGCTAGAAGCGGTACAGTCTTCTTATAAATAAATAATTATCTGGGACATTTTTGCACACACGGTCATCTGACCCCAAACTAAGCAAAGCCTGTAATATGGCTGCCAGAGACTGATATACGTACATATATATTTTTAAATACATTATAAATAGATATTAACACCCAGACATAGAACAAACACAAATGTTTGTCCTAGATGGGAATCAAACCCACACCCCCAAACACAGAAGTTATGTTCACTAATCACTACCAACTGAGCCACCGGGGCAGTTTTATGGTACCTGCTTTTATATACTTTCGTATATAAACAATTTCCTGACGCTGAGAACATTAGCTTTTATTATTTATTTTATTTCAGCCGTGGTCATCCCATTGCAGGGCAAAGGCCTCCCTTCCTTTCTTCTACTCCTCTCTGTTCTGTGCTATGGTGTACCAGTCTGTTGCGTGGGAGTCAAGCTCGTCCCGCCATCTTTTTTTGGGCTCTCCAAGGGGACGTACGGCATGCGGCAGCCATTCTGTAGTGGTTCCAGCCCGCAGCTCATCCGACATTCTACTTACGTGGCCGGCCCAGTCCCACTTCAGTTTGCTGGCTTTTTCTCCAACGTCAGCGATTTGGATTTTTATTATATGTATATTTATTTATTGATAGGAAAACCAACAGCTTTTTACACTAAGATTTACCATGAAAAAACTATAGAAAGCCAATTACAGGTTTTCACGTATAGATATAGATTTCAGCGTTGGTCTCATCGTAATAGTTGTTCATAATGATGAGTTCGTTATACTCATAACGAACGCCTTTCGTCTTAGTACTCCCTTTCTGCGTAACCTTGTATAATATGATTATATTTGTCTCGCAGAATACTGTTCGGCACGTAGTGTCAGCGCAGCAGCGTGTCGCGCGCTGTACTGGTGCGCGTGCGGTGCGGGCGCGGGGGAGACGCGTGGGTGGCGGGGAGTGGCGGCGCCCAAGCACGCACGGTTATTGGACAACATCGTGCAAGCGTAAGTATCCCACTTCTGAAGGTAATTTCAGACTACGCTTTACTATTGTGCTATGTAGTATACTAGCTGCGCCCCGCGGTTTCACCCGCGTGGTGATGAAAATCGGTGATGATGATGAAAAGTAGCCTATGTGTTAATCCAGGACATAAGCAATGTATATTTCAAATTTCATCCAAATCCATCCAGCCGTTTCTGCGTTATTAAGTAACAAACATCCGTCCATCCATCCATCTATCCAACTAAACTTTCACATATATGATATTAGTGTGATAAATACATAGTTTTAGAATGTGATACAGATCATTAAAATGTAACTTCAATATATATTTTTTAATTATTGCATTCTGTTTTGTATGTTTACTGAATAAATGAAATGAAATAAGCCAATGATATACAGTCAAAACCTTTTACTGCGACATCGTTTAGAACAACATGCCGGTTATAGTAACCTATCGATTTGTTTGTACTTGCACGATACACATTAAACATCACCGGTTGTTACGACTATCGGTTTTTACGACTGAATATGAGCAGTCCCTTCAATGTCGTGATAACAGATTTTGACTGTATATAGTACAGTTAAGTGTGAACGTGTCCATAATAATGTATGTGCGCGATATCGTTGTGCTATGAACTATATCATCATCAGTCAGAAGACGTCCACTGCTGAACATAGACCTCCCCCTTTAAACTCCACACTGAACGACATCCTGCCATCTGCATCCACTGGATGCCCGCGACTCTCACAATGTCGTCGGTCCATCTAGTGGGAGGCCTACCTACGCTGCGTCTTCCGGTTCGCGGTCTCCACTCAAGAACCTTTCTTCCCCAACGGTTAACAGTTCTTCGAGCGATGTGGCCTGCCCATTGCCACTTCAACTTGCAGATTTTAATATGAACTATATGCTATTATATTATAGCGTAGTCTTAAATTAGCTTTATAGCGCAAATAGCGAAAAGAAGTGAAGATCGACATGGTGAATATCTTGAGGTGAAATATTAGCACGGCTTCTGAAATTATGTATTACTAGCTGCGCCCCGCGGTTTCCCTCGCGTTATATATCTCCTTGAAGCATCCTCCTTTGACTTCATTCTGGCAATTTCATTTTTTTCTATGATGTAATATGTCAATCTGTGATGTCAATGTAGACTTTAATTCTTCCCGTTCCATACAAAATGTATGGGAAAATAAATTTTCTTCATTTTTTTTTGTGTATTTCGTAAAATTTCAGAAGTGCATCATACTAATATAACATATGGTCAAGTCAAAACTAACACTTGAGAAACTTTATTTGTTAAGACATTTTAACAAAGGAAAGTATTTTTTATGTACTTTCAAAATTGAGATCTATACTAAAACTGTTATTGTGCCGTTTCATGCCTTAATAACTATAGAATGTACTCGTAGAAGGTTCTAAAAAAAATTGATGGACGAACAGACAGACGGACGGACAAAACGTACTTATAGCAGGCCTGGCGCACTCCGCACTTTAGGTATGAAGCTACAAGTTGCCGCGCGATAGACAGAGATAACGCGATACACAGACAGAGGCAACTTCTAGGTTAATATAGCTGTATGTAGTTAGCGCTCGCACGTCCTGAATTGCACTTTATTGTGTAGTAGCAAGAGTCCCTACTTATTTAAATGATGTTGCCATGTGAATCTTCTTTACTCGTACTTAATGTATTCTGTGTCTTAAAGGACTACGAAACTAAAACACAGTCCAAATAAGTGTCGCCTTAACATAATGTGCAATAAATTATTTGACTTTGAACTTAGAAATGACATCGAATATTATCATTGGTGTAGCGGTCTATTAAAATTAACTGAAGTTATATGATTATTTACGGGATATTTACCATGGTAAGGTTGTGGAAGGAGCTCCCGATATTTCGGCGCAGTTACACGCACCATGTTCACGGGAAGACACGGTAAATATCCCGTAAATAATCATATAACTTTAGTGAACAACCGTGATAGTTTAAAAAAGTGTTTAAAATTAACTGCTTTCATATTTTCAGGTACATCTCTCCGCATGTAGTAAAAGAAGAATTTACGATGGTGCAGCAAAGGATTTCAGAGATCGAAGATACTGAAGTGAGCATATTTAGAATTAGCTATTGCTTGTGGCTTTGTTCTTATTCATAATTTTCACTATATCCGTGCCAAAGATCGGATTAACACTTTGCCTGTGATAATTTTTTACAAAATAATTATCCATATAAAAACCGCCTTCATAAAAATGTCAGAACTGGACCAAATTGAAATGGCACCACACGGGAAGCATCAGCTTTCAAATAAATAAAAAATCATCTAAGTCGGTCCACCCAGTCGAAAGTTCTGAGGTAACAAACATAAAAAATAAAAATAAAACAGTCGAATTCAGAACCTCCTCTTTTTTGGAAGTCTGTTAAAAATTGCAACCGACTTTAGGGAAGTTTATTAAACAGGAATCATTCCTATTCATCAATTTTTCCACCCTTTACAGGTGGAATATTTTCATTGTTATGAAATGGGACCACATTCAATATAATATAACAATAGCCTATTCAATAACAAAGAATCTTTACATCGGTCACAATCTATTCTGCTAAGATGTCATGTATGAAACATTATACACAAAAAATACATTTGAAAAGAACCTTTGAATTCGCACTTATAGAAACTGATGTGGTTTTCACAAAAAAAAAAAAACATTTTGTGTCAGTTGAATTCAGTTGAAAAGGTAACTAACAGCCTTTAAGCTTCTGCAGTTTTAAACACAGTGTGATTTTTGTTTTCTATATACATATGTATAAATAAATAAATATCTGGGACATTATTGCACACACGGTCATCTGCCCACAAACTTGAAAAAAAGCTTGTAATATGGCAGCCTGAGACTGATATACATACATATATATTTTTTAATACATACTTTTTTTAAATATTCTGTAATAGGCTTGCGTTTGACCGCCAACTCGCCTGATGTTAAGCGACGATGCGGTCTACGAAGGAGCACGCTTGCCTAGAAGAAACCGATTCACTCGAATCGATTCAATCGGCTCACTTAAATAGATATTAACACCTAGACATAGAACAACACAAATGCACATCACACAAATATTTGTCCTAGGTGGTAATTGAACCCACGCCCCCAAGCGCAGAGAAGGCAGGCTACCAACTAAGCTAATGGGGCTGATATTCCTACTTATCATCACACTAATATCATGTATGTGAAAGTTTGTATGGATGGATGTTTGTTACTCAATAACGCAAAAACGGCTGGATGGATTTGGATGAAATTTGGAATAAACATTGCTTATGCCCTGGATTAACACATAGGCTACTTTTCATCATCATCACCACGCGGGTGAAACCGCGGGGCGCAGCTAGTTTTCTAATATTAATTGTATCATCCTCAGGTCATTATCCTATGGTCGACATATGAGATGACTGCGACCCTTACGGTGGAAGAGAGGCCGATAGAGCTGAAGGTAACGCTGTCCCGGTCGCACCCGCTCGGGTTGCCGCAGCTGGTCGCGCCAGTACATGCGCCCGCGGGCAACACTAATTGGCTCGTCATGTATATGGGCTACCAGGTGAGACTGAGACAGACAGCTGCATGTATCGCTGTATTGTATACGTGCAAGCGAGCACGAATAAAAATAGTACAACTAGCTTTATTTTTGTAGAAGGCATTCTAGTGCTTGCTTGACTAACTACCTTTCAATTAAAAATCTGTTGCCTTTCTCCTCAGTATTCTGACAGCTTCACTTAAAAATCTGTTAGTAGACAGGTTGTAGGCAAACGCCTAGCCTGCCATGCAGTCAAAAAAGAATGCCCTAGTATTCTGTTGTCTGGTATAACTTATTACAAATAATCATCAAAGGCCTGTTGGAAGTCTTGAAGGATCGGCAACGTATCCGTGATGCCCCTGGTGTTACAGGTATCCATAGGCGACGGTGATCCCTTACCATCAGCTGGCGGCAAACAATCTGACGGGTCGCCTGATGGTAAGCGATCACCGTCGCCTATGGAGACCTACATAGTATCCTTACAGATATATATACTAAAAGTCGTTTCGGGACAAATAAATATACGGGACATTTTTGCACACAAGGTCATTTGACCAGAACTAAGCAAAGCTTTTATTATGGCTGCCAGAGACTGATATACATACATGTATATTTTTAGATTCATAAATAGATATTAACACCCAGACATAGAACAAACACAAATGTTCACATGAATGTTTGTCCTAGGTGGGAATCGCACCCACGCCCCCAAGAAGGCGCAGAAGGTGGGTTCACCAACTGAGCCACCGGGGCAGTCCCATAATGATGGATATTATGATCCTCTTTCAACTTAAAACACCCTCTCCGCGTAACCCTGTAATTGGTTTAAATCTTATTAGGTAGTATTAAATAACCAAAACATATGAAATCAATAAAAAAACTTTGTATATAATTTGATTTGTTTCTCAGAATGGCTCGCTACTGAACGCGCTAAAGATGTGGACATCTGCAGTGACGCGGAAAGTGGAACGATCATCTCAGTGTTACATCTGCTACTGCCGTTTGCACTTTGCCACTGGCCGGCTGCCTAACTCGTACTGCCGCCAGTGCAAGAATAAATTCCACACGCCTTGCCTTGTAAGTTATCTAGTATTTATTTTATTTAGATAGCATTGATAAAGATAGCGAAGAGTAACGGAGATAAGACGCCTCCCTGCGGTACACCGGCAGATGTGGCACACCATGAAGAGTACTTCTCTTCTAGGCGAATCCTCTTCCGACGCCCATACAGGTAACTCTGAAACCAGTCAACTACCATTGAAGATTTGTTAGAGGAGCGAAGTATAGCAAGGAGGATTTCAAAGTCGACAGAATTCAAAGCATTGCTTAAGTCCAGTAACGCCAACAGGGTCAAGTTACCGTTCTCCATCCCTAGACGAATGTCGTCAGTGATTTTGACAAGAGTTGTAACCGTACTGTGCCCTGGACGAAAGCCAGACTGAAGAGGATTCATAAGGTCATTAATGGTAAGGTAAAGATTTAGCTGATTATGAACTAAACGTTCTAGGACTTTGGATAGGATAGGAAGGATAGAAATTGGTCGATATTCGGAAAAGGATGACGGGTTGACTTTTTTAGATAGTGGAATTATCTGTGCTTCTTTCCATGAGGAAGGAAACACGCCATTGGATATAGAGAAATTTAATATTTGACACAGGATTGGGAGCAAGTGATTTAGGATAGGGATAATCAAGGAGCGGCTTATCAAGTCAAACCCAACATCGTTTGCGGTAATGGTATGCTCCTCCTAACATCACAAGCAGTGAAAAGACGAAAATCGAACGAAGGAAGGTCATTCTTGTTTATAGGATGTTGCAAACAGTAACACCCCACAACAGGACAAATATAATTACTGCACGCTATCACCCCTTCCTCGTGGAAATTCCAAAGATTCGTACACAACGATTTGGGTCGTCTTTTATGATACATACTACCCAAGAATGGAACTCCCTGCCATCCTCCTTGTTTCCTGAGAACTACAATCTACGCATCCTCAAGGTTAGAGTGAATAGATTTCTTCTAGATCAACGTGTTCCATCCTCGACCACACCGTCGCTTACCATCAGGCGAGTTATTGGCCATTAAACACAATAGACAGAAAACAGCAAAAACATCATTTGTTAGTTGTTAGTTTATTCTTACAATTACAATATGATTGGAATTCAAAAAGAAAGAAAGGTTTTATTTCTTATAAAAACTCATCAGACAGGTGTATGGTGTAGCAAAAATTACAAGTCTCAATCCACAAATCACCTGCAAAAAATCTAAAGGACTGGCCACTTCTGATAATTAATTATGATAATGGTTTCAAATAAAGAAATGTTGGCAAAAGTTTACTGTGTATAACATTGTTTTATGTTGTTTTAGTATTAAACGAAGCAATATTTTTTTACTAACCAATGTTAAAATAAAGTTATCTTTGTTTGCAGCGCAAGTGGTTCATCACAGCCAACAAATCGAACTGTCCCCTGTGCCGCGCTTCATTCTAAAACAAGACAAACTTTGGTTTACAAGTTCATTGTACCAACTATACAGCGACATTCAGCAATATTTTTTCAATAAATCAATTTTCAGCATTGAAAAATCGCTCTCATACATTTTATATTAAGTATCGCACATTATGCAGGAGCGCAGCGGGGCGGATTTCCATATAAAATATATGAAAGATCTAATATTTATTCTGACCTAGGTGAACCAAATCAGATTGCTATGCGACCCGGCCCACCGCGGCCCGGCATAATGTGCGCGTACCTTAATATTTATCTAAATATGTACACAAGTCCTAATAGTGAATTAGACGCAGTACAAAATGCAAAGGTGCAATTTATATCTTCCATATATTGTGTAAATATAACGAAAAATTTGATCGTAATTTATTGTTACGCGTTTGTTCCTGAATAAAACAACTCGTTTCTTTGGGTAACAGCTTATATTATTTATCACTTACATAATAAGACAAAATCTTTCATAAATCTATAAGAAAATGTAGTTTTATATTTCTTTATAGTATGTACCTCTAGGAGTAGTATTTTCATACTTAGAAGGTATATTTTATATTTTCATACCCTGCATCTACATTTTCGTTCATCCCTTTTTTTTGCGCCAACATGTGTATTGGGAAAAGTATGTCTAGAACCAATACACATGTTGGTGAACGAACGAAAATAATTCTGTGCCAACTGTGGATGCAGCTTTAAATGCGTTCAACAACCATAGTGCAAAAGTAAGCGATAAGTGTCTGTTTTAATTATTTGGTTGTTGACTTTACCAAGTGGCACAACCAACTGGTTCCCATCTCTAGTGCTAGTTTGACTGCATCGGTGGCTGGCGCTAGCGACGCTGGTTCCAGTCGCAGTGCAGCTGGATCCAGTAGGTGACGCCAGTGTGGCCGGTTCCAGTGGGAAGCGCTAGTGCGGCTGCAGCTGGCGTTGGATCCAGTCGATGTCCTCGTAGAAGCGCGGATCGGCGACTCGCAGCGCCGCGCGCTTGTACAGAAAGTAGTACCACGGTGACACTGAAAGACAAAGCGAGGTGAAATACAACCCTTAAAAAAAACTTGAAATTGGTGTCAAATAAATGTTCTATTTAGCTTGCAGTATTAAGACAGCCAGAGACAGGGCCACTCTTACTGATACTTTTCATTTGCGCAGATATTGTCTGGCCCAGTCGCAGACACTGTCTGGCCCAGCCGCAGACACTGTATGGCCCAGTCCCAGATAATAGGCTTAATTATTACAAATAACGGGCTTAGCAAAGGATATAATGCATTACACATACTGAAAAAAATGAATTTGAATTTGCTGATAAATTTCTGACATAAGCGTTTCAAGTTGGTGACAGAGAGTGTATACCCAGTTTGCGGGAGGGGTCCCGCAAAGTGTGTGTTAGTATGGCGCGCGTGAGATTTGACGTCATACGTGCTATAGTGCGCTCTCTGTCTAGCATGAAATTAAGATACAACTTTTTTTTTTACAAATTATATTTTTGTTGGTGGGCTCTATTTATTAGCAGCTTTTTAATGAACTAATAAAAAAATAGGACACGCGGCCTATTACACACACAAACTACAGGCTCTGTTTCATTCATTTGGTTTGAAACTTGTTTTTTTTTCACTATGGCAATTTATATATATAGCACAATGACAAATTTTTTTTAGGGTCTATTTGGGCAGAATTAGTAAACTTGCTCTCCACAGTCTCTAATTTGGGATCAACACTGCAGTTGTACATAACATTGTGTCCGAATAAATTATTTTGTTTATGTATTATTTGCTACTGTGCCAAATCCAGAGTTTGACTGAATGGACTGCACCACACTGTGTATGACCATATCTCATATGTGCCTGTGTTTGAAGTCGATCAGTGTGGCGGCGAATGACTCTTTTATGGCCCTTACATTGTTTTTTTTAATTTTTATTGTAAGATAGGCTTGCGCTTGGCCGCCAACTCGCCTGATGTTAAGCGATGATGCGGCCTACGATGGATCACGCTTGCCTAAAAGAAACCGATTCACTTTTGACTTGAAAACACCCAGAATAACACACTTTAAAACACTTTAATTATAGCCTAATAGGCAGCGGCGTAGCTATCGGAGGGCTAGGCAGTGCCGTGCACCGGTGCCCTCGGACCCTGTCAAATGAACTTTTGAAGAAAAAAAACACCTTTTTACCCCTACAATAATCACACGAGAATCTCATGCACAAACGTGTAGTAAGTAGCTTTGAGCACAATACAGAGCTGATGATGAAGTAGTTTTGAACCTTTAAAGTATTTATTTATATAATTATATATTTATTAAAATACACCAGTACCGTGTATTTTAAAACAGCGCCATCTCTTGTATTGAGTTTTCACTTCTGACTTGCAGTCCTATGACTGATGTGTTTTTATTTTGTGCACCAGGGTCTTTGGTTTCCTAGCTACTCCACTGCTAATAGGTAATATGAGTAGTATGTACTGACGGCAGCGATGCACAATGAAGAGCAGTATGAGCACAGGGTCGGCCGGAGCGCCGGTGCCTGACGGCGAGCGCCAAGCATGCACCAGCCACGCGCCGTGCAGCGCTACTGTGGCAGCCAGGTACGCGCCGCACACCACACCTAGCAGCCTGAACTTGCGGACCAGCACCTCTACTAGACCTGCCTGCAACAACATCACATAATTATAACTCAATTGCTTCATTGACTCTCAATAGTTAAATTCACGGGCTAGACCCGAGAATTTTATAAATTAAAATAATAGCCCATTATGTAAATGCAATAAGACTTGGGAGCAACCAACTCCCCTCTCGAATTTGTACAACCATTGTGGTAAAAACATGTTAGTAATAAATAATACGATAAGTACGTTAAATGTTATAAGATCTTTACCTGCACACATTTTTGGACAAATAAACAAATCATTATCTTTAAAACTGGCAATAAAGAATGTGTGTGGCCTATGATGATATAAGAACCAAATTAAATATGAACTTTTACAGGAGCCTGTAAAAATCAAGTTTTAGAGTAGAATATACTAGGAGTATAAAAGGGCTAGCGAATGAAAGTGAATCTGAGGATTGGTAAGCGTCACTATAACTAAACGACTGTCCAACAGAACTAGAGGCTGCACTAAACTTACTTGAAATAGATATGTAGAGAAAAAGGTCATCAACATGGAAGTAATGGAAAGCACCAGAAACAAGTCTTGGAATCTGAAATGTGAATAAAATAACACTATTAGGCACGTATTATATATCGTGTTTTTTCTCTGAAATGAATATGTAGATATAATTGCGATTTGTTAGCATTATTTAAGAGGCTTACATGAATAACACGAGGAGTCCATCGCGACTTCTAGGAAATAAACTCGCACAATTAAAAATTAAATCACACAGGATCAACGTCAGTTGGAAAAACAAGCATAATGTATATCTTGGCGTCGAAAGCTTCATTGTGGCAGCATCCAAAACTACATTGTAATTAATTAACAAAAAATGTTTGTTGACGAAAAATCAAATTGGCCGCAAAAATCAATAAATCCAGCAGGCAGTGACGTCTGATGACGTCACGTCAGCCATAGACACAGAAAAGATCTAAACGAAAAAAAATCTCACTTCAGTGGTTCAGATAGCCCCTTGGTGGCAAAAATAACTGATACAAACGCCAATAATGATTATGAGTATTGGAACCGCTGTCTCCAAACGAAAATCCAAAAAAAACTTCATCGAGGGTGGCTCAAAGAAGGAATTTTGTCTCAGAAAAAATTAGGAAATGTAAGCGTTGTATCTAGTTTTCCCTATAGCACTTAACCCATCAGTCGTCCATTCATATATAATTTAATCACATCGTTTGCATATTAAGAATTTGTCTGTGTGTGCAATACATGTTTACCTCGCCCCCTTCAATTTATGGCAGACTTTTTTCGGTACTAGCTATAGTTTAAAGGCAGATCCAAATATATATTATCAAATAAGACTTTGGCGCCGCACTCCCTGGGCATTTGCCATTGATAAGTATTAAATTATTATCTAGTTTTTTATTATGTAGTCAAACAAATCAGTCAAAGTCAAACAACATAAGTCACGGTCAAGTCAAAGTCATGCCCTAGTAAAGTGGTAAAGGATTTACAAGAGGCTTGGAGCTCTGCAAACAACACGAAAATACATGTTTCACCGCGTTATATCACTTAAGCACACTCGAGCACGTCCACAAATACATAATTGATAATAATCGACCATTATTACGCATTAACACTCGAAAATACACAAATTTAGGAAAATAATACAATGAGATTTTTCATGTTGGCGCCAAAATCATTGGCCAAAACCCGTAGACAGTTGGTTCCTCTGTCTACGCCAAAACCTCTCACTGATTTAATATGACATTTTTAGAATTGACATTGACAATTCAACGAACTGCAACGCAAATGAAATTGGTCGAAATGGTTAAGAAATGGTAACAAAACAAAACAAATTACAAATGTAATCAAAAGATTTTTCAGAAATGCAGATTTTCATTGAATTCTACCTTCTCTAGTTTGCGTTTCTAGTAATTGTGTGTAAAAAAAACTAAACTATTATTAACAAAATAATGATACTTTTTTTGAGTTATCATCACCCTTCAGAAATTTAAATTTTATAACCTAACATTTAACTTGAATCTGTTCATATTTTGTGAAACCAAACAAATGGGTTCTGAACGAGAGAGAAGTCCCCGTAGATCCCCCGAGAGACACCGTAGTCGCAGCCGCGATAGAAACAAAAGTCGCGAGAGAGAAAGACGTGACCGGAGCAGGGATCGTCAAAAAGAGAAAGTTCGACGAAGGGATAGTCGTGGAAGCAGTAGTGAGGGACGAAACAGAGACCGGGAAAAACGCAGCAGAAATCGGGAGGCACACAGTAAAGACAGAGATAAAAGCAGTAGGGACATAAAGCGGAGTAGGGAGCGCGAGAGACATAGTAAAGATCGAGACAGAAGCAGAGAACGCGAGAAAAGTAGAGGCAGAGATATAAGTAGAGATAAAGACAGAAAAGAGGCAGATAGAACTCAGAATAGAAATCGAGAGAGGGGGCCAAACTTGCCGAGTTATGGAGGTGGCGGACTTGGAGGTGGTAAGTTTAGGAGCTTTCAGTTAAAATGTCATTTGTTCTCATAGTTAGAATGTAAAACATTGCTCATCAAGAGCAAGATGCATCAATGCATCATTTACCTGCGTGACTTGGATGACTGCAGAACTGCAATTCATATTTTATTTTATAATCTAAGCCGTAAAATCTAATCGCAGCCGTATCACATTGCTGCACTGTTGCCTGCCAGGCTAGTCTGGTGGGTTAATTTTGAATATGGAGCTGCAGAGTAGAACGCACTGACACCATTAGTACAGTTTACTGCTTGCTGAACATTTATCGCTTCAAAGCATTTCTTTTTATGAAACAGATTTTTGGTTGATGGGATTTTTAACAAAAAAAGCAACATCAAACAAACTAGTTGTATTTATTTACCAACTAGTCTCAACAACAGATTGCCTATGGAACTAGTCAACTCATTTAGTAAAAAAAGTAATAAATATTACTATATTTTTATCACTCTGCAGGACTAGGAGGTGGTCTTGGCAGTGGGCCCGGGCCCCGCGGTCCCAATCGCTACAAGCCGCAGGAGGAAGAGTTTCTAGACGCCAGGCGAGAGGAAAGAGAGAGGATTGGAGAGATTGGCGTTTCCTCTGTGTGGGGAAAGTCCCCTGCAAGACTAGAGTAAGCATCTAATCATATTTTAAAGAATATTAGAAACTAGCTGAACCCCATGGTTTCACCCGTGTGGATTACTTATTAAACTCAAAATCGGTCCAGCCGTTAGAAGTCCATAGGGAACATACATTCAGACATCACCTTTTTTAATTTAAAATTATTTGTGCCTCGTGACTTGTTAGTTATATTTTGCTGCAATTTCTTTCTGAATTTAATCAAGATCTTTGTTTTTCTCATCTTTATCAAGTGTGCAGGACAGGTATATACGTGTATAAGTAATACATAAAATATACACACACAGTCCTTGTAGTCTCTGGCAGATCAGAGATGGGTGATCTTTACGCACCTTCAGGCACTCATTTCTTAAAGCTTCTGAAAACTTAAGTTACTATACATCATTTGAACTGCCCCGACACAGAAGTTTTTCCAGAAGAGGCCCTACATTTTGACAGTTCGCTCAAGCGGATTGTCGAGGAAACTCTGAACATCTGCCTCAGTGAGCCGCACTGGCGCCAGTTCCAATCGCGTTGGGTGTTACGGAGTCCCATCTCAATGCTTTTCTTGCTTCTTCATTTGGAGTGTAGTCTGGTCGCTATAATTTTTTGGGATTTAGTGAAGCATAGTAGTTTTAAATTATTGTACACATAATTTTAATGAACATGTTAATAAATAAACATAAACAATAAAAAACTTCATACTTACATAATATGAGAAAAGATGGCAACATCTTTAGCTGTCAAATTTAGTTTAGTGTAAAAAGGTTTAATTCAAAATCCAGGCCATTGTTTATCTTTTTTTATGATACTGGGTGACGAGACGAGGGAAGTCGCTCGCCTGATGGCTCTTGTCTTTAATCTTTTCCTGCTCTATAATTTTCAGCTCTGAAGAAGATCCATCCAATCAAGGAGTCAAAACCGAGGGCAAGGATAAGAAAAAGAGCAAAAAGTCCAAAGATAAAGACAATACTAAGAAGAAACTAAAGAAACTCAAGAAAAAGCTGAAGAAAGTAAAGAAAGCTCGAAAAAAAGCCAAGAAAAAGGCTCACAGCTCATCAAGTAGTAGCAACAGCTCAAGTGAGGAGGAAGAACTTTGGGTCGAGAAAGGGAGTAAGTAATATTCGTGTTTTTACACTTTTATACCATAACAAGCTAACAGGCCGCCTGATGGTAAGCTATCACCGTCGCCTATGGATAACACCAGATGTATCATAGCATCGACAAAAGAATCATCCTTGATCATAGATACATTGTCAACTTATAAAGAGTCTATTAACATCCCTTTTGAAGAACTCCATGACTGACTATTGGATTATATAGTCCCTTTCCTATTGGATGATCACTGGCAGCTGCAGTTAATTATGCAGAATTGAATGAAAATCCTGCTTTTATTTGCCCTATTAGTTTTTCTAACAAATTAATAAGTTGTAGAAAAAAATCATTTTTACAATCAGCTTTTTAAACAATTTTAATAAGCAATGTACTGCTGCTGTCAATCATATAATATCGAGCAAGTTTAGTAACTAAGCAGTGAGATAAGCAGAGATGTTGGGTCTCAAGATAGGTGAGAGCAGGAGTGTACTAGATAGTCACGTCACGTTGGGTCTTGCATGCTTGCCAAAGTCGAATAGATTTGTTGGGACTGGTGAGAGTGATAACTAGCAGGTTTTATTTTTGAGAACATATATTTCATGTTGACTGAATTCAGAATGAATCAGTCTATTAAGGAACTTGGCATCGCACAGCCTCTATCCTTCATCGTTTAAGTTTGCATCTTCACCTTCTTTGGGCATGTATTGCGACACGGCGACTACTCCAGGACCACGTGGCAAATCACTATTACGGTGGACTGTCCACATAAAGGCTGCACTTAACGGTCCTGTGAACATGTGCAGTAGAATCTGCAATATGTGAGGAATGGTGACGGATTGTGAAGCGAGTCACCACCCTAACTGAAGACCTATTTCATGTATCATAAACACAAAAGATATTGGTTTAAATATATTTATTTTACCTGTTAATAATTTTATTTACAGAGGAGCACGAAGTCACAGAAGCAATTAAATCCAAGCCCAAGAGAGATGAAGACCTAGCAAGTGAAGCATACGGGCCGACCCCCCGCGTTGGTCCTGCACTCGGACACAAGGACTTCGGGCGAGCGCTGCTACCCGGCGAGGGAGCTGCCATGGCCGCCTACGTCGCTGAAGGCAAGCGGATACCCAGGAGAGGCGAGATCGGTCTTACTTCGGATGAGATAGCATCGTACGAATCTGTCGGATACGTTATGAGTGGATCAAGGTATGAGACATTGATATTTGTTTAAAGTTTGTGTGGCTGGGGCTAGGTTTACTCAGATCCATGCAACGATTAAAATCCTGACAGTTGCTGAATTATTTATATCATTTAAATTGTTTCTAATCGTTCTGGAAATGTGTCAAGACGAATCCAGTATAGAGATATTCCATCATGCTAAACGGATGTTATTGTTATTTCTTATTCAATTTCATAGTACATTCATAGTTTGCATGAAAACTAAAGTTGAGGGTGTCTTTATATGGCCCTTTAAAAGGCAGGTTGTTGCACACTTGCTTGGTGATTGAATAATGGGTTGCATAAAGGTGTATATTCTGCTGTTACCTACAGCAGAATACAGCTAGAAAGCAGTACACTGACTTTATGGTCCAGTAAATTGACCATTTTTTAACATGCTTTTATATGCTTGTACGCTTGGTATCTTTCGTGAGTTTCTTGGAAATGGAATCTTTGAACGTGGTTTCCACCCCTTTCAAAACGACGAACTTACTACGGCAATATAATATAATATTCGTAACACTGTCTACCTCAATTAGCTACTATGTATGTTTAAAATATTGTAATGATGGAGAATCGCATTTGGTTTCTGGTGTTTAATTTAAACTAAACCTATTTGTTTGTTTTAGACATCGTCGCATGGAAGCGGTCCGTATTCGGAAGGAGAACCAGATATACTCAGCTGACGAGAAGCGAGCACTCGCTGCGTTCAGCAAGGAGGAACGAGCCAAGCGAGAGAATGCTATACTGGGCCAGTTCAGAGACGTGTTGCAGGCGAGGGCGCAGCGCCGGGGAGACACCTAACCAGGAAGACATGGACACTGATAAGACAACAGCTAGACATAGGAGATACCGGAAAAATGCCAAGATGATTTCTAGCAAATAGCACACATCAATCAACAATCTGTGCTCTTATTATATGAATAACGTGAACTAATTTTCACCAGAGAAAAATAAATGCAGGCTCTGAGCAGGTTCAGGTTCTATTCCTATCGATGATTTGACAGCATTAAGTGAATTCTTATCATCAAGGCTGACGCTCTAAAGAGCCAGGTGCTGCAACCGAACCACTCCTGGAAGTTTTTCAACCATGAGTAGTCTCCTGCCGGCATAACTTTTTCAGTGATCTTCCCTTAAATGATTAACTGGAGTAATTTTTACTTCATGAAGTGAGCATTCTGTAGTGAAATAATTGTAGTATGATTACATATAATTTGGGGCCGTTCAATTACTTACTTACTTTTAACTGCTTTAGGAGGGGTCCTATGCTTACGTATGCTTGTTAGGGTTCCGTACCCAAAGGGTAAAATGGGACCCTATTTATAGACCCTAAGGCTCTGCTGTCCATCTATCACCAGGCTGTATCTCATGAACCGTGACAATTAGACAGTTGAAATTTTCACAGATGATGTATTTCTGTTGCTGCTATAACAACAAATACTAAAAAACAATAAAATAAATATTTAAGGGGCCTCCCATACAAAAAACGTGGTTTTTTTGCTCGATATCGATAACGGCAACAGGTTGACGCTTGAAATATTCACAGAATATTTAGTTATAAATTCACTTTAAAAATAAATAATTAAATTAAAATAAAATTAATATTTAAGGGCTCCCATACAACAAACGTGATTTTTTTGCTGGTTTTATAGGTAATGGCATGGAACCCTTTGTGCGCGAGTCCGACTCGCACATGGCCGGTTTTTTTTTTATTTGTTTATGTTTCTTTATTGTTATTTATGATCATAGAAATAAGGAGTTTAGAGACTAATACACGAATTCAATACCCATGCAAGCAAATTTTGCAGAAAAAATCATAACTAAATAAATATTGCTGACGTAAAGACCATCCAGACTCCCCCGCCCCCCATGTCATCAAAAATAGGCAATACCCCTCTCTGGTGCTTACGCAATACTTGAATGGCCCCTTATTGGCGTATATTGTACCATTACCATTTTAATTTTACCATTTCATTTGTCTTTTAATTTTAAAGTGTTTAATAAAGGGTAAAAACGGAAGCAACGCCATTGCAAGACCCGTATTTATTGTTTTTTTTTTGTATATAAGCAATGTTAAGACAAGAACAAGTAAATATGTAAATAGAAATCAACAAAATAAACAATTTGATATAATAAAATCATGTATTTGTTTCAGTACATAACAACATTCCTTAAAATATTTACAGTTTAAAATCATTTTATAAATGCTAGTTAATTTAAATTGAATAGGAAAATGGTCTATTTCATTAATTAATAAAGTGTGTTCGGTATAAAAATATAAAATAGATGATGAAAGCAATTTAACATAAATAATATCCTTCGTTGGACTTTTGTAAGTTCCATAAAACTTTTATTGATATTTCTTAAAATCAGGAAAAAAAAGATGTATATCCATATTTATTTACATGAATGTCCTTATCTATTAATTGTAAATAGTAACTTCGGTCATACACAAAGTAATTTTTTTTTTTTTTTTTTTAAAACATCACATCAACCCTGCTCAAAATCTTAATTATCGCGTTTCTTTTTCTAATACTATAATAATACGCCTGCGATTTTTAGTTTCCTCATCTTCTAGGCCAGCGTGCTCCATCGTAGACCGCACCATCGTTTAATATTGGGTGTGATGGCGGTCAAATGCAAACATAATGTTTAATAAAAATCATGAAAATCCACTTTAAGATCCATTTAATCATAGACAAACTACTATATTTGTCTATGGTTTAATGAAGGAGGAACATTTACTTTTGGATTTATATTAGAGTATACATGGCAGTGGTAACATGTGCACTTTACAATTCGACCACCATGCAACTTTTTCCCAGCCACCCCAGTACCGGGGATGGGCCCCCGTGGCAGATGGGACTAATCCATTCGATCCTCGGCCCTGCACCAATGACTTATTTAGTACCTACATATATTAACTGCAATTTCGATGTCATCGCTCAAAAACGGCGAAAGAAATCTTTAGGAAACCATGTCCAAGAACTTCGTAAGTTCAAAGACATGACATGCACCAACTGGGCCAGCATGGTGGAATAGTTCCCATCTCTCTGAGAGAAGGCCTGTGTCCCAGAAACATGCTCACTTTAATCTTTATTCTACATTCATCAAAGGTTGTTCTTAATCCGATAAAAAAAAACTACTTTTTGGTGTCAAGCTACTTTCAAAGAGACTGACTCAAACATTGCAACCACTCAGAATAATAAATGCCACAACTTGTAGAGTTGTTTCATTCTAGACACTTCCAAGTAGTGCCAGTTTTTTGTTGTAGCCTTGCGTTTGACCGCCACGTCGCCTGATGCAGAGCGATGCGGTCTATGATGGCACGGTTGCCTAGAAGAAACCGATTCACTCGCGATTTGAAGACAACCAAATTGTAATTATCTGGAAATACGCTTTCAAGCAGGGTATTTCAGGCTAGTCTTTCCCAGTTATCCTTGGCTTTTGGGGAAAAATCAAATGTGTACGCTATTGATCTAGTTTTTAGACATTTTCATAGTGGTTCGAATAACCCCATCAAATGCTTGACGCGGGGTCTGTGTTTTCAACAAATATTGAAACATACCTATTAACTACTTTTCGACAAGGTTTTTAGTTAGGTAGATAGTTATTTACAAGCTTTCATATGCAGCTAATTGTTCTTTAAGTACTGTTAGTTGTTGGTTGAGATCGTGTATCGTTTTGTGGGCCGCTAGCAGCTGTGATCGCAGGTACGCCGGTGAATTTGAGCTTAAGAACTCTGCAGGAACGCACATAAACCCCGTGCCGGCCATACCTCCCGTGCCCCCAATAACGCCCCCTGTGTTCCCAACGACGCCCCCCGTGCTTCCAATGGCGCCTCCCGTGCTTCCAATAACGCCCCCCATGCTTCCAATAACGCCCCCCGTGTTTCCAATTATGCCCCCCGTGCTTCCAATAACTGTCCCAGTTGGGGCGATGGTGGGTGTTGTGTTGGACACTTGAAACATTTTGCCGAGATCCGTCGTAGAGGTTATTTGAACAGGTCCGGTCTGCAATGGAAACGGTCACTTGAGTTTTATCAAATGAAATGGATAGGCTGGTGACTGACTGGTTCTTGTTGTACATAAATTATTCCCTGTATCTTAATCTAAGACTACTATTATTACAATAAGTCATCCACCTGTAGTATTTTCTGAACAAAATTGACTGCTATCCATAGAATATTGTTAGTTCCATCATTTCCACCTCTACAGATAAGTTTTGTCAGTCTGTCAGAAGCCGGGGTAGATAAGGTGTACTTTTGCGTGGGGCCATTTTGGGACTGACTTATAATAGGCATGTGTTTAACGCACTTTACGTTGTAACGTTTCATTTATTACAAATAACAAGCTTAGCGTTAAACTACTAAACCCATATTAAAAAAATTAGCTTAACTTGTGTGCCTGAAAAAGATCTGTACCCGTACTTAGGAGACATTTGAACATTGTACCAAGGCATATCTCCCTTGATTGTCCAATCTGAGCTTGGTCCCATAGTAAAAGTAGTTCTAAGTACAATGACCCGTATTTGTTTCATATGGTATATAAAAAGTTCTCACCTCCATTCCATTCTCCATATTATTGCTCTTCCCAATCATTTTATCGAAGTTGGCCTTCTGCATGATGATCTTAACGGGCTGTCTCACCCCGCCCCCTGTGTTCCCAACGAGCCCTATGTTCCCAACTAGCCCCATGTTCCCAATGACCCCGGGGATGGACCGCCGCGTCTTCGCCTTCATAGACACGTTAGATATCCTCGTTGAGGAGGATAGCTTGGTGTCGGGGAGAGAGACTAACTTTACCTGTGAAAGACAGAAAACCTTATACTGATATTGATGCTTTGCTTAAAACTGTCGTGTAAAATTAAAATAATAAGTAAATAAATATTAATCATTACTATAATTATTGAGGATTTTTTATTTATAATTATAGAAAAAAAACAGCAATACTAATTTTATTATGGAAACTGATGTGGTTTTCACACATTTTATTTATATTACACGGGAATTACTCACGTAAGATTAGGCCGGATACTCCGACTACTACAAAAATACTAATATAAAAAATAGGGAATAACGACACAAACTCTTTGTTTTCCTATCCTCCACTGGTGGATATAGCAACTCGTTTTTTACCCATCGTCCAGCCATCGCCAGTAAGGGACAATAGGATAAAATTTTAATTTGGAACACATTTTAATTTTGATTTCGGTGACTGGCAAAATTTATGGTCAGCTTTTTCATAAGAAAAAAAAACTGTGGTCGCCTATTTCGACCTTGTGACCGGTTACAGCGCGACCAAGTTACCTGCTTTATTAAATGAGGGAGCCACTATCGTAATGGGCGTTTTTTTGACAGCTCCAGGAACATCTGCAACCATCGATAGATGGAGCTGACGAGGCAAGGTTTTTTTACATTTGTTCAATGAAACCTACAATACTTGGAAGAGGAAACATTTTATAACACGGCTAGGCTAGGCACGCTTATGTACCTAATAATTTGTGTTGTGGAAAAACAAGTACTTTGCTAGCAAATAATAACCACAAAATACTATACGAAATAAAATAACACTAAAATGATCATCAAAAATAAAGACTTCCAAAAAGGAGGAGGTTCTCAATTCGACTGTTTTTTTTAAATGTTTGTTATTTCAGAACTTTTGACTGGGTGAACCGATTTTGATGATTCTTTTTTTATTTGAAAGCTGGTGTATCCCGTTTGGTCCAGTTCTGATGAAGTTTTTATGTTTTTTTTTTTCAAATTGCCTTATGGATTACTTCCTATTCATACACAAAACTGAAAGCCAGCCATGGCAAATTGTGGTTCTCTTATTTCGTCAACGATACAGAAAAGTTGGTCTTGCTGTACCTGCATATCTTGCGAGTTGACGAGCTTCTTAATCGGCAGTTTATCCGTCGCCCGCAGCTTATTGTTCAAAGTGAATATCTTGACGCCCGCCGGTGGTGCCTTCACAGGGGCCGCTGTTAGGATCATGCCTTTTGAAGCCGAGGGGGAGGGGGCAGGCGCGGGCGCAGAACTCTCTTTCAGCATCAGCTTGCCTGCGTCTGGAAGTAATAAGAGCGTTAAATTTAATTTAAGACGACTATGGTCAAAGATAATATTACCACTTGATCGCGCATGGTGTCAAAATTATCTTTTATTTTATATTTTATTTTACAAGGAAAACAAACAGCTGCTAACAAACACGGTAGATATACAATGCATAGTTACACAAAAGCCAGAAATAAGTTTTCACTAATATAAACTAAAATTGTGTAAAAAATGCCTCGTTCCAACACCAACATAGGCCTGGATAGATAGGTAGAATTTGGACAGTAAGTAAAACACGCCGTAAAAATATTATAGCACAGTAACCACACACAAATAAATAAAAAATAAAACGCGTCTTCCGATTGGATACTACATTCCCTTAACAAACGCGCACGCAACGCGTTTGATCCACGTTATTTTGACACAAAACACGCGCGTTACGAGCAAACACTATTTTCAAAAGTGTGCGATAACTCTAAATTAGGAGAAAAAAGAATCTACATTCTTCCATCGTTTCATTTTCAATCTAACAAGAATTTCATTCATTTTCCAAATCTAGCTTTAACTAAATCAATTACATATTATAAATATAGAATTGGTAGATTACCACATTAGTTCGTCGTTTTGAATAAGAGATCGCAGCACTGAACTACAAGAATGGTAATTTGACACTGGACATATCTTTATACGAGAATTACAATATTCTTAGACATTGCAATTATTACGAACAACAAAATTTTCTTGAAATAAGGATAACAATACTCTTAGACATTGCAATTATTACGAACAACAGAATTTTCTTGAAACTAGCATTGCACTAGACTGTCAAACAGTGCAATTATTACGAACAACAAAGTTATTTTGAAACGAGAATTACAACACTCTTAGACATTGCAATTATTACGAACAACAAAATTATCTTGAAACGAGAATTACAATAGACTGTCAGACAGTGCAATTATTACGAACAACAAAATTACCTTGAAACGAGAATTACAACACTCTTAGACATTGCAATTATTATGAACAACAAAATTTTCTTGAAATGAGCATTGCAATAAACTCAGACACTGATTTTATTACGAACAACAAAATGATCATAACTTTTTTGACCACAACTCACTTAAATATGTGAGCTAAGGTCAAATGCATAGTCTGGAAGTCATAGATGAGATTGTTTGAAAGTGGTAATCTACCAATACAAAGTTTTACCTAAAACATTGTTTCTTGGTTCTTCACTTATCTTCTGGACTCACTATGTGAGACATAGACATGTGGCGCCTCAATCCTCGTTCGCCACGAAACGACAGACTGCACAAGCTATAGCTTTTCCAATCAGTCACTTTGACATCTTTGTTATACTTCTTCCTTTCTTCAGATGTAGACATAACTTTACGTTTGTCTATGGACACTGCAATACTATCTGCAACTTTCTCTACCGCCGTCCCACTTTTGTTTATGGACACTTCTGTTTCTTTGTTTACGGCTTTTCCGCTTTTGTCTTTGGACACGTCTTTTTCTATAGTCTGTGCGGAAAGAGAACCGTCATAAAATTTGAGGGCGCCACTGTGTTTTTTTAACGTATTTGCTATGGTGACAACACTGTTACGTCATTATAGCGCGACTATGATTCTTGATATTTCTACACTTTGTCAAATAAATTGATACAAAATTCTGTCTAAATAATACAACCTATTATTGAAAAAGTTGTAAAAATAATTGCAAATAGGTAATGGGTAATAATAATAAGCCAGGGTTTACTCTGAGTTAACACAATATAAGCTATTTTTTATCCCTAGTTACACCATGGGACGCAGCTAGTAAATAAAAGATTTTATTTATATATATTTATTTATTGAGTCACTAATCAGAACCATAGTCAAAGTCTGATTCCAAACATTCAATACCAGACATGACTGATCCATCTTTGGAGCTACCAGAGAGATACAAATTATTAGTATCGTCTTCTGAACTTGATGTACTCGAATCAGTAACATTTATAATAAACTCTTGCATGTTGTCTAATAAATGGTCTTTATCAAGAATGACTTTTTTTGGTCTTCCTTTACGTATTTTCCCCAGTGTGCACCATACGCCGTCATTTGTAGAACCTTCTTTTTTTATTTTAGATACTGTATCTCTACTTAAACCTGAAAAAAAAAAACATAAGTTAGTAAAAAAAATAAAAGCATCAACACACTTTAAGCCTACTATCAAGAACATTGGTTGAATCAAAACATACAAATATTGTCACATGTTTATATGAAATCCTTTTAGTTAAATACATTTGGAGATATCAGGAACCGGAGGTTATCTAGGAAGGACATAAGTAATAATATAAAACTGTTATTTACCGGACATTGCTGCCACACGCTCCGTTACTTTACTGAGGTCAACAATGGTGTGTTTTGCCACTTTTTCTCGTTGACAAAACTGTATAATATTAAATATTATTGCCCTTGTGGAACTGCGTAACGATTTTCCCCTTTTAGACATAATTTTATGCAAAATTCACTTAAAAACAACACAAAACAAAGCTGTATCCGTCACGTAAATACCACGAAGTATAGTTTGACATTTGACAGATGGCTGGGCTGGGCTGCCATATAATAATCAAAATCATATTGTTTTGTAGTTCCATTTTTCGCCACGACGGTTCTCTTTCCGCACAGACTCTACGGCCGATGTTTCAATTGTTGTCGGTATGGCCACATTTTTCACGGATGCGCTTTTTTCCATCTTGTCTATGGTTTCGACCCGTTTGAAACGTAGACAGAGAAAACAATAGACGCAATCACATTTCCTACTCTTTTACTCCGCAGCGAAACAGCCATATGAAAAAATAGCATGCGTGAAAAAGAAGGATCTATGCTTTTTGCCTCTTTGTCGTTGTAACCGGTTGACTCCAAGCTCTAATTGACAGTGTGGTGACAAACATTGAGAGATTTTTGTGTTTTTTCGGAAATAAATCATCTAAATTCAATTCGTTATCCTTAAATTATTATCCTCGTGTGGTCAAGAGTATTGGATTTCGTCACAATGGTGCAGTGTTGTGTTTTGGGTTGTCGGAACAGAACAGAACAAGGTTTATCTGATGTTACATTTCACAGGTTTGTAATGGCCGTTTTTATTTACAATATATCGTCTAAAATCAATAAAAATAATAAATATGATGTATTGATGCAGGGGCAACATATTTAGATGTGAAGTTTTACTGCAAAATTACAAATTATACAAAAGCAAAGAAGAACGTAACCTCAAAGATATTGAGTTAGGGCTGCCATAATGTAGCTTTCAATTTTTCCCTAGTTTTCTAAATGTTTACCGACGATGTATTGAATTTGACAGATTTATTTTATGCGCTCAAATAAGATGCCATTACTGTATTATCGGTTTTGTATAGCAGCGTTTTTTTTAACGAAAAATGATTTTTTGTTTGTACTAAACTAATAGTAGAGTCGGAATCTATGTTATCTGTAATCACAGAATTTACCATATACTTAAATTTCCTAATATTTATTTACAGATTTCCATCGAATGCAGGACCGGTAGAGATTTGGATACAAGCATGTGGTAGATATGATTGGAGACCAACACGAAATTCCAGAATTTGTTCCAAACATTTTAAGAATGATTTATTTATAAAGCGTGGAGAAAAAAACTATCTGAAACCAGGTGCTCTGCCAACTAATGATATTTATGTGAGTAACCAGAACCACTAACTATGACCAGTAAAAAAAACAACTCATAAGTTTTCCACCAACGAGAATTATAACTTTAGTGAACAACATATAACTTCAGTGAACAACCGTGATAGTTTAAAACAAAAAACGTTTGTTGTAGACCTTTTTTCCGATTTTATTATTATTTGTTATTGAATCCGCCGTAATTCTTACTCCTTACAAAAGCGAATGTAACTCTGTCTCTCTGTCTGGATGTTTGTTCGCTTTTCACGACTAAACCGATCTTAACGAAATTTGGCAGGAAGGTAGTATGCATCATGAAGACGGACATAGGGTACTTTCCCTCAAAATTTGTTGTCAAAAACTGCTTGGTTATAATTTTTATGGTTTCGTAATATTGAAAATAGCTGATTTGAGGGTGTATATGTGTAATGAGTAATTCCCGTGTCATATTACTAAAATAAGGTACATTCATTTTGCCGTGCCCTAATTTGCTAATATTATTTTACAGACTTCTGATCTTACTTCGAAACCAGGGGGTTCAGATTCAACTGGTCAATCGAAATTTTCAGGAAAACGACCTGAAACGCTAGATTTAGAAATGACAAGAAAACATGATATTAAAATCCCTCAGACACCACGAAGGAAAAAACTGGACGAGAAAAGACGAAAAAAGTTACGAGCGGTGCGTATATTAAATTTTTGTACCTTTTTACTCGACTATAAAAAGTATTATATAACCCTATGATTTTCAAAATCATTTCAATCATCTTTGGGTAATGGTTTGGTAATCTTTGTATGCATATATAGATTTAAATATATTACGTTCATTTGTATTTGTACCGTATCTCCTAATCTAATCTACCCCTTATATTAAAAATAATTGTTGTGAAAAATTAAGTCTATCAAAGCGTCTTAACATTTTTTTTTATTATTACAATAATAGGCTTTTGTTTGACCGCCAACTCGCCTGATGTTAAGCGATGATGCGATCTCCGATGGAGCACGCTTGTCTAGAAGAAACTGATTCACTCGTGGTTTTATGATACCCAGATTGTAACTATCGGGGAACACCCATTCAGGCAGCGTATTCCACAGACTAGCAGTTCGCACAATAAAAGTGGAATCAAAGAGTTTCTTACGGTTTTTAGGAATATTACATATAAAGCTGTGACGATTCTTTTTACCCACTCTGGCATTCCGATTCCCGATAGGAAATGGGCAGGAGGGGCAGATCCGATGCACACTCCGAAATGTATCCGATAAAAACCTTAAGACTAGCAACTTTGCGTCGACGTTTAGGACTAAGCAGCTTAGTCTGAACTAAGGATTCGTTGCTGATGAGCCTCTTGGCACGTTTCTCAATAGACTCCAATCTGGGTGCAATACAAAACAACAAAAGCACATTTTACCGTCACAAGAGTCACAAACCCACACACTCATTTGTACAACAAAACTCGTTTGCAATGACCTATAATTATTTATTTCTATTTGCAGGCTTCCGATCTTTCTTCAATATCTGGGGGCTCGGAGTCAAGTGAAACTCAATCGGATATATATGAAAAAACGAATGCGCTGTCTTTAAAAGGAAGGTCAAGAAAACGCAAAGTTGAAGAAGTAGAATCACCACGAAAGAAAAAACTTCGTAAAATTGCTGCGACCAGACTAAAAAAGTTACGAGCGGTACGACAAGCCAAACGACGGCTTTTAAAAAGGAATGCTGAATTAACTAATATTATATCGGAACTGAGAACGAAATCTCTGTTGTCTTACGAAGACGCAGAGTTTTTGAATTCAATCGACACAGTTAATCGCGACTTTCTGAGACGGTTCCTTGGTGTTGAACATAAAAACACTCGTTATTCGCCGTCACTACGAAAATTTGCTTTATGCTTACATTTTTTAAGTCCACGGGCTTATTCCTACGTACGCGAACAATTTAACACTTGTTTGCCTCATCCACAAACCTTAACTAATTGGTACCGTTCAGTTGACGGAAGTCCAGGATTCACAAAAGAATCTTTGGCGGCGATCAAATTAAAATCTAAAGGAACAGATAAGAAAATCTATGTTTCCGTCAGTTTCATTGTATATCTACCGTGTTTGTTAGCAGCTGTTTGTTTTCCTTGTAAAATAAAATAAAATAAAATATAACCTGAAGTTTTACTGTTTTTTATTTTATTACAATAGTAATAAAACCCACCCTAACTTCCCTATCTTCTATGGAGCCATAATAAAGTGGCAACACTCTTAGAAAATATCGCTATCTCTTATCCGGTTACAGCGTACTTGTGTCCATTGGTTCCTCCGTCTACGCGTTTGAAAGCTTCATTGTCGATGCTATTTATTTTTTCTATGATGACGGTTGGTACTTTGATGTCGTCTGGCTTGAGCAATTCTCGGAGTGTTAGGTTGTTTCGTGATGATTTTTTTATTACATATTTATCTTTTTCCGGTGATTTCGGCTTTATTTCTGCAGGTAATATGAGCACCGAGCGCGCCAGCGGCGCCTCGTCACTGGAACCCTCGCTGTCGCTGCGCGCGCGCACCGACCGCTTCTTCACTCGCTTGCGGAACCGTTTCCTCGGCCTCTTGTAGACGGTGGTCTTGCTCCTCTCCTCATTGTTGTTGTTGTTGAGGAACGCTGGCGGTGGTGCTGCACTGCGCTCCGCCTCGGTACTGCTGGAGATGTCACTCTTGTCGCACGCAAACAAGTCCGTCTCGTTGCTTAACTCGTTGCTGTCGATTTGGTCACTATTGTCCGATATATCACTTTGGTCACCGTTTTCCAACTTTTTAATCTGAAAAGTGATGTTTATCCTCTTGTATATCTTCTCCGTTATATTCCTGCACTTTTCGTACTTGGGATCCAACTGCTGGCCAGCCAGGCTTGTCCAAGAAGCTTGGTTGTTTTGTATAGTAGACATTGGTAAAAATATTTTCTTACAAGACTCTTATTGGATATTTAACCAGTTTTTCCTGTAATTTACCACTGAGCGTCGGGTTTTAGCACGATAGTTGAGCAATACAGTCATAATGACACGGGTAATATGCATAAATCTGTCGCGACGAACAGTGGACTTATTTGTTGCTTTAGCTGTATTAAAAGAATTTTTCTGCAGAATTCTTAATGAAACTGATTGCGACTGCTTCTTTAAACACGTCTATATCGATTTCATAGCTTCTTCTTGCTCGGACACGACAAAAATCACTTTTTTCACAACAAAGGAACGTACATCAACATTTTTATGGCACTGGCGTCAGAGCGTCGCGTTCACAAGTCTATATTACATAACGCAAGCAAAGGACTAGATACAATTGTAGTTCAACACATCTAGACGCTTTAATAACAATAATTAAACAAATAACAATAAAAACTACGATTGCCTCTGCGGCTTTTTTGTAAAGTAGACGATAAGTAGCACTTTTGCACAAGCCACGTCGGTCGGCTATTGATTAGCACTTGTGATTGGAGACTGAAGTCATTCATTCATTTCGCGTCTAGGATTGGCCTGCTCGATGTAGTTTATGGTGGAAATTTTGTACCCTTTCATCGCGCGGGCGATAGGTTGAGCAGTCAAGGGGTTATAGTAAACGCATCATCTGTGTCGTCGGGTCATAAATCATTATCCATATATCTCGCTCGCACTTACAGGTCTTACGGTATGACGATTATTGCTCAGACTCAGATGATAATGCGTTTACTATAGCGTCGCGTAGGGAGATCAAATTGATGGCTTTTATAGTAGCAATAGGCTTGACTGGTGTTTAATTAATTACAAAAATATAATATATAATTAAATACATTATACATACTGAAATAGATATTTGTTATACAAGAGTGCAAAGTTGCTTTTTAACCACGTGCTCAATTTTGATGACCGAGCAAGCGAAGGAATCAAAAGAGCACGAGGTGAAAAATCTTTGCACTCGAGTGCAACACGTAACTTTTCATCCCACCTCAGCGAGGTAATGACTAAATGCAAAAAAGAAAAAGGGGCGCGCAAAGCAAATTGAAAAAAAAAATACACCAAGAAGGTTCTGAGTCTGAGTTTTTAACAAATTAAAAAGGGTGTATGATAAATTCGGCACCATGGAGGTAGAAGTAAATAGGTTTAATGATGTTTTTAATTTACAAACTTAGTGCACACGATGTTCTAAATTCAATTTACTTTATCCTCTAGCGGATAAAAACGGCTAAATACTCTTTCCAATATGAAAAAAATATAAATAGGACCGATTTAAAAAATTCTTTCACCATTAGAATGCTACATTATCCTTGAGTAACATAGGCTATATTTATTACGAAAACATCCACCCGTGCGAAGCCGAGACGGGCGGCTAGTGTATGTATTTGTAGTAGTATGTATTAGTAGTAGTATCTGGCAGCCTTAGTACAAGCTTTGCTTAGTTTGGGGTCAGATGATAGTGTGTGGAAAAAAATGCTACTCACTGTGTATATGTGTTTGTGTTTTATTACCTGAGAGTACCACAGTGCGTCCACTCTGTATGGCGTTGAGCACAGTACTTGAAGAATCGTGCGGCAGCAGCGTAATGCCGTGCTTCCGAAGCAATGCCGCCGCTCCGCCGTCGGCAGTGCCGCCCGCATTGCCTTCCGCGGCGGCGCCCTCTGCAGGGCTCCCTTCTATCTACAATTTTTGAAGTGAAAACTTCTTTAGGTGCGTTGAGCACTTGGGTGAACAAAAATCATGGAACTCGCGTCATCGTCACTTTGATAATATATATAGTTTGGATCTACCTTTAAACTCGAGCTAGTACCGAAAAAAGTCTGCCAAAAACTGAAGGGGGCGAGCTAAACATGTATTGCACACACTGACATATTCTTACTAGTTCTACAAACGCACACTTCAATATTGAGCTCACACAACTGCAAATGATGTGATCAAAATGTATACGTATGGACGACCGAGGGGGGGTGTAATTGCTAAAAGGGAAACAGTAGGTATAACGCTTTAATACACAGTACTGTGTATTTTAAAACAGCGCCATCTCTTGTAGATTATGTGAACTACTACTTAAGTTTTCACTTCTGACGTGCAGTCCTATGACTGATGTGGTTTTTTACTGAGTGAGTAGACATTTAAGTCACTCGCTTGATAGCTGATCTATGCTTGATAGTACGCAACAGCCTAAAGCTATGGGCAGCACTAATAAAAATGAAATAGGGCAATAAAGCCCAGATTTATATTCATAACTTATTCAAATACTAATTACAATAATTAATTGAAGGATAGAATATTTAAATTTAGACATTGAAAATTTGGATTACGGGCCTGAATACCGGGGGCAGCGATTTCGCTCGCGCATTTGATATTATTTAAGATATAAAATTACTGTTTACTTTCGAAAAAGGTGCTTTCATTTTGCGAAGTCAATATTTAGTACACATTTTTGTTTTAATTTTTTTTAATTGACAGAATAAATGGGAATTGGTGTTTATACAATTTTTTTGTTGCGCGTTGGTTATTGAAATCAAGGTCAGCCGAAGCCGGCCTTCTGTACCCATTTATTTTGTGTTTAAATCTTACCTCTGGGTTGGTGACCGGTTCTATCTCTATCTTGCTTTGATTCGAGCGCCCCGTGTGTTGTTTGATAACAGGTTTCACAGTTTCTTGTAGCCCTGAAAGAAAGTTAGGACAATTATTGAGCGCCAACGCCTACAATTACTATTGTCTTGCTCTCCCATTAGTCGAGAGAGCGATACAAAATTCGAAGTAAGGTTATATTATAATAATGTTTTTGAGATTATGGTAGCCCACCAGGCCTGTCCAATAATGCAGCACTGGACATGTGTGCACTCCGGTAAGCAGGATTTTAGTAATTTTTACCCCTCCTCGCCAGCTAAGTAAGCAAAGTTCTCCCCACCTATGCTTACGTAATTTTTTTATATGTTCGGGTTTCTTTATTATACATGATCTTTATTTGGGTATTCCTGCACATGCTTTTCGCTTTCGAGCAGATACAAGTAGGGTTGCCATGACCCCCTCCATTCATCATCAATTGAAGAAGAAAAAAACGCGAATAAGTCCGCGTTTGACCACCAACTCTCCTGATAACATTGGCATTGTTAATACTACCAATTAGTAATCTAATAGAAAAGATGAAGATGATACTCAGCAGCGGGTGAGAAATGGTTAATGATGATTGATTATATTACAGAGAAAGACTGTTGATTGAAGTGGCAATGGGCAGCCATATTGCTCGAAGAACCGATAACCGATGGGGAAGAAAGGTTCTTGAGTGGAGACCACGAACCCAGCGTAGGTCAGCCTCCCACTAGATGAACATCGTGAGAGTCGCGGGCATCCAGTGGATGCAGATGGCAGGCTGTAGTGTGCAGATCTACGGAGTAGGCCTATATTCAACAGTGGACGACTTCTGATGATGTACGATTGTTAAAATAGTTATTGCAAAGAAAATCAAGGGGTGTATTGTGCATTTCCCCCTACCAGCCGTTACCCGAGCCAACCTAACTCCTGGCACAGTGGGCATGATGACGATGAAGTCAGTCTAGGTGTTGTGTTGACGTGGAAGGAAGATGCAATGAAGGCAACTTACGTTCTATTGATTCTAATGCTTGTTGTTGTTCTGCCGCCGGTATCTCCATAGCCTGTTCTGTAAAACGTGTAGAAATGTATAAATTTTTAACCGACTTCCAAAAAGGAGGAGGTTCTCAATTCGACGGTCTTATTTTATATTTGTTACCTCGGAACTTTCGACTGGGTGAACTGATTTTGATGATTCATCTTTTATTTGAAAGCTGGTGCTTTCGTGTAGTCCCATTTCAATTTGGTCCAGTTATGTCATTTTTATGAAATCGTTTTTTTTGTATAAAAAATTATGTAATTCGGCTCTTAACGATCATGGAAAGTTTGCTATAATAATGTGAATTGATGTCGTACCATCAGCTTGCTTGAGCGCGTCAACGGAATCAGCTGCTTCTCGCTCCTTCAAGGCATCCTCCATTAGTTTGAGTATGACGTGGTGGCCCTTAGCCGTGGCCAGGTCGAGTGGCGTCTTGTGGAACTTAGAGAGGGCTCGCGGGTCAGCGCTGTGTCGGAGCAGCACGGCCACGGCAGCAGCGTGCCCGCGCTCCGCGGCCCAGTGCAGCGGCGTCATCTGCAGCATGTCTCTGCAAATTACGTAACGCCTCCTTTAAACGAGGCCCAGAATATGGCGCGCAGCTATCTCACTCGCGCATTTCATATTTTAAGATAAGTCTTTATTAAAAGACCACACAAACAAGGAAAAATATATTACAATGAAAATATTATCTAGCTTATTTAATAGACGGCCTTATCGCCTATAGCGAAAGCGAAGTTAATGAAGGAAAGGAATTACAGCGATAAAATGGCCTTAACTAAAATTATTCAAAAGTAAATACTTTTGAATCATTAGTTAGTTTACTTTTGTTTACTACTAGTAAGCAAATAACAAACGATAAATACGGCAGATAGGGGATTGTTCTCGTGCCTAGGTGCGCGGCGGCACGGAGGAGAATAGAGGCACGCATCTAATACGGAACCGTGCAAGATTATCTGGTACAGACAAGTGGCTTGCCTCAGTCAATAGTGTGGGGCAGTTTAAGATGCCATGGACAATACGGCACACAGTAAAAAGTGGATCGTACGTACGGCGTGTTTCAAGGGAATTAAAACCAGTAGCCCCCAGTATGTGATTTAATGGATATAAAAAGAATAATCAAAACCGGTTCACCCACCCGAAACTTCAGAGGTAACAAACATAAATAAATATATAAATAAAAAACAGTAGAATTAAGAACCTCCTCTTTTTTGGAAGTCGGTTAAAAAGGGATAGTATCCATACAAGTTTTTGTATAACAACCGTATGATATGAATGACGTACCTGCCCTGGCAACAAGAAGTTTTCAGTTTTTGTTATAGGCACCGGTTACCAAAGGCACACACATACACAATCAAATCCCGCCGGCGGGATCGAAGACCCCCAGGATCTGAGAGTCTCTCCAAATAATCATTCAGCTCAACAACCTACTAGGGCCCCAGGGCACACCCCTTCTGGGGTGCCAGGGCAAGTCTGATCCCCCACTCCCGGTGACGGCCCAAGCCGAGGCTCGTACCACCGAGGTGCCCTTGTGCTTGTCGCCCATGTTGGCCCAACGCTCTCTGCGTTCACCAACTAGTCCGCTCAAGCTGTAGAGGCCGCAAAGCCAACAGCAAAAGTCATATTTAAAATAATAATAATGACGTACCTGCAGTCGACGAGCGCGCCCCGCTCGAGCAGCAGCGCGGCGACGCTGGCGTGTCCGGCGTGCGCGGCGAGGTGCAGCGGCGTGCGCTCCACCTTGGTGCGGGAGTCACGTGACACGCCGGCGCGCAGGAGTACCGCGCATGTCTCCACATGCGCACCGTACGCCGCCACGTGCAGCGGGGACGTGCCCAGCTGGGGGGGACATACAAATGTCTCTACTTCTGTACCACACGGACGGACAGAACGAACATATAAAGAATTCTAGTAGTACTACGGAATCCTAACAGGCATAATAATAATAATCATTTGATGTAAAAAAATCATCAATAATCATCATTTATATTTGATGTAAAAAACTTAAAAATAAAGATAATAAACGGATATGTGAATAATAATCATTTTAAAATATTGAAAATTGCAATTTCGTTTACTTGAATGGCATATTTTCTTCCAGTTATTTTAATATAAAAACTAAATTACTGAACCGATTTTGATGAAATTTCTATGGGACCAATCTCTTAACTAGTATATCTTTTGAAATAGGTAAATTAAAAATAAGTTTCGACAGAGTTCCGAAGTAACACACTAAAAAAGTACAAATTAAGACCCGTAACAGACGTATCGAACTTGGTTGACGAACCGCCGTCTGACCAACGGGAGAGAAAGAGTGAGAATTTAATTTCCCTATCTTTTTCTCTTGTTGGTTGACGTCAGCCAAGTTGACGTGTCTGTTACGGCTCTAAGAACCCCCTCCCTTTCCTGAAGTTTATTAAAAATATAAATAATGGCACACTTCAGTTTTTAAAAGAAGGCTCAGCTTACAAGAAATAAATTTAAAAAACAAACAGAGTATATGATTGTGTATTCACCCAGTCAGTAGTGAAGGGGGCGCCTTTAGCCATCAGGTCCAGCACTGTCGCCGTCTGTCCCTGGCGGGCAGCGAGCAGCAGCCGCCGCCCCAGCTCTACGGAGCCGAAGAATGGTCCACGGTTCGGCGCACCGCCAACCGGGACACTGTTTGCCACATCTGTCTGTGAGGACCAGGAAAAATGTACAGAAGAACAAAATCTGCGACAACAAAGTAACCAGCGACTTTACGTTGTAGGTATAATCCAATTATGACTGCCCCAGAGGCTCAGTTGTTAATGAATCTACCTTCTACGCTTGGGGGCTTGGGTTGAATATATACCTAGGGCAAACATTAATTTGATGAACATTTGTGTTTGTTATATGTCTGGGTGTTAATATCTAAGTATGTATGTTTATCAGTCTCTGGCAGCCATAATTATTACAAGCTTTGCTTAGTTTGGGGTCAGATGACCGTGTGTGCAAAAATGTCCCAGATAATACATAGATTATTAAAAGCAGATTAGAAAAAAAAAGGGGTAGTTACCATCACTAGTTGTGGAGTGATAAGCACAACATCTTCATGAAGCTCCGTTGTCATCTCAGCTCATCTGGGAATATACAGATGGACAAAGGCATGTTACATGTACTTTAATACTAAAAAAATATATTCTTTGCCTTCTATTGATACCATGTTCATCCAATGTGTAAACAAACATGAAATCTACCTACTTATATACGTATTATTTCAAAAATATGGTTCCATATGCATATTTTTGAAATAATTATCAGTCTATCATGTTCCCACTGCTAATCCACCATGCTGGTTCAGTGCATGTTGGTGAATGTCATAATTATGTCTTTCACATATTGAGCTATTGACATACCAGTCTCCTCATGATGTTTTCCTTCACCGTTGTTAAGCAAAGGCATCAAAACTGCACATAAATTGCATTTAAATAAATTTATGTCAGACATTAGTGCAAGGCACTCGGCTCCCATCGTTTGCTTGGCTGCTATCGCTCACTCTGCTTTCATTGCTCGCTTAGCTACCATTGCTCGCTTGGCTACCATCGCTCGCTCGGCTAGCACTGCTTACTACCATTGCTCATGGTGCCATTCATTCCAAATATAGAGTAAATGACTAATTAATGCTTAATTATAATGAGAGTCTTTTTTAAATAGTTTAGATAAGTATATAGACATACTATTTAGAAATTCAGTCTTACTAATCCGTCACTATAAAAGACAACAAGCGACGAATATTCAGGTTACTGGATTATATAGGGACATTCAAGGTTGACAAAATAAAGCATTGCATATGTAGGTAGTATGTATTTACATATTACATATTTGTTTGACATCTTACTTTTAAGTAATCTGGAGGAGAAAGCGGACGGGTGTAGGTGATGGGTGAGGAAAGGGGCAGGCACGGGCGGAAAAAGTGGGGGCCATGGGTGTAGAGTACCAGACTACTAGACGTTCCGTAGTTCTATGTAGTGAAGTGCCAGATTGGTGAGACTCTACTGTAGCAGCAAACTATTTTAAATCCACGACGTCATAATATTGTTTAATTTATCTTACAACAATTTTTAAGTGGTGATCAAATGCCTAGCTAGATAACTAAATTGTTACTACCATTATAATCTAACTTAGGTTCGGAACCTTTTAAGCGCCGACCTGAAAATCCATAGTTTCTTATAATGAACAATTTTAATTGTGAACTAAAATGTTCACCTATGTTATAAACATAAATTAATCCAGTATAACTGGAAAATTAGGATTATACAGCTTACAGGCCTTAGCACTCTTTAAAAAAAACCTACCTCGGTCAATTTTACGGATACAAAACTTGCAATAGATCACTTTATTTCATGTGCTAATAGACCATTTTGTGCATTTTACATATTTTCTTTTTATTTTCATTGAAGTGTTATGGTATTATACAACAATCATAAATTTACAGAACTTTAATTCAGTATACTCCTTTTCTTCGGCAACCAGCAGGTTTTTAATTAAATTATTGTCATTATCAACTTGTGTGCTCATTTAACGAGGTAACATGCCTATTGACAGGTATTTGAGTTGGACTGTTGGACTTACATTAGCATCTTCATTAACAATTAATTCTATTACATATAGATCATAGTTCATTGTTTCATTTATAAATGTAAGTAATGGTTAATAATAGCCGCCTATTTAATAATGCACTTACTTTGTTCCTACTTAATGATTAGATTTGATGTAACTAGCAGTTGCTATCATTTTCTGGCAGTGGTTCTAGTATCAATTTGCTTTGACATTCTTGTGGCTATATCCTCATCTTCAGAATACATAGAAAATAACTAGGCATGAAGCATATGTCAGGACTGGCTTCGGTTTGCGCTGTAAAGTTAAACGGAAGTATTCTCATTTCGCGCTTTTCCTTCGGTTTTATATCGATCGCATTAAACAGGATGAGGATATGGAAATATTCGTGAAGCCATGCTTTCGTCCGCCATAACTAACACTTCCTTTTCCTGTCTCAACGGAAGTGGACTATTTTATCTTCGCAATTATAGTATCAACAAAAGTTATAAGTTCAACTCACCAAAACTTACACTACACGTCCTTGAATTAACATTAAAAATGTTACTTAATTGGCTTTTTTGTTATTGTAAACGTCAACAGATTTCGAATTTTCTCTGAAATCAACAATCAACATTAACAACCGCGAAAACAAAAGTGAAACGTCAAAGTCAGAAATGTCATGTTGGGTTGGTACGATGATAAAACCTTTATGAACAAGGGTTTTTAGACGTCGTGCAGGTTCTAAATTCTTTTGCGTGTAGTTAATTAGTTCAAGATTACATTTAAATGTAGTTTATTAATTTGTAAATAAATGTTTACCAGTTTGTAAGAAAATATAGGTTAGAATTAGTTTTATAAGGTTGGTACTGTATTGATTGTTGTGTTTGCATTAATAACCATAGACTATCAACTCAACTTATCAACTCATCCAAAGACAAGCTATTGCCATATTAATAAAAAGATAAATAAGTTCTCCTACACACTCAGAAAAAATAAATAAATAGACGCGTTAGACCTGCAGTCTCAGAAAAAATAAACTATATATTATCAAAGCCTACAGTGACCAAAAATACTTAATCGGCATTCTAACTTTGGTGTGGTATAGGGGTGTGGGGGGAACCCACTGAGATACCTATATGTTTCAATGGGGCAACGTGACAAAACATGTCACCCCATTGTATTATTTCCTAAACTCTACATTGTATTATTTTTGGGGAGTAATAGAATGTGTTTTGTCGGGCATACTTTAATGTCAGCAAAATACTTAAGATGCGGCGGTATGGCCATAATGGCTTTAGCCTGCCTAGTAATGGTTTTTTTTATTTTAAATTTGATATAGCCGACATGTTGCCGACGAAAGTAATTTAATTAAGTATTCCTGGATTATCACGCTGCCTCGGAAATAAAATCGTGGGGTGCAGCTAGTTCTCAATATTATGCAGCTGAAGAAACATAGTTCTGCAAACATCGATAGATGGCGCTGACGAGACATGGTTTTTTTTTTTTCGTATTTGTTCAATGATACCAAATGAAACCTACAACACAAGGAAGCGGAGACATTTTCTAGCACGACTACTAGGCAAGGTACTCATATGTACCTTCTAACTTGTACTTTGTGAGCCAACAATACACAAAATATTACAAAAACAACATGACAGTCCATGTCATACAGACAGATAGATATTTTCTGTCTATGAGAATAAGCAAGTTTTTTTATTGACCTTTCTTCGTCTGTATTTTTGCAAAACTTCTTAACCACGGAATAAGGGAGTAGGCTTTACAAATACACTAGGTTTTACTTGTAACCGTTGTCGCCAAACGCCTACAATGATGACTATAAATCATAATTTGCACACAAAGAAATTCTTGATGTCATTGGGTTTTTATTATGAGTCGATATAAGCGTTTAAGCTATCCGCCATTTATTTTAAAATATGCCTTAACCAAAAAATAATATACTTCATTTTATTGTTATGTACGAAGTATTTGTGCCGTTTTTAATTTCAAATTCAAAATCAATTAAATTAAAGAACTAGTTCCGTGATTCTTCCCTAGATGTCGCAATAAATGACGTGGTCGAAGACGTGAAGTCTCGAAGAGTGCCTACTTATAACAACATGAGGCAAATTAATGCTATAGGAATCACTACATAGTATAAATATACATATATTTTGTAGCGAGGCCGAAGGCCGAGCTTACACTCGTGCGAAGCCGGGGCGGACGGCTAGTTATATATATATTATAATAAAACGTATACCCGTGCGAAGTAAGTCTGTACCTACTACCTACCTACCTTGTGTACCACAGATATATCTAATGGTAGTAGATCTGTGGCTTGAACCTATTTGGGTAGTAGGTTCATGATCTGTGGTATCTACGAGTCTCGTACCTACAAACTTAAACTAATAATAATTATCAATATAAAAACCGACTTCATAAACATTTCAGAACTGGACCAAATTGAAATGGGACCACACGGGAAGCACCAGCTTTAAAAATAAAAAAAGAATTATCAAGATTTAAATTTTAGAAATAATATAGAATTAGTCCCTTAGAAATTTTATCAAAACGTTTAATATATAGTTTAGCATTTAAATCCAATAGTTGGAAATTTTTGTAATTTGGGTGACAATCATGATCATCATTAATAATGTGATCATCGAGGTAAACCCATTTTATAAAAAAAATGTGAAGTCGGTTTGTTAATGGATAATTATTCATTAGATGTACCTACCGCTAAACCGCTTCACGCTAAAACTATAAGTACCTACGCCACACTTAGGTATTCTTTTGTTCACGTATGTTAAGAAACTTGCAGCTCTTGTATTGCACCCCAATGAACTAAACTTACTTAGTCCACGTGCAAAAAAAGGTCGCCAAAGATTTCATACTTATACTTCGTACATATATAACCTTAAAGGTCGGCATTGTCGGCAAGATCATCTGCAGAGCTTATTCTAAGCTGCAGAGTGAATTTGACTATAAGCCTGATTTAGGTCTGATGCGTTCACACCCGCCACGCCACCGTACCATATCTAAGTACTTTGTTTGTCTGGGCCCTTATTCCGCACGGGCAAACGCGCGCTATCGTGGCCACACTAAGTTTAGTTTAGTCTAAGCCACACTTTTGGAGGTTAACTTAACGCGCCACGATAGAGCGCGTTTGACCCGTGCAGAATAAAGGCCCTGAGGTTTGTTCTGTCGAAATAAGGTTTATGTCACATCTTAACGATGGTCTACGATGGACGCCAGCACCAGCACCGGTTCTGGGGTAGAGCGAGAGCCAGGGCTGTCTTTAACTTATGTCTCCAATAAGTTAAAGACAGCCCTGGCTCTCGCTCTACCCCAGAACCTGGGCACGTTAGAATAATGGATATGACCTTGACAGAGCACTATTTTCGGGAGAGAGTAGAGTAGCTTCGCGCATGCAAAAGCTAATATTGACGAGTCCATAATAGAAGCATCCGTAGTACATATTTTTATTTTTAAAATTATTACAAATGCGAGTTAATGATAATAAATGATATTCTATTCTACCTATTCTAATAAGCAAGTAGGTATTGTAGTCAGTCATTAGCCATTGTTTTTTTTCGAAATAAATGTTTTTCAGTAATAAATATCGGTTATTGTTTGGTGATCTGGCAGGAACTTGGGGCCCCATCGATGGAGGGGCCCTGGGCAAGTGCCCAGAGTGCCCAGTAGGTAAGAGGGGCCTGGCGAGAGCCCGAGAGGAGCGGTTGCTCTAGGCGCCAGATAGCAAGGGACGCCAAAATTCCAAATGCGAAATAAACTAACAAAAAATAAAATTTTAATAGCGCCTCGCACCTTGGGACAGCTAGCGGCTCGCTTGACGTACACTTGCATTGTTTGTAACCAGCATAAAATGTTGATGTGGAAATCTACTTTTTATTCCTAAAAAATGATTGATTCCTGAGTTTTCTGAAATGAAACGCGCCGAAAGACAACCTCGGCTGGCTAGCAGAACGAACAGATTCACTAACTTTCTTGTAGGTACTTACAAAATTTATGACCTACCTCCTTGTAAGTTATTTCGGTAGAAAACAAAGACGAAACCATGTTGTACCGGGAGCTTGCTTGATTCATGTTGCTCCACTTCCCCTTCTAGGCGACAAATCAGCGGGCGAACAATTCGCGCGGTGCGTGCCGAGGTTCCTACCGACGCACTTATACATAGATAGAGCTACTTATATACCTACCTATGTAGTGGAGTGGCAGAATGTAGAGCTAACCACTGCCTGTAATGAAGTTGTGAGCAAATACTCCCGTCAGTATTTGTTCCCGCATTCATTTCAAATGTTAAATGCACAAAGGAGCGGCGTTGCTTTGTTTCTTCGCAAACAACCTGAAACTAATCTACCGAGCTGCGGAAGGTTGATTGCTTTTTTATTGTTAGTGATGTGTACGAGTAGGTACGATTTTGATACCGTCCTTTTCCAATAAGACAATTTAGAAAAATATAAATATTCGTACCTACCGATTTTCGGCTACGACTGGCGAGAACGACACACGAGTAGCGACAAGGTAGCGACCTGCGTAACCCGGATTAGGTACTTCGTGTTTTTGAGGAAAATCGGTAAATTTTGCAGCCGATTTGTGACTTCTCCTAGGTGTTATTAATGATCAAGTAAAAAAAGGTCTTCTGGGAGTGATACAAGCCTACGTCACTGTCCAGGTGCCACTTCGTTGCAGCAAACACAAAAATTGGGAAACAAATTTATCTACAGTTATATGATTATTTACGGGATATTTACTGTGGTAAGGTTGTGGAAGGGTGTGGTAGGGTTGGTCGTCTTCCCGTGAACATGGTGCATGTAACTGCGCCGAAATATCGGGAGCTCCTTCCACAACCTTACCACGGTAAATATCCCGTAAATAATCATATAACTGTAGTGAACAACCGTGATAGTTTAAAACAGTGTTTTACAAATTAATCTTTTAAATAAAATAGAAAAGGCATTACAATTGTCTTTTTTTTTTGTCCGCTCAAGCGAAGTAATTCAAGTTGCTTCCAGTGATTTTTTAAATGCACTTTGTCACAAATATTATTTTGTTTCTTTCTTTTCTACTATTATCTTGGACGAACCAGCCTATTATACTTGTACCAGCTGATCTAGTGCTCGCTTATCTATTTACGCGGGTGCCTGCCTACATGACCCTGACGATCGATATCTATGGACCCTAGCTGACCATAGAGGGCGAAGTTTTAGTCGGTTCGTGCCTTCGATCAAAAAATACAGGTGCATAGGAACCTACTTAGAATCTTCACACTGATAAAACTGCAAGCGAGAAAGCCATCAGAAATATTTTATACATGAGGAGGCAATGAGGAGGGAAAGAAATTAAAAGTCATTTGACACTGGCAAATGCATAAGACGTGCGACATTAAAATCCTCTAAAAGAAACGACAAAAAATCTAATTTAAGGCTTGTGGTGACCATTTACGTGTGTTACAGTCCAGTCAAAGGTTACGATTGTAGAGCACTTGTCCTTCGCTTGAATCTTATGACAAGCCTACAACTTCCAAGTTACGACATTTTTATTTCGAATTTAGAGTTTCGCATCGCTCGTTAAATAAAATATGAGCCTCCGAAGAATATCAAACGGCAAATCGAGGTATCGCAACAATAAAAACAAAGTTAAAATAAAGCTATCCGAAACATCCGGTATCTAGGTTAAGATCTTATATTGCTTTAGTAGATATTTGTGGAAACAGTAGAGTAGGTACGGCAGGTTCGTGCCAAGAGTGGCATGCCTGTACACTCCGTAGAGGCCGACGCCGCGATGCGCTCCTGACGTGCACTCTGTCCAGCTCGGAGAAGTTTATCGCTTGCTACTAATAGAATGCTTTCCGGAGGTCGCGGCACGATCCGTTCCCTAACTCTGAAGGAGTAATGGTAGTGAAATATGTCGGTAATGCGATCGATACATCCGTTCAACAGGGGTTGGGACGAGGCAAGTTATTTGTCTAGGTCGCGCGGAATGCAGTGCTAGAAGCTAGTACGTAGGTACAGGGGCGGCGCGAGGTTCGCAGCCCGGGCCCCGGTGCCGTTCACACGTACTCCAGCGAGCTAATGGCACTCACGACCGACGTTCTGTATCGTGGCGTTCGATCGAGTGTAGGCTATTAGAGTGTTATCGCGCTCGTTTGAGAACGTGCGAGGTCGGAATGAAGTTTTGATGACTCCACCCACTCACTGAATGGCAGCGGGATGCCGGAGATGACGCCGACCGAAGGGACCGTTTGCGGTGAGCTTGCGAGAACGGTGACTAGAACAAATTGCTTATTTTACGAGTGCATCATCAAACCGTATGTGGCATAAGGGGGAGGGTTTAGTTAGAGGCACGTAGCGCCGCGCCGGCAGACGATGACGAGGGACGGAGGGTATTTTAATGACTTCAACCCGTCGTTCCGAGAGAAACGTGACTTTTACTGAAGGAACGTTTCAGGTGAAACATTTTCGCCAACATCCCTGGTATTGCCATTGTGTTGAGTGTGTATATTCCGGCGCCGCCGGTGCGCGGATCCCCGACGTAATTCGCGTGTAATTGAAACGGAAAGAGATACATTCCCTCCCTGCGTATATTTTAACAACGTCCCTATGAATAGCGAGGCAGTTTTACCTTGTATATTTTATTAGAAGGGTCTAAATTGATAGTTACCCTTCGAAGGTTGTTTTACCGGAACTGTTTGAAACCAGATATTGTAGAGCCTACCGACAGAACAATTAAGTAGGTGGGTCCTCTTTCCTCGTAGCGATTTTAGCTTTATTAAAGACAAATAAGTTTTACAATTTATGTTTACACAGAGAATTTGTTCACAGTGTTTGACTTGAGTAAGCACAGGCGAATGAACTTTTTTAAGTTTACCAATTCAGTGGTTCTAGCTACTTATTATAGCTAGATACTGCGCACCAGCGTGAAGTCAGTCGCTTGGCGACTTCGTTGGTAAGCGGTCGTTTGCGCGTCGCGTAATTCTTGAAAGCATACCTACTATATAGGCACATTACATCTATACTTTACACACATTATAAATAGGTTAAATTTGTGTTTTTGTATGTTTTTTGTAGGCGGTAATCTCTGGAACTACTGAACTGTTACTGAAAATTATTTTACTGATAGAAAGAAAGCTACTCTATTCCTGAGTGATATGGCCTATAGATTGCCCACAATACGGGCGAAACCACGCGCATTCGCGATTTCAGGGTTGGTCTCATAGTAAAAGTTGTTCATAATAAAATAAAATAAATAATAGTGATTACAATGACCTCCTTTTGGCTTATTACAGGGTAGGTATATGCGTAGCCTAATATTCGTAGAGGTAGATAGGTACGCCACGATGCGATGTGGCCGCGCTTACCGGCCAGAGCAATCTCATTCACACATTTTTGAAGATAATAAAACAAGAAGTGTGAATTAAAATATAAATGGGCATTATTTTTAGAACAACTTACAATAATTGCAAAATAGCATGAAGCAATTTTCGTGTACATATTTTATATTTATAGGATACTCGCTATCTTATAAAATATATCTTTTTCTAAAATAAAAGATAATCAATATAAAAATACTTTCTAAATGTATGCCTAATAAAAAAAAAAATGATAGAGATAGCTCTATGGGTGAAAGAGATACCTAGCTCTGGCCGGTGGTGAGCGCTCCGACCACAGATAAGTTTTTTTTTAAACGGCTGTCAAGGCATTTTTGTAAGAAATTTGTTGTAGCCACTTGCACTTATATAAACCCATAGCAACTGTATTAGCAACTGTGACGCGGAGTTCGACGCGTTGACATAAATAAGAATGTTCAATCAAGTATCTGTCACAACACCTGGCGACAGAGTTTCCTTCTCATTTCCGTTTTATTTACTTCTCTTTTCTGTGGCTCCGACAGACAGCGCAAATTTCAACGCGCACAACGGACGCAACGCTCGGATCATCTCTTGATATTTAGCTCTATGGTTTGAAGAAACCTTTGCTATCTTTACTTGGCAAAAATCAATACTGAGTTACGAGCATGATGTGATAAGAGCTTTCAACGGTATCACACGAAAAACGCTCGGGGATTAAGTTAGTGTATAGGTGTTCATAAAACGATATCGATTTACCGCAGATCAGACAAACAAGGGACATAATATGGTAAAGCGGCGTGGTGGGTGCGAAGGCATCAGGCCTAAATAAGGCTTGATGCCTTTATTCGAATTCAGTCGAACTCACTTTATACTTTTCGCCTACATACGGGATGTATGTATGTAACGGAATCTTTGAACTCGATTTTCAACTACTTCAAAACGTCGAATTAAATTGGAACAACCTGCCGGCTTCCTTGTTTCCTGAGAGATATAATCTGGACCTTTTCAAGGCAAGAGTGAATAAGTATCTTCTAACTGCGTGCTTCATCTTGATGTAATAATAGTTGTAATTTTGATAAATAAATAAATAAATCTTCGATCACATCGTCGCTTACCAACAGGCGAGTTGGCGGTCAAACGCGGATTAATTAGCGATAAAAAATATGCACACTTATCAAGGACCGATGACAATGCAATAATTTAAATAGTTTGTCCCATTATCTTTACCAGGATCTTCAGGATTAGCGATTGCCGCGGATTTGGCTTCTCGTCAAGGGCGTACCGCCCACCCTAGTTGTGTCGTCTCACCTGAACCTTGCTTGGCTTATCCCTTCAGCCTCGGGGATTATCTCTTGAAACTTACAATCCGGCCAACTCAGAGATGTACAAGAGCACTACATTGGCAATTGTTTCACGTCATTATTATATCAAACCAGGCAATAGGAACAAAATTATCGAGCGACCTACTTCGCGGGTCATATTTTTTTACTAATAAATGCAGCAATAATACTAAAACAGCATCAGTGAAATTCCCCTCGGATTGTGGCTGGAATATGCAAAGCGAACCATAAAACGAGAGACATAATAAATTCATCGGAAGGCCTGCCGCTAGCGACGCCACATCTCGTCCTCTTGGGGAAGTAGGTATCTAATAAAGGTTCCATGTACACGCACTCACCGAACACTTTAATTAAAACTTAGAAACGTCTTTAGAGCACCGAACTTGACACAACAAGCCAGTCATTAATATTGCAGAAGTTAATGGGTCGGCCATTGTAATTCGGTGATTCGGGCACAAAGCCGCGTCGAGAAATAATTAATAAAGCTCAAGTGTGACGTTGACGTCGTGGGCCCGATGGCTCGACGGCCCGAGCGGCCCGACGGCCCGAGTGGGCCGCATCCGGAGCCACCTTCCTGTTTACTAAATCGAATGCCATAAAGTCATAACCTGTCTCGTAAGTCCGTGTCAAAAGACCTTTGACACGGACCGTCTTTTGAAACGACAGCTGCCACGCTACCTCCACTAAGTGACGTGCTCATTAGCAGTAAAAGTTACAGAAGGTTTGCACAAGACTCACATGGTAAGAACACATAATTTAAATGCTGGGCTGAGAGTTTCGAAGTTAAACTTCAAAGTTCCGTACTTTTTACCGTTTGACGAAGCTAACTTCCATGTGCGAGGAATTTATGAGAGCAATTATCGTCGAAAAAGGTTCTAAATATTGCAAAGGAAAGCACAGTATGCTAAACGCAGCAAACAATGGATCTGATGATCGATTGTGTTATTGGAGCCGCGATGAGTGAGGAAGAACTTCCGTAGGGCCTTGACACAGCGCGGCGCAGACGGACCGTCGCCGCACCCCGGAACATGCACTCCGATTGTATAACACCTACTCGGGCTTCGCAGAGCCATTTACTTGCAAATCAGCTGTTTCACGAGCACGATAACCCAGTAATTATTTCAGGAACGATCGTAAATTCGTTTTCTTGGTCGTTTCTTATTTTAATTTCCAGCGCATGTTCTCTGTTGTATAGCATTCGTGCATCGTTCCAATTCGGCTTAACTGCTTATTTGCTCGCTTGTGATTTGTGCTAATTGCACTTTACGATAGATAGATAGAGTACCTACTTATGTCTTTATGATATGTATTTCGTCGCATACACCTTATCAATTAATGTATATCTCGGTATACATCCATGAAGAGAGGGGTTCATAATTCATAAATGTTATACATATTTATATTATTAAAGGCGTTTTCCCTCGTGCAATTCAATTTCCATATCGTAGAGTACAAGATTGCGAATGTGTTTCTGTGTATATTTCTACTTGTGCACATTCGGGAATAGAAGCACTCAGCATAGTATGCCATAAGGCGACTAACGGTGATAGGGGACGGATGACGAGCAGGTTGACGGGTGATGGGGGTGAGGGCATGTCACTGGAAAAACAGAAACAAAGTATGACACAATTTAATTCTTCTGAAAGCCCGTGTAACGAATTTAGCCACCGTTTATAGCCGCTCTCAACCACATGACGCCATCAAATACAATTTGACGAATTGGAAATATAAATTGTTATTTTGATGCAATTTTATTCGTTTTGACATTCATTGCAGTACTTACTCATTTTTACAAGGTTTTATAAGATCGAGACGTGAATTAGAAAATCCAAACTAAACTCCAACGAGAAAGTATTGTTATAGTAAAAAAAATACATTATTTAGGTACTTGATCGCAGTCATTGAGCTAATAACATGGAACGCCTACACGATTTTTCGAGTTTTCCGAAGCGATACCTCGAGGGTGCTTGCTGTAAGTGTGTCTAGAAATAGTTAAGAGCTAAGCTTCTACACGAAGACAACTATAGTCTACCTACTCTACGGTGCTGCTGTAGGTAGAGCGAAGGAGCGCTCACTGCATCAAATCTATATTGGACCGACTAGAATGAAAGTGTTAGATTGGGAGCTGTTTTCAACATGAAAATACTTTAAAATGTTACCAATTTTGTTCTAAAAAGAACACACGCAATAGTTTTTTCTCCCGATGTTTTATCTTTTATTTATATATCGTATTTTTATCTTTTAAAATGTGCGAAAGAAATAGCTCAGACCGTTGATGCGACCATAGGCACTTGTCTCACCGCCGGCGATGAGCGAGAAGCGATTAGAGCTAGAAACTAGATACGAGTTGGCGAGAAGCGAGTGTGTAGTTCCTATAGACTGGGTGAACCGAGCTTTCCTTGTGGTCCCATTTCAATTTGGTCCAGTTCTGACATAGCCGAGACGTTTATCAGCCCCAGGCAAAGGCGAGGGCGGATATTTATGTGAGGATAAAATGAGTTTTATACACAAGTCATTCACTAGGCTTTTCACTTTAACTAGAAGGAAATGCGTTTCAAGCAATTTTAGTACGCTTATACCGGGTATAAACAAGAACTTTACAAGCATGAAAAGTGAATAAATAATTTTATCCCACGACCTCAACTGACAATGTTAACGAGCGAAAGATACAATGATATAATCTTGTGAATCTAAACTTTGTACAACGAAAGATTAGGTGCGAATTATCGCTTAAGATGTATCCTAAATAACAACAAACATTTCCACTCGAAAGCAAGTTGAGTGCGATAAAATCGCTATTAACCCGAGCATACCCCAGGTGAGCGATTTGTTCACTAAGCCAAGGAGCAAGTACAAAGAGGAGACGGCACAAGCGATGATGCACCGTGATTCCAAGGGCTCGAATTTTGAATCGGTCGTATGATTTCACATGAAAATATTATGCGAAATGAAAGATTTTCTATTTATAGAATGCTGATAGAAAGCAAATTTGAACGGTGCAAACCTCTCGTTGCGTTAGTGAGTGATATGATTATTAAAAAAATGCTACTTTTGTTTGGGATTTCGTTCGAAAGTTAGTAATTTTGCATGATATTTTCGTGAGAAATCAAACCAGCTATAAAAAAAAACGAGTCCCAGCAAGGATAACATGCGCAACGCGACAAAATCTTGTGGCGGTGCGAGCGAGAACGTGACAATGCGCCTTCGTTTTCGTAAGCGCCTGTCTCGCTTTGGCACGATAAAAAAGAGTCTTCCAATTTTGCTAGCCCGTCTGGTCCTGAAATCATCATCAACGTGTGAAAGGCTTCCATAATAATTAGCAATGTAACAAATCGACTTCATAAAAATATTAGAAAAAAAAAAACATCTAAATCGGTTCCCCCAGTCGAAAGTTCTGAGGTAGCAAACATAAAAAAAACAGTCGATTTGATAACCTCCTTCATTTTGTTGGAAGTTGGTTAAAAAGAGATGGCTTCTCATTCAACCATGGATGCCTGCATCCATGCATGCATGGATGGAACCATGGATGGTAAAGTTCGTCCTCCATCTATCGTGGTGTTCATGAAAGCAAGGTGTAACGACTTTTTCACCCCGTGCAGTAATAAGCTTTTCAATAAATATGTCATCTCCTTTTTGTGTGTGCTCACTGGTAGTGGTGGTGTAGGAGGTACCTACATGGGCTATAAGTTTGCTGTCTAATCTCGCCGCTGCGGCGTACCGCTTGAATTAACCACCACCAGTTATATTAGGGGCGGGGATATACTGCCTTCAAAGTTCACTCCACGCCCAAAGCTTTCATTCGCACATTTTCAAAAAAATTTAAGATGAAATTGCCTGGAAACCGGTTGGGCATCACTTGTAGAATTGCAAATTATATTTTGATGGTAGAGATCAATAAAGCTCAAAAATATTATTTTATTTAGGTACCGACTTGCTTATTCCTATTTTTGCTAAGGGAAGATCAAACTAGCAGACAAAGTAGCGGCTATTTATTCTAATAACTTAATTAGTCTGCAGCGGGGATAGTTACGGGCTACGGCGCACATTTGGCTTTAGGTTCGATGTCCACCAAAATTTAGCTGAAAGGAGCGGCGAGATGTTGACCAATATAAGTATAAAATGATTTTTTTAAACCCCCAATAAAAGAGCTTATAATCTTTAAACGACTGAACCAATTTTCATGAATCTAAGAACAATCTCAATCAAGTTTTAAATACAAAAATATAAGGTTCAATCATTTGCGAGCTACGATGCCTCAGACAGACACAGATAAAAGTAAAAAAGTAAGTAAGGTTAAAAAGTAGTCTATACGCACAACTAGAAACACCACGTGGTTTCACCCCCGTGGTTATTACTTCAGGAATCGTAATTTTTTTCCGAGATAAAAAGTATCCTATCACAATCAAAAATAACGTCGATCCGTTGGTCTGTTGCTGTGTGAAAGAGGTACAAACAAACTTGTTGGTTTGTTTTTTTATCACTCTTTCACAAGCACACTTTCGAATTCATAAAATTAGTATTAAGGTACTGGCGAACATCATGCTGCGCGCTCCGCTCCGTTCAACTTTGGTGAATACCGGACATTTTCATCCGCCCCCCACCATTCCCGCCGCCCAGAGACACTCGCACCATTCATTCTGTTCTTCATTTCCTTATTTAACATATATTTTGGATGATAACGCGCACCAATTTTAGGAGTAGCCTATATTTGAGACGGTAATTGCGGAAGTTATCATTGCTATCTAATAGGAGTGCTATCTGAATATGCATGGCTACCTCTCAACTCGACATAAAGAAAAATACCTGCCAATAATTTATCAATATAAAAAAACTTAATAAATAATTATCAATTTAATAAAACTACTTCATAAACATGTTAGAACTGTACCACACGAGAAGCACCAGCTTTCAAATAAAAAAAGAATCATCAAAATCGTTTCACCCAGTCGAAAGTACTGAGGAAACAAACATAAAAATAAAAATAAACGAATAAATAACCTCCTCCTTTTTGGAAGTCGGTTAAAAATGCACCGTTTAATTTATTATGAGTAATGCGTAATATCAATACTGTTTAACATATATCGGCCATTAATTTGTCAATAAACATCTAGCATTCTTATTTTAGTTTGAACATAACTTTCTTTTGCTCCTTCGCTCCGAAACATAATCATTTACTAACGAACGTGAAAATGGGGGTAGAGGCAAGCGTATACCCATAAAAGCTCAGTGACCACAAAGCCTTGTATTGTAATTTCCTAAATCATTGTGTGGCTATATACCTTAAAAAAATTGTGGTATAATTTTCAAATTACATTAAAACGCATAGCTAAACTTAAAAAAAAAACAGTTCCAGGTGGCTTTAAACACACTACCTACCTACAGGTTAAAGAGAATACCTTCTTTTTCTTTTCGTCGTCGGGTTAAAAAAAAAAGAATATGGTTTTGTTTTTTTACGTTTTGAGGTATTGTCAGATCGTTTTTGTTCTCACTATAATGTTTTTAAATTATTACAGATCAAGCGGTAGACGCAGCGTAGGTAGGCCTCCCACTAGATGGACCGATGACATCGTGAGAGTTGCGGACATCCAGTGGATCAGGCAGGCTGTCGTTCAGTTCTAGGGGAAGTTCTAAGGGGCAAGCCTATGTTCAGCAGTGGAAGTTTTCTAGCCAATGATGATGAAGAAGAAGATTACAGATTATATATTATTCACAGGAAGTACTTTTTAAAACGATTTCGCAACAACTTTAAATACATAAGAATAATAAGATTTATTTTTATTTACATGAATCCATAAAAACATGAATCTCTTCTATTGGGTCTATCCTATCTTTGTCTGGATTTGTGGATTAATCCAACCAAATCTATTACGATAAAATATTAAAAGCACGTTGTACACGTTGCAAACCAATTAAAAAGACAATGCAATTTAATTTGTGTCGATGAAGTTGGCAACAAACCCAATAACACTGCTGAACCACGGCTGAACTAATCCCAGCCGACTCATTAACACCGTTCAACGAAATAATGTTCGCCGTCCGTTATATCGCGCATTAATTATCTACCCTCTTTTATGAGTGTTAGAAACATCACTCGCGGTTTCACACGGGACCTGTACAATATATTATTTTTGCTAAATTTTTTTATAATAAAATCTATCCAGATTCTTTGCTATATTTAAATCATATCTTATAATATAATCATAAAAAAATATATAATCACGAGAGTTATAATTTTTTTCTTAATTTTTATGTTTTTTTTGTGGCCTTTGTGGCCTCAGACATTATGCCTTATTAAATGTCTTCTATAATATATCGCTGTCTAGTGAGCCAAGTAGAAACAACGCTTTCGAAAAAGTATGCATGTTAGTAAGTTAATACTGGCGATGTCGATGTGCATAAAAAAGTTCTTATACATTCTCGTGTGATTTTCCTGCAGCTTTCTTAATGAAAGACCTTCGCCTTTCATTGTACAGTCTTGACGTAAAAAAGAGCAAATGAACAAACTGACCAACACACTTTTGCATAAAATTTTAATTAAAGCACAGCGTTACTTTACGGTTAGCTTAGAAGCCGGCTATAGCTTCCTTATGGAACGTTATCTGTACGTAAAAATACCAGCTCTATATAATTTTTTCCCACAGAAAAAACAGTTCCTCTTTTGTATCTCTTTTCTTTTTTATCCCCGGTATAAAGTTAAGCCGGGCCGTAGCGTAGGTCAAGGAGGTATTCAGTATCGCAAGTAAAACGGATCTTCCTGGAATTTTACCACATTTAAAGGCAAGAAGGAAAGGTTATTTTTACACAGATCTTTATTTAAAGGTAACTTTCATTTTTATTCTTCTTTCGCATTATCACAAGACAGCCGTCAAGCCTATCTTGCGATACGTGCTTCATCTTAGATCAAATCTTCAGGGAACTAAGGTAATATTATCGATACGAGATGCGAACATATTTTTTCACGTCTCAACTAGGAAAAGGTACGTACTTTACTGTTTAAAATCTGCGCGCCAAAGACGTTTTTATCCGCTAGCGTGGAAAGTAACCTTTACATTTCTCAAGAATAAAACATTGCAACCTCATTAAATAGCACCTCAAATAGTTTGATTCAAGTAGATTCCTATCCTTAACTTTCTACTCCTATATCTTAACTTTAAAAAAATACAATAATGTTATCTTAAATACATCGACTTTGTGTAAAGTAGAAAACTACAGATAAGCAAAAAAAAGAAATTACGAATATGTGGTGTGAATTGAGAAAAACGTACTTACTTAATGCACATGGACAAATAATATTTGTGGACTTATTTCAAAAACTTATTAATGTATATTTTATTGTAAAACCTTTGAAAAACTAATAAAACTATTGGTTCATTAAAGCAATAAATTGCAGAATTGAAGATATAAATGTAGTTAGTGGAAAGTGTTAATGAAGTTGCAATTATGTTTCTTCCACAGAAATTGCGTGAACTAAGCTCAGGTGAGGTGAAAATTTTTTGTCTTCCACACAGCTACAAAATTTATTTGTGTCTCGTGCCTATTGAGTACAAGCCGTGCTCCGAATTCACATCTGAAAAATAAATATTTCTTTAGAATATGGAATCAAAAGCCGTTACGTCACAGCTAGCTAAGTATCTTCATACAGTACCTAGGGCAGAGTTTGGAGCTCCCCCAGCGTCTGAACCGAGCATTGAAACGTAAAATTAAATTACCGATTTCCGGCGGGATATCGGGATCAGTACTCTGAATATTAGTTTTGCATCCGAAACTTGCTCCTTGCGGTTAGCTCTGTTTCCATTATTATGCAGATGGTGCTTGGTTTAGCTCCATGCCTCCTCTCCACACCTCTCTCATCTCTACGGCTCTTCTCTTCGCTCCTCTCTGCGTCTCTTAGCTTGAGGGCTCCGGTTGTTGATCGAGGACCGCTCGAACGATATTTGAAAGCTTCGATACCTTTCATATTTAAATGAGCCTATTTCTGGCGCCCTACTTTCTCTTTCGAACGCGTCAAGGTTAGTCGATAAGTTGGCTTAATCTGGAGAAGTATAGCTCAGCCCAACTTTTACCTGTTCTACAAAAAATTACATTGTGACTGAACCCAAAATGTGTAAAAAAATATTTGGTAAATAAGTAAACACAGCAGCAAAGCGATATCAAAATTGGACTGCTCAGTTAAAAGTTATACGTGATCATGGATTTGGATGAAATTTGGTATGGAGGTAGCATAAACCCAGAATTAACAAATCGGCTACCCGTTTTTTATTCTTCTTTTCCCGAAAAAATATGGTTTCCATAGAAAATGCGTGATGAAACTCGTGGGGCACTGCTAGTGTGTCTACTGTCTATGCAGTAAACTAACATACGATATAATTAACATACTATAACTACGAGTCTGCAACAGCCATATTGATGTCGATTCACACTCACTAAACTAAACAGGACTAAAAAAAACAACCAAATTCCGAGGTCTTTTAATCTCCGTCTCGCTTTGCATTGCGCGCCGCCCTAGTCGCGTACGTGATGACAGCGCTCACGTTATATGCACCTCTTTTAATTTAAATTTAGTTTAGAATTTTAAAACTAGGCTATAATCTGACTCTGCATTCTATACATAACGTTATCCAGCCTAGTTTTATAAGCTCTGACAAAGCCCCTATACAGCTGCAACTTACCTGATTATTTTATAATAATTATTAAGTTTTTCTTTTAATACTCTATACAAAGCCACTAACTATAGCTACATAACTGTTGTTAAATTTGATGTGTTTAATTGACGTATCTAAGAACATTGAGGCAATGAAAGAAGATGCAAGAGATGAAAAAAAAGAATTAAATTTAATTGAATATTGAGAAAAGGATGACTATACTTTTCGAATTTAGTTTTGTTTAGACTTTAGATATTGGTACAACAGAATCGACACCATTACCTACCTACCAGAAAAACATATACGAGACACTTTTATAATTTAATACACGTGTAGTATCCAGGGGCGGATTTCTCTATTTGCCGAGTACGTGCCTATGAAGGAAAATTTAGGGGACGGCAAAACTCGGCGAGGTTTTTTAGTAGTTGCACCCTCTGTGAACCCTCGCTACTCAGAAGGCCAGCCAAAAGACAATTTGTGAATAGCAATTCATTGTTACTCATAAATAAAGATGGTAAGCATTAGTATCTAAAGACACTGATTGAGATAATTTTATCAATTTCAGACTTTTGTTGTCTTTTACTTTGATTAAATTCTTATAAATCATTAAATTTTTCGTGTGCTCTAGTAGGGGGCGGCAATCTTTCATAAATAATGTATCAAATCCGCCCCTGATACTAGCGCTATACTAAACGTGTTTTAAATTTAGGGATGTTACGGAGGTGTGGTTATTTATATGAACCGAAGTCAGAGTTTTCAAATTTAGCTTGTCGGAGTCAGAACCGGAATAGGAGATGGAGTCAGAGGCGGAGGCAGAAGAAAAATATGTTACGGGCAGATCTAATAAAATTAAACAATACAACAATTATTCAGTCTCTTTAATTTCAGTAAAAAAAAACTTCTAATTAGGCGTTGAAAATAAAAACCATCAAGTTTTCCTAAATACTAAATCATATAAGATGAAAGAACATTTAATTTACTACTAGTATTATTTAAGTAAAAAATTAAATCAAATGAAGTGACTCCAAAAGTAGCAAATGGTATTTATTAAACAAACTTGGCAGCTCCTTCCAATCTATTTGCGCCTTTGATTATAACCTCATTCAAAAATGTCGTAGCTGAAGTCGGAATCGTATATGATAATATCAATCGGAAGTTACGACTTTTCAAAATCGGAATCGTACCTTTGTAACATCCCTAGTATTAATTTATAGAAGTGGCAGTTTAATTAAGGGAGTTGGTTCCAGAGCAAAAGTTTACATTTACGTAGGTACATACAAGTTGGTACACTGTGGCTATAATTAGAAAGAGGATTTTGCTTACAGTCCATGTTTTGCGTCAAGTTTGCGGCCCTCGCGTGCTAGTTAAGCTCAGGTAATATTTGCAGGGGCTATGTAAACGGTCCGTGTCGACAAATGTAGAGAAACTAGGACGGTTCCGAGAAGTGTTATGTATTATACCTAGGTACTAGGTATAGGTTCTAGCGACATGTGGGAGATTACATGTGAACAGAATTAATAAATGCCATACATTCAAATTTGAATTTGAATTGTTCTGGTATAAAAAGTACTAGGGACCGTATTGTCCATAGTTTTCTCAGCTGTCACTTCTATTTTATTGAAATTTCAACACCTGTTTTCTACACTGGGTACATAGGTATGTAAAGGAACGCTCGCAAGACCTTCTCGGATTAATATTCAAGTCCAATTCGAGGGAAGGTTGGTTCTACCGCGCATCGCATAGTGATAAAGCTTCGGTAACTTGCAGCCACGTCTCGCAAGGGACGAATGCAGTCGCCGTATTGACTGCACCCAGCTTACTTACCTACCTTAGTCTGCGTTCGTTTACCTACATCGTCCGACATTACATTGTAAGTGTCCTTTACATCGTTGAACGATATAGACGAACGCAGGATACGAAATAAAAAAATATTATGATGACTCATAAACACTGGCAGTTTAGGTTTTCTGAATCAGTTTAGGGTTAAAATGGTACATTAGGCTTTCGGACAGATACATGCAAATGAAATTTACTTAAAAATAATACGTAAACTGAATAAATTATGTATATTATCAGCTTGTAAAGTTCTGATACATAAGCGTTTAAAGTTTTTGGTCAGATTGAGAATGGTTGCTCTGACCCCAATTCTGACCCTTTCCCGCAAAATCAGTATGGAGTTTGTACGATGTACTTATGAGTAACGTCATTTGTAAATATGGTGCTTTCTCTAACTAACAAGGCATTAAAAAGTTTACTTATCTTCCTTACTTTTGAACGCATTTTAATTTTGTTTTCGGTGAACAGCTCTAATTTTATGGTCAGCGTTTTTTATAAGACAATAATATATAATCAGTCCGGTAAACTTTTATGCACTACAATCTACCAACTACTTACGATCACCAATTTTTTTTTAATACTTATGTTATGTTATAATGTTGTTATAATGACCGCGGCTTTACAGCAACCGCAAAAAAAATTTGAGAACATTCTGTGAACTTTCTAACATTCGTTTCATTTTTTATCTAAAATATTACTTAGGTAAATAAATAAATGTATCCTCTATAGATCAGTTGGTTGGTATCTATTATAGGTACAACTGGTACGGGTTCTGAAGGTATCTAGTTCTAGGTATAAATAATTAATAAAACAAGCTCCAGCAAGATAGTGCAAACGCTTTGTAGTAACGACACCGTATTTCTCACTGTTATTAGTTTTGCATTGGGATTTGTAATTTGCATTTATTTGCAGTTTTAGTGTAGCATCATGTAGCACGAATAGCTTTGAATCATAGAGAACATAGATAAGTACCTAGTTGTTGCGTAGATGAGAAAAGGAACCAAGTTTTGTCTGTTATGCTAAAACGGCAGTGTGTCCCAGAAACCCATTTTTTTCTGGAATGACATGTAAACAGGTATTAAACATATTATACTTACTAACAAAAAAAAACTTTGGACAAATTTCACTCAAGCAGCTGGTGGGCGAAATAAAGATATTCCTCCAGAGAACATTATAATTAAAGTTAAATGATTATTTACGGGATATTTACCGTGGTAAGTTTGTGGAAGGAGCTCCCGATATTTAACTTTTGAGAACTTTAGTGAACAACCGTGATAGTTTAAAACAGTGTTTAACATTATAATTATCAATAAAAAAGCCGACTTCAAAATTTGTAAATACGCATTTCGTTTCCTTGGATGACATATTTTTAGGGTTCCATACCAAAGGGTAAAACGGGACCGTATTACTAAGACTCCGCTGTCTGTCAGTCTGTCATCAGGCTGTATCTCATGAACCGTGACAGAAAGTTGAAATTTAAACAGATGATGTATGTCTGTTGCCGCCATAACAACAAATACTAAATAAATGTGTTTTTTTTTGCCGTTTTTATAGATAATGATACGGAACCCTTTGTGCGCAAGTCCGACTCGCACTTGGGCAGAAAATTTGAAACAAAAATAAGATTTATTACTCCATTTATTTATGTAACATCATATTAAGACCTTTTAATTTGTAAATTTATGATATGTGTTTGGTTTATTACAGATTCTGTGTGGAAATTGTTTCTGCAACAAACCTCTAACCAATTTAAACAGTAGCGCCGGTATGAGCGGTTAGGTTGGAGTGGAGTAGAAGGTACATAACCCCGTGGGCTGCCGCAGCGAGACAATACACGCCGTTAGACGCAGAGCAGCTGTAATTAACATTTAGCAAACACTTCCACCGAGATTACTCTCGATTCTCGTAATATCTTGAGTTGAAGAGGCTCGCCATTCACTCCACGAACTGGAGCCCTCCAGCCCGCTTTGTCTCGCTTGTCTCATGAAAGGGATGCCCAACTTTCCGGACCCGTCCGGAAAGTAGAGCTTTACCGGCCACCCGCACTAAAAAACCTTCATTTTTTACCAGGGTTTTATAAAACTTTGTCGCTCGTTAACATGTGGGGATGGCATCTGGGTTACCTTGACCGCTGGAACTTTATAATTGGATCGGTTAGCGGTATCCCGCGTTGTTTCAATCTCTGTTTTATTAACAGTACCTAGGCGACCGAGCTTGGTTTAGTTTTTACAAGAAAATTAACTATATAGGTACCTATATACTTAAATACAAATGTCCCATTTTTTTATTTGTAAGTATGTTTTGTAATTAGCTGCACGAAATTCTAATATGTGTGTTTTTTATGTTTTCCATAATAATTTAATCAAATTAGAAATTCAACATTTAAAATTAAGATATACTTAAGTTTGATCAAAACGGTCGAGTAGTTTCGGAAAAAAATTACCATGAGCAATGAATGAATACGTTTTTATTAACCAACGAAAAAGGAGGGCGGGTCTATGTTCCATTGTTTTTTTAAAGTATGGTCACCGATTGCTCCGCCAACTCGTGATCCACTTATGAAAAGTATGAATGTATGGTCCGATGTCCAGTCCCGTCTTAAGAGACGATCCAGACTTCTCTGGCATCGCACGTCTTTCGCATTTACCAGTGTCAATAATTGAAAGGTTATCAAGTTTTATTAAATACTAGCTAATGCCCGCGACTTCGTACGCGTAGCGCAAAGTAATTAGTGGGTGGACGATTAGACTGACATATCCAAATATAAATGTTACACTAACGAACACGAACGGAACTTTAAATAGGCACAAATCCATCGGATTATTTATACTGAATATTTTATAGATAATACCTACACATATGACATGATTGTAGATTTATTGCTCTCCATTTTAATGCGGATTGTCATACTATCGTCATAGTATGATTTTAGTCTAGTTTTAATCTGACTCGATACAGGTATCCCGACATGTCCATAGTTTCAAATATATTTCAAGCAAATAATATATTACTTTCACTGGTTAAATACGTTGGAAGTGTGGAGCCATGGAGCCAATAAGGAAAAAAAAATTGTATAAGTCAAGCGAAATGTCATGCATGGCAAACGTTATTATTGAATTATTAGTAAATAGTAAGTAGGAAGCATGGAGCGGTATCTATAATTAATCGCTGTTATTTAACATTACTCCGCGTAAAGACTGCCAATCAATGATGTCTAAATAATTTTTGCCCGCCTTCTGCGCCTCGACCCTTCCAACAACTAAACCGCTTTCGTTCACCATCATATATCATCATAACATCCAAAATAGCTGCTAATCATAGATTAGATGCCGCGAGTTCACCTACTTTGCGTGTCTGTTATTGGTGTTAAGTTTGATCCTGGCAAAAAAATGTATTCATTTTAATCTCCGTCGACTTGGTATATTAGCACGTCAGAAGTCAATACAAAAATAAACGTACTTTATATTACGCCATAATAAACTGTAAAACCTCTTCAAAAGCAGTTGGCTGTCCTGAAAATAACAAACAGAAAAAAAACTATTTGGTGCAGTCTATCGGAAGTTATGCGGGTACATACATTTCGGCTATTCGTTTTTATTTCATCATCATCATCAGCCAGAAGACGTCCACTGCTGAACATAGGCCTCCCCATTTAACCTCCACACTGAACGACATCCTGCCATCTGCATCCACTGGATGCCCGCGACTCTCACAATGTCGTCGGTCCATCTAGTGGGAGGCCTACCTACGCTGCGTCTTCCGGTTCGCGGTCTCCACTCAAGAACCTTACCTACTTCCCCATCGGTTAACAGTTCTTCGAGCGATGTGGCCTGCCCATTGCCACTTCAATTTGCAGATTTTAATAGCTATGTCGGTTGACTCTGGTTCTTTGGCGAATATCTATATTTTTATTTACATATAGATTATATGGCAACAGCCGCTTCAGTCTTCCTACCTACCATGTCTGCGAGTAGAAGTCTGTCATTACGACAACATTACTATAAAATAAGCTAGATGGCGTTATAAATAATTGTTAAAAAAATTTTTTTTTACTATTTATTATCATAAATTAATATAGCCTATGTTTCAATCAGGTATTTTATAAGCATATTCATGGAAACTGCTTTGAAATCCTTCTAGTAGTTTAAAAGATGTGCGCGGACAAACAAACAAACTGACAGCCGTCAGATTTGTAGTTCCATAGTTTGAAAATAGATTGCGTACTAAAACGATGTTTTGCGAAAAAATTGTAAATTTGCTTAAACTTTACGAATAATATTATTAAAACGTAATAAGGTATTCAATAATTCCTAAAATAATGAGTGTAAATGGATCGTAGTTTCACAAATATGAAAAGTGCGTCTATTATAGGTAAATACGACACTTTACCTGAATCACGCAAACGGGATTTTTTTTGCAAGTTAAACCGATATCTGGTATTGCTTCTACTTAGTTAGAAGTCATGTGTGAAGGTATTTGATCTACACATTTATAATATGGTAGGGATCGTCAAACACGTCATAGTCATAGTTGACACAAGCAAAGTAAGTCACGGTCAAATCCAAGTCATGCCCTAGTAAAATGGTGGATACTTATACTTCTATACGAAGTTTTGATAACAACACATAAGGCACATATTTCACCCCATTATAAAAAAATTGCTACACTTTAAGAAACAATAATCCACCATTATGATCAGGGCGGTCTTTAACCTATTGGAGGCCTTGGGCACATTAGGATAATGGGGACCCTAAGACCTTAACAGAACCCTATTTTCAGGCGAAAGTAGAGTAGCTTTGCGCATGCAAAACCTAATAAACAAGTAGGTATTGTAATCAGTTATTATCGTATGATTTTTTCGAAATAAATATATTTTTCGGTAATACATACCGGTTAACGTTTGGTGATCTGGCAGGAACTAGGGGGAACCCCTATCAATCGTGGGGCCCTGGGCAAGTGCCCAGAGTGCCCAATGGAAAAGAGAGGCCTGATTATGATACATTTACATTAGAAGTTTAGGAAAATAATATAATGAGGCAGCATAATTTTTTTCTTGCTGGCGCCAAAATTCAGCTCATGCATGGTAACTGAATTCGTCTACAATAGCCTTCGAAAGAAATATAAATAAGACATCTTATTTGAAATCCTAGTAGGTCCTGAGTAGGTCATTGAAACTATGAAGACACTGATTAATTGTTGCACAGATTGGTAAGCGAATGACAAGGAAAGTATTTTCTTTTTCCGGCACATTTTCTGTGGGATTCTTAATTAAATAAGAAACCAGGACTACTTAATTTCAAGGCTAAATAAACTCTTGGTGTTTGTAATTGGAATTCGTATCAGGGTATTATTGGTATTAAGTAGAAATTCTATTCTGCTGCTCAAATCACATCCTTCATATCAGAGATACTTCCCCAGGAGACTAAGGTATGAAGTACTCCATCCTTGGTCCTATGCTACTAAAGAGATCCTGCCTCACTAATATTTTAATTACGACTCAATAACACGTTCAAGACAAATGACCTACAAGAGAAAAATCCTGTAAAAAATAATAATTTGGCAAGATTTGAATTCCGTACGTTTACGTACGTACGTGTACGTTTACGTACGTTTGTATTTTGTTTGGTGTATAATAAAGTGATGTTGTGTTGTATTATACGAATTAAGCGCTTTGATTCCACTTTTATTGCGCGAACTGAGTCTGTGAAATTCGCTTCCTGAATAGGTGTGTACGTAGTACGTAATTATAAATCAATGGTGTTCCCCGATAGTTACAATGGGTGTTTTCAAATCGATATAGAATCGGTTTTTACTAGGCAAGCGTGCTCCATCGTAGACCACATCATCGCTTAACATCGTGGCAGTTAAACACAAGCCTATTATTTAATAATAATAAAAGTACATAAAAAATGTGTACCAATTTCAAATTTAAACAAGTTTGATAACATAGGTATATAATATACATTTAAAAGTAGTGCAAGTAAATTAAAAGCTTGTTAAAACGGTACATCGCGAGGTCTCGTTTCGGGGCGAACTACTAGGTAGGACTCAAGATCACGTTTAAAATCAATAGCCTATGAGAAAATTCCTATAAGAAATTAACATCAGATTTGATTTCTATTCCGAAGATATTTGTCATGATTTCTTTCGACCTAAAAGAGACCGCAGAAAAACGCTGAATGTAGTTTCCAACCGACCATTTTGTTAATGATTAATGAGGGATGCATATGTCCAGGAGTGGACGTCCTATGGCTGAAATGATGATGATTTGTAGTCGGCGCGTTGAGCGATAAGAGTTGTGTCACATCCCTCGACCCGGGGCCGGGGGCGTGCCCTGACAAGCCCGTGACAGCGCCACAATTACTCAGATAAAAGCAGCCCGAGACGCGCACTGACAGCTTCAAGGTCACTCGTTCCGCACTACATTAAAACTTGCGACTTTCCAAGTCAATTTTCATCATATTTCGGCTGTGTTTCGGAGGCTGATAAGAGCGGGCACGAACGAGAGCTCTGATAACAAATAACATTGTTCTATCAATTCTCGGTTAAGGCTAGTCTTTTGTGCGACGTATCTATTTTATACAAACGAGTACTTGTATAACGGTTCGAAATATCTAAGTTTACCTTATACTATTGTTGTCTTCTAGTTTTAGCTGATAATGAATTTGTAACTTTTATGAAATGTTTAGATAAATATTTTGTCTCTGTGTGAAACTTTGTTTTTCGATTAGTTTCGATTTTATAGACCTTTGACCGGAAATATACCATGTTATTACATCCATGTTAGGAAATTGTTTCATCATTCTTCATTATCAGCCTTTCTTGTTCCCACTGCAGGGCCACAGGCATTCTTTCAGGGCTCTCCCAGACACGGAGAGAGAGGATGGGCCCTAATCCACCATGCTGGCTCTGTGGAATGTCATACGTCTTTGAACGTTTGAGGTTCTTTAACAACCTGTTTCCTCACGATGTTTTCCTTCACCCGTTTTTGAGCGATGGCATCGAAAAAAGAGTAAGGATGGAAAGTATTTAGCTGATAAAACCTCTACTACCTCTAGCTAGCACATGTTTAATGTCCGTGTAAGTGAATGAGCGTACAATCGTTACAAGTTGATCCCAAGTTCGTCCATAATCAACCTCTCAGCGGCAAACTTCAAAAGGGACTAAGCTTTTAATATGAGCCGGTGCTCGTCGCAGTCAGCTTTAATTAATATTTCAATCCCGAATCTAATACCACTTATAGCCATTGAATATTGAAGAGCGTTTTATATAATTTTGCAGACCCTTTTCTCTCTCCTCTTTAAAATTTCATCGAGAACTTTCCGGCCGAGGGATGCAGCGCGAATTAATTCTAGTCGTGTTTGTCTTCGCGCCGTTCTGTTTACGGAGCCGGTCTATTTCAGGGTATTCACTAGTTTTGTACAGCGAGTTACGTACTTCCGACTCTACCTAGTCGGGGTAATTTAAATTCAAGCCGCTATCTCGTAGCAGGGAGTGGAATTAATTCGCTATCGAGCGCGATGCTTCCGCGAACGATCCGCGCGATGTATACGAAGGAGTATCCAGCTATAATTATTTATAGTTCAGTCCCAGCCTCGTTTATCATCTAAAGCAGAACATTACAATTCCATTATGAAGATGTGAATGCGCCGCTTTATAGCGACTATATTCCAGAAATTGCAAGTCAGTTGCACAGTCACCGTATCACGGTAGAGGGAGTTGAAAACGGTCCAAGATATCTTGGATAAGCCCGGCCGAGTATAAACTCGTTGCTTTATTGGATGCCAAATGATGAAATGGAGTGTAACGAGTATTAGTACCGTCGGCGGACGGATCAATGTGCGGCGGACGCTGGGAAAGCTTTTATCTCTCATTTATCATTCAGGGACGGCCTATCGAGTCAACCCGCTGCGGGCTGTCCCGCCGTCCGGTCCCGGACCAAACAACCTACCTACAGCTACATTAATGGCAGATCATTGTCTTTTCTTATCCCGAATTTTTCCTCATGCTCGTTTCTTTTACCGCATTCTTGACACACCTTTAGAATTCGCTGTGATTTACCTTTTCCGTCGTCATTTTATACTTTTTTCGGGGAGAACCTTCATCAATTTTACATTTTCTTCTTTAGTATTCGTTAGTCACCTTTTGCGCTGAAAGATCCTATTATTTTGGTACAAAAGAACTTACAGTGATGAAACAGGACTACGACGTACGTTTACGTTAAAACGTGTACGATTACGTATCGATTCGATCTCATCTTATAATATGAACCGATCCTATACTCTCATATACTTAGTACTAGCTTCCGCCCACGGCTTCGCCCGCGTTGTTTGAGGGAAATATAATCGAGTTCTCTGCAAAGTAGGTACTATTTTAGAACGATATAAGTATTTCATACTGGATATTGATGACCGGTATGGCTAAGTACTAACACATGTGCCTTATGAGCAGAAGGTTTCTGGTTAGATACCGGCCTGGCAGATGTTTAAATGGCGAATTTATCTTAATATTTATATGCTTAGGGCCTCAGTGCTAGTCATCTCAGCCTTAAACTGGCTCCGGCAGGCCTCTTGCGGCCCTGAGAACCACGCGATATCGAATATTTTTTTTACATTTTGTGTGTCACCTTTTCTTGACACTCAATCTCGCGGACCGCTTGCGGCCCAGGGAACCGCGCGACATGGAAAGTTTTTTTTTTACTTGTTGGTACGTCACCATTTCTTGACACTCGAACTTGCAGGCCGCTTGCGGCACAGCGAACCACGCGACATCGAAAGTTTTTTTTACTTTTTGTGCATCACCTTTTATTGACACTCGAACTCGCGGGCCTCTTACGGCCCAGCGAACCACGCGACATTGAAAGTTTTTTTTTAACTTGTTTGTGCGTCACATTTTATTGACACTCGAACTCGCAGACCGCTTGCGGCCCAGCGAACCACGCGACATCGAATTTTTTTTTACTTGTTTGTGCTTCACCTTTTATTGACATTCGAACTCGCGGGCCGCTTGCAGCCCAGCGAACCACGCGACATCGAAAGTTTTTTTTACTTGTTTGTGCATCACCTTTTATTGACAGTCGAACTCGCGGGGCCCTTACGGCCCAGCGAACCACGCGACATCGAATTTTTTTTTACTTGTTTGTGCGTCACCTTTTATTGACACTCGAACTCGCGGGCCTCTTGCGGCCCAGTGAACCGTGCGACCTCTTTTTTTATTTTTATTTATGTGCATATCACCTTTTTTATGCATAAATAGGCTTGCGTTTGACCTCCAATTTGCCTGATGTTAAGCGATGATGCGGTCTACGATGGAGCACGCTTGCCTAGAAGAAGGCGATTCACTCGTGATTTGAAGACACCTAGATTGTAACTATCGGGGAACACCCGTAGTCACCTGTCTTGAGCTTGGCTTCGTAGGCCGCTTGCCGCCGAGCAAACCTCGCTATCTCGTTTTTTTTTTTTTTACTTTTATGTATATCACCTATGCTTGTAACTCTAACTCGCGGGCCTCTTGCGTCCCAGCGAACCGCGCAACGTCGATTTTTTTTTTACTTACTTTTTTGTTTTTCCACAGGAACCATAATTTGTTACAGGGTCAAAAGTATTGTGTATTTTAATATGGCCCATTGCTTATATTTGCACCAAATTTTATTGAGCCGGTGTTGATTATGGTATCCTACGGGAATAGTCTTATTTTTTCGGGATAAAAAGTAGTCTATATCTACTATACTATAGTCCTTGAACTATTTCAATAAAAAATCACGTCGTTGGTTTGTTGTTACGTGAAAGAAGGAAAAATAAAGCAACATATTATAATATTAGTATGATTTTTATCCTACAGGGATATTTCTGATGTCCTGGATTTATGAAGGTACTTATTTTATTTGAGAAAACATTTAAAAGCTGATATCTACGCTAAACTTGTACATTCTAGTGGCAACCTGCAGTTTCAATCGCGTGGTGATGTAAAATAGTGATGATGATGATGATAAGTAGCCTATGTGTTAATCCAGAACATAAAAAGCCTCCGTACAAAATTTCATCGAAATCCGTTAAATAGTTACGAGTTACGAGGTGTGACTGAAATTATCCTACAGGTATCTTTAATTTTTTCGGGATAAAAGTATGCTATGTGATACAAAAGTATATGAATATACTTAAGTATATGAAAATTATTAACTTCAGTTAATAATTTTCATCAATATAACTTAAAAAACAAAAAACTTTTTACACAAATATTTTAGTTCAGTTCAGTTCAGTTCAGTTTCATTCAGTTTTTTTTTATTAATTTTAGCATTTTTTATTTTAAATGAACTATCCAAATCTAAATTTTCACATCTGTAACTTCAAAACCGAATTTTAAGGTTTTTACCCATTTTCACCCCCTTAGGGGTGGAATTTCGAAAAACCCTTTCTTAGTGGGTGCATACACTTCACAAAGAATACACCCTCGAAATTTCATGTCACTAGGACCAGCTGTTTAGGCTTTGCGTTGATATCTCAGTCAGTCAGGACTTTGAATTTTATATATACAGATTTCTTTAGAAAAATTTCGGAGTATATCAATTACTTAAGAAAAACACTTTTTCTCAAAAATCTACTCGATCAATAAAGGCACCGTGTTCTTTGTGCGATATTTTACGTATATACGTACGTATAGCTAGATATTTACGTCAGGTGAGTGTATTGTCTGGCATTCTACCGGCAAAGTTTACTTAAGTTGTCTGTTGTTTATTCCAAGGTGTATTTCCAAGAAAGATGTTTAGTTTCGTAGCATCTGTTTATGTTATTAAAACTATCGTATATTTTTTCAGGGCTCTAGTAGCGTTCGTGGCTTAGCTCTAGCTAGCGATCCATAAGAATCATCTATGATTCTTATGGATCGCTAAAATGAAGGAGCAGCTAAAGGCGCGCTGCTATATATTTCACACGCGTGTTTAAACTTTTTTAAGAAAAAAAATAATCACTGGGTGAGTATTAAATAAACAGATTGGGCTTTGTCTTTAATATCGTTTAAAATAGGATAAAGCAATTAATCCGTCGTAACATTACATAATCTGTGGAAATGTCAACTGGCTTACTATTACGGTTCGAAAGATACAGCCGTTAAAAGGTAGCATAGACAAACAGACGGACAGACAGACAGACAGCATAGGCTTAGTAAGGTAAGGTCCCATTTACACCCTTAGGGTACGGAACCCTAAAAATCCAATATAGTAATGAAACGATAGTATTATTTATTACACACGATAACTACAATTACAAATCAAACAAAAAAAAAACATAAATAAAATAATTAGTTTTGAAAGGGACCTTAAATATTAACGCATAGCATAGCATGGCATAAACGCCGAATGTCTGAGACACTCAGTGATTACAGATGGGCTCTTTGTTAACGAAAGTGATAAAAGTATCTCTAAGCATAACGAATCTGGGTGTCTTCAAATCACGAGTGAATCGGTTCCTCTAGGCAAGCGTGCTTCATCGTAGAGCGCATCACCGCTTAACATCAGGCGCGCTGGCGGTCAAACGCAAGCCTATTTAAAAAAAACCCTTTGTTCCACCGTTGCAGTAGATAAATACCATAAAATTAAATATGGTACGCAATATACGTGTTTGTATTCCCCAAAGAACAATAAACAATGTAGCTATTGTAAAACGATTAAATCAAACACTGGCAAATAGTTCGCGTTTGGATTTAAGGTGTGTACATACATTCAGAATACAACATGCAATCTAACGAACACCAGATAAATATTCTCCACGCACGCAACGCTCTTATTACGAAGCGAAATAGCTTCTTTTGTGTTCTCTACAAACGCGTCGTTCATATTACAGACGCAAGATAGGGCGTTCTACTTACTGGATGGATTCTCGCCCTTACTATAATCACCTTTAAAACCTCATGTCATTGTTTAACCATCTTGTATCCCTTAAAATTTACGTATTGTGGCAGTACTGGGCATACATTGGCAATTTGTGTTTGACTTTGCGAAACATTAATGAAGTCGAGAATTTAATAAACTCAGAGTAGGTTTTGCGTCGAACGCATGCAAGTACACCTATGATTTGAAAGACGTAAAATCAACTCTTTAAAGGTGCTCGTAGTACATAAAGTAAAGAAAATGCTAGAAATCTTCGGCAATAGAAATGGCCGTAGACCATGCATTGATTATTCTCGTAGACGTACTACGTGTACGTAGTACATCTACGGCGTAGTCTACTTACTAAGTAGACTACGCCGTAGACTATTTGTGTCTGTACCACAGAAGTTTTTTTTTTTGTTTTAATTAGAACGGTTGTCAAGGCATTTTGGTAAGAAATTATTTGTAGCCAGTTGCACCCATATAAACGAAACGTAAGTCATTCGAAATCAGTTAGCAACTGTGAAGCTGAGTTCGACGCGTTGACATAAATAAGAATGTTCAATCAAGGTTCACTCATAATGCCTGGTAACAAATTTTCCTTCTCATTTTCGTTCTATTTACTTATCTTTTCTGTGGTCTGTACAAAGCTTAAACTATTACTTATCTACGTATGGAATTAGGAATAATTTAATGTATGATTACGGATGGTAAATAATTCAGCAAATTAGCGTATCGCATCTCACTATTAGTCACGGTTTAGTTTGTACTAGTTAATAGTTGTCTCTAATTTGTATTAACCGAGCGAATTTAATGAACATCATGTTGCAGGGCTTAATCGAGATTTGTCTGTCGTAACAAAGGATCGTTAATGTTATAACTGACTCTATACTGTATATCAGTGGTTCTTAACCTTTTTGTCACGATGAACATAAATCACTACTTTACTCTCGAGACGAATCACGAAGCAAGATTTGGTCCACCGATCACAACGAGTATTCGTATTAACTAGCCGTGGGAATCGCATCACGTTATTTGCGAAACAGATCCTTAAACCCGTTGCAGACGATGCGCAGTAACTTGCGCAAGTACTTACAAGCCAGCGCTCAAAAGTAAATAGCCACACACGTAGCGAGTAGTGTACTTGCATCAGTTCAAACAACTTGCGTAGTGTGGTCATGCTATTAGATATACGAACGTTGCTTACATAAAGAAATACATAACGGAGGAGGTAGGCTATCGTTATCATTAATCATTTTTATTTCGTTTTCCTTGTAGGCGTATCGTGGGATATGTTGGTTCGGATGAAAGCGAACCGATTTGTCACCGATTGTAACTATAATTTCTGATCTGACAATCAATTACAATTTCACTGGCAATTATTATTGGGCACACACTACACGGAACGCGAGATAGTTTCTAGACGTCTTTGCGAATCGAAGTCCTGCCCTGCCCTGCCCAAATGTGAAGGGCATTCCGTCGACCTCTACCTCCTCACCGAGTACCGACAGATGACACTTGCGTCCCGATTACTTGATTTATTAATTCGATTGCTACATAAATATAATGTAACTAACGAGGAATTTATGCCTGATATTTCTATATTCCATCTATTACATAATTTAAAGAGATATTTGGCGCCACCAGCGCAAAAAGAACACTCCAAAAATAACCTAATAATAAATAACCGAGTCGGGCGAGGAAAGTGTAGCGCGGGGAAACGAAGCTTCATTTGCGTAAGGATCAGAGGAAGTACTACTGAGCAACTTTCAATATCTCTAGCACTAAGCAAAAAAGTGTTGCAGCTCGTTTCAGACGCTGCGCAGTACTCGTGCAAGTATTACTTGCGCCTGTATACTGCGCATCGTCTGCAACGGCCTTTAATCTGTGGCGTCGGCTCCTTCTGCAGACTATTTCTAGAGCTGCCGCACAGACCACAGGTTGAGAATCCACGCTATTAACAAAGCTTGGATTATAATTCAGCAATGTATCACGGAATAAACAATAGCTAGTGATATATCAATATTAGTCCGTTTGTGTAACAGATTGTTTAATATCCCAAGTAAACAAATATAAGGAGCATTATTACGTAGTGCGCAGAATAGTAGTCAGTTGCCTAGAGACAAACGTTTGTGAATCGCGTACTGCTACCAAAACTTATGACCAGAATTGGCCATATTGAGGAACTAAAAATGCCCGACGGATGGCTGTCAATTTGTTCAAAATAACGATGGTGGTGCCTCCAGTCAACTCTTTAGATAAGTTGGTCGCATTGTATGTAGAGCAGCATGTAGGGCGGCATCGACCGGGGCGGGCGGGTGCGAGCCTGGTTCTCGCAGCGACAAATGATCGTTTTATCCTCTTACGAATTTGTCGAGTCGGCGTCTTACATAAGATGTGCAGTGAGATATGGCCCCCCTCCCTACACAATGGTGTTCATTTCCTTTTTATCATTAGGTGGAAAGATGAAATGGTAAAAGACCTCCTATCTCGCAGTTGCAATGTAACGTCTTTCTCGATCTTGAGATCTTAAGAAATAAATGAAAAATTAAACATTTTTGAAACTGTTTCTGTGACGAATGTCTACTGTATTTTCGCTATTAAGTACAATAAGGAATAAGGGATCAATTATTTAAATTTCACTGTACAAAAATTTGCCTATGCTATGATAAAAATTTAAAAGAAAAAGAAAGTAATAAAAAAGAAGAAGAAAACTAGTAAATACAGGAAAAATCGGTTATAAACAAGATAGCGTTACAAAGACAGCGTTAACGTGCTAAGGCATGAAATAATGTTAGTACTGGGAAACATGTATCACTCTCTGGGCACACTCGATCGGACGGTATCATGGAACATACACAAAAACGACATGGCAATGATGGCATACAAATATTTTTGTTCACGTCGATACGTGATACTGAGCAGTTTGTGTGCGCTTCTTCTTGACCATAGATGGCAAGTGGTGTCAATTCTGCTATTTGTCAAACGTTTCAAACAAGTGTCGGTAGTGTGTCGTCGGAATTATTTTTGACATTTGGTATTCTGCTAGTTATTTAAGAACAGTTGCTTTCCAATGGCTTGCCATCGAACTGCTTGACAGTTCTTATTGAAATATTTGGTATTCTGTACGGTAATGGTGTGCCAGTGTCATCACAATTGTTGATAATTTAGTATTCTACTAGTTATTTGACATTTGCATCAATGGATTGTTTTTTCCTTAAATTACATTTTAAAATTATGTTTGGTGTATTATATTGACGAGGAAGATATGTACAATCAATAATATAATCATTTAAGTAACAAAAAAAACCAATGATAGTTTGGTATAAAATAATACAATTCGTGGTAGATTTTCACAGGCAACATCGAACGCAGTTCCAACACGATTCCCTTGACACACCACTGAAACGACATTGAAGATTTAGCAGAATACCCTTTTTGCCACTTTCGTAATTGAGAGTCGGTGGAGAGTCGTGGGAGTGGCAGATCAATGTGATTTTACTTTAATTAGCAGAATTGACACCCTGAGGTTTAACACGTGCAATGTGGCATAACCAATTCGACAGAGCACAAGCGGCGCAAATATGCTAACCTTGGCAGTGATTACATATATGAGGCGTTTGGGGTCGAGACATTGGGCCCTTAGGGACTGGGACCTCACCTCATTTTCAAAAACCTTTCAGAGCGCCTGGTTAATACGACGCGTGACCAAAATGCTAGCGTGTATCTGGCTCCACGCATAAGCATTGCCATTCAGCGTGGTAATGCCACCAGCATGCTGGGTATGCTGCCAACTGATAGTGGGCTTGAGCATTTGTATTGTCTTTGGACCTTCAATGGTCTATGGGCAGTCCAACTGTTTTTGTAGTGTTAGTTTTAGCTTGTATTTTGTTTAGTTAATAAAGGCACTTGCCCAACAATAATAATAAAAAAATTGTTACAATAACTAGATTAATTTAAATAACTATGACAGGACAATTAATTGTAATCAATGGTTGATCATTATCATCAGCCAAAAGGCGCCCACTGCTGAACATAGGCCTCTCTCCTTAACCTCTGCACTGAACGACATCCTGCCATCTGCATTCACTGGATGCCCGCGACTCTCACAATGTCGTCGGTCCATCTAGCGGGAGGCCTACCTACACGGGAGGTCTCCACTCAAAAACCTTTCTTCCCCATCGGTCATCATTTCTTCGAGCAATGTAACCTGATGGTTGATACCATTAACCATCACATTCAATGGTTGATATCATTGAATATTTCTGCTCATAAGAAATAAAACCACGAAAATGTAACGCGCTCAGTTTGGTGACTAAGGTCAACAATATTTATTGATTTCAAATCAAATAAATAAATATAAAATTTTGTTTTGGAGTCATTTGAAATTACGATGCACAGTTGCTTGTACCACCTCCTCTTTGTATTTTCTCTATGGGCGGTTTGATGCACCGTCGACCCGACGACGGTGGCGGTGGGGCCCGATATGCTAATGGTAGCGCCTGTTGGCACGACTATCACTGCCCGCCGTGCCTTGCGACCTATAACACCAATATTAGAAATGCGAAAGTTTTTGTTTCATTAAAAAAAAAACAAATCATTCATAGGACTGCACGTCAGAAGTGAAAACTTAAGTATTAATTCACCTATTCTACAAGAGATGGCGCTGTTTTAAAATACACGGTACAGCGTGACGATGACGCGAGTTCCATGATTTTTGTTTACTCAAAAAGTGCTCAATGCGCCTAAACAAGTTTTCAACGAAAAATACTGCGTACCCAAATATATAGAACAAGATATAATACATAGTAAGGAAGACAATCCATTAGTAAGAAGATCGGTATAAACCCACTCAGCTGCAATGTGCCTTAACTTGGTCATCGACAAGGATTTTTGTTTTAATGTAACTAGAATAGCTAATTTTACTATAGAAACAGTATATAGTCGGCGATTTATTAAGGTGAGCGCGCGCGCGCGAGTCTCCGTCTAACTTTGAGTTGCGTCTGGCTTTTGCTTTTTAGAGTGTAAAGCGAGGAGCATTATCGCACACTCACCTTGAAAAACACCGGCAAATGCGGTTTAAATAATAGTCGGAATAACCGGCTTAACCATAATTCCCGTGTAATATTAACAAAATGTAACATAGCTTATACTTCAGGCTAGATTAACACACGCAATTCTATGCCGCAGAATACAGTTTTTTGTAAAAGAGAGCGGATAAAACCACGAGTCTCAGCCAGTAATGCTATTATAGTTCCACGATAATGGGCTTTTAATTCCCTGGTGGAAATTGCAGCGCTTCAAGCAGACACGACCGTGCATAAAGCGGCTGCACCCACGCAGCGCCGCAATCCTTGAGAAATTACTTCCGTCCGAAGCACGATACTTATATACTACTGAGATAAATTTGGGTTTTATTTGAAAATTATAAATAGTACTTCCCTTAAAATGGTTTAACTTGGCTGTTGGCAAAGGTTGGCAGAGCATACTATTTATTACATCTTGAAGTCTACAAAATAAGACTAAAAATATTTGAAAAAAGATACGTAAATGCTGAATGAAAAAAGATGTAGGTACGTAAAAGTTGGTTCGTTTAATACCACTTTCATATACATAGTGAGCTATAGATATAGACGATAATGCGCTTTATTAATCTGCCATACGGCTTGTGATGAACTCGTCTGAAATATAATTTATGACGAACATTGACGTCATGTCTGGCTGGCTGCGGGTCGCGTGGAGTCGCGTCGGGCCGCGTGGTGTCGCGTCGGGTCGCGGCGTGTCGCGTCGGGTCGTTGCGTGCGTGTTGTCGCCCTAATGGTGCTTTAATTGAATTGTTAATGCGGCGTTCCTCGGCGCGCGACGGTTAACAACATTCGACTCGCGTTAAAAATTCACACCTCCAATTACGAGCCGATTCGTTCTCGACTACTTAAATGACACCTACATAATTTGTTCGCGGATTTAGTTAATTTCTCGAGGGAAATATCAACGGAGTGGTGTGAAATTTGCAAATAAAAATAATAAATCTTCGTGTACGGAGCCACCGCCGACGACCGCCGACCACCGGGCGCGGCGCACATCCCGCGAGGTGTTTTTAAGCTCCGCTGCTCTACGTAATCTGAGCCATTCCTGAATAAAGAATTGCGCTGCTTTATCATACGCTCCGAGACAAAGTTGCGGCCGTCGCGGGACTTCTATGAATATATGGAAACAGGTTCAGCGACAAAGTAAAATTACAATATAAATTGTTTGTGCATTGGGAGGGCGTAATGAAAATGGAAAAGGGTTTCCGTTATTTTGTTTTCCATCACTCTACAGGCCCTCGGGGCGCGTCCCGTCTGTTACAAAATGGAAAGTTTATTTATACGCCAAATTCGGTTTATGTATTGGTGAATGTTTAATTTATTTAAATTGGAAAAAAACATTTGTTCGTAATTAATTCATGGAATGAAATCAATCTGACCGATAAAAAGAAATAATGTGAAAGATTCTGATTATATTACGTAAAATTCGTTAAATAAAAAATAAAAAAAATATTGTTAAGCTATTACATGTATGGTTTTAATTAATTTTAGCAAGTATTTACTGAAAGTATGAAGATTGAAAAGTTAAAAAAAAAGTAATTATATAAAAAATAATGGATAGAACGAACAAATCCTTTTTTTTTCTTTTTCCATCGTTAGAAAGACTTCAAATAGTTACTGAAATCCTAACTAATATTTAATGAAGCGAAAGTAACTCTGTCTCTCTTTCTGGATGTTTGTTTGCTTTTCACTACTGAACGGCCAAGCCAATCTTAACAAAATTTGGCAGGAAGCATTTAGTATGCATCATAGGTTACTTTTTCCCCAAAACATACGGAAAAATGGAAGCGGCCAACACCGCGGGGTTCAACAAGTACTAAATAAATTTTGGTAATAACGTAAAGAAAAAATAAGAGGAAGGTGTTAATGTAGGAAAAAAAATGGCGTGTTGATATTTTTATTGTTATTTCATGTATCGGAGGGTAGAATAAACCGGTGGTCACGGCCTTACCAGTAGATTTATTTTTTTAACATTCTAGTAATAAATATAGCCTATGTTACTCAGAGATAATGTAGCATTCTAATAGTATAAGAATTTTTAAAATCAGTCCAGTAGTTTTTGAGTTAATTCGTTACAAACATCCAAAAATATAAATCATTTCTTTTTATAATATTAAGTGTAGAAAACATGGGGGCTTCAAAGGGTAAATAGAGTCCTCAAAGGAAAGCAACGTGTTGAAAATGCTTCGGGTATATTGTACTTAGGTGTCTACAGGCAGCGGTGACAATTTTTCATAAGTAATAGGCTTGTGTTTGACAGCCAACTCGCCAGGTGTTAAGCGATGATGCGGTCTGCGATGGAGCACGCTTGCTTAGAAAAAAACAGATTGAAGAAACCCAGATTGTAACTGTCGGGGAACACCCATTCAGGCAGCGCATTCCACAGACTAGCAGTTCGAACAGTAAAAGTGGAATCAAAGCGCTTTATACGGTACGGTACTTACCATCAGCTGGCCAACGCTTGTTATATTATATATATATATATATATTATATATTATAATGAGGAAACATTTGTATTTTTGTATGTTTGTAACGAATTAACTCAAAAACTTTACAACAGTTTACTTTCACAGTTTACTTTCGAGTTCAACCTATACCTGCAATAAATCCTTCTTGCTTGTATTTAATTTCAAAAAAGTACCACAGTAGAATATTGCTAAGAATATTTATAGCACGTCTATTAGAGACTACAATGAGAAAATTATTGCACATGAGAAGCATAATATTTCGTCTTCAGTGCCGCGCTCGCTGCTCGATCCCTTTTACGGCGGTTATTCACTCGAGAACTTTGAAGCGAAAAGCGAGATTCCTCAAAGGAACTCCGATTCCCCTCGTGTAAGCGCCTCTATTGCGTCGAGTTACGGTGCACGGCGCGTATGCATGTGTGCAATTGTGCATGTCAGCTTAGACATCTTCAAAGAAAATGTTTTAAACACACTCCTTCATACCTTGAACATGGTTTGTAAATAGTTTCACTGTCTTTTGAATAAAACTGCCTGGGTAAAGATACTGCATCATAATATAGAATTTTCGACATTACTATAGACATTTCTCATATCTCTAGGGTTACACGTAAAGGTATTTAAGCTAAATAGTGATCGAATTACTACTTTTACTATGGTACTAAACCCTGCAATCGCAAAAAAACTGATGTTCCATACATTCGCTGAGTGTAATGTAATTTTCTATGGAATAGCCGATTTATTCGCAATTCGCAGGGTTTATCTTATAGTAAAAGTTGTTGATGATAAGTACAAAGTTACAACTCTGTGACCTGTATTGAAGCCTATTGAAGCTCTGAAAGCAAAAACGCATTCGTTTTACAAGAAACCGTTAGTAGCGCAAGGCTTTGATCGCCTACTAGCTTGTTTAATGTGACCTAAATTATTTTTTAAGAACTGCCTGGGCTTGTTGTACATTAGCCATCAGCTCTTCTAGTAAAAGTATAGTTATAGTTATAACGTTATAGTTTTTATAACGTTAAGTCACACGCAAGTAGGAGGTATACCTCCTACTTGCATGTGACTTAACGTTATAAAAACTCATCCGTGAATACGAGAATGTACACACCATGACGATAAATATTTTCTTTTCCGCACTTGTCGGTAGAAGCATGAATGCTACAACAAACTGTGTTCGTAGGAACAAACTGTGTACGATTAGCCGGCAACGTGTAGATGTGTCCCGTAGGATTGCGGGACTATGAGACTACGGGGTTGCGGGATACGGGACCGCTGTGTTTACGTGTGTATGATTAATGCGCGGTGCACGGGTTAGGGCGCCGCCCCCACACCGCTAATAGTCCCAAGTTGCTGTGAACGGATATTAGTCGCATTAATAAGTTTGTGAATTTCGCAACAACCAGTAAACCAACATTTAGAAATATTAACGTAGATACAATCTACACAGATGCTTATTTCATTAACACACTACCCTGAAATATTAATGCTCAAACCGTTTTATTCCAATAAATTAGTGTATTATTTGGCAACTATCAATAAAAGTGCTGATAAAACTTCAAATGGCAGAAAAAATATTCATGAATCATAGCTAAGAACACTCTCGATTAAATCACATTTCAAACAAAGAAAACTAAATCAAAATCGGTTCAGCCGCTTGGTAGCTACGATGCTTAAGATAGACACAGATAGACACAGATATACACGTTAAACTTGTAACGCACCTCTTTTTGCATCGGGGGTTAAAATAATATTTAAATCAATCGGCGACGATATTGCGTAATAACAAACATATAAAATACTAGTCATCCGCCCCGGCTTCGCACGGGTGTAAGCTCGGCCTTCGGCCTCGCTACAAAATATAATATAGCCTGTCACCCCGGGATAGTGTAGCTTCCCAATAGTGAAAGAATTTTTCAAATCGGTTCAGTTGTTTCGGTGCCTATTCAATGCAAACAAACAATCAAATCTTTTCTCTGTATAATATTAGTATAGATTTAGATATAATCAATAGAGAACCTCTTTTTTGAAGTCAGTTGAAAATAGAGTAGTGAGGTGAAATGGTAGAGGTCATCTGGGCTAGCTGTTAACGCTCAGTGCTCCGTTAAAGAAAATGCGTTACAGGTATAATCATGTCGTAGAACGGAATGCATTCTTTGCATTTTAATGGAAAGTGCAGAACAGTTCCACTTAAAGGGATCATAAAAAGGCTTTTAATGGCGGCTCTTTAAAGGTTATCTTCTAAGCAAGAACAGTAATTTTATAACATTTTTTTATCAAGAACGCAAAATCAACAACGAGTCAAATTAAACAAAAACAAAACACCCAAACGAACGCAAACAAAAACCATTATTATAAAACATTTCTATGAATGCTTTTTGATTGAGTTTACTTTTAATTTAATATATTGATGTTTACCTATAGTAATCGTTGTGAAGAGAAGTAAAGGGCGTAAAGTAAAGCGTGTAAACGTGATTACGACGTGACTCCGGCAGCATTGAATTTTTGATTAAAAACAAAATATCCAAATTAAAAGATTTTCTTGAATATGATCGACTATGAGTTCATTACTGTCGTAGAATTTCTGTCCTTTGTCTATGACATAATTTTCACAAATGAATATACATAAAAGCTACAGCTTGTCCATGTATGTACCTACTTTAAACTTTGTTTCGCGGCAATTAGGCACTGACGCATTTACGTTATTAACCGACTTCAAAAAGGAGGTTCTCAATTCGGCTGTATGTTTTTTTTTACGATTGTTACCTCAGAACTCCGTCATTTATAGACAGATTTGGTAAAAGACTTTTTCTTTTAGTAGTTTGGTTTTTAAATAAAAATAACTGAAAAAAATATGTCATCCAGGTAAAAGAAATTACTTATTAACAAATATTCAAATCGTTTTTTTTTTCAATTGTTTTATTTTTATTTGTTCTTCAAACTTCGCCTCAGCCCACATTCTTCACCCTCGTCGATAAAATGTATTTCACCTGCCACGATACTTACTAATGACGAGTGTAGTAGTCGATCACGAGTGAATCGGTTTATTCTAAGCAAGCGTGCTGCATTGTAGACCGCATCATCGCTTATCCAGGCGAGTGCTTGCGTGAATAAGCTGAAATAAATAAATCCAGGGTTCATGCGTATACAAAAGTTAGAAGTGAGGGTTGAGGCTGGCGCTGTCTAGTTATGAGTTCTCGGCAACTCTGTTACTTGGACCGTGTGTTGCCAATTACCGCGGCTGCCTGCAGGCTATAACATGCCACAAGTCGTGTAGTTGCTATGTTTGCAGCGGTTGTGCTACATTAAAGATACGTAGCTGCTATACAGACGCCAGGGTTTTGTTATACCTGAAAACTACACTGAGAAAAATTTCCTGGACCGCCATACTTATTTTAAGTAGCAAAACAGGACACTATTACGCTTATAGCCGGCACCATGCTGTGTACGTAGCTTTCTTTATGTAGCCGGCATACTTGTGTTAAGCTACGTAATTTACCTGACTTTAATACTTACATAAGTAGCTGTCAGTACGTACCAGGTACGTGTCGCATAGGTACCGTACTGGCTCGGGTCTAGTAAAAGCATGGGGCATCCTACGTATGTAAATATGTCGCATAGGTGCCTTACTGGTTCGGGTCTAGTAAAAGCATGGTGCATCCTACGTATGAAGATATGTCAGATAGGTACCGTACTGGCTCGGGTCTAGTAAAAGCATGGTGCATCCTACGTATGTAGATATGTTGCATAGGTGCCTTAATGGCTCGGGTCTAGTTAAATCATGGTGCATCCTACGTATGTCGATATGTCGCATAGGTACCGTACTGTTTCGGGTCTAATAAAATCATAGTGCATCCTACGTATGTAGATATGTCGCATAGGTGCCTTACTGGATCGGGTCCAGTAAAAGCATGGTGCATCCTACGTATGTAGATATGTCGGATAGGTGCCTTACTGGCTCGGGTATAATAAAAGCATGGTGCATCCTAGCAATTATTCTAGCTTTTTTACTGTAGTGCACATATTTTATGATGACTACAGTGACAGAGCAAGAATATTCGCCAGGACGCACCATGCTTTTACTAGACACGAGCCAGTATGGAACCTGTGAAAAATGTTTACATACGTAGGATGCACCATAAATAGTTCACTATACCTGAACTGTACAGTATATGTTTGTTAATAAGTAGGACAAACAATACAAATATATAATACTAGTCTAACAGCTATTCATATACCTAACTGTACTTAAAACATCTATTCAAAAAATAACTTATGTACGAGGCATTTGCATCAGCTAGTGGATTTTGAAGATAAAATAATACAAATTATTAAAATTTCCATTTATTATATAAAAGTTCTCTTTACCCTTATCACCATTATCACACACTTCCGAGAGAAAGTTATTTATGCTGGACTCAACTCGGCACTGGCGTTTTTCATGTCCAAACTTGCGGCAATAAGTACACTGCGAACGTGGTCTTCTTCCTGCGGTGTCCGCGGAGGTGGTACCTGTGGTACCTGATGTGGTTGGTGCAGGAGCAACCGTGGCAGCTGAGTCGATGGTGGCGGGAGCGGCAACAGCGGCGGGTCGAGGTGCGGGCAGCCCGCGAGCTCCCGCGACGATGCTGGTGCCGGCGGGTTGTTGAGCCGGTTGACGCATTCGACTCGCGCTGACAGTTTATGAGGAGTGGGCGGCGAACATTTGCGAAAGTGGCATTTGTCTTGCTTTATCAGTTGCGTCATCAATTTGCCACGCCCTGCGCAGCAGCATGTCGAATGTTCCTACCTCGTCACGGCGCAACCTTTCCCGGATTTTGTTATTAAGGAAACCATACACAATGTCGATCTGCACTTTCTTGCTGAGGTCGCCGGCTGGTATTCGCGCTAATAGGGCACGAGCTACGGCGATGAAGCGTTCGGTGCGTTCACCTTGATCTTGGCGGCGTTTGAATAGCTCGACGTAAATTCTGTGTGGCGGTTGCCGGTCTCCAAAGGCACCTATTAAGGCCGTTACAGCGTCACTCCAAGTTTTGACAGAAGTCTTCATCCCCAGCCACCAGACGGCAGCTTGGTCCGTGAGAAGTAAGCTCAGTCCGCGCACTGAATTCTCATCGAATACGGCACAGCATTTCTTGTATGCATTTGCTGCATCGATGAAAGCGTCGAGAGAATATCCGGGGAGCAGAGCGACGAGTACCGTAGTCAAAGTGCTAGTCCGCGTCACTGATTCGAACAGCGACCTCAAGGCCTCGTCATTCATCAGAGAAGGTCCCAGGGAAACAGTTTATTAGTTCACTAAGACACAAAATAGTAAAAAAGTCCGTAGGTTACAATTGACAGCGCGCGCGCGTACAACCGTGTTGATCGAGAGCACGGAACACTATATCGAGAGATGATCCGGCGACGACTAAAGCATAAAGCATGCGCGGTAGAGGACGCAACGGCGCACTGTAAAAGGGACACCCAGCGAGAAACGCGCGTAGGTGCGAGCGAGATGGTTGTATGCGCTTACTTAAGAAAACGCACAGGATTACGGCCGCGTGAGGCACATAACATACACACACACACACGCACACGTCCAACTACCTCACCCCTCTGTTTTCGTCGGTAGTTAAAAAGGCGCGAAACATGTTTGAACACGTGCTGACTTCTATAATGGTACAGCATACTTACAAGTAGCCAGCCTACTTATAAGTAGCCAGCCTACTTATAAGTAGCCAGCCTACTTATAAGTAGCCAGCCTACTTATAAGTAGCCAGCCTACTTATAAGTAGCCAGCCTACTTATAAGTAGCCAGCTTACTTATTTTACGTAACCTAGCTACTTACAAAAGTAGCTTGGTTACGACACGTGCCGACTTCTATAATGGTACAGCAACTTACAAGTAGCCAGCCTACTTATTTTACATAACCTAGCTACTTACAAAAGTAGCTTGGTTACGACACGTGCCGACTTCTATAATGGTACAGCATACTTACAAGTAGCCAGCCTACTTATTTTACATAACCTAGCTACTTATAAAAGTAGCTTAGTTACGACACGTGCCGACTTCTATAATGGTACAGCATACTTACAAGTAGCCAGCCTACTTATTTTACATAACCTAGCTACTTACAAAAGTAGCTTGGTTACGTAAAACGCGTTTATATAGGAGCTTCCAGATTATTCGCGACACAACACGCATCACAGAGTAACTACAGACTATGTACCTATAAACTGAAAACACACATCGTGCAACACAACAACGTGGTCTGCAACATTTCTCATACTTTTATTTATTATTTATTTTATATCAAATATTTCAATGGTTTTCGACTTTATAGTGCCCGTGACGTGATTTGGAAGTGTCAAGCAGTGATTATACTTATCTCATTACCATAAACAGTGTTTGGCCTGTCACGTGTAGGTATTTACCTCCTCCTAACCCACACAACTCCTTCATTACCGCATCAATAAATAAGTTATCAATTAACCCTATACTATACTACTTCTATTAACTTCCTTATGTATAATGCTAGAACCCTAAAATTTCAATGTCCAAGAAAGCATAAGAGATACTTATTTCGAATTACATTCTATTTGAACCTGTAGTTTAGGAACTACCTATTAAAATTGCAGTTAAAGTTCAGCTGTCAAATCAGCTGTTCTATAGAAAAATGTCATTCACCATCTACAAAATGTACGGAACAGCTATTGTTTTTTTAAACCGCTTAAGCCCTTAAGAGGATGCTAGTTAGTTAATTATAAATCCTGTATAGATACAGTACAGTTACAAGTTTTTCTATTCATACGTAGGTTGCATGGTGTTTTTTTACGTATAATGTTGCGGCATATCTTCATAAATATATTTCGTATAGCCACGGATATCATGTGTCGGGAGACATTAAAAAAGTAGGAGACGTAAGTGTAAAGTACGTAATTATGAAATCCGATCAAGTAAGTGTAATGTTGTTGCCTACTTACGTACGTATTTCCGGCATGACTACTTAATGTAATGGTAGAACATACTTTTTAAGTATGTGACTACATTATAAGTACAAATTTACAACGTCCTTATGGAACATGGTGTTGCTCCTAAACGCAACAGTATGTTGCACCATTACTAAGTATGCGGCACCATTGATACGTAGGCTACACCCAGGGTAAGTAGTAAATTACAAGCTCCTTGCGTAAGTAGTTCATTTAAGTAGCTTTTTCTTCTCAGTGTACTTAACTGCTACATAGAAGCCAGGGTTTTGATACATTAAAGCTACGTAGCTGCTACGCAGAAGCCAGGGTTTTGCTACGTGAAAGCTACGTAGCTGCTACGCAGAATCTAGGGTTTTGTTACATGAAAGCTGCGTGGCTGCTGCTGTTGTTTGCCCTGAACAGTGATCTCACACCCCCTATATCTTTACAACCCTCATCATTATGATTCTCATGATTTTGTTCATTTTCAAACTGAAAATTGTATTTGTATTTGCTCACAAGGTTTCATGAAGTACGGATTAACGAAATTAACAAAAATAGACCTAATAATGATCATTTTAAAACACCGAATTTAAAATAAGTTAATACGCAATTTCGTTTACCTGGATGACATATTTTTTCCAGTTATTTTGAATTAAAAACCAAATTACTGATCAGCTTTTGATGAAATTTCTATGGGGCTCATCTGGAAAAATATCATTTCAAATAAAAATAAAAACATTTTCCAAATCAATTTATAAATGACGGAGTTCTAAGGGAAAGAACAAAAAATTGGCTATCGGACAGTTCAAAAATATTAGAGAAAAACCTAAATAAGTGTAATATGTGACCTACCTATGCTGAAGAAATTATTTAAATAGTCTAATATAGTTCTGAGATAGCGCTTAAAATTTGTGGTTGGATTAGGAAGGGATGCTCTGTCCCTTCCCCGCAAAGTGAGTGTCAGTATAGACTTACCAGTGACGTCATTAGAAAGTATAGTGTACTCTCTGTCTAGCAAGATATAAAAGTGCTTATAATACAATAACTGGCCAAGAGCGTCTCGAGACACGCACATGGTAGGGTTCCGTAACTAAAGCCATATAATTGTAGTCATAGTTCTGAAGTTGATAGTTATAGAAAAATTCTAACGAACGAAGCTCTCTGGCCAAATTTCAGAGATGAATCATCCCGACATAGAATATGCTTTTTATGGTTTAACCACAGGGAAAACTGATTGAGAAATATTCTTGGTTAAGATCATTTTACAAAAAGGTCAATGACCTTTGAATTTGTTGCAGTTATCGCTGTTACTCAAAAAGTCATAAACAGATAATGTTCGAAATATTTTTGAATGAAGGTTTTAAATATGACCTATCCGTATTGTAAGTTACTAGTTTCTATGTCTTATAGTTTAGAAATGCGAGGGGTACCAACGTTTTGCCACTTTGGCGGGCCATATTTCGCATAGGGTAGACTTTATAAAAAGTGATGTATGAAATTTTACATTTATTTTAAAAGACCTTTTCAAAGAGGTGCAGTGACAAATAAAACTATCCCCATTTCACATGTACCAGAGCCACCCCTAAAATGCAACATTATATATTTTTAAAATTGACATCTATATTACAACTGGCAATTTGCAAAGATTCATGCACTTATCTTAAAAATTATAGAAGTTACAAGGTTCTAAAAAAATCGTATGGACGAACAGACGGACAGAACGTATTTATAAAGGTTCATTGTCGAGCTATGGAACCCTAAAAAACGGTCTAGGAACAGCTTAAAAAACGGAAAAATACTAAATAGTTTCTTATGTGGGCAAATAGTTAGTTACTCGAAAGAAAAAATGGACTGGAAATCCCTACACCTCTTATTTTAGATAATGATTCAAATCTTATACTAAGAGCTCGAACAAAGCAATTATGAAATGTTTCACTTTCCATTTAGCTTTTAATTACCAGATTAAAATAAACGATATCGGGGAATTGCTATCCGGCCGGTACTGGCGTCACAATGCTTTTAATTATTTGTAACCGGCTCCGGCCGCCGGCCGGCCGCTGGCGCTGTTAATACATTCTCATTCGAAGATATTATGTTTTGTTTCCACTCGCTGTAGATAGCTGCTGGTTTGCCGGACAAACTCGCTGCGCCTACCCGTCTCGCCTGCCTGCGCCACCAGCCTCCGCTTGCATTCCAATCGCAAGCCTTTTCTCTACACAGACGACTCGAATATCTAAAATAGAGCAATCGATGTGGGTGGAAGTCGCATCGCATATTGAATTTTTTCATACCCGCCAGCCAACTCCGACGGCGAAAGAAAAACGACCACCTGCCGCCGATCAGCTCAATAAGTGAGCTTTTTAATTTGGAATCTATCTGTGGCGCCGGCTGCGGCGGACGTCGCGGAGATTAGATCGTTAAGGCTGGGAAGTTATCCCGCGGCGCCGTTTATCCGGCCGATAATATCATATTAGGATCAAAGAAAGAAACGCTCGCGAAAGCAGAAAAATTCTGTGAGACATAAAGCGCGGAGCGGGGCCGGGTGCGGCGGCAATAAACCGCCGGCACCGCGTTCCACGCTCCACCAGTCTCTCTAGTAAAAGGAAAACTCTCTCGTATAATAATTTACGGAGTAATGCAAAACCCCAAGATTTTATATCTTGGAATCCGGCCAGAGTCAGAGGAAGAGAAATTAACGAACGGTGTCTAGCTATATCAGTTAACCTCGCGTACTACGACGCACGATCCGATAGAACTGAGTTGAAAGTGTTCGGAATTAAATTCCGGAGCACTCAGCGCGATAGGCAGTTCGAAGTTTGGCGTGGAAAGAAATAGTTTTATTGGAACTCTGAGGAACGTGCTCGCCGGAATCACTCACTGGACGTGGTCGGAGGCCGAGCGACTTCATTACAACTCGAGAGCCCTGCGGGCGGAGTCTATTATTCCTGCCATGCGAGCTTGGACCTTTTCCGCTTAGGAGTTTTATTTAATTTCATCCCCTATCAATGGTTTTTATTGGTTGAATCGGGTTAGAAGTTAACGTGATTGCGCACTAAACGAAAAAAATTCTCACTTCAGTGATTGCGCATGTTAACGACCCATTATTATTTTTACACGCTTTATATTACTTTCATTTAAATCTAACTAGCTGTACCCGCGACTACGTCCGCGATTTAATCAGAAAAAAATAACCTATGTCCGTCCTCATGATACATACTATTACCTCGCAAAATTTTATCGAGATCAGTTAAGCCGTTAAGCCGCGATTATGTAGCAAACAGACAGACACAGTGTTACTTTAGAATATTAGTGTGGATTATCTGACTAACTAAGAACAACGAAATTCAATTTTGGAAGTAAATTTTATTTTAACCTCCTAATTGTCATATCGATTTGTAATCTTCAATGGTGAATCACACTGGCAGAACCATCTAGCGGGAAAGTCGCCGAATATCGCATGAGCCAAGTGGCGCGGTGTCGAACCCCTCTCCCGTCTCTACTCACCTCTCCGTATGCGCACGTGGGTATTATTCACTATTTAACGAGCCTTTTACGCAGGTAGCATCGCCGCGAAATTGTTGCAGCGAAACCACTACTCGTTGAAATATGAACCTTATATAATGTTCCTGACAGCAGAGTTTTAAATACGCTTGGGAGAAACGCCAAACGGGTCGAGTCGAGAGGCGCCTCCGTTCAAAGTTTGCTGTTTAAATTACTACTATATGTTACACGATTATAAGATTTACATTTAAACTAGTATCGGTTTCACTGTTACGGTTTTGCGGCAGAGGTGTGCTACCGGCGTTATTAAGCTTCACTATCACTACATAGTATAAAACAAAGTCGCTTCCCTCTGTCTGTCCCTATATATGCTTAGAACTTTAAAACTGCGCAACGGATTTTGATGAGGTTTTCACTATCAGTTAGAAAAAAATTCACGGAAGGTTTATATATATATATATATATATATATAATAAAACATATACCCGTGCGAAGCCGGAGCGGGTCACTAGTGTTTTAATAATTCTGGATAGGTTGCTTTCCCTTGACGATGTATCAACGCTGTCAGTGAGTGCTTATTGGTAACATTCATGCCAAGCAGCATAGTTTTTTAAACACAAAAATAGAATAAACATAAAATCTATCAGCTTTCTGAATGCAAATGCATTTCATGTACCCGACGCGAGTAGGTAGTTATTGGGCACGCTGTACCACTTGGTCGCTGTTACAAATTCAGGTCGTATGCTCGAGGGATATCGACTGCGTTGCTCCACCTTCAGCTATCGCTTCAGGTGGAGTTCAACGCGGTCGATATCCCTCGAGCATACAACCTGAAGTTGTAACAGCGGGCCAAGTGGTACAGCGTGCCCAATCACAATGTAAAATTGAGTCAAGATAGACATTTAGATAATTATATCACTCACCTAGTCGATGGTGTAATTTATAACTTCACATTTGAATACAAAGTCACTTTCACACCACTTACTACTCTTTATAGCGATGGTGAGATATAATAACGTAACATAATGTGTATGAAAAATTGTGAATAAGAAAGAAAACTAGATAAAGTTATAATTTTATAGGTACTGTTCAGATCAGAATAGATTTATTGTACCTAAGTGGTTTGCTATTACTTCTCAAAGTCTCTGCGTACTGATTTTCATCGGCAGAGATAACACAGGAGTATCAGGAAATGTGCACCAATTTCAGTGTGCGTACTAATGATCATCCCCACAAGAAATTGGTACAAGTTCTGCAAAAGTGACTGCGTACTAATTTTCATCCCCAGTCGCTAGATAGCAGTAATTTCCACTCCACATACTACATAGAAAATGTGCTCGATTTCAGTGTGCGTACCTATGATCGTCCCCACAAGAAATTGGCACATGTTCTGTAATAATGACTGCGTACTAATTTTCATCTGCAGTCAGGAAGTAAATAGCGAAACCAAGGTAACTTTAAACTCTAAACTTGAAGCTAAACGATATATACCCACTAAAATTAACACCATCAATTAAATTTAATTATTTATGTCACCATCGCATAGCACTACACAAGTTCACAGTAGAAAAATAACTAAAATGTAGCTAACGTGATATGTGTGTGTATACGCGGAGACATTAAGTAGTTGACATAGACATATAGTACAGGAGCCCGAAGCTATTCAAATAACAATAAAGGTTACCGGTTATCTATGTGAAATTGGTCTAAATAACACCATTTTAAATATTGAAATCCAAGTCTCAAAGATCGTAAACCCGCCGTAACCATATACAGTGATAAAACAAAGATCTCAAAATGTGTTAATTATTTAATTTTCGAAGTCTTTGTTCAATTACCATAAGAAAGAGTAAGACTTTGGAAAGTTGTTATATACAGACATTAATATCATTTGAAGTCAGGGTATAAATTATTATTTAATCATTTACATTTAAGAGTACCAGTTCAAACTGAAACAGCTGACATTGCGGATTATGATTTGTAAGATTTGGGTTTTAGTATCTACTATGATGTAATTTAAACCAATTTCACAAAGATAACCTACTAACCTTTATTGTTATTTGAATGGCTGCGGGCTCCTGTACTAATATAACTTTATGCTTTATCTGCAAGTTTTATTACATATTCTGTGCCTTAGCAAGTAGTGGGAACGTTGTAAATTGATATTACTTGACCTCATTTCTGAATTAGGGTTCACCTATTATTTTTGTGATTTTTGAAAACGATTTTGCAAATTAAGAAAATATTAGAAGGATGGATTTGCATGAATTTTCGCTTATCTAACAAAATTCATCTAATGTATATTTTGTTTTAATTTTTCACATCTACCTATATTTCATAAGTACTAAATTAAGAGGTACCAATTACATTGTTATTGAGAAATAAAAGACAAGTAGACATACAAGATTTATAGAAAGTCTCGCTGGGATACAATCCGGGTACTATGGGTATCATTTGTTTATGATTCCTGACTTAATAGTCTAAATAATCGAGAAAATCGTGAGCGAAACCGCGGGCGAAACTAGTTAATAGGTTATATTAAGCAGGTGTTGCAGTGACGTCAATTCCTACCTTTAAATGTGTGTGCTGTATGCACGTCAGCATTTTCATGTAAAACTAATACGTAAATACTATGTGTTTTACAACACGTGGGAATGCCTAAGTCATCAATTTTCCTACCTAAAGCCTCGTAAATGCGGAAGTCTACAATTTCAAATCGATGCATGTATGATTATGATGTAAGTAATTAATTGCTTTTAAATTAGTAGTCATTGATTTGTTATTCTTGTCATATAATATGTGACTTAAGCTCTTTTGTTAAATTATATCATTTTATACGATTTTACGTATAAAACTCGAACCTGAAGGAATTGTTTCATACTGAATTCTGTCTTCGACGTGGACGTCAGCAACTTCAGCTTCACCAGCATCTTGAGCATCTTCATCATCATCAGAAGTACCCTGAGTGACCTCGAGTGAATTTAAATTCATCATGTAAGTGAGTAACTTACCTTACTCTTAATTTTTGATATAATTGTGTTGTCTTGAGTAAGCTGATTGTGATGTGGTAAATATCACACGTACTATTAATATTTAGTACTTACATAATGTTTCAGTCATTTACATGAGTTTCAGTACTTTTAATTTATCATGAATTGAATAACTGCGCTCGACGCTTGTCATGTTTGACCCCATATATTTCATGTTAGTAGTAATTATAAAGTTTGTAATCAAAGTTTTTTTTTCAGGTCTGACTCAGAATCAGAAGCAGTACCCATCATCATCCCAGCAGCGCAGAAAAACAAGAGAGGAAAGAAATCTGCAGAAACAACTGCCAGTATCGGGAAGAAAAGAAAAGGAGACAAAATTACTCAGAGGTATTTTTCTTTTGTTAGATACTTATTTATTTTAATTTTAAATACTTACATTAAGTTTTTATTTGTACTGTCTTTATTTTATTACTAGCCGGCAGCCCCGGCTTCGCACGGGTCTAGCTCGGCTTTAGGCCTCGCTACAAAATATAATATGCTCTATGTCACCCGGAGATAGTGTAGCTCCCCAACAGTGAAAGAATTTATAAAATCGGTTCAGTAGTTTCGAAGCTTTTTTCAATGCAAACAAACAATCAAATCTTTCCTCTTTATAATATTAGTATAGATTTATTATGTCAGTATAAACAAGTGACAAGTAGTAATTCTTTAACTTTGTGATTTATTGTAGGTATGGTGGTAACCTTATAAACTATGGGTTTACTTGTTTAGAGTTATAACATCCATTAAAATTTTATTAATTGTTACAGCCTACGTGGAAAATCCCAACGCACGGACATTTTCGGACTAGAAGAAGCCCTCGAAGAGACACCACAACCCAAAAAATCAACCATCACCACCAGCAGCTTCGTCAACCGCGTGGCTAACGGCTCACAGCGACGAGTCGCAGACATTAAGGGTGATTATTTCATAGACCTAAAAATTTATGACTCTGAAGATGCTGATTCCACTGCTCCAGAGGAGCGGTGGAAAAAAGCATTGGTAAGAGCCAAACTCAAAATTGAACCAGACTCGTCGCAGTGGAGTAAGCTCCAGAGCTTTGTGAGGGACGCTCACAAGCTTTTTGAAGCTTGTGATCCAACATTTTATTCAGATAGTGTTTATTTCAAGGACAAGTAGTAGGATTGATTTGGAGTGTCCTATAATAAGAAAGGTCTATCATTTTGTCATTAAATATATTTTTATGTTGTGTTCTTTTTGTCACTAGATTTTACGCGGTATAATTAAGTATACTAGAAATAATTTGTGTTTTCGAATAATTTAGATAGCTTTAGGTGGCCTTATTATTAAGAAAATAAATATTATAAAACAATATACTAGTATTGAATATAATTTCCACCTTTTAGGGAGTAAATAAATTTGAAATACCATATTGCAAAAAATAATTATAATGGTTGTCATACACTGAGCTATAATAATATTCAAATATAACATACTTTCCGCACAATCTTTCTTATATTTTCTATTGAGGTATACTAACAGACAAGATAATTAATATTTAGATTTTTACACTTCTGAATATTTTGAACTAAAAATATAAAATATACATTATAGCTCAGTGTGTTATGTGCTTAATAGACGTTGCGAATAAGGCATGGTCGACTAATTTCAACTTCATTTACTTTTTACAATTGAGTGAACTTCAAACTAGATTTTATTCCTGTCGCAAATCATTTAGATACGTATAACTAGCACTAATAATAATTAAATAAACGGTTAACATACTAAATTACTTGTATTGAACAAAGTTTCTATAGGATATTGGGAAGTTTCTATAGGGAATTGTTAGAAATTTAAAATGCCATTCTGCAAAACGTGTAACGTTGACGTTGAAAAAAAATGTTGGTTAGGTCATACACGTAGTACTAAACATAAGAACCGTACATTTTTACCGATGTGTGATGGTATAGACATTATTGAGTCAGCATTTCGCAATCGCATAGCGAGTTATAGAGTCAAAGTATCAGATGATAAGGAAGGAATTTGTGTACCCACTTTCTTTAATGCTATTCGCACAAAGATTAATTTGCTTCTTGATCAATCACTTCAAACTCACACTTGCATTAAAGTGAATTTTGAATTGTTTTCTATGTTTCTTATGTTTAAAAATGATACACAGGAAATTAAATCTTTTTCAACCCCTAATTTTACACTTCATCTAAACTATGATTTCAATAACTTGTACACAAACATTTTAAACAGTATCATGAAAAAAATAGAAGAATTCCAAGAGAGAGACAGTGGGTGGACATTTTTAAACAATTGTCATCTGGAAATAAATATTTGTAAATATGAACCACTGCGAGGTTCAAACTTCATAAATTTACCAAAATTCATACAAAACAAAAAAGCGTGTTTAAACATTAAAAATAACGATGATTACTGTTTTTTGTGGTGTGTTATCGCTGCGCTTTACCCCGCAACCGAACACCCAGACCGGGTTACTTCGTATCCTTGTTTTCAAGACAAACTAAATATCAAAGATTTATCATTCCCTATGACTTTATCAGATATTTCTGTTTTTGAAAAAAATAATCCTGACTTGAGTATCTACGTTTATGGTTTAAGAGATAGTAAAGTTATAACCGGGCCTTTGTATAAATCAGAATCTAACAGTTACAAACACCGAATTCATCTATTGTTCCTTGAAAATAACACGTCGTCACATTTTTGTTTAGTAAAAGATTTACCTCGTCTGGTGAGAAATCAATTAACAAGACATCATGGAAAGTTACATTGTTGCGAAAATTGTTTATTATTCTTTTCTTCAAATGAAGAGCTCGACCATCATGTTTGTGGGGGTATCGTTACTATTTTACCTGAAAAGGGGTCAGTAATACAGTTTAAAAACTATAATCGCAAGCAAGATGTTCCATTCGTCATTTACGCTGACTTTGAAACAATGTTACGTCCTGTACAAGGTTGTGAACTTGATCCCAAAATATCCAGCACATCTGATCGACATCATCACGTACCTGTCGCTTTTGCATATAATATTGTTTGCGTGCTCGATGAATCATATAACCGGTTCGTAAGCTATCGCGGGGAAGATTGTGTTACAAAATTCATAACTTCACTACTTGATGACGTACATAAAATTCATAAGATCCTTGGCAAAAAGACTCCAATAATATTTAACCAGCATGATGAAAAAGTATTTAATGAATCGATTCGTTGTCACATTTGTGGGCATTTAACGTGGGGTTGCAAAGTTCGCGATCATTGTCATTTAACTGGAAAATTCCGGGGTGCTGCACATGAGATGTGTAATCTAAATTACAAGCTACCAAAATTTATCCCAATTTTTTTTCATAACTTGTCCGGTTATGATTGTCACTTATTTATAAAAGAATTAGGAGAATTACCGGGTTCAATTAAAGTCATACCAAAGACAAAAGAAAATTATATTTCTTTTACTAAATATGTGGAAGTTGCCCTAGATGAATACCTGCAGCTACGTTTCGTAGATTCGTTCAAATTTTTGAGCACAAGTCTAGACAAGCTATCTCAAACACTAAACTGCAACGATTTAGTGCATATGCATAGACATTTTCCGGACAAAAGCCAATTCGAGTTACTGACTCGGAAAGGGGTTTACCCTTATGAGTATATGACGAAATGGGAATGCTATACGGAACCAGCTTTACCCCCACGGGAAAAGTTTTATAGTTCTTTAAACGATACAAATATATCTGACGCTGATTACTACCATGCCCAGCTAGTTTGGTCGCAGTTCAACATCGAGAATTTAGGTCAATACACAGACTTATATGTTAAAACAGATGTTTTACTATTGACAGACACTTTTGAAAAGTTTCGTAGGACAAGTAAGATGCATTATCAGTTAGATCCAGCCGCCTACTTGACTCTCCCTTCTCTATCATTCGATAGTTTTTTATTAGGTTCTTCCGTCCAGTTAGAGCTAATCAATGACTTAGCAATATTACGTATGATACAAAAAGGAATTCGCGGAGGTGTGTGTATGTGTACGCACCGCTATGCAAAATCTAACAACAAATATATGTCTAACTATGACCCAAATCAAGAGGATTCATTTTTAGTATATCTCGATTGTAATAATCTGTATGGGTACAGCATGTGTCAGTCACTTCCGCTGTCAAACTTTAGGTTTTTAAGCCAACAAGAAATCAATACTTTGGATGTAATGAAAGTATTAGACAATGCTGATGAAGGTTACATTTTGGAAGTAGATTTGGCATATCCGGATATCTTGCATTTATCGCATAACGATTTGCCGTTCTGTGGGGAAAAATGTATACCCCCACACGGAAAATGTATGAAACTCGTTCCAAATTTGTACAACAAGTACGAGTACGTAATTCATTATGTCAATCTTAAGAAATGCCTAGAACACGGTCTGGAATTGCGGAAAATACATCGAGTGATCGCATTCAATCAAAGTTCTTATCTGAAAAGATACATTGAGGTTAACACAGTACTTCGTCAAAAAGCTGAATCCGTGTTTGAACAAGATTTTTTCAAACTTTTAAATAATAGTGTTTTTGGTAAATCTTTTGAAAACACAGAATCAAGAGTCAAAGTGCATCTTGTAAATCAATGGAACGATAAAAACAATGTTACTAAAAAAAGAACAAGCGCTGATAAATTGGTTAGTAGTCCATACTTTCATAGTGCATCAGTTTTTTCTGATAATTTAGTAGCAGTTCAAATGAAATCTGATCGAGTAATTCTTGATAAACCAATTTACATTGGATTTTCAGTCTTGGAATTGTCTAAAGCACACATGTACAACTTCCACTATAATGTCATCAAACCAGTGTACAATGATTGTGTTCAATTATGCTACACAGACACCGACAGTTTTATATACTTCATAAAGACACCCGATTTTTATAAAGACATGAAAGACTCGTTCTTGAATTATTTTGACACAAGTAATTACGAACGTAAAAATCAATACAATTTACCGTTAATGAACAAAAAAATACCTGGTTTGTTTAAGGATGAAATGGGTGGGAGTATAATAACTGACTTTGTTGGGTTGCGGTCGAAATTATATTGCGTTAAAACTGAAAAACGTACAATAAAAAAAGCTAAAGGAGTAAAGACATGCGTGATTCGTAATTTTGACTTATCAGATTATCAAAACGTGAATTTTAATGAAAGCATTGTACGTAAAAAGAACTTATTGTTTAAATCGATAAAGCACCGAATATTTACTAAACAAGTAAATAAAATTGTTCTCTCCGGAAACGATGATAAGAGACGTGTTTCTAGTAATAGAATATCTACCCTGGCTTGGGGTAGTACTTATATTTTAAAGTCGTGATTAAGTATGTTTTAATTATGACCTAAGTATTAGTAAATAAGTACCTTATTATTGTATCCTTCAATGATAATAGAATATGATGTACTTACTTAGTACTTATAGTTTGTAATGTTTGTTAAGATTAGTTTGTAATTTAGTATGATAGACGATAGAAATAAATGATGTCATGTAATTTTGACTTTTACTAACTCTACTTCCTTAACCAATCATACCAACTTTCCTAAGTAGGTAGGACATCAATTTTAGTAGGTGAATGTGAGGTCTATATAAAATGAGCAACAAGTTGAAACAAGTTTGATTGACAGAGATAAAATAGATAACCATTGTCGTAATTTAATAGGTAGGTATTATAGTTACGCTGCCTGGGTTGATATTTGATACGTAGTGAGGGAGCCGACAAGTTATATCCTGCTCTTTTCGATTGATGTCAGCATTATTTGTGTTAATTGCTATTGTAGTTTTGCACATTCATTAATTATAATCTAGACTGCAGGCAGGTCGCATGCAAAAATATTTTTTACAACTCGCTAAATAAATATTTAGTATTGATTTGCGTTCAACACTTGATTCTATAAAGGTGAGCGTTTTGTTTGATTTGGATAAATTTATTAATGTTCTTTAATGTCACTTATGGTGCATTTCTCTTATTTATCTCTATTTTTTTTTCAGATCAACATGTCAACTGTAAATGATGATTACTATTCCATGCCTTGCGCACAGGATCCATTAGCAGGCTGGGACTCGTTTGAGGCAGAACAGCGAACCAAACGCAAGCTCGAACTAGCTGAAGCTAAACTCGCTAAAGTTGAGGCTACTAAGAAGAAAAAAATGATGAAAAAAAGTAAGAAAGAGACGCTTTCTTATGTTATCAATAAATCTTCAGAGAGAGGATATAAAATGCTAAAAATTCAAGTATACGATTTCAACGAAGGGGAAAATACCTACAGTGAATCGGTAAGAGTGCAATACATCGTGACTCATCCAATAGATGAAGTGTTAGACTCAGTTCAAAGTGTTGTTAATAAAATTTCAAAACGATTAAGTAATGAGACTCTGTGAATTAATAAAATGTAAACATAAATAAAATAAAAATAAGTAAATTTTAAAGTAATTTTTAGGTTAGTTAAGTTTTTAAATTAATGTATATATCCTTATTTATATTTTTAAATAAACTACACAGGTAATAAATAAGATTTTTGTTTCATTTAAATAAAACAATTTATTTTTTAAACATACATTTATTGATCATTATTACATACAATTATAATTTTTATCATAATTGGTAACATTTGTCAAGATAGTATTAGGTTATAAAATTGATTAGAATAAATTAGGTTATTGTATAATAACATAATATATTGCAATAGATATCTATAGACCTCATCAATTATCAACACAATCATAACCACCAGATTCACTAGAATCACTTTCCTCTTTGTCATTTTCAAAATTATTGTTTATTACATTTTTGTGATTATTTTCACTGAAGTTTTCGAAAAATTTGAATACATTCATATAGTTATCAATAAACCATTTTTTTAACTAAAATTACATTTTTTAATGCGCAATGTTTTTTATGATATACACAATTTAGAGAGTTTTTACCATTTTGATTATAAAGTTGTTCCAATAACAATAAATTAGGACATCCCTTTTCCCCAATGTCTATGATATCACAATTACTATTGCAAATATTTTGTAACCACTTAATCTTTTCCAAACCCTTAACGAAAACTTTTTTATTATTTAATAGAGTCCTGCTGACACGTTTAAATTCACTATAGTCGATGTAACCTTCGCTCCATAATATGCCACGATATCTTTCTAACCATGAAACTTGTTTCTTTTCCTTTTCTATGAGTCGAGAGAATGGGTAAGGTGGTTTCACTAAAAACACTTGGGTGTATTCTACCGTAGCCAAAGCCAATTCTTTGATGATAAAAAAGTTATTGGTATCTTTAAATCCTTGCAAATCCACTATAATGTATTCCGAATTCATGATAATTTCTTGACAGTGCTACTCAACGGTTTGTATTCAACGATGCAATCGTTTAGAATCAAACAAAATGCTGATGTGTTTTCTGGAAACTCAATGGCGGTTTCAAGTTCAATTCGCACGTCTATAGGTCCAGATTTAAGAGTTTCGTTTTGTCTCGAACAATCTATCACAAAAAGAGGCGCCCTAGACTTAAAGTCTTCGTAACTTAATAACGGTTCTGGCCGACGGTTGTAATACGACTGTTGAAATCTAGTGTAGCGTTCATATATAAGGGAATAGTTATCGTCAGCGAACCTGGTATTCAGATTTTCATATGGAAAATAGCAAGAGTTTAGAAAAACTCTTAAGTTTTCTATGTCACAATGGTCAAACTGAGACATGTCGGCATCGGCACGACGCATACGGTTTGTTTGAAATCCTACTATTACATATCGTGGTTTTTCTATTTGGGAAGAAGTTTTTACAGACCATGTATGTTTTCTAGTTTTTGGAAGAGCAGGATATTCATAAAGATCCCAATTTCTATAAACCATGCTGATAGAACGATCTTTTTCCAGGTATTTGAGTAAATTAATCCGTTCACGATCAGATACTTTCACATGGGGTACGCGCCAGTTTATGTTTTCTATTTCAACATTATGAACATATTCACCCGCTTCTAGTTTTATTGCATTGAGATTCGTGCTACTCCGAAGTAATATCAACTCATGCTTACAATTCATAATAATCTTATTATAATCTTCAGCAAAACCTAGTATTTTATTAAGAGGTATAGACACTGAAAAATTACCTGCTGCTTTATTTGTGGTACCATTCATATCCCACCCCCATAACTTCGACATCTTAGACTCGTTATCATTGATTGAAATTAGAGATTTCATAGTGGTAGTAATACCAGCATTTTTTATTTTATCTATTTCTACTCCATTTAACTCATATCGAATGTCTTGAAAGAAAAATAATACTGGGTTATTTGTAAAATGAACTTTGGCTACAGCAGCTTTTGTATCACGTTTAACTACATGTACAACGCCTTTTATGAATAGAGTACTTGCCGAAGGTAGTACGCATAGATCTTGTTGATTAATAGGTATTCGTATTTCGTCATTTTCTCGAAAGCTATTGACATATGGCTTATATGTATGATATTCTATGCTTTCAATAGAATTATCAACATGTATCGTATCTGTTATACTGAGCATACTCATTTTAATAATCCGATTAGTTTCAAAAACTTCTTATTTTCTTTAGTTAGTTTCACTCGAGGTCTTCTTTTGTTGATGACACGGTTTGAAATGTGTTTATTTAGTGTTTGTACTATGGTTTTATTGTGGTCAATCATTTTCTTCTGATGTGTAAGTATAGTTGTATATCTTCACCACGTAAGTTTACTAAATTATTCTTAGCATCCAATATTCTGACGGTAATTGAGCTGATATTATTCTGGTTAATTGGGAAATAAATAATGTTCTTGGGTATTTCAATAATTCTGTAACCAGGAGGTACGTTTGGAGGAAATTCGTGAATTATATGACTGGGTTTACCGTCCGTGTATGAACCGCTTATAATGTCACATTCGATTCTTAGCACGGTCGTCGAAAGAATGTTGACTGGATAAGAGGATTCATTTAATATATTCGCTTTTAAAGTTTCTTGGTTGAAACCAAATACTCGAGCTAGCAAAGGACTTTTTTCAAAATGTATATCTTTAGAACATATGATGGAAGTTTTTAACGTGTTGTTATTACAAATTAATTTAAAAGAACAGTCTTTCATGCTCTGTTCCAAGTAATCGTTTATATCACTCAGCTCATACGATCCTTCGGGTATTACAACGACTTCCTTATCACCATAATGTAATTTGTTATTGTTGCTATCGATGTTAGGTATAGAATTAAATGTTGAGAAGTATAGCAGACCGCATTCGTATTCACCATTGAGCTCTAAGCCAGGTGAATAATTTATCGTAGACAGTGGACTGGAGCTTGATATGGATAGTGTAAAAGACATATTGATACTGACAACAACTTAACGATTCTTTAACTTAAATTAGATTTCCAGAAGTTCTTCAGATATTTTATGCATAAGTGTCCGCAATTTACAGAATCATAACTTTGATATTTCAGGTAATTATAATAAATTTCATGATTATTAAAATACCTCAGTAATTCTAGCGGAGGCTTTAAATCTCCAAAGCTGTCAAAATACTCACAATATTCATTATTTTTTACATAGGCTACCCAGTGAGTGCCAGGATTTTGATGATCATCTAGATTAATTATACCACATTCAATCCGCTTGGGTTTTTTTGGTAATCTATCTCTCATGTAGACACCTCTAAAATAAGGTATATTAGCACTATACGTCATTATATCAATGTCAGTCAGAGCGCGTTTGGGTAGCCTTGTATTTAGTTTTTTGGAGCTTTTAAAAACAAACCACTACCTTTTTTGTATGGTTTTAAATAGCATCCCTTTCCTAGTGCTATTGCTTCCATTGTTCTATTATGACGTTCAGATTCTTGTAGGTCAAGTTTTGCTGATTTATAATCATGCACAGCTTTTGCAACACCTGCAGCACCGCCAGTTAGAGCGCCCAACGCTGATAGAGCCGCAAATATTGGTATTAACGGTAATATACCTCCAGTTTTTGGTATAGGTATAACACGCGGTACGCGAACTCTATTTTTTGTAAATACTTTTTTAGCAACAGCATAAGCAATTTTAATGGCAGCTTCATTATTTTTTGGTTTTAATTTTTTCAGCGTTGTACTAATTTGAGTAGTTAAAGCCTTAAATTTTTTGACACCAGCACCTAATTTAAGTTTTGATTTCATAGCTTTATTTACTACCCAGGAAGCAATTTTTTCACCAGTACTGGCATCTTTAGATTTTAGTCGCCTTTTAGTCATGTTAATGAGTTCTATATCAGCTTTGTGACGATCACCTAAATTAGAATTATTTGAGTACGCAATGTCGTGTTGTTTACAAGCTTCGTCTAGTTCATTGACTCCTCTATCACCACGCAACATCCGTTTTTGCAATTTTGTACCGGGACCACAATAATTATATCCAGGTAAATGTAACTCAAACGGTAATTTATTTATCACTGTGTTAATGAGACCACCTCCTTCCATCGATGTTATCTTAATAATGTTTATTGTACGGTCTCAACCATTTTATATATAATGTTAAAGAAATGCATTTTTATTAATCCACGAGTTTTCACTTTCACTAAAACCTAACCATTTAACATATAGTTTATTACCTTTTTGTTTCAATACTTTTTCTACTAGGTATACGCCAGGACAATTAGTCTTTTGGAGTTCTTGTTTATAAAATGAACCTAATATTTTCTGATTATGTTGATCTTCTAAATGGTAAGTCACAGGCTCTGTTTCATTCACTTTAATAATTTTAAACAATTCAGTAGACCAATTTGGTGTGTAACCTTTTTGAAAACATCCTTTATATTTGCTAATGCGAACCTGATCTCCAACATTGAAAGTTTTTTTCTTTTTAGAAACAGTTTTTTGACTTTTTTGTATATTATTCAATACAGAAATTCTATTTGAGGTACAAACATTTTTTGGTTCTATTTTAATAGTTCGATGTATTGAGCTATTATACGTGTTGATTATTTCTTGTACAGGTTTACCTATCCACTTATAGTTTCCAGCTAAATTGAAATATTTGTAAAGTTTGTTTTTAATTGTTCTTATAAACCTCTCTACAATAGATGCTTTTTTGATAGAATGTGTAGAATAATGATTAATTTTAAATTTATTCATTATTTTTTTTAAAGCTTCGTTGTAAAATTCTGTTCCTAAATCAGTTTGCACATTAATTGGAATCCTTCCTTCATTTATCACTTTTTCAAACGCGCTTGCTATTTCACACATTGATTTGCTTTTAACAGGAACAGCCCAACCAAATTTGGAGAAAGCATCAATTATAACTAAAATATATTTATAACCGGAATTGAATAAAGATATATTTTTAATATCAATTAAATCTGCTTGCCATAGGTCATCAATATCTTTAATTACCACGGAGCGCCGCTTATAATTCCTTCTCGCTTGTTTGTGGATTTCGTTCACTATTCCTTCCTTGCTCATTTTTAGTTTCAAGTTTTCTTGGATATGCGGTTTGTTCACTTCGATTATGTCTGTTATTATTTTCAATTTTTATCCTTATTTCGACAAATTTTGCATCTATTTCTTGCTTTGTGTAGAAATGGTTCTTAATAATTTGTTCATCAAACTCTAAAGCAGATTGATTAATTATTTTTTCGTGTAAACGTAGACGTTTATGAACGTGATTTCCAAATTTGTCCACATTCATAGCAGCAGAGGTATTGATAGCTGAACAGTTGAAATGAATCTGTAGAAACTAATGAAATAATATTGTTTTTATTTAGCTAATAACACCACATTCGCGAAGTTCTTCGATTATTGATATTATTTCATTGTCTAAATTTGAATTTCCGGCATCGCGAGATGCTATTAATAGCTGTAATCTTTCGACTAATTCATTAGGATCATCCCAATAAATATAGTCTACTTTTGTTTTTACTTTCTTTAACACAGGCAATAATCCAGTGCCCTCTACTTCTTGATCATGACTTTCAGCACTCGTTGTACTTATTGCTCTGTCTTTTATATACTTGAAAAGTGGTTTTATGATGTATTTGTATTTGATACCCTTATTGGTTTTGATTGGCTTCTTTGGATCATAATCACGGCGATGTACATTTGTATCTATTAACATTTGTTTATAATTTTGCTTATCTTCTGCAGTTATTTTCGACATATTAGGTGTTCTTTTAAATAATAACTCGTACAACCCGAATGTTCGAGGATACTTTTGTCCCCCTACAGATATTTCAAAATCTTTAAGAACAAAAGTTGCAGATCCCATTTTAAGTTTTCCACGGTCTAATCTAACACCAAATGGAATTTCTTTAAATGCGGCATCTGCTAAGCTCCAAGACATATCATTCGAGTCTATGGACTTAAAAGATGAGGCACTTAGATTTTGATGATCAGTGTTTTTATCTCCAACATCTTCATTTTCGTCAGAACTTTCTGAGTTGACTTCACTTGATTGCGTGTCTAATGTGTGTACAACAGGTACATCAGACATTCTGTGTTTTTTGGTACCTTTATCAGACTCACTGAAATCCTGGTACTGAACATTTTTCAACCGTTTAGGTGTCCTTTCAGTCTTACTTTCATCTGATGATACTCTATTTGCAATTAATTTATTAAGAGGTTCCGTTATTGGTTTTAACGCAGTTTCAATAACCAAATCACTGTTTAATTTTAAATGTTTCATCAACTGAACTTTTTTTTTTACGGCATCTGCTGATTTAACAATTTGTTGTTTTAATGATTTTTCTGAATTATACATAATATATATTTTACTGTTATGCAACCTGTTCTTTCCGATGATGCATTAATGAATGAATTTGATATTATTGTTAATGCCGTTATATATTATTTCTATCAAACTAGCTAATGGAAAACAACAAACGTATCAAATTTTTTCCTATAAGCACCTTTATTTTTTTCACAATCCTTATTTATTACTAAATAATTAAATGGGATACTCCAGATTTCTTTACACATTTCACGAAACTGATTCCAAGACATATCTGTATTGACGTGCTCATCGTAAACATGTTTAAGATTAATATCATCTTGTCTAAATAGAACAATCATATTAGCGTTGTCCCTGATTAATTGTTTTGGTATCTTGCTATATGTTTGGTTTAAATAAAAACAATCAATATTTTTATGTCTCCCTGTAGCAAAATAATCTCGAATATTATTCTGTTTTTCGCAAGCTACATCATCAAATATAAACACTGAATCAGGTTTTGCATCTGCTGTACTCAATATTTCATCATTTTCTTTATACTTATATAAATTTACGGCTGGTACCATTTTCAGAACATTATCGAAAAACATATACATCGGTTGAAATAAAGTTTTGGAGAATATATATACATTTAAGTATTTTAATCCGTGCTCATGTAAAAGGAGCCCAATCATTAAATTGGTTTTTCCACAGTTTGACGGACCGCAAATTAAGCAGCGAATCGTATTTGGTAGAAGTTCACTATGTCTGTGTTTGTTCTTTTCTGACGGTAAAACACATAATCTGTTTAAATTTAATGTGCAAGGCTGTTTAATAAATAACATGTTTAAGTTCCTTGACTATTAGAATAGAAATGAAAGATTAGAAAAAAAATGCATCATTTATACTTTTGATGAAAAAAGCTTTATTGAACACAATACTGTCGCTTATTTAGTACGTTTCATGTAGGTGTTAAAGCGACTTTGTATTCAAATGTGAAGTTATAAATTACACCATCGACTAGGTGAGTGATATAATTATCTAAATGTCTATCTTGACTCAATTTTACATTGTGATTGGGCACGCTGTACCACTTGGCCCGCTGTTACAACTTCAGGTTGTATGCTCGAGGGATATCGACCGCGTTGAACTCCACCTGAAGCGATAGCTGAAGGTGGAGCAACGCAGTCGATATCCCTCGAGCATACGACCTGAATTTGTAACAGTGTGACGTTTCAGGGGGGGTACTAAAGAAATCCCGAGAAACTACCTAAATAATGATGTAAATTATTTTCTGTTAAATACGTGATTTATTTTGGCCATGTTACGTAAGTTTGTGATCGTCTAGTTTAACTTATTAACTCGTATTATCAAAGGTTTTTATGAATCAATATAACGTTAATTTTATGAGCAATTGTTTATCTTTAAAGAGGTTCATTGATTCGAAGCACCGCCAGTTGTCAAAAACACATGCGACTTACCCCTTGTAGAATGGATAAAACACCGCAAGTACTTTACTCGTTCGGGGTCCTGTTGGAAAAATATAAAAATTGCTAAACAGTTCTAAATTTTGAATACCCCAACCTAAACCTACATAAAATGTATTGAATTATCAAACTGAGCTCATGAAACTCTAGTCTTTAAGATAATAATTGTATAAAAGTCGTGTACATAAGCAATCAAGAAGTGCGTGAAGATCTTTTATCGGCTGCGCTGAAATTACACTTTGTCTAGACAATTTTACGCTAATTGCACGCTTACGACATAAAATAATTCTTAATGCATAATGAAGCAGATTTGTTCATGCGAAGCATTTGCGCCTTAAACACTATGCAAGTGAGGTTTTACATAAAGTTAGTTTATTTCAAATTTCCAGCAATTTATCGTTAATTCCCGCAAGCGCGATAATCACTGTAGTGATATATATAATCCTGTTGTATACACACATATGGGATGTGTGTGTCCTTTTCGGCTGAAAGTCGTTATTTCATTGCCTCTTGATTTATATAATTATGTACGTGACGCGTGTCGTTGAAGAACATTTCATTTCTCCTGGATGAAATAAAACTCCTTATCGCCGAGCGAGTTAGTCCACAAGACAGAACCTAACAAAAATCAAATATAAAAACAGTAGGTTCGCTGTCTAGGTGGGTCATAACGAAAATCAAATAAATAAAAAAAATATGCCGGCACCTGTGGCTAATCGCAACCTAGCCGTACTTTCATTTTTCCAGGATGAGACAAAACCCCTTGTCGTCGAGCGAGTTAGTCCACGACAGAACCTAACAAAAATCAAATATAAAAACAGTAGGTTCGCTGTCTAGGTGGGTCCTAACGAAAATCAAATAAATAAGAAAAATATGCCGGCACCTGTGGCTAATCGCAAACTCGCAGTCAAAAAAAAATACCCAAAACAAAAAGGACTGGTCCTAGTCTCACCCGGTCTCGTCGTCTGGATTAATGAAAGCATTTGTATCTCTGCATTGTCGAATATGAAGATCGAGTCAAATCAGCGCCAACGCCGTCCACAATAGTCCGTCGTGTTAAGCAATTCAGTATTAGATTTATATAAAACCTCTTTCTTGCGTGATATAATTAACACCATAAAAGATTTCCCGTAGTTTCTGAAGTGCTCCTTTATCAATAAAGATGAATGTATTAATAATAATCTGGAACCATTTTATTTCTTGTGGTCATGTATTTTAAGAGATTTAAATAACGCAGTTCGTTATTTAATAGGTAGATACTTTAACTCCATCTGAAGTAAACGTTGGGATTTTCTCTTTCAAAACCATAGCTCCAAGTATAAAAGAATACTTAGCTTTTTCAGTTTGTCGACTCGTTCGCTGGCATTCACACACACTCACACGCTATGAATTTATATATTATTATTCAACACTGATAATTTTATACAATATCTAACTAATCATTTTACACTGATTTTATGTGTCGCTGTAAACACACGTCAGCAATATTAAATATGGCTGTTCCGCGGCGAACTTCCTTCTTACAACTAAATAAAGTATAGACAATGCATCCCTTTTATCCCCGATTTTAGTGTCAACCCTTAAGGCGTGAACCTGTTCATTTTAAATGTTGCTTATTGGTTAATGAACCTAAATTGTCCGTGGGCGTGTTATTCTCACGTTCTCAAAATTAGTTCTTGAGTTAGTTTTTTTTCTGTAACAGCTTGAGTTTATTAAACAAAAGAAGATAATTTAGAAAAAAAAATGTTTACTTAACGTATAAGTGTCTTTTCTACATTTACTTGATTATTTATGGCTTTAAGAGTATCTTTATCTCTTAAAACTGCTTTGTCTGTATAATTTTTGTTCTTACAGTTTTTAAACTTTAACCATTGGTATTGTTCAAGTAAGCACATGTGAAATCTGTTTTCGAGCAATAAATTAAACAAAATTTATTGGTTTCCAATCCTAGAAAGGCACTCGCGGAGATTATTGTCAAGTTCACAAGTGTATCCATAATGTACACTATTACTATACAAAATTACCTTTCGACCGGGGTAAGGACAGTTACAACAGCGACCAAGTGGTACAGCGTGCCCAATAACTACCTACTGACGCGCGACAAGCGGGCTGCCAGTCGACCGACAAGTCGCTGCCGCCTCTTTAAAGCGATCGGTCCACCAAGAAGTCGGAATTTAGTTTTTACGACACACTAGGAAATTCATTGCGATGTCACCCCGCTGCTGCAACTTTAATGGTTATTGAAGTAGTTTGGGGCCAAATGAATCGAGACTTCCTGTTCTTTTTTCAGATAAGACATAATTCGAGATCAAACCTCATTAATAATTTATAACACATTCACAAGCACACATAATTAAAAAAAAAACAAGCAAAACAACAATTTGTAGGTTATATAATATTGCTTCAAGACTTGAAGAACGTATAATTCTTTCTTCCACTTCTCTCGATCTAGTGCAATGGTGGACCAGAGATCTTTACGGCTATTCTGTTTAGGTTAAAGCAAAAAGTTGCGCGACCGCAAACTGTATCTCGGTGCGTTGAGGTTCACGTTCACGTGATTTTCCGCGCTGCCCGTTTTAGCGTAGTTTCAAGCCGGCGATAGGAAGTAAGGCCCCAGTCCTTTTCATAATTCATAATTCATTTTTTTCATTGCAAAATAGGTGTAAACATTCAGTTGTGATTTTAAATAATTTTAAGATATTTTCGCTGTTAAAGCATGCAATTAGTTTTTATCATAACTATTTTTTTTTTTTAAATATCGATACATACAGATATATTTTTAAATTAATGAACTCTATACCTGATCTTTGTGTGGGCCAATTTCGATTCTTGACGCTGCTTAAAGTATCTAAATACTGATAATAATTACCAAATTAAAGCCTGATAATCAAATCTTTAGACAGCAAGTATACCTTTTTAAATACAACTAAGTATCAGAAGTATCAATCAATTAAGATCTGAACTCATAGAAAAGATAAACATTGATGGATCGGTGCACAAGTTCCACTCCGACTCGGATTGGTGCCATAAACGGAGCGCTAGACTATCTGCAGAGTCTCGACTAATGCAGAGCGATTGATAGAAAGTTATGAACTAAACTCATCGACGGCAAAATTCGCAAGAGAGATTCGATGGATCAAAATTCTCATCGAAGCGTGATCGTCTCGTGTACGATGTCCATGCTATATTACAATCACTAGCAGGGTTCCGTGGTTTTACTCGGTATCCTTCAGGATTTGGATTTACATGTATAAATAGTTTTTTTTAATACTTACCCTATAAAAGAGTTGATAATCTTCAAATGGATGAGCAAATTTTTTTTAACCAGCTAAAAGCACCGACGCCAAAATACTGGTCTCTTTACCTCATTCTATACATAGCAATACCCACCCTTTATAAAAGTAGAGGCCAACATCGTATCAACATCGGAGTGGATCGTATCTACTTCAACCACTGGCTAATAACTAAAAACCATTTAATTAAAAATTTGTCAGCCCTTGCGGAGGTAAATGACAAAACACTGTTTTAAACTAGCATGGTTGTTCACTCGGTTATATGATTATTAACAGATATTTACCGCGATAAGGTTGTGGATGGACCGCTCGTTATTTCGGCGCAGTTACATGCACCTTGTTCACGGGAAGACTTTAGAATGCAGGTGGTTGATCGAATAGTTCACATTTCGGTGCAGACAAAACGATCTACCCTCTTTCTTAGTCTCGTCTTTCTCAAACTATCGTATTTATTTTATTAGTATAATATTTTTGCAGGGATCCGGATATAAAATAATATAGATAAAAATCATACAGTCTTTTTCGTCTGGACGATTTATTGGAAAACAACACAGTTACATACACACGCATAGGTACAGTTGCAGTTTTTGCGGTTAAAGTGGTTTAGCGGTAAAGTGAAAAAAGTAGAAGAGACATGGAGACATTTGAACACGAACCATAATTATACTACATATTACAAGGCTCCTTTTTTGTCTGATCTGCGCTATCAACCATTAATTACTCTTGAGCTAAAATAATGAGTTAATTCGTGGGTAACATGGTTGCATGACCCTGGGGTGATGGACAACCCTTCACGGGGTAATTCGACTTGTAATGAAACTTAACAAAATACATGTCTCGACTCGGGTGCGGGCTTATCGTGCACCCAGCGGCAGCACCGTCAGGTCATTACCCTATACCTAAACATTTTACATGCAACTTACAACACGTTAGTCAAACCCCGTGAACATGGTGCATGTAACTGTGCCGAAATATCGGGAGCTCCTTCCACAACCTTACCACGGTAAATATCCCGTAAATAATCATTTAACGTTAGTCAAAAATTTAGAATTTAAAATATAAAATACTGTCATTTTAATATTATAAAAAAAAATCCCCAAAAACTAATAACGGTTAAATGGAGTAAAATAATGAATATTAGAATTTTGAGTTTCAATAGCATTGATGTGAGCATAGATTCGGTGTAAGACAGAAAATAATTTAGTTATTTTTCCTCTTCTTATTTTCGCGGAAAAAGAAACATTACAAGTGTATTGTTTTTTTTTTAAATCTATCAGGGATTTAAAGAGCTAATACTTTTCAAACAGTTTTCTTAAATCATAACCAAGAACAATCTCTATCAAGTCACCTTTCAAAAAAAATTAATCAAAATCGATTCCGCCGTTTGGGAGCTTCCATGCCACATACAGAAACACAGATATAAGTACGCGTTAAACTTATATTACGTCTCTTTTTGCGTCGGGGGTTAAAGACACTAATGAAAAAAGTAATAGCACCGTTCTCATAGCTATTTGGTACCACCATTCTTCCCGCGGATCCAAATGCATTTTTTTAGGAATAGGCTTGCGTTTGACCGCCAACTCGCCTGATGTTAAGCGATAATACACTCTACGATGGAGCACGCATGCCAAGGAGAAACTGGTTCACTTTTGACTTGAAGACACCCAGATTGTAACTATTGGTGAACAGGAACACCCATTTAGGCAGCGCATTCCACAGACTAGGAGATCGCACAATAAAAGTGGTATCAAAGCGCTTCGTACGGGTTTTCGGAATATCAACCATAAACCAGTGTTCAATTTTTAGTGCCTACTCTGGCAGTCCGATAGAAACATGGGCGGGAATAAGATCATGCAGATCCAATGCACACTCTCCGAAATATATATATCCGAAAACCGATAGACTAGCAACTTTACGCCGTTGCTCAATAATTTGGTTGTTTGAAATTATTTTCTCGACTACGTATTTGCCGAGGTGGTGGATGTACCCATCGTCCTGCGACTCTGTTTGCATACAAAATGAACAGCCACGGGCTTGAGTCACGACCTCTGACATGCAAATATTAGGTACCTACTCCGACACGAGCAATAAAATTACAATATTGTGTGGTTTTTGAACCGACTTCAGGAAGGAGGTTCTCAATTAGTTCTCAATTTAAAAAATACTTAAATACATAGAATAAGTAACACGGGTAATAGTTTTAAGAAAACAAGGAATTCCACTCCGTTCGAGCCCGTGGTATGTCGACTATCATGTAGGGCTGATATTTATGTGTTCTTCTCTTGTCCTGTTGTTCCTAGAAGTAAGAAGGGAGAAGTAGGGATAAGGTCGTGTAGCTTGAACGTACACTAACCGAAATGCAGCCTGTAAAAATTGCCAAGCACGCCACCTTACGCCGATGCTTAAACCAGAAACCAGATTTTCATCGCTTATTTAGCCTCGTAGCTCTATGTACACCGATCATTTCGACATTTATTAACCACGTGATTATTTTTTTATAATGTAGAGAAGCTCTAGGTGGTCCAACAATTTCATTAAGGCTCAGTAGTTTTTTAACCAGCTAATAGTATGAATAATATTGTCGAGCGCTTGTTGATTTGGCAATAGCTATCATTTTGTTCGAGTGCTTACTTAATTTTGAAGTCAGTTTTTTGTTTTGTGATGGTTACATTCTAGTTATTTATTCAAATTTACTTTTTTTTTTATTCCCCTAAATAACGTACATTTCTGTATTGCACAAGATTGTCCAATATTATTGTCCAGTACCCTTAGTACAAGATTTGATAGTTTTCGAAAACTTTTTTAGTTTTCGTATTGTTCCATACATTTTAGCAAAGCGCCTCTAGCGGAAACGCGGAGGAACTAAAATCGGTAGTAATCGGCAGTATAGATTGCTTCACTCAAATACGAAAAAAGGTTTCTAATAGCTTTCAGCCCAGCAATGTATGGAACAAAACGAAAACGAAAAAAGTTTTCGAAAACTATCAAATCTTGTACTAAGGGTACGGGTATGAGCGTGAACCGACGCCAAATGCCGCTACACCAAAGAGTACATTTGTACACCGGAGACCCCAGGCACTGATAAATAAGCAAACTACGTTTGGCGTGCATCTCATCTACATAACTGTTTTAACTAAACAGAATTACATCAACGTTTTTAGTCTGAGCCAAAAAATAAACTACAGAATATAAATTATAATGAAATAATTTCAGGCAAATAAACAAATGTCGCAATTTACCATAATTACGAACATTGAACAGATACAATCTCTGCAGAAAATAAACCAATGTGCTTTTGAAACACGCCGCGCGGAGAAATATAACATTTTTTTATTTAAGCAGTTTGTAGCTTGAAGCTCTTTGAGGCTTCTTTTGTGAACCACTTTCATGTCCCGTCAAATAAGAGACGTATTTTTTACAAAGAATATTAGATTTTGTGGTTTCAAACAAATATTTAATATATTTTTGTAGCTTAACAGTTATTATGGAGTGGGCGGGACGGGGGAGGTTATTATCTCAGGCGAGCTGCTTCAAAGGGGCCTGATAACTCATCTGCCGAGAATTAAGGTTTACTTTACTTAATTACACGTCACTCTGGGTTAAAAGCCAGTACAAGAGCACTTGATTCTAGGTACCGTAGAAGTAGAAGCAGTATTAAAAAGCAGGAAGGTCTATCGAGTGCGGTTTAAAGTGGCCGGCGGTAACAAGGAAATAATTACAGGAATAAAACGCGCCGTAAGCATCGGCCCGGTAACAGATCACCCCCCCTGTTCCCCAACCCCTCTCCTACTTCCGTCTCCCCCCCCCCCCTCCCTCACCACCTCATCTATCTTGAGACACGCCTTTGAGTTACTTCCTCACGGTTAACGTAACACGCAGGCAGGGCCATTAACACGCCGGGCATTTAAGGAAAACTACGCCATAATATAAAATGTGTATAAATAACTCTAGTGTGCAACTTTTTACTATGTTTAATCGCTTATATGAAAAACTAGTATGAATATTAGAAATTAACCATTGAAAAAAAACTTTAATATTATTTTACACTTGAAAACGATGAAATAAGGCCGTGACGTAAGGCCCCTGATTTACTGACCAACCTATATCAGTACAGTTGGCCAAACGTTTAAAATAAAATTTTCCACGAAACATATTTAAAATAAAATAAAATACGATAGTGGCATCCACTCTCAACTGCACTAATAAGTTGGTTTGCACGATTGGTTGCTAGTTTCATTGCTCTACGTGACAGGTGAGCGGTCTTGCGCGCTGTCTTGGCTCCTCGTCGCTAGAACTACTACTCAACTATGTAACACTAGCAGTGGCTAAGTATGAATTTTCGTTTCGTAGAATATGACTGTATCGAATACCATACAAATTTAAATTAAAAAATTTCGTATTTCGTCCACTGAATGCCACGGTATTACCCGCCATTTCCCAGGGTTTTCGCATTCTGGGGTGAAAATACCCTATGTTCGTCCTCATGATGCACACTATCTTCCTGCCAAATTTGGTTATGATTGGTTCAGCCGTCTAGTCGTGAAAAGCAACAAGACAGAGAGACAGAATTACTTGCGAATATAATAATACTAGCAACCTGTTTCGGCTTTCCACGGGGTTTTATTATATATATAAACTTTCTGTGAAAAATTATCTTACAGATGGTGAAAACCGCATCAAAATCCGTTGCGTGGTTTAGGAGGAATTAGCGGATATGCAGACACACGGACGCGGAATGCGACTTTATTTTATACTATGTAGAGATTAGATAAGATAGTTTAGTTAGAAAAAAAGAATCACGTAAATTGGCTCACAAATGTCGGAGTAATTGGTGTACATAAACATATATTTAACAAAATGTACGGACCGAATTGATAACATTCCTCCCTGGTTAAAAATATCAAAAGCAAATATGAAAGCTAGCAAGCAAAATAAGCCTTAAAAATATCTTTGCCAATTGTTATTTCATCTGACTGCCTTGGTCCGTAGTTCGAATTGATGTCGTGGGATTGTTAAATGTATTTTTAAACATAGATTGTTAAACATAGATTTGTAATTTTATTGAAGACAGTTCAAAAACTTACCGTATCAATAATTTATGATCTACCTGTTTTAAGCGATTTTGTTTAGGTTTAATCGATGGGTTATTGCGAAAAGTTGTGTGTCCGCAAACCGTATCACGACGCGTGATTGCTTGATTTTCCGCTCTGCGCTGTTTCAGCGCTGTTTCGAGCCCACGTTAGGAGATAAGGATATCAATATAATATTTTTTTTATCATTATCAACTTTTTCCCACTGCTGGGACACAGTCCTTCTGAGTTCAGTTCAGAGAGAGAGAGGTTACGCCCTAATCCATCATGATGGCCCAGTGCATGTTGGTGAATGACATATTTTTTTAACAATAAAGATTCTTGGACATCCGTTGTCCTCACGATGCTTTCCTTTTTAAGCGATGGCATCGAAACTAGGTACTAAATAAGTAATTAGTGCATGGCCGAGGATCAAACCGGCTGTCGTCAGATTGTAAAGCGCACATGCTACCACTCGGACGCTATCACTCTAAATCTTATAGCAATTGAAAACAATTCGCTATTCAGAAAACACATAATGTGAATAGGAATTATTTACGGAAACAGTGTGGCATCCGGCAGCAGTAATGTGAAAATATGTCGTACGGTTCTGGCCGGAAGTTTGGCAATACCGCTCATTTTCCTTATTGCCATCCGCAGTAGATCTGCAGAATTTCATCGAGACTTGCTGCTTCGTTAGTAGTAACGTCTGATCAGAATTTATATACATATATCATTCTAATATTATAAAGAAGTATGTTTATTTATTTGTTGATCTTTCACTCAGCAACAACGTAACGAATCGACGTGATTTATTGCACAGACATGAGAAGGCCAGAGAGCGATGGCCCAGATTTTTTATCCTGGAAAAATTTAAATCCGGTCCATGAAGGAATTCTTATGCAGATGAAGCCTTGGAGCGTAGCTAGTTTGATTCAAAGATACAAGCAAAGTCCGTTATATTTCCGGCTCTATATCGTATGTAATCGAATTGCATCATTAGTTTCTTCCAGCCGAGATAGATACTAAATGTGACGACCAATATGGCTCAGTGGTAGCGCGTCTGCCTCATGAGCAAGAGGTTCGATAACCATCTGGGGAACTTAAATAGGCAGCTACCTCATAAAAGTAGCTTCTGTAACAAAACAACTATAGTCGGAGTAACCGGCCTAATCTTACGTGAGTAATTCCCGTGTAATATAAATAAAATGTGGGAAAACCACGTCAGTTTCCATAATGGAATATTTATTTATATTTTCATTTTAAAAAGAAATAATTAAATTAAAATAAAACAAATATTTAAGTGTTCCCATACAACAAACGTAATTTTTTGCCGTTTATAGATAATGGTACGGAACCATTCTTCCGCGAGTCCGACTCGCACTTGGCCAGATTTTTTGTTAGGTTAGTGTATAGTTATTTTCGTTTGTAGTTATATTTATTGTACTGACAAGTGCCTTTATTAAACAAAATACAAATTTACCAACACTACAAAAATCAATCCAAATCTTCAACCCCACTCCCAGTTTATATTTCTTATTGACTATGTTTTTAAAGTCGGTTTTCATTTAAAAGTGTATTCTGTATTTATCTTTTTTTTAGGCAAGCATGCTCCATCGTAGACCGCATCATCGCTTAATATCAGGCGAGTTGGCGGTCAAACACAAGCCTACTATTAAATAATAATAAATAAGCTATCTATAATATCGGCTTACAAATAAAATTAACACCTAGTCCACAGATTGTTGTTAGTGTGGACTGAATTTGATTAGATACTAGCACAGAGCAGAAGAGCACAGAATACCTAATAGTAAAAAAGCATGCAGCACACAGAATTTGACTGCGCCCATGGAACTTCTCGATTTAAGAGCTCCATCGCAAAAAAACTAGCCATTACATAGATACACATAACTGTGTCTGATAAATGGGTTAAGGAAATAAAATATAGTTGCAGAGAATGAAAGGAAACAATAAATTTTATCGTTCGCTATGAAGTAATCTGTTTTCGCATAAAAACGGTTAATCGAGCATGAGCTCATCAATTCCGCGATTGGTTTCTCCATGTGTAATACACAGGGTCATCGCTGTAATCGACCGCCGCAGATACTATTGTTGAATCTATGTCCGCGTGATTGACGACCATCTCCCCCTCCCGATGTGTCCCTGCACTCTACCCCGCACTTCCCCCTTCTCCCCCCTACGTCCGTACGTCCTACGTTGGTAACCCAGTTTCGGTTTCTCTCCGTTTATGTGTCATGGTCTAGGAAGAGGTCATGGTCCCTCTCATGGGATGCTGCGGCAAGCCATCATATATTTCGATTCGAACTTAAATGTCCTTATATTATTTGTTCCCCAGTTTGTAAGCTAGACTTCACTCCACTAGGGTGATTTCTGTGTTAGACCGTCACTTTGTCGTGCTCTGAATTTCACTGATTTGCAAATCTTTACAGAACAGTTATAATTTCTATTTAGTTATTATAACTAGTAAAAAGGGTACGAAGGTGCGGTGTAGGTACTAGGAAATTTATTAATAGTCAGTGTTGCGTTGTAGTGACAATCTTGCGATTTTCCAAGATCAAGTGACGGTAGAAGGACACAATATCTGCTCTTTTCGCCGAACTCACCCGTAGTTTCAGTCAACTCGTAACCACGGTCATTGTAAAATGGTCGAAAGGTCGAGCGAAACGTAATGTGATTTGAATTACTATGTAATGACATTTTTGTTCTATTTCATTATTAAATACATTATTATTTTAATTTGATGTACATACCTACATAATAATATTATTAACATATAATTATTATATACATTGTTTGTAGAAGAGTGTACTGGAGAAGTTTGACTTGCAACTATGGTGTTTTTAATAAAGTATTGTATTGTATTGTACCTATTATTACCTAAATAAAATAATTCACGATAAGTACCAAATAATATTTAAAACGTATATAACTGTTAAGCAATTATAACTGTTAAATTATTATAACTGTAGCGTTCGTGGCGTAGCTTGACTATATAATTATGTCTCATAGAAATCCCCCAAGTATTAGGAACGGACGATCCGATGCTTTGGATGGGTGACCATGAGTGGCACTTACCTGACGCTTCCTGGGTCGGATGTAACAATCAATTGAAGATCCTGGTCGTTTGAACTACGACAAGGACTGTCCAGTCATGTCAGAGACCTCAGCTTATGTAAACTTACCTTTAATTACTCCCGACGCAAAACGCACGTGTTTATCTGTGTCTGGTATCAGTGTTTGTGTGTATCTGTGTCTATATGTGTATGTGTATATATGAGTATGTGTATATATGGTACTGTCTGTGGCATCGTAGTTCCTAATTGGCTGAACCGATTTTAATTGTTATTTTTAATGGTTTTGGAAAGTGTTCTTAGCAATGATTCATGAAAATTGGTGCGGCAGTTTGAAGATTATCAGCTCTTTTATAGGAAGTTAAAAAAAAAAAAAATACGACGAAATGGATTGTTACTTTATTTACGAAGCTACTATCACATGCCAAGTAAGTACGTAAGGGAAATATTCAAAGTGACACTTGGCTAGTTTTTCTCATTACTTACGACGGCCGGCAGGTACCAATTCATTAAGATTCGTTCGAATTTCTTATTCAAAGTTCTCTAAGCGCCTTTTAAGCGCCACCGACCCAGTTTCACAGAAAAATAAATTGAAAAGCAATTTTCAGCCAATCTCGTTTCGATTCGTTAATTCGTGACCGACATTTATTAAAACGGTTTTGAGTGATAGCCCGCGCGACCTGACCTGGAGCTGAACTGAACACCAGTGACCGGACACTGACATCCGGGGACCGGCGGGTACCTACGGGCTCTATTTCGTTCACTATTGTGGTAATTGTCTCTCGGCAGAATGACAACCAAAAATGTTAAATCCATAATATTCAAGCTCCATTTTCAAATAAATTAAGCGGTCTTTGTATTGGCATAAGTTACCATTCTATTAACTTTTTATTATAAATGCGAATGTGTATTCCTCTTTCACGCAGTAATAGACCAACGGATTGACTGAATTTTTGCATTGACATAGTTGGAGGGCTAGAGAGTGATATAGGGTACTTTATATCCCGGATAAATGTGATATGTGAAATTAAATCGCAGGGCGCAGGGCCATTATGTGTAGATAGTTTTATATAGTCGCCAAATTCCTTCAGGGTAAAGGATTAAAGAAAACACACTACTATGTATTTTTTTTGAGTCCAATACTCAACAAATGTATTCAAATTTAAACATTTTAAACAGTAAATTTAAATTTTCTGAGTTATTTTGCCGAGAAATTTCTTCTACAAAATATTTTATTTTGGGTAGTAAATATTTCGGCAGCAAAGTGAAACAACCCAACAAAAACAATGATTGCTTTTTCTGAATTATTTAGCTCGAGTGTTCGTAAACAATCCGGCATAGAAATTCGGAACGTTCCGTCAACATTTCCTTCCTCTTTATTCCGTTATTAACACTTCTTATCTAAACGGTTTTACTCCACCCGGAATTTTAAAAAACATTTCGCTCGACTCGTTTGTAATAATTTAGTTTAGATATTTACAACACCGAAACTTTATTCAGACTGAAAATTCCTGCCAAAACACCGTGTTGGTAGGTATTCAGTAACTGAAAAATAATCGATTCTTTAATCGATTTGGCTTGAAAAGAGTGTTCTTTAAGGATAGTTGAATAATGCACCGCACTACAGCTGACGCCGCCTTTTTTAACCGACTTCCAAAAAGGAGGAGGTTGTATGTTCATCTGTATGTTTTTTTATTGCCTCGTGTTGAGATCGCAGCCGCGGGAAATATTGCACAAGTCCCACTAAGTATGGCATGCAATTTGAGTTTGTGATGTCGTTTCACTAAACGATGAATGAGCTTAGTAAACTAATATAATAATAATAATAAGAACCTACACAACCGTGAGGTGTGCAGTCTCAGGGATTTTTTCCGTAACAGTGAGAGTGGAATGCATCGCGATGTTGTGGCTGTTGACAGGGGCCTCACGCCGCTCTCCTTGGCAAACGAGAACTGGCGCAAACCATCGGTGCTAAGCATCGAGGATCGCAAGGACGTATGGAAAGGCAAGGAGCTGCACGGGCGGTTCTATCGGGTCTTAACAGGGCCCGATGTGAACCTGCTTGCGTCGGTGAACTGGTTACGTTTCGGGGACCTCTTTGGGGAAACCGAGGGGTTTGCCTGCGCGATTGCGGATGAAGTTATCAAGACCAACAACTACCGGAAATATATCATGAAGGACGGTACGGTCGACATCTGTCGGGCATGCCACCGTCCTGGAGAGTCTCTCCGACATATCATCTCCGGTTGTTCGCATCTTGCTAACGGCGAGTACTTGCACAGGCACAACCAAGTAGCCAGGATCATCCACCAGCAACTTGCCCTTCGATACGGCCTTGTCGAGTCTGAGGTGCCGTACTATAAGTACGCACCAGCACCAGTTCTCGAGAATGGTCGTGCTTTGCTCTACTGGGACCGGTCTATCATCACGGACAGGACTATTGTCGCCAATAAGCCTGATATCGTGATGGTCGACCGGTCCCAGCGCCGGGCAGTGCTCGTCGACATCACCATACCACATGACGAGAACCTCGTGAAGGCCGAGAAGGACAAACTCAGCAAGTACCTTGACTTGGCTCACGAGGTTACCGCCATGTGGGATGTTGACTCGACGATCATTGTCCCGATAGTTGTTTCGGTTAACGGCCTTATAGCGAAGAGCCTCGACCACCACCTTAAGAGGCTCTCGCTAGACTGTTGGGTCAAGGGTCAGATTCAGAAGGCGGTAATCCTTGACACGGCGCGCATTGTCAGGAGGTTCCTCACTCTGCAGCCCTAACCACCGGTAGCTTGGGCCCTGCCCTGCTGCTGGCGGCACCCTAGGTTTAAGTTTTTTTATAATATTTTGTTTTTATAAAAATATTGTAAACAAACTTAGATTTAAGAAAACAAATAAATACGTGAAATAATAATAAGATATATTTATTGCCAAAAAACAAAAACAATGAACATGTACTATAAGAAACATAAGGAGAAACAGCGTTTGGCAATAGGGGTAAGCTCAGCGCTGTACTGCGAGGTCCCGAAGGGTCACGCAGGGCTGGTTTTCAGCATACCCCTTTGCTCAGAAAAAAAAAGATGGTAGGTGAGCACTAGGCGACGGCGGGTATTACAAAATCAACTAAAAATATCTGTCGTTAAACGTAATACACTATAATTACTACTACTACTATTTTCATTATCAAATATTAAATAAATAAAAAATTAAATATTAAATATTAGAGCACTTAGGTTTGTGTATGGTGTGTGTGTGTGTCTGAGCGTGTGTGTGTGTGTGAGCGGTGTGTGTGTGTGTAACTGAGTGTGTGTGCGTATGTGTGAGTGTGTGTGGTGTTAACGCGTAATTTTAAAAGTTGCTTCAAAATTCTTCTTTTGTATTTCATATAATAGACTTTTGTATTTTTGCTTAAAATTATCAGAATTCATTTTTTTTCTCATCGGAGGGGGCAGGTTATTCCAAATTTTAGTCGCACTGTGTTTGAAGCAGCCTTTAAATCGGGTGGTCTTGTGCTTATGGAATGATAAAGCATTCAGGGACTTAGAGCGAGTATTACACAGATGAATGTCTTTTAACCAAGTTAATTTTTCAAATAAATATTCAGGTTGCTTGTTCCAAAGAACTTTCTGAACTAAGCAAGCAAGATGAAGCTCCCACCTGGCTTTCATATTTAGCATTTTATTATATCTTTTATTATATTTTTTTATATCTTATACGTAAATGTTATCACAATAAATGTAGGTATTGAAGGTACAGATCGTCGCAGTTTTCGAAAAATGACTTGCTACGTTCATTTGAAGAAATATCTAACGTTAACGGGACATATCTGTCCGGTCAGGTGGCTACAAATTCAGACGCAAAAAACTGGGTATCTAGGTCATCCCTCCCTCCGGCCCCTCAACCAGCTAGTTCTAGCTAGAGCTGAGGCGGCAGTAGGAGAACATTGACACAATAAAATGCAATTTTTCAGTGGAACCGGGCTCGGTGGCATTGTGAGCGCTTTGTGGATTACCGTCCGGGACGGTGGAATGCGCCGCACCCATCCGGGGCCGACGAATGGACGCTTTCGAATTACGCTAGTTTTGATACACGCGGCCTTTGTCCCGCGAGACCGGACATTGATAGCCGGAAAAGTATTGGATAAAATCTTAAAAGGCTACCAGAATTTCATTTTGAGTGACGGACGTTAGGAAAGATATATGAACCGACTTTAGAAAAGGAGTTTCTCAATTCAACTGTATTTGTTTGTGTGTGCGTTGTGTGTGTGTTACGCGATATCTTCGTCGAGTGTGATAATAATGATTATCTTTTATTGAATAGGCTATGTTTTATCATTGGGCCCATGGCCCACCTAGGTAAACTTAAGTGGACTACAGGCAAGAAAAAGTGCCTGTGGTCCACCCAGGTAAACTGAAGTGGACTACAGGCAAGAAAAATACCTGTGGTCCACCCAGATAAACTGATGTTGGCTACAGGCAAGATAAAGTGCCTACCCTGGTCTACCCTGGTGGACTGAGCAGGTAGATCACGACTATGATCCGTCTCTAGGGTGGTCCTATTTAAATTAGAAGAAAAAGTACCATCTCTGAGGTTGGGAAATAAGGTGATGTTTCACGATTATTGAATTTTACTCTTTACTTACAGAAACCACAAATGGCATCTAAATTTGACTCACGAGTCTTGACACAGAGCTGCACGTGAGGTTATTACTGTAACCGAAGCGACTACTTCGTTCCATTTATACCTCAGATCAGACTTACAAGGGAGATATGGTACGGTGGCGTGGGGCGTGCGAACCAATTTTAACTTAGTTTTTTGACAGATGACTTGGTCGAGGGTGTTCTTTGCTATGATTCAAGAAAATCCGTTCAGCCGTTTGGCTCTTTTATCAGGGTTTAAAAAATAATAAATTATTCTCCGTAATATATACTTTTTATTAGACCTTTTTTTCTGTTACTGTACAAAAAAAAAGTAATAAAAACAACAAGAATATTTTTAAAGATTTCGAATTCAGACACATGCAAATATCGTAAAATCGCAAATAAGATATTTCATAAAACGAATACAGATAAAATGGTTTTAAAATGAACTCGTAGACGTATAATTAAAATCATTACAAAAGAATATAATTATACCGACATGCTTTCTGGGTTGCAGCTACGAGTAAAAACGTTTGCAAGGAATTTCCCTTTTCCGTGGAATTAAAGCCGGTACGCGCGTTGTGTGGTGAAATTCGCGGAATGAGTTTATTCGAGAGAGCTTCACTTCCCCTGCTGTGGTTCTGGTTATATTTTGTAGCTACTTGTAGTGGTATGGTAAAAGCTTGCGAACAGATTTTATGAAGTTTTTTTAAGAATCACGTTATTATAAACTAGTGACACGAAACTGTTTCACCCGCTATCCTACAGGAACGGTATGTTTTTTGCGGTTATAACACTTTTTATACTACTGTAATTTTTAACCAACTTCCAAAAAGGAGGAGGCTCTCAATTCGACTGTTTTTTATTTTTTTTTACCTTAGAAATTTCGACTGAATTTCTTGGCATAATTTTTTCTGTGTAATAGATATGGGAGAGGCCATTGGCTCTGAATCACAGTGAAAACTAGCTCGGAGCCAATGGGTTCGAATTTACTATGTGCTTATTATTATTGTGTCAAATATAATTTGACACAATAATTTCGTCTATCATAATATATAATTTCGACTGTCATAAACAGATAATGTTCGACATAATTTTGAATGAAGGTTTTGAAATTGAGGTTAAATTATACTTTTGAAGTTGAGATCTATATTATAACTGTAATTGTGCAAACTTTCAAGCACTTATCTTAATATATATAGAAGTTAGGTTAGAAGCATTCGGACAGACGGACAGGCAGACAGACAGACAGACGGACGGACAGAAAAAAATTATAAGGGTTCCTTATCGGGCTACGGAACCCAAATAAAGCGTGTAAAAAGGATGCCTCCTTATTATATTGTCGGTTAGCTAGTTAGTTGTTAGGTACAAGTAAAATTGTTAACATTAACACGTGTACGTAAAAAGGTCGTAACAATGAAGATTTATATGTTATCGATATTTGCAGGGCTAGATATTTGTCATATATTCATATATATTTTTACCGACTTCAAAAAAGGAGTACGGTTCTATGTTCCACTGTATTTTTATTTTTTATATATTATGTTCACCGTTTTCTCCGTCAACTGTTGACCGATTTAATAAAAAAACTTTTATTCGGTAAGGTATACTTCCGACTTGGTCCCATTGTCACCAAGTCAGGATCTGATGATGGGATGCCAGGGCAATCGAGGGCAACCCCCAAATTTTATAGGCACTTATTACGTTTTTCATATATTTTTGAAGTTGGTTTTTTATGTCATCCACTTGTGTTACGTATTTTGGTATTTGTTACCGCTCCGTAGTTGAGGATTTGGCTGAAATTTGGCATCATAATATCTTGTACCACACAAAACTTTATCCCGGAAAATGAACGGTTCATGAACCAGCCCAGGAAAAGCACGGGGCGCAGCTTGTAAGTCACAGAATAATATTTTCGTAATTTTTTCTCTAGTTCCTCATATTCATGTGAAAAGGTTTACTTTTCCAAGACCTCATCTACAGATCCTCGGCAATTTTGCGACTAAAATTATTTCCTTTGAAATAAGCTGAAGGATCAAAAATAAATACGAAACACCATAATGTAGGTATTCGTATGTATGAGATGTTTGTCGCTTTGACTTTCGCAGAAACAGTGTTCAGATGGAAATCTTGGCATTCTCCGCAGCTTCTGTGAACTCCAGTATGTAGGGTTTAATAAATGAATTTAGTATAAATTAGTGCGGGTTTATGTTAATTGCAGAATCCCCCGCAACTTGTGGTGAGAGCTTTTGAAGGGTTTATTTGATTACAGAGAAGTAACACGGTGCGGCATCGCAACGTGACACATACTCGTAATTATTGAAACTTCAAATTACATTGTTAGTGCAAGGACGTTATAAAACCTGCCCTAAAATGCTAACAGACGGATACGGAACCTTGGGTTCGCGAATCCGATAGGGGTTTTTATTTTGCTTCTTTGCTATTAAACAACGTTAAAAGAAGGCTAACGTGTAGTTTCCTAAATGAAAAGAACGAAAATCGCTAAAACCCTTTTTTCTTTCGAATTGATCGAAGCTTTTTTCTAATATGCAATCGATAGCGAGTTGAAAAACCACATTTTAGTGAACTTTTGTTTAAAATCCCTGTTCTACACGCTTATTACTTATAGCCTAAGTGTTAGTCCATAGAAGCTAAATACGTAGCAACTTTCATTTAAATCTGTTTAGCCGATAGGGACTTAGATCATCCTTTAATCATCAGACATCCTTGACAGCCTCTACCATCAGGAATCGCGGTCGGGATGCATACGGGCCACATGTCTTGCCCAATCCCAATTTAATCTGGCGACTTAACGGTTCATAAATGAAAGAGTTCTGAGGTATCAAACATATAAAAAACATAACCTAATTAATTGAGATCCCTTTTTTAAGCCGGTTAAAATACTTACAGATCAGAATTCCGTATGATGCCGCGTCGGAATATTCGAAGCTGATGATTCTATCTCCAACCTATGAAACTTCCATGAAACCGTGTTTAGAAGCTCATAAACTATACTGCGGGATGCGAGAAGTGAGGTGCGGGGAGCGGGAGGGTGTTGTTGGCTTTTATTATTTATTTAGGATAGAGTGGCGGCGGAACGCGCGTTGCTGGTTATGAAAATATTTACGAATTTTTGATAAAAACGCGCACCGTAGCGCCACTTATTTATTGTTCGCACAAACAATTTAAACATGTACGCGTATTTTTTTTTTACACTTGGCACGTTTTTAATATAATGTGACGTGAGTGGTAATAAATTTACAGGCACTCTCCTTAATTAATGCCATAGAATGGGGAGTTGCTAGTCTATCGGTTTTTTATCGGATACATTTCGGAGAGTGTGCATCGGATCTCCATGATCTAATTCCCTCCTGCCCATTTATCTATCGGACGACCAGGGCAGGGCGAACACGAAAAGGCTACACAGTTTCATGGTTGATATTCCGAAAACCCGCACGAAGCGCTTTGATACTAATACAATTGTGCGAACCGCTAGACTGTGGAATGCACTGCCTGAATTGGTGTTCCCTGATAGTTACAATATGGACGTCTTTAAGTCGCGAGCAAATCAGTTTCTTCTAGGCAAGCGTGCTCCATCGTAGACCGCATCATCGCTTAACATCAGGCGAGGTGGTGGTCAAACGCAAACCTATTACTTACTCAATTAAACAAATATATACATTGATTTTTTTGACTCTCTATAAAAGAACTGATAATTTTCAAACGGCTGTACAAATATTAATGACTCATAGCTAAGAACACACTCTATAACTTCACCTTTTAAACAACTGCTGACTGCTGCTGTTGTGCTATTATGGGTAAGCGTGAAGAGCCATCAGGCGAGCGACTTCGCTCGTCTCGTCACCCAGTATCATAAAAAATATATCTAAGGGACTTACTTAAATTCGTTTCTCTAGCTACTCTATGTTTAAAATTGCTCTCTCAACTTCTCGTTGACGGCAACGGTCACAGGCGAAAACGAGACAGAGCAATTTTAAGCATAGTTTGAGCAAACGTACGTGAACGTTTTTAAGTAAGGCTATAAATCAATATTAGTTCAGCCACATACAGATAAACCGACACACAGACACACATAATAACATATACATTGATACACATGTTATATAACACCTGTCTTCTTGGATCGGGGTTAAAAAAGTATCCGACTTAAGTAAATTTATTTTATTTATTCATACAGAAACACCAATAGTAGACATTAAATAATACAGAATACAACACTTTGCAAATAATACAGTATGTGCACCTTTAACAGGTGTTTACAACGTTCACCACTAAACGTGTGGTATGACAAAAAAATAATTGTAAAAACTGTGTATAGGTGACATGTAAATACAGTAAGCACATCTTCTGTATATATAAAATTCAAAGTCCTGACTGACTGAGATATCAACGCACAGCCTAAACCGCTGGTCCTAGAGCCATGGAATTTCGAGGGTGTATTCTTTGTGAAGTGTATGCACCCACTAAGAAAGATTTTTTCGAAATTCCACCCCTAAGGGGGTGAAAATGGGTAAAACCCTTAAAATTCGGTTTTGAAGTTACAGATGTGAAAATTTAGATTTGGATAGTTCATTTAAAATAAAAAAATCTAAAATTAATAAAAAAATTACAGAGATGACGTAAGTGGTTGAAATAGGGGACCAAACTTTGGGTAAAAAGTTTTTTGTTTTTTAAGTTATAGTGATGAAAATTAATAACTGAATATACTTTTGTATCACATAGCATACTTTTTATCCCGAAAAAATTAAAGGTAGGCTTCGACAAATATAAATTATGTTTGTAGGCTTCGACAAATATAAATTATATTTGTCGAAGCCTGTAGGATAATTTCAGTCACACCTCGGTAACTATTTAACGGATTTCGATGAAATTTTGTACGGAGGCTTTTTATGTTCTGGATTAACACATGGGCTACTTATCATCATCATCATCATCACTATTTTACATCACCACGCGATTGAAACTGCAGGTTGCCACTAGAATGTACAAGTTTAGCGTAGATATCAGCTTTTAAATGTTTTCTCTAATAAAATAAGTACCTTGATAAATCCAGGACATCAGAAATATCCCTGTAGGATAAAAATCATACTAATATTATAATATGTTGCTTTATTTTTCATTATTTCACGTAGCAACAAACCAACGTGATTTTTTACTGAAATAGTTCAAGGACAAGGTTCAAGGTAGATATAGACTACTTTTTATCCCGAAAAAATAAGACTATTCCCGTAGGATACCATAATCAACAACGGCTCAATAAAATTTGGTGCAAAGATAAGCAATAAGCCATATTAAAATACACAATACTTTTGACCCCGTAACAAATTATGGTTCCTGTGGAAAAACATAAAAGTAAGTAAAAAAAAAATCGACGTTGCGCGGTTCGCTGGGTCGCAAGAGGCCCGCGAGTTTGAGTTACAAGCATAGGTGATATACATGAAAGTAAAAAAAAAAACGAGATAGCGAGGTTTGCTCGGCGGCAAGCGGCCTACGAAGCCAAGCTCAAGACAGGTGACTACGGGTGTTCCCCGATAGTTACAATCTAGGTGGCTTCAAATCACGAGTGAATCGCCTTCTTCTAGGCAAGCGTGCTCCATCGTAGACCGCATCATCGCTTAACATCAGGCAAATTGGCGGTCAAACGCAAGCCTATTTATGCATAAAAAAGGTGATATGCACATAAATAAAATAAAAAAAGAGGTCGCACGATTCAATGGGCCGCAAGCGGCCCGCGAGGGTGAGTGTCAAGCACAGGCGATGTAGGTAAACAAAATAAATAAATAAACTTATAATGTTGTTACGAAGTTGAGTGTCAACAAAAGGTGACGTACAAACAAGAAAAAAAAATCGACGTCGCGTGGTTCGCTGGGCCGCAAGCGGCCCGCGAGTTCGAGTGTCAATAAAAGGTGACGCACAAACAAGTAAAAAAAGCTTTAGATGTTGCGTGGTTCGCTGGACCGCAAGGGGCCCGCGAGTTCGAGTGTCAATAAAAGGTGAAGCACAAATTAGTAAAAAAAAAAACGATGTCGCGTGGTTCGCTGGGCCGCAAGTGGTCCGCGAGTTTGAGTGTCAAGAAAAGGTGACACACAAACAAGTAAAAAAAACTTTTGATGACGCGTGGTTCGCTGGGCCGCAAGCAGCCCGCGAGATTGAGTGTCAAGAAAAGGTGACATACAAACAAGTAAAAAATAAAACGATATCGCGTGGTTCTCTGGGCCGCAAGAGGCCTGCCGGAGCCAGTTTAAAGCAGAGATAACTAGCACTGAGGCCCTAAGCATATAAATATTAAGATAAATTCCCAATTTAAACATCTGCCAGGCCGGGATCTAACCAGAAACCTTCTGCTCATAAGGCACATGTGTTAGTACTTAGCCATACCGGCCATCAATATCCAGTATGAAATACTTATATCGTTCTAAAATATAAGTACCTACTTTGCAGAGAACTCGATTATATTTCCCACAAACAACGCGGGCGAAGCCGCGGGCGGAAGCTAGTTATGGTATAAGTGGGTTATGCATTGCATACTGTATCCAACCATCAGAATAACTTTATAAAACTACAACATATAATTAAAATAAAATAATTAAACCTAATAATAAATTGCATATATCTAGGTATTAATAGTCTGCTGACAAGCAGCACTCGATTAAATAAGTACCTATCTAGTGTCTTGAGCGGAAGTACCCCCGACAGACGCGGTGGTGCCAGTGCTCCGTCGGCGACGATACTAATGCCGTTACCAGCAACTTCCGCTTGCTGGTGACATACCAACATAAATACCTAAGCTGTTTCAACATTCCTAGTGCAGCCACAGACTCTATATCTGGATAGATTCCGAGTTCATCTACTTCGCATGTCTGAGACCTATCTTTAATAGTTATTCGTTCAAGATAACTTAGTGTCTAAATACAAACACCGAGTTAACAAAAGATGAAGTGGGTAACAAATGCCAAATTGCGCCATAGAAAACTGTAAAAACTCATAGAGCAAATGGTCGTGGATGGAGTTGAACCTCAGATCAGACAAACAAGGGCTACAATACAAGCCTTAGTACAATTCTGGGACAGAATATCTGGGACATTATTGTACACATGGTCATGACTGACCCCAAACTAAGCAAAGCTTGTAATATGGCTACCAGAGACTGATATACATACGAGACATTTTTTTTAATACATACTTAAATAGATATTAACACCCAGACATAGAACAAACACAAAAGGTCATCACATAAATGTTTGTGCTAGGTGGGAATCGAACCTACGCCCCCAAGCGCAAAAGGTAGGTTACCTACCAACTGAACTACCGGGGCAGTCAATCGCTAGTGTTTTTTTTTCTTTTTGAGGTGAGTTGGACGAAGTGAGTTAAACCTAATCAAACTTAATTTAAGCTAGATGCGTACGAACCCGCCACGCCACCTTACCATATCTCACTTGTTTGTCTGATCTGAGGTCAGAAGCCTTCGAGTCGTTGCTTCGAGTTGACAAAACTTCTGACACTAGGGGCTAGCTACTCATCCCAAACGACAGCAATCATCTAGCTAATTGTGCAAGCAGTACAGCACTGCAGTGCGATACTCATCTACTGCACATTATGTGGCAGTAAAACTCGCTTGCTGAGAGCTTTTGTTCCGCAACATCGCAGAGTAAAAAAACCTTTCAAAGAACTAGCTGAAAAAAAATGAAGCTGTCGAAGCTTCATTTTTTTTCAGTTCTTATCCACCGTCCACCTCCTGAGATCACTGGGTGAACCGTGGAAATTTTGTTTGTTTTTGCCAATTCGAGGAAGTATGACTTTAAAATATGGCTCCTCCTTTTTGGAAATCAGTTAAAAACACCAGCGTGCGAGGGTCTGTGGCAAGGGATCAAAGTTAGAGCACGTCTCTCGGCGCTCCTAATGCCCAATAGTGTGTAATCTTATACTGATTGGCTACGAGTACTTAGGTCTTAAAGGATATGTGAAGGATTCTCAAATACTGGCAGGGACCAAACTGAATCTAAACTCTTGTACCTCGTACGTGAGCCCATCGGTTAGCTATTGTACACTGCTTGCGCATGCTACACGAAAGTGATAGTACATCACTTTCGTGTAGTACTACATTGCTGTATAAACGAAGCTGCTCTGTAGCCCACTGAAGTCGAAACCATGGTAGAAACAAAACGGCGGCCCTAAAGTGGGGTGGTCATTATGTCTACCCTCTGTCTGCGTTTGCGCTCCTGCAACTGTTCCAGCCACATATAATAAAACAACGGCTTTAACCTCCAATAGATACGGCACGCGCATCGCTACAAGGTATACGCGTTTTGCTATTGCGCTCTTCGTAGTGTTCGCACAAATACCGCCACCGCATGGAACGCTTCCGTGGAGCGGGCTGCAGCTGTTGCAAAATCGTGTAGCCCGTGTTTGTGAAAATAATGCCTATAGCTTTAGAGCTGTCCCTCTGTAAGGATTTTGTACTCGGTGACTGCATATCGGTGGTGCTCGTGCAATGCACTCTGGCTGGTAATTACGCGCATTGTTCCCGCCTCGACGCGGCTGACCAACAGTGTCATGCGCGCTTTTACAATATACTGCTTTTAGTGAACACAAACAGTTGATGTTACGATCATGCTCGCTGCACCAGACTGAAATTAAAACATGGTTGCTCTATTTAGATGCAAATCCATTATTATATTTAAGTTAGACAATTGATATACGCACAGAAAAGAAAAAAAAACTTTGCTTCTCTTTTTTGTGATTATACGGTCAATGGTAGAGAGCAACGTGCCTGCCTACAACAAAGATATTTCCAACTTGATGTGAAATATTGAATCTTCGAATTAATTAATGTACCTACTTGTTTAACGTAACTTTTTAACCGGCTTCAAAAAAGCATGATGTAAATTTCAACCCGTAAATTCTAAAGTCTGTTTCTGACGTATTTTAAAGTAACTTTCAAAGCTCATAACGCAAATATCACATTTATAATTGATTTATGGAATCGTGAAAACTCTTATCAGTGATTAAATCTTTTAGAAAGAAAGACAACATAACATGTGTTCTGATAAAGCTACCAGAATTTCCAGTACTAAGACAACATCAATCCGGTCAGCTTGGATGCAGCATAGTAAAAAAAAACCGTCTAGCATGTATTTATAACTGCCCTACATAGATCGCGGTGGAGCCTGAGTCGGGAAAAATACTCAGACAACAGATAATTTTGAAGTAAGTTGTACAGGCTGAGTGGCCAGCCCTGGAGCAATAGTAATTTTAGCTCCATGTCAGGATATTAGTACCTATAGGAAGCGGTGCACTAATAGGCATCTAAATCGACCTTTAAGTATAAGCCAATAATACTCCTCTCCACTGTTTTTCGGGCAGTAGCATGAAGCTTATGGTAATGGCCCTCCGGTGTACTTTTAGAAGCATTAGGCACAGGTGACATCAGGTTTTATACAAATACCTTAAAAACAAATCACAAAAAATTATTTTCCAGTATCCTTAAAGGTTTTTTGAGTTCACGTCTTGCTAATTCCGCAGTGAAAGAGTAACTTTTGATTTGACAGCTCAAATTCCTTCAATCGAAGGCACGATCGAAAGAATCGTGTTTCTTGAATACCTATTTAACTGTCGATCCCATACAAAAGTGTCAGTGAGTGCTACGAACAAGATATCAAACTCGACATCAAACTTCACAACCAACTCAACTGTCTTCTGAATACCAATTTCGCGAACTCAATATCAAACTCGACAACAAACTAACCTTAGTTCGGAATGCCTATTTAACTGTCATCCCATACAAAAAATGTCAGTGAGTGCTACGAACTCGATATCAAAACTCGATTAAGTGATCACCTGTCTTTACTGAATACCAATGTCAACGACAATGCTGAATCCGCGCTGTGATTTGACGTAAGTATATATCAGAATCGCAATGGATGTCAGAGTTTTTAGGCTGCTCACAGGATATGGCACAATTTTACGTGTCATCCGAACTACGGTAATGCTCAATAGATAATTAATTATAACTACAAATTTTGTAATACAGAAACCTAGTACAGCGCGGATTCGAATACTTTCTCGCTGACACATATAAGATAGCTGACACGTTTGGATATATAGATGGTCTATATATATAAACTTTAATTTTCTTCTTTCTTTTCATTTAACTCCCATCACGGCCAAGAACCAGTTCGCACAGCCGCACCGACAGCATAATAAGCGCCTACTCAGTAGCCGAGATGAGACGTCAGTTAGCTAGCGACCGTGCTAAAGAAATAGCTTCCGCAGTCCTTTAGTATCAGTCGAGTAAAATCCAAGAGTGCGACTGCAGTCCCCTTAAAGCATTAGCTAGGAAATCTCAGTTTCTACACAAGCCAGGAATGCGATAGCCTAGCGATGCTTGTTAGGGATTTTAGAAAGTGTTACTATTACTATATAAATACATTTTTTATCTCTATTGGAACTGAACAAATAGTACCAGATATCATTTGAGCATATTCTTAACGACTACTCTACACAATATAATAACACTTTGATGGGACTACGTCATCTCGTCTCACCTGCCATCACAAAAAACCTCACTTCAGTGCCTGCCATTCACGAAAACAAAAAAAAAACGGCTACTAGAATCAACCCATAACCAACAAACTAGCCAACAGTATCTGATGAATCTGATGAATTCAGGCAGCCTAGACATTCCGATACTAGCCACTTCACCTACAAGACAACCAAACAAAACAAATACAAATATATAGTGTACTGCCACCACCAGACACTTCACAACCTACAGTATTTGATCTTATTTTCTCTGCTTTAAAAATTAACCAATGATGTGTGTGTGAAAAATTACGGCAAAGACATGATAAATGAAATATATAAATATGAGTTTCGAATTATTTGTAACTGCTGAAAATTTGTTAAACTCGTGCTTGTAATATTTTTAACTCGTCGACTTAGTTATCAACCGCTTGCGACCCGAAACACCGGACAACTTTCGCCCACGCCATATCACGACTGAAATATGGGCTCTGGCAACTTTCCTAGTTACAGCTACAATTTTCCTCCGTTTCCTTAATTATCTTTAAGGATCTTACTCTACGTTGAGCAATCTTGCAAGATTGCCAACGGCATTATTACCACAGGCTTGATCTCGTTAACCTCTCAACCTGATATCACAGAATATCGCATGGTTTTAGTGAACCTTTCCGGTAGGCAACGACAATTTAGTAATCCCAATTCTCGTGGATGGTGTGCTGGGTGTGCCTACCTATCAGTGCCGAGTAGAAAATTGTCACAGAAAAACGGTCCCGTGAGCGCCATACAATGACGGTTTCAAACTGTTCAACTGCGTTTCGGCCACCACTGTCTCGCTCGCACGAATATTCCAGCGTATCGCTCTATCCTTGTCATACGTGTGCCTTGTTATTTCAGTCTTGGTGTTTCAAAACAATGGAAATAAAGTTCTTACATTCATTGATTATTATCAATGAATGTAAGAACTTTATTTCCATTTTTCAAAACCGTTATTGGTGCCACAATACATGCGCAGCGACGAACTATGACACCGTTTCACTGTTATGAAAATTTTAGCGAACAAACATATTTGCGGGGCTTACGCACACATCGATGTTTATGTGATATCAGTTGGTATCACAGAAAAGAGAAGGGTATAGAACGGAAGAGAGATGGAACATTTGTTACGAGGCATACGAGTGAACATGAGTATGCACGTCAACGCGTCAAACTCCGCATCGCAGTTGCTAACTGAATTCGAATTCGTATGCTGCTCCATCGGATTTATTCACAATGCCGTCTTGCGCTGTAATTACGTGTGGTAGAGCTAGAATGGATTTTAATTTTTTTTAAAGGAGGAATTTCCTATCTCCGGTATAGTCTAAATTGTTGATAATTTTGTGATTTCACCGTGTTTAAATTATAAGCCCTTGACAAGCCGTTGACAATAATAGTGGTTACCATAATTTTATCGATATCGATATTTTTTTATTTTTCTTACAACATTTCCTACAATACCTACTTTAGGAGTATTTTTTGAAGATTAAACTTTATTGTGTTATTATTCATTTGTCTTATTATGTAGATGTAGACAACAACATTATCACACTATTATTATAAATAAGAAAGTCTGCGTATTAATATGTTTGTTTTCACTGAATTCTGTAATAAGTGAATGGATTAAAATAAAATTTGGTATGGAGGTAGGTTATATTCTGGATTGACTCATAGTTTTTACCCTGAAAAAATAGCAGTTCCTATAGGATAGCGGGTGAAACCACGGGGCGCTGCCAGTCGTCAGTAAATCTATGAATTATTAGACAGACAATAAATATTGTTTTGGACCCGGGTATGTCCTAAAACTGCGACCAGAACCACCGGAGGATGGGCAGCAGCGTCCTAATAGTACACGGTGTACGTACTGCGATCCCCAAGCCGCCTGCCAAGCGTGGGGATTATGGCAACACCCCTCTCTATGAGGGAGGCCTTGTCCAACAGTGGACGTTAATTGGCTGATGATGTGATGTGAAATATTGTTTTTGTCTTTTTGGTCTAATAGTCCTTATCAAAATGAATTCAACGAGTCCAAACACGACGGAGTAATAAGTAAAAGTATGTAGTAGAGAGGTTACTATGGCCTACTTTTCTGGCTCCATCATCAGGCCAGTTAAGTACCACCATATTATTTTACAAACATCAAATTTACTTAGTGCAACTGAAACGTACTTAGAAAAATGGATTACAAATTTTGAATCGGGAAGCTGACAGACATACCAACGATGCAAGTTAAATAAGAGTTTGTAATTTTTTATAAACGACTAGGGCAAGTTTTACCATGAAATATTTTATAAGGTATACAATAACAGGTTATCGATAAAACCAAAACTGCACACAAAACTGTCCCATCACTAGCTGTGATACCACATTCTAAATTTTATAATATCATTTTATTTTCAATGGCTTCGCATGTTTATTGCATTTAACCTTATCAAATAATATTTATTTTTCTACCTATTTAAAGTCACATAAAACGAGCTCTAAACATAGCCTAAATCGATATCATGTTCAAAGCATGACCTATTAAGGTCATGGAAACTTATCTAGCTAAGTTTGTGCGGAGTTTTGGGGCAAAACCGAAAATATTTTTTTTTACTTCCTATTGTTTGCCCACACTCATGCAAACCTACGAACTTACCTTAATAGTATTTAAAGGATAATAATTCACTAGTATAACACAATTACATGCGTTAATACACAACTTTTGTTAATTAAAATAAACAAAATTGTTGAAAAACTCTTTAACTCAAATTTTTTACCAACCACTTTTCGTGCAGTTTAAGGTAGAACTGTTTTAATAATGAGGTACGTTAATTTACGATACGGTCTATATTTCTCTACTAGTATTATAAACCGCACAATAATCGTGCAGTTTTTTTGCACTAGCAACATTTACCAAAATAATTGCACAAAATTCAAGGGGAACTGAACCGTATTGCACCACGAGAAGGTCAATTTTAAACTTTATTAAAATGGTGTTCATAACCTTTTGAAATAATACTAATCTTGACGAATTACTGCAGTCCTTCCTACGTATTTATATTTTGACGTATCTTTTGCATGTGTTCAACTGGCTACAACGGAATTCTTACAAAAATGCCTTGACAGCCCTTCTAATCTAAACGAAAAAAATTCTCACTTCAGTGGTTGGTATTATAATGAGGCGTCAAACCTGACATGACACTTAGTGGGTGTTTCACATTTTGACAGATTCATAAGCCTTGTTAATATTGAGTTACGCCTAGTTTCATGCTCTGAAGCTTGATCCTCGTACGCTAAACTTGGTTGCACGTAGGTACGAATTACTTACATTGCGTTCTACAAAGCACTATTATGCGACGCCGATGAACGAAAGAAAGAAAACATTTATTTGTTGCACAATACACTACAACATCAACAATACAAAACATAAAAAAATATGATGAGCAGCGGAGTTGTTTTAGTCACTTACCTACGTTTTATTAATTTATCGAGAAAAAAAAACATAACGTGTTACATTGTTTGACTTAGAAGAGGGGTATTCTCTTAAAACGAGCCGTCAGCCGTCATTCCTTCAACATCAAAAGTGACTGGGACAGAGGGAAACAAGAATTTTCAAACAAGAAGGAAGCCGCGATGTGCGCCGTTCAAACGTCTCTAACGCGCGCCGACAAAAGGAAACAGAATTTAATTACCAATACAAAGAGGCCACTTCACAGGGCGCGAGGCCTAAACAATAAATCGCGTGCGACGTCACCGACGAACAATATTTCTTACACCCCTCTCTCACCCCCGACCCGCACCTCACTACTCCGTCCCGTTGGTTTGAAAGACACACAATTTTTGTTTGATCCCCAATTTGAATGTAGATAGAGGCCGTCGAGCGTAATTCTCTTTTAAATGACAAACGGCCGAGCGCTGATTGGATTCGAGGAAGATATAGCCATAAGCCTCGTTGGGTCCTAGGTTGGCCCTGACCGGGGTTTGTGCGAGCGCGCGTTCGGCCTCAATGAGCTTATGTTCTGTAAATAAGCTCCGTGTCCGGAATAGCAAGCCGATACAATAAAAACGTATCACATCATAATCCCAACAAGATCGAAATTCAGCCAGGGGATTAATATTTGAATTACAATTATGTCATGCGATACCGCAACGGTATATTTGTAATAATATTTGTACATTTACGAGACAATGGTAATGACGGTTCAGTAAGACTATGCAAGAAAGAAAGCTCGTCTATGGTAAATATCTACATCCTCACTTAACTGCCGGACTTGAACTGAAGATGTTGAGGTACGGTCCGGCCCCTGATATAATGTTGTAACAGCTGCAAGAACATAAGTTCATACCATGAATTAAAACAGACTTCTTGGAAAACTACATACTAGCTAAGCACTGGATGATACAAATCATTAAGAATTAACGAGTAAAACTTGAATGCTGAAACTTTTAGTATTGCTTATTGCAGACGATGCGTAGTAAACTCGCACGACCAGTGTTTTCACAATATGCGCGTCTCCTGCGGCGAGCTGCAGCACTTTTTGCTTAAAGCGAGAATACTAAGCATCTTCCACTGCCACTGATACTAAGCAGAAAGTGTTGTGGCTCGACGGCAGGCGGTGTGAGGTGCTCGCGCGAGTACTGCGCATCGTCTTTAACGGGCATTAGTTTCGTAGCCTCTCCACGTAGGCCCGGAAAAATTACCAAAAGATCCTCTGTCCAATATTTGGTCGGTAAATCAAGTGTTCTTAGTCAGCTATTTATGAAACTTCGCTTCTGCCAACACTCACAGCAGCAATACGTGTTTTTATTGCGGAGATTGGCCACTATCGGAAAGAATGCTACGTAAAATGAATATGGTAGTAGAGCATTCATTGACGGACAATATATAACCAGAGTGTGCACATACGTTCATTGATTGAGAAAATTCTGGAAAAAAACTGATGCTGTTTCTTTTCAAAATGATTTTCCGATTATGGCATGGTAAATATTGGTTCATCGGACATTCAAAAACGGATTGAAAAATAATACTTTAGAGATTGTTGTCCAACCAAAAATCTGTGGTTTGAAAAGCCCAACTACCCACGGGTGCAATCAAATTACGTTTATGAATATTAGTTATATATCTAAGCGAAATTTGTTAATATTAATATTTAGCTAAGTACAATACAAAGCAACAACACTTTATTGACCACACAAAAAGAACATTACAAGAAGAATACGCTAAACAAGGGCACAAAAGACTGTCTTCTCCCTAAAAGCTATCTCTTCCTGACAACCTTCTGATAAGTAGAGAAATATTCCTTGAGGAGTATGGAAGGTGTTGTAGAATAAATTAATTATTTAATTCACAAACAACAAGAGTACAAGTAGAACAAAATAATTATATTATGGAAATTTTGTTTTTATTACACGGGAATAACTCACGTCCTATAAACTGTACTGTGTTACTGTTAGTAATAATATATGGTACTGTGCACTGTGAAGTAGTGTATGGTGTAGTAGTGTGAATCACGAGTGAATCGGTTGCTTCTCGGCAAGCGTGCTCTAGCGAAGACCGTATCATCGCATAACATCAGGCGATATGACGGTCTAACGCAAGCCTATTACGAAATAAATAAATAAAGTACTGAACTATAGTCGGAGTAACCGGCTCATTCGTGCGTAATTCCACGGGAATATGAACAAAATAATTATGTTTGTTTATTATAATATATATATATATAGGGTTACAGTGCTCCATCGAGAGAGTCGTTCAAACGAAAATTAAAGCATTGGCACAAGCTTTTGTTCGACAATGAACAGGCATTCTATAAATTTGATGACATAAATAAAAATCATTTAAGTTGTTATTTTTGTTTTGAATTAATTATGAATTTTATTTTAAGCATAGTGGTAGGTACTATAATTGTAACTGCAAACATGATTTAATTAATTATTTATTTTTTATTTTGACATGTAACTATTTTTGTTATTAATAAAATACTATGACTATGACTACTCATATAGACTGTACTAATCCGAAAGGAGGTCATTGTACTCATCATTATGGACAACTTTTACTATGAAATCAACCCTGATATTATTATCGCGAGAAAAATATCAGCTTTTCCTTAGATTTTGTCAAGTGTCAATGACCGTTTACTATGGAACAGCTGATGGTTAAAGTTGTTCATAATGATGAGTACAGCGACCTACTTTCAGTTTAGTAGAGTCTATATGCGTAACCCTGTACTATGGACTTGTAATTAGCTTTACAAAATAAATTAATACCTATCTATACGCCTAGGCCTAGAAAGGTATAGGCATCGTAGGCTGTATTAAATAATACAATGGTATCATGTATTTAAGCTCGTTGAAAGGTAATTACTCGAGCGGCTTGTTTGTGCGTTACGAACAAACAATCCGACCAATTAATAAATTATGATCACTTGTAACCGCACGCCCCCTCCACCCCCACCCCCGCCCGCATCGCGTGTCGCATCCCAATTACGCAAGCAGAGTAAACAGTAAACATGCCGAATTACGTGCCAGGCCCACGTACCATTGACCTGAGGTCATGGTTTGACTAAATAATTGGTAGGTATATCAGATTAGATGTTCAGTAATTTAGTTTGGCCATCATATTCTATTTATTTATTTAGTAATAGGCTCGCATTTGAGCGCCACCACGCCTCGATGTTGCGGTCTACGATAGACCACCCATCAAACACACACTACCTCATTACTAAAGATCGACTCCAGCGCAGGTTGGTAACGAACGGCATCATGCTGAGCTGGGGCCGATTTGTGGCTAATATCCAATTTTTTATATGTGTGTAGCTATAAGTGTGTGTGAATTTTTGTTACAAATAAAATATTGTCTATTGTCTAGTGAACATAAAAACATCAAAATATTCGACGGGTTTTGTCAGTACTTTTGTAAAAACCTTTCAATGGCTAACGAGCGTAGGTAAGATTTTTCTGGCATTGTGGTAATGCTGTACTGATCTCTCACGCGAGCACACAGTTTCTTAATAGACACGCGTGTTACGTAATGGACGTAAAAGAAGATACCTACTGGCATGCCACTAGACCCCATGGCTCTCAGCCCAGTCTTCAGCTTTTCCTTTCCAGCTAGTTGACAGTAGCGCATATATCGTTATTCCATCGCGACTCAGGTAATTATCCATAAATACCAGGTGTAAGGGAAACGCTCCAGAAGCCGAAGCGCTATTATTATAATTATTATCAAAACACAATCGAAAACCTATAATAATTTGTCTTATACTTGTTGTTTTATTGGTTTAGTATTTTGCAAACGAGCAATGTAAAGCGTACAAAACTGAGAATCAATGCACCGTGGAGGTCGTTCGTTGACCTGGTTAGCTGGATATTTTATTTGCATTATATTGCAAAATAACATTTCTACTCATTGCATTTAAAAAAAATGATTGTTTTTCTGTCATAACAGTTGAATTTAGCTCCTTAAAGCTGGTGTAGCACAAAAATTAAAAAAAAAACTAAAATGCAACTTTATAAAAAAAAGCACCACGATGAGTCTGTTCCATGATTCTGGTGTTATACTTTCGAGTAAGACGGAATTAAAGAGCTTCTGAAGGACTATGAGCTACGGTATTCCACCCGCTTTTAGAAGACGATGTGATTCCATCGTCACTTGACGCTGTTGTTCTTGAACTGTTTCAAGGGCGTCCTAATGGTATTTAAGTTAAGCATTTATAAATCAGTGTGGACGTCTGTTCTGTGCTTTAATCGATTGCAGCACGTCCGGTCCGAGAATAGAACCTCGATTCGATCAGTATCGCACTCGAGTTAATTCAATTCACTGTTCGACAATTTAACACTAACTCGAACCGCAGTTACTACATGCAGTGACGTGCACTTTTACAGTTCTTTTATCAAATACGAGCAACTAAAGTTTTTGACCTATTTCAGGATAGAGGTACTCAGTGCAGTTTGATTTTTATTGTTATTTTTAAATGTAGGTACATTACTCCGTCATTTTTGAACCAATATTCATGTTTAACTGAATCTATTTCTTCCATTCTTTTTAAATTATGTAGTGGTTTTAAAACATTCCTACGAAAAATTCATTGATTTTGGCTTAGTAGGTTTTACTTTGTTCCGACACTAATTTTGAACTCAGTTTTTTTGTATTGTCATTTATTTTCTCCTCAGTTGTGTCCCGCGGTTCCATCCATTCACCATATCAAAGCAATTCTTTTTTATGTTTAAAAATAAGCCTATTGGTTTTATATTAATCAAGGGTATAAGATACCAAGTTATATTCCGTCTTTTAAATTTTATATACTTTTTCATAGAAGGTATAAAAATGTGACAATAAACATGTTATCTGTTTCTTCGATACATTACAAAGTACCAGGCGAGCCGAAATACTGAGGAGGAAGAAAAATGAGGGTTATGTTTATTTTTATTTTACTAAGATCAAAATTGAAATGGCCGCTTAGGTATTTTTAAAGGTGCTGTACATACATCGCAGTTTGAAGGTTAGTCGAACATTAGTGTGAACGTGTAAACATCGGGCTAAAGGGCTCAGTGGGTGAAGTACTATTTCGTTACATAAAATCCGTATCGAATTTCATACAAACTTTTAATTTCGAAATTAAAATTTGTACGGAATTCGATACGTATTTTACATAGCGAAAATTCATACGAGTACTAGTCTGATTTATTTATAACACCAGACTACAGAGACGAAAAAGTCACATCAATCCGATCATCGCAGTATTAATGCTAGGCCTGTTGGTTAATTTTCCATGGTAGTCATTATACACCACGACGGCACCGCCTTGACTTGCTAGTGAGCGTTGAACCTTACTCTACGCGTACCAAACACCGCTACACACCACCGCGGGAAATTAAACGTCGATCACAACCCGCAATCAACTCTCGCGTTATTAACTAAGCAACGTGTGACAATTGATTTATTTTCTAAATACGAAACGTTTTGCCATATAATTGTGCTATAATAATTCTACTTGCATTGATTTTACCCGTTTTCTTCGGGAGAAAAGTAACTTGTGTTAGTTTAGGGATTGCTACCTCCAAACCGAATTTCATTAAAATTAGTTGGAACCTAAATTTATAAAAAAAAAAGATCAACCATCATCAAAACAGGATGCAGGCTGCTTCCAAACGGCCTTTATAGAGATCGATGAGGAGGCCTATGTTCAGCATAGACGTCTTATGGCGGAAATGATTATGATGATCATCAAAGCATCCCTTCCCAATCCAACCAAACCAAACAATTTTATTCTAGAACTTTAATAAGCCGATTTAAATAATTTATTTAGTATACATATGTAAACATATTGGAATCAATCATATTTTTCAATGAATATGTATTTTTTCACAGACTTTTTTTTTCTATTTCACTAAATAAGTTTTCGATAGCCATTCACTTCACATCACAGCATCAGCCAGTAAACATCCCGTGCTGAACAAAGGCCTCCCTCTTAGATAGAGGCGTTGCCAGAAACATTGCCTTTTAATCTGAATCACACAAATGATTGCATACTACTGCTTGGCGATTGAATAAAAATATGTCTCCTTTGATTATGGAAAGGAACCAAATTTAGATCATAACGGAAGAGGTAACCCCTTTCATTCGTAAATACTTTTTTCGAAATGGCAGAATTTTCACAACCGAGGTAGAGATTTATTTAAATGATTCTGTGAACGTGATTCCACCATTATAGCGCGACACTAATCCGCCACAAATCGTGTTCGAGACGTAAAAGTTAGCGAACATTCCCTTATCGCAAGTACAATAGTAATCAATGCGAAGATCCGCGTTACTCACCGACACCCGTCCCTCCTCTACCCCCTCTCCCTTCACCCTCCTGCCTCTTTCTCGCTCGTAAAGGAACAACTTTTCGACGCTTATACAATCTATATTTACAGAGTGTATATAACAAAACGTTAGAGGTCACATAAGCTTGTAAGGTTTGTGGCATCCCAATATGAAGTAATTTCAAACAAGCAAGCATAACTTTGTCAAGTTCCTAGTTCTAGGACTGTTCGTTATCTGTTGACGACTCAACTGAATAGGTCGTAATGAAATTGGGTGAACAAGCTACATGATTAATATAACACTGTTTCAAATATGATATATGATTGTTAACGGGTCCATCTACAAGCTTATCACGGCCAATACACCATTTTATTATATGTATTGTATAGATTTCATAAGTAATTGGTAATATCTTTTCTCCCAAGGGGCGTTTAAATTAGTTTTTTTAAGTTTAGTTAAGAATATAATTATTTTTAAATAGTTTTAAGTTTTAATTCAGTAATTGATTTTATTTTAATTGCAAATAAATGTTCTATCAAATCATGATTGGAGATAATAATTCATCATATTTATATAACTGTATGATTAATACATTTATACAAAAAAAAGTAGCTTAACCCTCTTCTTCTCATCATCCCCCTCTTCGGTTCATTAAAGAGAACTAAAATCAACTATTGCGCTGTCAAGGTCATTTTCAAGTCACTTGTTGGCATAATACAGGGTGTCCGGTGGCGGATTTATGTTTTTGAAAGCAAATAAAAGAAAAACTTATAAACTTAGGGTTTTATTAAGTAATTTAATCAATAAACGCATAATGCGGATTTCACTTTTTAAAAATCACTTCGTCTAAATGCTGTCCATTTATACGCACACACTGTTCAAAACGGTCCACCGTATTACGGGCTACGCGCTGCAACAGGCTCGGCTGGATTTGCTGAATTTCATTGCGGATATTTTCCTTCAACTGCACAACAGACAAAGGATTATTGGCATAGACTTTGCTTTTGAGATAGCCCCATAAAAAAAAGTCCATTGGAGTTAAATCTGGTGACCTCGGAGGCCACGAGATGTCACCAAAGCGGCTTATCAATTTCCGTGGAAAATTTTGTCGAAGTAAAGCCATAGACGTCCTGGCTGTATGCGGAGTCGCCCCATCTTGCTGAAACCACGTGTGCGTCGAGTAGGATGGATGTGCTCGCAAATTTGGTAAAAAATATTCAGTGATCATGCGTCCATAGTTTTCACTGTTGACATTTACAGCTTCACCCCGAGAATTCTCAAAAAAATAGGGACCGATGATTCCATTCGTCGATAATGCGCACCAAACAGTAACTCTTGGGCAATGCAGGGGCCGCTGATGTTTTTGTCGTGGATTACGTCTTTTTGGGGCCCAGTAACGACAGTTTTGTTTATTGACATGGCCGTTCAAATGAAAATGGGCCTCATCGCTCCAGAAAACGCAATTTACTGTGCGAAATCCCTCCAACATCCGTTCGCAGAAGTTTTTTCTTAAAATGAAGTCATTTTCTTTAAGTTCTTGGACTATCTGGATCTTGTAGGGATGGAACTTTAAGTCTTTTTTTAAAATTTCGTGAACAATGCTTTTAGGAAGTGTCAAAGCAGCTGCTCTTTTCCGCACTGAGAGTCGTGGATTTTCCCGTAAGCTTCTTTCAACTTCTTGAACGTTTTCTGTGGTCCTTGATGTTCTGCTCGGTCCCGGCTGAGGGTTATTTAAAGCAGAAGATGTTTGGCGGAACCTTTGCACCCACGATCTAATCAAATTAACACTTGGTCCATCGCTTAATCGCCGAATATTGTAGTGGGCACAAAACTGTCGGCGCGCAGTCACGTAAGAATCACCACTCTTAAAAAATGCCTCAATAGCGTACGCACGGTGCTGCCCCGACCACTGCGGCATTGTGACTAACAAATCCGCATTCGCGGCGCGTCGAATGACACCGCTCTCCCCCCGCACCGTTTATAACTTTTTTAGATATACCCTTTCAAAAACATAAATCTGCCACCGGACACCCTGTACTAGTATTGCAGGTATGGACAACGGTTAGCGCTTACCTTTAGATGGGCAAAATGGCCTGATAGCCATCTTTTAAAATAACTTTTAAACTTTCCCGTTTTGATATTAAACACCTTTCGTAAGGTACGTATTATTATATCTAAATATAATAATATTATTTTTATCTAAAAACTATGAAGGTTGTTATTTCGAACCGTAAAACCATATAATATGCAGATGGAGCGTAAGCGCGCTTCTACGCCGGAACCACGCTCGCAACAATAGGGACGTAACAAGATTACGATCCTGACACGCGCTCAAACTTAATAAGAATGATACGCATATACCGCGCCTACGGCACTGTTGACAACCGTATTTTAGATTGGCTCCGTAAAAATCGAATAGAAAAACACGATTCGAGTCCATCTCGAATCGTTCCCCGCAGCCACGAAATAAAATTCCGATAGATTTTATGGTATCAATACACAAAGTGATATCGAATACATTGTTTTGCAGAAACAAACAGATCGTCGCTCCGTACGGTATCGGTTACCAGAGTTATTGTCTGCGATAACCAGCGCCTGTTATTTGATACCGCTACGCGAGCACTACGTGCTACGCCCTACGCCGCTACGACGATATCGCTACGTTACTACATGCTACGTGTGATCGTAGCACCTCGATAGCTATATTTAATTCCGGGTGAATATTTTTTGTATTACGGTCGCGCCTGTCCCTCTGGCTATATTCAAATTTTCGCTGCGGTGAGTGTTTTTGCTCGCGGCCGCCGGATATTTTCGGGTTTTCCGCACGAGTGTGTGTTCATAACGCGCCGACGAACACTCGCCGTACTAGTTTTCAGTTTAAGCTCAGATATATTGGAATACGAAACCTTCTGGTACGATCTAGGGTCACGCTCCGCTGAGCAAACTCTACAAAGTGAGTCGGAATTGTTAGCTTTTACCGTTCTTGTGCTTTTGAAACTTTATGAATACTAAAACAATTTGAAAATCTTTGTGAGATTTTTTTTTCCTCAATAAGCTTATACGCCTGACTTTATTTATAAATAGACTTCACATTTGCCTTTTACGAACGTATGAGCGCGGTGGTTTGCGTCGTCTAATCGCAGCTTATGTCTATAGATGGCATTTGTTGGTGCTACAGCGTGAATTCAGCCCGGTCCCGACGCAGCGATCACGTAGGCGAAACAACCAACAGAGAAACTAAGTAACAACCTGCCGTCACGTACCGAGCGCTACTGGAGAATAAAGAAACAACTCAAATGTGAGGAATGGCTCGCAGCTACCGCGTTATATCATCCGCAATGACTTTATAGTGGTTCATTGGACTTTATGCATTACGTTTATACGAAAAATCTCAAAAATTTCTCTATAATTCTTGTTACTTGAGGAATGCTTTTTTTATTTTTCTGATAAGGCTTCACGTTGGTGTATCTACATTAAAACATCCACTCGATAATCTTGTACTTATTCTATTTAAACTAAATGTTGTATCATTAATGTACTAGCTGCGCCAGTGCTGCTATCCGCCAGTGAAAGTCCCGTCAAAATAGGTCTAGCCGTTTTGGAGTCCATAAGGAACATACATACATCGTTTTTTTTTACATATGTAGATGTACACACATCACATAAGACAATAAAATATAAGTTGCACAAATTCGGTTACTAGGATGATCACATTGTCATCCAGGTAACAACATTTTCCAGTTGTTGTGATTTAAAAGCCAAACTACGAAACCGATTTTCATAAAATTTCTATCAACCAATCTGACTGATCTGACTGACTGATCTGATGATTTTGAGATCAATCTGAAAGTATATTCTTTATAACAAAAAACTAACCGTTTTTTTTTTGTTATAAATGAAGGAGTTCTGAGGTAACAAACATAAAAAAAAAAAACATAACTGAGAACCCCCTCCTTTTTTGAAGTCGGTTAATATTTTGAAAATTAAAGTAATAAAGAAGAATTAGACTGTAGTGTTGGTTTATTCACTTTAGTTCAATTGAGTATTTTGACTATATATGTATCTTAAAAATGTCTAAATCTAAATGGCACTAAATTCCAAATTATGTTAAGAATTATCGGCAAGTTTAATGAAAATTTATGTCAAAAATTTGAATCGTGTCAATACAGTAGGGCTCTCAGTCCCCGACAGTCCAGTTATTCCAACCTATATGGCAGCGGCTCTGATTCCGGCGGGACAGTATGTGCTTAGAATGTCCGGCAGAGATCCGGCTGCCAAACGATGAACCTGGTTGCTGCTCGTACATTGAAGCTACAGTGAACGAGACTGGAAAAGGACTGGAAAAGTTGACGCACTGTAAAGGAGACCTAAATGGATGGAAAATGGTAACTGATGATGATATTAAATCACCGGGCTGCTACATAAGTGTAGTGACCTTTACAGACATTTTATGGCATATGTTCCATAGACAATACCGTTATACAGTCTTTCCGTGAACATGGTGCATGTAACTGCGCCGAAATATCGGGAGCTCTTTCCACAACCTTACCACGTTAAATATCCCGTAAATAATCATATAAATTTAGTGAACAACCGTGATAGTTTAAAACAGTGTTTAATACCGTTATATTGAAGAGTATTATTCAATGAAAACCTTTTTCAAATCGAATAATAAATAGGCTACCTTTTATAAATGCATCCAATAAGTAACATGTGGAGCGAGGAGTGGTAGAAATGACTTCACTGACACGTGCAGGCGGCGGCTTGGAAGAGAGCCCATCAACCGCAGGTGACGCGACACGAGCTTTATACTATAATATTGAAATACTCTTCCAATAAAGTGTTTAACTTGTTTCACGCATAATTACGTATTTGCGCAAATTGGCACATTAACTATTTGACACACGTGCATTAACGATAGAGTCAACAAATGTATAACGCCGCAACAAACTGCAGCAACACCGCACACAAGCCATGAATAAAAGTTGAAGTTGAATGTGTAATTATATGGATGGAATGAAAGATAGGATGATACATGTCATACTGCATTTACAAAATAATTCGGAAATATTTTGTTTGCCCTCAAAATATTAAAACGAAATATGCTTTTACGTCAAAATTTTACGTGTTTCTAGGACCGCTCCTTTACAATAGACTAAATGAAATTGCAAATATTTATCCCCTTAGCTATACCAATTGTAAGAAAATTGTCCAGGAAACCCTCCAAAGTATGTCCTACGAAGACACATAGTTCTTAACTGTAGTAAATACCTATCGTATATATAGTTCATAGTTAATTTATTTATATCAGAAAGATACATGTCACATACAGATTATTATTAACTTATGATAATTATTGCTTTAAATTATTAATTAATTATATAATAACATTATAATAATTTTAAAAAAAACATGAAAAATTTAAATAATTAATACCATCAACAAAAATTAAAATACTTATCTAATACTATTAAATAATAATAAAAAACACAAAATTAAAGTAATAGTAATAAAAGCATATAAAAATAGTATTCATTGTCATGTCAGTACAAAGAATGTCAAATAAATTAATGTTTTATTTTATTTTTTATATAGAGTATAAATTTGAGATTCATAGATTTAGTTGCAGCCGTGTTATTTTGTTTAATCTATATTTGGTATGTTTATGTTAATTTAGTTATTTCATTATTATTTAACATGTTTAAGATTGACATATTTATATAGTTTACCCATTAATTAGATTAATCTGTACTTTTTACTAATAATTTTTGTGATTATTTAAGAACTATATTAGCTCCCCTCGCCTGAAACACATGATTTCCTAGTTCAGGCATATGTTTTAAAATACCTAAGTAAGACTGTACGTACTGTTAAGTTATCTTGTAATGCAATTTTTTTGAATAAATTATTATACAGTCAGCGTTTCAAGTTACCACTACTGGGACATCATTTAAGTAACACAAAAATAAATATCAATGTGACACGGAAAAAAAAAGTTAAAAAAGACGTCAATGTGACAGAAAACTAGTTAAAAATAAATAAATTAGCAATGTCAATTTAGCAGAAAAATTATTACATGTATTGAAATGTGATTTATTTTTCTGCTAAATTGTCATTTATATCACATTGGTGATAGTTTTGCATGGTTGACATATAGTGTACTGCGTAGCTAACATTTTTGCGTAGTTGTTATTTCGAATGTGTCATTTCACGTAGTTTTCATTACTCGTGGTTAAAATGAAGTCATTCATCGGCATCGCTGTTTTTTCATCGCACCAGCCGCCACATCCACATATCTTGCCTGAAAGTTCATCCACATATCATAGATCGTTGGAAATCGCATACTGTGCGTTTTACGCGTTCCTTTTTGCCTTACGCATGCGGCATTTCCAAGTAGCTTCAATATAGGGTTCTTCAAAAGGGCCGTTAATAGAGTCTTTAAAGGTCGGCAACGTATCTGTGATGCCCCTGGTGTTGCAGGTATCCATAGGCGACGGTGATTGCTTACCATCAGGCGGCCCGTCTGCTTTTTTGCCACCTATGGCATAAAAAATATATGCGTAAAAAGCTTTTCTTCTTCTTCTCAGCAACTCTCCTAAGTAAGACCAAAATATGCCATAAACAACAGTAATGATTGCAACGATTAGGCACAATCATGTAAGTTCCAATCAAATTAATGAATCACGGAGAAAGAACTAATGCTTCTAGCGCTCTTTTCTCATCCAATTCCCCAAATAAGTGCGCACTGTCTCTCCGAGCCTCTCGAGCTAGTTTAACGAAGCTTATTCGGCGGGAACTATCTCTAGAACCAAATTAACGATGTAAGCAAACAAAGTGCCGCTCAAAGCTGCCGCATTCATCTCGCGACCCCCCGGGGGAGCTCAGGGGGACTGGCGGGTCAGGGAGCGATGTGCCTCTAATGACGACACTCGGGTCACTCCGGCACGCATCCGTTAATGGGATTAACATCGACCCGCGTCTTTACATCTTGGAAGCTTTTATCTTGTAAGATTTGTATTCGAAAAGTAAAAAAAAAAACACTGAGTTGTTCGATCACATTATATAATGGTAGGCCTCCTACTAGTTGGACTGGTGACATCGTGAGAGTCGCGAGCATTCCGAGGATACAGATGACAGGCTTTCGTTTAATATGGAGTTCTAAGGTCGGGAGGCTTCAGTAGAGGACGTCTTCTGGCTGATGATGATGACGCAAAGTTCCTTGTCTATCGGTTTTTTATCGAATATATTTTGGAGCTGTGCATCGGATCTGCAGGGTCTAATTCCCTCCTGCCCATTTTTATTGCACTGCCAGAGCGAGCATGAAAAATGAACACCGCTTCATGGTTATTATCCGAAAACCCGTAAAAAACGCTTTGATTCCACTTTTACTGTGCGAACTGCCAGTCTATGGAATTATTTTCCCGATAGTTACAATCTGGCTGTCTTCAAATCACAACTGAATTGGTTTCGTCAAGGCAAGCGTGCTCCATCATAGACCACATCATCGCTTAACATCAGGCGAGTTGGGATCAAACGCAAGCTTCTTAAATATATATGTGATGGTGTGAAGAAGTTTCGGGAATTAACGCATTCGCTTAAGTTAGGTCTTAACACAAGTGAGATTTTAAACTTAGTTATTTGAATAGGTAGATGAGATTACTTAATTAGACATAATATTTCAAAGTTACTGTGTCGTACTGTTATGTGTATTTATACTACTTTTTGACTTATAATTTGTATTGTGGTTATTAATGTTATGCTTGTAAGCCATCATGGGATTAAAGAAAATTCTTAACGTGTATGTACCTGTGCATACATATTAATTTATCATTAATTCATTCATTTTGCATTTCTGTGATCTGTTTTGAGTGTTTGTCTAATAAATAAATGTTAATACAGTGTTTTCTTCAGCAATATCTGGTTTTAACCGAGTGTTTAGTTAATTGTTTCTTGTAGAGTGTACTCGATTTCTAGTAATTGCTAGTGTGTGCGTGTTGGTAATTGCTCTCAACACACTTCGCAAACACAACGCGTGGCCTGACTGCCTCCCTTCAACAGCTAGGGGCCTACTACAACTTTTCTTCTTTCCCACTGATGGTGGCAAAAGCGGCACGTCTTTGATTATGTGAACCAAATAAGATAATAAAAAAAAGGAAATGCTAGTTTTGGTATTCCAAATTTATGCAAAATAACGAAATACCCGCAACTCTGGACGCGTGAGGCTGTCTTCGACTTAGCCAGTATAATCACACTCAGCACACTTCACACTAATATCATAAATGTGAAAGTTTGGATGGATGGATGGATGTATGGATGGATGGATAAATGTTTGTTATTCAATCACGCACAAACAGCTGGATGGATTTGGATGAAATTAGGAATATGTCCTGGATTAACATAGGCTTCTTTTCATTATCATCATCATCACCAATTTTCATCACCACATGGGTGAAACCGCGGGGTGCAGCTAGTAATATATAGTTATCAAAAATCATGTCTTGGTGCTTACCTACGTTATACAGGGTTACGCATATGGACTGTACTAAGCCGAGAGGCTGAAATTGTGTTCTTCTTTATGATTAACTTTGACCATGGAACCGACCCTAAAATCGTGAAGAAAAATCAGCTGTCCCATACATTTTGTCGAGTACAATGACCGTTTTATATGGAACAGCTGTATTTTTCGCGATTGCAGTGTTGGTCTCATAGTGAAAGTTGTTCATAATGATTAGTACAATGACTTCCTTGTGGTTTAGTACAGTCTATATGCGTAACCCTAACCATGTATAAGGACCACTTGTGCAATATTTCATATGTCTAGACTCAGCGATTAGGCTGTGCTTTGTCTGTCAGTGAACGAAGTTTAATATTTTTACTAAGTAGATTAGGCTGGGCCCTTTAAGAGCCTAGCCTATTGGCGGAGTAGATTCCTTTATTATTTATTTTCTGGCAACTTTTTCGTCTTATCATAAGACATCGTATGCATCCATCGTTGTTTCTTATGTCCGCTTAACAAGCTGACGGCTCCAGGTTCGATTTTCGGCCCTGCCCTGCAATGACTTATTTAGAACCTAAGTAAATTATGTACCGATCCAATACCATCACTCAAAATCTCTGAAGAAAAACATTATAAGAAAACCGGTATATCCAAGAACCTCAAAAGTTCTTAGACATGACATTCAGCATCGGTTTTGGCCCATCCTCTCTCTCTCTCTGAAAGAAAACTGTTGCGTCCCAGCAGTAGGAACATGATAGGCCAATAGTGATGACGATGGTTATGTCTTGCTTTCTCTACTATAAATTTAAAGAGAGAAAAAAACAAGACAAAATATTATACTTGAAAGATTGTGTTAGACCCACTGACGCTGCTCCGACACCTTACTCCACGCCAATTAGCCTGTCCTGTTACATCGAAAAGCACTTGGACGCAGTCAGTGTAATTGCACGTACATATACATCCATGCTAGGCAATTTTATATACAATTTATTAAAACTGTTGTCTAAGAAAAGTAGTCTGCCTTACGTCCCGGGCGACAAGTAAGGGCGGAAGCGCGTGAAAACATGCCTTAACGAGTGTCGCGCGACGACAATGATAAATGCCGCCCTCCTCAGATGAGCTTTCGCAATTTACATCCATAAAAAACGGCTCGCCCTACTTTTGGACAAAAATAGAACATCTGCGACTCCAGCAAGCATGCATTTTTGTAATCCCAGAGAATTTGTTGGAAATTCGGTCTATCATCAATTATGTTTTAGTAGCAATACAGCCAAACAAACAAAGCAAAAATAACAGATAAATTTCATAATTAGCAATATGCCTCTAATAAATAAAAGATCCCTATCAGTCTACAACTCTATACTGCTGTCTAAGGACCGTCACTCAGTCTAATTAATCTGCGCATTTTTTGTTAGTGTCTTACGTACCTATTTCGTCACTCCATTCCTTCGGATTGCATGGCGTTTGAACTTTACGTTTTCCGTTTGTTGAGAATTCAAAGATGCCTAATTATAGTTAATTTGATTAGGTATTTATGAGTTACAAAGTCAACTTCTCGTATTACATATGCGTCGTAATTAGTTGAGCGCCGCCCTGAGCCATTCTCGGCTCGCTCCGGTGAATCACGGATCAGATCTAATTAGCTTCGCACTTCTACCAACAAAACTTACAAAAATCTCCTCTCACATCCGCGTTTGTGTACCTAATCACATTACTCCCGTATCTGAAAAAAGTCCGACGAATGAAGTGAAAGCTTTACTTACTCTTCCCATGCCCCACTCGCAGGAAACTAAGCCACAAACTGCCATAAAGCCAAAGTGACCTTTTCGTGCGCTATCATTTACAAAAGTTTGTGTAACTTTAAGTTTACCCGGCCTTGGTCGTCTTCAACCATAGTATAGTCAAGGTTTTCAACTGTCCTAAATGAGTGACAGATAGCGAAAAGTCGCGTTGCGATACAGCTGATGCATCAAAATTGGTAGGTAAGCAAACTTTTTTACGCAACACTTTAGACGTCATGCAGGTACACGTCGTGTTATATGTCATGTACAATTGTACACGTCATTAACGTTATTGTGTAGATCAGTATTTTTTCTATCGCGAATAAGTCCGCGTTTGACCACCAACTCGCCTGTTGGTAAGCGACGATATGGGCGAAAATGAAGCACGCAGACTAAGAAGATACCTATTCACTCAGTTTATTGGGACTATGTACAGCTACTTTTTAAAACTTATATTTTGACGTTGTATTATATTTTGTATTGGTCTCTCACGTAGGACAAAGCCTTAGCACAGTGAAGCAGGGTGCGGGTGAATCTTTTACCTAACCTTTAAAAAACTTACTCAACATAGCTCAGCATATTAACAAGCTGGAGTGACATTGGGTCGATCATATCTATCGAAGAACCGATAACCGATGGGGTGACGTATTCTAGAATCGAGACCATGAATCGGCAAACGTAGCGTAGGACGCCCTGAGACTCGTTGGAGTGACGATATACATGAGGCAGCTTGAAGTATTAAAATGTTTTTCGAAATAATTATTTTTTATTAGTGTCTCAAAGAGATAAACCGACGATGTGGCGTGCCTTGGGAGAGGCCTATGTCCAGCAGTGAACTAGTATAGGCTGATTATAATGACCTAATTATATTAAAATCTGACCATGCCAAACATACGCCATGAAAGTCCTTGTGCGAAGTGGTGGCGAAGTGCGATATTTAGCTATTCAGCGGCGACGTGCCACTGAAATTTGGGCAAAAAAAAATACCCCAAAAGTTATTATGGCAATATTATTTTGTTTCGTTATTTGGGATAATCTTTGCCAGTTTCCGTGGCCGCGCTTTGCCGGCTACGCTCCGGCTTAGCGTTAAGCTCGCTTGATCTTTCACTAGTTTTTGCACAAACTAACCTTCGTAATTTGGTGCAATCGCATTACTCTACATCCTTGTGCGGGTCGAGATTTGCAATCTTGCAAGCTGAATTAGAGCTAGGAGCTTTACGGTTACCTGTTTTAAGTGATTCTGTTTAGGTTAATGAAAAAAGTTGCGTGACTGCAAACCGTAGCTCTGCACGTCAAAGTTCACGTTTACGTGATTCCGCACTGCGCTGTTTCAGCGCTGTTTTGAGCCCTTGTTAAGAGGTAACCGTAACGCCTCAGTTTCTCCAAACCGATTTTGAAAAATAATTTCATTCACCTTTTGCTCTGGTGACAAAACAATATGCAACATCAAAGACTATATACCTAGTCTGTGTGCAATATACCCTATATTTTTCAAAATGGAAGCCAAAATAAAAATAAAATATTTTAATAAAAAATTAAATATCATTTATAAAAGCTTGTTTTTAAAAATGATTTATAAATAAAGTCTTGTTTACAATTCTATTCAAAAATTTCCAAGAGATTTTGAAAGTCAGTCCGCATCCGTACTGATTTATTTTACGCTTGAAAATTCGCATTCGCGGAAATACCGCGCCAATTTAATAATGAACGAATTTCCGAGCGGACGATTTTCTTGAGAAAAACATATTACTTAGTCAAATCAACAATTCAATCTCTGATTCTTCAAATATAGCAGAATTCTGTGGTGATGATGGCGATGCAAATGAGCTGTTTAATAATCTATTTAGAGGGAACGTTTGATCCGCGCGGCAGTCGTGGCGCTACGCTTGAACTCATCTCTTATGCAAACTAAATTGAACGTCGCTCTGCATTATTCATGCATCGCTATTATTTCGGGCAGGTCTGAGGTGACCGGCGGCTCGTCTCCCGGCCCACATACCACACCACTGTACAATAGTTTCACGACCACTGTTAGAAAATTTTCTAAATCAATGGGATCAGCAGACTCATCAAACAAGAGGAGAGTGGGTAAGCGTTCGTTTAAAGAGATTCTCAAACTAAGAGTAAACAATTTTAAATATCATTGCTTTTGTCCATAACTGCATACCCCCCCTTCAAGAAAATTATGGCTACGCCCTTGACTCAGAGCAGATAATTTAAATTCATCTTTCAAACATCTGCCACAAACCTGGAACATGTTCATAAGGCAGATGCGCTACCACTAAGCCAAGCTGGTCGCCACCCGATATGCTTTAACTTTTAGCTTCACTGAGATATTGTTATTATTGTTACCGGACGTTGTACCTCCAGAGGTCGGCGGCCGCATTGCTCAGCCATAATTCACAAATAGTGCACATTATTGGCTATCAGCCGCACGTGCCACTGCTGACCACCTGTTTTCGATCCTAGTAGGTATACCTATTATATCTACATAAGAGGTTACCATCTTTCTTTGGAAATGACGAGCTAAATACGAAAAACACGAAGAGAATGATTTATTCTACTAGTAAAGACGTTGTATCCATACCGCCTGGCAAACAGTGGCAAGCGTGAAAATAATGTTTTATTCATCGAGATACAATAACTATAGAGTTATAATAGTGCCAAAAAAATGTCCAAACCAAAACTCGGCGCACGCTAAGAATTGCGCAGACTTTTTGGTTAGTTATAAGGCAACTGCGATCCGACTACAACGCCGCGCGATGCAAGTGCTACGATGCCATAGCGGATAAGCGACATAACGTCTAAATTGGAGTAAATGTGGCATTGTGAACTTAATACACCTGTGATGCCCCTGGTATTGCAGATATCCAAAGGCGACGGCAATCGCTTACCATCAGGTGGCCCGTCTGCTTGTTTGCCACCTATGGCTTAAAAAAAATACGTATAATTGATGTTTAGGTATGTACATGACGCTCGGACGTTTTTTTACTGTTTCCACTTAGAGATTGTGTCTCTATGGGTATTGTATATCGATGGTTTTATTAGATATCTGTAGCTGACATTATAAGTGTCCAACTTTGTGATATGATCAATTGTTGAGAAGCGTCACGCTTATGGGGTTACGACCAAAGATTGTTACGAGGAAATCTACAACGTTATTATTTTGCCAAAGACACAAACTGTCACAAAACTTACTGCCCCTTTTATGAGATGTCGAAATGAGTTTAGTTCGGACCCTTGATACAACCATAAAGTTTGTTGCCGGCATCTGTCGCTCCGGTTTATAGTTCATCAATCAGATTAGTTGGAGAGCGGCGGCAGTTTACGACGCGACACTCTGTCGCGCGACATGGACGCAACGCATTGTACCTACAATCGAACTACATCTGCTGCCAAATTGCAACTGTACAATTATTTGTGGTTGCGGGTTGAAACAATACATTGTGCCGCCACACTGATTGATTGTTGCAAAACAAATTGCTATTTTGTTTAAAGCGATAATGTTTTTATATTTGGACGGTCCCAGTCCAAACACTTTTAGGGTTCCAAAGGGTCTCAACGGGACCCTATTACTAGGCTAGGCTATCTGGCTCTATGTCTGTCTATTCTTTTGAACCGTAATAAATAAACAGTTATTCACTGAGTAAATGTAACAGCGGATTAACTAAGAAATAATAATAAAATCGAAAAGTAAAAAATAAGAAGGGGGTCCCCATACAAAAAAAAAACGTATTTTTAACGTAGTTTTAACTTGGCATAATTATAGTAAACATTCTCAAGTAAAACAATAAATTTTAACCATCGACCAAGGCATCATCATCAGCCAGAAGACATCCACTGCTCAACATAGGCCTCTCCCGTAGAATTCCACACTAAACGACAGCCTACCATCTGTATCCACACCAGCGTCGATCCATTTAGTGGGAGGCCTACCTATATACATTGCGTCTTCCGGTTCGTTGTCTCCAATCAAGAACCTTTCTTCTCCATCGGTTGGCGGTTTTTCGAACGATGTGGCCTGCCCATTTTTTTTTTTTTATTTATTTATTACAGAAATTGGTACATTTACACTCATATATTGCACTAATGCCCAAACTAGGTGTGGAATACACCCGTATCTTGGGAATTAGGTCTACCCGTTTATAAAACAATTTTTTGTACACTTCGTCATTTTAGTTAGTTATTACCTATTATTTATTTATTTAATGTAAATTTATATAATTTATATTTCAGAGTTATTCACCTACAAACTAAAGTTAAGATTATATAATACAATACTTACCACTTCATTACCACTTCAACTTGCAAATACTAACATTGACACGAAAAAAAAAATGTTGCAGTAAAAAGAAAGCTATAAAAGTGTAACAATTCGTGCTCGACGCGCTGTCCGGTGAGATTGATAGCTGATTGACCGTGTAGTGGCGACCTATCAGTCCGTATAACAAAACCTTCCTTTGCGTACATTTACCGCTCTACACGTGCCTGACACGTGAAATTTATTATACACTTTTTAGCGTAACTTTTTTCAAATTATTTACTCTGTTTAAAAACACGGTGGAATTTTAGCCCACGGTTCGTAGATTTGGGTCAAAGCTTTTTAAATTAGACGGTCAGAGTTGAAACACTCAAACGCAGCGATTACACAAAAACGACGTAATAATCAAAGTGGCTTATTATAAGGGCCGGTTTGCGTCGAGTGACGTGTTAATTCTGAATGAATTCGGCATCCTGGGAGTCGCCACGGCTCGGCACCGCTTTATGGTGGAATGGAGCGCTAATCGCCCCATTATCGTTACAATTTCAACAAAATTGCGTTTAGAAACGCAAAACGCTGGGACTCTATTCTTGTACGCTCGAGATTATCAAAGTCACTGTCTCTCTTATTAGAAATATCATGAGATTGAAAGTGACCGAGATAATATCAACCAAGTGAGAATTGGGTAAGAGTGAACTGCTCGCTACGTTGCGCCGCTGGTGCTGCCCGTCCGCGATGATTGCTCTATTATGTATAAAAAGTTACCATATTACTTTTTACAATTTACCAAATGAACCTTTAAATGGACGCTATGGGCCCGGGTACGAGAAAATTTGTAATTAAATATTTAAAAAAGGCTCTGTATAATTACAATTCGATTTAATAATGATATTAGTTTAAATGTTTGCATTTTTGGCAATACGATCTAAAGTAGTAAGCGAGTTTTCCAGTAACTTTATTTTTCTATTGGTCCGGCGCCAGCCTTGTTATAAGCTTCCACTGTCTTTAGCTAACATGGCTGTGTCCTTCGGTTATCTATCCCACATTAGTATTCCGTGCAGTGGCAGCGATGGTGTTATCAGAGATTTATGCAGCTCTCCTCACCGCACCCGCATCCCCCGCCTCTCCCGGACACTCCCCGCCACTTCTTGCCATCGTTACTTGAGACATTACTCTCCGCCACGAAGCTGTGAACAAATAATCGCGTTACCAAATCCCACTTCTAGCCATGTAATATTCACAACCAGAGATGTACATGGCCGTTTGTCTAGCTTTTATATAAGTGCTTTATATCCTTACAGAATAATCGGTTTACCATTCCAGTGGTGTCCGACGCTCTACTCCGAAAACGTATCAAATCCTTGCTAATCCCGTCCAAAGGCGGGCCAGGGTCAGGCCGGGGTGGGACAGGGCCGAGCGGGGACGGGTGTTCACACTTGTGCGTGTTTGTTGATCTTGGAAGCTCTCGATACAGCTTAGAAGGACAACGAACAATAAATGCGATACGTTCATTAAAAACTCTTATAAAAATTCATCTTTTTAATTATTTCTCAATCGCCTCTAATGTACGCATAAAACCTTGATTGAATCAGGTGTTACTTTGCGTTAGTCCATTTTCAAAACTGTTTTTCTGATGAATTTCTCGCGCGGGATTACACTAGAAATTCATCAGAAAAACAGTTTTTTTTTCCCGCGTAAAACCTTTTAAAAACAAACTTCCGTTTACCAACCGCCTAGCAGTAGTGTGCAAACACTACTGTGTTCCGGATTGAAAAGCAATGTTTCCAGAGAAATTACAGGGCACACAGAGATTTGACATCTTATTTCTAGGGGTGATGAGCGCAGTGCATTGCCATCCAGGGTTTTGAACTGTTGAAGTTCAAAATTCTGAGTGGCGTTGAGCTGTTATAGGCAAGCGTGAAGAGCCATCAGGCGAGCGACTTCACTCGTCTCATCACCCAGTATCATTAAAAAAACTGTACGCATAAAACCTTTCAAAAACAAACTTCCGTTTACCACTACATAAAACTACACAAATTTTTTAATTTAATTTAATTTAATTTTTTAATTTAATTTATTTATTTATTGAGATAAAACACGGTCAAACCAATTACATAAATATCTCACAAATTATCATTATATAAAAAAAAAGAAGAAGATTATAATAAAATTAAAATACATTATTTACTACATTGAAATCATTGTCACATAACAGCAATAATAATTAAGGATAAAAATAAATGTCAAAAATCACACATGTTAATATAAATTAAGAACTACAAAAATTAAAAAATGTCAATAAGTAAAATACAAATGTCAGAGAAAAATAAATACTAAAATTCCATATAATCATCAAAGTCAAAATCAGAGTTGGTCTTATTGCATCTATCCCACTGGTCAGTTAAACCCTCACAATATGTTTGGAAAGATACAATAAGGGTCTTCCAGTCGTCAAATACAATGTCAAGTTCAGTGTTGGCAGCGAGGAGTACATTGAGGTGGCGACGGGCGCGAATTAAAGGCGACATAGAGCGCGCCACCGTGCGACTGCTGTTAACATAAAATAAATCATGCAGCTGGCCGCGCCTGTTTGCTGGGACTCTGGGCTCGTCTGGCACGAATAACATCAACAGGAGGTTATGCAGGTCCATAGAATCGACTGTCCCCCTAAACACCTTACAACAGGTAGTGAGCTGGTCAATTAATCTCCTTACCTCCAGCGAGTTATAGCCGAGCTGGCCGAGCAAGAACTTGGTCGGGTACATGTATGGATAGTACCCATAAACCTTATTGTAGAGCGATCTCAAGAAGGCCTTTTGGACCTTCTCGAGCATTCGCGTGTAGGTGACGTGATAAGGATTCCAGACACATGCACCCGACTCAAGTTTGCTCCTTACCAAAGAATTATAAAGTGTTCTGATAACTTGCGGGTTTTTAAAGTCCCGGGCATTACGCAGAACGAAACCCAAGCGACGGTAGGCCTCCTTTGAAAGCTCAGATATGTGGTCGCGAAATGTTAAGCTACGATCGAAATTTATTCCCAAATCTTTAGTGGCGCACACCCTGTTAATAGGCAAATTATTTAAACAGTAGGCAAAGTGGATTGGTTTCTTTTTACGGTCAAAGGTCATACAATTACATTTATTAACATTAAATATCATTTTATTTGTCACGCTCCAATTAAAAATTTGATTTATGTCATTTTGTAAGTTAAGACAGTCACAAGGGGATTTGATCTCAACAAAAAGCTTGAGATCGTCAGCATACAATAAGCATTTGGCAGTCGACAATACTCTAGCTATCTTGTGGACCATAATTTGAAAGAGAAGTGGACCGGTGATAGAACCCTGACTCACACCGGATTTAGTATGATACGGTCTAGAAACGTGTGTGCCATGCTTTACGTACTGTCTCCGGTCCTTCATAAAGTCAGCGAAAAATTTAAGCAAACTGGGGTTGAAACCAATGTCACAGAGTTCGCGCAGCAATATGTCATTATCGATTTTGTCGAAGGCCTTCTGGAAATCGAAGTAAATGACATCGACTTGCGATCCCCTATCCATGGCGCTGGAGATATAGTCCACAAGACACAACAGGTTGGTGTTAACCGAGCGGCCCGGTCTAAAACCATGCTGCTCTTCACCTATCTGGTGTCTTACTTGTCTGTATATATCCTTGTGCAGAATGTACTCAAATACTTTGGCTGGCGCGCAAAGAATTGCTATTGGCCGGTATTCTTCCACCAAAGTTATTTTACTGCTTTTGGGAATAGGGGTCACTCTGGATAACTTCCACTGCGTGGGGTACTTTCCATTTTTAAGCGAAAGATTTAATATGTGACAAAGCGGGTGCACAAAATGTTTCCTGCCAGTCTTGAGGATGAAACTGGGCACATTATCCGGCCCTGGTGACCCTAATTTTAATTTGTTGAGACCGCGCTCCACATCTGTTGGGGACACCACAGACACGCTAACATATCCACCACGATACCCTTGTTCAGAACACGCATCGACGCTTAACTCAGGTATATTATCTAAATAGACACTAGAGAAGTAGCTAGCAAACGCTTCAGCCGCTTCTGTACCGATGCACGTTTTACCATTATACGACACACTTGATTCGAAACCACCCTTCGACCTAAGATTGTGTACATGTTTCCAAAAATGCTGAGGATACAACTGTAGATTCTCTTCTATATGAGCCATATGAGACTTATAGGCTTTAGAGATACGATACTTTAAATTAGAACGCAAATCTGAGAACAACCTATAGGCTGTGCTACATTTTGTATCCAGCCAGGCTCTATGTAACCTAGCTTTACGCCGAACATCTTTTATAATGTCTGAGTCAAACCATACGGGGAACCTATTGCGTCTAGCAAGTTGCCTATTCTTTTTAGGCACCGACATATCGAACAATGAATATATAATATTGTAGAAAGCATCAGTAGCAGTGGAAATGTCCCAGGACTCGAGAACAGGCGCCCACGAGGTCTCGGCAAGCAACAAGTTAAAAAGTGGTACATCCATTTTATTGAAATTCCAGTCACGTGTCGATTCTATGTTACTAGGCTGGAGTTTAACAGAGTTGGTACTATGCAGTCGCAGGGCGATCGTTATCTCGAGCGCGGGGTGGTAAAGCGCGTCGAGTGGGACGAACCCATCAGCTGCGCGCTGCACGCGCACTGCCCGCGACGTCTCCTCATTGCACTCCTGCGCCAACACTACGTCAAGAATGCCGCCGTGTGAATTAAATACGTCATTATAATCAGTTAAATTACAAAATGATAAAAAATAACAATAATAATGCTTAATGTTGGTTGAAGCGCTATTCATGTTTAAGTCACCGATGATAAAAAATTTACTATTTGAATTAGTCAAAGAGAAAGCTTCAATTTTGCTGAAAACGTCCATATATACTGAGTCAGCGGCCTTGGGCTTTATGTATACCACGCAAACGTTAAACGAGATACCACGGTAAGTGAGAGAAGCCCACAGATCTTCTCCAAGGTCAGACTCTAGTTCGGGTTGGCGGCGCGCGACGATCCCCGGCCTCACAGCGAGCAGCACGCCACCGCAGGGCGTCGCGCGATCGCGGCGGAGCAGACTCCAGCCGTCCGGCACAACCTCCGCGTCTTGCACCGAGCCGTCGAGGAATGTTTCAGTAGCAGCCACGAACAAATGATCGGAGAGTAGCATGCTATCATACCATGACCGGAGCTTCGTCTTCAAACCTCGAACATTTTGGTAAAAAATGTTAAAAGGGTGCTCACGTACGGCGGCGCGCGCATCACTGCCCGCCGACTCCTTGACGAAATGTTTGGCCGTCTGAAGGAGGAGAGCGCTGTCGGTAATTGATCCACTTCTTGACTCGTGCGTTTTCCGGCCAAGCATTTACCGAAAAGCACTTCTCGAAGCAGTCCTCAGGTACGCCTATTTTAAATGAATTATAGCTATTCGTAGTCTTGAGTTGTTGCACTGTGACTACTCTGTCCGGACAAAGCTCACCCAGGTATTGCCTTATTTCATTCACTTCCGACAGCATATTCCAAAGGTGGAGATGCTTCCGAGACTCGGCCGCTTTCAGTGACGTCACTGTCGGCCCGCCGACACAGCGAAGTGATAACGACTGGCGTGATTTCTTGTGTCGCACTTCAGTCCAATTTTGACCATCATTTGTTGCAGTTGGTTGTTCAGATTTGGACAAAAATAATGTTTGGTTGGATTTGTTTCCAACTGATGTATCGAGCGAGATAATGGCGTCAGGTGGAGGGTGGGTGTCTCTGTCTGAATTAGCGTGACAGTTTTTCTGGGCCTGGTGTGATTGTTTCATGACGCGGACAGGTGCTGGGTTCGGCTCGGCGGGCGCAGCTGCAGGCGCGCGGGTTGCTGCCGAGGGTGCCGCCAGCGGCGGGACCGAGGGCTCGGCGACGTCGGGCTTCTTTCGGTTACAGCTACACTCGCACCTGTTCAACTTGTCGAACAGCTTGTCCATTTGGGCAGTAACCTTCAACAGCTGTTCTCTCATCTTAGTTACTTCACCACGTAGTTCACCAATTTCATAGCCAAGATTAAGCGATTCGTCTACACAGCGTTCTTCGCCTATGTTGCTACGCGATGATTTGGAGCGAATGGTAACATTTGCGTCACGTCTCTTAGTAAGTCCGACTGGCGTCGAGCTGTTATCACCGCCTCGCTTAGCAGAACATCGACATTCGGGACAGACCCACTCGGATTGCAAATCCGTCAGGCGCTTTTCTCCAGTACACAGGCAATGGTAGCTTTTATTACAGCTCTGCACGGTACAACGCAAAAATTGTTCCTCCTCCTCATTTATCAAGCTGCGACATGCTGAGCAGTTCATATTGGCGGTAAAATAGTAAGAACAACCAACTTTACGTGTAGTGCAAGCAGACGGCGAGCGGCACACGGCGCACGATGAGTCACCTCACAGGCGCGGGCGCTCGCTGCGATGTTTACGTATGGAAGTAGGCGACCGTTAGCAAAAATTTTAAAATGTTTTTACTTGTATCTTCGGTTACCGTGCACAGATTTTTATCAAACAAGCGACATAGGATCCGGGAAAATTCCAACTACAAACGTAATAAAGTTTTACACACGTCTCTGCACTTTAAACACAATTAACAAAAAATAATTTACGGAGAAAAGAAACGCGATGTTATCCCCGAGAAAGCTAGTGGACGAGTGGACAAAAGACGTCCTCACATTATATTGCAAGTCTTTTCAAACTTACACAGTCAACATAATAATAGATTACGATAGTATTATATTGAGAATATAAAAACGATTAATTAAATAACTTAATAAAATCATTAGAACAGTTGCCGTCACCAAAACCAGCATGAAATGCAGTGCAACAATATCAACGAGCACTCAAAATTCGACCAAAAACTTAACGTTCCTCATCGTTATGTCCTTAACCCATGTCTTCGACCACAACCTTTGTTCTCACCTCTAAATATATGTAACCTTTATAGGGTTTGTGTATTGTTATTGTATGAACAAATAATTTTCAATAACATTACTCATACTGGTAGCGGATTAATAGATTAGTTCAGTAGTGAGGTTTTGGTTTATTGTTTTTTTTTCTGTACATTCTGTTCCAAAAGAACTCAGAAATTATCCTCATTAAATTCTCAATATAAAAAACTGACTTCAAAATTAGTGCTCTAACAAAAACATTGCTATTACCAAATCGACGGATACTCAAACAATATTATTCGTATTATTAGGGCTGGTTTAATCAACTGACCCAAAGTCAATGAAATTTTTGTGGGACTACCTCGCGAGCTTCATAATAGAAAAAGAATCGCGTTATCTAAATTGCTTCACAAATTTCGGAGTTATTTGTGTACATACATAAAAAATATTTCACTGCTGTTTCTACAGAAATTCAAATGACCTATTTCACTATAATGTGACGACGGCCATTCATAATGAACTAAGCCCCGACAGATCAGTTTTTGCTAATCCTAAATTTAGGCGAAACTCATCGCCATATTTCATCAGCGCCGTCCGTAGTTTTTGCGCAAGTGATGGATGACGCAGACTTTCAGACACAACACCAATAGTTCAATATCCACTGAAAATGCTAGACTGACATTTTCAATTTCAGATTGAAATAAGTTAGATTAAAATGAAGTCTATTTCCGGTTCACTGCTCGCTTTGAATGTGTCTCGGGTTGGGACAATGAAAGCAGATATCTGTCGTACATCAGCTGCAAAAAAAAAACACGGCAGGGTAGGAGGCTTGTGTAGGTGATGGTGGACTAACGAAACTTTCATATAAAGTTATGCTTAAATACTACACGACCAGATGTTTGACAACAAAAACTACTACACAATAACGAATGCAAGAAAAGAAAAGAATTATTTAATTCAAGGAACCTTATGGACTGATTGACCTTATGGATTGATGACGTCGGGTCTTTTGCCGTCGTCTCGCCGGCAAAAGACCCAACGGAATGACCCTCATACCTTGGAAGGTGGGGTAGCCATTGGTGTGGGATGCAACATGCGTAGACACAATGGCTCCGTCTCACCTTCCCGCAACTTCGTTTAGGGCCGGCGCTGCCGCCGCTCAAGCTGAAAACCTCAAGCGGCGCAAATATGCACACCTTGACCGGGTGTACATGTTTGCTCCGTTTGGGGGTGGAGACGATGGGTCCTTGGGGGCCGGCCGCTTTAGGTCTTTATCGGGACTTGGCCAGGTGATTGGTGGAGGCGTCGGGTGTTCAGAATCATCATCATCATCATCAGCCAGAAGACGTCCACTGCTGAACATAGGCCTCCCCCTTTAACCTCTACACTGAACGACATCCTGCCATCTGCATCCACTGGATGCCCGCGACTCTCACAATGTCGTCGGTCTATCTAGTGGGAGGCCTACCTACCGTACCGAGGTGTTCAGAATGCTGGCTTCTATTTCGGGCAGAAATTGAGCATTGCAATTCAACGTGGCAATGCCGCCAGCATTCTGGGGACCTTTCCCTACACTAATGGTCTTTTAGTTTAAGTTTTTATATAATTATTTTAAGTTTTAGTTTTTAATTAGTATTTCAAGTTTTCTTTAATTTTCTGTTTTTTTTTAAAGTTGCTCATAATAAATAATTTAATTTAATTCAATTCATATATTTAGGGTTTTAGGTATAACCAAGGATGGATGGTACTTTTGTCGATGGTATAACTAATATATACTTTTCATTTACAGACGACGTCATCTATATCTATATCTATATCTATACATATAATAAAAACGTAGAGATAAAAAAATCTGTAATTGCGAGATAACAAAAAAAAATCACACAGGTCGTCTTAAAATAAGCAGCTGAACACGATAGGACAGTTTTTAGAATTTTTGTCTGTTTGTTTGTTTGTTTGTTTGTTTGTTTGTCCGCGCACATCTCCTAAACCACTGGACGGATTTAAATGTGGTTTTCACGAATATGCTTAGAAATTACCAGATTAAAACATAGGCTATGTTATATCATTTATTTTAATTCTTTATTTTTACATAAACGAAAATAAAAATCAATGATTTATTTCTTCGTTACACGTAACGTAATATGAGGATCGTCACATAGCCTCAAGCAAGGAGATCCAAAGTAAAGAGAATGTTATTGACATAGCCATGAAAATTTTGAAACTGTCAACTGTCATTCGGTTAATCAGTTTAAATTTAAAAAAGGTTCTTTAACCTTCTTAGATGAATGAACGTGTAGATCAAGCATGTTATAGGCCTTACAACCTCTTTGGTGGTTCATTCCAGTGCATGGAGTAGGAGTATTACATTCTCTTGGTTTTATTCTATGTTAGCATTTAAAACACAAAATATACCGCATCCTATTTTAATTCAGTCCCGCGGATAGAAATATTTAAAAAAAGGCCATTTGTACGACAATAAACCTATACAATAACATTCCGGACACAATAAATAATAATAGCACTTTTCCAGAACCAACTTCGTAAGTTTCTAACCCAAAAATATTATTACGAGATAAAAGATTTTTTCGACGGTAAAATTTAGAAAATTATGATTAGAAAATAAATATCGATCTATAAATAGTTAAGAAAGTAGCGCCATAAGTTTTGTATGATCTCATATATAATTAAGTAACCTATCACACTAAGTATGTTTTTTTGCTAAAATTACTTCTGTCTCTGGTGTGGTTTTGTGACCAGCCACTACATAAGTCATTGCTGCACCCTTTATGCAGGGTATAACTTAGCTTCAAGAAGAAGAAAGTGTATATTTGCAATAAGAATAAAGAATGAATTTTACTGTGACATTTTAACAGATAAATAGAGTAGTTCCATTTCATGGCTTTTTAATCAAGATATACATACAAATGCACGCGAAATAAGAATTAAACAGCCAAGAGCGTGTCAAGACAAGCACATGTCAGGGTTCCGTGGCCAAAGCCATATACTTGTGGTCGTATTCATAGTTCAGAAATTGGATGGTCATAGAAAAATTCGAACGAGCGAATCTGGACAGTCAAATTTCAGAGATGTATCATCCCGACATGACATGATATACTTTTAATGATTTAGACAAAAAGAATACTTCAAAACATGCTCTGCACTGTGGTCAAATTATCTTTTTGATTTGAAAACTGTTGACGGTGTTTTTACTTTTATGCTTCTATCAATACTTCACACTGGGCGACATAAAATAAGCAGCTGAACATGTTAAGGCAGTTTTTAGAATTTTTGTTTGTTTATTCACGCACATCTCCTAAATCCCTGGAAGAAAATGCAGACGGATTTAAATGCTGTTTTCACGAATATGCTTAACTATGACCAGATTGAAGTATAGGCTATGTTATTTTGCGCAAGGGCCGGATTAAGGGACGAAAAAAGGATTGAAGGTTTATATGAAAATCTACGCGTACGAAGTCGCGGGCAAAAAATCTAGTTTACAGAATAAAAATCACAATTTAAAATTAACATGACACAATTATACAACAGGTACAGCATGTCTATTCTGCAAGCTAAGTGAACGCGCAAGTGAAGTGATAAGCTAAGTAGATGTGACTTTTTCTTGCCTATTTCTGCAGATAAATGTCAAAACATCAAATTATAAGGGCAAGGGACTACAATCAAGGGCGATCACTTGACATTTTGACATTTCTCTATAGTAATCGACAAGAAAAATACACGTTCACTTAGCTTATTACTTCACTTGCGCGTTCACTTAGTTTGCAGAATAGACATGCAGATTAACGGCTGTAAAATGGTCTTGTCAATAATTTAGAAGCTATAGAGGCTTTGTCAGATTAATAATAAAAATTACTTTTATTAATATCTCTCTATTACTTAATGTATAAAAATAAAATACATTAAGTAATAATAATCGAATTAAAAAACTAAGTCGGGTTATTATCATAATTCTTTTGTAATGATTTTGATACATATTTTTTCCATTGTACTCTGTCTTTAGTAACCATATCTAAATATCTATGAAATAAACTAAAACGAAATAAAATTCTAGGTAGCAAAGAAATGAAAGTCACTAGCCAAATATCACTTTCTAAAACTGTCAAAATGCATTTCGACTTTATTTTAATAAACAAAATTTAACTGTTCTGAATAGTCCTTTTTCTGGGATTCTGAAAACACGTTTGGGATCGGAACGTAGTGTGAAAATGGCGTGTGAGTGATTATATAAGACCAGCAGGGCAATAGCACAAAAAAATTACAGCTGAACCGCAACTGAACGCTAACCGCACCACAACTTTTTGTAGATTTGGTATCGCGCTAATAACTTTAACGAAAGTTGAAACGCAACACAAACGCAGCTGGAACGTAACCGCTGTCAAACCAACACGGTTGTGATAAAGTTAGAAAAACTCAATTCAGTGCTCTGACAAACGTCATAACAGTTAAAAATACATGTCGCGAGTTGTGGGCAAAACTGGGTGGTGTGTAAACGGGGTGCGGAGGACGGACAGTGGTTTGTAAATTTGTACACGCAGACAAACTTATCTGTAGAGTTGAATGCGAGAGCTATCATCGTATTTTCTAAATAAAACTAAAGCTGGCCGTTGAAATTTTTAAGCTCCTAGATTTAGCTAACTCTACATTTAAGTTGGTAGATCTGTAATTATTATGTTAGGATCGACGCGACGGACACGGGAGTGTGAATACACCGGAGGCGTCACGTAAAAAGGTGTTCATTCAAAGCACCGGAAATTCATTCGTTTCGTTCTACATTCCAAATGTAAAGGCGTGTGGCTCCATTTCATTTTCCAGATTGGCAATTGATTCGAGTGCAGGATTAAAATCAAGCGGCTTCGCATTCTTTCCTGGTATGTTCCGTATAGATTTTTTTTGTCGCGTATCACAAAATATTTCATGCAATTAAAATCCGAGGTTTTGTTTATTTTCTTTTATGTATTCTATAGTTGCAGAATAAGGAAAGTCCATAATAAATATTACACTTATCTTGGACTTTTAGTAAAAAAAAGGATTTCTGAAGCAAACTCTCCCCGGATGGCACGTCACTCCGCCGCACCTGCACAACGTAAGACATGACTACCCACTTATTGCCTCACTAGATCCACAGTCGCTGAATAATTTGTTCCCTTTTCTCTTTTCCATTCACAATAACACAAGGGATTTACAGAAATATTTCTGCTCCATTGAAATACAAAAAGTTGATGGAAACATATTTTTTTAAGTAATGGAAGTGCGACATCTGTCGGCTATAAGGCGATAAAAAACTTTTTTAATGATGAATTTCTAGTGTAATTCCGCTTCTACGTCGCTTCAAGTACAATAAGGAATTTGTGATAAATATTTGTTGATAATGTTAATTTTATTGAGTTTAATTTTGCCTAACCTGATATAAAATATAAATTACATAAATTGAAAATTAACGTAACCTGAAAACAAAAATGTATTAATTCTGAAACAAAAAATATATATATTAATTGAAATTGTTGAATTGACACGTGTTTCGCCTCTTCACGAGGCATCCTCAGGACGTGTTGACTCGTCGAGCGCTTGGCCGTGTCGACAAAGTGCACTAAGGAAACGGGTATAATTTATAACTTTTTTAAATTCAATTAAAAATAATTGTAATTTCAATTAATATATATATTTTTTGTTTCAGAATTAATACATTGTTGTTTTCAGATTTAGTATTATCATATTTCTTGTGACAGAATTAATTAATTTTTGTTTCAGAATACTTTAATAATTTTTTAATTAAAAATAATTCAGAATTAATTAATTTTTGTTTCAGGTTACGTTAATTTTCAATTTATGTAATTTATATTTTATATCAGGTTAGGCAAAATTAAACTCAATAAAATTAACATTATCAACAAATATTTATCACAAATTCCTTATTGTACTTGAAGCGACGTAGAAGCGGAATTACACTAGAAATTCATCATTAAAAAAGTTTTGAAAATGGACTTCCGCAAAGTAACGCCTGATTCAATCAACTATAAGGCGATAGTTTTTATTATTATATACGAAAAGTAAAATACATACCTAAAAATGTATGGCGACTTGCAAGAGTAAGTATACCTAACATGGGGTTCTTCAAAAGGGCTATTAATAAAGATCGGTATCGTATCTGTGATACTGTGATGGTGTTACAGTGATCGCTTACAATCAGGCTGCCCGCTAGCTCACTTGCCACCTATGACAAAAAAACTTGTAAAAAGTACTTGTATTAAATGCTGTTTCTTTTTCGAACAATTGCCTTTATTAACTTTATAACTACGATAGAAAAATAATTAATAATTTTAAGCTTTAAAAGGTAGTTTTTTTTATTTAACCTATGCTGTCCCACTCCTGGGCAAAGGTCTCCCCCATCTTTTTCCAGACAGTGCGATCACCCGTCAAATTTGGCCACTGGGTAGAATATTTTCTAAAAATTTAATGAAACCACCGATCAAACAGAATGTTATAAGCCTATTCAATAAAGAAATAGTCGAAATAGGTTGACAACTGAGTTGGTTGGTTGTTTCTGGTTTAATAAAAATTATATTGGTGAAGATATAATAATTTGCATAATGTACTTAAAAAAATACAGTTCCCTACCAAATGTCCGGGCTAGACCCGAGAATTATATTATATGAAATATATTAATTTTACCCGTACAACCAAATTCTAAATAACATAAACGTAACATAGAATATATTTGTGGGCAAAACAAAATTTACACACAAATCCGGTTTAGGTCTCGGCTTACGTGATAAGAAAACGAACCATAAGATTTACCATTATCGACATAAGTATTCGTACCCACTTATGCTTACCTTGAGCACAAATAAACTGCCCTAACTGCCATTATTATAGGCTATTGGATTTGGGTAGTAGTACTGATTATAATTCATGGGCCCTGTGGGACGCGAGCGGCCGTTGCGGCACGCACACGGCCGGCCTGCGGGCCGCACGGGCGGCCCGAGCGGCCCGTTACCAGCCCGCGGGCCTTCGACACGACCCATTCATCATTACCTGCTACTTTTCTACCGATACGGGTATCTTTCCAAATTCAAAGTAATTGTTTCAGAAAATACTCCAAACTTTTCGTATTCATTTATCGAGCTTCCTTCTCTTTGTTTGTAATTTATATTGGAAAAGTATCAAGTTAAACTTGGAATCAGCTTTGATTCTAAGACTCGTTTCTGACACCTCAGATTTAATTCCGTTTGTTTAGTGTAATATAGAAAATGTTCAAATAATAAAGCTATGTGAGATATTCATTCTCACAAAAATATTCTACTATTTCAGCAATCGACAACATATAATGTATTTTTTGGCGAAACGACTACATAAATAAAGTAAGAATAGAGTATGAGCTCGTAACTATAATCCTTTTCAAGTATAGTATAGCACTTGACAACCACTAACAGACTAGTTTTCATAGTAGCACTTAGCAACATGTTTTCGCCGCAAAATGTAAATCTTTAATTTAATTCCGTGACGTCACATTCAATATTTACGAATACATTCTATCGTAGTTAAAACCACCTGTCAAATGCCATGCTATTTGAAAAGGACTAATAGATAGTCTAGCGACAAGCGTATGGTGCGAATGGTACCGCCACCCCGCGCCTCCCTCCCTCCTTTTTATGGTTCCGTAGTCCAACAAGGAACCGTTATAAGTTCTGTCCGTCCATCTGTCTGTCTGTCTGTCCGTCTAGTTTTTTTGACCTCTCTATCTTCTGTAGGTATAAATGAAAGTGTTTGAAACTTTGCACAATGAGAGTAATAGTATAGATCTCAATTTTAAAACTATTAAAGACAAATAAGTTTTAATTTTAGGGGTAGCTGCCACATATGAAATGGGGATGAATGTTTATTTTTCGCTGCACTCTCTTGTGTGGGTTGTCTTTTAAAATGAAAGGTAAGTTATCATACATCACTTTTTTATCAAGTCAAACCTTTGCGAAATATGGCCTGCCAAAGTGGCAAAAAGTTGCCCCCCCCCCCCCTGCATTTCTAAAATATATGGCATAATAAACTTCTTACTTACAATACTGGGCCCTGATTCTACTAAACCAATCGTTTTTAAATTGTTAATTAATTTTCTCAAAAATTGCCCATTTGACACTTTTGGTATAGATACAGTGTCAAAAGTGAAAACCCAATTGTTTTTAAATTGTTAATGAATTGCCTCAAAAACTACCCTTTGACACTTTTTGTATTGATAAAGTTTCAAAAGTAAAAAAATTGAGGCAATTCATTAGTAATTGAAAAACAATTGGTTTAGTAGAATCGGGACTCTGATATTTAAAACTTTCATTCAAAATTACTACGAACTTTATCTGATTATGACTTTTTGAGTTGTAGCGATAAAACTGTAATAAATTCAAAACATTCTCTAAATGGTCATTGATCTATTCGTAAAATGATCTTAACCAAAAATGTTTCCTTAGGGGTTCTCTTATCGACTAAATCATAAAAAATACATGTTATATCTGTTATGTCGGGATGATACATCTTTGAAATATGACTGAAAAGTCCACAGATGTTAGTTCAATTTTTTCTATAACTTCCAATTTCTGAACTATGAATGTGACTACAAATATATGGCTTTGGTCACGGAACCCTACCATATGCGTATTTCGACACGCTCTTGGCCAGTTATTTGCTCTGCTCCGCTCCGCTTCATGCTGCACCGCAGCAACATTGTTGACAAACGGGCTTATGAAAGATTTTTAGCTCAAAAACAACGGTTGAACAGTTTTATAGCTTTCAATATTTTAATTTTAACAACAGACTTTTTGCGGTTTGTGGACATTGTTTTAGAAAAAGCGATTGTTTTTTATATATATCATAAAAGCATGCTTGTAGACAAATACTAGATTTAGTGTGTGGCTTCATCCGCGTTGTATGATGCACCATTAAGCATCAATATAATGGATTTAAATAGGATTAAAACTCCCGTTTTAGTCCTATTCACATCCCGGTATATTTCTTGTTTCATCTCTCACTCCCACGTTTTCATTCCATTCTTATCCTGCTTTGATCTCGCTTAGATCTCAATTTTTTTAATTTGAAAGCACATTTTTAGTTCATTATATTTGGACTTTCTCACTTGGGAACCATGTTGATTTCTGAGCAGGTTTTTTTAAACAGAGCATTAGAGCAGTTTTTCTTTTATTTAAATTGATAAACAACTTACCTTATTATAAAATCTAATATTAAACTGATCATAACATTGCTCATTCATAAAAATACCCGGAATCAACAAAATGTCCAATGAATAGAACACAAAATCGATTTTTATTAATTTTGTTCCAAACCAAATATAATCCAGTGCGCGCGTATAGGAACATGCTGCGAGCGGTGGATTAGGCAGGCATATGATATAAGCTGTCGCATGCTGATAGAATTGGATCTAAAAGCTTCACACATATCTACTCTGTTGCACATACATACATAATTACGAGCAGATACATAGTAATAGGTTTTCGATAAGATTTTTATCAATTCTACATGGAGCTTTGTTTTTTAATGCAACTAAGTGACGAGACAAGCATGTGACTCATCTGATGGTCAGCGTAACGCTTGCCAATAACAGTTCAGTGCCACCCAGAATTTAGAACTGCAACGGTTGATATTTTGAAAACCTGTAGGACGCGCTTTGATTTCACTTTTATTGTGCGTACTGCTAGTTTGTGGAATGAGCTGCCTGAATGGGTGTTCGCTGATAGTTACAATCTGGGTGTCTTCAAATCACGAGTGAATAGGTTTCCTCTAGGCAAGCGTGCTCCATCCTAGACCGCATCATTGCTTAACATCAGGCGAGTTGGCGGTCAAACGCAAGGCTATTAATGCATATAAAAAGTTCAAAACCCTATGCGACAAAGTACTGCAATGTAATGTTGAATCGCTTTACGCCAAGTAATTACATTGTGTGTTTTATTATATCATCATCATCATTACCATCAGCCAGAAGACGTCCACTACTGAACATAGTCCTCCCCCTTTAACCTCCACGCTGAACGACATCCTGCCATCTGCATCCACTGGATACCCGCGACTCTCACAATGTCGTCGGTCCATCTAGTGGGAGGTCTACCTACGCTGTGTCTTCCAATTCGTGGTCTCCACTCAATATATGTATATATACTCGTAACATAAAATTTTACCTTCATAATAAGCCTATTTAATCAAACCTACCTACTACTATGGCACGATTTAGTTTACGTATCCACACAACAAGCGAGATATAATTAAGTTTTAATTTAGTTAAATTCGTTTAAACTGCTCTATCAGTGAGGGTAGTTTGCCCGCCCCCGCCCTACCCGCATCCGCGTCCCGCGCCCCACAACCCGCGCCTGGCGCGACACGACAAACGCATTAGCGGCCGCCTGTGCTCACAGCGCCGCCGCTCACATCTCCGCAGGGGCCCAGTCGCTACTTCAATATTAGCTATAGCAGACATGAGTGGTCCTCGCTTCGTTATAATAATTTATCTTTATATAGTACTAGTAATTTTGCCCGCGACTTCGTACGCGGGTTGAAGTCAAAAACGGTCAATCGGTTGAAGGGTTGAAAGTTTATATGAAAATTTTATATAAACTTTCAACCCTTTCTTCTTCTCAAAATCCAGCCCTTGCGCAAAATAACATAACCTATATTTCAATCTGGTCATGGCTAAACATTCAACCGCATTTAAATCCGTCCAGTGGTTTAGGAGATGTGCGTAGACAAAAACATAGAGACAAAAATTCTAAAAACCGACCAAGTGCGAGTCGGACTCGCGCACAAAGGGTTCCGTACCATTAACTATAAAAACTACCAAAAAATACGTTTTTTGTATCGGAGCCCCCTTAAATATTAATTTTATTTTAATTTAATAATTTATTTTTAAAGTGAATATATAACTTAATATTCTGGGAATATTTCAAGCGTCTACCTCTTGCCGTTATCAAAATCGAGCGAAAACGAGCAAAAAAACACGTTTGTTGTATGGGAGCTCCCTTAATTTTTTTTTTTTTTTTTTTTTTTTTTTTTTGTATTTTGTGTTATAGCGGCTACGGAAATACATTATCTGTGAATATTTCAACTAACTGTCATGGTTCCTGAGATACAGCCTGGTGACAGACGGACGGACGGATGGACGGACGGACAGCGGAGCCTTAGTAATAGGGTCCCGTTTTACCCTTTGGGTACGGAACCCTAAAAACTATCTTAACGGATTCAGCTACTTATTTTAAGACGTCCTGTGTATATTTATATTTTGATATCTCGCAATTACAGATATATATATTTTAGGGCAAGTGCCGCCTTTGTTAACTAAAGAAATACAAGCTAACACTAACACTACATAAACAGTTAGACTATCCATAGACCGTTGGAGGTCTAAAGATAATCCAAATGCTCAAGCCCACTATCAGTTGGCAGCGTACCCAGCATGCTGGCGGCATTACCACGTTGAATGGCAATGATTATGCGTTGAGCCAGATACACGCCAGCATTTTGGTCACGCTTCGCGTTTTATCTCTACGTTTTTATTATATGTATAGATATAGAAAGATAATAGAACTTTATTATATAGTATAAAGTAGTAGTAGTTTGCAAGTTGAAGTGGCAATGGGCAGGCCACATCGCTCGAAGAATCAATGTGGAAGAAAGGCTCTTGATTGGAGACCACGAACCGGAAGACGCAACGTATAGGTAGGCCTCTCACTAGATGGACCGACGACATTGTGAGAGTCGCGGGCATCCAGTGGCAGGATGTCGTTCAGTGTGGAGGTTAAAGGGGCCTATGTTCAGCAGTGGACATCTGATGATGATGATGCTGATGATGATGATGATGAGTATAATATCGTCGGCTAACAAAAAACATCGCGCAAGTAATATTTTCCTACTTTACAGGAAAGGGGAAAAAACTGTGCGGTGTAGCTTATAAACTGACGCTGTGTTAATCAATTATTTGAACGCCAGCTATTACAGGGTATCTTATATCTGAAAAGTTATTTATATGTATATTTCTCGGGACAAACCCTGAAACCTTCGTAAAGCACCAAGACCAAGCAATATACGGAGTAACTCGTCACTCCAGTAGCTCACCCGCTCAGGTCGAGAGAGTTCCTGACGTGCCTGCGTAACCCTGCGTCTCAGGCCATGGCGTCCATGGCAGAATATACCACCGTATCGGTACAGCTCCCGAATCGGCTTATTCAGCTGAGCTGAACGTAGATGAATTTTGGCCGCTACATAAATTTCTCTTTTACATGGATATAGACATACGATGATGATATATCCGATGTTTATTTAAAAATACATGACAACATTATTGTCAAATAAATTTATGTAAAATAAAATTAAATCAAACATGTTTCTATAATGGGTATACAACATCTCGTGTCTGTGCTGTTAACTATTGAGGAGTTTCCTCGTAAGGAGCCGACCTTCAGTGCAGTAGCCATTTTATGGTGACACTTAGAATAGATTATCATAATTGAATGCGTATACAACATTTCATGTCAGCATGTCTATTCTGCAAGCTAAGTGAACGCGCAAGTGTAGTGGTAAGCTAAGTGAATGTGACTTTTTCTTGGCTATTTCTGCAGATAAATGTCAAAATATCGAATTATAAGGGTAAGGGGCTACAGTCAAGGGTGATCTCTCGACATTTTGACATTTCTCTATAGTAATCAACAAGAAAAATACACGTTCACTTAGCTTATCACTTCACTTGCGCGTTCACTTAGCTTGCAGAATAGACCGGCTGTGCTGATAACCATTGAGGAGTTCCAACACTGTGTGCATCAACCATGGCATGTTAAAACTTAAAAACAGCTATCATAATAAAATGCGTACACAAAATTTCGTGTCTCTTCTGTTGACCATTGAAATGTTTCTATATCTGGAGCTAATCCTGGATTTTGATTCAGGTCATGCTTACCATAAAAATGTATTATCATACAAACTAAACCAACATAAAAATTCAAATCCGTAGAATAATAGGAAATGGTTCTATATCAACTTGCAAGATTTGACCTAAACAAATAACCTAACATACAACATTGCAAGTTCAATAAAAGCTTGTATAAAGCAAATTGATCCAGTTATACTTAGTTTGTTATACTTACTAAGAAGATTTATACTTATAGCACGATCCAATGTAAATGTAGGGTCGCGAAGCCTCCGTGACTTTGAACCATCACAAAGTTTTACGCTAAAACGTTCGGGGCGTTCTCATTTTATTTTAACACGCTAAGAGGCCCGTCCCGTCATATTTCACTCCGAGGCGAACATTAAAGAACGGCTAAGTGGGGCCGTTACGAGTGACGATAATTGAGTGTTTTTATAAGCGCCTAACAACATGCGATTAGTAGCGCCATTGACGCTATGGGTTCACGTGTGGCCAAGAAGTTGAGACGAGAACATGAAAAACTGCGAACACGCTATGAATACACGTGTTTAAATTTCAACGCTATAAGGCCGTTCAACGAAACTAGGGCTATCCCACATGGCAGTGACCACGTGAGCCGAGTCAAAGTATTTGCTGAGTTTGCCCATCTCAGACTTCACGAGGTTCTCGTCATATGGGATGGTGATGTCAACAAGCACTGTCTGGCGCTGGGATCGGTTGACCACCACAATATCAGGCTTATTGGTGACAACATTCCTGTCCGTGACAAGACGTCGACCATTCTCGCTTGGAATGTACTTTTTGTCGTCAAATGCACTAACCAAATCAAAGATTCATATAATTGATCACTCGATTAATCTCATTAAATCATGCAATTATAGTCAACCGTCATCGGATACACGTACTGGTTACACCGAAAATTGTTGGATGGAATGAGGGTTTACGTGTATATCAGAGATTTCATTCATAGTTGTGATTTTGACAGAAAACATCAGTTAATGCCGTGACGGGCCACAAAGAGACTGACTCATTTGACATTGTTATTTTTAATTTGTTATTTTTGGAAATTTTTCGTTGCTTTAAAAATATTTTTTACACAGAATAAACCCTTAGTAAACTCCGCACTTGAGCCCCAAGATTCAAGCCTCGTGCTTAGTTTGGGGCTCACCGATTATCCTTTATATACATATATATACTAAGAATCTAACCACCCTGTGTTAACTTTTTAAGTTGTTTACCAAAAATGTGACATGCATTCTTTGTATATTGTATACTGTTATTTTTCTGTGAAATAAATTATCTTATCTTATCTTATTGTGTCCTTTATATATAAGTAAGTTCCATATAATAAAATAAAACCACTTCCTCCCCAAGCTCCATATTAATTGTCGAAATAACATGAATTTGATTTTTATAGCATACACGATTAACGATTTTTGTATATATGTAATATTTTTTTTTTTACATTAATGGTGTACCATTTTGGGCGTGTTTATTCTGCTATCGACTGGTATTTTTGGTACTATATGAACGTGATATTAAAAAACGTTGCTATAATGCTGCAGAAGTGGACGCAGGGGCTGCGGGTTGCTGTTTGCGCTCGCTTAGTATGCATCCTCCGCACAGCAGCCTCGGGCCCTCTCTCACTGCGACTAAATTAAGACCATACTTGGATACAGAACCGTTCCATAACCTCGATACGACACGTACCGCCGCTGAATCACGTTAAGTGTGAAAGAATGTTTATATTTTGTTGGCAAATTCAGCCAGTACCGATCAATCATCACGACCGAATGTTTACATTACCGTAGATGCCTAAAGTATTATTTTTATGTACGTGCAGAAATCATTCCTCAGGGAAGCGTAAAATTCAAAGATATTTTTGTACCTCAAAAATAGATAGTAAAGGTGTCAACCACAGACTAGGTTTAGCTACTAATAGAAAGTCTTTGGTGTCAACATTGTTTTCGTTAATTAGACTGCGTCAAAAAGATAAATAAGGAATTTATTTCTACGACGCTTCACAACTTAAAATAGCGGATTTAACATACTTTTATTATTATCTTCTTCTATCTTTTATTATCTTTATATATGAATGAAATCTTAGTTAGATCTGTAATAGAGACAATGATTCAATTATAATATTTAGTCTTAATATTATTTAATAATAATTAATTGAATTAATTGTTATTTTTAATAATTATTTTATCAGACTTCTTGTTTTATCAATTAAAGCTTAAATATAAACGAAAACTTAAAATCAAAACTAAAAATGTAATCTAAAAGACCATTAGTAGAGGGAAGGTCCCCAGAATGCTGGTGGCATTGCCACGTTGAATGGCAATGCTGAATTTCTGTGCGAAATAAAACCCAGCATTCTGAAAAGTTGAAGGGCGTTTTGGACTTATTATTATTTATTATTATACGAGTACGTACGTAATTATTAACTTGTAAATTAGTTTTATCAAATAAATTAATGTAAGTATATTGAAGAGACAATAAATTAAAGGAACTAAAAGCGATTCATTAAGAAGCGATCATGATTCGAATATCAGCGAGTGTAAATGAAGCAGAGTTTTGAAACTCGGGGGTATTTAATTGACATTAATGAAATCTCATTAGGCGGTAGTGTCCGCGGTGTGGCTGACGAACGCCACGCGAATACAAATATGTCGGTAATAGTGGGTCATCCACTAACCTTCTTTTTTTTCGACTTGTCAAATTAAATTCAAAATATTTATTATAAAGAAACATGGGTAAAATTGTGATATTAGCAAATCACATGCTCTAACCGGTTTGATATACAAAATATGGAAGTTCGTTCAACGGACGTTAACATAATTTAATAATTTATTGTTAGTTATATAATATTATTAATGTTGGTTAAATAATTATATCGGTAACAATTCACATTTATTATTTATGTCCATTTATTATATAATGTACTTATTATTTAATAAATCTGAAATATTCTGATATAATGTCCCGGGGTATTAATCACAATTCTTGCCATGAATTTTATGTATGCTGTGTTCACTTATGTATGCTGTGTTCACTCCAAGTAGGACGTACACATAGGCGCATACTTTTTAGTTCTTTTTAAGTTATACCTGTGTATTTCCAGTTCTGTGAACCTATTAAAAAAAAAGACAGATTTTGACAACTTTGTTATAGCAGATATGTCAACAATCGTGTAAAAACAACTTTTTAAACATTCAGTTACAAACACATATTGTTGGATCTATCACTCACACATCCTTTGTTGGATCTATTACAAAATTTACTAAAAAAAACCTAATGTAAATTTTAACACATTTTAGTAATACCGTCAAACTATCTTGGGGTCAGATGACCGTGTGTGCAAAAATGTCCCTTTTTTTTGTTTTTTTTTTTATTTATCTTAAAATCTACGTCATTTTAATGTCTTATTTAGCTTGCAACAAAATAAACAGATTATATTATATATTTACTATAAGTATAGATATAGTTAATATGGTTGAACTATAACATAGTGCTTCAAAAGAAATAAATTAATAGCGTATTTCAAGGTCAGCAACGTATCTAGCATAAAAAAATAACATTTATTTTGTGCACAAAACTAGACAACATCAACATCACAACACAGAAAAATACGATGAAAGAAAAGAACGTGTCCAGTATTGTTTTAATCTAGATAAGAATAAAATGTGTAAAAACTACGTCACTTTCCATAATAAAGCTGACCTGATGATTCAAGGGTAGTTTTAATCATTTTTGTTTTCACGTCGTTCGTTCACAACTAGAGAAGTGCGAAGAGCTATGAATACCATAAATATAATTTACTGCCGTTTATTGCCGTATATATTGTAAAATATACTCTGGAGTGAACGTATAGATGGCCTGCTTATGACCCGTGGCCGCGCGCGGCTTGCTCGCCTTTTCGACAAGAGCCCAATCAGCGCGCCAGATATCGCTATAACTCACTTACCAAGCCAAGAATCTGCCGCATTGTTCCCTATCCCAGCGAAGCCTATACAATTAAGCGCTTTATGAATCGCCGTTCGATTTCTTGAACAAAATGTTCAATTCAGTTTATCTAATGGAGTGAGAGAATTTGTAATCGTAGCTGCTTCTACGGAATGCCCGTAGAGGTGCTACGCCGTAGTGGTTAGTGGATCTACGCAGAATTGAGTAATTATATAATTTTACAAGCTTTTATTCCATTTGCTCTGTTAGTATGTACGTACGACCGTACAACTGAATTTTAGACCAAACTTATGTAAGTTCGGTGACAATGCAATGTTATGGTACAATCGAGCTGGTTTGATGATGGAGACAGAAAGTGGCCATAGGAACTCCTAAACGAAATGACTTAGCCTCGTCTAGTTTGAGTTCATTGGATTTGTCTTCCCAATCACTTTAATCCTAGATGATAAATTAAATATTAAGATTTTGTTATGAAAACTGACGTGGTTTTCACACATGTTATTTATACGCCACGGGATATAATTAAGCCTGTTACTCCGACTATATTTTCAACCGCATTCGGTGGTGCAAAGAGCAAACCTTGAAAAAGACCGCCGAATGCGGTTTAATCTATAGTTGGAGTAACCTGATACGTGAATAATTCCCGTGTCAGATAAATAAAACTTATTAACAGGAAATGTAACGCAAAATAAGCAGATTATAAATTAAAAAAATTATAAAACAGACAAAGTTACTGTCACTTTTATAATGTTCATTATAATAGTTGTTATTATTCCCTCGGGGACGTGGTACATAAAAACGGATGTCCGAGTGCATTATGAATAGCGCCCGCGTGAGGCATTGAACCGGTGCTAAGCCGCGGGCAGTGCAAGCCGCGGGCAGTGCAAGCCGCGGGCAGTGCAAGCCGCGGGCAGTGCAAGCCGCTCATACGAATATTATATCATAGACGATATGTTGATTTATTTACTTGCAACGCATACCGACAGTATGATTTAATGTGATACGTTCAGATCGGATTTTATTCATTCGGTTAACGAATAACGCTGGTATGTGAAATATTCACAAATTGAAGACCTCTTTAAAAAAAATATATTTAAAAAGAGCTAGCTGACACTAAATATATAAAATGCTTAGCCTATCATACAAAAAATAGTTGGATTGCTCACATGCCGTTGATGTTCTACAGACAATCCAAATCGGCAATCTCCTAGGCAAAGGTCGCTTAACAGGTGACATTGCATTCGACCAATACGCAAGATAAAAATAAAATAAAAAGATGCTAAAGCCCACTACCAGTTGGCAGAGTTCCTAGCATGCTGGTGGCATTATACCACACCGAATTGAAATACTATACGTTGAACCAGAATAACGCCACCATTTTTTTACGCGTCGCGTTATGCGCTCCGAAATATAACCAATATTGCAAACATAAAACAGACTGTAAATGGCAACTAAATAATTTTATAGGGTTGTTAAATTAGGTTAGTTAACACTTTAATTTAAACTAATGCTATTTAAATTTTTGTTTTATTTTGGAACATTATTTTGGACCAATTTGCTGAAACTGATTATGATATTTTATGTATCAAATTAACATTTTAAGTTATATTTGTAGCTTTTATAACTTGTAGGCTTTAATCATGTTTCTCATTATTATGTTTCCCGAGTAAAATCAATTTAATATTTTAGAAATCTGCCATAATAGCAAGGTTATAAGAGAATTTTGGATAAGATAAGAATCCCGACTAATAAGACAGTAGTGGCACATTTTAAACGAAGAGCAACCGCCAAAATTACATTCCTAACATTATACAAGGAAACTATAACAAATGGTATAATATCGCGGCAGCTGTAAAACAATAGATTTATGATAACCGGGTGCCGGTAGCGATCGTGACAAACAACGCTTTGATGGCGGCACCCGGCCGCTAGCTCCCGGCCTCCCAAATACTCGTAGGCCACTTTATTCCGGCAATAACGATAAAACCCGCTGTTTACTCCACCCGCTTTATGAAATATAAACTGTTAAAATATTTCTTATTTATTCGTCGTTCGTCCGGTCATACATGAATGAGTATAACACAGATAGAATATGCTATGTCTCACTGAGGGCTGGACTGGGCTGGCGGGACCGGTCCGCCCCAGAACTACAGCCTAAAAGTACCTAGCAAAAACGAAGAGCTAACTTGAAAATATTTTCTATAAAACATACTATAGAATAAAGTATAACTAAATTAAATTTACTATCTAAAACTATAAATAAAAAGGTCGCTGTTTTCAGATCACCATCAATGGTCAAGCTTATTATTTTTGGCCAAGATAAGCTCCAGCTCTTTGGTCATCCGTCACATCTACGAGGCGTTTGGTCAGTTCTTTACCCAAGCCCCGAGCGGTCCCATGGTTTCTAATTCAAATGAAAGCAATAAGTAATAAGTACCTACCTAATGTAACTCGCCTATCCGCAATGAATTCATTATTTTTCTGACGCGTGGATTAGTATTAAGTATCACTTACTACGTATAGTCCGTTTATGGCACTTTGCTGGAAACAGTCATGTGGGTTGCATTGCCACCGGGCGCGTAACTGGTTATTTAGTCTCTCAGTCAACAGTACTAACTTTTATGCGTGTGCGTATAGCCTACATATATATACCTAGTATATCTGTAGGAGATCACTGCGAGCAATCATTTCATTGGTATGAAATGTCCTTGTGACTCTATCCCCACGGTACATCAACAAATGATATCGCATTAATTTTCGACTCGTTTTCCCACTTTCTAAACAAGTAGCAAAATCACTGGCGGATTATATTGCAGCTCATCCACGACGAAATGAAAACAACATTAACAAGACAAACGGCGTGTCGGCGTCTATTGAACGCCAAACTGTCTAATCTATGGTGTAGCCGAATTTTATAAGCGCGAGTCGAGGGCGGTGATTTATGTGTCGATACCGGCCCGCGAGGTGCCTCCTGCATGCATAAAAAGGTGCTTTATCGCCGATACCCTCCCCTCCGCACCCCGCCTCACGCCGCCCCGCTCACACCAGCCGCTGAGACGCGCATACTTCTCGATAACTCTCCCGAACACTACATCATACATCAGCAGGATTTATGTCTTTTTGTAGAACGTATGAAATTCATGTCGTTTGATAGCGCGCCGCCGGTAGATGATGGCCTCCTGAGACGGTAATAGTTTATGACGTGTACAGTTTATGACGTGTACACGTGCCGTTCTATAAGTGCCGAGCTTTTCAGTAATCGATGATGTGCTTAATTTAGAGTTTATCATCATCAGCATTATCAACCTTTCAAGATACAAAATTAATATTAACATACTTACATAATATAATCATATACATAATCAATAGTACATACTCCTATAATATTAATAGATATATATACACATATATGAATGACCTACAATATCTTAATCTAGAGAAAAAAAAACAATCAAAAAAACCGTATCAGTTTCCCGAGATACAGGCCTAGCCAAGTGCGGGAACCGCTGTTATCATCCCTGTTGTAAAAAAAAACATCTAGAAGTATATAACTATATTTAACAAAGGAACACAATCTGATGGCCTCTAAAAGAATGCGTCTGATAGCTGCAAGAACATTGTAAAAATCTGAAAGAAAACATTTTCTTTTAATATTTTACTGCCCCGGTGATTAAGTGGCAGGTGGTACAAATCTGGAACTCGTTCTAGGGACCACAATTAAAATTTGATAATGCTCCCGCTATTCCTGACTAATGCAACAGTCATGGCAACGGCAGGGCAAAGGGTGCCAAGAATCCTCAAGCTAAAAACAACTTTTTTTCTTTTCTTACTATTTTTTTATGGTTGGCAAGCGTTAATAATTGGCAATGTATTGACAGCTCAAAAAATATTACTAAAAGATTGTAATAGATGGCGTTGTCAAATAATGAAGTCAATGTGATCCTTCGAGCATTTAATAATTCGGTACCTGGACTATCTTTTTGACGTGAGTGACGTTTACAATAACTTTTTGCTACATTAGACATCATGGTCTAATGTCACAGTCAAAATAAAAATCCAAACTAAAAAAATTATAGTCAAATTTCATACAATATAATTTACGATTTGTTTATTGCCACCCTTGAAAGTAAATAAAATAAATAACAGCGATACACCAACACGGTACAAAATTAACAAAGCTAACAACAAAAATTCAATAAAGCTAATTAATTGTGAGTGATATACACGGTGCAAGTGGTACGTACATAGTCACAGAATTCTAAACTAGGTCTGTGATGGTCACTATACGCGCATTCGTACCTATAGTACTCTCTGACAGTCAAAGAGGATGGTGACAGTGACTGACTTGACTTAAGGGTAGTTGGCTACTCGTTTTTTTATCATCTCTTTGTTTGGTAACGCCATCTATTGGGTCATTTTGTAAACTTTGTTTTTAAACCTGCTATCTGAAAATCCCCCATTTAACGCGTTTGATTTGGCTGGGCGACTTCTGAGATTAAGGTAATTTGCGTTCAAATATTTACATTTTATTAAAAGATACAAAATTACACTATTTTCCTAATACTCAGATAAACTTACCTTTAATCAACACACAAAAATCAACTAACATAATTTGAAACCGCGCGGTAATCGATGCTGGAAGTTCCAAAATTAAGATTTTAAATCGCGCATCAAGTACCACATTTACTAGCTTCTGGGCGATTTCAAAGTGTACCTTTAATCTGTGGTCGAAGTCTCCGTCCGCTATCAGAAGTGATTTGTCGGATATGAGATCTGTGGCGGCGGCGGGCGGGTGTCGGTACTGTGGTTGATTTAATTACGATAACGTTGTCGACGGCATCAACACCCTCCTCCGTCCAGCCCCGCGCTACGCCCCGCCGGTACTTACTATTCATTATCTCTGTCAAACTAGCGCCGTTTATCGCAAGATGCTAATTAGAGAGGTCGTAACTAGTCGCAAACCATTGATAAGGATTAAGCATTATCCAATGTTAATGCATAAACCTTCATTTTCTTGTCAGAAATTCTAAAGTGAGAGCCGTAGAGAACCTAGTTGACGGCCGACTGGTTTTTAAACTTGGTTTGCAACCAATGTTAATGCATTAAATATTCTTTTGACTATCTTATCAGACAATTCTGAAGTGAAAGCCGTAGAAAAACTAGTTGATTTATTAGCTTGGTTTGCATTTCATAATCCTTCGGTTCTCTTCAGACAATTATGTAGAAAGAGCCGTGGAGAAACTAGCTGACTGACAAAGCGCAACGGTTCTTATGTTCTAGACTCTGGTGACTGTAACTTTAATCTAATTTGCAATTGCTTACATACTTGGTCAAGTCAAACTGCGCAGGTAAAACATTTTGGTTTAGTGATAACAATTTAACGTTCTTGGTACTTTACTTGTAGCAAAGGAAAGTTAAATTGGGGGTCAACTTTTTTATTTATTATTTATAGAAAATAGATGAGTATCGTACATAATGACATCTATATATATAATAATAATACAAAACGAAGAGACAAAAGAATCTGTAATTGCGAGATAACAAAAAAATATCACACAGGATGTCTTAAAATAAGCTTTGTCTGTTTGTTTGATTATGCACGCACATCTCCTAAAGCACTATACGGATTTAAATACTGTTTTCACAAATATGCTTAGCTATGCCCAGATTGAAGTACAGGCAACGGTATTTTGTGAAAGGCCCGGACTAAGGAAGGCAAATGGAGGTTGAAAGTTTATATGAAAATCTACGCGTATCAAGTGGCGGGCAACAGCTCGTTTATTAATAAATGTCAATAGGTACATTAGCAGTGTAGTTGTTTTAACACAAAAATTACGATATTTACCTACACTTACCAACAAGCTAGTTGGTGGACAAACGCGGACATATTCGCGATTTAAAAGAATATACCTGTTGGTAAAAAATATGCCTTAAATTTGTGCTCGTTAATTGGATTCACCTTCAAACCTTCTCGAAGATGTAAAAGTGTTGGCTCGCGTGCTGGGGAGAATAGGGAGGGGCAAGCGTTGGCGCTCTCCCAGCTGGCGCTCAAACGTATTCACTTTCAATGCTTACTTCTTCCTGCTACCTATTACCAATTAGTAATTGAACATTTACGTCTAGGCAACTGCTGTGATTCTAAACTTGCAACAAGTCAATAGCAAGTGACTCAAGTCCTTGCCACTCCTTGTGAAGAAGATTTAACATTTAGCCTTCTCAAATTTTTTGACGAAAAAAGTAAGGAAAACTGTATTTTTGTGTTCTTTCTATCAAATAGAAATATCTATAAAAAAACAATTTGTTTAATAAATAGACCTGTACCTATTTATTAAAACTACATGAAAATAACGGCTTCTAATTTTGTAAAAACTCAACATATCTACTTTATACCACCAATTTACAAAAGTAGTAGTTTTTCATTAAACTCCAGGGTGAAAGTTTAAGGGTAGTTTTTTTTTTAATTACTGACATAAAAAATGTTTTACTTGTTCTATATTCGTCTTAACAATTACGGCTTTATTTCGTTGTATGCCCGAAAATCCAGACACCAACTTGAAATTGTACGATTGCATTTTGAGAGACCGTAGGTAAAACGCTGGATGCAAGTCGTTTCCAACCGGCCCTTTTGGAAATATATGGTGAGGACCAGCAGTGGACATCCTATGGCTGAAATGATGATGATGATTTTGTAATACGGCTCATAAGGTTGACACAGTGCATTGCCGCGCAATTTCGAAATAATTATTAAAGTTCTAAACTTCTGCATAATATATTGAACTGAAATAGGCAAACATGGTGCTTATCATCAGGTGAGCGACGTGCTCGTCTCGCCATTCAGTTACATCACATAAAAGTCAGCATTTTAAGAAACACCGCCACTTCAATGGTGCGCTTATATGGCACACTTCGCCGACATTTTGTTCGAGTCGTGTAGACGATTTATTGAGGCGGACTATACAAGACTCAAAGTACTTTAGACACCTTTGTGCACGAATAGCCTTAAATACCAACCTAGTATAAAACTTTACATAAGGACGACATGACTACTTCCAGCATATATGAGAAAGTACGACACAGTCACTCGGGCCGGAACGTATTGTCTAGATTCCGTTATCGTTCGTTGTACCTAGTAGGTCTCCACGACAGCTCTACCACTAGATAGCAGATAGCTCAAAAAACATCTCCTTAACAGCTGTGGATCTGCCCAGATCCGACATGTTGACTCAATGAGTTTTCAGCGCGGGCTTAAAACTAGGAGTACAATATTCATAAAACAAGGTTAGTTGCTTCAAATTCAAGTGAAAAGTGTACGCGCGTTAACTTTGTACGTCATTAAAGTTTAAGCAAAGTTCGTGTTCGTTCCCACCCAACTCCCGCCCTGCGTCGCCCCCGCGTCGCCCTCGCGTCGCCCCCGCGCCGCCCCCGCGTGCTTGCTACAATCTCAATGAGATCTCGTGAAATTCCAACATGTTTTTGAATCAACGTACTTTATACCCTTGCACTTGTAGCTTTAATTTTAAAAGGAATCGATTTTTTCACGTTTCAATAAACTAAGGCACAGCTTTCACTCAGTATTGTTAGAGATTCAAAATGGAACTTCACGTCATAATATGCAGTGAGATTTCAATTCATATACTGAGGTGAGAACTTGGAGCGACGTGGTACAACCACAGAATAGTTAGTACCTGTCTACTACAGCAAGAGCAGGGAGATTTGATTGCAAGGGACAAGTGTAATTCTATTTTCGTCTGACACGTTTGCGTGTAATGCCGTGTACAGACAGACTGCTGTAATAAGACGCCACCGTTTCCTAAATCTAATTAATTATCACACTAATAATCCCACTAATATCATATATGTGAAAGTTTGGATGGATGGATGAATGGATGGATGTTTGTTACTCAATCACGCAGAAGCGGCTGGATGGATTTAGATGAAACTTAGAAAAAACTGTTTTACTGATGAATTTCTATTGTAATTCCGCTTCTACGTCGCTTCAAGTACAATAAGGAATCTGTGATAAATTTACCTGGTAAATATTTGTTGATAATGTTAATTTTATTGAGTTTAATTTTGCCTAACCTGATATAAAATATTAATTACATAAATTGAAAATTAATGTAACCTGAAACAAAAATTAATTAATTCTGAATTATTTTTAATTATAAAATTATTAAAGTAATCTGAAACATATTTCAGTAGAAGCGGAATTACACTAGAAATTCATCAGTAAAACAGTTTTGAAAATGGACTTCCGCAAAGTAACGCCTGATTCAATCAACTATAGAAGCTTAGAATATACATGGCTTATATCCTGGATTAACACATAAGCTACTTTTTATCATCATCATCATCATCACCGATTTTCACGCTGATCGGGTGCGGGGGTTTTACGTGAGTAATTCCCGTGTAATATAAATAAAATGATAATATATTTTTTTTATAACAAGCTTTCTCGTATTCTTATTAGCTAACCCTTTAATATGATACCCATTACATGATGGTAGAAAAAAAATTATGTTCGCCTTCATGGGCTATCCGCCATATTAAATTTAGTGTGATTTCATACCCATACTTTATTTTGGGAATAGACGCCCAATTTTTAGAGGTTAACATAATGATCAATATAAAAAACCATAGACCAAATTTTTTTTTGCATAATCTATGTAAAATACAGACTTGATAAAAATGACAGAACTGGATCAAATTGAAATGGAACCACACGGATAGCACCAGCTTACAAATAAAAAAAGAATTATCAAAATCGGTTCACCCAGTCGAAAGTTCTGAAGTAAAAAAAAAAAAACAGTTGAATTGATAACCTCCTCCTTTTTGGAAGACGGTTAAAAAGTATAAAATAGGAGACATTTGAACAGCAACGATAATTGTACTAAAGCATATCTCCCGTGTTTGTCTGTACTGATACTGTAAGTTTCAAATGCAAAACAAAATAAAACAAGTGCAGCTAATAAAAGCATCTTCAAAAGCACATAGTTCACTCGTAACCATTTCCGCCGAGCAGTAAGCAAGGCTAGTTCCAAAACAAATTGTATCAAAAATGCAAACCGCGGCATTTCAGCTCTGCTCGCGGTTCAAGTTTCAATGTGATGCAACACGCCGCCGCTCAGTTGAGGAGCCTCGCCTTTTAAGGCTTTCTTTTCCCACTTTTATTAATTTTGGTCGTTTTAGTTTAAGTTTTTCTAATTCCATATATCTACGTTTTTATTGTTTAAATGACTTTTAAGTGACCCAAAAATACAAATGTACTTATTATTATTTTATTTTGACATAATTAATATTGTAATCAAACTTTGTAATAATTGTATACTTTGACATAGGTACTATATTTTTAACCGGCTACCAAAAAGGAGGAAATTATCAATTCGACAGTATGTATTTTTTTTTTGTTACCTCAGAACTTTCGACTGGGTGAACTGATTTTGATGATTCTTTTTTTTATTTGAAAGCTGGTGCTTCCCATGTAGTTCCATTTAAATGAAATTTTTATGAAGTCGGTTTTTCATATTGATAATTATCTCTTCTCGAATTATGTTATTTGTTATTTTCCTGTTACGTAAAATTATTTTCATCGAATGGTTGCCTGGAAGAGATCGCTTTTAGTGATAAGGCCGCCACTTGTGGCAATAGCTCGTAAGTGTTTTCTATCTATTTGTAATTTTTATTTCTGGTGTACACAATAAAGAGTTTCTATCTATCTATTTCTTGTGACATACCAAGTAAATGTTATTCAAATTATTATTTTTGTTTTGACATATTATGGTAATATTGCAATCAAGTATTTGACATAATATCATTGTATACTTTGACATAGGTACAAATATTTATTTAATTCAAATTATTTCTTTCGACATACCACCGACCAATCTTTTACTAATATAAATTTTGATCATGCTTTGAAATTGTATTGTATACTTTCCTTTTTTTATACTACGCTTTTGTATGACTAAATTCTCATGCTGAGTAACGGAAAAATAAGAGAACTAAATATAAAATACCTAAGACTCGTGTCTAAGCTTTTTTTATGAATAAATTTTGATTCATTTCATTTCCATGGTTATCTTTAAATTATAAAAATGGTGTCATATCAAAGTTGACACGATTAAGGATATATAACTCAATGGGGGTTATGGTGTTATTTCCTCCAAGATTGCCGATTCACAACGGGTGGGTGCTTCATGTGTATAGTAGACCACGTAAAAATTATTGCACTATTTTAGATCCCTTATTAAAATGTGTTTGTATGGCTGGGAAAAAAGACGCATCTATGGTGTGGAGAAGATGCCTGCAATATGTTTTAGAACATTAAAAATAACCTCATATACCTAATGCTTGTTCATGGAGTTACTGAAAATAACACTATACTGAAATCATACAATGTAATTGCAGAGAAGTGTCCCATAAATTGAGTCCCATACCCGGACACGTTTCCGCAGGAAACAGTAGAATTATTTACATATTCAATCCTGATTTACTGTCGCTTGAAATTATTCATTTTGTGATTCATTTTCATTATTATCCGGCCGCGGCCGACAGGAGAAGTGCAGAATGAAAACATAAAACATCGCAGAGGACCATAAAACAATGCGCGTTGCGTTGAGAGCAGGAACGGGGAGAGAGGGTGACAGGGGGCGGAAAGGTAACCGCAATTGAAATTATATTTTTAGTGTTATTACGCGAGCACCTACCGCATATGCTTTAAGCGTTGTGTTAACAAGGTTTATTTTAGAACAAAAGCAGGACGAGATTTCGTAGGAAGACAAGTGCAAATTGATTTATTTTTAAACCCCCGATAAAAATGCTGATAATCTTCCAACGGCTGAACAGATTTGCATGACTAACTTATAACACCCCTCTGTTTGCGTCTGGATTAATAAAATACCCGTGATCGGTTTTGGAAGGCATTAAGAAAGTCAGGTTTTTTCTTCAGTGTAAGTAGTTCAAAATGATGATTACAATCACCTCCTTCTGGCTTGGTATGTACTAATGATCTATGTATAGAGTACCATTTGGAATCAGAAAAAAAAAATTGTCAAACTATGTAGGCAAGTCTCGACAGCTCCATTTCGCCACGGACCCCTGGAAAACGGTTCATTGCACGTATTTTTTGGTGATATCATCGCCACAAGCAAACCACTAAATTAAATATATGTACGTATAGGTACAGAGCGTAAACAAACATACCATTAGCGACTCAAAGACTTTTGACAATATTATTTATTCAGAGCCAAAAGTGCCAAAGTTGCGCAGGAGGGTTCCTGCGCAACTTTGGCAATTTTCTCGTAATTAAAGCAATGGAACGCAATCACAAACTCGATTCTAAACTCTAATGATAAGGGCACGAGTTGGCATTTATTCACGCATTCCGCGAGATCCAAGCGCGATACACGCACCTCTCTTTGTATCTGTTTACTTTGATGTGCACACGGGCACAGGTATATGCATCAACTTTCCCCCACTTCGCTTTTCAACCAACATGAAAAAAAGTTATTTACCCACCTATTCGAAAAGGACGACTTGGTTTGCCTTTAAGTGCACCCAAAAGGTGGTGTTTTCTATAAGAAACTTTTAGTGGGCTGTAATGAGTTTTTAATCCTCTTTATAAGTGCGCCGCAATTATCTTTTCCGCGCACTTTTTGAATTTGGAACAATCCTCTTTAATAAGAGCACCGCAATTATCTTTGCCGCGCACTTTTTGAATTTGGAACATCTTAGTGTTCAGCGCTAAAGAAATCAAACGCAAATATTGTTTGAATAAAGACTGGCTGGTACGACGGCCGACAGTCGCGCCGCCGCTGAATAAAAAAAAAATTAAAACGCGCGAACTACATTTTTCGCGTTTTCGTCAATTTTCACGGATTGTTAGAAATCATGTCATGTCATGGTTTTGTTATGAATTTTTTTTAGTTGTTTTATTATTAGATAATTTAATTTCAATTTACGTGTTACTCTATGTTTATTACATAATAATATAACAATAAAATATGAGGCGCCTTTTATTTTCTCATAGTGGGTGATCAAAAGTAGAGTATATCACTCGGGCGCAAAATAATATTTTGGCTCGGGCGACGTATTTTGAATCCCTCGCTATGTATACAAGGCTTCCTCGAATATCTACCTACTACTGGGTATGTAAATAAAACCGCGAGCAGTGGTGGAGAAAGTCTGTTTTTTTTTTTCTTTCTTTTCTTTTCTTCTTTTTCTTTCTTTTTTTTTTAGTTACACATGCTAGTTAGTAGCATGCTTTTTAGTATGCTCATTAGCATACTTGTTTCGAGCATGCTCTGCACTTGTCTACATTTGCTAGATATAAGCATGCTAGTTTTAAGTATGCTCCTGAAAGAGCATGCTCAAAGTAAACACTCCGGTACACATGCCATTTTATAGCGTGCTTTCTGTCAGTTCAAACAAAACCATGGACAATCAAACAGCCATTCGTATGGAGTTGAATAGAATTATTCTTTTGGTGGCGTTGCAATGCATCCAAAAACTTCTCTCAGATAGAAAGAAAAAAACAAGGAATAGGAAGATTTGGGTCCGTGATTGGCTAAGTAGAAGAGAAAAACTTGAAGCAAGTACTCGATTGTTAGTCGAAATGCGAGAAGAAGATATTAATGGTTACAAAAATCATTTGAGCATTTACCGCATCAGTTTGACTGGTTACTATCTAAAATTGAAAGCGCTATAAAGAAACAAGATACAGACATGCGAAATGCTATTCCACCAAAAGTGAAATTGGAAGTGACATTGAGGTATCTAGCAACTGGAGATTCGTTATACACATTAGAAGCACTTCACAGAGTTGCAAGATCTACGATAGCTCTATTTTTACCTAAAGTGTGCGATGCAATATACAATGCTCTGAAGGATTATATGCGGGTAAGTAAAGTAAACCAGTAATTATTAGTAAGATCAAGTATTTATTGTTTGTTTTAACAAAATTTATATTCTTAGCTTTAACATGTTTTCCATGCTTTGTTCAACAAATCTTCTTCGGGGACGGTAGAATCTAATTGGGATGACGCGTAAGGAAATGTGTAAGTGACTGTGTTTGTACTGGAAGGTATGAAAGTCATTGTTTGTGTATTTGTCATTGTTTGTGTATTTGTAGCAGGAGGTGTGTAAGTGACAGGTGTAAAGGGAGACAAATTTGGGTACTGGTATCGGCGTCTTGCTGCAGTCAGAATTTTTTGGATCTCATTTTGTACATCTAATGCCTCGTACAATGGTAGGGCTCGCAATTGAGCTGCAGTATTTTGAGCAAAATAATGGAATTCATCGCAATTAGACTGTGTATTTATAGCAGAAGAAATATTTTCTAAACGAGCGAGTGCACAGGTAATGGGTTCTTCTTGTAAGCTTCTCTTTCTACGTCATGTTGATGAGCTGTTATTAGATGAACGGGATTGTGATCGATCTTCTGTAGTTGGAGGAGGGGAGGGTGATAGCAAGTTCACCGACTGCGGTGTCAACGAGTTTGAATATGAAACAGCATCACTTGGTTGTGAATCTAACGATGACTCTTCTCTGTCCTATATCTGTAAAAAAAAACTAAGTTTACAAAATATCAACTACACATATTTATTGTTTTTTTTACAGATTCCCGGTCATGGAGATTGGAAACGCATTGAACACGGATTTAGAACTAAATGGAACTTTCCTGGTTGTGTTGGGGCGATGGACGGTAAACATATAAATATACTCGCTTCTGATGATACTTCTGACTACTATAACTACAAGGGCGCCCATAGCATTATACTTCTGGCATTAGTTGATGATGACTATTGTTTTTCATACGTAAATGTTGGGACTAACAGCTTCTGATGGAGGTGTTTATCAAAAATCGAATTTAGCACAAGCTTTGGAAAATAATACTCTCAATTTACCAGACCAATCAGTTGTTGTGGCAGACGCTGCTTTCCCTCTAAAGTCATATCTTATGAAACCCTATCGAACAACTCCTACACTTCAAAAAAAAAAATTTAACTACCGTTTATCGAGAGCCAGACGAATCGTTGAAAATGCGTTTGGTATTTTAGTAACAAGATTTCGAGTTCTTATGGATGCCATAGATATGGCCCCCAAAAATGTTGATAGAATTACATTAGCTGCCTGCTCTTTACACAATTGGCTTCGGAAAACATCTGATATGTACATCACACAAAGATGCGTCGACTTTGAAGATATACAACAACGTGTTGTGGTACCAGGATCATGGAGGGCACAACTGCAAAGAACTTTAGAAGGCTTACCACCTACACGCTACAGTAACCACGCTTGTCGACTGGCAGAAGCAATAAGAGACACCTACGCGCAGCTCTTTGAAACTACAGAGGCAGTACCGTGGCAATGTCATATGATATAAATTCACCATCATCATTGTTCTGCCTATATGATACAAATGAATGAATAGAAAATGCTGTACTTATTGCATATGCAAATTCATTGTAAAGTACAATGCATACGTAAAATGAATGCAAAAATTAGTATTGCATATTAGTGAATGTCATGTCTTTGAACTTTTGAGGTTTTTGGACATACCGGTTTCCTCACGATGGTTTCTTTCGCCGTTTTTAAGCGATGGCATCGAAACTGCTATGTGCAGTTTATATCTATTTAAATACTAAATAAGTCATTGGTGCAGGGCCGATGATTGAACCGGGTGCCATTAAATTTTGAAGCGCACATGCTGCCACTCGGCCACCGTCATACCTCTTATGATCGATTAGTGCCCATTTTCTCTCTTTCTGAGAGAAGCCTGTGTCCCAGCAGTGGGAATATCATAGAATATCTGAACTTGAACTGTGGAAATGATTCCAGGGTTTTTCTTACCCACCTCAGGGTGTGACTTCCGGTGGATACTGGGTTCCATTCCCAGCCTTAACCTCGAGCATCATCATCATCATTTGGACGAGGTCTTCCACCTTGGCAGCCTTCGTCGTACTCGAGCCGAGTTGTAGCCGCGCCGGAACATTCTAGCATCCAGAACTACTAGCATCATCATCATCCTCAGCATAATTTCAAATTGAAGATAAGTCCCTATCTCTGAAAGACCGATCAATTATATTAAATCGTAGAACCTCCGAATCCCTATGGGACTACATGGGACAATTTAGATGACTTTAACAATAAATAGATTTCTAACTACCCACATTTGTTCATAATTATCCACTAGGGTAAGTAGGTAAAACTCTTTCTCTCACATATCTAAAGCGCTTTTGCTTCAAGGCTGATAAAGATGACCTTAAAAGAAAAAAATATTGAAATTTTAAGAAAAAATATTTTACCTCTAAGCGTGGAAAATATGGGGATGAATCCCATCCCGTTGATTGAATTTCACCCATTTCCCGTGAAGTTCGTTTTTTTTATAGCTCAAAACGTTTGCTTACCGGCAAATGCGCATCTACAACTACATGCTACCTAAACTGTCACCTGAACTCGGCCGCGTTGCTGTTTACTATCGTCTATTCTATGGCTGTACAAAACAACAAACATAAAAGTTTTCACGTAAAATAGCAAACTTGCGCGTCTGACGCAGCACAATATACGCAGACATGAGTACACGTGTAATTGTATATGTAGAGCTTAAACAAATAGCCTTAAAGCATCATTCACACGAAGCGAATACACGCTGCACAGTGCTATCACCGCGAGTAACCTCACCTGGTGAGGCAGACTTGCATTATAGCATATTTCAATCGCGGATGAATCTTAGTCGCAAGATTCATTTGCTGCGAGCGAAATCGCTGAAACTTTAATTGGGAATTTTCAATTATGTTGACGTTAGCTCGCAGCAGCGGTAGCAGTGGAAAGGGCATACAGAACAGATGGCCAATAGAGCCGAAAGGTTCTCGAATGGAGACCACGGACCGGCAAGCGCAGCGTAGGACGTCTACCCACAAGATGGACTGACGACCTAAAAGAGACCGCAAGAAAACGCTAGATGCAAGCCGTTTCCAACCGCTTTTTGAGATCGATGGGCCTATGTCCAGCAGTGGACGTGGCAGAAATGATTGCAATGATGAACCTCGCTTCTCGCCACTATTGTAGTACCCGCGTGAGTCATGCGACAGCGTAATTGCTGTGAATTCACATAACATTTCATTACTCGGGTAGAATTGTAGAATTTCGCGTGAAACGCTCGAATTCCAATCGCTACATGTGCAAACAGACAGCGATCGCAGCAATCTTATTCGCAACGAATAGTTTGCTGCCAACAAAGTCACGTGATGTGACTAAAGCTTTACTCTACTGGGTCTCATGGTGAACTTTTATTTATTCTGTGGCTCTGGCCCACCCGAGCCTCAGCCCACTGTTATAGGACAAACTTTCCACCGGCGGTTTTCTGCTACCCTTAACAATACATGTACATCACATCCATGTTTTTGTATTATTTTGTAATAATTTATTTAACTATGGGATTGGCTGATGGAAATTTATAAGGATGGCGCTACATAACTAGTACCATTTTAAACAATGAACAATGTCAAACCGGTTTAAACTTGCGTACAATGCAACAATCATGTTTTTCTAAGTTTTTTAGTGTTTGGAAAGTCACACTAATATTGTAAAAGAGATATTTTGTATGTGTATTTAGTGCCACTGTGATAGACAGCTGACATCATTATTATTTTGTTTCAAATAGTGTATTATGTATTTATTTAAATTAATATAAAAACTTCTAGAGACCCAACTCCTATATTTCGTAGGTTAAAAATCGTTACATTATAAATATCCTTTTACTGAAAGGAGTAGAGATTTTTCTGGCCAAAATATTATTCTGTACCATTTACCTGTGTGCAATATAAGCTAGCTTTTGGTGCGCTTTACAATGGAGCACACATGTTATTATCATAATTTTTTGTTTACTAACACATTATATAATTCCCTTCTCTAAGCCTACACAATGTGCCTTTGGATCGTTGTATGTTGAATACCATAACTGTATTGAAACTTGAACATGCGTGGCACTGTGACGTATGGGCGGAAGACGACAATCAAGTACCAACACAATAACCACCGACTTTGTGTCCACATGTCACCGGCGGCGCCGGTAAAAGGACGTCAAAGGAAATGTACACCTTATCAAACACTTTTTACTCCATAACCAGCTCCGAAGTAGCGAGCCCAAGCTTGAAATTAGTCGAAGGGGGTATAAAGGCACGCAAAAGGAGATATATAAGAGGTGAATAGAAATAATAGGTGCATAAAGAGCCATATAGGTATATACCATAGTTTTTCATCACTAATTAATTGACGACTTGATTTAAAGTGATCGTTGCGGAGTTAAAAGTCTTGTTAACTCGACCCCAACTTGCGAAGCGTAGTGGTGAGTGACGGGCGCTGGGAGCCGGACCGTCGGGGAGTAGTCAGCGCCGCGCTTTGCTTCTAATACAATTTCAAATAGCGAAACTTTGTTCAATTATGCCGGTCTGCTGAGCTGATCGGGTAGCGAGACGCTTTGCTTCTAGTATGACTTCCAGTGAGTTTCACCATGTAACAAACGAAAACTCTGTCTTTTACGTTACCGGAACATTGCATCTTTATTTTTAAGCGACTTCCAAAAAGGGGGAGGTTATCAAGTTTACTGTTTTTTAGTTATGTTTGTTACCTCAGAACTTTTGATTGGGTGAACCGATTTAGATGTTTTTTTTTTTGAATGCTGGTGCTTCCCGTTTGGTTCCAATTCAATTTAGTCCAGGTCTGATGTAATCGGTTTTTTTATATTGATAATTATTAGCACTAACCATTTAAAGCAAGTAGAAAAAATATATGGAAATTGTAGATTTTTTTTTACCGTAGCTGTTCCAATATTACAAGAATGATATTGATACTTTACCCCTGAAAGCCCGATACACTCTATCTCTAAAGAACACTTTACCGTGTAACCCTCTATATTCTCTAGGTAACGAATATTAACGTTGGGCAAATTCAGTGGATTTGATAAACCATTATTCTGGCAAAACATTAATGGTGTGAACCATAAGGTGAAAAAAGTAAGTTTGACATCTCATGACAGTGTCACCTGTAACTCCGCACTGCACTTGCAAAATATGTCACCTTAAAACAGGACATTGGTCAAATTGCGGCAACATCGCACACAGGCCATGAACAAAAGTTGAAGTTGAGCTCTTCGTTGTCTTTGTCTGATTTCTTGGAGGAATACGTGGTAAGGAATAACTCTAGTCCAAAACCACATGAACTCTAATCACTTTACCTCTAAAGCACGCTATTCCTTATATTCGTAGCTCGAAACCACGTTAAATCGAATCACTGTGTGCCTAAAACAAAACATGTTAGAAATCAGTAATGATATCAACGTCTTTGAATAATTTTTCACTCGACTACTGCGAAGCAAAAACGAGAGTTATTATTTAAACAAAGTAAGCAGGGTAACAAAAAAAAATTGATAAGAACCGTATTTCAAAATGCATTGTTTGTTTATAGGTATAAATATGGATTTTCGGGCATAACACGAAAAAATAAAGCCATAGTGAAGACAAATATAAAACAAGTAAACCCTAACATTTGACATTTGTTTTATGTCAGTAATTTTACGAAATCCACTCTCAAACTTTCCCTCTGATAGTTCAAATACTACTTTCGTAAATAGGAGGTAATAACTTGTAATGTTGAGTTTGAAAAAAATTTAAGGCGATATTACAGATTTATTTATTACAGAAATTGAAATTTCTGTATAATATATGTAATATCTAATATTCAATTTGATAAAATAAGCAAGCCAAAAACCCAGTTTCGTTTCTTTTTTCGTCAAAAAATGAGAGAGGGCTCTTAAGAGTGTTTAATTTCAATGTAAATTGTAAAGTTTTTATTTAGTAAATGTAATTTCAAGCAAAGATTTTATTTCAAATAATAATATGCAAATATACTAAAGTAGCTCAATAAATACCTAACTAAATTAAATGTAAATTAAACTGAATACCTATCCTGATTTATCCAAAACTATAAACTACAGATAAAAACTGCATTAAGGTCAGTATAATAATAGTAAAGTATCATAGTTTCCAAGACTATGTTAATTTTAGAATTAAGTCTCGAATACCGACATAATGGTTATGTATGAACATTTCAAATTGTATTCCAGTTATGTTATCAACTAATGGCCGTCGCGTTCAATTACCGTCATTGACAACCACAAACTCCAATTATGGGTATATTGGAATGTGTAGCTCACTCGACTCGACATCAAGTCGAGCGGAAGTGTCGTGTCCCGGCGCGTGTCACGCGGGTTGAGTATTACACAGGGACGGATTTCCCTATAGGCTAAGTAGGCCCGGGCCTAGGACGACAATATTTAGGGAGCGGCAAAACTTTGTGTTTTTTTTTGTGGACGCGCCCTCTTTCTTTTCGCTGCTCAGAAAGCCAGGCAAAAGACAATTTGAGAATAACAATTAGTTGTTACTTACAAATATTTTTTTTAGTATCAGTATCTAAAGACTGCGATAATTTATCGTAATATACAGATTTTCGTAGTTTTTATTTTAATTCAATAAAAAAAAAACATTGAAACTTTTTTTTAATTGTTTATTTTTGTAGATCATAAAACTTGTCGTGCGTTACAGGGAGTAGGGGAGCGCCAATCTTCCATAGGCCTAGAGCAGCAAAGTTATCAAATCCGCCCCTGATCACAGCGATTGATGATGAAAATTCATCAGAAACCGCACGCAAGCCTATTGCTCCGTGAATATTCCCCTACGTTCTAACTAACCGCAGGAGTGTTACTTGGAGTGTGTAGGAGTATACCCGACCTCGCAAAAGAATGCGCCCTTGTAATGCGGGTCGGGAGGCGTGCGACGGCCGCATACTAATCGCGTGCGCGACATTCGATTACTTATGCGCCCGTCTCGTTCGCCAATGTACAGTGCCGTTTGGCTGCGCAATGGTTTTTTTAAGGAACTAATTTGTTTATTGCGCAGCTAAACGGTTAACTTCACTGCGACCAAATGATACTTGCAGCACGTACATCTTGTACGTGTCGAATACGGAGCTTGATTTTTGAATCGGTAGTATGATATTTTGCACAAAAATATGCTATATCATGCGAAATGCCTAACTTTTGAACGAAATCCCAAACAAAAGTCACATTTTTTTAATAATTATATCACTCGCTAACGCAACAAGTGGTTTGGACCGTTTGAATTTGCTTTCTAGTAATGGAAAATCTTTCACAACGCATGATATTTTTCAATTCAAAAATTGATCCCATGGTCCGATGCTCAAAGAAGGTGCTGCACCCACGTATTCAGGCATTGCAATGAATCGAACTGAACTGTAATAAAATTAACTTAAGTATTTTTACTATAGTAAGTTAGAGCGAATTAATTTCTTAGTTCTACGCATTAATTAAATGTGTATTTATAGCGTTAGCGATGATAATAGGATACTAAAACCTGTTTTAATAACGAGTCCCGGCAATAGTGATTTCAAAGTAAATCACAAAAATTATAGACAAATATTTTCCAGTGAATAACTATAGTTACTCAACTCTAAACAGCACATTATTTGATTAAGATTGTTGACAGTTTTAACTGACTTGAGGGAGGTTCTCAATTCAGTCCGATGTTTACAACAAAAATACACCGATTACGCCGACATTTTTTGACCAAATTACGAGAAAAATTTCATTAACTTTGGCTCAGTAGTTTAGCCGGAGAACCAGCTCCAATATACAAATAATATAAATCGAGCACCAGTTGATTTGATTTGTTGAATGGCAATAATTATGTTAGAGCGCTAATTAATATTGAAGTCGTTTTTTTAATGGCATTTATTGGCATTTTATATTTGCTTTAGTTTAATGTTTATTGTTACAAATAGTTGAGGTATTTTTCATGGTGTTGTATAAAAGTATGACAGATTGCGGTGTCATACGTCGATGACAAATAGAGGTGTTGTTTATCCCGCAATAGCACAGAATAGTTAGTAGTAGTATGTGATGTGGCAAAGATTACGCTTTGGTGGCAGTGGCGATATATTACGCACCTCAGCGACGCGACGTGTCTTTGTTCCCTAAATAAACGATTCCATTCAAATAGGAGTTGCCATCTCATACAAAATTAAAACTAGTTTTCGTGGAGTCACGAGCAGATAAATGTGGAGGCTTCGAGTGCGATAGTGTAGTAGCCTGCAATAATGTGTACATATTTATTTAAATTTTTAACAACGTCATAGCATTAAACTTTTAATGAATACACTCAGCTCAAAAACTATATAGCCATCAATTTGTGGCTTATCTATCTATACACATATTCGAAAAAGAATACGTAACTAGCAGTAAGAAAAAAAAGGTGAGATTGAAAATTAATAGCCACGCGTGCTTTGCTAATATGTATACATAATTATGCCATATATTGATAGTAACATAATTTTTGAGTTTATGCTGAGTAATATTAAAAATTATGATATGTAAATGTACATTTTATTGAAAGCGACTGTATCTTTAGGTTCATATCGTTCGCGTTTGATCTTACAATATTAATAAAAAGTTTACCAGATGGAACCACTAACGAGGTGCAGATGAAGCTTTCGTCTTCCAAAACCCCTTGAACTCTTGCAACGTATAACAAGGGAACAAATTAATGGTTGGTTAAATCAATCGACCCTCTGAGATTGCAAATAGTATTCTGCAGCTCGAAGCGTCGTTGAACTGAGTGGAGAGCTACCACCCGTTAGAGAACTGTTGAGTGTTGCCATTGGAGGCCCTTAGGTTAGCTGCGCTGATTGGGGACGGCACTCGCTCGGCTGGCCCGAGCTGCGGGATGCAGCGCGCTATGCACTCATTAGCCTCTAATCGATTCAATCGGTTACTGAGTGCCTACTGCGAGTTTTTCGAATTGTGTACTAACTCGATTGCGTTAACGTTAGTTACGATTTGTATGAAATATGAATAGCGCCATGTAGATTGATCTGCTATTACTTCATACAAATCGTAGCTAACTTTCATCATCGTGTAGGTAAAGGCAATTAGAAAAACTCGCACTAGGCACTCTGATCGAATACATTAGATCGTTTACGCTTAATCACATGCAAACTGATTTTGACAATCTACAGCTAATAACTCTACAAAACATCCACAAATGACAACAAAAATGACCATGTGTGCAATAATGTCCCAGATAAATAACATAGTGGAACATATAAATAAAACGCTTGCTGGCGTCGTGTTGTTTTACGATTCTTAAATCAATCGAGATGGAATTCATGGCTGCTGGGATAACATGGAGTTAATGAAGCTAAGTCCATAATTTAGTCAATTTAGGCCCGGCCTTTTGTTTAGCAATAATAATCAGGTGGGTGTGAGAGCAACAGCCATTTGTCTCGATTTGCGCGACAGCGGAATGGTCGCCGCTACAAACGGTCACGCGCTCCTCGGAACATTAACGAGAAAAGGGACCCCCTCCTACAACATCCTGCCCGCACCTTCCTCCCGCGACGCGCTTTTGCTTTCATTAGTGGGCTCGCAACGGATTACATCCTCAGGCCCATATCTATTGTAGATGCCTTGCCTATCTCAAATTTGCGCAAAAAAAACCTAAATACAATATACACATTAGATATATACCCAGGCATAAACGTTTGGTAAGCTAATCTGTTTTCAATATGGGACCGATTTGTGACAGAAACTATAATATTATTTTCCTGTTTTTAATACTTTATATATTGTTTCTTTTGTTTCTGTCATTAATAAATATTTTTCTTTCTTTCTTTCAATATTTTGTCTCGCTTCCACGTGACACTTTTTATTAGCAGGAAGGTAACAGATCATTTAGAACACACCTTAGCTTATAGAACATTTATGGATGAGATGATTATTTGATTCTACGCAACATGAGACAAAATTTGCGCATATTCAATAAATACTACTATAATCTAAGACATTTTTACCTGTAGATAGGCCGTCGCTCAGTCGCGCACTGCGATTTTCCGGCAACACATCGTAGTTAATTAAGTGTTTTAGCAAAAATTATTGTAATAAATGGCTTCCTGTGTCTTTATAAACTGATCTGTGAGAGACAAGAAAGATGTTTCATTTCACGCGTAATTAATGTATTTTTTTACTAAAAAGAAATATAATATTTTTTATTTTATTTTAGGTGGCTGTTATCACTACGAAGTGTTTGAGCAAGATGCGTAGATCAGATCGTCTTATGTGAGAGAGTGATAGAGATCGCAGCATAATCGACGATCAAAGCCGAACAAAGCCAAATTCAGGCAATTAACATGGCGGCTGCGAGTTGGTTGCCACTTTTAGTTAGTTTTCGCCTATAACGGCTATATTATATTACATCTCACTGACTATAATGACTCACGGCTGACAACGGAGTGAGCTGAATTATGTGGACAATTTTAATCTAGGCGAAAGGTCACTTAGGTTTCATAAGAGCAGCACATGTGGAGTGACGAAAATGGATTTATAAAAGCCTCCAATCACGTGATTGTGGGCTCTCGAGCCTCTTCGTAGAGTGGCGAAGCAATCAGCGCGCCAATGCGGGTAGTTAGTCGCGACCACTCACCGCACTTGCCACCGAGGCGTCGTTAGCGCCTCTCTGCACCGCTCCAGTCCACTCCATACTGAATGCGTCCAAGTCGCTCGAACACCACTTTGACCGCGTGCCAACGAATCACTGAAGGCAAAGGGATAATTTATTACAAGCCACTGAATAATGTATAAAAGATTATGTAGAACGTCATCGTAGTTTAGGAATTACGATATGAGATTGTTCGCATGTGGAGTGTGGCCGGGAAACAAAAAGCTCTCCATATTATATCTTTATTTTTACGAGCGCTCCGCTTGAGCCAACTTACACATACAAGTTAGTGATTCAGTCAGTTAGTTAACTTGTACATATAAGTTAGCTTTTGTTCCAAGTGTAGTTCCATACATCTGCCGTTTCCTATTTGGCCACTGCATGAAACTATACCATTTCATGAAATTACTGAGCATGAGGTTACGACATATTCCAAATGATGGTGGTGGAGTCAGCTTTCTGTACCTTTTTTCCTCCCTTGCTCTATCTTCATTAACGTAATAAATTGTTTAGTTGATCCATAATAAATTATCAACAAGAAAAACTACAACAAGGCACAAACACACGACAAGAAGAGACTCAAAACTGATTTTTGGTCGAATATCTAGTGTATTTTCGCTTTAACGTCGCTGTAAGTACAATAAGGATCTTGAGATAAATTATTTTACTCTATAGAAATTGTTAATGGTGCTAATTTAGCCTAACCTGAAATAAAAATTAATAACCTAAAAGATAAAATTAACCTGTTACTTAATAATAATCTTTGGGCCTAAAACAAAATTAATTTATTTTGAAACAAAAAAATCGTTATACCTGATACTTTGTAACACAATTTTTTTACATTTGAAACTTGTATATGAAAATGTACGATAAATGAAATAAACCATTGTACCCGTTTCCAGAGCAGTTAGTCGACACGTGTTTCGCCTCTTCTCGAGGCATCCTCAGGACGTGTTGACTTCGAGCGCTTGGCCGAGAACACTACTACACACTAGAGATTCGTCAGAAAACAGTTTTGAAAATAAACTTCCCCAAAATAACGTCTGATTCAATCAAGAATAGACTCTCTTTTGGTGGAAATTCCATTCAGACGCACTAAGCGTTTCCAATCCGTTTTTTTTTTAACAGAACAGCAAATGTATGTAACTCCATGTGTGCGTCTCTTTCCGAACAGGTACAATCCGGTGTTGTTCAAGAATAAAATAAATAGGTATTTCCTAGGCAAGCGTGCTACATCTGTACATTGTGGTCAAACGCATGGATAGTCCGTTGGAAAAAAAACGCAGACAAAAAATGAAAAAGTTCCAAACATAAGAACTTACTGAATTATTCAACGAAAGTAGATTAGAATGATTAAACTGATTTGATCAATATAACTATTTCCGTACACTCTCGCACCCGCCACACCAGCTTTCCACATTTTTTCATTCCAGATTATAAGAACACAATACATTGCAGGTATATAATGTATAATTCCGAAAATACGCTCGTGACGGAATCCCTCGTAATACGATAAAACTTTCGCTGACAAGATCGCGTATCGGTAATAGGGAAAACTCACAATATTATAGAAGGGTACATCCAATTTGTTAACATAAGTTTGTTTCAATATTTGGCTTTCTCTTCGTGCGGCATCAGTTTCACTTGCAGAACTCGCTTCGTTGTTCTTAGATTAATATTAGAGTTTAGTTTGTAGTAATAAACTAATAAACAAGGTAAATATTTTTACATACATCATGTCATATCTTTCAACTGGTGATTTAAGCATATTATTTAACAATTTGGGGGAGTTTGTAAAGAACAGTTTACTTTACCATATCCGATCATTAGAACTAGGTTGGACGACCAAAATAAGAAGTGGTTTGACTAAATTCCTAAAACGGAATTTGACAAGCTGTGGCATTCATATACGAGTACGTCAGGGGGGAGTTGGAGTTAAAACTTGGGTTTTATAAAATAAAACGCAAATTATAAAATAAAAAATATAATTATAAAAAAAATACTTTGGTCAGCGTGTCTGATCATAGACACTGTCTATGGTCCAACGGACGTGCAGTAAAAAGTTACCAAGAGTTAATAAGGTCGTGTTAAGTGCTATTTATATCAAATCTAATAATTTTAGTCGTCAGAACTTCAGAATTTGACTTTATTATTATTTCGTAGTTAATCCACCGTAACATCAGTATATCTCTACATATCTGGCCCCATTACCACGTTGTATAGCAATGCTAACCCTTTTAGCAAATTAGAGGCCGGCATTCTGGTAACAAGTTGCAACGCCCAGAAGAGAACACAAATCTTAAAAAAAATGGGTCCTGATCCCCACTGGCCCATGGGGATATTATATTCAACAGTAGTCTCAAAACTTATTTCTAAGAAAGATATCTTAAAAAAAATATGAAGTAGAAAGTAATTGTGTTTTATGGTACACCGAAACTGCGTTCGCTTCCGCCTGTTTAATGCTCATTGCGGCTTATCAAACCAAATAAAGTGCGGGAAGTTTACGAGGAGCGTTGTTTACGAGTGACAATTCACCGCCCCCGCGCCACGTCCCGGACACGAGCGGTATCCCACACTGTGACACTGATCATGATAATGTGGCAAAAACTGACACCAGTGAGGAGATGATCTAAGTCAAATTTTTACCCAGCAACGCAAAACCAAAATTAAGTTACTGTAGTTAGTGTATTAACTTTATACTTGTTTATCCTGAACGCCTTAACCGATTTTGATAAAGACATATCCATGGATTTATGTCGGTTCGGGAATGGTCATTAGGTAGGTGACGTTATCATAACTGAAATGTATTGTATTGTTAAACACTGTTTTAAACTATCACGGTTGTTCACTAAAGTTATATGATTATTTACGGGATATTTACCATGGTAAGGTTGTGGAAGGAGCTCCCGATATTTCGGCGCAGTTACATGTACCATGTTCACGGGAAGACTGAAATATCGGGAGCTCCTTCCACAACCTTACCACGGTAAATACCCCGTAAATAATCATATAACTGTATTGTATTGTGTTGTTATTGTTGTGTATTCTAAAATATGTCTACTTTAATATAGGTAAACTCAGGATACTAGTTCTTGAATTTTATGCTAATCCAAGCATCCTCCATTTTTTTTTTTGTAAATCAATTATTAAATAAGTATTTTAAAAATGCATATAATGTTTAGAACAGATTTTTGTTTGTCATTGAGATACATTACCTATAGAGTCACAATCTCTAAAGTGAAAACAGTCAAAAAAATGTTTGTGGTCGTTGTACATACCTGGACATCAATTATATAGTTCACAATGCCACATTTACTTCAATTTAGACGTTTATTTCGCTTGCGTAGTGTTCAAAATCGCTTGTCCGATAAGGCATCGTAGCACTGGCATCGTTGTAGTCGGATCGCGGTTGCCTTACAACTAACCAAAAAGTCTGCGCAATGCGTAGCGTGCGCCGAGTTTTAGTTCGGACAGTTTTTTGTACTATTATGACTCTATTGGTATTATATCTCAATGGTTTAAGTGTTTCATTTGTGATGGATCTACGAAAAACACAGTTTCTCCTTTAAATATACTGTTCTCCTTAATGGTAGAGAAAAACGTTTATAGTAACAACACCTCTCCAGAACTGTCGTCCACGTTCATCATGATCTGTGTCGCAATGAATGCAGTTGTTTAGTTGCAATTGGCTGCAGCAGATGCAACTAAGGCCCAGAACGTTGCATCACGATAGTAGTTAGATTCTTGGAAATTAGAGATACCTCGAAGCTAGATATAGCACGTAGAGTGAATAGTTGCACTCTCGGTGGAAACATTAAACGCAGCTGTTGGTAATAAATAGCAAATTTGTATTCAGTACAATGATCGCAACAAACCAACTGTTTCACTACTATTCATCTATACTATACAGAAAACTAGCCGTTACCCACGACTTCGTGCGCGTATAATTTCATATTAACTTTAAATCCATTTTCCACCTTAATCTGACCCTTTCGCAAAATCTTTTCTTAGCGGGTTTCAACATACATAAATGCTATACGAGACGATATCAAAATATTCTTGAACGAATAGTTTAAGATAGAGCACAAACAAACAAAATTTAGTCAGAGAGTGGATAGTGATCTAACAGGGGGAACTAGATTCAGTCCCTTGTGTTTATCACGACGGACAGGTTCATAAGAGACGTTGGCCTCGGCCATCACTCAGTGGCACGAGGAGAAATACAGGGAGTGAGGTGAGGCGGGGCGGGGGAACGACAGGTGGTATCACTCAGTGGAGGAACCTGTCTAGATAAAAATACGCTTACCTCAAACTTAGCACACGAGTACTCACTTATATATAAAAAATACGCTACTCGCCGGACTTAATAACGGATACTAACGGATCGTAGGTGCAGTTGAATTAGCGATAACAGAAAATCTTGGGTGCTTGCCTGCCGTATAGGCTTAGTGGTGAGCCTTGGCTTGCTGTATTGAGACTATAAGCCCGCCCCGAAGGCAATGGCATAGTTCAAAGTTGACCTAGAATGTTGCATATATTATGTATATGTTATCAATATATAAGTAGCGTTTGTAGCATTGGCGTAGCAAATAAGCGCGTAGCACTCTCGAAGCGCGTAGCACAAGCGTAGCGCCGTCATATCGAATGGAACGAAAGTTTTGAGGCACAGTGTTAAAATTTCATATACAGTCTGTAAACGAATCGCAGATTAAGTTATTTGTTTACAAATTGTAAAGGAAATCACCGACTTGATTGTAAAGCTCGCAAAATTAATTTCTAAGCATTATTATGGATATTTCTGGGTGTTCTCACTCAATATCTTCCACAAACTTCACCCGGCAAAGTTCACCGCTTAACAAACAAACAGACGGCGAGCCGCTTCTTTACTTTCGGAATTTAATTATATTATTGAGGGTAATTCCAACTTTCTTGTTAAAATTAATAAGAACTTGAAGAGAATGGAAAGAAAAGGAATCCGCGTTATTGCGAGCCGTCAGGCGCGGATCACCTCTATTATAATAATTTGTTTAGCGGAGGCCACGGGGGGCTGGAGGGGACCGACGAGACATCGACCGCGACAAAGGTACCTGTACTAACAAATATATTTTTAAAACGAAAACACGGACAATAAAACGAATTACAATATTTCCATTCGTTTATTTGTTCTGACAACTGCAATAATATTGTAAAAAGCAAAAAATATTTTATTTCACTGAAGTCTATCGGGTTCCTGTTTCAGTCTTATGTTCAAAAACCTAGCGAAAAATATTACGATTCGTAGTTTTCATTCAGCTTTTCGCAAAGATATTGTAGCTGTCAGAGCAAATGAATACGTGGACCAAGTTTAGCTTATGACAGTTATGTAAGGATTCTACTCATATCTCACATATCTAAATTGAAATAGGTAAGTATTTAGAAGTCAAAGATGGTTAAATAAAGAAAAAAAAAGTAAAGTAACTCGCATATTCATTTTAGAGTTGACGTTGTATATGCCTACTTGATAGATTTTGGATTGCTAGGTATCGTTAGATTTGTTTGTAATATGAGTAAATGTTAATATGTTAACATTCACTCATATTATTACCATAAAATGTAGTCTGGCCTTTGAAAGACAAATCTAAAGATACCACTGAAGTGATAATTTACCCTTCTCTTTTCTGTGAACGATACCTAGCAATCTAAAATCTGTCAAGTAGGCATATACAACGTCAAATCTAAAATAAATGAACACTGCAATAGTAACCCTATGACATGGTGCCAAAGACGAAACTTCTAAATTCATTGCATGGTCCAGGATGTGACAATTAAACCTATCGGTCGTCGGTGTCGTTTCTCGATTAAAATAAGAAGGATTCGTCCACGGCGATCTGTGTAGCAGCGCCTGGCTCCGGAGTCCCGACCGCACGTCCCATGCATAATGCAGGGCCCTCAGCCTTTACCTTTCTCTTATTTGGTATTCTCGCCGCCAGCGCCGCCGTGCCTGCAATCTTTATAAATTATCAAATACCTACTGAACTCGGGTTATTGCTGTTTGTGGCCTTACAACGCATAATTTACTGGTATTTGCATTTATTTCCCGATTTCGATCAGAGATTGCGTTACAGCCTCGGATCAGGCAAAGAAGGGAGATATGGTAAGGTGGCGTAACCGGTGCGGACGCACCAGGCCTAAATAATGCTTGATATCTTTAGTCGAACTCACCCAGCAGACGATTTTTTTTTAACGCGTATACGTGCGCGTTTGACCACCAACTCGCCTGTTGGCAAGCGACGATGTGGTCGAAGATGAAGCACGCAGACTTAGAAGATACCTATTCACTCTCGCTTTGAAAAGGCCCAAATTATCTGCCTGCCTTTTTTTTGCAAGTGCACTATTAGTAAAATTCGAGTGTGCCGCTGAAAGTTTATTAGCGTGCCTGAAAAATTAGTAAGTGAGCCGTACTTACAGTTTTTGTTTTAAGCAGTTTAGTGGTATAGTAAAAAAATGAAACACGGAGACATTTGAACACAAACGATAATTGTACTAAGGCATATCTCCCTTGTTTTTCTGATCTGAGATTAAAGATGACGATTTAAAAGTCTACACTACACCGCTGCCTACTCTCACTACACTGGACCAAACTATGAACGTGTTATGAATTTCTACTACCAAGAACAAAACTCGACACGCCCACCAGGGCCCCGATTCTACTAAACCAATCGTTTTTAAATTGTTAATGAATTGCCTCAAAATTTACACTTTTGACATAATTTCTATACCAAATGTGTAATAATACTAACCAAATACCAATAAAAAAAAAAGGTTTATTAGAATCAGGGGGCGGAACTGTATGAATAATGCTGTAAAGTCGTTGATTCACCGTCATGTCTGCGTCACGGTGTTGGTCGGTGACGGAACGGTCTAGTTTGTTGTTTCACATCATCATCAACATTATCAGCCTATCGTATTCCTACAGCTGGGACACAGGCTTTCTTGGCAGGCAGAAGATGTCTAAGAAGAATATTATGAAGATATTGTGTCTAAAAACTTTTGCATTTAGGTCCTAAATAAATCATTGGTGCAGGGCCGAGTATCCAACCGGGTGTCGTCAGATTGTAAAGGCACATGCTACCGCTTGGTCACCATCGCTCGTATCATAGCATTTACATTACAGCGGAAATAAACTAGATATTGGTCTAAGAAACAGTTTTATATGAAGTAAATATATTTTTTACATATGCCGATAATTTTACGGTCATGGTCTGAGCCAGTGTAATGGGTCGAGACCTTTAAGCTGTTTAATACGGCACTAACTGGATCGCACGCCTCTCGTCATGTATTATGTATTTACGAACATAAAAACCGTTATCGCTTTCGCATATTTTCAGATAAACCTGTGTACACGCGGCGACTCATAAAAGCCCACTTTGTTACCGGCTCGCGCTGAAGCTTCCAGATTTTCAGCGTGTATTTACAGGCGTTTATGTGCGTGCCAAATAAAACACCTTCCGACACCTGCGACCGGATTATGTACGTACTTCGTGCGCTGTGCCCGCCACGTGAGCGTTGAGCAACGAGTATCGAGTGAGGAGCATCGAGTGAGGAGCATCGAGTGAGGAGCATCGAGTGAGGAGCATCGAGTGAGGAGCATCGAGTGAGGAGCATCGAGTGAGGAGCATCGAGTGAGGAGCATCGAGAGACGAGCATCGAGCGTTGAGCACGAAGTATTGAGCTTCAAGTGGCACTACAAGCTTTCAACCGAAATACAGGTTACCTTTTTCAATACTATTATGATTTCAGTTTTTATTCATTTCAACTGAGATAATTAATGTTCATTATGTACTCAGATCAGACAAACAAGCGAGATATGGTAAGGTGTTGTGTGTGCGGATGCATCAGGCCTACATCAGACTTGATGCCCATAGTCTAACACATTATTCAAGTTGCAACCACCCCATGCCGATCAGCGTAGCAGATTTCTAATTTTAATTTCATACAAAAAAAATGTCTGCCTCCCTTCTATAGGGTTACGCGGAAAGGGTTTATTAAGTTGAAAGGGGTCAGTAATACCCAAAATTGTGAATAAGTTTTAGTATGAGACCAAGCCTGAAATCGCAAAAAAATATTCGCTGTTCCATTTTGTTGAGTAATGTACAATTTCAAATGAACTATAAATACTTAAAAGGATATATTCACTAAACTAAACTATAAGCCCTTTGGTGGAAGAAAAAGAAGACAGTATGCTGACAGCATTACGAAGTTAAATGGCAATGCAAATATTTTTACTAAGTAGGCGCTAGCATTTCGATCACCAGTCGCCTTTTGTTGCGTATTAATGTCGTTTGTGATATTTTTTTCGTGATTCTAGGGTTGGTTATAGTAAAAGTTATTCATAATGATGAGTATCAGTACTCCTTTTGCCTTAGTACACTCTTTCCGTCTAATCCTGCACAGAGTGCCAAGTTTGTAGTAAGAGAGGTGACATAAATAAAAACTACCCCTGAACCCGCAGAAACCGTTCGCCCGAAAATAGGTTTACAGCGGAGCCTATTCGTGACATATTGTAAAGGTTTATTGCTCTCTGCGTCGGGTATTTGCTCCCAGTATGAGAATATGAATCTAACAAGATCGAGGAACATTCAATAACGCCCGGCAGCCGTATGCCCACCAGCTTATCTTCAGATTGGCCAAATGATAGAACTAAATATGTTCTATGGATAGTTGTCGGATTTGTTCAGAAAATACGATGCCGACTCCCTCATTCGGCTTCACTAACATGTTGATCGCCGAGCGGTACCGTGTTACTCAAGTACACGAGTGGCATTTGAAGTGTAATATATACATGCGAAATGTTGTGTGTAAGTTGATATATATATACATTTACAATATATCGAGCTTTGCTTAGTTTGGGGTCAGATGACCATGTGTGAAATAATGTCACAGATATTTATTTTGTTTATTTACATGAAAATCATACTAACACAGTAAATACGAAAGTGTGTTTGTTTTTTCTTTATTCACGCAGCGACAGAGCAACGTATCGACGTGATTTTTGCATATATTTATAGCTATAGCTTATATCTTCCTTAATTATGAACAATTAAATTTCGTTTTCAGTGATCGGCTCAGCTTTTTTGTAAGAAAAAACAAACCGGTAGCCTTTATTACAGATATGTGTAAAATACCTGGCCTCATCTCATACTCGTGTTTTGTATGGTGCAGCGCAAGTGCTGGCGGTGCGGAAAAACTTGCGAATACCTTGTTCTATTATTTGTACGGCCGTTTATTGGGAATCATCATTCACAATTTCTTTCTCAGTATATATTTTAATACTGATAATTATAAAAGAGGTGAAGTGCTTTAGGCAATAAGATCACCGGTTAGAAGTAGACAATAGACAATATTTTATTTATAGCAAAAATCCACACACACTTAAAGCTACACACATATTAAAAAAATATATATTAAAACTACATTTATAGTTTGAAGTCTACATTAATAGTTTCATTGTAATGTATCTGTTTTGTTTTTATGGTCTTTTAATAAACATGTAAACAAGATAAGATTAACTGAACAATAGCGACAGACTTAAATTTTCGAATCACTACTTTGGAGATACGATACGATACGACCCCTTGGAAGGCCCTGAAAAAGATGGCAGGATGAACTTGACTCCCACGCAAAAGACTGGTACACCATAGCACAGAACACAGAGAAGTGGAAGAAAGGAACGGAAGCCTTTGCCCGACAATGGGATGACCACGGCAGAAATAAATAAATAAATACTATGGCGAGAAAAAAAAATGAGTTCCCAAGAAGGAACACGCTGTGAGGGAGGCCACGCCTGATAACACCTCACGCACTTCGTCGCTATCAGCCAGCTTTATGTGCTTCCGCTGCGATACGAAAACTCCCTTCCTCCCCCTTTCCAGCACCTCCCACCCCCACCCCTCTGCCGACACATACCACGTTCATATCTTCATCTATTTTTTTATCCCCTGAGCTCACCGATGTGCCTCGAATTTAATGTCTCAATTATTAATCGATTAGTTTTATTCCGCCACTTCGTCTCGATGAATAATTTAGCGGTCCTAACTCGCGCAGTAACCTTTCTCATCGACCAACGAATTTATTTCACTGAGATTATCTGTATAACCATAAATCTCAAAGACATCTATCTATATATATATATATATATATATAAATTGATGTGTGTATGTATAGACTCCAACAGCCGGACCTATTTTGAAGAGCCTTTCACCGGCAGATAGGTGATGTTATAAGGAGTAATACACGCGGGTGAAACCACGTAGCTAGTTTAAAACTAAAAGTAACTTAAAACTATGCCAACTCAGGTAATTTCTGCATTTACTTAGTTTATATATCTTGTAAACTAAGTTAGATATTATTTTAATAATTTCATTTAAGGGCTATATTTCGTAAAGAATAGACTTTACAAAAAAGTGAAGTATCATTATATCTTACCTTAATTTTAAAAGACCTTTTCAACGATTTCTCACAAGGAGAAAAAAAATTCAATCGCATGTACCCCGTTTCACATGTACCAGAGCCATCCCTAAAATGTAATAAGTATTAGAATTTTTTTTACTCTTAAATTTGATATATATATATTACAACTGTCATTTTGCAAAATTTTACTACACATCTTAATAATTATAGAAGTTAACTTCTATAATTATTTAATAGGCGTTAGACGTAAGGATAGACAGAGTAAAAAGTGGAAAAGTAAATTCCTAAAGTGTGGAACAATAATACGTCGATAGTAAAAATGAAAATAAACTTCCTGTGAAGAAAGTTTTAATTATTACACTTAAACTAAAAATCTAAATGAAGTAGTTGTCCGTGTGGCAAAGTACCAAGATCGCTGGCTGCATTCCCGCTTTGAATTGCCAAAGAAATTCTCTACGTGAGGAATGACCCAGTCACCAGTCGCGGTATCGATTAAATGTGGCGAAATTTGTTTAAGAAACTTTATTTTTTTGGTACATGGTTTCCTATTCATTTTTGTTATATCTAGGTGAATGAAAAAAAAGAAGGCCGAACATCGGTGAATAAGGACGGAGAGAAAAAATCGTATTAGTCCACATTTTCCCGTACCCTTTGCACATGAAAAATCGCACTTGAAAGCCATAAAACACACAAAACTTTTCTTCAAACGCGTCATTTTCCTCGATAAGATTTCGTCTGGGATCAACGTGAATCGTTCAGTTTTCGCCGCCTTTGTTAGTTTTGTTTCTACGAGTAATCCGGTAAGATCGAGCGTAAGCCTCTTCGTCTTGTTTTACATTTTTTGCGTGTTGTGTCGTGCTTTTGAAAATTCTATGTGCTGACAATAAAGTCGAGTATCGGACTATCGGAGATGGGCTCGTGACAGAATGTCAGCAAAAGAATCAAACTAATATTATAAATGCGAAAGTGTGTTTATTTGTTCATCTTTCACGCAGCAACATGGCAATGTGAATTATTACACAAAGATAGTTGAAGGTGCAGAATGTTTAGGATTTTATATAAACTATAAATTTTCATTTCGGCAAAAATCTGTTCCTAAGGAAATACGCAGGTAATAACGCCGCTACATATGGCTAGAGAGATGTGGTAAATCTACGTGCAGCATCTGGCAATATTCATCATCATCATTATCAGCCCATCATGTTTCTACAGCTGGGAGACACGCGTTCTCTCGAGAAGATGGGCCCCAATCCACCATGCTGGTTCTGTGGATGTTGCTAAAGTTATAATGAATGCGTTGCAATGCCTGTCTTTAAACTTTTGTGGTTCTTGGACATACCGATTTCTTCACGATGTTTCCTTTACCATTTTTAAGCGATGGCATCAAAACTGCAAATTATTTATTTAAGTACTAAATAAGTTATTGGTGCAGGGCTGACGTTGAACCGGGTACTGTCATAAGTAAAGCGCACATGCTATACCACTCCGCCACCATCGCTCAATGCTACAGGCCTTTAATAATGGCGTGTACAAATGCACCGGAAAATTACTTGGTGGAGGCACGGTCTGAACTCATCTCCGACGGGTTTGCGTCCGGTGTCAACCTCCGTCGACGGCCTTCGTCCAGCAGTGACAGAATAATTTCGTTTGTTTGGTGCCCCTTCAGCTATTATTGACCTCTCACCCCACTCACCCTTTCCCGCCACTTCCATGGCTAGCCGAGAAACGATTTACGGACTTACTTCTTTTTATCCGACAACAGCGAAGCCAAAAGGAGGTCCTTGTCTTAAACATGGCATTGTAATATGTGGCACATGAACTCAGTCTTTAAACTGATTTTTTAATTGTATGTGCTCTTGTTTCACTCACATGGATATTGCTTTAGGTACTGTTAATTTTTGGAAAGAAAAAAAGTCCCATGTCAATTTCCTGCCCTCTAACTACTTCTTTGCAAAAAACTACGTCGAGAAACAAACAAACCAACAAATAAACACTGAGATTTATAATATTATGTAGTATGATGATCCACATAATACGAAATACAATTTTTGCCTTTTTAGGGTTCTGCAGTACTATAATGGACCCTTATAACTTCGTTCTATCCGTCCTGATCCTTTAAAACCTCTAACTTTTATGGTTATTAAGATAAGTGCATGAAACTATACAAAACATTTTTTTTGGAAATGTCTCATTTTTAGAAGTATAAAAATATTTTTTATTTTAGGGGTAGCTCTGGTACATGTATAGTAAGCTAATATAATATGCTCTGGGTCAGTTTTATTTTTAATTAAAAAAAAACTTTCTATTGTATATTGTGTTATTTTTGGCACAAATAAATTATGTCTATGTAAAATGGGGATATGTGACAAAAACTTTTCGCCGTACCCTCGCGGTAGAGTATCGTTGAATAGATCTTTTTAAATGAAGGTAAGCTTTTATACAACACTTTTTATCGAATCTTACCTTTGCGTAATATGACCCGCCAAAAGAGGCAAAAAGTAGGTCACCTGAGAACCACATACATATTTCGCCACGCTCTTGGCCATTATTCGTTATCGATGTATATCTATCTATCTTCTATACATATAATAAAAACGTAGAGATAAAAAAATCTGTAATTGCGAGATAACAAAAAAAAAACACAGGGCGTCTTAAAATAAGCAGCTGAACACGATAGGACAGTTTTTAGAATTTTTGTCTGTTTGTTTGTCCGCGCACATCTCCTAAACCACTGGACGGATTTAAATGCAGTTTTCACGAATATGCTTAGAAATTACCAGATGAAAACATAGGCTATGTTATATCATTTATTTTAATTCTTTATTATTACATAAAATAAATTAAAAAATCAATGATTAATTTCTTCGTTACCCGAAACGTAATATGAGGATCGTCACATAGCCTCAAGCAAGGAGGTCCAACGTAAAGAGTTGACATAGCCATAAAAAATTTGAAACTGTCAACTGTCATTCAGATAATCAGCCAGATTAAAACTTTTTATTTAAATTGAGGAACCTTCTTAGATGAATAAACGTGTAGATCAAGGATTTTATAAAAACATAGGCCTTACAACCTCTTTGGTGATTCCAATGCATTTTATTCTATGTTAGCATTTAAAACACAAAATATACCATATTCTAAGTCAGTCCCGCGAATAGAAATATTCAAAAAAGGTCCTTTGTACATGGCAATAAACTTAAACAACAAAATTCCGGACGCAATAAAGAAAGAAAGAAATAATAACACTTTTCCAGAACCAACTTCGTAAGTTTCTTACCCAAATTTTTTTATGAGATAAAAGATTTATCGACGATAAAATTTCGAAAATTATATTTAGAAAATAAATATCGATCTATAAATAGTTGAGAAAGTAGCGTCATAAGTTTTGTATGATCTAAGTTTTTTTTTGTTTTGTAAAATTACTTCACCCTATAAAGTTTGAATAGTGTATATAAAATTTATATAATAGATTTAACTATACTTAAATGTATATATTTATGTCTGTGGTCTGGTTTTGTGAACAGCCACTACATAAGCCATTGCTGCACCCTTTATTCAGGGTATATAAACTTAGCTTCTAGAAGAAGAAAGTGTATATTTGCAATAATATGGTATATAATTTTATTTTACTGTGATATTTTAACAGATAAATAGAGTAGTTCCATTTCATGGCTTTTTAATCAATCAATACAAATGCACGCGAAATAAGAAATAACTAGCCAAGAGCGTGTCAAGACAAGCAAATGTCAGGGTTCCGTGGCCAAAGCCATATGTTTGTGGTCGTATTCATAGTTCAGAAATTGCATGGTCATAGAAAAATTCGAACGAGCAAAGCTGGACAGTCAAATTTCAGAGATGTATCATCCCGACATGACATTATATACTTTTTATGGTTTAGACAAAAAGAAAACTTCAAAACATGCTCTGCACTGTGGTCACATTATCTTTTTGATTAGAAAACTGTTGACGGTGTTTTTACTTTTATGATTCTATCAATACTTCACACATGGCGACTTACTCGTAAAATAAGCAACTGAACATGTTAAGGCAGTTTTTAGAATTTTTATTTGTTTGTTCACGCACGTCTCCTAAACCCCTAGAAGAAAATGCGGACGAATTTAAATGCGGTTTTCACGAATATGCTTAGCTATGACCAGATTGAAGTATAGGCTATGTTATTTTGCGCAAGGGCCGGATTAAGGGAAGAAAAAAGGATTGAAGGTTTATATAAAATCTACGCGTACGAAGTCGCGGACAAAAAACTAGTTTAACATAAAATCTTGATCAGTGATGAAATAGTACTTTCATCAGCGTAGGTCACGGCTATCGTAGTAGTCGTAGAACTAATATGCTACGCCGTAGTGGTGCTACGAGTATAGTTGGCTATTGGAGTGTTAATCCTAATCCTAACTAATAATATAAAAGAGAAATTAACGCTGTCTCCTTATCTGTTTGTTTGCTTTTCACAACTAAACGACTAAGCTGATGTTAACGAATTTCGGCAGGATGATAGTGTGTATCACGAAATTCGACGTAAAGGTATTTTTCCCTAGAAAAAATGGGGACACTGGAGAATTGCGGTTAACATAAAAATATCTAAGCTACCTCCGTACCAAATTTCATCCAAATCCGTTGTCATTACGGAGTTGAGTGTGGAGAAATTCTTTCGCATTTTCAACATTTGTGTGATTACTGTTAACGATATTCGAAACCAGTATTGTATAACGATCAAAGCAAGTGGTATCCAAGTTTATCAGTTGAAAGCAGACAAGTGGGGCAGCCGAGCGGAACTATCCTGCAACTACAGCCGAACTCACCTTAGCACTTTGATAGTTAGGAACACGCGGTGCCGTGTGCCAACACGGTCTAGCTTCACGACATGCTGACACGACTGTTATGTACTGAAGATAGATCGTATGTTATGTACTCTAGGTATTGCCAGGGGGGTTTCACACCGCAGTTTAGGTACGTTCGCCCCCGCGCGCTTTTCGACGGGCGTCACACAGTGGCCGCTCGGCTCACACGCTAGCCATTCGCGTGCAATAATTCAGTGTGTAAAAATGTATTCTATTATTATAAAACAGGATGCGTTATGTGTTTTTTTTTTGACTTATTATATTCAACAGAATCTGCAAATTAGAGTCCTAGATGAGGTCTCCATAATGATGGTGAGGATGATGATTTTGTAATAAGCATCTTTTACTATTTCGTGAGAGTCGCGGGCATCCAGTGGATGCAGATGGCAGGTTGTCGTTCAGTGTGGAGGTTGAAGGGGGAGGCCTATGTTCTGCAGTGGACGTCTTATGGATGATGATGATGATGACTATTGCATGATAGTTATTCGAAACAAATTCAGAATATGCGTTAGTTTTTTGTGCTGGTTAAAAGAATATAAGTAATAGGCAGGTAGGTTAGATACTACTTATAAGACGTATTATGTGTATACATATATCAAGAAGACAACCCTAACGTTACAAGTGCCGCGTCAGGAGAGATAGAGCTACGTGATAGAAAGAGAGCGGCTTTCTAGGTGTATCTAGGAGGTGGTATCCAGCGCTGTGCGAGTTGAAATACTACTCTATTGCCTCGTAGATAGTCCTTATTTATGAAAATTTCTTTGCGGAGTGAACATTCTGTTTGTATTATGTATTCTTTGGTAACCTTGCTTTGCAATGTGTAACATAGGGTGTGGACATAAAAAAGCATGTTTTTGTTACAAGCAAACCTGTACGGCTAAGCATATCATATCCATAACTCCGTACAAATTTCGTAAGTACTTACCTACAGGCCACGCCATTTATAATTTCACTGAACGCTTCCGTGCGTTAGCTCAGGCCCTCATTGGAGTCCGCGTCGATTAATTTCCGGCAATATCGTTGTTTAGGGTTGCTATCCTTTGATTATTCAACAATTAAACACTTCACTGAGCTTTGTTAATTAACATTAAACAGGTGAAATGTAAGCGAGACGGTACTGAGCACGGGTGGGATCTAATATTGTAGGATATCTCGGCTTCTCTTACTCTCATGTGCTTTTGTAAAGGAACAAACAGTATCGCAGCCTGTGTGGATTGTGACCAGCTCATAGACATGTACCAGGTAATTATGAAATATGTCCGCAACCAAGTTGAGAACACAAAGTTTTATCGAACTTGAATATTTTTTTTTTTTTTTTGTATTATTTTATCAAAAATAGGGTTGCGTTTGACCGCCAGCTCGCCTGATATTAAGCGATGTTGCGGTCTACGATGGAGCACGCTTGCCGAGAAGGAACCGATTTACTCGTGATTTGAAGACACCCAGATTATAACTACAGGGAAACACCCATTCAGGTAGCGCATTCCACAGACTAGCAGTTCGTATTAAATTCAGAGTATCTGACCCTTATTCCAAGGGAGCCAGGATGATTTACGGACTGGCGAACTGTTTTCTCCAGGCCTGAAGTAATTTTGACTCCACAAACTTGGTTGGTTATTTATTATGTACCTAATTCTTATTTAAGTAATCATTATAGAGTTGATTGAATCAGGCGTTACTTTACAGATTCATAAAAAAATTTGTTAAACATAGTTTTTTCCAGATTTAGTAAATTTTTGTTTCAACTTAGATAAAATTATAATCATTGTCAAATGTCTGTAGAATAAATCAAAACTAATCCTTAATATAGTTTCATAGCCAGAGCCGGGTGAGATGCCGGCTTCTACTTTGCTCAAAGAGTGAGCATTGCCATACAACGTGGTAATGGGGCCAGCATTTTGGGAACAATTCTCTGTAATAGATTAGTTTAGTAGTTAGGTATTAATTTGTCGTTTTTATTTAATTACATTCTCGGGTCTAGCCCGGACATTTGGTAGGCATTGGTGGAGCCGAAGCCAACACCAAGAGGCCTCGTTTTTATTATTATTATATTTATTTTGTAATATTAAGAAGATGGAGTTTTATTTATGTTATTGAAATATATCTCAAGGCCAAAGTGTCTTAAAAAAAGTTTCATAGCTATTCCTTAATGTACTTAGCGACGTTAAAGCATAAATGCAGGTGAGATTCGTCAAAGAAACAGTTTTAACAATTGTACGTAAAATACTTTGTGGTGCTGACGTAGCCTTAAAGTCTTAAAGCCAAAATTGTTTTTCCTTAATAACATTTGTTAGGAAAAAGAGAAAAATAGTGGTCGAGTTACCAGTGGTCTAATGCGTATGTGACCGTGTAGCTCGGCTGAGCGTTTCACAATAGGTTACTATAGTATATCTATACTTCTATACTATATAATATTATAAAGAGGAAAGATTTGATTTTTTGTTTGCATTGAATAGGCTCCGAAATTACTGAACCGATTTGAAAAATTCTTTCACTATTGTGAAGCTACACTATCCCCGGGTGACATAGGCTATATTATATTTTGTAGCGAGGTCGAAAGCCGAGCTTACACCCGTGCGAAGCCGGGGTGGACGGCTAGTATATTATAATATACTAGTATATTGTTACCCTTTAATAACCTATTTGTGATACGAAGTATTATATTGTTGCTCCCCCATGTCCTAAAACTGCGACCAGAACCACCGGAGGATGTGCAGCAGCATCTTATTAGTACAAGGTGAATGTACTGTGATCCCCAAGCCACCTGCCAAGCGTAGGGATTATGGCAACACCCCTCTCTAAGACGGAGGCCTTTGTTCAGCAGTAGACGTTTACTGACTGAAGACGTGATGTGATGTGTGGATATTGTTGCGTTCAACAGCACCAGGCATAACCTTTACTACAACTTCTTTCTAACGTAAACTGAAAAACTGTCGTAACTGTAGCGTGAGAAGGAGCAGATTGAAAACCAACGCTTCAACTCGCTCGCATTCATTTGTTCCTTTTGTGTAATTCTTTATACCTGCAATTGTTACCTGTATTTTTAATTGCTATTTGTGTAAGAACAAGTATAAATTGTTATTTTTTAAATCCCAGTAAAAGAGCTAATAATCTTCAAACAACTGAACAGATTTTCTTAAATCTTAGCTAAGAACAATTTCGGTCAAGTCACATTACAAACAAAAAAAAATGGTTTAGCTGTTTATGAGCTACGATGCCACAAACAGACACATATACACACGTTAAACTTATAACACCCCTCCTTTTGCGTCGGTGGTTAAAAAAAATTACGCAGGAAGACTCGAAGCACAGTGTCGATTGATTTGATACTAAATTATATCATTACTAGCTGTGCCCCGCGGTTTCACCCGTGCGGTGATGATGATGATGATGCAAAGTATCCTATGTGTTAATTCAGGACATAAGCAATGTATATTCCAAATTTCATCCAAATCCATCCAGCCGTTTCTGCGTGATTGAGTAAAAAAACATCCATCCATCCATCCAAACTTTCACATTTATGATATTAGTGTGATTAGTGTGATTGCTTAGTACCTATCTAGTATCCCATCCATCATTTGAACCTTTCAGGCAACCTAGTCATTTAGTAAGCTTCTTGAATTTCTAAATTTAGAGTCTATCTTAAAGGTTGGTCTTGAAGGTGAGGTCCCGGCGGTCGCGATGGCTCCGGCCGCCGAGGGCCATTCATCACGCCGCGCCCTAATATCCGCCCTCACACAGAGCACCTCTTCATTTTGCGTAAGCGTGGCATCTTTCCACTTCCGGTGCTTACGTATTTACTGTCAGCCCAGATTCACCGAACCACGTAATGAACAAGTACCTACCTATTAAGGCAAGTTTGTATCAATATAATCTTGATTTTCGCGATAAAATAAAAACTGGTACGCTTTTTAGGACAGCCATGATTAATGCCACATGTAAAGTATATTCCAAGCTAAATCTGCACGCCCATCCAGAGAAAAAATATATATAGAACGCAATGAAATTACATTTCTTTCTTTCTCTCTTCTTTATTTTCTTTCTTCTATCTCTTTCGATTATTCATCTACTCGCTACATGTTTTTGCTATTGTTATTTTTTTGTATTAATTACAAAAATAAGTAATATTTTATGAGGGGTTTAGTTTTTAGGCTTATTATGTTTTGTTATTATAAAAATCCTTGATAATATACATACTTGATATATTTACATTATTAACAGCTTGGATAGTATTCGTATTTATATTTTGGAATTAGTTTTATACCTACCGATATACCACAGGAAGAAGTAGGCTCCGGGAATCCGGATTCCTTTACGACGCATTTTATGATAATATATAATATGTAGTTTGTCTGAATAAAAATATTATTTGTTTATTTCTTTCTTTCATTGCATCTAAGGCCTAACGACCGCTGGATAGTTGCGGAGTATGTGCAAGCGACCCGGTTCCGCGCTGCGTCACGCTTCCACGCAACTCGACAAAAAAACGTATTTAAAGCTAACGTAAACCGAAAAGAGTTTACTCTTCTACGGCCGTTTCTAAGCTGTGTCGTTACCTCAACTATCCAGTCACCATTGGGTCTAATTGTCTAATCACTACACTCCGTTGCATAATTTGTGCAGAGCTCAGTTCTAACAAACAAGGGAGTTATGCCTATTTCTAATAATCGTTCGTGTAGAATTGTTTCCGTGTTTCACCTACTTTTTATACTATTCCGCTAAACCGGTTATCGTAACGTATCTGTAAGTACAACTTAATATTTTTTTCATACACCCTTGAAAACTTTCAGCGACACCAATAAACTTACTAATAGTCTACATGTAAAAAAGGGTAGCAAAGTCATCTGCAGGCTGATTTCGACTCAAACCTGATTTAGGTTTGATACGTACGCACCCGCCACACCACCTTACCATATCTCCCTTTTTGTCTGATCTAAGGTGCACTTTGCATGCAGTTTTAGCTTAACTAAGCTACTATGCAGCCAGCGTCCGGTTCAAGGTGCTTTCAAATGAAAACGCGCAATATACAAGCCCTCTGAATTTACTAAACCGTGAAATTTCTCATTTCGTGGCTGCTTGTTACGACGAGCGCCAACAAAATATGAATGCAAACGCTAAAGAGAACGCTTCTTAACGTAATCCTCTAAAGTTATAATGACAATGAGCAATAAATGTACAATATTAACAGAGGCCACGAGTTTTATGAACGACATGCTTTGAGTCAATCAATGACGGAGTCAATGCATCGTGACATCCCGCGGCACCGTATACGCCACGCAACATTACCACCGTCTTACATGCAACACCACGTCTCTCATGATTCACGTTGTGGACTTCGACTAAAACAATCTGTGCAGGCGTCGACCAATGTGTATTACGGACCACACAGTAATCAAAATAATTACCATCATTGAAATTAAACACTTACTCAACGGATTTTATCGCATGTAATTTACACAATTTTTATTCCAGACATTTCTAACACTACTCAAAGATGCTACGCTAAGCTATTAAAAATAAAAAACATCTAAACCAATAGAGAGGATGGTTGGCAAATACAACCGGCATGGAATACAGTCATCAAATTAATAAAATCTAAAGACAGAAGTACTACATGACCTCTGGACACCGTGAGAGACTACACTACGTGTGAGGTACATAGGGAATAATTTAATTCAAAAATAATAGACGGTATTTGTAAATTATTTCATATAATTTCTATATAAATTCGTCATCTAGTCCAGCGGTCCGCAACTCTGGGGTCGCGACCCCGTGTGGGGTCGCGAAAGATATTTATGGGGTCGCCAAAAAAGTCAACAAGGTCCTGTACTTATCGATTTTATTAAGGTTTATGCATAAAATATAACCTCTCTTTACATACACAATTACACAATGTCCTTAAAACGGAGAGAATCGAAAATAATTACGACTGTACGACCTGTCCAGTCCCGCCCGTCACAACCTCACCGCTCCCGCGCCCGCGCCCCCACTCCGATCTCTCTTTCTTCGTTCAGTTCAGTCCAAGGAATATACTACTCTCTAAAGAGGTTCAGTTCAGTCTGTCTGTTCAGTCAGTTCTATCCGCACGTGCGTACTCATCGCCGCTTTGTCGATTGCAAATACATACTAAATTGATATCAAAACACGGAAGATTACTTCTGTAGAAAGTTTTTTTAGAAGATTAGTGTTCTCGTGTATAACCACGCACACGGTAAGTAACTGTGCACTCATACTTAGAAAATAAAGTGAGGCGTCATCGCAGCGCGGCCATGTTGGACGCGTGGGTTCAATAACAAAACCAGCGCGAAATATTTTTTACGCTTCACTTATGTATTTTTAGGGTTCCGTTTGAGAAACAAGGAACCCTTATAGTTTCGTCAAGTCTGTCTGTCTGTCTGTCTGTCCGTCTGTCCGTCGGTCTGTCCGTCCGTATGTCACAGCAACTTTATTCCGAAACTATTAAGACTACACAGTTGGAACTTGGTATGTAGATGTATTCTGTAAACCGCTTTACGAATTTCATACAAAAATAAAAAAAATATTAAGGGGGGCTCCCCATACATGAAACTGAAACCAAAATATATTTTTTCATCCGACCTACCTGTGTCTGTGGGTGTCTATAGATAGGTCTTTAAAAATGATGAAAAAATGGTTGGAGGAAAGTTCCTCCAACCATTTTTCCTCAAAGTAAATCGTTAAAGAGACAGACCCTTCCAAAGTGGAAAAATTAATGTCCCCCCACCCTCTAATTTCTAAAGTAAGAGAGTGAAAAATCTAAACAAAATATATACTGTGTATTTCATTACAAAATTTCAACAAAAATTGGTTTGAACAAAATTAAATAAGTAGTTTTTAAGATAAAAAAACATTATTCTAACTGCAAGGATAACTTTGTCATTCATACAAACACTATGAAAAACAAAGTTAGAACTAACATCCAGTCATATCTCTTATACTTGCTACCATGGAACCCTTCATGGGCGAGTCCGACTCGCACTTGACCACTTTTTTGCTTGTCTATTTGTGCTTCGTTGAAAATAAATTTGAAGTAAATCCTGTTACCACTCGAGCATATGACGAAAAATCTAATATTAATCGTTTGGAATACATTTTTTATTTATTAATACGTATTTATTATTGCAGTTAACAATGGATAAGTGGCTAATAAAACGCACATCTAAAGATGCAGGTGGCGGAAGTCCTAATAACGCATCACAAATCAAAAGAATTAAACACGTAGTTCTTGACAACAGTGTCGCCTCAGATTCTACAATGACAACTACTGTTACGAGTAATATAAGTCGTGAAAACAATGCCGCCACTTCAAGTACTAGTAGTGTTATTACTATCGATGAAAGCAGAGCAACATCTAGTTCCACTACTATAACTATTAGTCATAACAGCGATGATTGTAGTTCAACAGCCACATCTACCTTACACATCGATACAGAGAGTGACGTTTCAACTTCAACTAAACAAGCAACAGCTACATCGGAGACAACTGGGAAGCGTCAACGCATTTTTAAAGAATCGTACATCCTGTTTGGTTTTAAATGTACAGTGTTGAATTTTGAACAACGTCCACAGTGCGTTGTTTGTTCGGAGGTTTTGGCAAATGAGAGCATGAAGCCGGCCAAACTGAAAAGGCACCTAGAAACTAAGCATCCACAGTTAAAGAATAAAGATGAATCTTATTTTAAACGACTTGCCACCAAACTAACGTCACAGCAGGTTGATTTCCAAAAATACACAACAGTTAACCAAAAAGCCTTACAAGCATCTTTCGAGGTTTCCTTTTTGATTGCCAAAACTAAAAAACCTCACAACATTGGTGAGACGCTCATTTTGCCAGCTGCAATGAAAATGGTTTCGATCATGCAAGGAGAAAAGTATGCCAATGTACTGAAAACAATTCCACTATCAAGTGACACTGTTCATCGTCGTATCAATCTACTTGCTGATGATATCAAAATACAACTTATAGATCGCGTGAAAGGGAGTCCCTATTATGCTATTCAGCTGGATGAAAGCACTGATGTAGCTAATGTAGCTCAACTTCTGATATTTATCCGATACCGATATGAAAACGACATATGCGAAGATTTGTTATTTTGTCAGGGATTAGAAGGAAGAACAACCGGTGAAGCAATTTTTAATGCAGTTAATACCTTTTTTGAACTCCATGACATAAAGTGGGAATATTGTGTATCTGTGTGTACAGACGGCGCAGCTGCATTGGTCGGCTCCAAAACAGGATTCAAAGCAAAAGTAACTGAGATTGCACCTCACGTAGGCTTTGTTCACTGTATGATTCACCGTGAAGCCCTTGCAGCAAAACAATTGCAACCAGATGTAAATAAAGTGTTGGAACAAGTCGTAACAATAATAAATTTTATTAAAGCTCGCGCATTAAACAGTCGCCTTTTCAAAATAATGTGTCGTGAAATGGGATCAGAATACGAAAATCTACTGTTACATACGGAGGTCAGATGGTTATCGCGAGGAAAAATACTCCGACGTGTATTTGATCTCAAAGATGAAATCAAAATATTTCTACTTGAACGGGAACCAAAGCTAGCGGAATATTTCTTGAATGAAAATTGGCTGGCAACAGTTGGCTATCTTTCGGATATTTTTGAAAAACTTAACGATTTAAATCAATCGTTGCAAGGGAAGAGTACAAATGTATTGATTTTAGCTAACAAAATAAAAGCTTTTTGTAGGAAAATAAGTTTGTGGATAGACGAAATCAGTGCTGAAAACTACGAGATGTTTGAATGTTTGGAGAAATTTTCTGAAGAAAACAATATAAAGCTCGAAGAAGAAATTAAAACCAAAATCATGATGCATCTTACAAACCTTAAGCAAGACTTGGAAATAAGATTTCCAGATACGTCACACGGCGACCAATGGATAATTAATCCATTCACTTGTGATCTTAACACTGTGAAGATGAACTTAAAAGAAAAGGAGCAGCTGATCGATTTAATTTCCGATGAAAGCCTTCGATCTATTTTCAAAACCACGGATCTATCCAAGTTCTGGATAATGACTGAAAAGGAATATCCAATGTTATTCAAATCATCTCTGCTGAAATTGCTGCCATTCGCATCTACATACCTTTGCGAGACAGCTTTCTCCACATTAACTGCTATAAAAACAAAATATCGCTCCAGACTTAACGTGGAACCTGATTTGAGGGTGTCTGTTTCTGATAATATATCACCAAGAATTAATATACTGACTGCAAGTGTGCAAGCACAAGGTTCACATTAGTTTGTAAGGTTACGTATATGTACCTATTTTTTAAAATAAAATATTAAAATAATTGCTTGTCTCATTTAATGCCATCATAAATATTACTCGTATGTTAAATGCATATTTTCTAGTTAGCTCTAATATTACTTTCCAAAATAAATAAACTCTTCAATATAAATAATTTACGAAAAAAAACAAAACAGCTAACTTCGTTACCTGAACCACCTTTGCACTTGTTAACTTAGTGTTTTTTTTTCTGGGGTCGCTCATAACTCTTTTTTTTAATTTTGGGGTCGCAATATCAAAAAGGTTGCGGACCGCTGATCTAGTCTACCCGTGCCCACGAACACTGCAAAATGTTCGAACCGTGAGGAATGAAAATTAAAAAATTACAGGCGATAAAATCCGTTAAAAGTATTTCATTCAATCTTTAGTAATCACAAAAACTTAAGATATTAATCATACCTACATAACAAATTTGGTAAGAATATTTGGCATATTTCACATACTGACTGCTCAAAAAGTAATTCGCTCTATGCAGTTATGTGCGGTGCGTGTCACGGCGAGAGGATCGCAGGCCCGATGTGGGTCAGGGGCGGGTCCCACTGGCCGGGCGACTGCGGGGATAGCACGGGAGGGGAGGGGCGTGCTATCCGCAGCTTCCGCGATGTCGCGATCTAATGCCAGCTATCCTTTTACCCTGGAAGCTGCTATCCACCGAACGATACTTTCGCTCACAAACGGGGTATAGGTGTGTCCTTTCTATAGCAGAGATAAGCAGCTAAATCGGCTGTCATCGACGTGGGCTGATGATGCATCGCGACTATTTGCCATTGTTGTCGGTGCCTACGGCGGGTCCGGGACCGAGCCGATAGCGGCGAAGCGATAGCCGCCTACTCGCAGGATATGAACACTGAAGACGAGCTACTTACCGTATATACGCTGCTCAGATACCAAGACTTGTAATCAACAAACCACAATTTTTTTTAAATGAATAATAGGCTTGCGTTTGATCGCCGTCTCGCCTAATGTTAAAGGATGATATGATCTACGATAGAGCACAGAAGTAGGAGAAAATGGTTAATTTGCAAGTTGAAGACACACAAATTATAACTATCGGGAAACACCTATTCAGGCAGCGCATTCCAGTCTAGTGGGTTGCACAATAAAAGTGGAATCAAAGAGCTTCGTACTGGTTTAACTTGAGGGTATTTCTAGAAAAAACATTCAATATATGCGAGCTTTTTCTCAAGTAGCATGCGACGTAGCATATTACGATCTCCAGTGGATTAAACGGACTGCTACGAAATATATTCAAATTTTTCCTATCGTAGCTGGACTAAAACTAGGTGTTTACTTGGGCGTGGATCTTGGTTTCAAAGTGGAATCAACTGAATTTTCAACTTTAGTAAGAACGTCTACGTCGTAAATGCTTTGTAGCCTCGTAGCATTAAAGTAGCAGAATTACAATAGTATCGTAATCGCAGTTACGACTCATTATCATACTAACAGTCAATCGGGAAGCTCAATCGGTCGATGTGTGAAAGGAATCTAGTATCTCGAACGTATATCAATCGGTGAGCGACCAGCATGAGTAGAACTCCGTTGTGGTGCGAGAGATAAACCACGGTGGTTCGCAGCGTGTGGCCGTGTGGTCCTGCAATGAATTCATTCCACTTCATTAGTGGATGCCTATCGGAGGATATGCAGCCCGGCTCGGCGCGCCGTCGAGGAGCTCTTGATGATCCAATAAGGCGCTCCGGCCTTCTAATGCTGCGCTTTATTAACCACTGCCCGCGGTATGCCGACTCTTCATTAAGTTCTCTTATTACTGATCTTATCATGATTATAAAGATGAGATAAATATACGGGTTGTTTAATCTGATTTTCTAGGCTGCTGGAAGACCTCTGAGATAAAACTTGTTGAAATTTATTTATTCATTCATTCACTGACAGGCAACGCTCAGTCTAAACCGCTGGGAGAATCATGCAATTTCTCGCAAGAGTTCCTTATGTATAAGAACGAGCACTGAAAAAGGAAACTTGAAAAATTCCTCCCTAGGAATTAAATAGAGTATGAAAGTTCGTACGGAAGTTCGTCATTTTTAAAGTGAGAAACGTGAAAATTAGCACTTTGACTTCTGTATATAAGTAAAAAAATGTATCGTCGTTTTTTGCAAACTCATTCCCTAATAGAGTTAAATAGGGGATGAATGTTTGTATGAACGTTAGCTATTTTTTGAAGTTAGAAATGTGGATTTTGGTACTTAGGCTTCATCAGTTAATACTGATGAAAAATGCCATCGGGCACACGGCTCCTAAATAAAATATGACTCATCATACTTTAAGCTCGGATTTTCTGTGTCGTTGATGCACAAAGACAACTTACACACAGATATAGCAGATAAATGTATTATTCAAACATCTGGACGGGAATCGTGAATTTTATAAAGCCGATATGCTACCACTTAGTCAGCCGACGAGGCAGATGAACGATTGTTGAAAAATACATTTGCAAAGAAATCTACAACGGTAGAGCGATAGAAGTCCATCCAACCATCATTATATATGTTGAAAATTAACAGCAGCTTATGAATATATAGATAGATAGAAACTCTTTATTGTGTACACCAGAAATTAAAATTGGAAACATAGAAATCACTTACGAGCTACTGCTGCAAGTGGCGGCCTTATCGATAAAAGCTAATTTCAGAATACATTGCATTATTAATGATAATAGCAATGATATCATCATCTGTCCAAATTTTTTATAAAGTTGTTTGTGTTATGGTTCATACAAAAATGAAAAATACCATAGTAAAAAAGCACTCCGTTTTTCCCGAATTATCTAATTTGACGGGCAAATTTTTCAATTTTTCTTTCTAAAAAATCTGATTGGGAATATGTAATACAAACATATTAAAATAAACATTAGCAAATCGGTCCATCCGTTCTCAAGTGATGCGCTTACTAACGAAAAGCATTTGATTTTTAATATAAAGATTTACATGGCAAACATAGTGCTGCGATTGTACACACACACAGATATAGGTAGTAGATACACACGCACGCGATAAAATCTGTCAAAACTGTTTAATTTCAATATGAATTAAGTGGTTTTTTTTTCAAAGCTTAAGACAGTTTTTCATCTAGTTAGTGTAACAGATCAAAAAGTCAACAGCAGTTTATGGCAGTTGATAAATAAAAAGATTCATCAAACCAAGTTGCCCATAAGTTTATGGACAAACGGTAGTGAGCGGTCAGTGCGTAGAGGCGCGGCGCGGCGGAGTATGGAGCGCCCGGAGCGGCGGCAGCGGCGGCACCACGGCGGGTTGCGCGGCAGCGGCGCGCGGCAGTCCTCGGCGCGCCCCCGCCTCGCCCGCTCGCGCTATGTCCCGCGCGTGTCCCGCTGCAGGCGCGGCCTGACCGCCGGGACCCGCCCGCCACACGCACCACACGCGACCACTGACTATAATGAATGAGTGACCCAGTGACGACACCCCATTCGCACACGCAAGGGATACGTTCCTTCGTTGACCAGCTGGTAACTGCCGCCTTACACCTACTCTCCCTAAACAGTGGTAGTGCACACTCCGGAGTGACCGCCATCGTCGTATGCAGCATCCAACACCACGTGGATAAATTTAGTTGTTTGCATTGGAACTAAGTTTCAACACAGTATTCACCAACAGAACTGTTTCCGTCGGTCTCCGAGGATATGGCTACTCCATCGGCCACTGGGACTTCTATGAAAATATTAATAAAAACCTTCTTCTGTAACTTCTTTCACGTTAGCAACTTATGAGACTTTATCGTGTTACTCAAGTTTAGATATTCCTCATCCGGCAAAGTCTGCAAACTCACAAAAAAACCATTCTACGATAGGACTTTGCATCCTTACTAAGTATATTACGCTGCACTCGTACCCTGTACTATTAATTAATTTTATTTTAGTTGTTATTTTGTAAATGATCGTTCAATAGACGGTCTTCTGTTCTATCCGTTGAATGGCCTGTCAGTAGCTTCATATTCTTTTATACTTCGAACAGTATTGTGATGTCCAAATATTTACACCACGATGCAGTCATCAATCCACATCATATACACCATCATCAATTCACATCATTTCACTGCTGAACATTGGTCACTCTCTTCAAAGGCACATTCAGTCAAATCATCTTCTGTATTGCGTTTCTAGCAATTGCTAACTGGCTATGCAATAAGTTATAAAGTGTAACACTTTCAAGCTTAGTTCTTTATTGGTCATTTTTCCTTTTTACCCACAACTTCAGCCCGATATTTTGTATTGCGTTTTCAGCAATTGCCAACTACCTATGCAGTTAGTTATAGTCTAAAAATTTCAAGCTTAGCTTTGCTTTTTTTCCCCTTTGATGGACAATTTTCCTTTTTACCCACAACAAGGTGTATGCGTTTGAGGTAACAGCTTGTGAATGTTTGTATGTATGTCACCATATTTCACCAAAATAGCAGGTCCGAATATAATGCATATTTTTTCCTGAAATCCACTTTTCTTTTGTTTGCGGTGGTTCTTCTTACTTCTTAACTGTTTGATCAATATCTATTCAGTTATTATGTTACAAGCAGTATTTCGAACTGATCGTAGTTTCTTTTAATTTTAGTGTATGTACTTTTGAGAAATACAGTAATAATACTTTTGAATCCTGTGAGTATTGATGAATGGTATTCTTTGATGCATAACCATTGCAGCGATCGCTAGGAAATCTCGTGTGCTTCACCCGCACGCTTACAGGCCGACAATTTTTTTAAACCAAAAGGTGATTCTTATACAGCGTTTGTTCAATCTAAAATATACGCCCATTTATCCACAACGCCTCAATTTTGACATCCCTATGATGCAGCCGCATATTTTTATCAGCCTTCAAAATGAGGATTTCAATAGTGATGATTGCAAAAACTGTCGCAGATTATGTTCTAACTAATTTTAAAATAATAGTTGATGTGGTCCTAATAACTTCGTAGGACTGCGTTGTTCAAACTGTACCGTTTTTAATTAACACTGTAACATGACATGACAGTTAAATTAACAACGTAAATTTGTCAAACATGGCAATCTACGATGACCACATCACTTACAACCACGACGTAGAAAATACATATAGCTTTCTGTGCCATGTCAATCACGCTAGAATACAGCTATTTTTGAACGGCAATTATGGAAACATCCAGACTATAAATGATGACTATCTAATGGTTTATTTCGGAACGGACCATTTGCTAAAACGTCCTAGAATTATTTTAAACTAAGAATCTAACTCTGCAACAATATTTTTCAGCATAACATATAGCACGTGTTTTTATTACTGAAGTATATATACACATTTCTTTCGTTACCTCTTTTCATTTTATTTTATTATAGGGAGTGTTCTTTTAAACGACGGACATATTCAAGGTTATCATTGTACTCTTCATTATTAACAACTTTAACTTTGGGATCCACCCTTAAATTGCAAAAAATATGTTCTATGCAGCAACAGATTTCTTTGCGATATCAGAGTTGGACCCAATATATAAGTTATTTATGATATCATTGATTATCATTGATTTTGTCCGTTGTCTAGAAATACACCCGGTATACAAAGAATTTATATCTACATTTTTATATATAATTATTTTTAATGTGCCATAAACTTCTCACAGCTTTCTAACATCTTAACATAACTCAACATAGGAATTCAACATTTTGGTAAAATATATTTTAACATTGTGGAAATTTAACATTATGAAAATATAAATTATGATAATTCAACATTTTCAAAAATTCATTACTTATACTTACTTACAATAATACTTATATTACATTTATATTACTTATACTTATATTACTTATATTATTTTATATTACTATACTATATATATATATATATATATATATATATACTATATATTATTTATATTACTAATACTTATATTACTTATATTACAAAGTCGACGTAATGAACCTAAAGACAACTTTTTTCCTTGGCTTTTCAGAATACGTTGTATGACGCTTATTTAGCTTTATAAGTATTTTGTATATAAATGCTAATATCGGCTTCACATTTGGGACGACGTAAAGTGATTTCCAAAAGCTCTACATAATGCATATGCATTTTATCATATTGCCTAGCTTTAAAATGTCAGCCGCTCATTTGAGGCTCTATTTCCAGCAAAATAGGGATTGCTCTATCGATAAAGAGCTATTACCATACATTTTTATTATAATAAACGAAACATTAATGGGTGAAATAGCATTCATTACTTAAATCTAAATTATCGAGAAGGTATTGGTATTAATCAAAAAAGTTCATAAAATTTGTGTAAAATTAGGTTTAGTAGTTAGTTTTTCTAGTAGTTTTTAGTGTTAATTAGCTTGTATTTTCCCAGGTTATACCGGCACAAGACTAAATAAAAAAAATTAAGCATATTATTTAGCTTAGTATTATATGAGAGTGCAATCTACACAGTTTCAAAAAGATACTGAATCGAATAGTTTTCCGCTTTACTCGATTTATTCGATTCACACATATTTTTATATTAACTAATAGCATCTTGTACCCTTTATGACAATCTTTATTTTAGTAATATTTCGTTTCAAAAGTAATTTCTTCAAAATCTTTTAACGATTATTGACTGCTAAATTACCTTAAAGATTTTTTAACTTCTTAACTAATTTATTGCGATATTACATAATTTCCCATATATTACTTGGCGTCATTTTGTTAGAAAGTTTGTATTTAAATTAATTAGTGTTCTAACTTTGCTTCGTAATCCCACTAATATAAATATGAAAGTTTGGATGGATGTATGGATGGATGTATGTTTGTTACTCAATCACGCAGAAACGGCTGGATGGATTTGGATGAAATTTGGAATATACATTACTTATGTCCTGGATTAACATATAGTCTACTTTTAATCATCATCATCATCACCGATTTTCATCACCACAGTGGTGAATCCGCGGGGCGCAGCTAGTATCATATATGTGAAAGTTTGAATGGATGGATGGATAGATGGATGTTTGTTACTCAATCACGCAGAAACGGCTGGATGGACTTGGATGAATTTTTGGAATATACATTACTTATGTCCTGGATTAACATATAAGCTACTTTTCATCATCATCATCACCGATTATCATCACCACGCGGGTGAAACCGCGGGCGCAGCTAGTTGCACATAAGCGTGATTTTGAGCCGCCGATTGCGTGCCTTTCACTACAGTAATATTTTATTATGCACAACTTAAAAAACAGAAAACATACGAAAACTTAAATATTAACTAAAAACTAAAACTTGTATATATCTAGCCACCCGTCCCGACTTCACACGGGTGGAGTTTTTTTTTTAACATTCTAGTAATATATTTAGCCTATAGATCTTACTCAGGGATAATCTAGCATTGTAATGGTGAAATAATGTTTAAATTTTTGAATTAATTCGTTACAAACATACAAATCATTCTTCTTAATAATATTAGTGTAGATGTGTACATATTTGTATTATATTGTATTATTTATTGCGTATAATGGGTTTACAAAACATAGAATTAATTCTATGTTGCAAAAAGGTGGAATCAAAACAAATGGTTCGCCATTGTTCTGCCTTTCGGCATGCAAAATTTGAACTTACATACTAGGGAAACTGAAAAATTTACAATTAACAATCAAAACATTCCTTACTTAAAATATACATTCACATAATTTATAAATAACACTGTAAACGAATATCATAATAATAATTAATTGCTACATCCAGACAGCCTATTTGACACATCACAATATACAAAACATAGAAACATATTATATTTACGCACACAAATACAAAATCAGAAATGTCATTGTAACCTTCGACCAAAATAAAAGAATGGACGGGCCCTAACCATTGAACTTGATCAGTAAAAACGAGTCAAATCCGTCGGACATATACTTCAACACCTAATTATAAAAATGTACAGTATATATGTTACAAAAAATAGATATCGGTTTTATTTGTGTATTTACACTTCGGTAAAGCATACGAATTCATAATTTTGTCAGATGTTTCGTTATCGCGTAACAATAGACTCGTGTTTCACTTCCTACGGCTAGAGACCGACTGAAACGAAATGAGAGCTGGCGCTCATTTTGTAATCTTCAAAAATGCTCTTCTACTGGGCCCGTCCATTCATTTTATTTTGGTCGAAGATTGTAACAAGCTATTCACGGTCAAACTTGTTTGTTGAATACTGTAATGTCTGCTGTATTCTACAAGATAAAATTCGTCAGGTCATAAAATAGAATGTCATGATGTCAATTGTTAAACAATAATAATAACTATTTCAATACTATTTACGTCAGATAAATTAATATTAAAATTTGTCAGTTTTACAGTTTTATACTCCGAATTATGTACCATTTCTTCTTTTAGCTTAGGGCAAACATAAGTAATCTGCGTACACTGCTGTCGATTTGTTAGGTAAGATTTTATGAGATTGTTAACGTTCCCCTGACACCATACGCATTCAATTTGCTTAAAAGTATATTATGATCAACGTAATCAAATGCCTTAGTAAGGTCCATGTATAAGGCACACACGGGTACTTTTGCATCTGTGCTTATCAGTACAGTATTTAAAAAGTCACGTATAGCTAGATTTATAGTTCTATTCTTTCGAAACCCCATTTGTTCTGAAGAGAATAGGTTTTTCTTTTCAAAAAAACTGTAAACGCTATCATAAATTACCTTCTCAATCTAATTAATAACAATTTATGTCATGCTTGTCTTTTTTTTTGAAAAGAGGTTTAATTACCGTCTTTTTTAATTTTTCGGGAAAAATGCCGTTAGATATGCTTTCATTTATGATATGACTTAACGTGTGAGACACAGTAACCGATACATGTTTAAGCACTTGAGTTGATATATCATCATAACCAGTGCTGTTAGTATTTTTTTAACCTATAATTATCTTATGTATGTCTTGTGGTATTGTGGGATTCATAAATAGAGAGCCAGTATTGTTCATATTGTGTGCATTAAATGTATTTTTATTTGCGCTATATTCGGGTGTATGCTCAATAAAGTAGTTATTAAAGAGATTTGCTACTTTACTTGGTTCTTCTACCATATTTCCGTTAATATTGAGCCGTATTGGTTCTTTGGGAATATGATTTTTTGTACCATTTATAATATTCCACATGGCCTTACTTTTATTTGAAGATATAGTAATTTAGTTGTCATTTGGGACTTTTGGGTAAGTTTTATATATATATACGATTTAGTCTAGAGGATAAATCTTTAAAATTGCGTTTGCTTTCTTGAGTTCGTTTTTTCCGATACATCCAAAGTAGTGCTCTTTTCTTTTTGCAACAATTTTTTTATACCAGTTGTTAGCCACCTCAGCCGTTGTCGTGTCGTAATTTTTATTTTGCGTATGGGGAAGCACAAATCATAGAACATTATAAATAGATCATGGAAGTCATTAAAAGCTATGTTTGGATCATTTTGTTCAATAATGTCACAAAAAGAAATTGAATTAAGACATTCTTTGAATTTATCCATATTTTCTCGACAATAGTCACGTCTTTGAAGGTACTACTTCTTTATAAAATATGTTGGTTTGACTGGGCATACAAGTAGCTGTGCTGAATGATCAGATACTGCAAGTTCGAGAATACGGCCTTTACACTTTCGCACATTGCACAAAATGTTGTCTAAGCAGGTTCCACTGAAATCACTAAAATCTAAGTCATAATTTATTTAACAAAATTTAGGGCGTTAAAATTTATACCGAAAAGTGAAGTATATTCGCCATGTTTTAGCGGATGGTATGCAAAAGCTGCATCCAAAACACCACCGTCTTTAAACACCTAAAACAATCACACTAATATCATATATGTGAATGTTTGGATGGATGGATGGATGTATGGATGGATAGATGGATGTTTGTTATTCAATCACGCAGAAACGGCTGGATGGATTTGGATGAAATTTGGAATATATATTGCTTATGTCCTGGATTAACACATAGGCTACTTTTCATCATCGTCATCATCACCACGCGGGTGAAACCGCGGGGCGCAGCTAGTATCATATATGTAAAAGTTTGGATGGATGGATGGATAGATGGATGTTTGTTACTCAATCACGCAGAAACGGCTGGATGGATTTAGATGAAATTTGGAATATATATTGCTTATGTCCTGGATTAACACATAGGCTACTTTTAATCATTATAATCATCACCGATTTTCATCACCACGCTGGTGAAACCGCGGGGCGTAGCTAGTTATGTATATATTTCACTTAAAAAACTAACTTCACGGAAAATGGGTCATGTTCAATAAACGGGTTTTATCTTCTAATTTTTCACCCTGAAAGGAGGAATATTATCCTGTTTCTAAATGGAACCCTCGTAATATTCGCTATAGCCTATTCAAGAGAAAAATAATCATTAATCTACACAATCGGCGAAAATATTGCGTATAACATGCACACAGAAAAAATGCGAATTGAATGCCTCTTTTTTGGAGTCGTTTTTAAACTTCAATAAGACTGGTTAGCTGGTATTTTTGTCATTCAGATTTTTACAATGTTCTTCTGAAATATTACTGAGGCCAAAATAAAAGTCCAATTTGTTACACGTTCTTTTTTGGTATTACTCACGAAAATAATGTTTACAAAATGTTCTTTTTCAATTCATCTACCATCTCGATTCTCATGTTCTCAGAATTACCTCACTAACTTACAAATCAGTTTTTATGTTTTTGTAGAATCAATTATATACTATAGTCCTAGTAATTTTTAAACTTTCGCGATTTGAACACATGTTTTTATAATTATCGGGACTTATCGCGCAATATTAAATATAGGTAAAAATAGATACCATATTAATATTGCACGATAAGTCCCGATAAATATAAAAACATACTATAGGCCTGATTAGAAGAATTGTAAATAGCTATATATTTATTGAATTGAATACACGCTACATCAATAAGTTTGATAATTATGTAGTAATGCAATAATCAATGTGAAATCCCGAAATCGCTAGGTAGTTCATCTCTGGATCCGTGGTGACGTGCAATTACTGGTCGACGATGTTTGTAACACTTAAAATAAATAAATAAAAATAGGTATAAAAATAGTATTAAACATTATTAAAATAAAATAGAAATCTCGAAAAGGAGCCAATATGACAAAATTTAAATTATGCTTGGTAAAATTGTGAGATAAAATATTTCAGTAATTTATATACTTTAAGCTGCTATTGAGTCTCATAGGAACATCGTTTACCTTCATCAACAAGAAGTCTGCACGAAGGTGTACTTATTACCCAACCAACACCCCTGTGATCACAATGTACTACACCTTCTTATTTATTATTCATCTAACACCGCTCCGCTTGTACCCGCTATTCCACGGAAGCCGTAAATTTTAGGAGTAAAAAGTAGCTATGTCTTAAATGTTTAATTCAGAATGCTAGAAGCCGCCACACCTTCTCCGTAATCTGTTTGGCTATTAAGAAGTTAAATGGGAACATTATTATTGTTATGTTTTTCGGTCATCATCATTATTAACGCATCGTGTTCCTACTAGAAGCCTTCTCTCATAGAAATAGGATGAGCCATAATCCACCATGTTGGCCGGGTGTCGTCAGAATATAAAGCGCACATGCTACCGCTCGGGCACCATCACTATTCGCGTGTTGCCTAAACCATGGCATTTCTACATCCTCTATGAATCCTCTCCATTCTAAGGTTGTCCGAATGAGATTGCACATAGTGATAAGGCAGCCAGTTGTTGTACAAGTTTCTAACACTTTTTGCATATGTCATTTCTGTAGAATTTCTCTATCTAAAAATGCCTATTTAACAGGCTCTGCATCAAAATCTTAATACCTATATAAATGCTAAATATATACCACAATCTCGAAAACTACGTGCCCTACGAAGTCGGTATCCCTTATAGGGTGAAAAGGTCCGCTAAGAAGGATTTTGCTAAAGGGCCGAGTTAAAAGGGACATAATGGGTGTTGAAAGTTCATTTGAAAGTCTATGCGTACGAAGTCGCAGGCCGTAGCTACTACTAAGTCATTACGTAAAATCCAGTATCCTTTTTAGAGTTTTTTAAAGACTTGTTTATTAATTATTTTTATTGCTTTGTTTCACGTTTTAAAAGCTGTTTGTTTTCCGTAAATAAATTAATTAAAAATTATGTAAGGAAATATAAATAGGTGTAAATTTATAATTATACAGCAAACATAAGCCTAGTGTCACTTATGTGAAGCCATATACTAAGTGAGTTTTTGCTCCATAAAAAGACGTGTAGCAAGTTACGCACGTGGAAACACACGCCAACGTAGAGTTTTTTTTCTTCTGGTAGCGTTTTGTGTTGAGGTGTAATAAAGTTTTCATAGCTGTCGTCCGCTTGATAAGCCAGCGTTCGAGTCGTGATTTAAAACTGTCTAAACTGTGTGCCGCAGGGATGTGCTCTGGCAACTTATTCCCTGTATATGTACACATAGGGTACTTTTTATTCTGATAAAATGTTTTTTTGTAGAATAGCGCGTAAAACCGTGAGATGTCACTAATAGGTATGAGTGTTGTGGGCGTACTTTCAATCCTTCAGTTTGTGGCAAAAACCGAACAGTCTCACGAACCTCACATTTAACTAAAACAATAATTTGACTCCTTGGAAAGAGTACGAAATTAGTAACAGTAACGTGCAACCTTTCTAAGTCCTTAAGTTAAGTCTTGGTCTAAGCCCACCGCAACCTCTATTCTCTTCCAGCGCCCCATAGTTTCACCCGCCACCTTACGGGAACCATTAATGTTACCGGGTTAAAAGCATATAAAATTAATCCAGGGTATAAGCTACCTCCATACCAAATTTTATTGAACAGATTTCGGCTGATACTTTCACATTTATAATTTCAGTGCGATTTGTATTTAACTACTTTACGTCACCGGAATTATTATGTTGTATGTTGTGTGCAGCTGTGGGAGGAGGGCAGGCGTTGGCCGCGGCGCGATGCGCTGACGCCATGTGTCGCGCGACATGCCGCGCCGCGCCGCGCCCCTCCCCGCGGCGCGCCTGCTGCTCTCGCTCGCCCTCGCGCTCTCACTCGTCGGTGAGTATATGCCACAGAAAGGGTAAAAATTCTCACTTCAGTGGTATATGCGCAAAATGCATAAAGTGGCTACGTAACGGCGTACTATGTGCAGGATGCGCTGGCAACCCCGACGCCAAGCGGCTCTACGACGACCTGCTCAGCAACTACAACAAGCTGGTGCGGCCCGTGCTCAATGTCAGCGACGCGCTCACCGTGCGCATCAAGCTCAAGCTCAGCCAGCTCATCGATGTGGTCAGTGTACTATCCGCTGCCCAACACAACAACAGTACCTATTCATTGCAGAGTTTTTGACCGGAGAGTAGCATGTTTAATTTTTATAAGAGAAAATCAATCCAAAATACGAAGGCTGCCATTTGCTTTGGAAATGTGATATTTCTCGTATACGAGAAACAACATAAATCAGCTGTTCTTTAGAAAAATGTCATTCACACTCAATGAAATGCGTGGAACAGTGTTTTTTTCGCGATTTAATGAGTAGGTAGGTACAAAGATATTATTGTAAGTTAATTATGTCGTCTATAGATACATATTTTACCTAGTTCAACGCGAACGCGTAACGCGTTCAGCTTTGAATAAAATAAAGTAAATTTTAGTTTATTATATTAATACTTTTAATGCAAGGAATATAGACTTTTTAAAATACCTATTTAATACAGAAGCGACAGAGCACGACCCCCAGTGAGAAAACTATTAAATACGCCTACGTTTCATTACAGAATCTCAAGAATCAAATAATGACAACGAACCTGTGGGTGGAACAGGTAAGTGGAGTGGAGTGTATCTGTATTCACTCGCAATGGACGTAGATCCATAACGACGAAGCACCGTTAGACCAGATGCTGGCATTTCGTCTGACGGCGATTCGTCGATGAGTGCGAAATCGAATAAAATTTTCACAAATAAAAATAGACAATTTATTTGTGCCAGAAAAAATAACTGTAATAGGATGTTACATTACAATAATAAAACCAAACTAGGAGGAAAAATAATAAAAAAGTTTCTGTCACGAACCGGCTCACCTCACCATGATGTGACAAGAGACTTCTTTAAATCAAATTGCGTGATGAGACGATCAATTCGCCCGTATGATGGTAAGGGTCACGCTTGTCTACAACGGTGGCAATTCCTATCGCTTATGTTAGCCGAATAAAAAAAGGATGCAGCTGTGTAACTTATAGTTTAGTGTGACCTGACTTTTTTACGTATTATTACACAGACTGCGCCCGTTAGATTATGTACCTACTATGCAACGTGTAACCAAAAGGTGTGACGTAATACGGAAGGGTATGTTATGTACTCGTACGTACGTATAATTATAAACAACTTTTACTATGAGTACTTGTACTACATGTATTCTGTGCTATGGGATCACTCTGAAAACGCGAAAAAAAACAGCTGTTCCATACATAATAATATTGTCGAGTGTCAATTACCGTTTTCTATGGAACAGCTGGTATTTATTTTGCGACTTCAGGTTTGGTCCCATAGTAAAAGTTATTCATAATGATGAATATATACATACCCTTCAGTATTACTACACCTTTAGTACGACTTGTTTTTGTTACTAATACGAGTACCTTTTACCCCTTTACGCCCCAAGCTGTTACTTGCCGATCCATCGGTAAAATTACCGGCAGAGGCGGAGTATGTGAGATCTAGCAAGAACGATCATATAATGAATCCTTGGTTCTAGTTATGGAGTAGATAAACGTGTATTGTCTGCAGAGTTGGTACGACTACAAGCTATCGTGGGAGCCGCGCGAGTACGGTGGCGTAGAAATGCTGCACGTGCCCTCCGACCACATCTGGCGGCCGGACATCGTGCTCTACAACAAGTTAGTCGCTATTATATTTAGAATCAGCATTGATCGTAACAGAAAATAGGCCTTGACTATATAACTGTTACCGAAAGGCGACAAACTACCAGACTGACTACCGGTCCGATGGGTCGCCGACATCAGGTCCATAGCGATTAATGACATAAAGGGAGAGAACGCCTATACCCGTGGGTAGATGCAGACTGACGACGATGATTATGATAGAACGAACATGAGGTCGTTATAATTACCATTTGATTTGAGACATGAGCAGAATGTCTCCGGTAGCGCGAAAACGCTCTAATTATTAACCATTATTTCCGTGGCAGTGCGGATGGCAACTTCGAGGTGACGCTGGCGACGAAGGCGACGCTAAACTACACGGGGCGCGTGGAATGGCACCCGCCGGCCATCTACAAGTCCTCCTGCGAGATCGACGTCGAGTACTTCCCGTTCGACCAGCAGACCTGCGTCATGAAGTTCGGGTCTTGGACCTACGACGGCTTTCAGGTGAGCCACTTCCGCTATGTCCCGCTCGCCCCGCCCTGGCACAACACTAACAAACTATATTCTTGTGTCTGTAGGTAGACCTTCGACATATCGACGAGGCGCGAGGCACCAACGTGGTGGAGCTAGGCGTCGACCTCTCAGAGTTCTACACGTCCGTCGAGTGGGACATCCTAGAGGTGCCCGCCGTCCGGTGAGCTTCTTGCCACGTCCTACTCAACCTTATGCCGCCCTGTTTCGCTCTGACTCTTCTATTATTTGCAGAAACGAAAAATTCTACACGTGCTGCGACGAGCCATACCTGGACATCACGTTCAACATCACGATGCGGCGCAAGACGCTGTTCTACACTGTGAACCTGATAATCCCGTGCATGGGCATCTCCTTCCTGACAGTGCTGGTATTCTACCTGCCGTCAGACAGCGGCGAGAAAGTGTCGCTGTCGATCTCCATCCTGCTGTCGCTGACGGTGTTCTTCTTGCTGCTGGCGGAGATCATCCCGCCCACCTCACTCGTGGTGCCACTGCTCGGCAAGTTCGTGCTCTTCACCATGATCCTCGACACATTTAGGTAAAGTACCACTCCCACAAGAGATTACAGTGACTAATAAGTACCGTCATAACGGTCCAGAAGTTTTACCCCTGTGATCTGGTTGCAGTATATGCGTGACGGTGGTGGTGTTGAACGTGCACTTCCGGTCGCCGCAGACGCACACGATGGCGCCGTGGGTGCGGCGCGTGTTCATCCACGTGCTGCCGCGGCTGTTGGTGATGCGCCGCCCGCACTACCGCGTCGACCCGCACCGGAGCCGTTTGTCAGTATTCACCCTCTCCATATTACAGAGGAACTCTCCGACTACAGTAAAGTGCTTGTTTTGCTTTCCCTTGGAGCTTCATAGAACGACAATATTTTCTGAATACATTTTGACAACCATCCTAGCTTAATTGGTAGTGCAGCCTTCTGAGCAGGAGGAACTGGGTGTGATACTTTTCCGAGCAGATTTTTCTATTAATTGAGTATTTTCGTTGACATCCTGACACAGGCACCGAGTGAACGATCATTCCCGTCGTCCACCACTCAACTTATCTACGCATGCTGGACAGTGAAACATTTAAAAAGAAAAAAAAATGTTTTACTGTCCACCAGTGGTGATCAGCGTCAAAACTTTTTTAATTTTGACTGCCCCGGTGGCTCAGTTGGTAGTGAACCTACTTTCTGCGCTTGGGGGCGTGGCGTGGGTTCGATTCCCATCTAGGACAAACATTTGTGTGATGAACATTTATGTTTGTTCTATGCATAGATTTAGGACGAAAAAAAATTTTTGGTCTATGGTTCTATGTCTGGGTGTTAATATCTATCTAAGTATGCATTTAAAAATACGAGTATATATGTATGTATATCAGTCTCTGGCAGCCATATTACAAGCTTTACTTAGTTTGAGGTCAGATGACCATGTGTGCAATAATGTCCCAAATAATTATTTATTTATTTTATAATTATTCTCGTCGACCACCGCTTATGGACAGTGAGTTACATTTTTTTGTTCACCAGTGGTGGACAGTGACACATTTTTACAAGTTCTCGCGTAGTCTTCCTAGCAGCGTAGCAATGTAACACCTACCACTTCACTGTAACTATTTTAATATTTATTTCTGGAGATCAGCGTAGTAGTAACTTAACTACACAATAGGGGTTTTTGGTGCTATGCCAATGAGTAAATAATTCCGTGTACCTACATAAAGTAGGTATTAGATAACTATCTCGTGATTTTACATATGAGTGTTATACGTTGTTCATTTATTAATTCATATTTAGTCACTATCGAATTTCGGATGCAGAAAGAAAGCCAAAATGCAGTACCTATGTTATATAGTTTTCCTAATCGTTTTTAATGACGTCGACTTATATTGCTTCTCTGTGTGTGGAGTAAGCTACACTTGCTGACAGAAACACATTTTTAAATTGGCTGAACTTGTAGTTCACTTTTAGTTGTGTGTGTTGGAACCACTCTCTGCCCAGAATAAGATCAGAGATCGGGATGTCTTTCAAAGCCATATAAGCTAACGCTTAGGTAATACGTTTACCTTCAGTCGTCTCAGATCAAAAGAAGCTTTTGACAAATAAGACGATAATATTGGAAAACCAAAGTAACAGCAAAAGAAAACTCCTTCACCCAGCAATCTAAGAGCCACACATACGACTCTCTCTTACTGTCGTTCTAACTGACGCAGATATTTTCTCCCGTCCTTCTCACTCTCATAGTCTTTATGCGTCCGCTGAGTAGAAATTATTCGCATGTAATTGCTCTTATCTCGTTATGATGTATGGGGTTACGTTCCAGTGCTGGGCTGGTGACGGCGGCGTGTGAGAGCTCGCCGTGGGAAGCAGGCTCACCACTGGCGGGTGCGGGCGCGGGCGCGCCGCCACCTCCGCCGCCACCCGCGCTCTCCGCCTGCCGCGCCTGCCGCGTTCACGACGCACCTGCGCTCTGCGAGGCGCTGCGCCGCTGGCACCGCTGCCCCGAGCTACACAAGGCCATCGACGGCATCAACTACATTGCCGACCAGACGCGCAAGGAAGAGGAGTCCACACGGGTGAGTCTAGGGAAAGGACGGCGAGACGTACAGCGAGAAGCGAGAGGTAGTGACACGCGCGTCGTGTGCTCGCAGGTGAAGGAGGACTGGAAGTACGTGGCGATGGTGCTGGACCGGCTGTTCCTGTGGATCTTCACGCTGGCCGTGGTGGTGGGCTCGGCCGGCATCATCCTGCAGGCTCCCACGCTGTACGACGAGCGCGCGCCGATCGACGTGCGCCTCTCAGAGATCGCGTACGCCACGGCCAAGCCACGCCCGCCGCCACCACGCTGACCGCCACGACTCACTGCCACACCGCACTACTTATACACTATATTGTAAATAATTATACATAAAAATAGTTTGTACTATGAAACGACACGTTTAAAATAAGTTAAATTTCTTTTGATAGAAACGAAATAAAGACAGTTGTTTATATAAATGTCGTGTCGTTGTTTTTCTAACCCAATGATATCTCAAAAATGGAACGACATTAATAAATATACTTGGTAACATAATATCTAGATAAGTTGTAATAAATGTAACTTCGAAAGTTGGTACATCTTCTACACTATATAGGTACTACTAGGTATAATTATTACCCCTATGTTTACATGGTCTAGCGTAGCGTTTGTATTCTCTTTGCGTAGCATTTTTTTTTTAGGTCTGTGGGTTACTGAGATCAATCCTGTTACGTGGGACAAGACGCTACATTACTGAAACACGGTTTGTAATGGACGTGGTCAATGAAAAGTAGAACCATTTTACGTATCGAATATTCGTAGGTAGGTACTTCTACATTTCTTATCTTAGCCGTGACAGACACCTCAACTTAGCTGTTCGGTCATTTGGAACGGTTGCCGGAAAAAGCCGGTAAAGTCGCTAAGAAGCGGCTGTGTCGAAGCACTAAAAAAGGAATAAGAAACAACTGCGATAATTATATACCGACGTAGGTAATTAGTATCTACCACGTCAATGTTTATACAAATACAAATCTTTATTCATAACTCCATAGTTATAAGTCAAATTTCTGCAGTACACTGTTCTACAAAATTGTATATACAATTATATCTTACTAATATCTTATTATGTATTATTATGTTACATTAAATTAAATTATACTTTATCAATACAACAAATAAAAATGATTATGATAATGAGAATGAATGAATAACAATGTCAAAAATATTGTAACTTAAAAAAAATTATCAATTTTATAAAATAAACATTTTAAGAGCCAAGCTCTAAGCTTGGTCTTAAAGCAGGCGGTGGATGGTGCATCCCGGATGGAAGCGTTATCAGTTACCACAGTTTTCAAGTTTTTGGAAAATATTTTGTCAAAGAAGCAAAGTAGGTAAGCTAAGATCAAGTCCAAGTCATGCCCCAGTAAAGTGATGGAGACTACAAGAGGCTAATAGCCGTAACAAACGTATCGAACATGACTGACGAACCGCCGTCTGACCAACGGGAGAGAAAGAGTGAGAACATTATTTCCCTCTCTTTTTCTCTCGTTGGTTGAGGTGGTTGCCGTCAGCCATGTTGGCCCGTCTGTTACGGCTATTACAAGGAGTTTTGGAAACAACCCGATTATGGCAAGCTTCATTCCACCATCAGTTAGATAAATTTTCACGAAATGTTTATATATTATAAAACCGAATTAAGTTTTTATGTATGTGAGTAGAAAATATACTTAGATAGGTACACGTTTAGCTAAGGCGACATGTTTTTTACGTCGGCATCTGTGCCATGCAACCATGCTACAACTAGAACATGTCATTGTAAGATTCGAAGAGTTTCGGAGCTAAAATTAAATATATATTTTTTTTAATTATTAGTAAAACTGGTGGTAAAACATCAAGCGCAGTTGGTTTCGTTAGTGCTCCTAACATGATTCGGAACGTAAAAACTTCACGTGTCACACAATAAGTCAACGTCAAACAGTTGTTTTGAAATGCCACCCACCCAGAATAGCAGTGATGTTAACTGTCGATAAAATTCTCAAATAACATTGATAGTGTTTAGTTTATTATGGTATGTCTAAGACATTAGTTAAGAGCTGTAATATACACGTCAACTTGGCTGAAGAACCACCGTCTGACCAACGGGCTAGAAAGAGAAAAAATTAATTTTCTCTCTAACTATTTATTATGTATAATTATGAACTAATTACGTAAGGCGATCACGTTGGATGCAAAGAAAAAAATTTTTACAACAATCAAAGCATCATGATGGGAAGGCTACCCACCAAAATACTGGTGTTGCCACACCTTGTTTGTTGGCTATGGCTGCAAATATAATTCATTGTACTTTAATGCAATAAATTATTTGTAATTTATTTATATTATTTTAATTTTATTGTTACCATATCATTGTTCAAAGTTTTCGATACTTTCAATCGATCGATACTATACCCCGACAAACGAATAATGCCGCAACACTATGACCGCTGACGTTGACATTACATTACAAGTAGTAATGTCAACGTCATTTGCTTGTTCTAAACTAATGTTTTTAAGAAACGAAACGATGAAATGTACCGCAAAATCACACTGCTAAAGTGTGTATAATTTAATTTTTATCAGGAATTAGCTGAATATTGTACAATGGATTACAATTACGAGCAAAGCAGTGAAGTAGAGGCCTTGGACTCCATTTATTATGGAGATATGCAAAGTAAGTCTTAACATTTGGGCCAAGATCATTATTTTGTTGGTTAGGTTCATCAGGCTCAAATTGTAGGAACTGTTATCCTACAAATAGATAATTAAAGTTTATCGTAGGTAATTAAAAACCACATTACATACTGAATTTAATATCGTGTAGTATTGACCCATACATTTTATTTTCAGTCATAGAAACAAAGCCTTTCCATAAGTTTAGCATACCAATCAAATCAGAAGGCTTCGATGACGGGGAAGGTTTGGCCTGTCAACTCGTGTTTACATACACGGCGAAGTATCCCGACGAAGTACCCGAAATCGAAATTGAAAATGAAGAAAACTTTGATGATATTGTTGAAAAAGAAGAGTTACTCACACATTTAGTTGAACAGGTAAAATGTAGTTCGGTGAAAATATGTGTACCTCACAAAATATCATGTCTGCCCTGCAGTAATAGACAATTAGCTATACAAGGTTACACAGAATGGTGGTACTAAGTCAACATGAACTTGTTGAGCAGGTGTTTTTCACAACTAGATCAGTCATTGGCCCTTTTTGTGTGAGTCTGCTGCAGCTAGTTCAGACACAGATCATCGGCTCGGGTCCTACAGGGCACCTGGCTGAGCCTCCGAGCCAGGACATCAGCAATGCATTACCCAGTGCTATATCACAGACTCCACAATAAGTCTCCAATACCACAACACATAGTGAAAGCACAGTTAAGACAGTGACCCAAAGCAGTGCTTCATTTGCGCAGCTGGTTTAGGTAGGGGCAAATGCACAATACACTCCAAACGGTGTGACAGTGCAGGTCAGGCTTATCACTCCCATAGATCATGAGCAGGTGGGACACCATTTTTGGAGAAAGTATATAATAATAGCTGTACACGCGACTTCGTCCGCAATTTCTTCAGTAAAAAATAGCCTATATCGGTCCTTATGATATTACATCGCAAAATTTTATCGAGATCAGTTAAACCGTTTAGCCGTGATTATGTAGCAAAGAGACAGATGGACAGAGTTCCTTTCGCATTTATAATATTAGTGTGGATGCAGTTAATGTTGGAAAAATAATTACATATGTTCATTAAGTAATGTTGCTGCAAAATCATTTATTAAGCAATATAGTATCTAGTCCAAAGGTTCCGTTATGTTTATTTACAGGGCAAAGAGAATTTAGGGATGGTGATGGTGTTCACACTAGTGTCCGCTGGACAAGAATGGCTCAATGAAAAGTGGGACAATGTGAAAAGAGAGAGGGAAGAGCAAGTACTGGCCAAACTGAAAGCTGATGAGGAGGCAGAGATGGTATGTTTATATTTGTACAGTGTGCACCTGTAGTAATAAAGCACCTACCATTTCTATGTAGATGTTTTACTGCAGTGTTTTTCAAACTGTGGGTCGCGACCCTCTGGGGGGGTCACCGTGCCTCTATAAAGGGGTTGCGAAGCCTCAGTTAAAGAAAAAACAACGTGAAAAAATATTTTGACTAAGAAAAATTAATTAATAAGAGTAGTTATAAAAATAAAAAAGTTTGTACGTTATTTGTAGTATATAAACTGTGGAAACAAGGGGGTCCAGTTTTTTTTTTCATACTAAGGGGGTCGCATCGTGAAAAAGTTTCGAAAACACTGCGTTAGTGCCAATGCCAATATGTGCCAATTATTATTTTTTGTTACACATTTATTTGTATACAACATATAAAGGGGCTTAATATGGAGTTGAGGGGTAACACACATTAACCGCTGTGGCCCAGTTGGTAGTGAAACTGTCTTCTGCGCTTGTGGGTGTGGGTTTGATTCCCTCCTATGACATACATTCATGTGATAAACATTTGTGTATGTTCTTATCTAAGTCATCATCATTTCAGCTATAGAACGTCCACTGCTTGACATAGGCTTTCCCCATCGATCTCCAAAAGGGCTGTTTGCAAGGCGGCTAAGCTATATCTGAGTGTTAATATCTATTTATTTAAAAAAAAAAAAACTGGGACATTTTTCACACACCTCTGTCCCAATCAATCTGATCCCAAACTAAGCAAAGCTTGTATTTAAAATATATATTTAAAATTATATATATATGTATGTATATCAGTCTTTGGTAGCCATATTACAAGCTTTGCTTAGTTTGGGGTTGAATGACCCTGTGTGCAAAAATGTCCCGAATATTTATTTATTTTAGTTATTTAATTGGTAAATTAATTTATGCTATATTTATTTACTTGAATCTGACATTGATCTTTCTTAAAATTCTCAAATGATTGGTGTATCAAAATTGTATCTGAATACACTGTTGTCTAACTCAGTTGTTTCTTTTTGAAGTTGTTATGGGTTCTGAACACAAACTTTTGTATTTATAGCATAACAGTGTAATTAATTAAAAAAACCAAATGCATGGGTATGTTGTTGTTACAGAAAAGATTTGAAGGCACGAGAGTCACAGTGGAATCATTCCTAGTGTGGAGAAAGCAATTTGAAATAGACATGGGCATCCCAGCGAAACGGGAGAGAGAAGCGAAAGACAGAAACAAACTTACAGGCAAAGAACTCTTCCTTAGAGACACCACACTCAACGAGTCCGATCTTAAATTCCTCGATGATGGTATGTATTTATGGTACTACTTTGGTTTTACGCTCAATTCAAATGCACATACAAGATCACATTCACTACACTAATGGACCAAATTGTAACCAAACTTCTTTATAATTTCAGGTGATGCAGTCAAAGTGGACGAATCCCTCTTCCAAGATTTAGATGACCTGGACATATCCGACGAAGAGGATGAAGACTATGTCCCGGGACAGAGCAGCGACTCCGACTAACGAGCCCAGCGGCCGCCTTGGGCCGCCGCCTCACTGTGATCTTATGTGCTGGATTTTTACCCGACTGCCTAGAAAGATCGTAATGCTTTTCGGGTTTAGGTATGTATGTTGTGTGTTCCTACGTTGCAAAAAGACCAGAAACTTAAAGACCGAAGTAACATAGGCTACATTTGTCAGTCGGGTTATGTTGTTTTTCTTTTAAGAATATATATATATATACTTACAACTTTTACTGTTTTGATCACTGCCTTCAGTCCCCAAGCTACTTAGGTCGTTTTTATGATGATTACTGAATTCTTATCAGGCGTTTTCACTTCAGCTGTTGGCGGGCGAGACTTACTGTGTGGCAGCAGGGCCAGTTATTTTGAAGCTGCCTGCTGTTGTTTTAAATCATTACTTCATGACATGATACAGGGTAACGCATATAGACTGTACTACGCCGAAAGGAGGTCATTGTACTCTTCATTATGAACAACTTTTACTATGGGACCAACACTGAAATTGCGAAAAAAGAGCTTTTTCATAGAAAATGGTAATTGACACTAGACAAAATGTTATTGTAAAAAAACAGCTGTTTTTTTCGCGATGTCAGGATTGGTCCTATAGTAAAAGCTGTTTTTTTATTTGTTTTTTTTTTATATGAAGAGCGGCAAACAAGCATGCGCTCCACCTAATTGTAAACAGAAACCGCTACCTATAGACACCTGCAACACTAGCGGTGTTGATGGTGCTTTGCCAGCCCGGAGAGGTAGATGTAGACCCCCTTTTTGAAATGCTTTGTTGAAGCTCGGCGGGAAGACCTTTGGGGGAAGGATATTCCACACCTTGCAGGTCCGCGGAAAAATCGAACGGTGTGGGATTTCCAGCTTTGCAAGATGTGGGGGTGAGCTTTTTGACGGTGTCGGGATGTACGGTAGTGGAAGTCTGACGCAGGAATAAGAAAGTTGTTCATAATGATGAGTTTACAGTCCACCCTTTCGACTTAGTACAGTCTATATGCGTAATCCTGTATACATAATTATGTTATGAGGGCCTATGTAACACCCTAAATAATAAGTAAACTTAGCATGATGTGTAAAGCGCTCGATAGAAGAAAAAAAATGAAAGTAACACTATTTGCGCTTTTCTCCCTATTTTTTTGGATTTATTCAAATACCTATTTATTAAATGATGTCTACGATATTTATATATACAGATTTCATAATTATGGAGGAAACCGCAAAGATAAATTTAAGTAACGAAATGCACGTCTGTGTGTAAGCGCCATGGTTTTGCTCCACTAAATGCGACTTTAATGCAATATATTAAGCCTTATGGTAACCTGTAGTAATAAAGCGTTGCGTAAAAGTGGGAAAACCTCGCCTTAATAGCAAAGCAACGGAAGGGGAAACCGGGATCATATGCTTGTATGTCTGCATTAGAGTCCTTTTCGGTCATTGTTTTTTTTTGTACTGTCTTTCACAATATATATTCATCATAATCAGACTAGTAATTTTTAAACTTTCGCGATTCGAACACATGTTTTCATATTTATCGGGACTTATCGCGCACTATTAAATATAGGTAAAAATAGATAACGTCGAGCGAAAGGTATCTATTTTTACCTATATTTAATAGTGCGCGATAAGTCCCGATAAATATGAAAACATAATCAGACTATTACCTCAGCTGGACACAAGCGCCAGTCGACCTTCGGCTTTTAGCTTCCAGCCACTGCCAACTGCCATCCATATGTATATTGTAAGGCACAACATTTAGTACACCCAAGTGTAGACAAGAAACAATAATTTTTCACGAGTGCTGTTGCGCGCGACTTCGTACGCGTAGATTTTCATATAAACTTTCAACCCTTTTTTCCTCCCTTTCGCAAAATAACATAGCCTGTACCTACTTCAAAGTGGTCATAGCTAAGCATATTCTTTAAAACAGCATTTAAATCCGTCCAGTGGTTTAGATGTGCGGCCAAACAACCAGACAAAAGTTCTAAAAACTGTTAACGCGCTCTGCTGCTTATTTAAGACGCCCTGTGTTTTTTTTTTTTTTTTGTATCTCTACGTTTTTATTATATGTATAGATAGATACATATAGAATATAGATAGATGTATAGATTAAAATACTGTTATACTTGGAGAATATTTTATTTACATTTTGTCACTAAAATAGGTATTTACAACCGACAATTTAGTGAATTTAAAGAAAAAGCGACACAATAACAACATTCAATAAAGCATTTGTTACATGCTATTTTTGCATCTATCAATGTATAAGCTGATTTCAGACTATGCTATAATATAATAGCATATAGTTCATAGCACAACAATATCGCGCACCATACATTATTATGGACACGTTCACACTTAACTGTACTATATATTATTGGCTCCTTCCTTATTTCCGTATTTGCTATAATATATAGCTCAATAGCATAGCGTAGTCTGAAATCAGCCTAACGTTTGGTTTGCAGTGAACTAAAAACTAATACATAATTAATGCGGTGATGAGTTTACCTCTAAAAATTAAACTTAGCTGCCATATGCCAGTTATATATTTACTATTAATTGGAATGTAGATAGAATAAAAGCTATAACTTCATAACTTACATTTAAGTATTATTTTGTATATTATATTAGACACAAAAATATCATGTATAAAGCTTTGTCAGCACGAGAAAGGTGCCATTGCTGCACTCTCATACCGCCACCAAAGGGAGTATCTAGACGTAGAAAGGTGCGGATTTGACTGCCCGGTGGCTCAGTTGCTAGCGAACCTGCCTTCTGCGCTTGGTGGCGTGGGTACGATTCCCACCTAGGGAAAACATTCATGTGATGAACATTTGTGTTTGTTCTATATTGGATGTTAATATCTATTTAAGTATGTATATTTTTTTTTTTTATATGTCCGTATATCAGTCTCTGGCAGCCATATTACAATATTTGCTTAGTTTGGGGTCAAATGACCGTGTGCATAAAAATTGCCCAGGGGTGTCTTTACGTTTTAACTGAAGAATTACCATTCCGCATATAACATAGAAGTGAAAATATCAAATATGTATTGTGTTACCCTACCCTACCCTAGTGTGCCGCGGCACACACTTCGCTGCAAAGTTCGCTCGCCACTGGTGACGCCTCTCCAAATAGCATTATTTATTTTTATGCTATTGTCGTTTCTAGTATTTTTTATTATTATAACTTTTTTCTTTGTTATTGTGTGAGGTAAACTTAATTAACCTTATCGTTTTTATCTCAATAAACAAATTTAATTTAAATAGCGTCGGCCTTCTAATGAAGAGTAACCACTGACATTATATTGCAAACAAATACGCACCAATCTTCTATCAATTTATAAAAGCTACAACATTCATAACAACAAAATTCGCGTACATAACTTTGAGCAAACAAAACATAACCGATATTATTAACACACAACGTAGACCTTAAACTACCTAATAAATAGAAGGTAAGTAATAAAATGAGTATCACAAAATATATTTACAATGTGCAGTCTTCAAATAACGAATTAGTGAAAAATCAAGATCAACACTAATGCAATAATTAACCATAGATATGTATTCGATTAAAATTAAATAAGTAAACGTGTAGTCACATTTGTGCCTCGTGGGGTACAAAATATAATCGTGTCTTTGTTACTTTCGAACTGTATGTACTGGATTGCGTGCTTTGATTAAATATCTCAAAAGTAAGAATATGCTTACGCGACCATGTGTCTTATTGTTCATGTACTTTCAAGGGCATAGCCAGGATTCTCTTGGAGACAATAGGGGGGCAAATGCAGCGCCGGATTAACCCTATCGGGGCCCCTAGGCAATGCAATTCTCGGGACCCGTTTTCGATAAGTTTCTATAGAATACTTCCACATTCAAACAAATATCGTTAGATGGCGCTTTTTACAGTAAGTAAAATCATTTTTGCTATGGAAACATTACCGGATGTAAATAATGGGGAATGTCACGAATGAAACTTTTTTTTCATGGCGTGTGGCCCCTAGGCAGTTGCCTAATCCGCTATATGGATAATCCGGCCCTGGGCAAATGCAACGTAACTTTTAAAAGTATTTACTCTAAAATTGGTAATCTCGTTTAAGGAGGGCTTACCCAAACTACAACAACTTTTACCGTTTTTACAACAACTTATACTACGGAAGCAACTTTCGCGAAAAAAGATCAACTGTTCCATACGAAACGGTCATTGATACTGTACAAAATGTATGGAACAGCTGATATTTTATTCGCGATTTCAGGGTTGGTCCCATAATAAAAGTTTATAATTATGAGTATAACGTACCCCTGTCGGCTTAGTGCACCCTTTCCGCGTAACCCTTTGTGTTAACAAGTTGATGATTTATCCAGTACACGCAAGCACCAGTCTACCGAGCATATTCGATTAAATCGTCAGTCCATTTCGACAATGCCCAAAAGCCTGCATAAGAACGCATTTACATTTATCATAGAGCAATTGTATTCTAATTTCATTAAAAAAAACAACTTCACAGGAAATTCAATAAACAAGATTCATCACCTAATTTTCCACCCTCGAGGCATGGCCTATTCAATAAAAAAAGAATCATCATAATTGGCGAAGATATCGGGTAACGTGCACACAAAAAATAATTGGCCGTCACGGGACGCGCGGCAGACGTGAAACATGGCGGTATAAGGGAGCGTAATAATGTATGCCGTCACGACATATGAGTCGGTTTTACTGCCTAGACGCGCCAGTAGATGTTTCACATCAACAGCCGAGTCGATTGAAAAGTTGATAACAATGTAAATGCGCCCTTAGAATACGCACATGTTTTGATTGAGCAAACTACTTTCAAAATATACATTTTGAGTTTGTTTCGAATATGCAAATATTAAGATTTAATAATTATTCAAACACCAAATATGGAACAATAGTTTTAAGTAGCTAACAGACGTGTCAACTTGGCTGACGAACCTACGTCTGACCGCCGTCGAACGGCGGTTCGTCAGCCAAGTTGACACGTCTGTTAGCTACTTTACATTATGACAACAATTTCATATTAAATAGTAACACACAATACCTACAAACATTTTATTTAAGAATCTATTCAGGTGGTGCTAGTAAGAGCACGAAATTGTACATTTGATTTTCTAAATAGGTACTAACACAGAAGATAATTTAATACATCTTTTTACATTAGAATCTAAAGTCGGTAGATTTTCTAAAACACGTAAATAAACTGAAATTGGTATGACTACAGTACATAATCTGGGTACATAATAGGTACAAATGGAAGACTTAGCAAACAAGATTTATAAAAAATCAGAGCGATCGTGCATTTAACAAACAAAATTACTCCGTAAGATTATTAAGGTTAAAAAACAAAGAAATATGGTCAAAATGACAAATATTGTTGTTAGGCCAACATCATTTACTTCTAACTAAACTTACTGGCCTGCATGACGCCTATTTACAAAATTATTTGGGTGTTGCGATCACGATATACATAATATCTGTAGAAACCAACTCAACAACTGATCTTGGGGACTACCATTGTGTGTATCTTGCTCGCGCAAAACAAAATAGAAAATAGCTGAATGTACTCAAGAAAATCCTAAAAAACGAAACCTCGACAATAAAATTACAGAAATGTTAAATAATTAATATCCAAACATGTTTTCATACACAATAATTATATCAATAATAAAACTCGTCCTCATCTTCTTGATATACTCGTATATAATTCTTCTGTAAGTGTGTTTGTCACCCAACTCCTCTTAAACGGCTGCACCGATTTGGGTAAAATTTTGTGTGTATATTGCAATGTGTTCCTGGATGGTTTGAAAAGGTCTGCCGGGTCCGCTAGTATTAGTATAAAATGGGCAAATTCGGGTACTTGGATGATCATATCATCCAAATAATAAAAATTTCCAGTTGTTTTGATTTAAAAAACAAACTACTGAACCGATTTTGATAAAATTTCTATGGGACCAATCTGAAAGTATATCCTTCAAGATTTGATAAATATGTGTATCAGTTCATAAATTATGGAGTACAGAGGTTACAAATAAAAAAAAAAACAACCGAAATGAGAACCCCTGCCTTTTTTGAAGTCGGGTAAAAATCGGTTCAACATCAATTATAGACCGCATCATCGCTTAAAATCAGGCGAGTTGGCGATCAAACGCAAGCATATTCATACATGTACCTTCTTATAAAAACTTATATGGACCATTATTATATTTTTATTGACTATTTGTATGTAATGTTATTCCCGAAGGCTAATGTTTTTTAAATTTTTTGTAAGTACATTCAGTTATTTTGTATCTTCATAAATGTTGCAATGCGCGAGCGAGATAGTGAACGCACATGGCACAAGCCCTTAACAGTCTTCGCAATTTTTGTAACTATATATTAACAAAGAACTTTAACAACTATGTTATAGCAAAAATGTCTAAAACCGTATATCGGTATCTGTATTGTATTATTTTTCCTTTTTAACCTTATTTTAATTTTTAAATTGTATTTTTTATTTAATTATTATTAATATAATGATGTAATTGGTGTAAGCCGTACTAATTAAATAAATAAAATAAAAATACAAATAACGAATACTGTCTAACGCTGACTGGAAAGTCAACTGTTCGGTTACAAGTGAGGTAAAAAAAATATCTTTTACTATTTTACCTGGAAAAGTTGAACTTTCCACGACCAATTAGACTCGGCGACTCTGTGCCGCCCAGACTTTCCAGTAGATGCTGGATTCAGATCGGACATACAAGGGAGATATGGTAAATTGGCGTGGCGGGTGCGAACGCATCTGGCTTATAAATAAAGCTTTGAATGCTTATTGTTCCCTCTTTTTACCGACTTCCAAAAAGGAGGAGGTACTATATTCGTCTGTATGTATATATATATATATATATATATATTTTTAATGCCATAGGTGGCAAACAAGCAGACGTGTCGCCTGATGGTAAGCGATTACCGTCGTCTATGGATACCTGCAACACCAGGGGCATTACAGATACGAGAAAATTAACAGCCCTTTTGAAGCCATATAAGGAAAGGACTCATTCCACAAATTGCCTCTAGTCGAACTCACCCCCCCCCCCTTGTCGCCCCTTAGTTCATTAGTGTCGCTACAAGTTTCTTAGTGTGCGTGATAAATTATTAAGTGAGCCGTAATTACAGTTTTTGCGTTAGGCCGTATAGTGAAAAACATTGAATGTACTAAAGCATATATCTCTTGTTTTTCTGATCTGAGATGCTGAATATAGGAGACCTGTAACTTGAAAAAATACTCAACTGAAGATACCTTTTCATCTTTGTAAGTAATAAGAATCAAAAGAATGTTTTGAAGAAATCTCTTCAACGGCTAACACGGAACAGTTTTATTAGCCAAAATACGTAAGTACCTAAAATATAGTTTTTATATGTCGTGATCTATACAAGATTATTATCCTGAAATGGTGGTCCATTGAGACTGAATTTCATACTTTACAAAGCTACCTATCTAAGCTTGTGTAAAAATATGTATGGGCGACTCGCTATACCAAGTGTTAGCCTACGTTAGCATATTTTTAGCTATGTATAGCATCCTAGAGTAAATACCGTCAATTTAATATCTGAGATCAACGTGACAAGCTTTGTTATCTGGTGTTCTAACAGGGCTGCACATGTTTTTTATCCATTATCCTTATTCTAAACTAATGACTATAAACTGTTCTTGCGAAAAGCCAGTCTATCGAATTTATTTATACACGATCAGCGGGCGATGTAGGTATATCACGTGCGTAACATATGTATAAAATTCTTAACACATTTTCAGTTTTGATACTGAAATTTAAATTATGAAACCATTGTCTACGACTTTGTACGCGCAAGGAGCAAAAGTGGATTGAAAGTTATGTGTTGTGTTAACAAGCTAACGGGTCGCCTGATGGTAAGAGATCACCGTCGCTTGTGGATACCTGTATTACCAGGGGCATCACATTTTCGGGCTGCGGCAGTGGAGAGCGCGCTCATTTCAGCCGCTGCGTGACGTTAGCGAGCTCCACAGCGAACGCCTATAATCCCGGGGATCCCAGGCTAAAGGAACCGCAGGCTGTGTTCAGGCTGCGGCAGTGGCGAGCGAGCTCATTTCAGCCGCTACCTGACGTTGGCGAGCGCGACCGCGAACGCTTGTAATCCCAGGGATCCCAGGCTATAGGAACCGCAGGCTATGTTCAGGCTGCGGCAGTGGCGAGCGCGCTCATTTCAGCCGCTGCGTGACGTTGGCAAGCGCGACCGCGAACGCCTGGAGCGCTGAGAATGGGTACTGGAAGTCTAGCGTGTACGCGTTACCGTCTATTCTACCGAACTGCATCACCTGTGAAATATAAACACATTCGCTAAAGTGTTTGTTCCGTAAAAATAGCGGTCAACATAATTTTTTATTTTGTGTCTATGTATTTGTTATTGTAGGTGCACCAAACTGGTGAACACATACCACTGCATGCTACAAACAATATAACACTCGTAACGATGGAAAATAACGAATTTTGTGAATGAAAACACTAAATTAATATAAACATTTTGAACAAGAAAAATTTCTTGTCACCGAAAATGTCGGCACATTCTGTTGTAGGCTGATCGCCGACATGTGGAAGTTATAATCGTATGACAATACACAAGGCTTTTATTATTTTATATGTCAAGAATAGAATTGCGTTTTTTTCTTCATCATCAGCCTGTAGCTGTCCACTGCTGGACATGTGGGAGCTTCATGTCCCTAATACAACGCGCACAGACGAGGATGGCAGCATCCGACGACAGGTGTTGTATGGTTGGCGGTTCTTGAAGGAATAAAACTCTAAGTCCAATGTTTCGTACTTTATTTGGAAACAGCCTGCCTTTTATACAATTTTATGCTAAAACTAATAATAATACTTAACCTACTATCCTATGTCTAAACCTTACCTAAACGAGAGCCTAAATACTTATTTATTCCTATATTTGTTTTCTACTGCGCTAACAATTAAAACTACATAAGAATCTATCCTTTATTTGAATACTTAACTATCTATAAACTAGGATCAGGTATAGGATGTTTAATAGGCGGCGCTCGCGCCGCGACGCTTGCCGTCCATATAAATATACGCGAGCGCCTCCTATCGTCAGTTCGCCGCGCGCCGCTGGTCGGTGCGCGCGTCTAACAATGCACCGCAGATTCATGCCGCCACATAACCCCCCTTCAAGCGAAGCGTACGCATGGTTTCACGACGCGCCCAGATCTCGTGACATAAGGCTTCGCTGATCCGGGTTGACATGCTGGCGGTGGTGCTATGCTCGGAGTAGTCTGATGCGGAGGCGTTGCTGACGTAGGCGTAGGTACACTCTTGCTGCGCTCGGGCTCGACTCGCTCTGTGTCTTCGCTTAGTACGTAGGCAGGCTTCAACCGGTCGATCGAAACGTTCGAAGTGCGTAATGGTAATTGTAGCTTGAAATACTTGTCACGTCGTTCGATTACTTGGTACGGTCCGTCATAAGGTGGTTTAAGCGCACCCCTCACAGTGTCATTGCGGATAAATACGTGACTGCAGCTCGCTAGGTCCTTGTAAACAAAGGGTTGTTTACATGTTGATCTTCTCTGGGCAGGTACTAGTGATGCCATGGTTTCTGTAAGGCGGCGCACGAACGCTGCGTCTTCAATATTCGACTTTGTAGGTACGAAGAAATCAGACGGTACTCGTAACGTTGCTCCGTAGGTCATCAGGGCTGGACTCAGGTTCGTGTCCGCGCATAGGGCGGTTCGCAGGCCAAGTAGGACAGTGGGAAGTTCTTCGCTCCACCGTGTGCACGCGCCCCTAGCCATTAGTGCGGCCTTTAGCGTACGGTGCCATCTCTCGATTTTCCCATTTGAAGACGGGTGATAAGAAGTAGTCATGATGTGTGAGATGCCAAATTTCTTCATCAGAGTCTGGAACAAGGATGACTGAAACTGTAATCCACGATCTGTAGTTACGCGAAGTGGGCATCCAAATCTTGTTATCCATCCTTCGTAGACAGCTGTTGCGACGGTCTCTGCGGTTATATCACGTACTGGTATCGCCTCGGGCCATCTCGTGCAGCGGTCGATAATGGTAACAAGGTACCGGAACTCGTTGGATATAGGAAGAGGTCCCACGATATCTAGGTGAATCTGGTCCCAGCGACTCGATTCTGGAAACTCGCCGAAGGGACTGGTCACGTGACGGTGAACTTTTGCGCGCTGGCATCCTATACACGATCTCGTCCATGTACCAACGTCTTTGTTTATCGCAGGCCAAAAATATTTTGATGCCATCAACTTGCGTGTAGTCCGAACTCCCGGGTGACTCATATCGTGTTGCGCTTTGAATGCAGCGTAACGATAAGCCGTAGGTAGGTATGGTCGTAGTTTGCCCGTGGATGACTCGCAGGAAATTGCTTGTGAAACGCCTGGTACTTTTACGTCTCTGAATCTCAGGATGCGGTTTTCTCTTATTATTTTCAAATCGTCATCTGCGCTCTGATCTTCTGCTAATTTTTGAAAATCGATGCTCGATGTCAATTCGATTTCCTCGATTTTGTCTAGCCTGCTCATTGCGTCTGCGGCTTGATTTCTTGCACCGTCGATGTACCTGATTTTCGAGCAAAACTGGCTGACATAGTGTAGTTGACGTTCCCGCCGCGGTGTGTCGCTACTAGACGGTGGTTTCGTGAGTGCGAACGACAGTGGCTTGTGGTCTGTATATATAGTTATGTCGTTGCCTTCTATAAGTCGTCGCAAATGTTTCACAGCTGCGTACATAGCTAATAGTTCGCGATCGTACACGCTGTATCGTCGCTGCGTTTCGCTCATCGATTTTGAGAAAAATGCGAGCGGCTTCCAGATGTTGTCAATTTTTTGTTGAAGAACCGCGCCAACGCTGGCGTCAGACGCATCCGTCAAAAGACACAAAGAAGCGTTTGGTACCGGATGCGTCAGTGTAGTAGCCTCGATAATGCTTTGGCGGCACTTATCGAATGATTTCACTGCTTCTGGCGTCCATTGTATCGGTGTCTTGTCATTTTTCTTGCTGTTGTGCAGGTACTTGTTTAGCTCGTGTTGATGTTCAGCTTGGTGAGGAAGGCAGTCACGGTAAAAATTAACCATACCCAGAAATCTTCTTAGCTCTTGTACTGTCTTTGGTTTCGGGTACTTCGTGATGGCTTTGATATGATCTTCTGTAGGCTTGATTCCTTCCGGTGTTACTTCGTATCCGAGGAACTGTATTTTCTCCTTTCCAAATTCGCATTTATCGATGTTAAGCGAAATGCCGAATTTGTTCAGGCGCTCAAGTACACCTTCTACATGTCTTCTATGCTGTTCTGGATCGTTCGAGTGGATCAAAATATCATCAACGAAGCAGAAGGCGTGGTCGTCTAGTCCTCGTAGCACTTCATGCATAAAACGTTGGAACGTTTGCCCCGAGTTCCGTAAGCCAAACGTCATGCATGTGAACTCGAACAAGCCAAACGGAGTGATTATGGCTGTCTTCTCGGCATCTTCTTTTCTGTTTGGAATCCAGAAGTAAGCGGTCTTGATGTCAAGTTTCGAAAATATGGTCTTTCCGTGCAGCTGGTACGTGAAATCTTGAATGCGTGGAATCGGGTAGCGGTCTGGTGTAGTCACGGCATTCAGTCTTCGGTAGTCCCCGCACACACGTAGCGAGCCATCTTTCTTGTTGACTACGTGCAGAGGACTAGCCCAGGAACTCTTCGACGGCCTGCATATACCCATGTCGATCATCTTTTCGAACTCGAGCTTCGCTGCTTTGTACTTGTCCGGGGGTAGTGGGCGTGGTCTAGCGTACAGAGGTTGCCCCGTTGTCTCGATATGGTGAGTCACGCTGTGTTTTGGAGGAGTCTTCAGGGACATGGGTCGAAGTACGTCTGGATACTTCATCAAAATGTCATGGTAGGTGTGATCACGATTAACCATGTATACGGCAGGATCGTGATTGTTGATCTTGATTGCGTCGATACGGATATCTGTTACTTGATCCAGTAACTTGCGGTGGTGCAGGTCGACAATCAACTTGTGGCTTCTTAGGAAATCAGCACCCAGAATCGACGTCTTCACGTCGGCAACTACAAAAGTCCATCGGAAACAACGCCGTAGTCCTAGGTTGAGCTCTAATGTACGTTCTCCGTAGGTACGTATAGGCGTGTTGTTTGCCGCATAAAGTTGATATTCCGGTGTAGTCGTTTGACCCTGTTTTCTGTTCTGCGCCGCTAGTACCGAGATGTCAGCACCGGTGTCAACCAGAAAGCGTTCCCGTGTGTTGATGTCAATGACGCATAGGCGGTGGCTTACAGTAGGAACATCGACGCCCGCCAAGGTCGATGTTGGCGTTAGTTTTCCGTCTCCTTATTTTTCGGGCACGGTGACTCACAGCGTCGGGTGCTATCTCTTCGTTTATCCGCTGGTAAGCGGGAGCGCGAGCGATAGCGCGCGCGTTCGTCATTGCGTTGATTGGCACGCAACTCAGCGATCTCGAGCGTAAGCTTTTCAATTTTCTTCATGAGTAGCTCGAACTGCGCGTTTTTCATATCTTGAAACATCTTCGTGTTCTTCGAAAAACAAAATTAAATCAGAACGAAATCACGTCACAATCAAATCACATCACAATCAGAAATCACGTCGGGGTCACCAATGTGGGAGCTTCATGTCCCTAATACAACGCGCACAGACGAGGATGGCAGCATCCGACGACAGGTGTTGTATGGTTGGCGGTTCTTGAAGGAATAAAACTCTAAGTCCAATGTTTCGTACTTTATTTGGAAACAGCCTGCCTTTTATACAATTTTATGCTAAAACTAATAATAATACTTAACCTACTATCCTATGTCTAAACCTTACCTAAACGAGAGCCTAAATACTTATTTATTCCTATATTTGTTTTCTACTGCGCTAACAATTAAAACTACATAAGAATCTATCCTTTATTTGAATACTTAACTATCTATAAACTAGGATCAGGTATAGGATGTTTAATAGGCGGCGCTCGCGCCGCGACGCTTGCCGTCCATATAAATATACGCGAGCGCCTCCTATCGTCAGTTCGCCGCGCGCCGCTGGTCGGTGCGCGCGTCTAACAATGCACCGCAGATTCATGCCGCCACAGACATATGCCTCTTCTAATGCACGCCACTGAACTCGGTCGGCAGTTCTTTGCATCCAGATTTTACCCGCCGTTTTACGCAGGTCGTCACTCCACCTAGCTGCAGGGTGTTCTACACTACGTTTTGTTTCTTACTTTTTAATAAATATTAGAGAAATCTTAGAAATAAAAATATGACTCGTGTGACCTTGCGTAACCGCCATATGTTGTGCTCCGCTAAACCCTTTATGAAATAGCGAGAAGTCTTTTAGTGATATGAAAGCCATTTATGCCTCTATTTAACTGTTCCCGACCTTAACACCAGCGAAGGTATTATGGATATCCATTTCTGATTCGGATTATGACATTTCGCGCAATCGCATGGTGCGAATAAATAGATGCGAACAGGTGGTGTTAGCATAATCTTAAAAACATTCTTATAATAACCTTACATCGACTTTAGTCTCGCTCTCATCATCAGCCGATCATTAGCCGAGAGAGCGAGACAAAATTCAATGTAAGGTTATTATAATAATGTCTTGGAGGTTATGGTAACCCACCTGGATGACATGCAATCACGATTACAATAAAACTGCTGTCATAAGCCCGCATTTAGTTACGAACACGAATATGGCTTGCAAAGCTCTACTCAGCGTATTAAGTGACCTGTTTCCCGTGGTACTCGATCTGGAAGTTCTTGGCGGACTCCTGCGTGACGCGGCCGCCGAAGTCCAGCTGGTACACCTGGCTGTTCTCGTTCCACATGGGGGCCTTGTTGTGCATCACCAGCTGCCGGCGCGCGCGCGTCTCTCCGCCCGGAGCCCCGCCCGCACCTGCTCCTGCGCCGGTCGCCCCTCCCGCGCACGCCCCCGCGCCTGCACGTTTCAGCTGCAACAACGGATACTTAGTATGGTTTCCATTTTCATTATAGCTGTTAGTTTATGCCAGTACAGTACACCACTGAGCACATGCTAACATGGTAAACATCTAATAAGTTAATCTAGGATATAAAGTGATTTATCAAATTCTTGCTGACGATAAGTGTCACGCGCAGGTTTGATGCCGCAAGTTCTCCTACATTGCGTGCCTGTTTACCGTCTTAAGTTGGACCAGTGCTCCAACCTCATTCAGTCGATCCCCGTCGTCGAGGCAGTAAGCACGTCAGACATACGTCAGACGTCAACACAAAAATGACAAATTGCGCCATAGTAAACTGTAACAACTTCGAAAGCTGATAGCCGTGCGAATGAAGTTCAACTACAACTAAATTGCTCTCTTGACGTCACATTAGGCACAGGAAATGCATAGGAACTAGGTTTCCATACCACTGATCGTGTTCGCGGTGTGTGGTTTGTGCAAATATAGCCAGTAAATATATACTAACCTCTTAATTCACACATGTTCAATAAGCAATCTATGCTATAAAGTAATTGACGATAAGTGTAACGCGCAAAATCGGGACAGCAAATTTTTAGTAAAACAGGCCTTACGGCTAACTCTTAACACAGCATCGACTAAGCGCTAAAACAGCGCAGTTCTGAAAATCACGCGAACGTAAACCTTAACGCGCCGAGATACTGTTGGCGGTCGCGGCACTTTTCGCAATCACCTAAACAGAATCGCTTATAATAGGTAGCCGTAAGGCCCCATGCCTATTGTACGTTTCTGAATAAGACCGTTCAAAACAAGTAGTGGGTAAGTATAGGTAAAGCACGTCCAACTTGTGTTCCTAAGGTCATAATAATAAGGCGCATGACACACTCAAAAAACGAAACGCAGATGCAAGCGCTCTTCTTAAGAGCTGCGTCATACAACGGTAGAGGACAATTATCCACGTTTTATGTTTTGATCATTCTTTCAAAGAGTACATGTACGCATTATGAGTGTGTCTTGAGCTTAAGATTTCAGCCACAGTCGCATCTTGAGGCCGTATGGTGCTGGATCGTGGATGGATGCGTAGATGTCGCGTACCAGAATGTACGTACCTTTGTGTTTCAAGTTAGGATGATGGAACGAAAAGGTGTACGTACACGCTACTGTTATTTAAACTTTAAACCCTCCGAGCTTTGATTACCAATATATTGCAGTTTTTTTTACAAAAAAATTATATAAACAACTTCACGAGAAGTTGATGAAATTCAATATAATTGAATTAAATCAACCCCTAATCATACACCCTTAAAATATTTTGTTATGTATGTTGAATATTCATACTTATTACACATAAAAAAATCAGTTTAATTGAGAACTTCATTTTTGTAGTCGGTTGAAATTCCGCGGCAAGTGACAGTACTAAATAAGTTTAGTTGGTACGTCGTACGGTACTTTCTACGACTCGTTGATGGTACGACATTAGTCGGTAGGTTCATAGTCTTAAAGCAAGAACGCTTCGCTAGAGTTTAATATAAGCGTGTCCATCTAGTGTTGTCATTAGTGCACTTGTGCAGAAAAGTAATTTTCTAAGAAAATACTGCGAGGTCATGTGGGTACCTAAATATTTTTAAGGCGTCAATATGTGAACATAGATCATTGCTAAGTCAATTTGCATCAAAATTTTGAGACTTTGAGAGGTGAATAAGTACGTGCTATATGTAGGTTTGCCATCCGTCCGGGTTTCCCCGGATTTGTCCTAGTTTACAGGGCGTCCAGGCGGGGCTTCATTTGTGGTCCAGGTTTAAAAAATTAAAGTCTCGGGCTGTCCGCGGCACACACACTGTGCCCGCAAGCCGCGATTTTTACACTATATTTAAAAAAACCTGTTGACAGGTCCGGGTACTAAAATCCGGGGTTTTCACGCATCTTGTCCTGGTTGCCTAATTTTAGAGATGGCATCCCTACTTATATAAGACGGGAAGTATTATTACTTTTGTATTTTATTTTTTTTGAAATATTTTAGAACCTATTTTATCTCGTTCGTGCAATTCAGACTAAATTTGATGACATGTTAGATCTAAATCAGATGCAATAGAAATTAGATTATAAAGATTAGGTTTTATTCATACTCTGCGCCATAGGCTTTAATGTATTACTGTGCATAATTTGATGTACAATTTATATTTTTGTTGAGAAGAGTAATATTTGATTGATGTGCGATTAATTAGGCAGCTTTTTTCTGTGCTGATATCGGCGTCGCCACACCTGCGTGACTAAGCTTTAGCGAAAGCGTACAAATGCAAGTACACACCTGCTCCTTGACAACGACGGTCTCGCACTGAAAGACAAGAAATATACTCGCAGTGTGTTCTAGTACACTGTCTGTACATGGTCGTGCGAGTGCCAGCTACAGCCATACTGATCTCATTTTAACTACTCATTCAATAACACCAAAATGTACATTTTAAATGACTTTTTACACAACTTAAATGTATACGACGTGTTTGTGATGCCTCTGGTGTTACAGGTAGGTATCCATAGGCGACGATGACAGTCGGACTGTTTGCAAACTATGGTTATTAAAACAATTCTCTTACTTTAAAAAAACTAAAAAACACGCTTTAAAACCGCTAATCTTGAAGATCCTGGTAAGTATAATGGGACAATTCATAGGCGTGTTTATGACAAGTCTGAATTCTTGGCATTACTGTAGCTAAGAGCTACGTGCATTACGATATTATTATGCAAAGTTATACCTTATTCCTGAGCTGTGCTTTCTGGAAGCTCTCGAGATCTCTGTAGTTTTTGCCGTTGACCTCGCTGTACCCGCCGCCGGTCGAATATTCGTCATCTGAGCTCTCCGACGGTTTCTTGTTCCTTCTCCGGTTCAGGAGCGGGGAGTTAAGTAGTTGTCTGTTGTAGAAGGAGGATCACTTATAGTGGTGGGTATGCAATGGGTTTACTAATGTTGCGGCATGTAGCTATTGTGATGCAAGCAAGAGTTAATCCTGACTAATAACTAAAATAAATATCTGGGACATTATTGCACACACGGTCATATGACCCCAAACTAAGCAAAGCTTGTAATATGGCTGCCAGAGACTGATATACATACACATATATTTTTAAATACATACTTAAATAGATATTAACACCCAGAGATAGAACAAACACACATGTTCATCACACAAATATTTGTCCTAGGTGGGAATCGAACCCACGCCCCCAAGCGCAGAATGCAGGTACACTACCAAATGAGCTAACGGGGCTGGCATATAACTAATATTATATACTAGGGCACATCATTTAGTGTTTATAATCTAGACTAAGTTAAATGCATTAAATAAATATCCTTATAATATGTAAGTCTTACTGAATAAAATAAATAAATATATACTAGCGACCCGCCTTGGCTTCGCACGGGTGTAAGCTCGGCCTTCGGCTTCGCCCCTATGACCCGCTCCAGGATCACAAATTTCATCCAAATCAACTCAGTTCTGCCAATACTTGTATAGTACTTTTCTTAAACATTGCATGATATTATCTTCTCTTATGCATATCCTAACCCTAACTAATTTTATAAAAGTGAAAGCAACTCTGTATCTATGTCTGGACGTTTGTCACGTTATCATGGCTAAACGACTGAACGGATCGGCAGGACGGACATTAGGTACTTTTGCATCCAGAAACGCGGAAAACTGGAAAATCGCGAGTAACACCGCGGGATTCAACTAGTTATAATATAAAAGGCGATTTGTATATGTAGGTATGTTCCTTATGGACTCCAAAACGGCTAGACCGATTTTGACGGGACACTGGCATATAGCTGTAAGGAGTAACTTAGGCCGCTTTTCATCATCATCATCACAATTTTTCATCACCACGTGGTTGAAACCGCGGGTCGGAACTAGGTAATAATATACATAGGTAAATGTTTTAGGGTAATTTTCGCAATTTCGTAAAAAAGTTGACTAGCCACCAAACTTCGAAAAAAATAATCTGACAACTTCTGTGCATACACTCTGGGATTAGATTTTTATCTTCTACTCCTAAAAAATCCTAATGGTACCTCTTTGCACGTTGAAATATTGTACCTACGCGCGTACAAGTAAATCAGAGGCAACAAATATACCGTGTCTATCTACTATATCTACCGTGTTTGTTAGCAGCTGTTTGTTTTCCATGTAAAATAAAATAAAAATAAAATAAAATTGGCCAACTTACTTTAGCAACTTAGTCCAAATTCGTAGAAGCGTGTTCATATAAAAATTGATACTTTAAATACCGTGTTTGGGAAAAAAAAAAGTTTCACGTCCTCAGCTAGACAAGGGAATGAGACCGCGGGTCAAAAACTTGACGTGCTAAGCGGATGCTCTGTGCTCCAGTGCCGAGTGCTGTAATAACGCAGTCGTCGTATACCTGAAGACCAACCTGATAGGCGAGGATGAGGCGTGCCGTTGTCGAGGGCGGGGCGCTGGCGTGCCGGGGGGCGAGGCGGGACGGGAGCGTGCGGGGCGCGGCGAGGCGGGGGCTGAGCTCGTCTCGCGCCCGCGTGACTTGCGTCGAGCGCGCACCGCCAGTAAACGTAACGCCAACTGCTCCAGAGAACCTACAGAAACCAATAAATAAAGGTCAGTGTATGAAACTGCTTCCATTCATTGAAATGTAAGCCCTATATCGTATTGCATACAGTGGAACTTCAATCTTATCGAGTGATTTATATTTGTTGGAAAAAAACGGCTTAATGATAATAATATACATAATTGGAATGTGGATCACGTGGTTTAGTAATTGAAATTCTGCTGTACTTCACACATTATCAGACTCACAATTTCCTTGCTTTGTTTTTAGGCGGTCTTGTATTGAGTTTGGATTGACCAATATGGTGTCTAATATAGGTTCAAGGTGTCTGTAGTAGTGATACATGCCGTGCGTAGCGTGACCCTTCATGCGGTCATCAAAATATCAGAAGTGGGATTCATTTTTGTTATTTCAGAACAGAATCATGTCAAGACTGCAGCTAAAAGGCTTTTCAGTTCTAATTGCTTACTTGGTACTAAATGCGAAATTCGTTAAAGCGAGCGAAGTGACGAGCACTTCGCTTCCCACAACAGTGTGGTGGTTCACTTCTGCATTTTATAGGCAGTGCAAAGTTAGAGATGACAAGTACTTCGACGAGCGTAAGCGGTCGTCGAGAACACGCGCGACGGAGTGCGGAAACTAGTCGAGGCCAGCGTGATACGGAGTAGGCGCGAGAGAACGCAGAAGGTGAAAAGCAACTAATTCGCTACTAACTATAATACTTGCTGTAGTCGGAGTCGCTGTCGGTGTGCAAGGGCGCGGCGGGCGGGGGCGGCGCGGGCGCAGCGGGGGGCGGGCGGGGCGCGGGCGGCGGCGGTGCACCCGCCAGCGGCAGCTCGCTTGAGTCCAGCGAGCGCGACTTGCCGCAGCGGCGCAGCGAGGGCGCGCGCGGCGGGGCGGCCGGCGAGGCGGGGGGCGAGCGGCGCGCGCGGCCCGCCCGCCCGCGGCGCCGCCCCGCCACCAGCACGAGGCGACGCGGTGGCTCCCCGCGCAGCGCCGCTACGCTCACGTGCGCGTGCAGCGGGTCCACCAGGTCCAGGTAGCCGACGCTGCAGCTGCGCGGCATGCCGTGTGGCGCGCTGCCCGCCGGCGACACGGGCACGGCGCCAGGGGGCCGCGGGCCGCGCACCGCCGGCTCCTCCTCCTCGCGTGCCACCGAGCGCGCCTCCTCTGAGCTGCGCGCGCACAGCGACTTGAGTATGCGCGCGTTCACGTCGTACGCGTCAGCGCGCCCGCATATGTTCTTGCGCAGCTTAGAGAGGCAGCCGGCGTCGGGCGCAGCGTGCTCGAGCGGCCCCTTGAGCGCGGCAAGCGTGTCCCCGCGCACGTACTCGGCCCGCGCACAGAAGTCCCCACGGCCGCCGCACGCGACCGCCGCGGGCGAGGGCCTCTCGAAGATCGTGTCGGTGGGCGCCACCGCGTTCTTGGGCGACTGTAGCGCGGGCACAGAGCCCTCGCACCGCAGCGGCGAGATGGCGTGACGGCCGGGCGCGGGAGGCGCCGCCGCGGGGCTCGGCTCCGTGTCGATGTAGGGAAACTCGTCGTAGGCGCGCGGCGCCGGAGGGGCGGGCGCAGGGGGCGTGGGCGGCGGCCGATCCACGAGGGTCAACTTGCGGCGCATGTTATCGTGTCGCGCGTGTCGCGGGGACTCGGCGGCTGAGTCGGCCGAGTGGAAGGCGTCCTCCTCGTCCTCGGAGAAGAGGTGCGGGTTGAAGGGTGGTTCAGGCGGGGCGGGGCCGCTCGCCCCCGAGGGCGGGTCCTCGCGCAGCTCCGTGATGGCCAGCGTCATCTGTCGCGGCTGCAGGTGCAGCAGCGAGGTCTTGTACGTGACGGCGCCCAGATTGGCCGGCACGTGACGCGCCACGCCGTGCATCTTGAACTTCGTGCCCCAGATGTTAGACGTCACCTCCACAAGCCGGACGTCCTGGAATCGCATCATCATTAAATTACGCAGAGTACTTAGTAGATTAATGACCGAGGGGATAAAGCAGTGTCTTAGTCACGGGTGTCATTTATGAAAGATCCGGGTTATTTCCCGAATGTAGATTCAAGTAGGTAACAGATAAAAAGCCTACCTCAGGTAAGGAGTCGACAGGCAAGTTATCCGCCGGCTCGTCCTTGTCAGTGTTAGCGCGCGCCTTCCGCCGCTCGCGAGCTCTCCGCCGCCGCTGCAGCCGCGGGGACCCCGAGCACCCTGCGAAAAGAAACTCTATGTCACTGTGAATAGAGATGAATCCGTACACTTTCCATCAAGTATTAGCACAAAAAAGACCACATCGCCCATTTTATCTGGCCTGCGCAAAGGATCGATTCTTGGCCCTCTTCTATTCATTATTATTGTGAATTACAAAAAAATCCTGACTTTCCTGCGGAGCCTGGCCTGGCGCAATCGATTCCTTCTAAAATAGGACCTATTCCATTCTAAACTGATTTAACTAATTTGAAGCATTATAATGCTTCAAAACCCAATTTTAAACACTGAAAAAAACTGCTCAGTTTAGAATGGAATAGGTCCTATTTTAGAAGGAATCGATTGCGCCAGGCCAGGCTCAGCAAGAAAGTCAGGATTTTTTTTCAGTTTCATTTATTTATTTTACATTTTAAAAAACATTTGCTTATGAAAACAGATATAAGATAAATGGTTACACAAAAGCCAATTATTTGAATCTACTGCGACTGTGGACTCGATTATCGCTGCTGTTATAAAGATTTAAAGGTTTTTTACTGCTTAAAAAAGTAACACCTTAAAATAATATTTTACTATTGGTCCGCACACTAGGACAAAGCCTGTCTTGTGGGGGCCTTAAAACAAATTAACTAAAATAATATACTTAACTATGTTCTACGAAAATACGACAAGAGCTCACAAATAACAAGAATAAAAACCATTATATTAAGGTGAAACGTTTCACTTTGGCGGGAAATTCAAATTTCAAACAGTTTTTTGTTCTTGTAGCTAGGCCGAGTAATTATTGTAAACGATAATGATGTTTGCGAAAATTGATTATTATTCTTTACAAACTCGCGTAAAGTTATCTTCAATGTAGATTATTACATACATTTGTCAATAAACAAACTTATGCTGTTTCAAACGGTTTATTGCCAAATGTAAGTACCTAATACGGTAGGTAACTGATTAAAAGCTGTACATAATAATGTAAAGAACGACCAACAATTTTCGCGAACACTATGCCATTTCACAATAATTACCCGGCCTAGCTACAAGGACAACAAAACTGTTTGAAATTTGATTTTCCCGCCAAAGTGAAACGTTTCACCTTAAGAAATAATTTTAAGAATATTTTCAGTATCATCATAAGATAAGGATTGAAGCGACTTTTGAACAATGCGCTTGGCCTGGTTAACCGAAAAGTATTTAATATTTAGCGTTTTATCAATTTTGTTGTAAATACATGGTATCAGGAAGTCAGGAAGTTTATGAGCGAATCTAGTACGAACAAAGGGACGGGGAGTTCTGTAAGTGCGGTTTCTCGAGGTAGTCCGGAGAGTTTAGGACTTTAGAGTGATGCTTTTGAGTGTTTTTGTGGGGTATCGGAAGGGCTTTTTGAGCATGTCGGCATAGTTACCTTCTTCCCGCTCGGTGTCGGAGGAGGAAGTGTTCTGGTGCAGGAGCGCGCGGCGCGTCGTGCGGGGTGTGCGGGGCGAGGCGGCGCGCCGCGACCCCGCCGACCCCGACGACGAGGACGAGCCCGCCCCTCCGCTGCTGCTCTCGCGCCCGTTGCTATTCACACTCGCGCTCGGACTGCCGTTAGGTATGGACACTTTCTCTGGAACATGCGGAATTTATTTTATTTTACATGGAAAACAAACAGCTGCTAATTAACACAGTAGATATGAGATAAACAGTTACACAAAAGCCAAAAACATGTTTTCACTAATACGAACAAAAATAGTGTAAAACCCCGATGCAACACCAACTTGGGCCTGTACAGACAAATAGTATTCGAAAAACAAACATTTGAAGTCTTTAACATAAGAGACGACGTTGGTCAGACGGGGGTTCGTCAGCCAAGTTCGATACGTCTGTTACGGCTATAAGAAAGGTCGTGAGAGCGTACGTACCTTCAGCTTGTGGATCAAATATAACGAACTCGGGCCTGATTTTGCTGGTGCGGCGGCCCTTCAACAGCGGCACTAGGCCTCCCAGGTGTTCTAAGTACAGAGTGTACGCGCCGGCCTCGTCGTCCCCGTGACGCAGCATGGTGCAGTGGAGGCGCGCGCCGGTGGACGGTGGACGGGACACGAAGTGACGAAGCTCACTCGACTCCGGCACGTTACACTGCACATCAAATACAATTAATATACTTACTTATCAACTAACAAGTTTGGCTTTTTATGTACCTCTAAACATATCCTAAAAACCAAAAACAAAAAATACCGCAAAAACAAAATAAAAATACCCTACCAGTCACAGAGTTCTCCCTTTTTTAAAAGGGCCTATCCAGTGTTTTGATCATTTGTTATAATATGTACTAGGTTGCAAAGTTGCCATTTGGCGCGAGTGACTGGTAGAGCGAAAGGTTCGAAAGTAGAATCCATAGCGACGGCTTTAATTGGTACGAACGCAATTTTTTTTTTTGGGACACAACTTTGAAAAAAATTTATTTCAAGTTAAGATACGAACTACCTTGAGAAACTATTCAAAGAGAAAAAAAAAATATGCTGGAACGTTTTGTACTTAAAAATGCGGAGGTGTGACAAAGTTCGTCACGATTTAATTTCGAAATTAAATTGCGCGCTGGCGGGTAAATGCAGTTTGGACCTGTTTTTTTTTTTAAATTGTAAAATAGGCTTGCGCTTGGCCGCCAACTCGCCTGATGTTAAGCGAAGATGCGGCCTACGATTGCCTACGCCTACGCCTACGCTTGCCTAGAAGAAACCGATTCACTTCCGGAATTTTCCGGTCTATTGCTGCAAATGCATACTCTTTTTTTCTTTCAAATCGTTCGATCATCGGGTTAGTTGGTCCAGCAAATTATGAAACCATCTTTATCAGGGACGGCCGCTTGATCTTTTAGTTATTATCTGTGGTGTTACACACACACGACGCTGCGGGCCGCACGCTAGCAAGTTATGGGCCTCACGCGCGTGTAGTTTCAATACAATATCTCTTTATTACACACCGAAAAATACAAATGAAACTTAAACTAACATCAAAAATAAATATACGGCAGTATAATGAGCGGCCTTATCGCCCAAAGCGATTTCTTCCGGGCAACCTTTGGATGGACAGGAATAGAGTTACCCGTATGGTATGCGCGAAGAGGTTGTTAAGCGCGGGCTGCAGGCGTGGCGGCAGCGGCAGGCGGGCCGCGAGGCGCGGGTGAAGGAGCGCCTGCGCAGCCCGCACGCGCGCCAGCAGCTGCAGCGGTGCCACGGCGCGCCACACGCGGGCCGTGCACACGGCGCCGCCCACGCCTACGAACACGCGCCGCGCCGCGTGGCCCCACGTCAGCGCCGTCACCGCCGCCTGACAACACTCTCAACGTCACTGGACGGACGACATCACGGTTAACGCTGCAGTTGACGCGAACCATTTCGTTCGGCAACCGCGTTCTCATGTACCTTCTTTAATAACAAATGTGAATTATATTTCCTAGGCAAAATCCTTTAAGGAAACTTGTAATTGGCCCAGTCACCAAATCTATTTTTGAAGTTATATACTATTAGGCTGTAAGTATCCCTAAAAATGCAAAAAAATAAGGCCCAGAATATGTCAATCGCGCATTTAATGTTTTTTTTAATATGAAATTATTGTCTACTTTTGAAAAACGAGTTTCATTAATTTTGCGAAATTAATGTTTCAAAATATTTGGAACAAATTTTTGTTTTAATTTTTTTTATTATGACCACAAAACTGGTTTAAACAGTTTTTCCCATATTCAGGTCCTTAATATGCTCGCACTTTTGTTGACACAGAGAAAATATTCAACAAAAAAAATATTGTGGTGCAAATCTTAGACCAACAAAATGTACCTATGGCAGAATATTAGAGTAATGGTTCTGAGGAATTAGTTTTACATGATCTGTAAGGGATCTAGCTTAGTACTTTCTGTTTTTCCCGTACTCTCAAATAACAATAAAAAGAATCTGTTCTCACATGGTTGCAGGGAACTGCTACGGTGTAGATGAGCACCCCGGCGTCCGAATAGAACTTTACGACGTTTTTATAAGGCGGAGAATCCGTTGGCTCGTCAGCTTCTGCAAAAATATAAATATTCCTATAATTAAATACCTAGTTTTATTTTACACTAGCGACCTGCTCCGGCTTCACACGGCTGTAAGTTTTATTATATTATTAGTGCTGTTGCCCGCGACGCTGTATACGCGTAGAATTTTCATATAAACTTTCAACTTTTTTTCCTCCCTTAATTCGGCCTTTGGGCAAAATAACATAGCCTATACTTCAATCTGGTCATAGTTAAGCATATTCGTGAAAACTGCATTTAAATCCGTCCAGTGGTTAGGAAATGTACGTGTACAAACAAACAAACAGACAAAAATTCTAAAAAACTGTCTTAGCGTGTTCAGCTGCTTATTTTAAGACGCCCTGTGTTTTTTATCTCGCAATTACAGTTTGTATATAGATTACTCACGTAAGAATAGGCCACCGAATGCGGTTTAAACTATAGTCAGAGTAACCAGCCTAATCTTACGTGAGTAATTCCCGTGTAATATAAATAAAATGTGTGAAGACCCTGTCAGTTTCCATAATAATATTATCAGATCTTTTAACGAGGGTTTAAACAAAATTTAATTAATATCTAATTGTGCACATTGTCTTAAATTTGACAGTTAAGTATAATAAAAATGTCAGTGTCAGTCCATAACAGCTGAAGGCGAACGCCAAATCTATAGTCTATTCAATATCTTAGATCAGCGGATTCGAGGATACGTTGCATCTGAATAACTGCGATAAACTAGAAAACCGCGAGAAAACTGGAAATCGCGAGCGCAGTTGGTTGAATAATATTCGACTAACTTACCGCACAACTCCAAGACGCGCACAATTACATTTAAAGATAAGCAAAGAAATACAGCGCGATAACATTGAATAAGGGTTCTTATAATAGCAGCAATAAAATACAACGGAGCTTAATTTGTTAAATTAACACAATACCTTCGCTTCGGAGTGAATTGTCCTCAGCGCTTGCAAATTAGCTAGAATCCCGAGAGGCTGTTAAAAGTACTTTAACCAGAGCAGCTTTTTGTTTTGAATCAAATTGTAAGACTATCACACCGAGATATTTAATGTTCGGAATCACAATACAACACAAATAATTTTAACCGACGAAAAAGGAGGACGGTTCTAGGTTCCACTGTATATTTTATTTTATATTTTATGTATGTTCATTGTTCACATATTTCTCCACCAACTATTGGCCGATTTTTAATAGCCGTAACAGACGTACGTACCACGAACCGTGTCTGACCAACAGGAGGGAATAAGAAAATTTTCTATTTCCCTCCTGTTGGTCAGACGGCGGTCCGTGGTTCGTGATATGTACCTCTGTTACGGCCTTAAAAAAACTTTTGTTCGGTAGGGTATATACTTCCAATTTAGTCCCATTCTCACCAAGTTAGGATCTGATGATTGGATCCCAGGGAAATCGAGGGCAACCCTCAAATTTTTTAGGCACATATTTTTCATATATATTTGAAGTCGGTTTTTAATGTGATCCACTTGTTAGCAATAGTTTACACTGTAGAATAGATATGTATATAAGCGAGTAACATTAGAAGAATAATTTATATATACGAAACAGACAAACAATTTTATTGATAATAGTGTGCATAATTATAAGTCAGTCAAGAATTTCTCGTACTTAAATGAAGAATTAATTTAACTAGTCTCTCTGTCTGTTCCTTTTCATGTTTATACAAGCTAAATCAATCTCGGGATAATTCGTTTAGAGTATATGGCACATCATGGAGCACATAGGCCATCTTTTCTTCCAGAAAATTGCGGGAAAACCAGAAAGTTGCAGAGTTTCGCAAAATGTTAGTTTTATAACGAGAAAAAGAAATAAATTTGCCGTATTTATAGACCCATCTCTATGCCTCTAAGCATGTACTTGCTGAAATGTCATCAAAGTGTAGGCATAGTATCGCTGCAGGCTTGTATTGAAGACGTCAAGACGTTGACAATTAGTGATCATAAAATTGACTACAAATTAATTTTATCACATCTACTTAGTTTTCTCAAGTTCCAACAAATTCATCCTTCAAAATAATAATCAATATAAAAAACCTACTACAGAAAAATTACAGAACTGGAATTCAAATGGGACCACACGGGAATTCAAATGGGACCACACAGTACAAGCTTTCATATAAATGAATTATCATCAAAATCGGTTCACCCAGTCGAAAGTTCTGAGGTAACAACATTTAAAAAAAACACTCGAATTGTGCACCTCCTCCTTTTTGAAAGTCGGTTCATAAGATTACACTTTCGTAAGCATTACCTGCCTTCTATGCAGTACTTTAACTTTAATCTCGTAAGTTTAAGGCTGAATTAATACCCCTAACTGTTGATAATTAAGATCGAAATCATTGCCCAGTAAAAAGATTGGTTTACGATTATAGACCTTGTTTACTTCACACGTTTCATGCGATTCGCTTCTATCCTATCATCGTATAAATTGTCTATAGCCTATATAACCTACAAAGTTTACTATGTCGTAAATGGAGACTCAGATTGAAAAGGGACCACCAGCTTCTTCATATATCTAGAAAAGCAATCCAAAGGGATATTTACAACTTTATTTCAAGTTATTAAGAACGTACAGTGCGATTAATCCACCAAAACGTGACCCACTTTTAACCTGATCGCTTACAATGTAAATGTGGGAAGTTCTCATCGTTCTAGGACTACGATATTAGCTTTGTCACCCTCACTCTCATTCGGGGACAGAAACAATGTGCACAAGAAAGGTTCGTTCGTAGTTAGCTTGCCAACATGGAGACAATTAACTGTAATGATTATACTTAATTTAAAAATTTCAATGTTTTTAATGCCATAGGTGGCAAACAGGTAGACGGGTCGCCAGATGGTAAGCGATCACCATCGCCTATAGATACCTGCAACACCAGGGGCATCACAGATAACAATGCCGACCCTGAAAGTCCCCGATAGTTACAATCTGGGTATCTTCAAATCTCGAGTGAATCGGTTTCTTCTAGGCAAGCGTGCTCTATTGTAGACCGCATCGTCGCTTAACATCAGGCGAGTTAGCAGGCAAACGCAAGCCTATTATTGAATTTAAAAAAAATAGCTCTCAACAGAGTCTAAACGCGCGCCTAATTAGCACACTACTTCAGAGGCTGAAATTGAAAAAAAATAATACCTATTTTGTTTTATTTTAGCCTATCAATCAAGATATAATCAGACAAACAAGGGATATATGCCTTAGTACAATTATTCGCCGTGTTCAAATAACATCGTTTTTCATCCACCTTTTTCACTATATACCACTACACAGTACACACTATATATACATCATATTAACGAAAAAAAAACTCTTCCTTTACAATTGTTTGGCCTCTCCTGTTAAGTTTTGACAGCCTTTATTAGGAAAGACAAGTCTTTCATTGTTACATCGTATTGTACGACAAATATACATATCTACTAATTTTTCACGCACACTAAGTACTCTCAGACACACCAATGAACTTAGTAATAGTCCACAAGCAAAAAATTATCAATATGAAAAACCGACTTCATAAAAATGACAGAACTGGACTACAAATGGGACTACACGGGAAGCACCAACTTTCAAATAAAAAAGAATCATCAAAATCGGTTCACCCAGTCGAAAGTTCTGAGGTAACAATTTTTTTTTTATTCGAATTGAGAACCTCCTTCTATTTGGAAGTCGGTTAATAAGATTACACTTTCAACAATGGTACCAAAAAGGAAGTACACCCTACCGAACAAAAAAATTTTTTTTAAATCGGTCAACGGTCGGCTGAGAAATCGGTGAACATGCATAAAAAATATACACATACAGTGGAACATCGAACCGTCCTCCTTTTTCGTCGGTTAAAAAGGGGCGGCAAGGTCGCCTGTAGGGTAAATTCTACAAAAGACATCACCCGCTACGACATCTTACCATATCTCACTTGTTAGTCTGATAGAAGGTTTTAGTCTGCTATTGGTTGGATTATTTTTGAGCACTGACCCAATATACATAGTTTTTAATATATTTACCTGAATACATTTTAATCTACGCCTATCGCCTGAGCAATCGCTAGGAAAATTTAATCTAGTTCACCTGGTTAAACAGTAATGACCCTAAATATATTAGGAAAGCATTTTCCATTCTTGACTTCAGTCGGTCAACTTTCTTTTTCACCTTCTATTCATAAAGAACCTGAGAACAGTGATAGCATCGGGTAATGATTTACGATTTTTGGATGTTGAAACTATATTACGTACCTATGTATATAGGGCTACACGGAACGGTGGTACTAAATCGAAAGGTATTGTAACATATAAATTATTATGAAACTTTCACCATGTGACCAAATCAAATCAAATCGCTCTTTTCCGGTTTATTTTGATGTAAATTTAAAATAAAACTTACCAACCTTGCTATGCCCGGAACCGCGAATAAAACAAGGTAATACAAAAACATTAAAAACCGGCCAAGTGCGAGTCGGACTAGCGCCCGAAGGGTTCCGTACCATTATCTATAAAAACGGCAAAAAAAAAGTTTGTTGTATGGGAGCCTTCTTAAATATTTATTTTATTCTGTTTTTTGCTGCTATAGCGGCAACAGAAATACATCATCTGTGAAAATTTCAACTGTCTAACTATCACGGTTCATGAGATACAACTTGGTGACAGACGGACAGACAGACAGAAGGAATAAAAACAGAACCCTAAAAACAGAATAGAATAGAACAGAAAACTCTTTATTGTTCACACGAAAAATTACAGACTTCATTTTTTTTATGAAAAACGTAAAAAGTGCCTATAAAATTTGAGGGTGGCCCAAGATTTCCCTGGGATCCCATCATCAGATCCTGACTTGCTGAAAATAGGACCACATTGGAACTATACTTATCCTACCGAACAAAAGTATTTTTTTTAATCGCTCTTCATTTGGCGGAGCAATTGGTGAACATACATTTTTTTTAAAACAGTGGAACAGAACACAGAACCGTCCTCCTTTTTTTAAGTCGGTAAAAAAACGAGTGATCTGATGATCTTATTTTTGCTTATGTTTTTTTATGGCGAACAAGACCGCGTTTGATCAACAAGTAAAAAAAATTATAAGAAACTAAAGACAGTATAACTTACCAGCAACGAGCGTCCCAGCGACGGCCAGCAGTTCCCTTGAGTTAGCCCACTCCATAGCCAGCGTGTTGCCGCGCATGCCAGTCGCGACCCTCGCAGGGCTGACGTCATCATGACCCCTCATCATCACGATCTCGCCGTTCCCCAAAGCGACAGCCAGCACGTGATTAGTATTGTTCTCAGCGTCATCGCCCTCTTCCATTTTGAATTTTTCACAGGACCACGCCATTGATGTGATGCCACCTTCAGCTACTAGTTGAACCTGTTAGTAGAAAACTTTCACATTAATATATGTCTAGCAAACTATTTTTTTACAAATTAAAACAATTTTTTTGGGATCCGTACCCAAAGAGTGTAAACGGGAGTCTATTACTAAGCCTACGCTGTCTGTCTGTCCGTTCGTCCGTCTTTTAACGGCTGCATCTGTCACACTGTAATAGATACTTAGTTGAAATTTTCAAAGAATATGTAATGTTAGGGCAAATTAACTAAGAAATATTAAAAAACCTCAAAAAGTAAAAACAAAAGTACCCCGTTTTACCCTTTGGGTACGGAACCCTAAAAACGGCATTAGCCTAAACTATTTACAAATATTTTTTTTATTGGGTCACCAACAGAATGATTAGTTATTTAACGAAATTCACTCTCAAACTTTTCTAAACTGGAGGTACAAAGTTGATAATGTTAAGTTTTTCCAAAATTTGAAGCCGTTATTTTCAATTTAATTTTAATTTTAAAGAATGGCTTCTGACACGAACAGCCAAAGAGACGGAAGACCTATTCGTGCACATCGAGTGAAGCATTATGGGAGCGAGACCAACTCGAGGCTGGTGCTACGCAAGCAAATCCCTCCCCACACTAAGTTCCTCTCCCTTAATCCCCCTTCCCACTTCCAAAATTGCTTTTAAATAATAATTTATATTTAAAATTTTAATAGTCATAGCAGGGTTGATTTAAAATGGTAATGTCAATATAGAAAATTATATTGGCTATTTTTAAGTACTGTAACACATTTTAGAAAATAAATATTCTTATTCTTATTTAAAATACAGATCAATTTGTTATAAAAAAAATAATTGTATAATACTATAATAAATATATTCTATCTTTCGATTTATTTGATCTTTCTACATTGTTGATAGAATCAGAACGCCAAAACTCAAGTAACCGTTGATTTTTTCGTCAAAAAATTTAAGACGATTCTGAGGTATTTTTTTTCATCCAGACAAACTTTTTTTACCTCTCCAAACCAAAAAAAAATCAAGACAGCCTGCATATTACCTACTACTTTCATATAATCTCTAACTACATATTAATTGCTTTAGCTATAAAACTATATTTATCTCATTTTCTATTCTTCTGTGGTGAAAAAAGCACCGTCGTAGCAGTTAATTATATCTATTAATAAATTCATAGACAAAGGCAGCCGCGGCACTTGGCCTATTTCCCAGAGGTGCCTTAATTAGGGGTCACAACACAATACAAGGAATGGAAAACTCCTCGAGCTAGATATTGTAATAGCTTCTTGTTACACATTTATACTATTAAAATAAAATAAAAAATATCGGGAGCTCCTTCCACAACCTTACCACGGTAAATATCCCGTAAATAATCATTTAACTTTAGTGAACAACCGTGATAGTTTAAAACAGTGTTTAAAATAAAAAATATACTAATAAGTGTCCCGCAGTTTCTAATTTCTAAACTTTTTTTTGAGACATATCCCTTCTCAAGTTTGATAGCCCTGGTGCCCAATTGGTAGTGAACCTGCCTTCTGTGCTTGGGGGCGTGGGTTCCCACCTAGGGCAAACATTCATGTGGCGAACATTTGTGTTTGTTCTATATCTGGGTGTTAATATCAATTAAGTATGTATTTTAAAATATATGTATGTATATCAGGCTCTGGCAGCCGTAGTACAAGCTTTGCTTAGTTTGGGGTCAGATGACCGTGTGTGCAAAAATGTCCCGAAAATTTATCCCGATTGTCCTGAATATGTTGCATAAAATCTACTTCTTCGCAAATTTTATAAGTTGTGCTTTGTGCCCGCTCTTTACGATATTTGAATTTACTTTGTAAATAATTGATATTTTAAATAGTTTTAGGTAGGTACCTAGTCATTGAGCGATGGTGCTGAGCTGTAACAAGAGCGCTTTACAATCGGACGGCACCAGATTCGATCCTCGGCCCTGCATGAATTCCTTATTTAGTACCTAATTACGCGCAACACTATTTTTATAGCCGTAACGTAACAGACGTTCGAAGCACGAACCACCGTCTGACCAACAGAAGGAAAGAGAAAATCTGTTACGGCTTTAAACTATCATGGTTGTTCACTACATTTGTATGATTATTGACGGGAAATTACCTTGGTAAGATTGTAGATAGAGCTCACGATATTTCGGCGCAGTTACAACAAACAGGTGCGGCGCGCTAAACTGCGGCACTGCAGATTCGATGCCATCGTTCAAAAACGGTAAAGGAAAACATCATGAGGAAACCGGTATGTCTAAGAACCGCAACATTTCAAAGACGTAATATGACATTTACCGCAGCATGCAGGATTAGAGCCCATCCTCTATCTCTAAGAGAAAGACTGTGTCCCAGAGGTGGGAACATGATAGGCTGGTATTGAGATATTCATTAGTTATTCATTTATACCTTTATAATCAAAAAGCCTGAGTGTAATTTAATTTAGTGATGCATGCATGGATAGTTCTTTTTATAAATAAATGGTTTTTTTTCCTCATCATCAGCCAGAAGACGTCAACTGCTGAACATAGCCTTCCCCCTTTAACCTCCATAAGTCCATACCCATACTGAACGACATCCTGCCATCTGCATCCACTGGACGTCCGCGACACTCACAATGTCGTCGGTCCATCTAGTGGGAGGCCTACCTACGCTGCGTCTTCCGGTTCGTGGCCTCCACTCAAGGACCTTTCTTGCCCATCGGTTATCGGTTCTTCGAGCAATGTGACCTCCCCATTGCCACTTCAACTCAAAAAAATTAATAGCTATCTCGATGACTCTGGTTCTTTGGCGAATATCCACGTCTCGGATTTTATCGCGCAAAGAAACTCCGAGCATCATAATTTTTGTACAATAGAAGAATTAATTTGTGCCACTTTTTAGCCATGGAATAGATTTCAAGTGTTCAACAGAATATACGTATTGCACAGCTGGATAAATTTCCGCAAATATGAGAGGGATGAGGCCCCAATTCAGACTTTGTGAAGCTCTAGAAGTTTCCGTACTCCCGGGAGTTCCCAAGCAAATTAAACCGAAGTTCTACTTTGGTGTACCTACTTTACAAGCTAGATTAATATACTACTCTTGAAGTTGTAGTTTGTTTCTAGTTCTTGGTAATAGGAGGCAGAAATCAGGGCTTAGAAACTTGAAGACGTCATATAGATATAATGATATTTACAAACTAATACAGGGTTACGCATATAGACTGTGTTGAATCTAGTTATTGTAGTTCCTTATTGAAACAGAGTATACTTCTTGAGTAGTTTATATTATTTTATGCAGTTATTACAATGAAAATTACTGAAGTTATATATTATCACTCGACATTATCTATTTAAGTATGTATTTAAAAATATATATGTACGTATATCAGTCTCTGGCAGCCATATTACAAGCTTTGCTTAGTTTGGGGTCAGATGACCGTGTGTGCTAAAATGTCCCAGATATTTATTTATTTTTTATTTATTATCTTGTTTCACCGAAGAGACCATAGACATACATAGAGAGAAGATGGCGATGTGGTAATCATAGAGTAATACAGATATGCCACCATCAACAGACTGTATTGTACTAAGCCAAAAAGAGGTTATTGTACTCATCATTATGTACAATTTTTACTATGGGACCAACCTTAAATCTTCTGTTCCATACACTTTGTCGACTGTTAATGGCCGTTTTCTATGGAACAGATGATATCCTTATTTCGCGATTTTAGGTTTGGTGCCATCAGTGGCGGATTTACACATTTGCCCACAGTAAGCTATTCAAATTTTGCCGCCCCTTTTAACATCAATTATTGATTAGTATAAAATAAACAATGAAATCAAAACTATGATTTGTGCACTATCGTCCTAATTAAACCACCTTTTTTGAAACTAGGGGATCGATGTGTAAGTTATTAGATTATTTTTAAAACCCAAACGATTGCACAAAAGTAGTTTTAGGGTAATTACATAATAGGTATATAAATAATGAATTAAATTCTGTAAAACATTTTAAAAAAATATTAAAAAAATTGCTGCCTCTAAAATTTGCCGCCCTAGGCTCTAGCCTACTCAGCCTGCTGGTAAATCCGGCACTGGGTGCCATAGTAAAAGTTGATCATAATAATAAGTACAAACCTCCTTTCGGCTTAGTACAGTCTATATGCGTCATCTTGTATATCACCATAATATAACATGTCGAATACCTTCATAAATAATAAAATATTCTCAACAATACGTAATAACATAGAACTCTTAACTCTCACCTAACACCTTATGTTAAGTGACGATTTAGTCGAATATGTTATCACGCTAAGCCTGAATTGGGAACTAGCTCTCAAGTGATGCTACCGGAACACACGGATAGCTGCATAGCGACAAATTTTCATTTAGAGGTTAGTAGCTAGCCAGCCGGACATGATACCCTACCACCATTCTATGGGTTTCTCGCGATGTTTTCTTTCACTTTCAGCTCAAGCTCAATTATTGGGATTTTAATTTATCTCTATACTGGCTGATATCCTGGTACATTCTTGGTATATCATGCAGGCCATCCAGACCCAAGATCAGGAGTCTAGTAACCACAGAGAGATAAACAATATTCTTTTTTTTTATGATACTGAGTGACGAGACGAGCGAAATCGCTCGCTTGATGGCTCTTCACGCCCAGCTTCAGTTCGAAACCCTGGATGGCAATGCACTGCGCTCGTCACCCTGAGATATAAGATGTCAAATCTCTGTGTGCCCTGTAATTTCGCTGGAAACATTGTTTTTCAATCCGGAACACAGTAGTCTGTGCACACTACTGCTTGGCAGTTGAATAACTGGCTAAGGTGTGGTACTTCCCTAGGCGTTCCCCAGGCGGAAACCTGGACTCATTTGAGTCCTACCATTACAAAAAAAATTACCATTCTAAATCCATTCTAGTAACATTCGCTAAATAAGCGACCCACCTGCGAAACCATAGCGCCATGGACGTCCATAACGACCAGCTGCGATGAAGCCGTGCCGAGGTAGACCTGGTTATCATCGGGCGTCCAGCATCCGCAGGTTATCCTCGCGTCCAGGGATAACATGGACGACCAGTAGCGCTGGCCTGCCACCGACCCCACGAGGACAAATCCATCCTGGGTAAACAATCGTTGGAAATAAAATCTGACTACAATACCGAACGTCTCCCAAGGATTTGGAGTTTGTGAAATTAATTCCATTGGCGCCCAATGTTCAATGGCCTTAAGATGACATTCCGAAAACGACATTTACTCAAACCTTGCTAAGTTTTAGTAAAAAACTCACAAAAAAATTTGCTCATATTTTAATTAGATAAAAAATTAAGTATGATGTTGTTCTGGCGCCCAACGTGTGACTACGCCTTTGACTAGAAACGCATTAATACTTTGAAAATCAAAATAGTGATAATATTATGTAATTCATAAACTTCGTAGTAATTTTAATTCAATTGTCTTAATAGCATTCTTAGGCTAAACTACCAAGATATCTATCGATTCTAAGTTATATAATCATGTTTACATAAATCAGCATTTCAAATCTTATAATGCTCAAAGGATTTTATATTAGTTATCTTTGATAGGAAATAATTTTATCATAATAAAAAGTAAATTTTTAAATGAAAAAAAAAACAATTTCAAGGCTACAAACAACAAACAAACACACATTTACAAATTTGAAACTAAAAAGTTGAAAAATGACAGTTATAACAGAGATTGTAAGTCCTCATCAAATATTTTGTTAAAAGGGAACCACAAACCTAAACGTCATCATGTGTACTCGTACCTAAAAATATTTTTTGTTTTTGTTGATTCTCTCAAAAACCGCTGAATCAATTTCGATAAATATATGGGACCACCTCTAAAGTATAACTGGTATGACCTACAAGAAAAAATATCATCAAAATCAATTCATAATTGGCGGAGTAATCGAGTAACAAACATACAAAAAAAACGTACAGTCGAATAGACAACCTCTTCCACGGGCCTTACGGCTAACTCTAACCGCGGGCTCCAATTAGCGCAGTTTGCAAAATCACGCGAATACGAACCTTAACGCGCCGACATGATCCATACATTCTAACATTAATTTTGATAGGTGTTTCTATCCGACTTCCAAAAAGGAGGAGGTTTGGTACCTCACAGCTTTCGACCGGGTGAACCGATTTTGATGAATCTTTTTTTATTTGAACGGTGCTTCCCATTTCAATTGGTCCAGTTCTAACATTTTTATGAAGTCGGTTTTTTATTTAGACACAATATTCCAGAATAGACACGGTACGTAGAATGTATTATAGACCATGAGAATACCTATTTACTGATACCTACTTACCAGGCGATAGTATGTGAAGTACTCCCTAATATCTCAAGTGTTTCCGGAAAACGTCGGGACAAATTCACTCGCAAAAACAATAGGTAGTAGAGGCCCAACCAGCAAAAAGTGGTTTTTAAACTATCTCCAGGAGATCATTTCCCTAGGATTATATGAGACTTATATCCGCATATAAGTCCGGAAAAGGGCCCACTTTATAAGTAAACTTTTACTTATATCGTGTTTATAATAGACCGTTTCAATGCCGTTTACGCCTATAATGCTCCTGTAATAGAATTGCGTCAATGCAATTAGTCCTGCAAATGCCAATATAAGTAAACTATAGGAAAATTTAAGATGAATACGCGCCACGCAATGCTTCTTTAAGCTCACGTTTAGTGAACAGTCGAATTGTGTTCTGTCGGTCGAGGAATTGTTTAAACTGTTTGAATAAGGGTAGGTATAGTACTTATGTAAATATTACTTAAGTTTAATTTAATAATGATAAATGTCAACCACAGTATACAATCAAAAGCTTATTGTTGTTAGTATGGTGTATATTCGTAGGGAAATGTGAATTTACTGAAAATTCTATCATGGTTTTAACTAAAATTTTAAAGCGCTTCGTGTAATTTACTTATTTATATTATAATATTTAATATTTAACTATGAAAATATCATGAGCAGTTACCATTTTTTCGGTAAGCATTGCCAAGTGTGACTTAGCGCCAATATAAGTAATATTGGTTCTATATTAGCGAATGTTAAAACCGAAGAAGATTCGCCATATTGTTACCAATTAGACATAGACATAGACATCATTTATTTGTGGCAAAAAAATACAATAGTAATGGTAAAGAGACATTTAAATTTAAACAAATCTTAACTAAAGCTTATTATATTTTTTTGTCACAAACCGGCTCCAACTCAGCAAGATGCCGGTCGTAAACAACCAGCGCTGGTCTTCCGTTGGCACCGGCTGGTGACGTCACGTACAATCGTACCACACGGCACGCGCACAAGCTACTCCATCCGTAGACTATTAAACCTATAATAAGGGTTCCACATTGCCCAGATAAAAGCAAACTCTATTGATATTCATAGATTAGCATGTTATAAGAATATTGTAAGGGTTTGTTGTGCGTATACACTTCTAAGGTAATGTAAAACCAGACAAGAAATTTAAATGCTTTTAAGTAGTTTAACTTGAATTTACTTATATTGGCCATCAAATATTAGCTTATATGAGGTTATAAGTATAAATAACAAGAGTGATTGCGCCTCGGTGTATATATTCCTGGTAGATGCTCCTCGAGGAGTCTTAAGATTTAAATGCTCCTAAGATGTTATCTTATAGGCGCATATAAGTCTGAGTTACCAGATTAATTACTCCTGAGTGCAATTAGTTTTGTTCCTAGCTTTTATAGGAGTCTTAATCCAGTAGTGGCCAAGAAATATGATCCTATATACCGATATAAGTTCAAATTATAGGATTAATCGTACTGAAGTAAAAACGGCATTCATTAATGCTGTTAAAAGCGCAGTAGCAAATACCAAAACCATCATCGGAGCTATATAAGTCCACATAGCATTATAAAATCGCATTCCAGGACTACTTTGCTGGTTGGGGGAGTATTACATTCTCTTGGGGTAGTAGAACATACTGTTTCCCACATCAAAGCTATCGGGAAAACATAAAACGTCACCAGAAAAGGCACGGTGGCTCACCCCTACGGAATTGGGCAAAAATAAATTCGCCACAAAGTTAAGTGAGTGCGACCTATGTAACAGCTTCGTGACATTGACTGACATTGGGAATGCAAGATTTGTCTTCGTATGCCAACTTACACTCCGATCTGATAACCATGTGACAGGTAAAAGTATTGGCAGAAAGGATTTCAAGAGGATACGAGTAGCCATGGGCGTATATCACAGACTAGGTATAGCTACTACGTAGCCCAGACTTGTAGTTACGATTATTTTCAATGGAAACAATTCAGTCAAATACCTGAGGGGCGGGGTGAGGGGTTACTTAATGCTAATTGGCCCATTCAACGTCAGTTCAAAATGTAAACAAAGCATAGTGATGGCGTACCTACGGTATTGGTCGGAAATGACGTGAAGTTCAGTGGAATCAGTGGGCGTGTTTTTTATATCAGTAGTGGTCAACTGATGAAGTGTCTGAACATTTTCGCCCTGCATTAAATGTCTAGTTATAGTAAGTCTTTGGCGTATATAGACAGGTTTTATTACAGGGTGGGGCAAAAAATTAAATGTAGAGTAGGTACCGAAAATGTCTTTAGTTAAACAATAATCCACAGTCAACAGATTTCTGTCGTTGTTGACTATAAATAATTTTAGTGTAATCATTATGATCGTTGAAGTCTGCTTTTTGAGAATTCCCAAAAAATAGGCTACGACAACACATTAATGCTTTAGACTATGAATTCAAAGAATATGAACAGAAGTAAAGAAAACCATCCTACGAGTATAAAGAGCTGTAAATTTAATAAGAGGTCATGCCAGGGCCAGCCTGGCCAGCCAGGGTAGCCAGCCCTACGTGTCTACGCCCGTTCGAGTAGGTAATGTCTAGTTTTAGGCAGGCAACGAATCGACCACACCATTCGTTTTGCAGGTGTCCGACATGTGTCCGAATACGCGACAGGATTCGCTTATCATGAGGTAGAACTACACGTCTGCTACGAGTAGTACTTTTCCGATAGTTTTTTCAATATTAAGACCTACAAACCATAGAATTCAAGTTATATTAGCTTAAAATTAGTCTTTGACGCAACATTTTATATTTGAACTAGGCTGCCTAATAATTCGTAATATCGCGACAAATGTAGCGTGTCGGCCCTCTGTTGACACGACAAAACGAATGAACGCAAATAGCCGCGGAGAATAGGCTATCAATCAGATTGTGGCAATAACATGATATAAATCCCGAATCAGCCTCAAGATTTCTCCTATAAAGCGCCAGCCGTGACCACGCAAACGTTATAATAAATTGGATTGGGTTGCGTCCGTGCTCTTTGCCCGACCGCTACTATATTTGTCGCTTAACAGATTTCTTTGACACAAATTGTTTTTTTCTGAATTTCTCTTCAATTACGTAAACTTGCAAATCAGCCATCGGAGTGCCCTCTCAGACTGTAATATATTCGAGCTTAGCAAATACTACTAAGTTAATAGGTAGAGGTACCTACTTAAATGTAAACAAAAACTAAAAAAAAGTATTTTTAGAAAGACAACAATTACTTAAAACACCCTTTAAACTATCACGGTTGTTCACTACAGTTATATGGATAATAACAGGATATTTATCGTGGTAAGATTGTGAATGGAGCTCCCGATATTTCGGCTCAGTTACGCATGCACCATGTTCACCGTTAATAATCATATAACTGTAAGAAATACTTAATTCCACATCTCAACGTTCAAATAATTTATTTAATAAGCATAAGTGGCAGTAGTAGAAACTCGAGCCTCATGTAGGTACGTAGGTGAATAGACAACTAGACGTTATACACATGTACACACCCCCGCAAAATCAGACCCACCTTTCTTAGTCTATATATTTGAAGTGTCTGTGTTCAAAGGCGTCACGTAATATCAGCCGCCTGGCCTCACAGGGAAGCCTTTTAGCAAATTGGAGCGACATTTTGACGAAAATGTCCCCGAGCCTGTTCACGTGCGGTGACACATGGTTCACATCACGTAGATGGAACGGTTTGACAGCCGTGACATCCATCAACCTTCACGAGGCTTCAAACCTTCCAAACAAATCCAACAAACAAAAACGATCATCCGCTTATTTGTCAACTGGGCATTGATATTGAAATTTTTGAATTCTCCGTAATTAAGACCCTTCGCTTCTGATCCAGTTTGCGATATGTCCGACACAAAGCTTTGTTTGCTGATCATTGTCGTCGTTATGTAATATTTGCCATGTGAAACCCGAAATGAAATATTCGATTGAATTGCAAATATTTACGAATATTTTTGTGGCTTCAGCTTTGAACGTATGTTGGAACTCGGTATTCCCGAGTTGGCCATAAATATATTCTCGTCGTCCTTTTTCTACAGTAGCCTTTTAGGGAGAAATTTCGTCGATACCCCCGGGAAAGAACGTCAATCATAATTTCTCTTCGCCACACCCTTTTACCGCTCAAAAATTCACAGCTGTGCACTATTAATCAACGTGGCAAATATAGAGCACTACACCTTCTTACTTTTTCCGCTTTCAGGTTTGAGTTATACAGAGATTTATATGATATATTGGGAAAACGATTTACCTGGTAACATATAAGCGCCATTCGTCCATCGTGAGACCACGAAAAATGCGTGACCGGCGTACTCCTGTCATTAATCAGCTCTATGCTCCATCGACCTTCATACTTGATCCATACGAAGATAACTCCGGAGCTGTCACATGAAGCCAGCTTCTGATAAGGCTCGTTCCATTTCACGAGGATCACCTGCGCAAATAAACCATATTTAACTGAGTACTCCACATAAACTGCCCCAGGATTTGACCCAAAATTAGATTAAATTGACAGAGATTAGCATAGCGAAAACCCGCTTTGAGCATGATAAATCTGTGGTTTAGGCCTCGGGTGGAATGAAAATTATGTTGACAACATTCCACCTACTACTAAAAGGGGCAACCGCAAAACACCTGACTGTTAGTCTAGGTATGTGCTCACTGAAAATGTCACAACGCCTTCAGGTAGATTTATGAAGCGTTACTTACCTATGCATGCCTTAAATATAAATAACATTTACAATCTTAAAAGACGAAACGTGACCTTGCGCTATCAGGTGGGTCGTAAACATATATTCTGGGAAAGTCTATTAAATTGGGTGGGAATAAAATACATATAAACGTTACCGGGGGAGGCATACGTAGGTAGATCGTTTATACAAGTAGGTATACTCAGCCGGTCCCAGCCGCTTGTTATTACACATTCCTCGTGTGACTTAGTGCCTTAGACAAAGCAGAGATGTGAAGGAATCCCGACGAGATACGCCAACATATGCGCTGTGCATTCGCGGGAGATTACGCCTCGCGACGAGTTTATATTGTCCCAGTATTAGACTCGCAACGACGTGTTTCATTTTAGTTAGCGAAATTGTTTAAATGAGAGACAGAAGAACGATGAAAAGCGCAAGATTTCAAATTAACCAGCGGTTTACTCGGCAGTTATCAGTCTTAGCAGACTTCATAGACAAAGCGGTAACCGCAAATGCCAGCATATTTAATTATAAACAAAAGAAACCGGGCTTTCCCGAAAACGGCACGAGAAAATATGAGCTGTATTCGCTGATGCTGTGGCCTATTCATGAAGCTAGACTGGAAAAGGATTATTTATCCTAATGAAAATGGTTTTATTAAACAGCTGTAAGGTAAGTATTTTCGTAGTCCTTTTTGCGTGCTTTTTTTGTGAAAAGAAACCTTTTTTTCACCTTGTGAAAGCCTATGATGGGTTCCTAACATAGTGACGCGAAGAATACAAACTCTATTCATGAAATAAGAATAGATGTATAGAATAAATCACACTCGAAGTCATTATAGATAGTATTTTATAGTCAATGCCAGTGATATGATTTTATTTCAAAACTGGTGCCTGTATTGCCCGCGACTTCGTACGCGTAGATTTTCATATAAACTTTCAACCCTTTTTTCCTCCCTTAATTCGGCCCTTGCACAAAATAACATAGACTATAGTTCAATCTGGTCATAGTAAAGCATATTCGTGAAAACCGTATTTAAATCCGTCCAGTGGTTTAGGAGACGTGCGTGGACAAACAGACAAAAATTCTAAAAACTGTCTTAGCGTGTTCAGCTGCTTATTTTAAGACGCCCTGTGTGTTTTTTTTGTATCTCGAAATTACAGATATTTTTGGCGGCTTCAGGGGCCTTACCCCTAGCTCGAAAATTTGACCCGCTTAGGTGTTATTTGTCTAAACGGTACCATCAACTACCGCTTGGACAAATTGGACATTGGAATTGGCCCCAGGTTTGGTCCCATAGTAAACAGCTGATTCGGCAACTCATCTGCGACATATATACGGCAGTGAAGCAATTACCCCAGCAGCAGGTAACTTACCTGCTGGAAAGTTACACAATTTCTTAAAAGCCTTCCAATGTTGCTTTGTAAATGTGTTTGAACTCAAGTAACGACGGCTTTTAGCGTGGCAACTTCCCTATTTACATTTAAATACAAAAAATAACTTTTTCAATCTCGCCACAAAGGTCATGTTGGTAAAGTGTTTTAACGTTATGTATGAAAATTCTGACTCCTAAAAACTTATAATACTATTTTTCATACTTTTGTGAGGGCAAGACGCTTGAAATATCGTCTGGCATTCTATATTATAATTGGCATTATATATTGGACCCGGGTATGTCCTAAAACTACGACCAGAACCACCGAAGGATGGGCAGCAGCGTCCAAATAGTACACGGTGAACGTACTGCGATCCCCAAGCCACCTGCCAAGCGTGGGGATTATGGCAACACCCCTCTCTATGAGGGAGGCCTCTGTCCAACAGTGGACGTTAATTGGCTGAAGATGTGATTCTATATTTATTCAAAGTGTAATCAACAGACATTCCCAATCCCACTGTTTTTTTTTTGGGTTCCGTATTTAAATATAAACGGGGTATAAACGGGACCCTATTACTAAGCCAACGCTGTCTGTCTGTCCGTCCTACTTTTTTTCGAAACGTAACAGATAGCCAGGTGAAATGTTTACAGAATATGTAATATTAATGTGCAAGTTTTTTTTCCACTGCACCTCCTCGTGTAGGGTATCATTGAAAAGGTCTTTTAAAATGAAGGTAAGGTATCATTTTTTTTTTATAAAGTCTATCCTTTGAGTAATGTGTTATCCCAAAAAAAAACTCTCATTCAGTTCGGAATCATTAGTGCGCACCCGACTCACACTTGGGTTGAGTGGTTATTATTGGTTGTTTTATTTTAGTGTGTACTATTATAGTACACACTATAATAAATTCAACCATAACACGATTATAATAATTGTGTTATGTTTGAATCTTGTAAATAATTTTGGCGTTTTTACACTAGAGCAAAGACAAAAATACGTTTATTTTACCCCCCTTTATTGTTACTTTTTGATTTTGTAATTATTTCTTTGTTAACCGCCGTAACATTACATATTTTATCAAAATTTCTACTGGCTATCTATTACGATTCAAAATATACAGCCGTTCAAATGTAGGACAGACAGACAGCGTAGGCTTAGTAATAGGCTTCCGTTGACACCCTATGGGTACGGAACCCTAAAAACCGTTCAAACTGGGAACGGCATAAGCCGATTCCGATTCGATTGGTTTGGGAAGACCATTACGTACCTACAAGATACATAGTCCTGATGTCCGCAGAGAAATTGATTGAATCCAAAACGAAATCGAGACAGCGGACATAATCTGGTTAACGAAGGATTGAATCGATTGACATACCGATACGAATCGAATTATTATAAGGATAATAATTCGATTCGTATTGGTATTGAGGACAACATAAATGAATATGTCAGGCAAAACCCGTGCACCCACCAGCTGAACCCATCAGTGTGATGAGGGGGAAATCCCTCAAGACCCGTCACTATGGCATCAGTTTTACCACCACCCAAAATTCCCTAATATGTACTCGTACGCAGCAGATAATTATAGTATTGTTGTACATACTTGTAATAAGATAACTCTTTATTAAAAGACCACACAAACAAGAAAAACATACATTACAATGAAAATATTATCTAGGTTTTTTAATAGGCGGCCTTATCGCTTAAAGCGACCTCTTCCAGCCAACTATGTAATGTACTGTATCGTTTGTTTACTCATCACACATGTATCTTTTACACATGACATGTAATGACATAAGTTATTTTTAACCGAATTCTAAAACGGAGGAGGTTTTCAAGAAGAACTATTAAAGAGCTGGACTACAAATTAGCGCAATCAAGAACCAGATCGAATCAATCGCATAGTAAAGCGGATGTAGCTAGATTTGGGTACACGGCTCTGCAATGGGGACCGGGGTTACCAGCTATTCTTCCTAATCCGAAACCCTGAGGTACAAGTGGTAAGGCGCTTACGTCTATGGACCCTTTATCCGCTTTACACCGGGTACACGGTATGCCCATTACCTCACCATTCATTCTTTACAATTCGCAACCTAACGACGGAAAGTGAGACAGCACTTACGATTACGACCGGTTTTTCTTTTTCATTTTTTTTTTTTTTATAGAATCGGTCTACCTTTGGCCACCAACTCGCTTAATGTTAAGCGACGGTGTGGCCGAGGATGGAACACGTTGATCTAGAAGAAATCTATTCACTAGCCTTGAAGATGCCTAGATTCTAGTTCCATTCTTGGGCACTACGTATCATAAATAACGAGTACGAATCTTTGGAATTTTCACGAGGAAGGGGTGGTAGTGTGCAGTCCTGCAACTTATCCTGTAGTAAAGAGGGGAGGGTGAAATAAGGCAATAGAAACTTAAATACAGTTACAATGTTACCTCGTCAGTTTGTTACAGATCCATAAAATTAAAGTCAAAAATATAAAATAAAGAGTTTTCCACTGATCTGTAGGTTTTTACTTTTAGAATACTCCAGCCAGGGGCGTTTACGTGTCAAAACCGAATTTTCACCTTTATGACCCTTGCCTTTCACTGACCATGTGTGCAATAATGTCCCAGATATTTATTTATTTTATTTATCTTTTGAAAATATATACAGCTTATTATGATAATGTCACTAACAGGTAATTTTTAATGCGGGCAACTTAAAATGTCTGAAACAATAATTTTTCGAAGGATAAACAGCACTTACGTGCTTCGGCTTTTCAAGTATTGTAGATACGTCATATAGCGACATCGAGCAACGATGTAAATATCACGCCAACTACCCCATAGGAGTTAGTTAATACAAGTAGTTTTTCAGAAACGAATGTAAACGCTAGGTTTTATAAGTGGATAGATGATGTCTTGTCGTCTGACCAACAGTTGACGGACAGAGGTTTGCCAGACACAATCATAGACGCGGGACGGAAAGTGATTACCGGGTTGGCCAGCAACACGCTAGTCAGATAACATTGTAAGGACGCCACGAAAATAGACGAGACTGGCTGAGAACTGGATCAAATGGCACGCCAAATACTACACCTATATTCAGCAGTAGGTTGAAATGACTGATGATAAAAACACTTACTATGCCAGGTTAAGGTTGTAGTTGAAAGTTAGGGGAGCGTGGCGCACGACCTACGATGTAAACGTCACGCCGACGACCCCGCCACGTTGCCCGTTGCCAGTCAAATAGAAAGAAAGAGGGGTCTTGGTAGTAGGTAGTTTGTATAGTAGCTGTAGTAAACCACTTACGTCTGATCTGTGCCCCCTAAGGTTGTAGTTGGTCCGTAGCGGCGTCTCGTGCGGGCGGCGCGCGTGCGACGACGTAAACGTCACGCCGACGACCCCGCGCACGTTGCCCGTCGCCAGCCATCCCTCTTGGTAGTAGTTGTTGCGATTCAATTTCCATCCTTCTTCCTGTTGGTATAAGGTATAGTACTGATAGAAGCTTTGTTTACTTCGGTTACTGGAGTATTGTATGTCTTAGTTTATATGTCACATTTATGTGTTTCTCTGTGCTAACATCAGTGCAGCGCCCGCCGGTTAATTTTTAAATATAATTTTGGGCTATTATCATCAGGCAAACGACCTAAACCAATTGTTTTTAAAGTATTAATGAATTGCTTCAAAAATTACCCTTTTGACACTTTTGGTATATATAGTCAAAAGTAAAAAAAAAATTAGGTAATTCATTAACAATTTAAAAACAATTGGTTTTTCACTATTGACACTTTATCTATACAAAGTGTCAAAAGGGCAATTTTTGAGGCAATTCATTAACAATTTAAAAACAATTGGTTCTTCACTTTTGGCACTTTATCTATACCAAAAGTGTCATAAGGGCAATTTTTGAGGCAATTCATTAACAATTAGTTTAATACAATCGGGGACCTGCACATCTCGCTACTCACTTGTCTAAATAATGTGTTCCTCTCTTGCGCCCAAATTCTAACAAACCAAATTAACAAAAAATTGTTATCTAACATCAGGCTTATTATGGCTTACAACAATGTAGAGTCCCGTAATTTGGATTATGATCCCGTACGAAACATCCATAATAAACCAGATGTTAGCTAAACATGTTTTTTTTTATTTGTTTTGTCAGAATTAGGATGCATGAGACCCATTTCGACAGGTTCAAGATATTAAACAAAAATCACATGTTTAACCAAGTAGACACATCTACAAATTGTGTTTACGCAGGTAAGTTAGTAAGTATACTTATGTTTTAAAGCTATTAGCGTCAGTATAAAGTGTTATGGCTTGTGGCTTGAATCGAAACCTTGACCTGCTAGGTACCCAAGTACTAACAATACAACCAATTAAGGTTTAGAGAAACGGCAAAGTCGCAGTGGAAAATGGAGTAGCTAACAAAACTCTTTGAAGATTGATCGCAAGTTTTTTTTTTTTTTAAACTGTTACAATCAAAGCATTTTCTGCGGATAATAACTAAGAAATGTATTATTTCTTACTCAGGCATTATTCATTTATTAATAAAATTTATTTTACATGTCAAATTATCATCATCATCAAAATCATTTCAGCCATAGGACGTCCACTGCTGGACATAGGCCTCCCCCATCGATTTCATGTGAAATTATACATCAAAATAAAAATTTAGTTGAAATAATACAAATCAAATAATAAATTAGATCAAATACTTACACACGGATGAACTAATACAAAATTATTTAAATTAAATGTATATTTTTTGTCTCATACAAAAAAAAAACAGGTAATGTAAACATGTTTTGTTTATTAGTACAGAAGTAACAAAAGTAGGTGCGGAAATATTTTTGCATTAATTTTGTGTAATAATTTTAAATTCAATTCGATCAATTTATTTCAAAAACAATGTACATACAAAATGTAAAAAAAAATATTTAAACATTAGTGTCTCTATTTTTTTATTTCTTTTCTAAAAACCATATTAAGTTTTTTTTATTAAAACAATGTATTTAGTTTTACAGAAAATAACACATAATTTTTAAATTTGAAAGTAAAGGTAAACATCGCGAACCGGACGGAGAAACTGTTCAATATGCGTAGACTTTTTTGCGCTTGCACTTTATCTATTTCTATCGAGTGCAAGCGAAACACTCCAAGAAATTCAATCAGCTCACGGACTGCAAGCTCATCTGTTAGCGCCAAAGTTGAAACAGTTCAACCAGCGCAAGATTAACAGGATTAAAAGCTCAATCCATGCAATTTGATCAACCAGTTAAAGGCCCGGGTGCGCCCGTTTGTAATCTGCTTATCGTGTATGTTAAATAAAGGCCGTGGTAATAGGAAGCGCGGCCAATTAGCGAACACGTAATGGTGCATGTCCCGTCTCTCCGCCGGCCGGAGATCGAACGCGAAATTGCCAATTAGCGCGAAATTACGGCAGCCGTTGCTTCCATTTACTCCCATCATTTCGGGGCGAAGTCCTTATATAGCCACCATTTGGGCGAATGCGATGAAACGCCATATCTATTGGTACTCAATCAACAGGTCGGAAGCGTCACGGAAAAGGGGTCTTTACGATTTTCCATCGAATCGCTTAGGAAATGATGCCGTTCATCTTTACGGATTCTGCCTTCGCCGCAATTTCGTCGCTAACTTTGATGAAGTAAAAACAACTTTTCCGATCATAAATCAACATTGGCGAGTCGGCTAACTTATTCCCTAGCGTCGGAATTCAAATTAGACTAGGAGGATTAATGTGAAGACACTTCCAATGTGTATTAATTACTTTACGAATTCTATCTTGGTTTTTGAGGTCATTTTCCTAAAATTTAGGCACACGAAGATGAGTTAATAGAAAAGGTACAGCAAGTCTTCTTCATAGAAATTAATTTTACCAGTAGGCAATCCAGGAATTCATTAACTAGTGAAATAAAATGAAAACTTGAAGGTCAATCGGGTGCCTCGTTAAACGAGCCACTATCAGAACATATCAGCTTACCGTGACTATTAAGGCTTGCTCTACTGAAAACATGTTGCATTATATATATTTTCATATAGAATAGATCTACGCAATAATAAACGCAATATAATCTAACGTAACGACCACCCCTCTCGGTTAAAATGTTAAAATATCTTACCAAAAGTTGTGCATGAAAAGCAGACCTTTGGCGTTCGGGCACGACACAGCGGGTGTTCTAACCATTTCACACGATTTGCAAGCAAACGCCTCCGGGTCAACCGTCGAGACTTGCCATTAAGTATTCAGTTTGTTTTCCGAAGACAGCGCGTGAGTCGACCGCAGAAATTTTACATTTTCGGAGGGTTCGACACAAGAATGGTTTTCTAAAGCTAGGCGTTGAATAGAAATGAAATTAAGTAGGTCAGAAGTCGTGGAGGCGAGGAAAGGTTAATTGAATGGGACTTGGAGGCTCGAGCCCTTAGCTCTATTTAGGGGATTACGAGTGCGAATGTGCCTCGTGCAGAGCCGGAGCCCGCGATATAGTTGCGAGAAACCATTCCAATCCACATTCAGAATCGGATCAAATGCTTGATTGAGGTGTAACATTGTTGTGCGACAAAAAATTCAGTTTAAGCATGGAACTTTTTAAGTTGAGCTAATGTATAATACGTATGTGGAAAAACTTTTTAGAGAACGTCGAACACATATTATTTTTGTAATGTTTATCCGCTTTATTTAAAGCTGAAAGTACGCTAGAGATTCGTCGTCTAACGAACAGTTTTTTAGATGAATTTCTGAAAAGTACCTACCTACAACCCGATTCAATTATCTACGAGCTAAAAAAAATTACTTTCAATATTTTGCTTAAAAACTTTACATTGATTTGTTTGAATAAAGGTCTGATTAGTATTTATTTGTACGTACGTATATATTATAGGTGTGGCGGAACTCTTTTTCACCAGTGCGACCTTCGCGGTCGCCTTTATTATTTTATTTCAATAGAGTTGTGTTTTGTTTTCTAAGAGATCTGTCAAGAGGTGAAAAATAGATGTTTTCGATTCCGCAAAATAAATTGTTTTAATAATAGGAGTAATAATATCCTAAATTGGTGACCCCGATACGAACACAACATAAATTAAGACGATTCGAACACAAGAAGAGCAAAGGTACGCAAATAGGTACGAGTACTTTCTTTGGTGGTACGAGTGAAGCGACCACGGTCGTCTGATTGTTCGTCGACGAGAATACGAAAACGTAGAAAAAGAAGTGGTGAATTCGACTACGAGAGCTGTGCTGCTGACTGCTGGCAACAATCGCATGGAGCGCGTCAAGACTAAAGTCGAAGTATCTTTTGGAAGAACCAGTGTGGACTAAAAAGACAGTGTGATTTATATTGTTGTGTGTTTTTTTGTGTGTGTATTTAATTTTATTTTATTTTGGTGAATTTTTGTACATATTTTTAAGATATTTTTGTACCAATGTTTTTTGTAGGGCATTCGCGCACACCACACTCCCACGTTTCTTTTGTTTTCAGTTTTTGTTTTTGAATTTTGTTTTTCTCTTAGCATGGTTTTTCATGACAGCACACGTCATGAGTGACAGTGAGCAGGAAGACTTCAAACCAGCTTCCGCGGGTACGGGTGGACGTGAAATGTCAAGCAGTGACAGCAGATCTGGCACAGGCGGTACGGAGAAGGTAATGATTAACAGAGTATCTATACGTACCCCTCCATTTTGTAGAGATCGCCCGGCCCTATGGTTTGCGAGTTTAGAGGCGCAATTTTCCATCAATAATATTAGCCAAGAAATCACGAAGTTTAATTACGCAGTTGCGCACCTGGATACCAATTGTACTCGCGAAGTAGAGGATTTCATAATCCAACCTCCGAGGGAGCAACCCTACACGAAATTGCGCAACGCAATAATATCTAGGTTCTCTTTAATATCCTAAATAGGTATTATTTACACCGCCGAACCTTACTCCTTTTTCAGTAGTGTTCATCCAAAAGTTGCCTGGAAGAAATCGCTTAACGCGATAAGGCCGTCTATTATACTGCCGGTTTTTGCAATAATTAAGTAAGTTACTTTGTTCGGTGTATAATAAAGTAATAATATTATACATTATATACACAATAATGAATGTGCCACTACCTAGAAAGCTATTCTACAAATGTACAAATTAATTAAATATAAGGAGACCTTTATAGATATTAGAATACAATCGCTTCGGTGAATAGATGTATCAATATCTATTCAACGAAGCGAACTTAAACTAATATCTATTCTATTAACAGCAAATTGTACTCAACATGCACTTATAAATTCGAACAATGCAGGTAAATATTACATCGTTTATCGACACAAAATGTTTATAAAACAGCCTAACAACTTCATTTCTGTTAAAATTCGATGCGGTTCGTCCAACAAGCACAATAAACTAGTTAGTTAGGTAACTGGCACGGCCACCGTGCTGTCGATGCTATATTTAAACTCTGTATGTCCTCTACCGTCGCGAATGTTGGCGAGCATAGATATAGTTCTCAAGACAAAGTAATAAGTGTTTCCACTCACCTCAGGTAGCTCGTCGGGGACCTTTCCCATCCACGACAGCGACAACACGGTGCAGTCACATTTCGAGTTGACGTTCCTTTCGAAGTGGAGATGCATTTTGCTCAGAACTCAGAGGAACATTGTCACTGCGGCAACTCGCGGTACACTTTCAATATTGTCATGCACATTTTCCGTCGGGGCTACATTTGCGAATGGTATGTGTGCGGCGAGCGGTCGCGTCGCTGACGTGACGAGGGTGACAAGTGAGAGCCTCCGGTGCGCGCAGGTATCGATTGCCAGGGGCGGGCGGCCGCGCTCCCGCCCTCTGCCGCCGCCGGCCCACAACCCGGGAAAACCGGGAAAAACGCAATCAGATGGCGCTCAGATTTGCAAACAGGCCGGCTGGAATGTCATTAGGCTCGTCCATTCTCGACATGAACCCATAACTTCGCTGCACACACTATGTACACAATAGCTGCCACTCCGTGATGTAATCCGTCTGCTAGACTACATATTTCCTCTTTCCCGTATCGGTACCTTTATAAATGCGTAACGGTCAGGCTATAAAAAAGTTTACGGGCCTTAAACAAATAAATTACGGAAGGCCAAATTAGTTTACAACGTGTATTTTGTAACAATGTACTGTGACAATTTTAAACTTTTAATTCGCAGCTTATTCCCGGTCTCGGGAACGTTGAGGTGTGGCGCAAATTCATGTAGGACAGTAGTTGCTATTTTACCGTTTTTGCTTAGGTACTTTGAATGCCGTAGTTTTTCCTGTTTTATTTTTAAATAAAGTTACACTGTGTTATATAATAGTTCAAGATTAATCTGACATAGAAATGTTGTTTGTGAACTGTTGTTGTCATTTCTAACACTAATAATATTAGAAATAACCTTTCGTGTAAACTAGCTACTTGCTTCATATGATGAAAATGCAACGAGATACAATAATAGAGTCACAATCTGTAAGTGAAAACAGGCAAAAAACGTCAGTGTCGTTGTACATTACTTAGACATCAATTATATAGTTCACAATGCCACATTCAATTTAGACGTTATGTCGCTTGCATAGTGTTTAACGACGCTTGTCCATCAGTTATCAGTTAGGTCATCGTAGCACTGGTATCGCGCGGCGTTGTAGTCGGATCGCGGTTGCCTTACAACTAACCAAAAAGTCTGCGCAATGTGTAGCGTGCGCCGAGTTTTGGTTTGGATGTATCTCGATGTGAACATGTTATAATGGTCTGAATCTGAATGAGCTTAAAAGTTGATCCTTTGCAATGCAGTCTTTTTCAGGTAGAAAAAAAATTGAAAACATTAACAAATCGAAGACTTGTATGGACTTGGTATATTGTTTCTTCAATCACACTTACAAATATAATATCACAATGGTAAGATCACAGATGTAGAAATATCTAACATGATTTTAAACTTGAACTTCTTTCATAGTACCCCAAGAGTACCCACACTTGACTTTAACCGGCAATGGCACTTTCAATCTGATCGTGCCTTCCATTGCTTCCTTCATGGTTCTCATAAAGTTTTGTTTGTAGTTTTCAGGGACTTCGTAAATAAGTTCGTCGTGCATTTGTAGTAAAAGCCGCGGCTCATAGTTTAGGCTTGTTTTGGAGTGTATAGCGCACATGGCTGCCTTGGCGATGTCTGCCGCCGAGCCTTGGATCGTCGTGTTCACTGCTTGTCGCTCCGCTGAACCTAAGTCAATAGAAACTTGTATTGATACCGGGTGTAAAGTAAATGCTTTATACTATCTAAACAAAATCGAATACCAATAACCATTTGCCTAATTCTTGCTATTTTAGTACTATGTTATTTTGCAAACCAGCAATGTAAAGCGTACAAAACTCCGGGTCAATGAACCGCGTAGGTACAAAAACACGCGGCGCTGATTTTATGTGTGCGATTGTGTTTTTGGCACCAGTCTTCGCATTCGGGAGCGTTTCCCTTACACCCGACATAGGGACCGTTTAAGTATTACGTAAACACTATAGGGGGGCGGGGGGGTCTATGCTTTGCTTATTTTTGATAACATGGGGATCTAGATAGTGAATACGTCAGCAGTAATTATTTACTTTTTTACACATTATGGCACTGCTGCTCATCTACACTAATAATAATAGGTCGGGGAAAAAGTCTTTTCGTATTTTGTATGTATAAAGTTGTAGTAAAAATCTCATCGGTTGTACTGTTTGTATCTGGCTGGTTTTGATACCATTAAAAATATGATATTTTAAAAAAGGAATACAAAAAGTAAAAAGCATTTTCCCGCCATTTTTCAATTGTTTTTTTGTTTGATAAAATGAGTGAATCTAACGAAGAAATTCGATATATTGTGAAATTTTATTACAAAAAAGAGAAAAATGCGACACAAGCCGCGAATAAAATTTGTGACGTTTATGGACCTAATGCAGTGTCATCAAGAGTAGCACAATGTTGGTTCAAGCGTTTTCAGTCCGGGAATTTTGATGTCAAAGATGCAGCTCGCTCTGGTCGCCCTGTTACGGATAAAGTAGATGCTATTTCTGAAAAAGTGGACCAAGATCGGCATATTAGTAGTTACGACGTAGCTGAAGAACTGGGGATTGACCACAAAACAGTTTTGACCCATTTGAAAAAAATTGGGTATACAAAAAAACTCGATATTTGGGTGCCACACAAGCTCACTGAAAGAAACCAAATGAATCGTGTACTCATTTGCGACCCCCTATTGAAACGTAACGAAACCGAACCGTTTTTGAAAAGATTGATCACTGGTGATGAAAAATGCATCACCTACGACAAGAATGTGCGCAAACGATCATGGTCAAAGGGCAGTGAAGCACCACAGACTGTAGCGAAACCCGGATTAACACGTAATAAGGTGATGCTGTGTGTATGGTGGGATTGGCAGGGCATCGTTCATTATGAGCTTTTACCGCCGGGCAAAACCATCGATTCGGATCTCTACTGCCAACAGCAGATGAAACTCAAACAAGAAATTGAGAAAAAACGGCCGGAATTGATCAACAGAAAGAGTGTGGTCTTTCATCATGATAACGCCAGACCGCACACATCTTTGGCCACTCAGCAAAAATTTAGAGAGCTTGGTTGGGAAGTGTTAATGCATCCACCATATAGCCCTGACCTTGCACCCTCAGATTTCCACCTGTTTCGATCTCTTCAGAATTCTTTGGGTAGTGTTAGATTAACATCAAGAGAGGACTGTCAAAACTACTTGTTGCATTTTTTTGATCAGAAGTCCCAAAAATTCTACAGCAACGGGATCATGTCACTACCTACAAGATGGCAACAAGTTATCGAACAAAATGGCACATATATATTATAATTAAATGTAATTAAACTTGAAAAAAATATGTCTTGAATTTGTTTAAAAAATACGAAGAAACTTTTTCCCCGACCTTATATTATAAAGAGGAAAGATTTGTACCTATTTTTGTATGTTTGTATGTTTGTAATGAATAGGCTCCGAAACTACTGAACCGATTTGAAAAATTCTTTCACTGTTGGGAAGCTACACTATCCCCGGGTGACATAGGCTATATTATATTTTGTAGCGAGGCCGAAGGCCGAGCTTACACTCGTGCGAAGCCGGGGCGGACGGCTAGTGAATCAATAAAAAAAGAATACTTACATTAAAAGAAAAATGCATATACCAATGTTGACGTAAGCATGGGATGGGGAGTAAGAGCTTTGCTTACTTTTGCTGACAAGGGGGAGTAAATAATTGTAATAAATCTGCTTACGTAATTCTTGAACGGTCCCATATAATTATGTATTTAATAATCTTGTATACTCGTATTTTACTAATTTAATGTTACCACCGTCCATACTCTATCAATAAAAAGATTATTTATATAAAAAGATTAGACAAGTAGTATGGACTTCCAGAGAAGAGATCGCTCTTAGCGATAAGACCTAGTTCTTAGTTATTCTTCTTTTAATGTTTTTTTTTTATACTGTCAATAAAGTGGTGTTGGTGTTTTATCCCAAATGTTCTTTAGTAAATAGAGTTGTGAACACAAGTTGATTTCAAATAATAAGTAGGTATTGTTACTTAATTTTCGTCAATCAATGTCTTTCCGACTTGATTAGATATTTCATCACCAAAGTACATAAGTTTTGTTTTGAAGATGGAAAACAACTTTTAGACTAATAATCGTAAAGAACTGAATGTAAACTGCAGCGAATGATGCAGAAACGTAAAATTAGGAGCTGTTGAAACATTTTTTTCTCGGATAAATGTTTAATGTATGTGTAATTTTATTATGGATACTGACGTGGTTTTCACACAGTTTATTTATATTACACGGCAAAGCGAAAACCAGTGCAAAGCGAGACGTAGCCGCGTGCGCGCATTCATCTCGATAAAGACCGTCGAATGCGGTTGAAACTATAGTCGGAGTATCCGGCCTATTCTTACGTGAGTAATTCCCGTGTAATATAAATCACATGTATGTGTAATGTTTGTGTATGTATGGACTAGACGTATTGAGGTTGGTACTTACCTCTTGTTCCCAGTGAGGTAGTATTAATATCAGGTAGGTATCTCCTTCTCTTCATCAATGTTTCCACGTATCCAGTTCTCCTGCATTCTTCAACGACCTTCTGCGTGTATTGTTTAACTTGAGGAAAGGTCTTGTAAAAGGACTCCATGAAAAATGCAGCCTCCAGTTCTGTTACGTCCAGGTGTTGCGAGAGGGTCTTATTCCCCATACCGTATAGAATGCCGTAGCATAGTTGTTTGGCTTTCTGGCGGAGATCATCGTCTATCTAGAAAGTAAAGAAAACTGATCTTTAAACATTTCTACTCAATTAGACCTCACATCGGAATACCCTCAAATCTTAAAGGCCAGAATATCGGTGTAGCAATCTCGCTCGCGCATTTAATTGTTTTTAAACGCTTTATTAGCTTGGTGTGTATCTATGTAACAGAATCATTGAACGTGATTTTCACCCCTTTGAAAACGACGGTTTGATTTGAAACATACTTATGGTCCAAAAACCAAATTGAACTAAATGAAGACTAGAAGTTCTCCCCGAACTGAGACCTTGCACCCTCTATCTTAACAGTCCCGATTTTGTTCATATTCGAACCTAAAACATGTATTTGCACGAACTACTTGCCTACAAAATTTATGATCAACAGTACGTAACTTTTCGTCGAACAAATATATAAACAAACTTACAAACGCCGAATTATTTCAGTAGGAAATGAGACCTCTCTTCGCTTGGTCAACAATCGAAAGAGTAAAAAGACACGGTACTTTCGCTCCAATTTAAAACCTTCTGCTATCAAGTATGTACCTAAGTATTCATACTCTGCGTTCTATTGAATACCTGCAGAGCTGAATCTACATGCTTTTGTTCCTTACGAGAGAGAGGTCAGTTCAAACCACAGTAAGTACTCCAACTTGCTCTTACGTAGCTCCATTTGCAATGAAGCTTAATAGTTACAAGGCTAAGTTGAAATAAGTTCCACAATGAGTCAGCTAGACTAAAACCGTGAGCATTGAATAAAAGACAGGACCAAATTCTAAGCCTCCGCCCTTGCTCGACACCAACTTTTGAAATGTGCTGCGTTTTTTTTTGCGTCGATGCACAAGTTTCGTCATGGCGGTAAAAATTTGGGCTGTTCCACTAGTTTCTACCAACGTATCCTTACCATAAGCTATCTATATTTTAAATTGAGCTTTATAGATGTAGCAAGTAGATATACAGAAATAATTTTTCAACAAGGCGTGGATGGCCAAATCCGAAACTGTGAGGAATAGTGAAAAGTACTCAAAGGCCTGATTTTAATGATAACTAAAACTGCATCATTGTTTTTTTTTTTATCAATATTCCTAGCCAGGAACCGAACACGTTGATTTTAAATAAAAAACACTGTATTATTACACTATTCGATAGTGTCGATTCGATAGAGAACTATTCGCTGGTCCTCATAATTTCAGATTAGACCATTCACGCCCACTTGAAAAATTCAGAGACGGTTGTGGATAAACCACAAACCAGCACCCACAAGGTATACAAAAGTTTACTTTCAAAGCCCCACAGCACAAAATCTTTCCAAGATTCCCTTCAACCGATATTGCTTACATTAAAAAAACAAACAACATTAAACTTTAGTGGTAAGTTAAAGTGCGAATTACCGTCGCGTCCCAACATTGTCCTAATATTAAAAACACTGAACTGAACTTCGAAATGGGCAATGTTTGAAAGAACATTACATCAATAGCCGGACCCGAGATATGAAACATCAAAATCACATCAGCCGCGCCCGGGGTCGACGGAAAAATGGGACAATATTACCAAACTTCGCGATTTCAAACTCTACGTAGGGACCTACGTAAATATGCCAGAAAACACCATTGTCTTCTGTTACGTAAATTAAAGTACATGTTTAAAGGGCTTTACCCAAATGTAAGATATTGAACATATTAATTGGAAACGATTTCTTGCACACATTCTATCCAAGCAGTTAGGAGGGAAGTGGGGCACGTCTACGCGGGTGGAACTCTTTCCAAGTTTTTTTAAAGGTCTGACAGCTGCCTGTAATAAGCTGAATGAATAAAACGAATAGAATTCACTACTCAGTGATCAATAATCACTTTTGAAAGGTTGGAGGGACAGACGGACAGACAGAAAAACCGATATACATACAGACAGACAGACAAACAGACAGACAGACACAGATAGACAGACAGACAGGACGAACATAATATGAGGGTTCCTTGTAGGACTACGGAAACCTAAAAATAAAATGCTACTGTAACCAAGACTACGTTTATTAACAAGGGAATTATTTGATAAAGTTATAGATGTAATATAAACAATGAAACATATAGGTAAGTAGGCCAATAAACCAAAGTAAACTGACTACTCTGTGGCATGAATTTGAATGAATTGAATACGGCTTATTCGAGTTATTGGTTTTACAAATTCCAATTATTATGTCAAATCAATCAGAAGCACTTACAGAAGCTCTCAAATCCCAATAAAATCCTAATGCAAGTTGAATGTATGAATGAAATACATAATAATGAATCAATTCAGTATTCGACACACTTATCTACACAAATATTTATGAATAAAAACTGCGTTTTGTTATTTAGGAAACCTTGTTTGTTTTCAGAGGTATAAATTTAGACTTCATTTTTTCATCCAATAAGATTGTCTATCATTTGTCATAGCCATAAAATCCCCCAAATAAAACGGGCCAAATACGAGTTGAACTCGCGCACGAAGGGTTCCGTACCATTATCTATAAAAACGGCAATAAATCATGTTTGTTGTGTGGGTTCACCTGTTAAATATTTATTTTATTCTGTTTTTAGTACTTGTTGTTATAGCGGCAGCAGAAAGACATCATCTGTGAAAATGTCAACTGTCTAACTATCACGGTTCATGAGACAGCCTGGTGACAGACGAAGTCAGACAGACAGGCAGGCAGATAGACGAACGGACGGAGAGCGGATTCTTAATAATAGGGTCCCATTTTACCCTTTGGGTAAGGAATCCTAAAACCCGTACGAAGCGCTTTGATTCCACTTTTATTGTGCGAACTGCTAGTTTGTGGAATGCACTGCCTGAATGGGTGTTCCCCGATAGTTACAATCTGGGTGTCTTCAAGTCAAGAGTGAATCGGTTTCTTCTAGGCAAGCGTGATCCATCGTAGGCCGCATCATCGCTTAACATCAGGCGAGTTGGCGGCCAAGCGCAAGCCTATTCTGCAATAAAAAAAAAAAAAAAAAAAAAAAAAAAAAAAAAGTGCAAAAAGACAACATCATACATTTCATTTTTCTGCTCTGGTACTTTAAGCAATAAATTATAACCATCCTCACCTCTTCCTCAGGTAAATTGCTCCAAGACGAGGCGATGGATTTGAAAACATCTTCCCCGCTGCGCATTATCCTCAACAACACCACATCTTCGCTGAAATGGGTCAAAACCCGCATCTCCAGCTGGCAATAATCTGCCGAGACCATCACGTGCCCCGGCGATGCTTTGAAAATATGTCTACAGTTGAACTCTACACTGTCACTGTCGCTCGTCTCCTTTTCTTCGAGGTATTTACAAGGAATGGAGAAAGTTCGAGGAACATTCTGCAAGTTCGGCTCGTGCATGCTTATCCGGCCAGTGCACGTATGCATTGTGTAACTTGGCTTTATTCTGTGGAGTTGGAGCGAAGTTAATGGAAATTCGACTCTGTACCCTTAGTACAAGATTTGACAGTTTTCGAAAACTTTTTTCGTTTCCGTATTGTCCCATACATTTTAGTAAAGCGCCTCTAGCGGAAACGCGGATGAACTAAAATCGGTAGTAATCGGCAGTATAGGTTGCTTCACTCAAATACGAAAAATAGTTTCGAATAGCTTTCAGCCCAGCAATGTATGCATCAAAACGAAAACGAAAAAAGTTTTCGAAAACTATCAAATCTTGTACTAAGGGTACTGTTGTATCAATTTCATATCATTATTTTACATACGATAGTTTGTTTGACTCATCATCATCATCATTTCAGCCATAGGCCGTCCACTGCTGGACATAGGCCTCCCCCATCGATTTCCAAAAGGACCGGTTAGAAGCGGCCTGCATCCAGCGTTTTTCTGCGGTCTCTTTTAGGTCGTCTGTCCATCTTGTTTGTTTGTCTGATTCAACGGACATTCATAATGTAGGTAGCTTAATTATACAATAAATAAATAAATATATAAATATTCGGGACATTTTTGCACACACGGTCATCTGACCCCAAACTAAGCAAAGCTTGTAATATGGCTGCCAGAGACTGATATACGTACTTATATATTTTTAAACACATACATACTTAAATAGATATTAACACCCAGTCATAGAACAAACACAAATATTTATCACATATATGTTTGCCCCAGGTGGGAATCGAACCCACGCCCCCAAGCACAGAAGGTAGGTTCACTACCAAATGAGCAACCGGGGCTGTCAAATGGTTTAACACAAAGCTACTTTTAACCTCCTATATAGAAAAATATGGTTCTCGAAATAGAATGGAACAACGTTAAAGTAATAGTGGTATGTAGTAGTTTTTTTTTAAATATAATATATTGAATGGTTCTAGTTTGGCCTCAAACTCGCCTGATGGCAAGCGACAGGCCTATGGCCGAGGTCCACCCTCGGCCATAGGTTGATACACGTTGATCTAGAAGAAATCTATTCACTCTAGCATTGAAGATGCCCAGATTGTAGTTATCAGGAAACAAGGAGGACGGCAGGGAGTTCCATTCTTGGGCAGTACGTATCATAAATGACGACCCAAATCGTTGAGTACGAATCTTTGAAATTTCCACGAGGAGGAGGGTCCTTCTACTTGTCCTGTAGTAAAAGGGGGAGGGTGGAATAAGGTCATGAAGCTCTTGCGCACACTCGCCGAAATGTATCCGATAGAAAATCACTGGCAAGCAAAAGTAGCCATGGTCCACACAGGTAAACTGAACTAGACTGCAAAAAGTGCCCATGTTTTTTTTTTAATTTAAATAATAGGCTTTTTGTACCGCCACCTCACTTGTAGTTGAGTGATGATGCAGTCTACGCTGGAGCTCGCTTGCCTAGAAGAAACCGATTCACTCGCGACTTGGGGAACCCAGATTAATATTTGTCTCGAAAAAATTACGGTTTCTACAAGATAGCTAGTAAATAATAAGTTGTAAATACTTATTCCCATCGTGGTCCCCGTGTGCCTTCTCAGTCAGCGGGTATAGAGTCTTGGTCAGTATGCTGTGCAGCTTCCTCCAGGATATGATGATGCTAGCCAGCGGACTACTGTGGCAGGAAAGCACGCTCTTCTTAGTGCTCACCTTTCCTTTCTTGTACATACCCAAAGCCTGAAATTAAATATGATTTACAACACAGGAGCGATATCCATATAGTTATTACAATGCGATACGCAGTGGTCGCCGTTCGCATATCTGTTTTACAATTAGATGGCAATTCTTTGAAAAATTATTTGATTGAAGCATCTGGCTTTTACGAGATCGATGGGGGAGGCCTATATCCAGCAGTGGACGTCCTATCGCTGAAATGATGATGATGATGATCCAGTTCGATTCCTCGCCCTGCATCAATTATTTAATAAATTATGTGCATTTTCAATGCCATCGCTCAAAAACGGTTAAGGAAGACATCGCGAGGAAACCGATAGAAATAATACACAAACAAACAGAACGAATTTATATGGTTTCCTTGTTGGGTTAAGGAACCCTAATGATTCATATGTAAATTACCTATTATATTGATAATTATTGTTAGTTTACCTTAGCAACTGCCTTAGATGAGCTGAGATTGAGTCCTCTGGTACTAGACATTTTATCAGCCTTCCTCTGCAGAATTTCGAGAACCCTCTTTACATCCAGCAGCATCTGTGAGGCAAGCTGCCGGTCTACAGTGATTCCGTGGTATTCACACTTTGCTAGGATTACTGCCACGTGGCTTTCTGTATCTGTCCAGAAACAAAAATAAAGATTAGACTGAACAATCCCAAAAAAATTTTTTTTGTGTAATTTACATCAAAGACGTTGTCATGAATGATTTTTTAATTACTCCTAATCAATCATAATCATTAAGGTGCCACTATATGGTTAACAGAATATATATTTTTATAATTGTTTTATTAATCCGCCATAACATTACATATCTGTTATGGTTCAAAAGATACAGCCGGTTAAAGGTAGGATGGATGGACGGACAGATAGACAGTGTAATAGGGCTCAGTTATAGGGCCCCGTTTTTACCCTTTGGGTACGGAGCACTAAAAAGCATTTCAGATGGCCAGTATGCCATCAGATGCAATCACAGGATACCACCTGGAAGTGTCAATTATTTTTTGTCTGGAATAAAACTCACACTGCATATACCTCTAAGATTTTAGAGGATGGCCATTGGCCACCCAATTTTCTCTAAAAAGGTCTCTTATAAATCTTAAAATTATGGATTAAAAAAGTTAAATGTGAAGATTTATGTAAAAGTATACAGTGGAACATAGGATATCGAGGGGAGTGTAAGGTAAAACCGACCAAAAGCATACCAACCAAATAGTAGACAGACAGAAAATCTGAACATACTTTTGGTTTCCTGAGAAACTTCATAATGTAAACAATGGTCATGTTTCTCTGCAATCATCCAAATACACCAAGCCTTGGTGCACGCATCTACACACGAGTCATCTTTTACACATATTTCCCCTTTGTTTTCAACCAAAACTGTTGACATTTCCAAATTATAGTATTTTTTCATCTGAAATATATTAGAGGGGCTTTAAAACACTGAAAAATATATATATCTGAGTCTGCAATAATTTCGGAGCAACTTTGGAGTATCACATGCATACTTGTAGAGATTAAAGAAAAGTAAAAGTTTGCTGTCTTTTTTTCTTTCTATCTTATCTTTTTACTTTTATTACTCACCAAATATTCAATATTGATCATCTTTCCATCGTTGTCTATTAACCACTCAGCTAATGACACATCCCCACATGAAAATGGCAAAGAAATGTCGAGCCATTTCTTCATGTTCAAAAAACACCATTTCGAAGAGAATGTTTTCAAGCGAGTTGAACCATTTTCAAACCAGCATTTCAACATATCTTTCTCCAAAATCCTCTTCTTTTCTAATGATGTAAGGTCGATATATATACAAGTATCGCGTCCTACACATATTGCTATTCCTTTAATTGTATGTTCCAGATCTGCATCAGGTTTTTGGATATTTAGAAAATTGCCGCCTATAACTTCGTTGCTACTGTTTGTTTTCTTTTGTATACTCAGATAAACACATGCAGTTTGTGAATCTTCCAATACTCGAAGGTTTTTAGAGATTTCATTACCTTTTAGCATAAAACAGTTGAAACTATGATGTTGTATCTGAACGGATAAAGAATTAGGGACATTCAGGGATGTTTTGGTAATGTCTCCTACAATAAAGTCATTGAGCCTTTTCTTTTTAGCTTTATACTTTACATCTTCTTTATTAATTATTCTGCGTTTATAAGGGCTTTTGTAATCTTTGATGTTTTCTATATTTTCTTGTGAACAAACGACTTCATCATCTTTTGATAAATTAGGAATATTTTCCTGACTGGTGTCGTCATAAACTAATTTAATATCTTCGTCTTCATCTGTTAGAACTAGTGAAGATTTGAAAGCATTTAATATTGTTTTTGAAACTGTATTAACAAAATCTGAAGTAGCTTCTTGCTTACAAGACCCTATTATGGAACTTTTATTATCAAGCAGCTTACTTGGTACGAGATCCAATGGTAAACTTTCATCAAAAATTGAATTTTCACCATCTGTTGAAAATAAACTGGCATCTTTGACAGAAGCACATTTAAGAGACATGTTTTCTTCTAGAATATTCATTGAAGCAGCGCTTTTATCCATTTCTCCGAAACTTATATTTGGAGAGAACATTTTGTCCAATGTTTTAAATTTTGTAATGTTTTCGATTCCTACTTCTGTAAAGTTTAAAGAATCCCATTCAATTTCTTCCTTTACTGATTGATTGCAGAGAGTCTTTGATATGGGAGTAGACTCTCTTTGAGATAAAATGTTGTCTTTGGTTATTACTTGGTCATTTTCATCGATTCCGGTTTTCATATTCATTTCATAACTATCTACAACTGCTTTTGTTGTGATTTGATGATGTTTTATTACTACTGATGTATTTTCACGTTCATCGGATTTATAATCGTTAGCATTAACAGCGGCACATGTGATGTTAATATCTTCGGAGCTGTTTTCCAAAAGATTAATCGATGTTTTGCTACTTTTATTTTCTTGTGTTTCTGTCTCTAGAACTGCAGAATTTGCAGTCGTAAATTTATCGTGGTTTTCGTCTCCAACATTTTGAATTAATTTAGAAGTATTGTTTCTATTACCATTATCTTGATGAGCGAGATCTGTAGAAATACTTGTATTCCATTTTATAGCGCTCACACCAATTTCATTTTCAAGATGCTTCCTTGCTTCCATAATAAGATTTTGAGCTGCTTCTTTAGCTGTCATTCCACAACATCCAGTTATCCATATGGATTTGAATTTATTACGCAGTTTCATATCATGACTATCATCGCCTTCTCTTTCCTTTTCACTTTGGAATGGAACCGCTTTGTGTAAAATATTTTCTATTACATTTCCCTCAGCCGAAGCGATACTAGATATTGTTTCAAAGCCGGAATCGAATAGAGCTCTAGCCCTAACACCGTTTAACGAAGACAGTTTCATTAATTCTAGTAATTCGGAATGTATTCCAAAGTGCAATCGATCTCGAAACTGTGAGACTAATATTTCCATGTTCTTCCACCCAAGCTGGTGACAGAAGGCTGTAACCATACCTAAAAAATAAAAGTACTATTACTTAGTACTATATCTAAGGAAGCTCCTGTCTCTTTATTTTTGTTTCAGGATTCGCTATGCGATTATGCCAGCAGCTACTGTCTCAAGAGCATGTTGTTCTTCTACTGACCTGCAAATGTGGCTGCAGCTTGCTGTAAGCTTTGTAAGAATCCACGCGCGCATTGAAACTTCGCTGCAACCTCTGACAGTGGGACTTCATTCACCAAGTCTTGTAAAGCCAGAGCTGTGTAAAATCTAAAACAACATTTTTAAGGAATGGTAAAAGTAGACTGAAGCACATAATATTTTACTAAGTATTAAAATGTAAATGTAAAAGACTATAAAAAAATTTACGTTTGGCAGGATTCGAACCTGCGCCAACTATGCACTCCGAGCGCTCTTTCCGATAAGCTACATTCGCTTAACTGTTGGCCTCCAAATTCTTAAGTTTTCTTTGCAAGCAATCTAAGCATTATACTTTTTTGATTGTCTATATCATATAAATAGAAAATTTTAAAGTGACACCTCAAATTTAAAAATTACATATGATTTTGACCATTTTCATGGTAAAGTACCAGTAACTTACTTATATGTATAAGTCGCGAAATTTATCAATTTAAATGAAACTTTGTTAAATCAGGCCTGTTGATCCCAAAAAGATTTACTGTTACTTAGATCCACACTAATCAACATCCACACTAATATTATAAATGCGAAAGTAACTCTGTCTGTTTGCTGCATAATCACGGCTAAACGGCTTAACAGATGTCGATAAAATTTTGCGAGGTAATAGTATGTATCATGAGCACGGACATAGGCTATTTTTTTCTGAAGAAATCGCAGACGAAGTCGCGGGTACAGCTATTACTTTATGAAATTAAAAGTTCTTGGCCCTTTCAAATCTATTAAAAACAGACAGCCTTATATCGCATACTATATATAGAAACTGCTACTGCAAAGAAATGACGCAAGTGTACCCATTTGCACAAAAATATTACCTTTTGTGAATGTTCAATTTGCTTTGAACATTGTTTAATTTATTTGTGCCTCTCAAGCAACGGATTATAAAGCTTTCTTGTACTCCCACCAGGTCCCCTACTCTTTTCATTGCTTTAGTTAAAGACTCCCACAAAGTTAATAAATGCAGCCAATCAATGTCTCCCCACTGGCTACTGACACTATATGGTGTAACAAGATATATAAGATGGAGGTCTGTTTCGAGAACTAAGCATTGGCGTGCTTTTTGCAACTCCAAAAAAAGTGACAAGCCATCATGAGGAGCCATGGATGCTGACAGGCATGCCTTCCCTAGAGGAGTAGCTACGTAATGCACTTCCTGCCCTTCCTCTTGAACCCTGACCAGCTCATAATTCTTCAATTCTTTTAAGGTAGCTTCCATCAGCTGACTCTGGGGTGATTTATCTTCCTGTTGGGTGTAAAGCAAAGTGCATTTTGAGTACAAAACCAGGTCTTCCTTAGTGCAAAGGACTTGGCTAGCAATCATCTCCAAAACCGCTCTCATGTACTTATCCTCTGATTCAATACAACTTTTAACAGGGTCCAGAGCCCCCATCATCAGATCAAATCCAATTTTTTTCTCAGCATCTGTGCATACCAGTATGCTCTCTCCCTTAGTGTCTTTACCCATTCTGCCAGCCCTTCCAGACATTTGCTTGTAAGTCATAATATTTATTGGTTGTCTTAAGAATACGGGTGACCTAATTATTACAACTCGAGCTGGTAAGTTAACTCCAGAGCTCAATGTAGATGTCGCCACCAAAACTCGTATCGCCCCAGATTTAAAAGCTCCTTCTATGATGTCTCTTTCGTCAAATGTGAGTCCTGCATGATGGTAAGCTACTCCAAATGAAATAGTTTTCATCAAAACTTGATCCAATCCAACTGGACAATTTCTCAGTTGTTCCAGCACTTCAGATATACTCTCAGTTTTCAACTGTTCCCTTAATATAGACCCAGCTTCGCACTGTTTACATCCAAGATTATGAAAAGAAGACGCTAAAGACTGTGCTAAGTTCTCACATCTATTTTTAGTCATACAAAATATTAGAATAGAGCAACCATCTTTTATTGTATCTAAACAAATGTTTAATACATTTTCACTATCACTTGTTGAAGAATTTGCCTTGAGGGTGTTTATGCATTTTCCAGTTTTGTCAAAAAATCTGTTTCCGACCAGGCAGAATTCATCTAGCGGAATGGGTCTAAATTGAGTCACAAACAGTTCAGCGCGCAACCAATCAGCTAGAACTTCTAGATTGGGTAATGTAGCAGACATACCCACAATTTGTATATGTATATCATCTGATCTCATAGACACATACTTTATTTTTGTCAGAAGTAACTCCAATATGTATCCCCTGTGTGGATCCCCTAAAAGATGTAGTTCATCAACAATGACCGCTCCCAAGTCTGAAATTTTTCCATCATCCAGAAGCCTGTTGACCAAGCTGTTAGCTTTCTCAATAGTACAGATAGCTACATGCACAGCCATTAGACCACCCGGAGGTGTCTGAGAGCCCATAAATCCTTCTACTCTAATTCCCGAACTTGATAATATATCTTGTAAATAAAACATTTTTTCTCTCACAATAGAGACAAACGGTAGGATAATAATTACCTTTTTCTGACGTTCAAGAATGGTCTTAATAGTCAATATCTCAGCAACTAAAGTTTTTCCAGCTGATGTTGGTGCTGAATACACCAAGTTGGAACAATCTAGCAATACTTTTGAGTTAGCTAAACAAGTTACTTGCCATTCAAACATTTCTGATATGCCTCTTTGTTGATATTTTTTCGCTATCTCTTGTGGTAAACCCCAAGCTTTCAGACTTCTGTTTATGTTTTGTTTAGGGGGTTGAGATAGTGAGGCCGTCGAGTTTAGTGCGGTAGTTTTATTTATTATGGATGTGTCTAATTTCTTTCTAGATCGTTCCTTATTCTTCTTTAATACAGGAGAAGTCTTGGTTTCTTCAGCAACGTATTCTTTCACAGCCACAATTGAAGATAGCAAATTAAAAGAGCTGTTGAAACAGTCAAGGAACTCAACCTGTTCAGCTAAAATTTGAGAATCTATAACTTCGTCCATTTTTACGCCAATCTATGAAATCCGGGAACTCTAGATTACACACAATGTACTTTTTGATCAGTAAAACCTTTGGGTCAGATAAATTAAATTATAATCTAATCGTAAGTACAAAACAAACAATAAATACATAGATTATTATTTATGTATTAATTCTTCTTAATTCTTATACCGAATTTCATATCAAATCAAACGCAACGCATCTCAAACCAAAACAAAGCACACTGACAGCAAGGAACAGTTTCTAACTGTCAGTGACAGTGACACTGATAGAAATCCCTTATTATGACTTTATTTCCCTGCGTAAATTTTGGCGTCCCACGTCGTATGCATTTGCCAATGCCAGTATTTAAAGGCCACTGCCGAGCTTAGCATATTTTGCACCGTTTAATGCTGCGCAGTACGCAAAGTACACGTCGTCGTGGGTCGCGACAAGGGACCGTTTCAACTCCCAACCTCCAGTCACATTAGTGTTATATTGTCGAGTCTTTTTGCATTGGCATGGACAAGACAACTTTGACACTGCAGTAGAACAGGCCCTGCGTGTTATTTCATTCAGGGCCTTTATTCTGCACGGGCCAAACGTGGCACGTTAAGTTAACCTCCAAAAGTTGAACTTTATTATCAAAGCAATAGCGGCCAACTTTTTGAGGTAAACTTAAAGTGGCCACGATAGCGCGCGTTTGCCCGTGCGGAATAAGGGCTCTGAATGATATAACACGCAGGGCCTGTTCTACTGCAGTGTCAAAATTGTCTTGTCCATGCCAATGCAAAAAGACTCGAGGATATAACACTAATGTGACTGGAGGTTGGGAGTTGAAACGGTCCCTTGTTGCGACCCACGACGACGTGTACTTTGCGTACTGCGCAGCATTAAACGGTGCAAAATATGCTAAGCTCGGCAGTGGTAATAATTGTATTTGGGCCTTTTAGGGTTGAGACTTTGGAGTCTGGTGGAATTTCAAAAATCTTGCAGTGTCTTATTTTGTATTGTGCGCGTTCCAATGTAAAATCAAGACAGGCAACATTATTCACAATAAAACAATTTTGGTCCACTAAGCCAGTGATCATTCCCCTGTGTTCTACTGTGGATCAAAGGGTAATCGGACCAAATAAAATACATCTTAGAAAGAATCAACTTGCTTTAATAAATATAAAAAAATCCTCTTTCTGAGCAACTTCTCGACAAAGTGAGCAACTTTTGCTCAGCAGTTGAATTGCTAACTTAACCTTCATGGAAATTTATGTGCAATCTTCATAGTTTGTTGTTTTTTTTCTATCTGACTGAAGACAATATTTCTTACCAGCCAGTCATATACATAATAGGTCCTTCGATCAATTAAACAGGATCAATTAGTGGGTTTGAGCATTTGGATTGTCTTTAGATCTTCAACGGTCTATGGACAGTCTAACTGTTTATTTAGTGTTAGTTTTAGCTAGTATTTTGTTTATTTAATAAAGGCACTTGTCATAATTAAACAGTGAATTATATTGCACAAACCTGCCTGTTTATTTGATCGAAGGGTCAAAAAATTGCAATCGGCTGTATATGAATAATTGCAATAGGCGTTTAAACCATTAAAAAATTGTTGTTTGCTTTCATTTCGTCATTGATTATAATTTTTTGGTAACAGTTCAAGTAGAAGAACTGCACACTATCAACCCTTCCCCGTGGAAATTCCAAAGATTTGTACTCAACTACTTATTTGGGTCGTCATTTATGATACGTACCCGAGTAAGGTGTTCCATGTACGTACCTACTGCCCAAGAACGGAACTCCCTACCGACCTCCTTGTTTCCTGAGAACTACAATCTAGGCATCTTCAATGCTAGAGTGAATAGTTTTTTTTTCTATATCAACGTGTTCAATCCTTGGCCATAGGTCCCGTCGCTTACCATCAGGCGAGTTGGTGGCCAAACTTGGATCTATTCTATATAAAAAAATATAGAACCCAATATTTTTTGCCATGGCTACTTTTTCTTGCCAGTGATTTTCTATCGGATACATTTCGGCGAGTGTGCGCAGGAGCTTCATGACCTTATTTCACCCTCCCCCTTTTACTACAGGATAAGTAGAAAGACTGTACACTATCACCCCTTCCTCGAAATTTCAAAGATTCGTACTCAACGATTTGGGTCGTTATTTATGATACGTACTGCCCAATAATGGAACTCCCTGCCGTCCTCCTTGTTTCCTTAGAACTACAATCTGGGCATCTTCAATGCTAGAGTGAATAGATTTCTTCTAGATCAACGTGTTCCACCCTCGGCCATAGGTCCCGTCGCTTGCCATCAGGCGAGTTGGAGGCAAAACGTGGATCTATTCTATATAAAAAAATAAAAATAGAACCCAATATTTTTTGGCATCATTACATTAGATGTGCACCCATCAAAAGCACAGAATACATAATTAAATACACAGTGAGACCGACCGACTACAGAAACGTATGTTTCAAATTAGCAACAAAAATACATTTATAGTATCTAGGTAATAAAAACTTTTAAAAGTTAATTTGCTTTTATACTGGGTGACTAAGAATACCAATGCCTCTTTTGCATCTAGGACTATATCTTCAGTCTTCTGTCTCCACCAAAATCTAAATTCAGCTTGCTCTTTCTTGACTAATGATTTTTTTTCTCAAGCTCTTTAACGACGTTACTAAGGTAAGAATTTTTTGCATCTTACGACGGTTTTGCTCTCTCAGTCTCTTTATCTTTATGTTCTGTAGTTTAATTTTTTGTTTTGCAAGATTCAGTTCGTCTTGTACCATTTTTTTCTTCTGTGGACTTAACGGCATCTCTTTTGATGTGCATGGTTCCTGTAACAAAACAAATATGAAAACGAATTCTCAATATGTAAATTCCAAAGTAACAAATACGGTCCAGTTATACTTTTTCTAATTTTATCTTCTCCGGCTTGTTTAATATCGAAGCTTTGTTTAATGTGGGTTCTTGGTTTATGTTCTGTAAAACAAATACAAAGCCTAGTTTATAAATTAGGAAAAAGTTGGAGAGCTTGGAAAGTTTTGTAAGAAAAACCTACTAACGTCTTTATTATCTGTTAGCGTGTTCAGAATATGAATAGTCGGATATGCTGATTTGATCAAACGTCGATTCTTTTCTGATCCAGCTAGGCTGGCGTCATCGAAGTGTATCGAACATATCGTGCTGTGTTTGGTTGGGAACCAATTCTTGTTACCCGTCGCGTCGATCCATTTTTCTTTTAGATGAGGATCAACTGGAAAACTGAAATTAACATTCATGAGAACATCCTTCGACCAAAATAAAATGAATGGACGGGCCCTAACTATTGAACTTGATCAGTAAAAACGAGTCAAAACCGTCGGACATATACTTCGACGCCTAATTATAAAATTGTACAGTATATTTGTTACAAAAAATAGATATCGGTTTTATTTGTGTATTTACACTTCGGTAAAGCATACGACTTCATAATTTTGTCAGATGTTTCGTTACCGCGTAACAATAGACTCGTGTTTCACTTCCTATGGCCAGAGACCGACTGAAACGAAGTGAGCGCTGGCGCTCATTTTGTGATCTTCAAAAATGCGCTTCTACTGGGCCCGTCCATTCATTTTATTTTGGTCGAAGAGAACATCAACAAAATTATCACACAGTTCGTAGTACATACTAAATGTTATTTACATAATAGATGTATCAATAGATAACAAAGAATCATATCATTATAGCAAAACTCAGCCACCAGAACATTATCGTTCACTGATCGAGTTAAAATAATCGAAATCGCATAGACCAACACACAATAGGCACAGCCACTGTACAGCACTATTCAGCAGCCATATTTGGTTTAGTAGTTTTGGCGCCAACGTAGACAAAATGTTCTGTCTGCGTGGTTCATCTTCGATCACACGTCGCTTACCAACAGGCGAGTTGGACTTATTCGCGATAGAAAAAAAAGGTGTAATTGTGTTATTTTCGTAAACTGTGTATAAACACCAGCTAATTTAGGTATCCAATTCGCTGATAAACACTCTTTCGAGTGTTTATCTTCTTCTTCTTACACATAAAAGGTAATGTGTGTATGTATGTTCTCTATGGACTCCACAACAGCTTTCTTAACCGGACTTTCACTGACAGATAGCTGATGATATAAAAGAGTAATCCACGCGGGTGAAACCACGGGTGCAGCTAGTGTACAATAATAGTGAATTATTATTCTGAGAATATGATTGGCTGATAATAATTAAGGTGATTCATTACGGTGTCCGTAAACGTGCTCGAGTGTGGGCTAGTGATATAAAGAGATGAAACATGATTGTTTTCATGTTTTTTCTAAAACTCCATAGAAGCATGTAGTAGTCTCTACCATTTAGGTCTAAATAAGACAGTAAAATACATAAGACGAGGCGGTATGACCTTAATGGCTTTAGCTTGCCCAGTAATGAGTGGAAAAACATATGAATGACAGAAATAACGAATAATCAAAATGAGAAAATCCCAGTGTAAAATCCTCCCACTCCCACAAAAAAGTATGCGAAAACCTTTGGCGAATAGGTATTAGGTACTACAGACCTATTTGGAGTAATAGTGTTCCGTGCCACAGACAGACATACAGAACACAGTAGTATAGCATATTCCCAGTATATATATTACTCTATGCAGCATAGTCTCCGACTAGTAGGTATATAAGATATCTGTGCAGCATAGTATCGCTTGTTTTCAAAGATATACCTACAAGTTTTTTTTCTCTTAGCTTGTTTTTATCGCGTTTTCACACTAAATGACATGTAGGTATTGCGCTGGAATGCTGCAAAATAACGCTGCAATGGAGATGGAGAAGAAAACGGGATTCACTAGTGATCACGATTCTACACAAGAATTATATCTATTCTACTACTCTCTACCGAGAGTATTCTACGTGATTTCTAAAGTAAAATTGACACGAAACCACCTCAATTGAAAAACAATTGATTTTGAATTATATTCAAGGTATTATCATAACATAGGTACTTACCGATGAAATGAAACATCTCCATTCGCACGTCCAACTGCTTTTGAAGAGTTTTTACAGTTTGCTATGGCGCAATTTGGCATTTTTGGGTTTTTACGTCTGACGTGCTACTGCGAACACGACTTGGATCGAACTGAAGTATGCGGCGTGCTAGTTGGAGCATTGATCAAACATAAGACAGGTTATGTTTATCTGTTTATGACTTTAAAATTTTGTAAGTAGTTCTTTAGTTTCATTCCGAGATTAGTGGAGCGCAACTTCACCGTTGATGGTAAAAAATACGATCGTTCTCGTTGTTCACCACTCGCTTGTCCAGCAATCATGCACAGTGACGCTTTTTTTTTGTAATGGCCACCCAAGAACGTAAGGCTTAATGTTTAAACCACAGACATTTAATACAGAACAGACTGAACATGTTTTTTACAACTACATTCGCAAAAACAGTTATGTTTGCATCTCTCTCGATTACACAAAAATCATATATTCGTATCTCGTTTTGTCGTAACGTTGCAACATAATAGAAAAAAATGAGCATGTGGTACGATGTTCCAAGTTGCCATTTTGGTAAGCATCAATATTCTGACAGAAGGCTGACAGCGAAAACCACGGCTTGCATAAATTACCTAAAATAAAAGTTATTTTTACATATTTGGTTAAAAAGATATGAAAATACTATGGTGAAGTGCAGTGTCCTCATGTGTTTTAATTCATCTCATAAGATGCCACCCGGTATAACGTTTCACACGTAAGTTTCGTGTGTTATAATAGAGATTATTTTGAATTGCTATTTTTTCTTGTTATTTTTCATAAACTTTACAATTTGAAGGCTTGGGAAGGTTGTGTTTCTTTCAATTTCATATATGTACAAGTTTGGTGGGTGTAATAAAAGTTAATAAGTAGTTTTCTTTAAAAAAATATTGATTCGATCATTGTTTGGCGTTTGAGGTACTTAGACATTGTCCAGGGAACGTATTCAGTAGCCAAGATAATGTAATACTCCTTTCAGTAGTATAATTAAAATAGTATAAGTTATTTTCTTTAAAAATTCATTGTATCGATCATTGTTTTACGTTTACGGTATTTAGACATTGTCCAGGGAATTTATTTCCGAATCAGAATTCGTATTTCAGAAGTATAATTAAAATAGATGATTCAGCTTGATGTGATTATGATGACATGAACCTTTTTCATTAATTACTAGCTGCTTTTCTTAAGTAATGTAAATAAAGTACCTACCTACCTATTGTGGTTCATGTCATATATATACGTAGTGATCTAGATAGTGTAATTAAAGGGTTATTTAGACATATGTCAAGTAACAAACATTTTTATTACATTTTAGATTTTCCCAAGGATGAAGAGTTGAGAAACGCATGGTTGAAGAATTTGAATCTAGAAAATTGGCAGCCCAGTGCGACAAGTTTGTTGTGCTCAAAGCATTTAGAGGCACATTTGTTCGACCGGACTGGTTTCCGTACAATCCTTAGAGAGTACGAGGTGTAATGCTTATTGGAACAACAGTTTTCAATGAACAGTCGCTATCACTATCATGAATCTCAAGTTGTACTAACTACATTATGATAACTTGCATGTAATAATTTTCAGAGCGATAACATACCAAGTTAAAAGAAAGCCACAAAAAGAGGTGTTACTGGCAAAAATGTTCTGCGGGAGCTGCAGAATACCTCATTTCCATCAAATTCAGATCCTGCAACCACATGACACATCTGGTAAATTGTTTTATACAAAAATAAATGATTTGACTTGGTCTGGTGTGTTTGAATATTAATACCCAATGGGAACATCCATAAATTCCATCACATAAAGAGGAGGGGAGGAGGGGTTGACGAAGTGTGACTGACAAGGGGTAGGGAGGGGTCGTAAATTTTGTGACGTTACTTTTCAGATACAATCTAATAGTATCTGTTAGCACTATTATAAAAGAATGTCCTTGAGTCCGGCCCGCGTTTTGCAAATGTTTGCGTGTAATGTATATGTAGTGTATTTTGCATCAATATTTTTGTGGCTTGTTGGTTCTGCTTGGTATTATATGTCTGTGGTTTAAACTTGGTTTAAACGTCAAAGAATACTTTACTTTTACTCGGGGAGTTAAACGTTCACCAAAGAGAATGTCACTATTTCCACGAAAAACACTGACCATCAATATTTGTAATTTTTGCATGGATAGTTTTGTCGGTTTTTAGGCTTCCGTACCCAAAGGGTAAAACGGGACCCTATTAGGTACTATGGCTCCGCTGTCTGTCACCAGCACAAAAAAAAACTCACTTCAGTGGTCACCAGGCTGTATCTCAGGAACCGTGAAAGTAAGGCAGTTGAAATTTTCACACTTGATGTATTTCTGTTGCCGCTATAACAATACTAAAAAACAGAATAAAATAAATATTTAAGGGGGCTCCCATACAACAAACGATTTTTTGCTCGTTATTGCTCAATATTAATAACGGCAACAGGTAGACGCTTGAAATATTCACATCAGAATACTTAGTAATACCTATATTCACTTTAAAAATAATTAAATTAATATTTAAGGGGGCTCCCATGCAACATACGTGATTTTTTTTGCCGTTTTTATAGTTAATGGTACGGAAACCTTCGTGCGCGAGTCCGATTCGCACTTGGCCGGTTATTTATATAACCAAGCTTTGCTTTGTTTGATAAGAATTTTGTTACTAGGGCAATGTTTATTTTAATTACCTTGAATTTCCTATATAATCTAGTAATACGAATATTCCAATAATGCGGCACCTCCTAGTATTTAATAGTGCCGGATTAGTACGACTCTACTGTATTTAGTTATTCATTGTGTCAATCTAAAAATTTAACAATATCTGGCAACAGTGAACCTGTAGCAGGCCTTACGCAGATCTAGTAATGTCACAGAACACATATAGTACAAATGCAGAAGATTCACTTCGCAAGAGCATTTAAATAAGTAGCGACTCTTACTACCACACAATAAAGTCCAATTCAGGACATGCGAGCGCCAACTACCTACTGCTATATTTACCTACAAGCTGCCTCTGTCTATCGCGTAATTCTTGTCATGTTATCTCTGTCTATCGCGCGGCAGCGGGCACGGCAAGTCCGACAAGTCGGCTACTTGTAGCTTCATACCTAAAGTGTGGAGTGCGCCAGGCCTGGTAATGTATAGAGATTGGAGCACTCTGGGCAAGACGGTAAGTACTAAATGGTCTGTGCAAAAGCCATGGAAAAATTGCCTTTCCATCGTTTTTATCCAGCAAGAAAGAGACAAACGTATCCAAGTCCTAGCTTTTTCGCATCTACGTGCTGATAAGAATGGTGGAAAGAAAAGTTTTCCACGGCCCATGCTAGGCCCGCTGGGGCCCACAGATATATTACAACTTCCATGTGTGAGAGGCCACCTGCTGGGACTAAACTCTAGAAACAGCATAAAGTGTAGCAATTCTTAAATAAGAAAAGTATCTAGACGTTTTTTTTTAAATATGAAACTGCAATAGTTTCGTAACAACTTGATTACCATATATTTTATAATAATATTATATATTTTTTTAAGATCACAGTATGTGTTGCCTGATCAGCATGATGATGCATGATGAAAAATGTCAATACATTTTATTTTGTAGTCTATTATAATAAGATCTTCTGTGCAGTTGGTTCTTTACCCTCCGTTAGAGCTCGGGATTCATGTATAAATGATGCATATGAAACACCCTGTAACAAAACCAAAAGTAACATTCAATTATGTACAAGAATTGTCTCTATCTTTAAAAAAAAATATGGTCAATTATCACACTAATATCATATAAGTATGTGAAAGTTTGGATGGATGAATGGATGGATAAATGGATGTTTGTTACTCAATCACCCAGAAACGGCTGGATGGATTTGGATGAAATTTGGATATACATTTTATTTATTTATTTATTTATTTATTTATTCATCAACAGAATGCTTACAGTTAAAACCAAAGCGCAAACTATTTAAATAACAAATATTATGTATTCTACTTAATTACCTACTAAGAAATAACCCTAAATATGAGGAAATTATATTAATATTGTCATAAAAAAATGTCAACATGCTGGAATTCTCGCGCAAATGCGTTGAGTAGCGCCACGGCCCGCCGCGTGGGCGCGTTGTTGGCGTGGTGCGTCCGCGGTACGGAGCACGCGAGCATCTGATGCCGGCGGCGGGTTCCACAGCGCAGATAGTTGTCATTGATTATATCCTGGATTAACATATAGGCTACTTTTCAACATCATCATCATCATCACCGATTTTCATCACCACGCGGGTGAAACAGCGGGGCGCAGCTAGATGTGCATATTAAAAAAATTTGGAAATCCAGGGAATTTAGGTAGTTGCAGAAAAAATATCCCTTAGCCATACTGATGACTATGACTGATGGTGGCCGAGCGGTAGCAAGTACGCTTTACAATCTGACGGCACCTGGTTCGATCCTTGATCCTGCACTAATGACTTGATTAAAACTTTAAAAAATTATGTGCATTTTTGATGCCATCGCTGAAGAAAAACTTCGTGAGGAAACTGGTATGTCCAAGAATTTCAAATAACAATTACATATCAATATAAAAACCAACTTCACAAAAATTTCAGAACTGGACCAAATTGAGATGGGACCACACGGAAAGCACCAGCTTTCAAATAAAAAAAGAATCAACAAAATCGGTTCCTCTAGTCGAAAGTTCTGAGGTAACAAATATTTTTAAAAAAACAGTCGAAATCCGCCTCTTTTTTTGAAGTCAGTTAAAAAAGGGGCCCATCCTCTCTCTCTCTCTCTCCTAGAGAATGTTGGTCTGCTGATAATGAGACAATGACATTTTTATTTTGCCCAAAACTAAGAGATTAGCATAGGGTAGTTAAAATTTAAAATTATACCTGTTGTAAAGCTGCTCTTACAAATCCCTCATTCGCCGAGACAGTTAAAGCTTTAATCCGATGCCCGAAGTTGAAAATTATCTTAGATCTTTGACGCACATGTCCCCTTACTGACATAGCTTTTCTCATATCATCATCCTCACCTAAAATCAAAAGTACATATATTTGAGAATTTTAAGGTATATCCTGACATCGCACGGAATTAGTTACAAATTGTACGCCACAAATGCATATCCCGAGTATCCCGGTAATTAAAGTTCGATTCCTACCTAGGACAAACATTTGTGTGATGAACATTTGTGTTTGTTCTATGTCTGGGTGTTAATATCTATTTAAGTATGTATTTAAAAATATATGTGTATGTATATCAGTCTCTAGCAGCCATATTACAAGCTTTGCTTAGTTTGGGGTCAGATGACCATGTGTGCAATAATGTCCCAGATATTTATTATATTTATATGACGTAATGTTTCCGGACAGTACATGTAAAAAGGTGAACCCATTAACAACCACGCATGATGCTTGCGTTGCTTGTACATAAATAAATATCTGGGACATTATTGCACACATGGTCATCTTACCCCAAATTAAGCAAAGCTTATAATATGGCTGCCAGAGACTGATATCCATACATAAATATTTTTAAATACATACTTAAATAGATATCAACACCCACACGTAGAACAAACACAAATGTTCATCACATAAATGTTTGCCCTAGGTGGGAATCGAACCCACGCCCCCAAGCGCAGAAGGTAGGTTCACTACCAACTGAGCCACCTGGGCAGTCGACTGAGCAACCAGGGCAGTAGGCAATTAATCTAGTTTGTCATCATTATCATCATCAGCCAGAAGACGTCCACTGCTGAGGCCTCCTCCTTTAACCTCCACACTGAACGACATCCTGCCATCTGCATCCACTGGATGCCCGCGACTCTCACAATGTCGTCGGTCCATCTAGTGGGTGGCCTACCTACGCTGCGTCTTCCGGTTCGCGGTCTCCACTCAAGAACCTTTCTTCACCATCGGTTATCAGTTCTTCGAGCAATGTGGCCTGCCCATTGCCACTTCAACTTGCAGATTTTAATAGCTATTTCGGTGACTCTGGTTCTTTGGCGAATATCTACGTTCCGGATTTTATCGCGCAAAGAAACTCCGAGCATAGCTCTCTCCATTGCCCGTTGTGTGACTCTGAGTTTTTCCCAAAGGCCAACAGTTAAGGACCACGTCTCAGTACCAGTATCTTGTTTGTACGGGACATTATTGTTATAAATATTACTAGTACAAAGTTACATATTCTAAGTTTCTACAATACAGTAGTGATACCTGCATAATCATCTGGATATACTATAACTATTTCTTTGAGAGCTTGCATTCGTTTCATTTCGTTTAGGCCGCCAAGTGTAAGAACAATTTTTTCAAAATCATCCCAAGCTGTTTTGCAACAGACCAGTGTCTTTCCTGTAATATATTTTTTTTATTAACACTATGATAATACATGTTTTTTTTTATTATTTTGTTTAAGGCGGATCGTTTTATCTATGGCAGGAAATACTAATTTGAAAAAAGAAAAACCTTGTAGCTAGGCCAGGTATGTGATAAATGTAAATGATCATGGTATTTGCGAATATCAATGTTTTTTTTTTTTTTATATTATCATGGTAAGTTATTTAACAGTAACACACCTTATTACTTATATTTCTTAATAAACTGTAAAAAATAGTTTTATCATCATCATCAGCCAGAAGACGTCCACTGCTGAACATAGTCCTCTTTAACCTCCACACTGTAATTTTTATTTATTTTTATTTTATTATTAGGCACTCATAACAAGTCACAGGACATATACAGATATAGTAACACGTTATTAATTTTGCTCGATCCCATGACCCAAAACAATGTGTAAACAACATGGCTTAAACAGGATACAGTTGTGATTTTAATTACATTTACATTAGCTTCTTATTAAATAAAACTAAAACGATACATTAAAGCATCAAATTGAAATGTAAATACATACTATAATAGATTAAAATTATCTGGGCCTCACGGGAAGACTTTCCGTGAACATGGTGCATGTAACTGCGCCGAAATATCGGGAGCTCTTTCCACAATCTTACCACGATAAATATCCCGTAAATAATAATATACGAGTAACTGTACCTTCAAAAAGTCTCTCTAGCACTGGTTTTACTGGTCTTGCTGCTTCCCATTCACATTGCTGCGTAAGGACTTGTTGTTTGAACACATAATCACAATGTCCATTTGTCATGTTGCTGACGTACGCCATCATGGCAGTAACATCTAAGTTCAAGGTATTGATATCTGGGTGCTCTTTTACTAATGGTATATCATCCATTGATTCTTGGCTGAAAAGAAAAAGTGTTACGATGAGCCCTAGTAGTAGTATAATAATTATGTAAAAAACTGACATCATAAAAATGACAGAACTGGACCTAATTGAAATAGGACAAAACGGAAAGCACCGGCTTTCAAATAAAAAAAGAATTATCAAAATCGGTTCACCCAATAGAAAGTTCTGAGGTAACAAACATATATTTTTTTTTTTACAGTCGAATTGAGACCCTCTTCCTTTTTGGAAGTCTGTTAAAAAGGGCAGCAAGTCTCTGATAATTTTAGGAATTTCTTGACTTACTTAATATATTCGTCATCTTCATTGGAATCAGATTCACAGGAGGATTCATCACACTCATCCTGATTGGTGTTTGGTAATATTTCACCCTTCACAATAATTCCAACTGCTTTCAATTTGTTTGCCAAATGTTCCTCTACGCCACTCGTTAACTCGAAAACTACCTGAAATAAAATGTCAAATGAAACTATTCAGTAATTACATTTTTAAGTTCTCTATTTATACATAACCACAGCTTAGCCTCGACTTCATAAAACATTCTTAATTCAATCATACATTAAAGGCTTTAACTGTGCTATAGATATTTCATCCAAATATCCTAAATAATTTTCTTTGTAACATTATAGAGTAAAATCATACTTTTGTTATATTATAAAATAGGCTTGCGCTAGGCAGCCAACCCCTGATGTTAAGCGATGATGCGGCCTACGATGGACCACACTTCACATCACACGATCACACTAAAATATCAGATAGTTGATTGATCAGGTGTTACTTTACGGAAGTCCATCTTCAAAACTGTGTTTCCGATGAATCTCCAGTGTAATTCCGCTTCTAGGTCGAACGACTACGCGCGACGTAGAAACGAGAGATTAGCGTACTAAAGAGACTAGAGTACACTAGATATTCATCAGAATAAACAGTTTTAAAATATCAGATGCTGACTTTATACTAGCACCGTATAAGGTAATATAAATAAAATATATGGACATATTATTACGGAGCGAGGGTTTACCCAAGTAAAATCAATTACATCCTTTGCTGCTGCTATCTTTACAGAAGGAAAAAGAGAGTGATATAAGTAGATCATTAAAAACCTACTTCAAAAATAGATGAAAAACTTAATAAGTGCCTATAAAATTTGAGATTTTCCCTGGGATCCTATCATCAGATCCTGATCTGCTGACAATGGGACCAAATTGGAAGTATACCCTACCAAACAAAAGAAAAAAACTTGAAATAGGTCAACAGGTCACAGAGAAATCAGTGAACATAATATAAAAAAAAAACATAAAAAGACAGTGGAACATAGAACCATCCTCCTTTTTTGAAGTCAGTCAAAAATAATGATCATTGAATGACAATGATCAATGATTATATCAATCAATAGATTGATATAATGCTGTAAGAAGTTGAAGTGCTTGATACTTGAACAAAGTACATAATTTAGGTTCTGATAATTAAGTAACAAGACATACTTTAGGAGTTTGATACATGCATGGATACAATTTAGCACACTCCATGTAGTCCTCTGCTTGATCAAGTGTTGAGCGAGCACCATATGAAGCATTACCAGAACTAAGCGCTGATAAGGATCTCGGGTTACGGGCTATAACTGCAAAATATAAAATTAAATAAATAACTATACACCTTTAAGGTAAAAAAATATACTATTGCACAATAAAACAAAGCCATTACAAATAAAGTGTCTTTTACCCGAAAAGACAAGAAATATTTACCTTTTGTCCATGTTTTTCCTTGATTGCTGACTATATCTATGAGTAATTTGTTGGTACTGTCCAAATGGAAGACTTTGCACACAGCAACAACACCAGGCCTTGTGGCACACTCTACCATGGCACCAAGGTGCCGGAGGTTTGAACAAGATAATTGCTCAGGCTTAACTTTGTTTGACTGTTGCAACTACAAATTAAAACATTTAATTTTATAATAAGTATTTATTTGGTGCCACATCTCATCTCAACATTCACACTTACCCTTTTCAGAAAATCGATCTCTTGACGAATTTTTCGTTGTAATTTTTTAACACCATCAATTTCTTCAATGGACTCCAGCTGGTCTATCAATTCTTTACCGTATACAATTTTTTCTTTCAATATGTTCGATAACCGTTCCAATTCTTCCATTTTATCTTCTGGCTTTATAGTTAAAGCCAGGTAAAGCTGAATAAATAATTAAAAATGATAAATCGATCGTGAAAATTAGAATAGGACCGAAAAGAATGTAAATAGGCACTGTTTACCACGGAACCACGGAACACTATTACTCGCGGAACACTATTTCTATTGTATTCTCTTTGACTATTACTGTCAAAAGAAAAAGACGATGAGTACGATGACGACATGAAATTAAAATGAAAAAAAGAAAAGTTAGCACGTTATTTTTGTTTTTTTCACCCATTAATGGGCAGACTAAATACATTAAGGCTATACCGCCTCGTGTTACTAACATGTAAGTTTACCTCTTATTGTTGTTGGCAGACTTTTTTTAGTACTAGCTTGACTTAAAAAAAGGCTTATCCAAACTTGTATATAATGATCAAAGAAACCACTAGAGAAAACATGTTTCATAACTAAACAAAAAGAAAATTATCACCATGAACACATAAATCAATGTTGACAAAACAAACGGTTTCAAACAATTTTCTTTAAAATAAATTTCTGTTTCCTCAGGGTCATGCACGTAATGCTTGTTGCTTGTCCTGTCCCAAGCAGTTGTCCTGTTGCCCTTCTCCGAGCCTCTTAACAGCCGTAACAGATGGGCCAGCTTGGTTGACGTCAACCACCTCAACCAACGACAGAAAAAGAGAGGGAAATAATGTTTTCACCTTTCTCTCCCGTTGGTCGGACGGCGGCTCGTCAGCCATCTTCAATACGTCTGTTACGGCTATTAATACCGGCTCAGAATAGTACCGGAACGGCACTAGGTCTGTGAACGGCGCAAAAGATACAAAATCTTTATTGTTAGAAAACTTTTTTGTGGGAAGCTATCCTATTGGCTTATACTGTGGTGAAAAATGAACAAATCATATTTGAGCTTAATTATGCCGAATTGGTGATTGGTGAAAAGCAGATATGACTCTCTTATCTTATAAGTTTTGAGTTTTCATAATTCAATATCCTAGATTTAAACATAGATAAATTGAAAAAGTCCTACAAAATTGTACATACACAGTTTTGCTCACTGTATTTCATTCTGTTGATCTCTATAAAAACAATATTTAATTGAATGAAGAAGTTATATTGGATAATATAAATAAAGTTAAAGAGTTTCTGAAATTTTGTTCAAAATCAAACAATTAACCCGCCATTTTGTGATTCGTGAAATAAGTCACGTGACTATTACATATTTACGACCAATCAGAGATCACGTACGTTGCTTGTGTAAAATTCACAATTTTGTGAAATGGCTGACGACAAAGAAGTGGAAAAAACGGTCGCAGAAGACTTGGTGGTGACCAAGTACAAATTAGCGGGACAAATTGTAAATCGTAAGTTCTTTTGCCACCGTTGTATGTGACTAAAATGCCACCTTATGTCGACATTTGTATTTGCGTAGGTTGGAGGAGAATGGACGCGTGTCATAGCTCAACGCCATGCGGCCGATATAGAGCCCCCAATGCCTTCCCCGCTTCTCACCGTCTCACCACGTTAAGCATAATCTCATGACAAAACCCATTGTTTGTTTCAGGTGTACTAGAACAACTTATTGCAAAATGCGTCCCCGACGCATCTGCGAGGGAAATATGTGAATTCGGTGACCAGCTACTACTGGAAGAAACCTCAAAGGTGTTCAAAAAAGATAAAGATTCCAAGAAAGGCATAGCGTTCTCAACATGTGTATCTGTAAACAACTGCATCTGTCACTTCTCGCCCATTCCTAGTGAAGCAGACTACATTCTGAAGGTCGGAGATCTAGCCAAGATGTAAGTAAGAAGCCATTGAGGCTTTTAGGATGTAACATCATTCGTACAAAATCATCTGTCTCAATCGCTATTAACATTTACAAGATTTATTATATTCTAGCTGTTTCCCGCGATTTTATGCTCATAGATTTTCTAAACTTAACACTCCTTTGTTTGACCCCTTTAATTAGTCTCTGTAAAATCTTTTCTTAGCGGATGTCCACAACCCTTTAGGAAACTATTTGCCAAATTTCAGCTTTATTCCTCAATTAGATATCGAGATTTTGTGTTAAGTGAGTTAGCAGTTTCACTTTAATAAATTGATTGACTAGACTTGCACGCAGATTTCCCACTATGCTATAGAAACTGTAAATTCGGGAGTTAAAAGTAGCATAATATGTGTTATTCTAGAACTTAGAGCAAAGCGGTCACCTAGTGGCCAGGCCTATCACGGACCGTAGAAAAATTGTCTTTCCATCGTTTTTATCCGCGCTTAGATGCGACAGAGCTAGAATATGGATACGTTTGTCTCTTTTTAGTGGAATAAAAACGATGGAAAGACAATCTGCCCACAACCCGTGCTAGGCCTGCAGGCGACCCCTAGGGAGATGCCATAGTGCTTCCAACTGATGATATTTTTGTTTTGTAAGGATTCCAAGCGCACTAAAACTTATTTAAAAACTATATACACACTCGTCTATAAAAAAAGCAACACGTCAACATTTCATGCACACAGCTATACTATATGTGTAATTATGTTAATGGCCGTGTGGACATGTACTTTGATCAGATGCCTGTGATATCAGCAGTGGCGGATTTACACATTTAATTTTATCGCTATTTAAATTTTCCACCCCTACCAACCTCTACAATTCAATACCCCATAGGACCTCCAATATTTTTGTCAATAAAATTGTTACTCTATTATTTGTGCACTATCATCGTAATTTCACCACCTTTTTTACGTAGTCTTATTGACAACAAGGGGATGGATGTGTCAGTTCTTAATTATTTTTACAACCCAATGATTTAGTTATGATTGCACAAGAAAAGATTAAATTGATTAGATTATATATATGGATTAGAAAAATGTATAGATATGGATTGGAAAAATTTAAGAAACATTTTTCTAATCATCAGGCAGGCTAACATCCGCACTGCGACAGGGTTTTGTCGACTCTTTTTGTTGTGCCAAAGCGAGACAGGCGTATATAAAACCGTAGGCACCTAAGTATTGTGATTTGATTAACATTGAATTATTTTTATACATATTGTGTGCCATGAAACATTTCCCTTAATATTTATAGAGACCTGGGCGCACACATAGATGGATTCATCGCGGTGGTGGCGCACACGGTGGTGGTGGGCGGCGGTGAGGTCACCGGGCGGGCTGCTGACGTGCTGCTCGCCGCGCACTACGCCTCCGAAGCCGCCCTGAGGCTGCTGCGACCTGATAATGAGGTATTAAATAAATAATATATTAATACCACTGTTCCATATACCCGTAGTTTGCTGACGCAGCTACCCAAGTGAGTTAGCCTCAATTTTTTTTAGTAATTAAAACCCTGATGTTAAGCGATGATGCGGTCTACGATGGAGCATGCTTTTTTTATTGTAATATAGGCTTGCGCTTTGCCGCCAACTCGCCTGATGTTAAGCGAAGATGCGGCCTATGATGGATCACGCTTGCCTAGAAGAAACCGATTCACTTTTGACTTGAAAACACCCAAATTGTAACAATCGGGGAACACCCATTCAGGCAGCGCAATCCACAGACAAGCAGTTCGCACAATAAAAGTTAAATCCAAGTACTTTGTATGGGTTTTTGGTATGTTCGGTTTATTAAATGGACCCTGAATTCTTTCCAGTCAACGATTCATCATTTGTTTTCTGGCAGTACTCAGGGAATATAAAATAGTAATACTCTTAACCGTCTTGATTTCATAATTATCATTTCGGTTTTTAATTACTGACAATATACTTTTATCAAGCATGCTCAGAATTTTTTTTCATTATTGTTGTTGAAGTGTCCCGCTTGAATATCCTCACTATTTTCAGTTAATGTATAAAGAGTACTACTAAAAAATCCCCAGGGTATAGAGCCCAATTTTTTTATATTAATTTAACGCGCCGCGTTACATGCGTGTTTTAGTTAGTGAATAAGGGCCCAGGAGGGATTGGGAACACCATTTGTCTCACGATGTTCCAGAGTTTTATGTAATCAATTATTTCTCAAATGAAATTGTACTGACTAAAGCCTTATTTTCTAGAATTACGCTATCACGGATGCCGTACAGAAAATTAGTGCAGAGTATGGATGCAAACCAGTTGAGGGAATGCTCTCACACCAACTCAAGCAGTTCCGAATTGATGGAGAGAAGAGCATCATACAGAACCCTTCAGAGTTGCAGCGCAAAGAACATGAAAAAGCCACCCTGGAAACATATGAAGTTTACGCTATGGATGTGCTTATTTCTACAGGAGAGGGTGTTGTAAGTTGTGACTTTTTCTGTTTGCATAGCTTAATCAAGAGGCTCGGCTCAAAACAGTTTTTTTTTACTGCATAATGGCTAAAAGGCAAGATTTTGCGCGACTTCGTTTGGATAGAACATTGTATGCGTACAATATGATTATAATACTGATCTTATACTAGGGTTACGGATTTAGGGCCTTACTTAAAAACGTTACTCAAGCTGATCTATACTTAAAAAATGTCTCTCAACATCTCGCTGATGGCAATCGTCACACGCGAAAATGAGACAGCAACTTTCTTTCAATAATAAGTATCTTTATTAAATAAACCCTGAATTCTTTCCAGTCGACAATTCAACATTTGTTTTCTGGCAGTACTCAGGGAATATAAAATAGTAATACTCTTAACCGTCTTGATTTCATATCATTTCAGTTTTTAATTACTTACAATATACTCTTTTCAAACATGCTCACACATTCGAATACCACTTGAATATCCTTGCTATGTTCGCTATAAGTATAAAAAGTACTATAAAAATTTTGGTAGCAATCAGGATTAGCTAGCATTGATGGACTCTATATTTATTATATGTGTTTTGCAAATTATCACCACCAATTTATTAACACTATGAAATGTCTTTTTGACTGCCGATGATGCGCTAGACTTTTGAAGGCTTTGGTTTGACCGCCAACTCACCTGATGTTAAGTGATTATGACGTTGGAGCACGCTTAAAAGAAACCGATTCTCTTGTGATTTTAAGACACCCAGATTGGGGAACACCCATTCAGGCAGCACATTTCACAGACTAGCAGTTTGAACAATAAAAGTCTAGTCTAGATCTGATAGTAGAAATACATACAATAACCAAAACATTTATTTACATTTCAGGGCCGAGAAATGGACACAAGGTGTACAATATATAAGAAGACAGAAGAGGTTTATCAACTCAAATTGAAAGCATCGAGAATGTTCTATAGTGAAGTATGTTTTTCCACTAAAATAGACCTTGTATGGCAAATAATCGATCAACTTATCTGTGGAGTTAAACTTGGGAGACAATTTAGTAATTTGTCATCAAAACTATGGGCCACATGTAGACTTGAATTCTTGTATTTATGGCCTCTGCGACTATGGTGTCGCAATTCTGCCAATGTCCGTTTCGTGGCAGTTTAATTATTGCCCTTATATGACATTTATTTGCTCTCACACCTGCAATAACATTGTCAAAAGTCAAATGAAAACTACGAATTGTGATCACTTTCACTAGGTTTTTTAATATATGACTGTAGCAGATAACCGCTACAGCTGTATACTTCCGTGAAATAATTTTATTCAGATTTTCACAATGTTATTGGAGCTGTGAGCAAATAAATGCTTGCACCAAGTATGACTGCCTTTTCATACGTAAACAGCTGAAATATATTTGGCAAAGAACTATTTAGCTGTATGAGGATGTACATAGGATATTTGTCATCCCAATCAAGTGGGGAAATTGTAATCCTAAAGCTAGTTAGTAAGAAGTGATGCTTGTTAACAGGTCCGCAACAAGCACGGCTCGATGCCATTCAACTTGCGTAGCTTCGATAAGGAGACCAGCGCGAGGTTAGGGCTCGTCGAGTGCATCAACCACAAACTCATTGAGCCTTTCCAAGTGAGTACAAGTTACAATTTACAAAAAAAAAATACTGTATGGCCAAGGATTGGAACAATCTGTCCGCTTCCTTGTTTCCTGAGAGATATAAGCTGGACCTTTTTAAGGTGAGAGTGAATAGATCTTCTATAACCTATAGCTTCATCTTTAACCACATATCGCTTACCAACAGGCGAGTTGTTGGTAAAACGTAGATTTATTTGTGATTAAAAAAAAATTTTAGATTACATTAATATTATATTGAAATAAGGAGAGGTGAGGACATACTTCATGGACATTTTTGTTAATTTATTTTCTTGAACCCAATACAAAAACTTGGCCCGTGGGCCTATTTGCCCATGGGCCGTGGTCATTGCTCTTTCTCAATGAAGTAAGTTTTATTTAAGTGCTTTCACCCCGCATTTTAAATTTTTTCCTTTTAAACTGTTAAGGCAACCTCAAGCTGCTCGTGATATAAAACTCTTTGTGTGGATATAATAGGTCGGGGAAAAAGTCTAATCGGTTGTACAGTTTGTATCTGGCTGGTTCTGATACCATTAAAAATATGACATTTTAAAAAAGAAATACATAAAGTAAAAAGCAATTTCCCGCCATTTTTCAATTGTTTTTTTGTTCGATAAAATGAGTGAATCTAACGAAGAAATTCGATATATTGTGAAATTTTATTACAAAAAAGGGAAAAATGCGACACAAGCCGCGAATAAAATTTGTGGCGTTTATGGACCTAATGCAGTGTCATCAAGAGTAGCACAATGTTGGTTCAAGCGTTTTCAGTCCAGGAATTTTGATGTCAAAGATGCAGCTCGCTCTGGTCGCCCTGTTAAGGATAAAGTCGATGCCATTTCTGAAAAAGTGGACCTACATCGGCATATTAGTAGTTACAACGTAGCTGAAGAACTGGGGATTGACCACAAAACAGTTTTGACCCATTTGAAAAAAACTGGGTATACAAAAAAACTCGATATTTGGGTGCCACACGAGCTCACTGAAAGAAACCAAATGAATCGTGTACTCATTTGCGATTCTCTATTGAAACGTAACGAAACCGAACCGTTTTTGAAAAGATTGATCACTGGTGATGAAAAACGGATCACCTACAACAAGAATGTGCGCAAACGATCATGGTCAAAGGGCCGTGAAGCACCACAGACTGTAGCGAAACCCGGATTAACACGTAATAAGGTGATGCTGTGTGTATGGTGAGATTGGCAGGGCATCGTTCATTATGAGCTTTTACCGCCGGGCAAAACCATCGATTCGGATCTCTACTGCCAACAGCAGATGAGACTCTAACAAGAAATTGAGAAAAAACGGCCGGAATTGATCAACAGAAAGAGTGTGGTCTTTCATCATGATAACGCCAGACTGCACACATCTTTGGCCACTCAGCAAAAATTTTGAGAGCTTGGTTGGGAAATGTTAATGCATCCACCATATAGCCCTGACTTTGCACCCTCAGATTTTCACTTGTTTCGATCTCTTCAGAATTCTTTGGGTAGTGTTAGATTAACATCAAGAGAGGACTGTCAAAACTACTTGTTGCATTTTTTTGATCAGAAGTCCCAAAATTTCTACAGCAACGGGATCATGTCACTACCTACAAGATGGCAACAAGTTATCGAACAAAATGGCACATATATATTATAATTGAATGTAATTAAACTTGAAAAAAATATGTCTTGAATTTGTTTATAAAATACGAAGAAACTTTTTCCCCGACCTTATATGTGATAGTCCATAGCCTTTTTAACCTTTTTTTGCTGCTCACTCACGCTGCCCGTGGTTTCATCCGCGTGGATTACTCCTTATATCGTCAGTTATCTGCCGGTGAAAGTCTTCAAAACCGGTCCAGCCATTTTGGAGTCCATACAGAACTTACATTCGTAACCTTTTATATATGTATAAGATTTAAGACGTACAAATACTCGATCGGACCGAAATGTCTTGTGGTGGACCCACAGAAAAGAGAAGTAAATAGAAAAGAAATGAGAAGGTAACTAACTCTGTTGCCAGGTATTGTGACAGATACATGAACATTCTTATTTATGTCAACACGTCGAACTCCGCGTCACAGTTGCTATGGGTTTATATGGGTGCAAGTGGCTACAACAAATTTCTTACAAAAATGCCAACCGTTCTATTTAATTCTTAATTCTATAATATTCTTTTCTAGTCTACAGTATTAAAATATGGTTTTACGTTCTTCACACAGCTGTTAAAGACCAGTTAGGACCTCAAGCAAAGAAATATTTGAAAAAATTACTATATGCTCTGCTTATTTACTTCATTTTAATCATGTTTTACTTTCCTAGGTGTTGTACGAGAGGCCTGGCGAGTTGGTGGCGCAGTTCAAGTTCACAGTGCTGCTACTGCCAAGCGGCACACATCGCATCACCGGTCTGCCTTTCGACAAGAGCACGTGCAAAAGTGAACGCTCTATCAAGGACCCAGAAATTACTGTAAGCAACCGTTTTTATCTTTTAACCAACTTCCAAAAAGGAGGAGGCTCTCAATTCGACAGTATTTTTTTTGTTACCTTGTCGGTCACCGATTTTGATGATTCTTTTTTTATTTGAAAGCTGGTGCTTCCCGTGTGGTCCAAGTTTAATTTGGTCCAGTTCTGACATTTTTATGAAGTGGGTTTTTTAAATTGATAATTATTTGTGGTTTCAGTGTTATTATATTGTATGGTATTTGGAACAATACACCTCTAGAGCCCAATTCAATATTATTACGATGCTTTTATTGCTCTCTTTTCCCACTTTTAGCAATTTTTGGTCATTCTAGTTAATTCTTACTTCTATGGTAAGCTTAAAATTATAAAAATGGTGTCATATCAAAATTGAGAGAGATAGTCTAACCAGGGTAGGGTGTCTCTATACCAAATTGAAATAGAAACAAACACACATTATAACACATACCTCATGCCACAAACTCGTATTTGTAATATTGGTATGGATCTCAGATCAGACAAACAAGGGAGATTTGGTAATGCGGCGCGGCGGGTGCGATCACATCTATAATACCTTTACCTTTAATCGAACTCACCTTGCAGACGGCCTTGCCGCCATTTTGGACTAGTATTTAGTGTACTGCTGTCTCTAAAAGTTTCTTAGTGTGCATGAATAATGCGTATGTGTGCCGTACTTACAAGTTTTACCTTAAGCGATTTAGCGGTATAGTGAAAAAAGTAGACATGTTAGTTTTACATGAATGATAATTGTATCAAGGCATATCTCCCTTGTAAGTCTGATGTGAGGTGTGGATGGATATGAATTCCTTAGACTGTCTCCCTGAAATCTTTCGAGTCATACTTGTTCTTCGTGTGACTTGAACAAGCACAGGGTACAGAAAATGTGGTGCTTTTGAGCCGATTTGATTTGTTTGACCACTTCGGTTTGAACCATTACGACATCTCATACTAGTTTCTGATGATAATAATTTTATTTTATTTTTTGTGCTATGTAGGTAAAGTTTGTTTGATAAAATTATTTTTATTTTTTTACCAACTTCAAAAAAAGGAAGAGCTTCTACGTACTACTGTTTATTTGTTTTGTTTTTTTTAATGTTCACCGATTTCTCCGACAATTATGAATTGATTTTGATGATTCCTTTTTTGTTTGGTAGACCATACTTCAAAGGTGGTCCCATATACATTTCATCAAAATCAGTTTAGTAGTTTGGTTTTTAAATCAAAATAACTGAAAACATTTCATCCAAGTAGACAAAATTGTATATATGCTAATTTTGAAGCCGGTTTTTTAAATTGACAATTATGTATTATTAAGTACCGAGCGATGGAGGGCAAGCGGTAGCATGTGCGCTCTACAATCTGACGGTACCCTGGATCCTCAGCCTTGCACCAATAACTTATTTAGTACCTAAATAAATGATGTGCATTTTCCACTGTTTTCCATGCTCAACAACAGTGAAGGAAAACATCGTGAGACAACCGGTATATCCAAGAACCACAAAAGTTCAAAGACATGATGACATTTACCAACATGCCCTGGGCCAGCATGGTGGATTAGAACCCATCCTCTCCCAGCGAAGGCCTGAGTCCCAGAAGTTAATAGAGTTTTTAAGGTTCGGCAACATATTTGTGTTGCAGGTATCCATAGGCGTTGTTGACCGCTTACCATCAGGCTTTTTTACCTTCTTGTTTGCCACCTATGGCATTAAAAAAGTGGGAATATTACAAGCTGATAATGATATTTATAAAAAAATAAAAAAATAAATTTTGTTACAGTCCCTCCTGAATTCATCTGCGAAAGCAAATAAGAAGAAGAAAAAGAAAACTGGTGTTGAAGAACCAATGGAAGTGGAGGCAGCAGTTGCCTAGCAACACGCCCTCACTGAGATGTAATCAATCTACACTTCCCATTTCCACCCTTCTTAGGACATAAAACTGATGAAATTCAACAGGACTTTACGTCTTGTTTCTAGTTGAAATTAAATTTGTTTACAAGTATGAACTTCAATTATTTTGTTTAGTAAAATTTGACAGAATGAAATTAGATTTATGTACAAAGTAACTGGCCCCTTTTCAGAGGGATTATAGTTCTAATTGTACCTCAAATTTATTAACATACATTATCCATATCAATTACTAACACTTTCAATACGAAAAAAAATTGTTTACTGCTTTGATTTTTTAAATGAATTTTACTAAACATTTGTAAATACATATAACTGTTCCGATGTTCCACAATTTGGCGAGGCAATGATGGACTTTAATTTCGCTACATGGAAGTAGTAATAAATAAAAGCATAATGTAAAACTGATTACAACTCAAGACCATTCCGTGACAAGTTTGTAATATTGTAAGTCATTGTGAAGTGCACAAACTATTCGTTCTCACAGTCATTTGTCTGTGCAATCTCAATGCGAAGTACCTTATTTGATGTAAATTTGTTAGAGGAATTTGAATCGGGTGCTCTTGAATATATGTAATTTTAAATATGAATTGAGCTTAAAATCTATGGATGTATTTAACAGCCATATTATTTTAGAACCTGATTTTTCATATTCCTCATCTTATGTATTTTATTCTTGGAATGTGCGCTCCATAAATATGTTAACAAAACCAAGCTTTTTGCAATAATCAAAATGAAATTGCCACATTTGTCTGATTATTTTGCGTATGTGGAAGTTATTTTTTGAAGCCTGGAAATGTTTACACATGTATGGAGCATTCGCTGGAAAATGTTAAAATTTGTGACACTGTGAGAAATGAATAAATCAAACTGCCACAGTTGTGGGCTGGTTTTGTAACATTCTATTTTTATTTGCATCCACTTTAGTCCTGGATTACTCCTTATATCATCAGCTATCTGCCCGTGGAAGTCCCATAAAAATCGGTCCAGCCGTTTTGGAACATACACACATCGCTTTTTATAGATGTGTAACTGCCCATGACCCAATAAAACAAGCAGCATGGTATATCATTATGCCATGGAACTGCCCATAGACTGCTGAAGGTCTAAATCAGCATTTAGGTTGACCAAATTCTCAAGTTCCAGGTAAAGTTCATATTTGGACAAACAACATCCAAGCATTCACTGCATTTTTTGAATAAAATACAACGTCAGAAGGGGAGATGGGGGCAAGGATTATTTTCATGCATACTCCAAGATAAAAGTATAAAAGTAAGTAAGTAAAGTAATTCCTATCTTAAAGCCTAATTGTATAGGTAGTGAGGCTTGGGACCATGTCCTGTCATTTAAAACCAATATTTGAGTTTCCTTTAAATGTTCTAAGCTCGAAAGGAACTCGCAGTGTTTCCACAGTGGAAATACTAAAGTGTAGGTAAGTACATAAATTTAGGAACACAAACAGTATATACCTATCTGATAATTGTATTGTAATCGCCATATGGACGTTAGTTTTTGAGTAGGTAACCTGTTGGTGTCGGAGCCTCCTTCACCTTTTTTTAGTACCTCCGACTCTGTGGTACTCATAAAATTCAAAAAAATCTTCAAGAAAAATTAAAAAAACCCAACAAAAGGTAAAAAAACTTATAATATCAGTAAACACAGGAATATTAATCTAAATCAGGAATGATTGTGAACTAGGGGGTCGATGTGTCAGATCCTAGATTATTTTAAAAACCCAACGATTTAGTTTGAAGATTGCACAAAAAATATTTTTTGGGTAATAACATTTAGGTAGGTATATAAATAACTAGTCATCCGGCCCAGCTTCGCACGGGTGTAAGCTTGGCCTTCGGCCTCGCTACAAAATATAATATAGCCTATGTCACCCGGGGATAGTGTAGCTTCCCAACAGTGAAAGAATTTTTTAATCGGTTCAGTAGTTTCGGAGCCTATTCAATGCAAACAAATAAACAACCAATCAAATCTTTCCTCTTTATAACATTAGTATAGATATAGATGAATGTTTAACATTCTGTAAGACAATAACGCATAAATTTGCCGCCCTAGGCTTCAGCCGCCAAAGGTAGGTTAATTCGCCACTGGGAGGCACCCAGTGGATGCAGATTTATTTATTAATCAACAGAATGCTTACAGTAGAACCAGACCGTAAACCATTTAAATATAACTAACTTAAGTAACTACTTACGAAATAACACTAAAGATAGCAGGCTGTCGTTCAGTGTGGACTGTGTGGAGGTCTAAGAGGGAGGCCAATGTTTAGCAGTGACTTCTTCTGGCTGATGATGATGATGAAGTAAAAATAAGCTCACAATAACATTTTTAACAATTTATTAAAAAACAATGACCATGACTAAATTAACAATGTAATTTCCTAACTTCATTTCTCTGGATTCGAACTTGTGGTTTGATCAGCAACATTTACCGAAGAGGCTATGAAGTCATAAGTCTTTAGTGCAGCATTGCCAGTATGCGTCGGGAGTTCCACTAAAAACTTGAAGGTCGATTTAACGCCGCTGTTCCAATAGTACTTGAACAGATAGGATAATCTATCTTGTGAAGGAAGCGGTGGCAACTGAAAAATTTTAATAAGTACTTCTTGAAATTGAAAAATCCAAAGCTAAGAAGATCCATCCATTTGCAAACTATCTGAAATATACTATCACACAAACTCTCTCAGTAAATATTTATAATTACATATAGTTTAACATTGAATCAGTGGGAGGAATGATGGTATAAAATAGCAATCGTCCTCCCCACAGATCCTGAACTCTGGATTTATCTACAATTTTATTTTCATCATTAGTATATTTTTTTTGTGTGTTAAATTATCTTGTAATAAAAATATGAGGAAAATATCCCTCCCAGTATTTACCTCATAGGGTATCTGCTTCTTCAATTCACCCACATAGGGTGATACTCCTTTTTCAAGATCTTCATATATGGCACTCGTAGCAGAGCTATCCTTCCAGACTCCCTTATCGATTGTATAGTACACGGCTGAGCCAAGAACAGCAGATTTAACGCCAAATCTGAAAGGAACCAGAACATAATTCTTACAGCAGTCAGTCAAAAAACTTGTTATAAAATGTTTGAAGATTTGGCATACTTGAGCATGTTGGTAGTTAATTAATCATTGACTTTTTCGATAAATTGGTTTGGTGTTTTATTTATTTTGTGAAATTATGTAATTTTTCCTTAGATTCAACCAAACCAATGAAAATATTTTTTTCTGTTTTTTACAACCTAACTTTTTTAATGTCACTTTCAGTCAATCACGCTGTCAGCACGGATCATGGCTGTCAGTTCTCTTCTTTTCTGTTAAAAGGATTTTGGCGTCGCACGTCTTGTGCATTTGGCAGTGAGTTTAGGCGTCAACGTAGAAAAAAACATGTCGCATCATTGTATTATTTTCCAGAACTTGTGTATTTTCGAGTATTAAGTGTAATAATGATGGATTATTATGCTCAAATATGGACAAGTGATATAATGGGGTAAATTTCGATCCCATTCTAAAAGCCATAACAGACGTACGGACCACGTACCACGCACCGGTTCTGTACATCAGTCTGTTACGGCTATTAGTATCCTGTAAATCTGCAGGGCTATTATGAATCTTTGATCGGGATCGCGACTTGTCAAAATTATGTAAAAAAAAAAAGCGTTGTCTCTTTCCAATTTCGTAGTATGAAATTAGAAATAGACAAAGCTTTTTTTATTTGCGTAACCCCTTATAACTCCTTTTAAGTGTCAAAATTCTGTCAATTCTGACACTGACTGATCCCGATCAAAGATCCCTAGTAGCCCCGCAGATTGTTATTCTGATTTCTGACTGAAGGAATCTGTATCCATGGTCACAATATGTTCACGAAAAATGAAAAAAAAAAACTATTTAGCAAATATTTTGTAATTTAATTTATTTTTTCATGGTTTTTTGCAAAGAGATTGATATTGTGGTATTTGCCGTGGGTATTGTGTCTAGAAGGGTTTTCGGAGAAATAAAAATACAAGTGGTTGCATTTTCTACTCATAACCAAAGAGTATAAAAACCTACGGAGCTTTCAACGATTCTATTGAATTTCGTCTTGCTTGATTCATAATCCTATCATACTTGTAATAATTACCATACTTGTGTTGTAAATCAATGGCCAAATAACTCTTGCAGAAAAGTATGTTATATTCGAATAGTATAGAAAACCCAAGACAGCTTATATAATAAGAAGTTTCTTTAGCCAAACCATAAAATGGACTCAGCGGAAGAAATAATAAAACATGCCGAACATTGCTTTTTACCCAAATTGTCCAGAAACATTGAAGAAATCGACAACCATCCCGAGTATTATAATTGTAAAAACAGTATGGAGATGCATTTTCCAGTTTTACTGGACCTAATTACAAAAGGGGATCTTAGAGAGCATCCAGAGTTCAATAAAAGTATAATGCCGACCATCATACTGCTGTATTTTGAGCGTTCCAGCAACAGTCCATGGAATGATGATATATGCATTGAGTATGCCCGTAAGTTAAATAAATCCTTTCAAAGTGTATATGGACTTTCATTGGAGACAATATTTCAGTACAGCGACTTATGTGACATTCAGGAAGTTTTTGATTGCTTGCTGAAAAACATGAATATGAAAGCTACAACACAGGAGTTCAAAAGATACCCGGGAATTATCAAAGCTTATTCTTTGCTCATGAAAAAATTAAAGGTGCACACTCAGATGTTATTTGGATTACTAACATGTGGAATCTATATTTAAAAAATTCAGGTGTTGAATTTTTCTTTTATCAGGATTTTAAAGTAAGTTACAATCCTGTAACATTATTCCCTATCTGCCTGCTGTTCATTGAAGACTATGTGCTTGCGAACAGGAAGCGAGGACTCAGATGCTGTTTGGCCATGCTAACTTCTATGGTATGCTTTTTCAAATTCACAATTTTCTAGGATAAAAAGATCACTTCTAATCCTTCATGATGTATACAATTTCATTACTTTCCAATAAAACCAATTGAGCTTATAAGTCATGAAAAAATATTATAGTTTTAACAGTTTTTTTTTTTTTTTGTTTTTTAACCATATTACAAGCTTTGCTTAGTTTAGGGTTAAATGACCGTGTGTGCAATAAATGTCTCAGATATTTATTTTTATTTAACATTAAACAGTGTCTCTCCAACTACTCATTGTATTATCTCGGGTAAGATTTTTTTGCTCTGACTAGTTATACTGACTAAATATAAGCCTTGCTGCACCCATGACTAATTTTGTACTTAAATAAATAACGTGCAGTTTCGATGTCCTCACTCAAAAACAATGTAATAGGAAAACATAGTGAGAAAATTGGTATGTCCTAGAAATTCAAAGACAATGATATTCACCAACCAACATGCACTAGGTTAGTATGGTGGGTTAGGGCCCATACTATCTTCCTCTCTGAGAGATGGCCTGTGTCACAGAGCTGAGAACATGATATACAAATAATGATGATGAGCTGCATAAACATTGTAATAGCTGAATGAAAACATTTTCTTTCATTTAGTATATTGGCCACCAGACACGTCTGCCAGCTACAATCTTATGTTCAAAAACCTAGCAAAAGTGATGATAATTTATAGTTTTTTCACATCACCTGCTTGACAATATCAAATTACATATCATGCAACCTCAACGTAAAGTATATATAAAGATATAAAGTTGTATGAAACTCCCTAGGGAAGAAAGTGATTTGAATTAGAAACTGGAACTGGCCACCATAAGTAGACCTAAAAAAAAAAGTTTTTTACAAAGAATGTGAAACAAAAGATGATGTTTGTTATTAACTTTTTACAATCTACTGCTGCTGTGAGAGCAGATTAAATTTGGACTGAGTGAGTTACTTTCAAATCAGAGTGGTTGCATTGCTTTTTGCCATGAACTAGGCTGATGTTGAGTTGCTACGGTGAAAACCATGTTGGAGCATGTTAGTAAGTTGTAATGTAATGATAGAGATAGCAAGTTAAATATGTGGTCTATGTCTGGGTATCTGGTACCTATTTAAGTATGTATTTAAAAATGTACATGTATGTATAAGGTCGGGGAAAAAGTTTCTTCGTATTTTATAAACAAATTCAAGACATATTTTTTTCAAGTTTGATTACATTTAATTATAATATATATGTGCCATTTTGTTCGATAACTTGTTGCCATCTTGTAGGTAGTGACATGATCCCGTTGCTGTAGAAATTTTGGGACTTCTGATCAAAAAAATGCAACAAGTAGTTTTGACAGTCCTCTCTGGATTTTTGGATTAATCTAACACTACCCAAAGAATTCTGAAGAGACAAAAACAGGTGGAAATCTGAGGGTGCAAGGTCAGGGCTATATAGTGGATGCATTAACACTTCCCAACCAAGCTCACTCAATTGTTGCTGAGTGGCCAAAGATGTGTGCGGTCTGGCGTTATCATGATGAAAGACCACGCCCTTTCTGTTGATCAATGCCGGCCGTTTTTTCTCAATTTGTTGTTTGAGTCTCATCAGATGTTGACAGTAGAGATCCGAATCGATGGTTTTGCCCGGCGGTAAAAGCTCATAATGAACGATGCCCTTCCAATCCACCATACACACAGCATCACCTTATTACGTGTTAATCCGGGTTTCGCTACAGTCTGTGGTGCTTCACTGTCCTTTGACCATGATCGTTTGCGCACATTCTTGTCGTAGGTGATCCATTTTTCATCACAAGTGATCAATCTTTTCAAAAACGGTTCGGTTTCGTTACGTTTTAACAGAGAATCGCAAATGAGCACACGATTCATTTGGTTTCTTTCAGTGAGCTCGTGTGGCACCCAAAAATCGAGTATTTTTTTATACCCAGACTTTTTCAAATGGGTCAAAACTGTTTTGTGGTCGATCCCCAGTTCTTCAGCTACGTCGTAACTACTAATATGCCGATCTTGCTCCACTTTTTCAGAAATGGCATCGACTTTATCCGTAACAGGGCGACCAGAGCGAGCTGCATCTTTGACATCAAAATTCCCGGACTGAAAACGCTTGAACCAACATTGTGCTACTCTTGATGACACTGCATTAGGTCCATAAACGTCACAAATTTTATTCGCGGCTTGTGTCGCATTTTTCCCTTTTGTGTAATAAAACTTCAAAATATATCGAATTTCTTCGTCAGATTCACTCATTTTATCAAACAAAAAAACAATTGAAATATGGCGGCAAATTGCTTTTTACTTTTTGTATTCCTTTTTTAAAATGTCATATTTTTTATGATATCAAAACCAGCCAGATACAAACAGTACAACCGATGAGATTTTACTACAACTTTATACATACAAAATACGAAAAGACTTTTTCCCCGACCTATTATATCAGTCTCTGGCAGCCATATTACAAGCTTTGCTTAGTTTGGGGTCAGATGACCGTGTGTGCAAAAAAAATGTCCCAGTTTTATTTTTTATTTTTATTTTATTCTGATATTAGTTCACTTTCCTACGAGATTATGTCCATATCTTTGTCACTATCCGTGATGCTACTTTTAATCCTCTATGCAGTTCACATATAATAGAGAAAATGAAAGTTAGAATTAGATTTATCAAGAAATTAAAAATGTAATAATTAATTTATAGGAAGAAAAACATTTTCAAGATGGAAACTACTATGAAGTTATATTCAGCAGCCTCAAAAAGACGATGACAGAAAAAAAACTTGAAGTCACCAAATTGGTTCACGAGTGTCTTTTACAATTCATAAGAGTTGTGCCATCTAGTGCCAAGGTAAATCTTAAACATATTTATACACATAGCATGGACAGTTTTAAACATCTATGATATACGATCATAGATTTAAATATCAAGCGATGGGGAAGTGCTACACCTTTGGCCAGTTATACAACCGCCAAGCAGTAGTGTGCAAACACTACTGTGTTCCGGATTGAAGGGCAATGTTTCCAGCGAAATTACAGAGCACACAGAGATTTGACATCTTATATCTCGGGGTGACGAGCGCAGTGCATTGCCATCCAGGGTTTTGAACTGTTGAAGTTCAAAATTCTGAGTAGTAGTGTTGAGCTGTTATGGGCAAGCGTGACATCAGGCGAGCGATTTCGCTCGTCTCGTCAATCAGTATCATAAAAAAAGGGTCTTCTGCGAATTCAGCCGCCGCGCCAGCCTTACTCTGCGTTCTGGAAAGATGATGATGATGTAGGTTTTTTAATGTGATAATTACGAAATAATTGGTATTGTTAGATTCGTCTTTGTACCTGGAATGTTATAGCCTATATTATGTAGTATTTTTATTTTTCTTTAATACATAATATACAAGTGAATTGCCTTTTTATTCCAGGAATCAAAAACAGATGAGATATTCAGTATCATGCTAGAACAAATACACATAGAATCCAATTTGCACAGAAAAACAGTGTGTTTTGGCTTTATCAAACACATTTTGATGTTGCACAAAGTTAATTGTGTTAACAAGAAGTTACTGAAAGTAGTATTATGTGAAAATGTTGACGTTTGCTGTAATGATGCTGTTGCAGACATCTTGCTGGTAGATGTACTACAGGTAAACATATTATTTCTCCAAAATAAATACTTACCTTGATTTCATCTTCTAAGGGTATGTATTATAGGGTCCTCTTTCCCACTGGGCACTTGCCCAGGGCCCCGCCATCGATGGGGCCCCCAAGTTCCCGCCAGATCACCAAACAATAACCGATATTTATTATCGAAAAACATTTATTTAGAAAAATCTATGGATAATGACTGACTACAATACCTACTTGCTTATTAGCTTTTGCATGCCTGAAGCTACTCTACTCTTCCCACAAGCCCGGGGCCCGAGACTGGCTAGGCTGCGCGGACCCCCTATCCTACCTACCGGCAAGTCCTGCACGCCAGGCCTGTGGCGGGCCCGCGCAGGCTGGGGCCCGGCTGGCAAACGCCACCTTGACTATATGGCCAGTCCGACGCTGGACACTCCCATGACGTCACTAATATTGCTCAGCTCGCAAGTTGCAACAATCGTTCTCCCAATAACAATATAACCACGGGCAAAGATAAAACCACGGTTATATTATCATTGCCCAATAATATTGTTCTACGCGTTCGTCGTTTGGGCACTTTGGTTGGCCACATACTTAGTAGGTACCCTAGGGCTTTAATGTGTTTTGAACTGTTATTTTTATTGAAATTAGTACAAATGATTGTTAGGGTAGTGAAATTATAGATTCTCAGATTATCTAATTATTAGTTTGAAATTAGGGTTACTAATAGTATGCGAACCACAACAGAGAACTGAAAGCAACTGCCAGAAAGTTCATCCACATATCATAGATCGGTGGAAATCGCACTGTGAGTTTTACGCGTTCCTTTTTGCCTCACACCTGCAATTTGTGGAATGAGCTCCCCTGCGGTATTTCCGAGTAGCTATAATATGAGGTTCTTTAAAAGGGCTGTTAACAGGGTCTAAGGGTCGGCAACGTATCTGTGATGCCCCTGGTGTTGCAGGTATCCATAGGCGATGGTGATGATGCAGTACTAGTATTTCAACATGACTCATGGCTACACACATAATATTATAACTATGACATGACATAATTACTCGTATATATCCCAATTTGAACTTGAAAATGTTGGATTTTACACATAACAATGGTAATACCTATTACTCATTTATTGAATTCCTCGTATCACTGGTGGCACAGTTCCTTCGTCAGATGACCACTAGCATTTACAATCATTCAGAGATTCAGATCAGATGACATTAAATTGTTGGTCCTGGTTTTTTGTACTACATGACAAACGCTTAGCCATATCTAAGGCTTTATGACGGCCTAAATACTCTCGACATTAGGGCCAGCAGCTCAGCCTATACAACTTATTGAATAAATAGGTTCCTCTGTGCATTTAAGTTCAACACCCAGAATAAATATGTACATGCATTTTTTTCAGACTTTGCAAGTTTGGATCACTCATTGTTGGTGTGTTTGGAAGCTGTCGACAGACCACAAGCTTCTCTCTGCTCTAATCAAACTGCTTTACGTCTCTAGAAAAGAAAAAATTGCCACCGAAATTCAAGAACTGTTAGTTACTTTAATTTCATTATGCTCAAAAGACGAACGTCAAAAGATACTAGAAAATCTGCAACAGTCTGAAATTACTTCTCCTGAATTTCAAGATAAATTGGAAGAAATAAAAAGAGAGATTTCTGAATAGAAATATAGACTTTTATTATAAAATATAATATAATTATAGTTGTAAAAACCTGTACCGGTTAGGCTCGGGCTATGCCCATATAATTTGATTAATGTAATGCTTATTTCATAATATAACTTATTTTAATTACATTTCTACTGTAGTGACACTTCAGTATTACAATTATAAATGTTTAAACAAAATCTTGGAAGCAAAAGTGTTTTTAGATTTTAGGTAGACAGTTCAAAATTTTGTTTGATTGTTGATCACGTCTGATCAACTGAATTCTTAATTCTGATTGATACTCGATTGGATTTTCTGTTGGTTACCATATTTAGAATTTTCTACAAAAAATATTTACTTAGTGGAAATGTCTAATTTCCACGTGATTTCAGAATAATCCCTTCATCATTATTACAAAAATACATACAATTATATATACAGTGTAAACTCTTTATAATGAAACTCAAGGGACGTTATATGGAGTGAACAAAAAAACAACCAAATTAACAAGAATTTCGTCAACACTAATCGCTTTCCATTTACTGGCCATGTTAACAGTTTCAAAGTAGGCTTACGACTGATAATACGATAGGTACCCAGTATGCTTGGTCGAAGACCATCACTTCCGAGAAAACAATGCGTCATACTGCACATGTTCAAGGCAATTAAGGATAACAAAAGCTAGACCGACCTCGGATGTTTCGGAGCTTCAAAGTCTTTTGTTACCTGATAACATAACATAAACCATAATACCGATAATAAATATTTACTGTCTAAAAATATGAACACATTTCTTCGTAATAGAGAATGGCGTATCGCTATAAAGAGTGTTTTAATATGTGGGTTTTAACGCAAACCAACCAAGTTGGGCTCTCTTCAACGTTACAGGGAGTTTATTGTTATAAAGGATAACGTTATAAAGAGTTTACACTGTATATAATTATATACTAGTTCAAACACAATCAACCTTTTGAACCATTACACATCAGCATAGTATACTCTTCGTTCTTTCAGTTTTATTTCATTCAGTGTATGACATATCACATCTATTGTGGGTCTTGTATTTTTATTGAATTCTATGCATACCTTGGCTAGTTTGTAGATTTTCTCAGCCTCTGGCCACTCTCCAACCTCTGGGTCTATTATGCTGTTAATGTTTTTATCTTCCACATAATTTTTTATATTGTAGGATTCATGATTGTTAGGATCTGGACCTCTGGTAATTGGCTCTAAGCCAGTAAGTAATTCCAAGAGAACAATCCCATAGCTGTATATGTCACCTTTTGGAGTGATGGTTCCACCAAATCGTTCCGGTGCCATGTATGCTGATGTACCCACGATCGATTCTGTATGGAATGTTGTTGCACATTGTTTGGAGAGACCTAAGTCACATAGCTGAAAAAAATATACATTTTATTATGGAAGCTGACGTGGTTTTCACACATTTATATTACACGGGAATTACGTAAGATCAAAGGTCCAAAAAAAGCAAACCAAAACAGCTCATCCAAAGGTTGCCTGGAAGAAATCGCTCTAGGCGATAAGGCCGCCCATTATACTGCCGTATATTTATTTTTGATTTTACCTAGTTTAAGTTTCTTTTGTATTTTTCGGTGTGTTATAAAGAGATTGTATTGCAAGATTAAGCCGGTTACTCCGACTATGGTTTCAGCTTTCGGCGGCTGCGTCAAAAACAATCAGTGCAAAGCGAGACGAAGCCGCGCGCGCGCATGCACCTTGAAAAAGACCGCTGAATGCGGTTGAAACTATAGTCGGAGTAACCAGCTTAATCTTACATGAGTGATTCCCGTGTAATATGAATAAAACAATATAAACACTGTTTTAAACTATTACGGTTGTTCACTAAAGTTATATGATTATTTACGGTAAATATCCCGTAAATAATAATAATAATCATATAACATATAACTTTAGAAAACAATATACATTACACCAAAACACCTTTTAAAAATGGTTGATGAATCAGTCCATTTTTTTTTATTGATGTGTTTAAAATGTGTGGTTTATTTTTTATTCGATAAGAATTTTAAGCCCGATAGAAAAGCTATTTCAAACTATGGATATCATACTATAGAGTCAGCACTCAAGAATATTCAAACCAAAGTATGACTAAAACCATATTATTTGCTAATAAGGTAATCTGTGCTATTACTACATATTGTTATAAATAAAAAATAACAAGTTTTTATATGAGATGCTTTTAATTTTTATCTCAGTTTTTATTTTGGCGGCCATTTTGAAAATATTACAATATTGGGTATTGCATATTGTATTGTCACCAGAACAAAAGATGGATGCAAAATTTCAGCAAAATCAATTTGGTGGGATTGGTTCTAATTCTAACAAAAAAAAATATGCTTTAATTTTATTGTCTGATCTTTAACACAGTACTACTAGTTTCCCATTAGTAATACTATCTTTTTTTTTTTAATTCTAGAAAATGAGTAACACCAGCGGCCACACAGATATACACAACAGATCGGCAATATATTTCAGTGAAAGCAAGTGAAAGAGACAAATTGATATGGCTCAGCACAAGTACAAAAAGGACATAACTAGACTTTTTTGTCCTTATCGGCGTGGCCTGTTTTTTGGATCAGAAATGTCAAAATCTGGCGGTTCTGTGCCAAACAAAACGGGTCTGAATAATGTTTATTGCATTTTTTTGGTGATTTTATGTGATAAATGCGTGTTTCGTCTGAGAAATAATTGTAAAACAAACATTTACAATGGTTGGTTGTATCATTTTGGGCTGCAAGTACCGCAGTGAGAGAAAAAACGATGAAATATCATTTCACACGTAAGTAAACACATAGAGCTGTAATGATCACCTAAATAAATTCAGGATATCAATGCGTAAATATTTTATTCATAATTAGTCCGTTTTTTGGTCGATTTGTAGTATTTCCTATGAGTTTTTATCAAAATATTAACTGAGAAGAATAACAATCAATGTTGCCAGTTTATAAATGAAATTACCCACCACAATAAACATAAATTATTCGTTCTGCAGGTTTCCAACTGATCCTGGCTTACGAATAAAATGGATCAGTGCTACTGGTTGTGAAAATTGGGTGCCAGGAAAACATAGTAGAATTTGTTCCAGTCATTTCAATGCCGAATCCAATATCAGAAAGGGAAAAATTATATTTTTGAGCAACTGCAGCTGCTCAGGGTCTAATAAACACACTTAAATGTACTTAAATCAAAGAAAATATATCATCATAAATCATCATCAGCGTGATTTTATTCAAATAAAACAAAATAATATTTTTTTGAAGTCTGATTTATCGTGTGTGATATGTGTACTGTGAATAATAAAGAGTTTTATCTAAGTATCTCATTAATTGGGATGTTATCCATAATTCCATCCATGAAAATAAATAAACTGGCCAAGTGCGCGTCGGGCTCGTGCACTGAGGGTTCTGTACCGTCACAAAATACAAAAAGTAGTGCAAATACACAACATCACACCCAGTCTGTCATCCATCCAAGTATCAACCACGCCCGACGTTGCTTAACTTGTGGGAAACAGAAATGTGTGACCGACTCGCAAGCGGCCAGTATTTATTATTTGTTGTTTTACTTTAGGGTGTGCACTATAATCCGCCAAGTTTAACGCTTGTACCGATTACCTTTACGTACCGTTTGGTTTTTACACCAGAGCAAATACAAAAATACCTTATCAAAAACGTTTGTTGTATGTGTGGATGTGTACCCTCTTTAGTTTTGACTTAATTATATTTCTTAGTTAATCCGTCGTAACATTACATATTCTGTGTAAGTTTCAACTGAAGATATTACGGCGCGAAAGATACAGCCGTTTAAAGCTGTCTTACTTTTAAACGGATGGATTTGGATCTTAATATTAATTTCTTTTGTTCATAAGTATTTTTCAGATATCCTTCCATCTCACAAGATTTTCCAAAGTTTCCAAAATTACTCATTGAAGAGATTCACTACCCGTCTAGTAGGTAAATTACCCTAACTTAAAGCAAATAAGTTTTATGTGGCAACACACCTTGTTGAAGCGAGAGGCACTGAGCTAGCCACGCTCATTGAAAATCTATAGGTAGTAGGTCTGTGAGCGGCCAGTTTCATGATATGGTCTTCCCATAGAGGAAAAATACTATTTTCCTCTATGGGTTCTCCTGTCTGGACTAATTAAAATGTTTTTATGACATAATCATCATTTCACCCATAGGACATCCACTGCCGGACATAGGCCTACCTCATATATAACATACTAGCTGCGCCCCGCGGTTTCACCCGCGTGGTGATGATGATGATGAAAAGTAGCCTATGTGTTAATCCAGGACATAAGCAATGTATATTCCAAATTTCATCAAAATCCATCCAGCCGTTTCTGCGTTATTGAATAACAAACATCCATCCATCCAAACTTTCACATATGTATATGATATTAGTGTGATTAGTTAAATATTTAAATTAGTTTCATCTTTCTACAGGACACTTTTACTTATTTCTGTACTAGACCCAATATCCACAAGTTTGTAAATCATTTACAGAAATGATCTATGGGCATTTGATCTATAGGTTTGTGTTTGTCTTATGACTTTTAAGACCTTCAACATTCTATAGATAACTCAACCGTGTTTTTAATACTGTAGTTACGTAGAAAGGGTATACTAAGCCAAAAGGGATCCATAGTATCCATCATTATGAACAACTTTAACTAAGGCAACAAATTTGAAATAGCGAAAAAATATATAATAGACAGAAAATGGTCATTCGCATTTGACAAAATGTATGGAACAGCAGATTATTTTTTGTGGTTTATGGTTTGGTCACATAAAAAAGTAGTTCGTAATGATGAGTATAATGGACCCTTTTTGGCTTAGCACACCTTTTCTGCGTAACCCTGTATAATAGGGTAAATATTCAATACCTGTTAAGGTATAAACCTTTATTAACTAAACAAAATTCACCATTACCTGTCTGGTAAAAAAAGTTACAGAATATTTGCATTCTCACCTTTGGTATGAAGTCCAAAGTAATAAGAATATTTGCACTTTTGACATCACCATGCATGAAGTACTGTTTCCCAGTTGAGTTTGATGCTCCAGGTTTTGCAGGTACCGGTTTTTCAGTATTGTGTATGTGTTTTAGTCCTTCGGCTGTTCCTATCATTATATTCATTCTGTGAGTTTTATTCAAAACTTTTTCTTTTATAATTTCAAGCAGGGAACCACCTTCAATATACTCGCAGATAATACAAGGTGTCGGTCCATCCACGCAGTATCCTAATATAGTCACTATGTTTTCATGGCGGAGTACCGAAAGAGATTTGACTTCAGTATTAAATATTTTCATGAGGTTAATAGATTTAAAGATTTGCTGACTATGTGCCCTTTTAATGGCAAGCAAACCGTGCTTCTTGTGGTTAGCTCTAAACACATCTCCGAATCCACCACTTCCTATGGGTGGATCGTTAAATTTGTTAGTTATGGTTTCCAAATCATCAGAATATTTAAACTGTATTAAGTTGGGATCTTCAAGGATTTCTCTGTCAACTAGCTCGTATACACTGTTACTTGCCAGTGATGGAGTTTGAATATGGGAAGATTGTGAAGTTTCACTATGACCACTGGTGTTACCAGCAGAGGGAGACGATTCAGAAACAGCCATCGAGTCTCCGGACATGGTGCTTATTGAACTATTATCTCCCTCTTTTTCACCCATCAAAGCTGAAAAATGGGGCATATATTCGGCTGAAGGCAGATCAGGTACCTCATTTGGAAATTTAATAAAATCAGTATCAGGAATAACATTATTCAGTTTCATTTCAGTGGAATGCCCGTTCAAAGCCTCAAAATTAGGTATTACGTCTTGTGTGGAAGAAAACTTCATAAGAGGAGCCGCTGACTCGTCTAGTTTCTTTGTAGGATCACCACACCTTGCTTCAAAAGTTCCATTTGTAGATCCATTAGGTAACCTTCTAGTTTCTTTACATTGTTCTGAAGTGCTATTGTTCAAGTAGCCTGTTACGTCCACAGGTGCGCCAGGACCATATGTAGGTCTTTGCACTGGGGATTTATTCAACACATCGGCAAGACAATCAGCTGCTCTGAACATTTGAGCCTTCACTAAAATCTCAAAAACAGTACCTAAAGTGGGTCTGACACGACCAGAGGTTCCCCATTCGTCAAATAATACATTAGCACAACTCAATCTGGCACTATGTGCATATTCTTCTATGCGTCTGGAACAATGGTTTGATATAATTTTTTGTAAACAAGTTTTGATTATGATGGATGAGACTATAATGATTAATTTCAATATTTTAGAGTAAAGTATTCTTACCTGATGTGATCACTGTTGTATTTTGGGTCAAAGCGATCACTGCGTAAATCTTTTGGAATAAGAGACATAAATCTTTTCCAGTCGTCATTGATATCTAGAATTGTTGCTATGTCGTCTAATATCGCTGCAGGTGCTTTACGTAACTCTGTTTCGTTTTGCATTGTAACGCACTATAAAAATTGGTGAATTACCTAGAATTCCACTAAAAAGGGCAATAAATAGAATCGATTCTCTTATCACCTCACCACCACAGATCAATAAAATAAGTTTAAGTTCCCTGTTCCCGGCGGTATATTAAATACATTATACTCGGTATATTAAATACATGTACTCTGCCAATATAAAGTAAACAGTATCAAAAGTTCAAAACAAAAACCTACTAGGCACAAGATTGACGATTCCGATTAATCCGATTCCGTAAACAATAAACATAGTCCCGATAGGTACCTATATACTCTGACTGATGATCTATGGATGCTGCCTTATTATGGATCTTTGATCGGGATCGCGAGTGTCAAAGTTTTGACACTAGAAAGGGGTTATGACGCAAAAAAAAAGCGTTGTCTATTTCCAATTTCATACTACGAAATTGGAAATAGACAACACTTTTTTTTTTGACATAATTTTGACAAGTCGCGATCCCGATCAAAGATTCATAATACGCCTGATGTTTTGAATCACTGCAGTGTTTCCCTTTGGCTAATTCTTAAATTCGTTTAGAACAAAGAGTAAAGTAATAAAATACAGGTTTAGCAAGACTATCATGCAAAAGTAAAAGCTTAAAAACAATTCAATAATATTATATTATTCTTTCAAATTTCTATCTCAAATTAAGGATTACACAATGGGCAGTTTTCTGACAGCTGAAAAAAACAATCGATATATGGCGCTCACAAGACATGTTTTTTAGGGTTCCGTACTCAAAGGGTAAAACGAGACCTTTTTACTAAGAACCCGCTGTAGGTCTGTCACCAGGCTGTATCTCATGAACCGTGATAGTTAGACGTTGAAATTCTACACAGATGATGTATTTCTGTTGCTAATAGGGTGAATCGGCCCATTCACCGATCACCTCCTGCTCTCGATCACTTTTGAAAAAACTTCCAAAAATAGCCGTATTAATGCAAAGTAAGCGTTGATTTTGCTTGAAAATGCTTGCATTGCCTATCCCTTTTTTTTGGATCACCTATTTCACCAACCAAATACGTTAGTTTTCGATCAGTAAGGCGATGACTACGAGCTAGTGTGCGTGCGCGGATTTTGAAGCAAAAACTTACGAAAAAAATAGTGAGAAACAATCATCAAATCGTAAGTAAAACATGTTTTAGTACAGTTTACGCATTGATGTTGTGTTTGTAGTATAAAAATATAATCATAATATCTTCTAATCTAACATTTAACGGAGAGAAATGATTAATTCATTAAAATATAAGGTGATCGCCATGGACGGTGTAAAACTAAGGAACTTTCTTTTCACGATCACCTGATCGTAAACGGGTGGTTTTGGTCAAATCTTTGTTGAGCTTTTCTAGTATATTGCATGTTGTTGGCGGGAACATTATCATTTGTTTAGATCTTTAATAACGTGTTTTATTTATGTGTCAGTTGACGATCAGCCTAATATGAACAATTACCAGTAATGTAAAAGCGTTTTAGTGATAAAAATTAAGGTGATCGGGAAACAGCCTGTTGTCGATTTTTACTTCTTTTCCATACAAAAGCATCAGTTTTATGTGATCGTTTACTGACTAGTTAGCGATCATGTAAAAAAATTGTCCGTCGATTTTAATTTAGGTGATCGAGAATTGAATATTTTACGACCACGATGAGATGTGGTAAGCAAAGTATGATCGTAAACCAACTCGTTCACGTAACATTAAAAAAAGTGTTTGCAAAGAATTCGTCTATTGGAAAAAGCCAAATGACGAAGCTGAAGATCGAGGATGGCAGTACCATTTCGTCAAAGCCGGAGATTCTGAGAGAGCTCGAGAGGTTTTACGGACAGTTGGACACCTCGACACGACAGCCTATTGTCAGTACAGCTCAGGACAAGAAAGCTAAACTGACCCGACAGCGACATTACACTGAGGACATCCCAGATATCAGCTTGTGCGAGATTAGAATGGCTCTGAAACAGCTTAACAACAAGGCGCCGGGTGAGGACGGAACCACGACAGAACTACTGAGAGCAGGTGGAAAACCGGTACTTTTAGTCCTCTAGAAGTTGTTTAATTCCGTCATACTCGAAGGTACTACGCCTGAAGCATGGCACAAGAGTGTGGTGCTGCTCTTCTTCAAAGAAGGTGACAACACCTTATTGAATAATTATAGACCTATCTCACTCCTGGGCCATGTGTACAAGTTGTTCTCCAGAGTCATTACGAACCGTCTCGAAAAAGGTTTGATGACTTCCAGCCTCCCGAACAAGCCGGTTTCCGTATAGGCTGGAGCACCATAGACCACATACACACGCTCCGCCAGATTATACAGAAGACTAAGGAGTATAATCGGCCATTATGTCTAGCGTTTGTGGACTATGAAAAAGCCTTCGATTCAATCGTGACCTGGGCAGTATTGCAGTCCCTCCAGCGTTGTCATATCGACTATATAGGTATATCGAAATACTGAAGTGTTTGTATAGAAACGCCACCATGTCGATCCGATTACAGGACGAGAGCACGGAACCAATCCAATTGCAGAAACGCATGAGACAGTGAGATGTTATCTCTCCAAAACTGTTCACGAACGCATTGGAGGACGTTTCCAAGCTTTTGGACTGGAACGGATTGGGCATCAACATTAATGGCGAATACATCACTCACCTTCGTTTTGCTGATGGCAGAGTCGCTGGAGGACCTCAATACCATGCTCAGTGACCTCAGTAGCCTTTCTCAACAGGTGGGTCCTAAAATGAACATAGATAAGACAAAAATCACGTCCAATGTCCATGTTGTACCCATACCGGTAGTTGTTGGGAAAGATACTCTCGAATTTGTTGACCATTACACCTATCTTGGACAGATTGTTCAGTTAGGAAAGTCCAACTTAGGCAAAGAGGTTGCCGAAGGATCCAACTCGGATGGGCAGCGTTCGGGAAATTGCGTGAAATCTTCTTGTCCAAGATACCACAGTGCCTAAAGACAAGGGTCTTTAACCAATGTGTGTTGCCAGTGATGACATATGGTACTGAGACGTGGTCCTTAACTGTTGGCTTTTTGGAGAAACTCGGAGAGTCACACAACGGGCAATGGAGAGACCTATGCTTGGAGTTTCTTTGCGCGATAGAACCCGAAACGTGGATATTCGAGAAAGAACCAGAGTCATCGACATAGCTATTAAAATCTGCAAGTTGAAGTGGCAATGGGCAGGCCACATCGCTCGAGGAACCGATAACCGATGGGGAAGAAAGGTTCTTGAGTGGAGACCACGAACCGGAACACGCAGCGTAGGTAGGCCTTCCACTAGATGGACCGACGACATCGTGAGAGTCGCGGGCATCCAGTGGATGAAGATGGCAGGTTATCGTTCAGTGTGGAGGTTAAAGGGGGAGGCCTATGTGCAGCAGTGGACGTCTTGTGGCTGATGATGAACAAAATACAGACACAAACATTACAACAACAAAAATATTAACAACAACTTAACATACCAGAACATAACATAATAATTTGATTTTAATGAATATTAGAATTATTATAGTAGCTTAGTCCTATCTCTATACTTGGTTGTTTTTTTTTGATGAATAAAGTACTTCAACACTATTTCGACTTTAATTTCATAGCATAAAGTTTTTTTTTCAGTGGTTTTCAATGATCGTAAACTGGCAAAAACTTGTGAACGTAAAATGACGTAAGGTGATCGTGAACTAAAAAAAAACGTACTTTTCGATAATTCATGATTAAATAACATAAGATACATAAAAACACTGAAAAAATACGCTTATTAGATTAATTGAAGGTTTTTTTATCTGTGTAAGCCGTTGCCTACTCTAGAATGCGTTGATTTTATAACTTACGTTACTTTAAAGGCGACATATTGACTAACTGATCGTAAACTGGTCGATTCACCCTATAACAAAAAATACTAATAAACAGAATAAAATAAATATTTAAGGGGTAAATAAATAGGTTCCCATTCAACCAACGTGATTTTTTTGCTCGATATTGATAACGGCAACAGGTAGACGCTTGAAATATTCACATAATATTGAGTTATATTCCCTATTCATTTTAAAAATAAATAATTAAAATAAAATTAATATTTAAGGGGGGCTCCCATACAACATACGTGATTTTGCATTTGCATGCTTGCAGTTTTTATAGATAATGGTACGGATCCCTTCGTGCCGTGCGCGAGTCCGACTCGTACTTGGCCGGTAATATTTTTTTGCATTTGTTCAATGAAACAACACAATACAAAAAAGGGGAGACATTTTATAACACTGCTAGGCAAGGCTCACTTATGTACCTAACCTACAAATTTTTGCTACTTCAAAATAGGTAGGTAGGTACATCAAATGCGCGAGAGATCACTGCACTCTAGGACTATGAAAATTGAAAAGTAAAAACAAAATTCAAAACCATAATATTTAGGTATATTGCTTATACTTAATTTACATCACATAATAATATAATCTCTATTCTATCTCTATTTATAACTGTATTAATCTATACAGTAAGGTAAGTGGGCACTAAAGAAATTACTCGTACCTATTAGATTAGCCTTCATGTTTGGAATGTCCATTGACTACACTTTGATGGGTTTTGTAATTTCATTTAATAGTTTACTTGTTTCTAAAACTCTCTTACAGTGCAAGTAACTTATCAATATAGGGTTGAATGGGGAATGAACATAATTATCAATAAGAAAAACTGACTTCATAAAAACGTCAGAACTGGACCAAATGGGACCACACGGGAAGCACCAGCTTTCAAATAAAAAAAGAACCATCAAAATCGGTTCACCCAGTCGAAAGTTCAGAGGTAACAAACATAAAAATAAAGTCGAATTGATAACCTCCTACTTTTTGGAAGTCGGTTAAAAATGGACCAGACATCAATAGATCTTTTTATAGTTTGACCAAGTGTACAGTTTTGCTGGTCAGCGCAAGGTCATGTCAGAAGATAAAAACTCTGGAACGAGGGCTGCTCAGCAGCGGCGGCCCTACTAGCCGCCACCGCCTAAAAGCTCATACACATATCATAGATCAGTGAAAATCGCACACCTCGTGCGATTCACACAATCTTTCTTGCCTCCAACGATCTATTGTAACGGAACGTTACATGACTCATGATGTTTACTATACTCATATTTAAAAGAACAATAGGTGAGAGCGAGACAACAGATCGAGAAAGAGTTGTCCACCGCCCGCAGATATCAGCGCGGGTCGGCAGTCGCATGGGCACCACATCCACAGCTGGTTCACATCCCTTGCGCAATCTATATTTTAAAATCTTTTTTAAATATTCTACTGAAAACAACTGTAGTGAGTTGTGGTGAATAGGATCACCTAAATAATTTATTCTGGTGCCGGATTTAACCCCGATTTAGGGTAAGTTCTAAATAGCACACAATAGCGTTCCTTTCATGTGAACTCGGCACTCTCTGTTGATTATGTTTCATTATTAAATATGTTGGTAATCTATTTCAGTTTTTGCTACCCACTAATAAAAATAAATTTACTATTGTTTTGCTAAGTTCATGTAATATATTGTTAGTGCTGCTTTAACTTAATTTCTGCTGTTCTGTAAACTCCGTTCTGGTAGTTCACCGCCACGACAATCTCGCTACAAAAATGTAGGTACCCTCTTCGAGATGTCGTTGGTCAGCTGGAACGGAGGTTGATAGACCAAATCATAATAGGTTGGTTTTATCACTTCCAGGGAATTTGCCTCCTGATTTTTTCTGCCTATTGCGCCACTGCTGATAACATCGCCTTCGCACCTTGCTCCTCTCATCTGAGCGCTAGCTAGTCCAGTATAACGTACAACTTCAGGAGTCCAGGCGCATCACCCCCGAAGACAAAGGCCGCCTACATCCGCCGGCCATTGATATCCAGGGGAGTGGTACACAGAAACAAAATCAGATCGGCCGTACACCCACGACCAATAAATTTGTGTGCTCGCCAACCTTTTTTTAAATATAAATACAAAACTTTTATAAAAAATTAAAACACCATTTTTTATTTAATTTACAAAAAAAAGGTAGGTGTCGCACTGGCGCCCTTTACGTGGTTTTATCTGATTTTGTCTCTTTAAGTGGTTGCAGATTGTACGTGTGTGTGTGCTTATGTAAAACGTTCTTGTTATGTCCTTTTTTTACCTCAAATATTGTCGAAATTTTTGTGTCATACTTGTAAGTGTTGTAATTCTTCCTTAAATATTTATATATTGTTTTCTGTCTATTATATTAGAATAAACATGTTTCATGTAGTTTGAATTTATAACTAGTAAAAGTACTATCGTGTATAAAAGTGTTATATATATTTTTTCTCACATACATTTAATCACTAAGGTAAGTTTTATATACGAGTACAGTACAGTCATGTTCAAACGTTACTAAGCATTCTTGAATAAAATAATATAATATTTTTTTTCATTTTATTACTATATATATAATTAAAAAACAAGACGATTGTTTAGTATAATTTGTTACAGAACGGATTTATAGACTAATCATTTTTGTGCTATTTACAACTTACCTTTTGATCACATTATCATGGCTTTTCCAATAAAGTTTTTTTCTCTACAAAAAACCGAGCTGGAGTATGAGGTTGCCGTAAGAGGTGAGACCCCAGGTGCTACTGTGGCCGAGCTTAGGAAACAGATCAACAAATTATGTCAGTTGTATCCCTCAGAGGATATATTATGTTCTCACCTTGAACCTCAACGTGACCTCGAGGACGTTTTGGAATTGCTGAATAGAGTAGAAGTATATCTCGTGTCGAGCTCAACTGATAAAAGTACATTATCACGCCTAGAGAATATTTTTCATCACATTTATCACAGGATCAACAGAATAGTGGCTGACGACGTAAAAGAGCAACACTCTTCGTGTAGTAAACTTTATAAAGAATATTACGAACGATTTCTCAAACTTAGTAAGAAAGCAGTCGACCCTCTTTTGTTTGGTATGTCTAGCTCAGCGTCTGCGTCAGCGTATAATAGTCAGGCTCCGGTTAACATTGCAGTGACTTGTGACAAGAGTGTCACCTCTGAACTAGGTAGGCTAAAGTTCGATGGCAAATCATGTGTTCGATCATTTATACAACGTGTTAACGAATTCAGTGAAGCACGTAACATCCCCGATACTAAGCTTATCTCGTACGCCACAGAAATATTTACTGATGATGCATTACATTGGTTTAGGAGTATTAAGGACCAAATATCATCCTGGGATGAGCTCGTCATTCTTTTAAAAGAAGATTTCGACAAAACGGATTATGATTACCGTTTACTAGCTGAGATTCGCTCTAGAACTCAAGGAGAAACGGAAAATATCACGATCTACTTATCTATTCTATCGGGTATGTTTGCACGGCTATCGAGACCATTGACGGAAGAAGACAGACTCGAGATAGTGTTACATAATATTCGCCCTTGTTATGCAAGCACATTAGCTTCAGCAACAGAAATACGCGACATTAATCAAGTGAGATCCTTATGCAGAAATTATGAAAACGTTCAGTCACGGCTAGTTCACTTCCGAGAACCTGTTGCAGCAACTTCGGATACATTAGCACCGGAATTTGCGTACAAATGCACAACAAAGCCGAAACTAACGAATGATTACAAACCCAACATCAACAATAACAGCAATTATAAACCTTATGGCAACAAACAATCATACTCTAACTTACAAACAAACTCTAATACTAACGTTAATGAAAAATATTTACACACTATCGAAAAAGGTGACTCTGATTCAAACAAAAAGATGCCGTATTGTCCCAGGTGCCGCAACAATACACACAGCTTAAGAGATTGCAGTAACGCCGACATTTTATGTTTTAAATGCGGTTACAAGGGAGTTAGAAAACCTGAATGCCCAAATTGTAGTGGTACTCAGATTCCAAAAAACTAAACAAGCAGAATTGTAGCAAACCATTGTTATCAAATAGAAACCGTACAAGCACAGAAGAATGGAGTAATTGGCTAGAAACGGTTCGTTTATTTTTTAATGGGTACAAGGTTGCTTCAGTTCTGCATACAAAACCAATAAACGATTCAAGACCATATATCAACATTAAAATTAATGGTTTGACAGCCTCGGGCCTTCTAGATTCAGGTTCAGCCGTAACTATTATAGGTAATAACGGTCACACCACGTTAGTAAGTCGTGGTCTGAAGTTGTGTACCAACGAGAAATTGACAATAGTAGCGGCTGGTGGACAAAATTTAAGAAGTATAGGTTTTTTCAATATGCCAGTGCATTTTGAGAACCAGTTCCATATCATTAAGACCCACGTAGTTCCAGAAGTCCAGTCATCGCTTATTCTAGGGATTGATTTCTGGCGCGCATTCAAAATATGTCCTAAATACTTAGGATCTCTTAATTTATCCAGCGCTCCACTAGCTGAATTAAATGTTAACAACCCTACCACTTTCATACATTCGTATGATAATCTAGATGAATCGCAGAAAACACTCGCAGATAATATCACCGAGCAATTCAAAGACATATCTTTTGAGCGTAAAGGATTAGGCCGCACAAGCCTAATCACTCACCACATTAACACTGGGGATTCTCCACCGGTTAGACAGCGCTACTATAGGCTTTCACCTGAAAAACAGAGAATCTTAGTCGAACAAGTCGACGAGATGCTCCAGCTGGATGTGGTTGAGCCCTGTGAAAGTGCCTGGCAATCGCCGGTGTTACTAGTCGCTAAGAAAAACGGCCAGCCTCGTTTTTGCTTAGACAGTAGAAAGCTCAATTCAGTCACAAAACGTGATGCATATAACTTGCCTTATATAAGCGAGATACTGGACAATTTACGAGATGCGCGCTATCTTAGTAGTATTGACTTGTCAAAGGCCTTTTGGCAAGTCCCAATAGCAGCCGAGGATAGAGATAAGACGGCATTTTACGTCCCAGGTCGAGGAACACTACGATTTAAGACGACACCATTTGGTTTGACTAATGCACCTGCTACGCAACAACGGTTAGTTGACTTGCTGTTTGGTAACATGGATCACAAGGCATTTGCCTATTTAGATGACATAATAATAATAAGTAGTACAATTGAAGAGCACGTATCTCTTCTTCTACGCGTGCTAGACAAACTACGCCAGGCTAATCTAACAGTAAACTTGGAGAAATGTGAATTTTTCCGAAGTCAACTAAAGTATTTAGGCTATGTCGTCGATGCAAGTGGTTTACGGACTGATCCAGAGAAGGTCGCAGCCATCTTGAACTATCCAACTCCTACGTGTCGTAAGGATTTGAAACGCTTCCTTGGCACGGCAACTTGGTACCGAAGATTTGTTCCAAATTTTAGCACGATTGCTGGACCACTGAATAAGTTGACTTCTAACAAAAAGAATTCACCTCCTTTCCAGTGGTCTATTGAGGCGGACACTGCGTTTAAAAAGCTCAAGGAACGTTTGATTTCTGCGCCAATTCTTTCCTGCCCAAATTATGACCACTCTTTCGAAGTCCATACTGACGCTAGTAACTATGGGGTCGGCGCTATGCTAACTCAAACTATAGATGGCAAAGAGCACCCTATAGCTTACATGAGCAGGTCTTTATCAGGGGCAGAAAAGAATTATAGCATCACAGAACGAGAGACGTTGGCCGTTCTCGTAGCCGTAGAGCACTGGCGTTGCTATCTCGATAACGGAAAAACATTTACAGTATATACAGACCACAGTGCATTAAAGTGGTTTCTCTCTCTGGATAATCCAACAGGTAGACTTGCTCGTTGGGGAGTACGTTTGTCGTCTTTTAATTTTATACTCAAACACCGTCGTGGCGTGGACAACGTAATTCCTGACGCATTGTCTAGAGCATTCCCTATTTCCTCTATTTCAACTGCCAATTCAGTTGCGTCTACTAGTGATATTTGGTATAGAAACATTTACAATGGATGTATCGATAAACCAGAGAATTATTCTAATTTTCACATTAAAAACCATTCCCTCTTTCGCCTTAGTAAAAATAAACATCAACTCACTAGTGAATTTTCATGGAAGGAAGTTGTCCCAATGGATCTTCGCGATAAAGTAATTGCGGAGAACCACAACGAGCCAACAGCAGGTCATATGGGTATTTTTAAAACATACAAGCGAATTGCACTTACGTATTACTGGCCCAATATGCACAGTGATATAACGAAGTTTGTTAGTTCCTGCTCCACATGTCTGTCATATAAATCACAAAATCATGCAACGCTTGGAGAAATGGGACGCCCTAAACAATGCTGTCGTCCACACCAAATGATTTCAATAGATTTAATGGGCCCTCTTCCGGTGACTCGTAAGCAGAACAGCTATATTTTAGTAGTAACGTGCTGCTTTTCAAAGTTTTGCCAGATTTACCCTATCAAAAGAGCAACTTCTGATATCGTTGTCAAGATACTTGAGGAACAGGTCTTCTTAGTCCATGGTGTCCCCCAGACCATTTTTTTGGATAATGGCAGCCAATTCATAAGTGGCCAGACCAAAACCTTGTTTGATAGGTACAAAATTCCAAACGTTTTCTATACACCAAAATATACACCTCAAATAAATACCGTTGAGCGTTATAATAAAACAATAATAACTTGTCTTTCCACGTTCGTTGATGACGATCACAGAACTTGGGATATATTCATTCCAAAGGTGCAGTTTGCCGTCAATAACTCCATAAATGAAGCCACTGGGTTCACTCCTTCATTCTTAGTTTACGGGAGGGAACTAGTTCTATGTGGCTCACATTACACTGACACGGATTTAGGTGATGAGGTTTTGTTCTTGCCTCGCGAAGCATATGCGGAAAACCTTGGTTGCTTAAAATCGATATTTAATCAGGTACAAAAATCCTTGTATCACGCGCATGCAAAAAATACTTCCCACTACAACTTGCGGCGGAAAGCTTTTGAGTTTGAGGTTGGAGATATTGTGTTTAAGCGCGCGTATGTATTAAGCGATAAGGACAAATACTTCAGTAAAAAGTTGGCACCGAAGTTTATTAAATGTCGTGTGACTCAAAAACTGTCCCCTCTAGTGTACGTGTTGGAGAACATGTCGGGGAAGGACTTAGGTACATGGCACATTAAGGACTTAAAAATTGCAGGTCATAATAAAGTTTAATATTTTTTTTGTCATTAAGAGATATTTAGTCAATAATTATTTAACAATAGCCACCGACGATCAATTCGGATTTTATTATCAATAGAATAAAATCCTAATGCGGGGACGGCGGGTAATGTAACGGAACGTTACATGACTCATGATGTTTACTATACTCATATTTAAAAGAACAATAGGTGAGAGCGAGACAACAGATCGAGAAAGAGTTGTCCACCGCCCGCAGATATCAGCGCGGGTCGGCAGTCGCATGGGCACCACATCCACAGCTGGTTCACATCCCTTGCGCAATCTATATTTTAAAATCTTTTTTAAATATTCTACTGAAAACAACTGTAGTGAGTTGTGGTGAATAGGATCACCTAAATAATTTATTCTGGTGCCGGATTTAACCCCGATTTAGGGTAAGTTCTAAATAGCACACAATAGCGTTCCTTTCATGTGAACTCGGCACTCTCTGTTGATTATGTTTCATTATTAAATATGTTGGTAATCTATTTCAGTTTTTGCTACCCACTAATAAAAATAAATTTACTATTGTTTTGCTAAGTTCATGTAATATATTGTTAGTGCTGCTTTAACTTAATTTCTGCTGTTCTGTAAACTCCGTTCTGGTAGTTCACCGCCACGACAATCTCGCTACAAAAATGTAGGTACCCTCTTCGAGATGTCGTTGGTCAGCTGGAACGGAGGTTGATAGACCAAATCATAATAGGTTGGTTTTATCACTTCCAGGGAATTTGCCTCCTGATTTTTTCTGCCTATTGCGCCACTGCTGATAACATCGCCTTCGCACCTTGCTCCTCTCATCTGAGCGCTAGCTAGTCCAGTATAACGTACAACTTCAGGAGTCCAGGCGCATCACCCCCGAAGACAAAGGCCGCCTACATCCGCCGGCCATTGATATCCAGGGGAGTGGTACACAGAAACAAAATCAGATCGGCCGTACACCCACGACCAATAAATTTGTGTGCTCGCCAACCTTTTTTTAAATATAAATACAAAACTTTTATAAAAAATTAAAACACCATTTTTTATTTAATTTACAAAAAAAAGGTAGGTGTCGCACTATATGTACGTAACGTACATTGCTTGAATCACACTGATATTTAAATAAATAAAAAAATATCTGGGACATTATTGCACACACGGTCATCTGACTACAAAGTAAAGCTTAATATGACTGCCAGAGACTGATATACATACATATATATATTTTAATACATACTTAAATAGATATGAACACCCAATAGATATTAATTTTACTCTCACTGGCCTCACACCTGCAAAATGTCGAAAGAGCTACCTTCCGCGGTGTTTCCGAGAAGCTACAACATGGGGTTCTTCAAAAGGCGAGTTAATAGAGTCTTAATAGGGTCGGTAACAATGAATTCAATAGTACCTACATATATATAGATCGTTGGTCGGCAACGTATTTGTGATGCCTCTGGTGTTACAAGTATTCATATAGGCGACGGTGTCTGCATACCATCAGGCAGCCCGTCGGCTTGTTTGCCACCTATGGCATAAAAAATACATACAATGATGAATGGAATAGGTGGACGAGTACAAGCAAAATGCTTCATTTAAATTCCTCTCCAAACGGAAAACGGTGTAGTTTCGTCAAAAGTTTTATCAATTCGACACCATACCGTGCAAAGTGGACGGTAGGTACCCGGTTACTTTCTAAGAACTGATAATGCTAACAGTAACAGACTTACATACCTACGAAACAAGTTGCATTACAATGTCAAGCTAAAAATAACTGCTTCATTGAATATACGGTAGGCAGGAAGTTCTCTCAATATCGCGCGTTGAAAGCATACATACCTACATTTTATAAATATCAATAAGTTTTAATTGATGTTTACACGAAGATTGCTTATGTATGGGACTTTGAAGTATTATAATTATATGCAAGTAGCATTGTTACACTAAGGCCCTTCGTACACAACGCAACGCAAATCTTCGATACTCGACGATTTTAGTCTCCAAGCGACTACCGCCATACATTGTCGCGGGACGAATGTCGGCGACGCGACTCGTGTACGAACCTCAATGGATTTGTATGGCCACTGAAGAGCGAATTTTTTCGTTTAGTGAATGGCGGTAGTCGCTTGGAGACTAAAATCGTCGAGTATCGAAGATTTGGGTAGCGTTGTGTACGAAGGGCCTAATATTAATTATCAATACAAAAAAAAGACTTCATCAAAATGTCATAACTGGACTAAATTTAAATGGGACGGGAATGGAAGCACCAGCTTTCAAATAAAAAAAATAACCATCAAGTCCGGTTCACCCAGTCGAAAGTTCTAACGTAACAAATATTTAAAGAAAATTGTCGAATTGGGAATCTGCTCCTTTTTGGAAGTCGGTTAAAAAGAGGTAGAATATTAAACACGGGTGAGAGGGTGAGACAGTAGATTCTAAAGTCAGATTTACAACAAAACAATTAAGATTTCTTAGAAAATTTGTTCATTAGGTGAATCAAAACTGGGTAGGTGTACAACGAGTCGAAAGAAATACAAATTATATGCGCAATGTCCTCAGACATATTTTTTCTTAGAAGGTGACAAGTTAGGTACTTTTTAGACAAGTTTATTGTCTGGGGCCTTACCCCTAGCTCGAAAAGTTGACCCGCATAGGTGTTATTTGTCTAAACGGTACCATCAACTAGGATAAGCGGTAGTTATTTGATAGCCGCCAAACTTTGCTATTTTCACGCACACACGCATAGTAAAACGGATTTTCGTTCATTCAAGTTAGACGCTTTTAAACGATGCAGCTTAAATGATTTGGTTAATTTTAGGTACCTATCAGGTAATTTTAGGTACTAAAAGTTGGCTCGCAAAAGTGAAGCTAGGGGTAAGGCCCCAGGTCTGAGATAATGTCGCTTCATCCGTCTCTGGGCGTAGTTAGTGTATGTTTTCAGAAGTGTAATGTGTCGCCGTCGTGTTGCGCCGGCAGGTGGGTGAGCAGGTCCTGCGTCTGCGCCAGCTTGTGGTCCGCCGTGAGCCGCCGCCACAGCACGGGACATTCCGTGTTCTCACACGACGAACCGTGCGCGTGGCCGCAGCACGACTTACAAATCTGTTCACAACATATTTTTATTAAGAAATAACACAATATAGGTACAATTGTACAAAGGTCTTTTTAATAAAACAATTTGCATTTTAAATGTTATTCATTTTTAACCCCCGATGCAAACAGATGGGTTCTATAATCCCGCTACTTATATAAATATATTGCTATACCGAAAACGATACTTATACCGACATTGCTATTAAAATTTTCAAGTTGAAGTGGCAATGAGCAGGCCTCATCGCTCGAAGAACTGATGACCGATGGGGAAGAAAGGTTTTTGAGTGAAGACGCAGCGTACGTAGGCCTCCCACTAGATGGGCTGACGACATTGTGAGAGTCGCAGGCATCATCCAGTGGGTGCAGATGGCAGGATGTCGTTCAGTATGGAGGTTAAAGGGGGAGGCCTATTAGGATTATTTATTATTAGGGAGGATTTTTTTTTTAATCACGTAGAAACGGCTGAATAGATTTGGATGAAATTTGGAATATACATTGCTTATGTCCTGGATTAACACATAGGCTACTTTTCATCATCATCATCAATTTTCATCACCACGCGGGTGAAACCGCGGGGCGCAGCTAGTAATATTATAAATGTGAAAGTTTGGATGGATGGACGTTTGTTACTCAAATCACGCCAGAACAGCTGAACAGATCTGGATGAAATTTGGCACAGATATAGATTATAGTCTGGAATAGCACATAGTCTACTTTGAAAACGGCTGGACCGATTAGGATGAAATTTTGTGCTCCTGGAGCGGGCCATAGTAGCGAGGACGAAGGCTGAGCTAACACCCGTGCGAAGCCGGGGCGGGTCTCTAGTAATAATATAAGTTTATATTTTTTTTTTTTTGTGTTGTGATTTTTTTGGCACAAATAAACGTTGCCTATGTCGTTGATTGATATTGTCTGTCATGCCAATGTGTGTAAGGTTTACAATAACTTACAGTATCACAGTAGATAGCGAGTGCCTGCGCGGTTGCGGCCCGCGCCACGAGTGTGCCGCCACGCGAGCCGCACGCGCCGCACAGCTGTGAGCCGCGCGCGCCGCACAGCGCGCACCGCTCGCGGCACATGTACCGCGCGATGCCGCCCGCCGCAGGCCGCAACTCGCGGCCCTGGGGCTCGCGACCGTAGCCTAGTTCCGACCACCTGGAATAAACAGAACACTCATTGATAATTTCTAGTATAGAGCGAGTAAGAGTAAATATTATATGCACTGTTCCTACTTAACATTATCATATGTGGCACATACATATTCTATTCTATACATATAATAAAAACGTAAAGATAAAAAATGTGTAATTGCAAGATATCAAAAAAAAAATACACAGGATGTCTTAAAATAAGCAGCTGAACACGTTAACAGTTTTTTGAATTTTTGTCTGTTTGTTTGTTTGTCCACGCACATCTCCTAAACCATTGCAGACCACTGAATATCGGGGGGACTGACCTAATTGAAGTATAGGCTATGTTATTTTGCGCAAATTCTACGCGTACCAAGTCGCGGGCAATAGCACTAAATATATTATTATTTATTTATTTAATAGTATTAAATAAAGTTTTAGTGTGACATTGTATGCGAGTATTTTTTACTAAAAGTCCGTCGCACTATTGTGATATGTTTCCATATGGTAAATTACATGCTGTGGTAACAGCTTCATTTTTGAATTCACGAAAAAACAATATCATAGGACAGTCTCTCTAACTCACAAACGTCCACCCTACCACAGGCCTTACTAGTAAAAACTCCGAAGCAAAGATATATTTATTATGTATTATGCATAATAAGGGGGAGGCCTATGTTCAACAGTGGACGTCTTCTGGCTGATGATGATGCATAATCAAAGCTCCTAAGAGAATTCCCAACGTCCCCCCTGAAGCAGGCCCCTCTTTCCCCCAGGGCCCCGCGATCGGGGCCCCCTCGTTCCTGCCAGATCACCAAACGCTAACCGATATTTATTACCGAAAACACATTTATTAACGAAAAAATAATGGATACTACAATACCTACTTGCTTATTAGGTTTTGCATGCGCGAAGCTACTCTACTTTCGCCTGAAAATAAGGCTCTGTTAAGGTCATACGCCCAACATCCTAATGTGCCCAGGGCCTCCAATAGGTTAAAGACGGCCCTGTACTAAAGTTAGTGAGATACTACATACTACTGTACTAAATTCTCAATATGACCACTAGTAGAAAGTGGGACATTAAATTCCCAAAGTCGGAACGTGAACGTGAAAATGGGGAACGTTGGGTCGGGAATACCAATTAAAGGTAACAATCAAACTATAAATATTGTGATCTTCAGTTCATCGTCATCATCAGCCAGAAGACGTCCACTGCTGAACATAGGCCAACCCACCCCCTACCAATGGCCACCAGGAATTAATCATGCATGGGATTTACTTAACTAAGATGACTTGCTAACTAAAAAGTTTCCATGCCCATGGATTATCTTAGATAAAACATAAAACGTAGTATGCACAGAAATCTCCATATTTTTGCTTACAGGTAGAAAGTTATTCCTTGTCAAATAACGAAAAGGTTGGCTTCAAGTAATCGAGGGAAAAAAATACTGAGCTACTTCCTCATATTTTATGATAGCAGGTATAGTGAAAGAAAACAATCTATTTCTATTCAATTATATAATTACCATGGTTAAACACATCGAATAAATGATAGGTATTACAAAATTATAAAATCAATTCCAATGTTACTAATGTATGTCAGATATTAATTATCTGAGGAAAAATATATTGTTTTTTTTTTTTTTTTACAAAAAACGATTATGTCCATATAAGTGATTTGCTTGACAGGATCAATAAAGTTTTATACACATACACAAAATAAAATCCAGAAGTATAAAATTGTTTCTTTGACGAATGTCTAGTGTATTTCCGCTTTAACTAAAGCTAAAATACACTAGATATTTTTCAAAGAAACAGTTTTGAAGATGTACTTCCGCAAAATAATACCTTATTCAATCAACTATGAAGTACAGTCACTGTTCTGTGGAAGAAGTATTTCTCCCATGGTCCGGTCAACTGAACCAAAGTGAATAAATATGAAACACCTGGACAAGAGCTTATCTAGAGACGCAAATGGTAGGGTTCCATAGCCAAAGCCATACAGGTAATTGTGGTCACATTCATAGTTTAGAAATTGGATAAATTAGAATTAACGAAGCTCTGTGAACTGTGGACAGAGTTGTATCATTCCGATATGACAATTTCAATTCTGAGTAGTTTTCTCTACTTAGCAAAAATTCACCCCCATTTCACAAGTACCAAAGCCACCCCTATTTTTTTTTACTCTTAAAGGATAATTTAACACAGAAGCAACACTATGATTGTGCAAAGTTTATTGTAGAAGTTAGAAAGGTTCAAAAGATTAGATTAGGATGGTAGTACTACGGAACTCTTAAATACCATGGTGTAAGTTAACCGTACCATGCTATCTTACCATGGGTGAATCACAGATTTACATAGGTAAGTACACATTTTTACATTTTAAGGAAATCTTATACATATATTTATATTACATATTATTGCATATTATATTATTGGATTTACATTAAGGCTTATAGAAAAAAGCATTAAACTCAATTTTTTTACAAATTTAGGTGGCCCTGGATCTATTTCGTTCTTATAGTATTCGTAATTTTTTTTTGAAACTACAAATCGATTTTGATGAACTTAGTAAAAAGGTTTTGGTTATATTGGAAATGACTGAATTACTTATGTTTCTTACGATACAAAAAAATGCTATTTTCGCTTTAATCATTATAAACATTTATACTGCCAATTTTTATATACAAAACAAATTTCATCATTATAGACGAGGAGTTAATAGTTTTTCATGAAGATCATCGTCTAAAATTGATGCGTTTTTCTTTTGTATGAAATTGAGACTGCTCTGGGGCCACCTTAACATATAATAAAACATTTTACAATATAATAACACCATCTAAACAAAGTTCAATAAACGGGATTAATCCCCTAATTTTTACTCATAAGGCACATGATAAAACTTGCACGGGTGCACGGAGTCAAGGAAGATAGCACTAGAGCTATCCATCCTTGACGGAGCATAGTTTACATCACCTAGGAACTTTGATTATATACAGATATATAATCGAATTAATAGTAATACCTAGTAATTAAGTGGTATTTAAATGAAAATTACCTATATGGAATGAAAACCCCATTTTACATTCAATTAATATTAGCGAGACAATTTTTTTAGAATATTCAAAGGTTACAGCTGAGACCAGAGCTCAGGTTGTTTTCATATTATAAACACTAGATAAAAAAAATTACACTGCTCGTCCAATTCTGATGAAACTTGTAAGTTTTCAAACATAACAGCTGAACAAAATTTGTTTTTACTTAAGTTTATTTTTTTAAGTTTTTTATCATTATATATTATAACAGAACTAATAATTAAAAATAATTATAGATACTCTAAACTTTACAGTAATTTAAATTGGAAACATTGTGAATTTGAAAATATTAAAAAAGTGTAAGGTAGTAACTTTCTTAGTTATTAGGTTTTCAAAAAGTACTTAAATCATAATAAACTCAGTACAAGCATTTATTTGCTCTGACAATTGCATAAGCATATAAAAACAGTGTTACAGTTCCTTTCCGTGCACTGTTGCCTGGGAGAGATCGCTTTAAGTGATAAGGCCTAGATAATTACTGTAATGTATAATGTTATCCTTGTTTTTGTGGTTTTTAATAAAGAGTTATTGTATTATATTGTACAGTATTTTCAGTGTTCCACTAAGTATTTTAGGACTTGCACAGTCTTACGTTACTTTCTTTTTTTAACAAGCTTTTAGCTTTAGCGAAAGAAATGTAGTCCGCCATCCTAGGACTAAAATGCTTGGGAAGACAAATCCAACGAACCTAAACTCGTTGGGGTTAAGTCGTTTCGTTTAGGAGTTCCTATGGCTACTTTCTGTCTCTATCATCAGACCAGCTCGATGGTACCATAACTTTGCATTGTCTTGTCACTGCACTTACATAAGTATGCCAAATGTCAGCTGAATCGGTTGAGGATAACGGGTCTAAAAGAGTTGCAAGATTCCACCCGAACAAATATTGCAAGTTAAAGAAAAGCTTGTAAAAATAGCAAAAATTATCAGTATTTGTGGTTTGCTTTCGGCTTTTTACAATGTTATTGCAGCTGTCAGAGAAAATAAATGCTTAGACCGAGGTTAGAAATTCTTGTTGCCAAATCAAATATACTACCAAATTCCATCAAAATCAGACGAATAGTTTAAATATTTTTTTAACTGTACATTTTATATGTAATTATGATCCTTGGTCTGATCACGTCTTAAGTATAAAAAACAAATTTACAAACACTCTCACAAATTTCTTACTAAATTTCCATAACACTTTCGTAAATACTTTTGACAATCTCAACAGATTCCAATGATTGCCAACCCTTAGTTTTAGTGATATCTCTAGCTAAGCCATCTTTGATGAATTCTAAAGTTTTCTTTTTTAAATTATACACTCCATGCAAATTTGCCAGGTTTAAAGTCTCTATCGCATTTTCAGCAGACAACTTCTTGATCAATGCAATCTCACACAGTTTTTTTAATCCATTTAATTGATAAAAGTCTGCTGCTTTTAGTAATTTTTTCGACAACTCATTAGTTTTAGTAACTTCATCAGTATATATGTAATTGAGCACTTCTTTCAGTACTTCTGTCTCAAATGGAGATTCAACAACATTTGTAATGCTTTCCACTGTATTGTGCTCAAAGTGAGCCTTGAACACATCACTACGGGTGATGAGAATTAGTTTGTGAGCGGGGAATTCTTTGCCTTCGAGAGATTTCACTGTTACGTCAGACCAATGTGTATTCATCCATAGACTTGTCACATCGTTAACCAGTTTGGTGTTGGGCATGTCGAATTCTACTTCTCTGTTAACAGGAAGGTACGGCTCTCTTGGAATCGCTTTTGGAATATTGATGGGAACAGTGACCAGGAATTGAAATTGAAAGCTCCGGGTGTCAATGGCTAAATCTTTTTTCAACAGCACTGCAAGGAACTGCCATTCTTTTATGGGCACCAACTGTTTGCTCTGTTTGGTAGATATCAAGGACCATTCTCTACTCAATACATAACACATAGATTCAACAACTGCAGATTCGTGGGTCATATAATACACCTCTATTAAATTATTTTCATGACCCACAAACTGAATCTTTACCTGAAATTGTTTATTTTCATAGTTATCGTCTTCGGGGGTTCTTTCAGTACGTAAATCTCGGTTGGTTTGGTTGTTCAGAAGCCACATGAAATCAGGGATATTCAATGTCACAATATGCCTTATTGTTAAATCATCAATCTTCTCCAGCTTTCGAGTAACGGTGAACAAATTAGGATCCATTTTTCAAGAGAAGCAATTCATAGATCAACACTGCACTATAATCACAGAAAGGTTTTTATGTAGGTTTTGTTATTATTGAAAGAAAATAAATGTTACTTGGTCCAGGAGACGTGGCCGCGATCACGCCAGTTTCGATGATATAAATTCCGTCTGTTAGGCAGGCAGCAGGCAGGTGAGGCAGTTCAGTCAGTCAGTCAGACAATACAATTCGGGGAATCCCAAGATGCCCAAGTCACCCCTTCAACGTAAACACGTGTTCCGAATCAAACCAGTTGCACCAGTTAACAGCACGCACGCGTCCGAATGTCACAAAGGCTAAGTAGATAAAGCGCCTTTCTTAAAAACGTTACTCAAGTTGATATACGCTTAAATATGCTCCGTCTTGTTTTCGCGTGTGACGATTGCCGTCAGCGAGAAGTTGAGAGAGCATTTTAAAACATAGATCAACTTGAGTAACGTTTTTAAGTAAGGCCCTAAGTAGCTAACAGACGTGGATTTGGTTGACCTCAACCACTGTCTGACCCAATCTACAGAACCCTTAGTACAAGATTTGATAGTTTTCGAAAACTTTTTTCGTTTTTGTTTTGTTCCATACATTGCTGGGCTAAAAGCTATTCGAAACCATCTTTCGTATTCGACTGAAGCAACCTATACTGCCGATTACTACCGATTTTAGTTCTTCCGCGTTTCCGCTAGAGGTGCTTTGCTGAAATGTATGGAACAATACGAAAACGAAAAAAGTTTTCGAAAACTATCAAATCTTGTACTAAGGGTACAGGAGTGTCTGTTAGTACTATTATACCTACAGTTGGTTACCCCTTTAGCATTTACAAACTAATATAACAACTACCTATTACCTACCTATCAAAGCTTAGCACTATTAAATTATTACTGATCAACTCAGAAAAAATAAACTATGATCACACTAATATCATACACCAATGTGAAAGTTTGGATGGATGGATGTATAGATCTTTGGTATAGATCATGAACCTACTACCCAAAAAGGACGGTGCGCTGCGAACGGAAGGGACGGGCAGAGCGAGAGGTACCTCTTTCTCTTATCTTTAAAAAGGACGGTGCGCTGCGAACGGAAGGGACGGGCAGAGCGAGAGGTACCTCTTTCTCTTATCTTTGAGCCATTTGTCCCTTTCTAGTGTTGATATAATCACTGATACAAATTCCTCGTTACTTTTCATGTGTGGCAACACCACACATTAATATGTGTTCGTTCATGAACGTCATTGTATAGAAGATGAAAAGATGAAGAGGCACTATGGCCTCAAAGACTTAGGCTGCCCGATGGGCGGAAAAAAAATGTTTTGATGTCAAATGGCGGTAAAATAAATTTTGTTGTTTTTAAAGTATTTCTTTGCTATTCACAATATTTCACTAAACATGGTGAACAAATGTTGTATTTATGGTTGTAGAAATGAATCCTTCCGTGGATGTGGCATTTCATTTTACAGGTAAGCTAATTATTAGGTTTGTCGTCCTACTAGAGTCTATTACATTGCAATTGGTTCAGGTAATTATTTTTACCAAATGTTTTATATTTAACAATGTAAATAAATTGTGTTCGTTCCGAGAATATTAAAAATTATCTAATAAATATTATAAAGGCGAAAGTTTGTAAGTATGGATGTATGGATGTATGGATGTTTGTTACTCTTTCACGTAAAAACTACTGAATGGATTTGGATGAAATTTGAAATATACATTGCTTATGTCCTGGATTAACACATAGGCTACTTTTCATCATCATCATCACCGATTTTCATCACCACGCGGGTGAAACCGCGGGGCGCAGCTAGTATTTAATATTTAAAAAAAATACTTAACAATATAAATTGTTCATCTTACGTAATTGTGCCCTATTTATTTTGTTTTTAGCTGTCCAAAGAACGAGCTTATAAAACAACGGTGGCTCAATGTAGTGCGATTGAAAAATATACAGAAACTGCGAACTATTATAATCAATTTAGAATGTTCGAGAAAGTTCTTTTATACATGAAATAATATATGTGTTTTTTTATACCATTAAACATGCGAATGTCAGTTGTCAACATGCAAAAGATCTAGTCACACATTTTTGGTCATCGGCTGACAAAAATAGTGTTATTTTAGCTGTCAGGCAACTTATTTTACATGTTGTCACATGAATGACTTTGAATGATCATGAATGATTTTGAATGACCTAATATTTTATTTATTTGTCCATGAATTGCTAGTAAAATTGTGGTCACACTATTGAAAAGGGACAAAGTCTCAAAGATGGTACCTCTCGCTCTGCTCGTTTTTCCCGTTCGCAGCGCACCGTCTATAATGGGTAGTAGGTTCATGGTATGGATTGATGTTTGTTACTCAATAACGCAGAAACGGCTGGATGGATTTGGATGAAATTTGGATATACATTGCTTATGTCCTGGATTTACACATAGGCTACTTTTCATCATCATCATCACCAGTTTTCATCACAACGCGGGTTTATCAAAGCCAATCAAGTTCGATGTTCATATTTTTGTACAAAAAGGTCTTACTTATTATATGTAGGGTTCGTGTAAAATCTTAAGTTACGGCAATAAATACTTTACGAGATAAAATTTACATTTTCAGTTTAGTAAAGTACTCTTGGCCATAGATCAATTATATTTTCTCTAAGCTATTTACTTACTGCGCAGACTAAAGCCTTTAAGAACAAACCGTATTTACCGTTCCATTTTACCTGTAAAACTGTTTTTAACTGGTAAATTCGTTGCTTGTAACAAACTAAAGTTGTATTTATATAAAAATCTATATATTTTTTTAAATTATTTATTCTATAAAGGCCTATTATTAGCTGAGAACACGAGCATAGAATACGTTTTCGCTATTTGTAATTTATGAAATAGATAATTATGTTATGTTTTAAGGACGTGTTTTCGATATGCGTAGGTATAAAAGTCGTACTACTACACGCACACAGCAAAGGGGACGACGGAGAATAAACACTAGTCAAACCATCTTGATACTTTTATTAAAATTATATTTTTAGACGACTTTTGTCGTACCTATATTTTATATTTTCTGTTTGCACCAAACTATTAAGTATAATAATTATAAATTTTAGATAATATATTTTTTTACCTTAAAAATACTTTAACTGTAAGGGTTTAAGAGGCCTCACTCGTCTCAGAGGTCTCGTTTCGTGGTAAAATAGGTATTATTAGCACGGCCAGCGCTCGAGCACACTGATACGAGAGCCGAGCTACGAACGGCGGTCAAGTGGTGGTATGTCTTGAGCCTTTACACATATTTTTTTCACAAGGAATTTAATTTTTGCCAATATTTAGACTTTAATGATTTCAAATCGAGGTTATTGTATTGATAACATAGTCGTGTTTCTACACTCTCTTTTTTAAGTGTAACAAAAGTAATACATCTCCTTTGCTTGGTGCAGTCCGGAAAAAGACCAAGATTAATAATAAAAAAAGCACCACATAATTTAATCGCTTTATTTCTATAAAGTACGAGGATTAAAGTTTGTTTCCAGATATGTCGGTCATATAAAAAACAGACAAATGACAGAAAGAAATTAGCTTCATACATTACGAAACTATTATGCAACGTGTTTCATAAAGGTGAAACAATGCTTAAGGGCGCTGATTTACCCATTAAAGTAAACTTGTATTCTGCAAGTTGTTTACTTTGATGGGTCATCATTTCATTTCATTTATTCAGTAATCATAGAAAACAGAATGCAATAATTTAAATAATAATATTTTTCTGTATCACATTCTTAAACTATGTACCTATGCATAGGTGCATTATAATAAAATCATTGTGGGTAAATAATTAATAAAATGTTGAATCAGTAAATTTTAAACTTATACTAACATGCAACATCATGCATCATCATCATTTCAGCCATAGGACGTCCACTGCTGGACATAGGCCTCCTTCATCGAACTCCAACAGGGCCGCTTGGAAGCGGTCTGCATCCAGGGTTTCTCTGCGGTCTTTTTAGGTCGTCTGTCTATCTTGTGGGTGGACGTCCTACACTGCGCTTATCAGTCCGTGGTCCCCATTAGAGATCCCTCATCGGCCATCTTTTCTGCGTGCTATGTGCCCTGCCCACAGCCACTTCAAATTGATAATCCGGTGGGCTGTGTCGGTAACTTTTGTTCGTCGACGAATCTCTTCCTTTCTGATTCGGTCTCGTACAAAACTTTAACGGCCTATATCTCTAGAAGGCTGAATCTATCCCCACCGTCACGGTACTCTAAGAAAAGGGCTCGACAAGATCTACCCGATAAAAGTGTCAAAACTTTAACGGCCTATATCTCTAGAAGGCTGAATCTATCCCCACCGTCATGGTACTCTAAAAAAAGGGCTTGACGAGATCTACCCGATAAAAGTGTCAAAACTTTAACGGCCTATATCTCTAGAAGGCTGAATCTATCCCCACCGTCATGGTACTCTAAAAAAAGGGCTTGACGAGATCTACCCGATAAAAGTGTCAAAACTTTAACGGCCTATATCTCTAGAAGGCTGAATCTATCCCCACCGTCATGGTACTCTAAAAAAAGGGCTTGACGAGATCTACCCGATAAAAGTGTCAAAACTTTAACGGCCTATATCTCCGCAACGGCCGAAGCTATCCCCACCGTCATGGTACTCTAATAAATGGGCTTAACGAGATCTACCCGATAAAAGTGTCAAAACTTTAACGGCCTATATGCTAATATTCATACTAATGAAATGTAATTTTTTTATTGATTGAAAACTTGGAGTTTTTGTGAAATATGTACCTAAACAAGACTGGTTTTCGTTACTTTTGTGGTAGGAGGCTACGGAAAATATTATTGATTAATTATCGAAAAAAAATGTACCGAAAGTTAGCTTATTTTTAACAGTTACGAAAACGCGCCATTAAGTAAACATTGCTTTACTAACTTTTGACACGAAACGTAACACGATAATTTGATGATACCTCTACCTCTGATGCTACCTGTCACCTGGTTGAGTAAGTAGATCTAGGTAGTAGGTATGAGTGACAGATCCGACACAAAGCACCCCGACATGAGTGGGTTAGGTTCGAAATGGGTCACAGAACCGACACAGAGCTATCGAGCAAAATATCCAATAATCGTGTTTCGGTCTTTGGGGTGTCCTAGATTCAATTTTGATATGACACAATGTAAATAATTTTAAGCTAACCATGGAAGGTAGGAATGGTAGACACACTTAAACAAGAATTACTAACATTGCTAAAAGTCGGAAAGAAGGCCTTAAAGTATTACCATTTGAAGACATCCGCGCCGAGCAGGGAGAGGCAGCGGTGCAACGGTGGTAGCAGCACCCTGGCCGCGTAGTAGGCCACGCGTGGAGCTTGCCAGCTCCCTCGCTCGCCCGCTAGCTCGAGCGGCGTGCGAGCGAGACGCACGAGCGGCTCGCCGGGCGCACCCGCCGTCACCAACCAGGAGACGCGCTGGCCCGCCCGCGGCGCCGCGCGGCGGTCACGGGACATTATACGCCTGGTAATATATATTTGAAACTATTTTTTTACTGACTTCAAAAAAGGGAGGGGTTCTTAATTCGGTAGTATTTTTGGAACGAAGTTCCCTTTCGCGCGTTGCGAAAGGGGGCTAGAAGGAGAAAATTAAGACCAAAAGTTGTAACGACACTTTTTGCTATAGTTGTAAGGAACTTCGTTCCATCCGGGTGTCCCTTGACACCCACCTCTCAAGTTTTTTTTTATGTTTGTTACCTCAGAACTCCCTTATTCATAACCCGATTTAAAAAATAATTATTTATTTAAAAATATATACTTTCAGATTGGTCCCATATCGCGGGCCTGAATAGATGCAGTTTGCAAAATCACGCGAACACGAACCTTAACGAACCGACATACGGTTTGCGGTTGCGAGATTTTGCAAACTGTACCTAATCGGGCCTGCGTTTAGAGTTGGGCGTAAGTGCATTACGAATACTAGCAGTTCGCACAATAAAAGTGGAATCAAAGCGTTTCGTACGGGTTTTCAGAGTGTCAACCATAAAGCGATGTCGATATGATGCCTGAATGAGTGTTCCCCGATAGTTACAATCTGGGCGTCTTCAAATCGCGAGTGAATCGGTTTCTTCTAGACAAGCGTGCTTCATCGTAGACCGCATCATCGCGTAACATCTGGCGAGGTGGCGGTCAAACGCAGGAAAAACTAAAAATATATCCAGTGTGCCAAAAAACATAGCAATTAAATAAAAAATTATGCAATTTCGCACTTGGTTTTGAATTTTTGGCACTCTCTGTTATGGGGGGGGGGGGGGGGTAAGAGCTTTGCCTACTTTTGCTGACAATAGGGAGGGGGTTTAAAAATGACTAATATTCTGCTTATGTAATAAATAAATATCTGGGACATTGTACACATGGTCATCTGACCCCAAACTAAGCAAAGCTTGTAATATGGCTGCCAGACACTGATATACATACATTTATATTTTTAAATAGATACTTTAATAGATATGATACTTGAATGGCACCTAAGAAACAGTAAGTTACTTGGCGATCTCGTTGGGTGGCGCCGTAGCGTTGGGCCGGTAGCCGGCGGGCCCGTGGTACTCCCGCGTGAAGAACAGCTCCGGCAGCGGCAGGGTGCCGCGCCCGAGCCGGCCCAGCAGCGACATGACACTGCGCTTCACGCGGGACATGTCCCCCGTCTCGAACAGCTCACACAGCGCTCGCTGCAGCAACTGGGGACAAGTTTAAACTCTTCAGGGGCCTTTCGGTTAAATCTTAAAGGTGGCTTGATATAACGCTGAAACATTGCAATTCAGCAAATCACGCCAAAGTGAACCTTAATGCGCCGAGATACGGTTTGCGGTTGCTCAACTTTTCATCACCTAAACTGAATCGCTTTAAACAGGCAGCCTCAGTTATTTGATTATATTAATAACTGTATGTATTACCAAAATGCAGTAGTTATTTAAAATAAAGCTGTAATAAGCCTGCGTCCAAATCTTTTTTTACTACCTCATAACATAACTCATCAAACAAAATTAAAATTTGTTCAAAAATAAACGAGTTATATAAGCATTTTAATTTCATATTTACTAACTTCATAACCATTTACTTATTTTTTTTAAAGAAAATTTAATTTACAGGGAAAAATATTTAAAAATGTACTTTGTTCAAATAAAGTTTTCTTTTATTATTCTAGACAGAGAGCTCAGTATAGCACGATATGACGTCAAGTCGTGCGCGCGCCATATAAATGCTATACTGACACACGATTTGCGGGAGAGAGACAAAAGGCCTAGAAGGAACAGATTCATTCGCAACTTGAAGATGGGTTGAAGTCACAGCCTGGCGGTTCGCACAATTAAAATGGAATCAAAACGCTTCGTTTGGTTTAAAGCGTTTTCGGAATATCAACCATGACACGGTGTTGCTTTTCATGCCTTGCTAATAGATTAAAATGTGATTGAAAATAAGCGTGTATAATAGGGTGACCAGATATATAGATATATATAGATAGAATAGAACAGATGACTGACGTTTATATTAGCTTTTATGAAGAATTTAAGTAAATACATATAATAATTATTTGAAAAAATTACTTAAATCGGTTATTAATTTTCTGATATATAAGCGTTAAAAGTTTTTTGTTGAGAAAACTCTGTCCCTTTCCCACAATACAAAAAATGACGTCACGCCTCTGTGCGTCATACTTCTTAGAATAGAATTCATATGGCGCACAGAGAAGTGACGTCATAATTCGCTGTTTCGTGCTCTCTGTCCGGCATGATATTAAAATGCTTATAAGTTGCCTATTTTTGATCAGATCTTAATTTTGTGTTCATTAATCGGCTATATTTATGGGCTACATTTGAATATGTCAATAAAATAATTATCAATATAAAAAAACCGTTTTCATAAAAATTTCAGAACTGGACCAAATTGAAATGCGACCACACGGGAAGCACCAGCTTTCAAATAAAAAAGAATCTTCAAAATCGGTTCACTCAATCGAAAGTTCTGAGGTACCAAAAATTTTTTTTAAACAGTCGAATTGAGAACCTCATCCTTTTTGGCAGTCGGTTAAAAAACAGTAATCTAGCCTATAAGGTATACAATATTAGAGTACCTTTACTCCAGCGGGGCAGCCGTCCCTTCTGACCGTCTCAATGCCCTTAGCTTCGTACACCGGCTTCTCTTGTTCAGGGCTCTCGTACATGTAGCCGACGTAACGCTTCTTCGTTTGGAGTATACATGGCTGATATACCTAAAGAGAGAAGGAAAGACAGAAAAACATTAATTTTGCGCACAAAACAATACATCAACATTACATAATTATCAATATAAAAAACTGACTTTATAAAAATGACAGAACTGGACCAAATTAAAATGGGACCACACCGGAAGCACCAGCTTTAAAATAAAAAATGAATCATCAAAATCTGTTCACCCAGTCGAAAGTTCTGAGATAACAATCATAAAACAGTCGAATTGAGAATCTCCTCCTTTTTGGAAGACGTTTAAAAACAATATATTCAACCTGTTTAGATAGAAATACACAACAGTAGTTTTTTACATTTTATTTCTATGCAACTGATTGTCTAGGTTCTGGAGTGGAGATCACAAACTGGAAGACGCAGCGTAGGTAAGTCTCCCACTAGATGGACCGAAGACATCGTGAGAGTCGCGGGCATCCAGTAGATGCAGATGGCAGGATGTCGTTTAGTGTGGAGTACTAAGGGGGAGGCCTATGACTTCTGGCTGATGATGATCATGGGTGTCGAGACAAACAAGTCGCTCATCTGATGGTAAGCGTCACGCTTGCCTGTAATAGTTCAGTGCCACACAGAATGTAGAATTTCAACAGTTCAAAACCCTGCGCGACAATGCACTGCGTTCGATACCCTGAAATATTAGATGCTTTATCTTTTCGTACTCAACGATTTGGGTCGTCTTTTATGATACGTACTGCCCACGAATAGAACTCCCTGCCGTCCTCCTTGTTTCCTGAGAACTACAATCTAGACATATTCAAGGCTAGAGTAAATAAATTTCTTCTAGATGTTCCATTCGCAGCCACATCGTCGCTTACCATCAGGCGAGTGGCCATAGGTAGATCTATTCTGAAAAGAATCTGACTGAACTCAATTCGGACGCAGACAGGGAGCTGTGTGGATATGTGGGTCACCTCAAGTCACCAATGAGTCTGTGGCGTTCTATGAACGCACATTTATTTTTATAGCTTAGTTTATTGTATTACCTGTGAGTCGCTTGCACATCACTAGTTGAGTCAACCGATTCAGTGTGCACGCGACCCCATCACTAATTATTACTTAAAGTCTAGGATGTAAATCTATATAACTAATTTTTCTCTCTTGTTTTTATTTTATTGTAAGCGGCATTCCATTACGATAAACTGTAGGAGCCTGCCTTACAACATCAAAATATATTTGTGATTCTCGGCAGATGCCGTTTCACTTCCGTCGTCACCTCAAAAGTACTTTATAAAAGGGATCCTGAATCATATCATAGATCCCAAAAGTCCATTGTCACAAAAATGTATGCTGCCATCTGCCGGGAGTCCCGTGACGGCCAACTTTTATATTGTCTTATACAGAAGCTACACAAATTACGTCACTTGTTAGTATATCATAGAAATTCCATATAGACACTGAAAGGGACAGAGCATCCCTTGCTAATCTCACTAATTTTTTTTTTAATGCTTCTATCGCAGTATTTTATTGGCCGATTCAAATAATTTATTCAGAATATGTATAACATTTAATTATATTTTGCTCTAAGCCTGTTATTTTCAACAAATCAAACACCTGGTACCTTACGCCTAACTCTAACCGCGGGCTCGAATTAGCGCAGTTTGCAAAATCACGCTAACCTAAACGCGCCGAGATACGGTTTGCAGTCGCGCAAGTTTTCGCAATCACCTAAACTGGATCGCTTATAACTGGTAGCTGTAAGGCCGCTGCCCGATCCGGTAGCCTATACGTAGGCTACCGGAGAGGTAGGGGGGTTGATTCTTTTCGTAGTATACCTTCTCCAATTTCAGCGCAACAGGCGACGGATTGTCAGCCGTGACCGCGTCTGCGATCTGCTGTCCGATCACGAACGCCTCGGCCCGCGTCGCGCCCGGCACAACCACGAACATCGAGTCTGTGTCGCCATATACCACCTACGAACACCAAAGTATACAAATATTGGATTCATGTACTCAGAACGCTCAGCGAACTATGGAGAGAGCTATGCTCGGGGTTTATATATATATATATAAATGTACCTCTATTTCTCCTGGTCACGCTATAACTTGAGAACGGCTTTACCGATTTCATTCATCTTTTTTTTTATGTTTTCTCATACTTCGTAGAAGGTTTAAAAACGGCTGGACCGATTTGGATTTTGGTCACACGTCACATCAACCATCATCATGTCCATACTCTAATAAATAAAAATCAGATATAAAGTATTTTACTTTTTTTTATCGCGAATAAATCTACGTTTGGCCACCAACTCGCCTGTTGGTCGAATGTTGTGATCGAAGATGAAGCACGCAGACTTAGAAGATACCAATTCACTCGAATTAGAATCGAAACGTTTGGTATAAAAAAAACATCATCAGACATCAGTCATAGGACTGCACGTCAGAAGTGAAAACTTAAGTAATAATTCAACTATTCTACAAGAAATGGCGCTGTTTTAAAATACACGGTACAGCGTAACGATGACGCGAGTTCCATGACTTTGGTCCACCCAAAAAGTGCTCGACGCGCCTAAAGAAGTATACACTTAAAAAAAAAACAGTCGAAGCTTTATTACCATACCTTAACATTCCAGTGTGAGTTGGTCCGAACTAGTTTGATGGCCCGCTCCAGGGTCTCTCGGCCTTTAGCCACGACACTGTCACCCACTTCCACGCACGGCATCCGCCCGCTGAAGTTAGCCGCTGTGTACCCGTATGTCACGTTCGCAATCAGCTTCAATCCTAAAAATAAAACCATACACCTTAAAGACAGACAAGGACCAAGGAAGGAAGAATGTTCCGCGACAGTTACAATCTGGGTGTCTTCAACTCAAGAGTGAATCGATTTCTTGCAGGCAAGCGTGATCCATCGTAGGCAGCATCATCGCTTATCATCAGGCGAGTTGGCGGACAAGCCTATTATATATATATAAGGTCGGGGAAAAAGTTTCTTCGTATTTTATAAACAAATTCAAGACATATTTTTTTCAAGTTTAATTACATTTAATTATAATATATATGTGCCATTTTGTTCGATAACTTGTTGCCATCTTGTAGGTAGTGACATGATCCCGTTGCTGTAGAAATTTTGGGACTTCTGATCAAAAAAATGCAACAAGTAGTTTTGACAGTCCTCTCTTGATGTTAATCTAACACTACCCAAAGAATTCTGAAGAGACCGAAACAGGTGGAAATCTGAGGGTGCAAGGTCAGGGCTATATGGTGGATGCATTAACACTTCCCAACCAAGCTCTCTCAATTGTTGCTGAGTGGCCAAAGATGTGTGCGGTCTGGCGTTATCATGATGAAATACCACGCCCTTTCTGTTGATCAATTCCGGCCGTTTTTTCTCAATTTCTTGTTTGAGTCTCATCTGCTGTTGGCAGTAGAGATCCGAATCGATGGTTTTGCCCGGCGGTAAAAGCTCATAATGAACGATGCCCTTCCAATCCCACCATACACACAGCATCACCTTATTACGTGTTAATCCGGGTTTCGCTACAGTCTGTGGTGCTTCACTGCCCTTTGACCATGATCGTTTGCGCACATTCTTGTCGTAGGTGATCCATTTTTCATCACCAGTGATCAATCTTTTCAAAAACGGTTCGGTTTCGTTACGTTTTAACTGAGAATCGCAAATGAGCACACGATTCATTTGGTTTCTTTCAGTGAGCTCGTGTGGCACCCAAATATCGAGGTTTTTTTTATACCCAGACTTTTTCAAATGGGTCAAAACTGTTTTGTGGTCGATCCCTAGTTCTTCAGCTACGTCGTAACTACTAATATGCCGATCTTGCTCCACTTTTTCAGAAATGGCATCGACTTTATCCGTAACAGGGCGACCAGAGCGAGCTGCATCTTTGACATCAAAATTCCCGGACTGAAAACGCTTGAACCAACATTGTGCTACTCTTGATGATACTGCATTAGGTCCATAAACGTCACATATTTTATTCGCGGCTTGTGTCGCATTTTTCCCTTTTTTGTAATAAAACTTCAAAATATATCGAATTTCTTCGTCAGATTCACTCATTTTATCGAACAAAAAAACAATTGAAAAATGGCGGGAAATTGCTTTTTACTTTTTGTATTCCTTTTTTAAAATGTCATATTTTTAATAATATCAAAACCAGCCAGATACAAACAGTACAACCGATGAGATTTTACTACAACTTTATACATACAAAATACGAAAAGACTTTTTCCCCGACCTATTATATATATATATATATATATATATATATATATATATATATATACATCATCAGCCAATTAACGTCCATTGTTGGACAAGGGCTCCCTCATAGAGAGGGGTGTTGCCATAATCCCCACGCTTGGCAGGCGGCTTGGGGATCGCAGTACGTTCACCGTGTACTATTAGGACGCTGCTGTCCATCCTCAGGTGGTTCTGGTCGCAGTTTTAGGACATACGCGGGTCCATATATATATATATTTGTCTATATATATATTTGTTTTTAATGAATATTTATATGGACTATTTCGAAAATTCACAGTCAGTTGTAGTTGAGAACAATACAAGAGTCGATATGTCGTCAGCTCCAATCCAAGTTATGTCTTTGCGCGAAACAGTGTCAAAAATATACGATCTACGCCTGCAGGAAGAGATACGCACGAGTCAGGGTCGCCTCAGAACTAAATAACGGAAGCGACAAATGCTAAAAACTCCAAATAGCTTAAGAACTATTTAAATATTAAACAAAACTAATTTACATTAAATTAAACTATGCAAATGACCATTAGATTATAAAAAAAATTATTGTCAAAAACTTCTAAATTCGGAGAAAAAACTAATAACATTTTTTTACCCTAGTTGGCAAACAAGCTGACGGTTTGTCAGATGATAAGCGACCACCGTCTGACGCACGCGGCTGATGCGACAATAATTAATGTATGGCGCCGCTTTCAAGGTCTGCGTCAGACGCGTGCAGCCGACAGCTGACGTCGATACATTACGAAACGCATCAGCCGCGCGCGGTAATCGCGTGTGTCACGACTCGCGCGGCTGCGATCAGCCGCAATGCACGGAAGACTATATTTTTTAGGGTGCCGTACTCATAGGGTAAAACGGGACCTTGTTACTAAGACTCCGCTGTCCGTCAGTCACCAGGCTGTATCTCGTGAACCGTGATAGTTAGACAGTTGCAATTTTCACAGATGTTGTATTTCTGTTGCCACTATAACAACGAATACTAAAAAACAGAATAAAATAAATATTTAAGGAGGCTCCCATACGACGTGTTTTTTTTGCTCGTTTATGCTCGATATTGATAAGGGCAACAGGTAGACGTATGCAATATTCACTTTTAAAATAAATTAAAATAAAACAAATATTTAAGGGGGCTCTCATACAACAAACGCGTTTTTTTGCCGTTTTATAGATAGATATAATGGTAGGAACCCTTAGTGCGCGAGTCCGACTCGCACTGGGCCGGTTTTTCATGCTTAGTGACGGCTTGCAAGTCGAATTATCAGAAGTAGAAGTACTAACCTAGCTGACGTGAATGCATAGCCTTCTTCACAGCTTCATCAGTCTGCATCTTCATGCTTTTCTTGACGGCCTGCCGGGCTGCCAGGATTCTTCTAAGAAGCGCGGGTAACACGCCCCTACGCACTGAAGACTTGACGAAGCCGACTCCTACGGGCGACCAGTGTACTAGACCTTGCCTTACTAGAGTATCCAGCTTGGATTTTGGTATTCGAAGACACCAGGCGCCGAACTCGTAGGCATTATCGCTGAAATGTTTATGACGGTACTATCAATTTCGGACGATGAGGGTAGACTGATAAATACAAATGTTGCACTAACATCTAGCATAATATTAATAATGTATCAGTCGTACAATAAATGTTTTCTGATTCTGACGAGTAAATTTAAGGTCAATACAGGCTTATCAGACGTTTCTGAATAAGACAGTAAATTACATCAGTTCTTGTACATATTTAAGACAGGTTAAGCTTTAAAGGAACCCGTTCCTCGTGGAAGTTCCAAAAATGTGTACACAACTATTTGGGTCGTCACTTATGATACATACTTCCTAAGAATGGAACTACCTGCCGTCCTCCTTTTTTACTGAGAACTACAATCAAGGCATTTTCTAGGCTAGATTGAATAGATTTCTTCTAGATCATAGTGTTCCATCCTCGGCCACACCGTCGCTTACCATCAGGCGAGTTGGTGGCCAAACGTAGATCTATTTCTATCTAAAAAGGCACCGACACTGATGCTCAAACTGTACACATTTTCTACCTAGAAGGATACTTTTTACAAAGCCGCGAAGGCAAGCTTGTAATAAAATAAACAAGCTTATTTTCAAGACCTGTTTAGACGCGATCATAGCATATGCCTTTCCATCCGCGCCTCAAGCAGCATGCTCGAAAATTTAATGGCTGTTGATTTTTGAGCATGCCAGCAATGCTTTACACATAAGAGATAACTCTTTAAATACCACACAAACAAGGAAAACATACATTACAATGAAAATATTATCTAGACATTAGCATGTCTGTCAATACCATAAGTGCTGTTTTTGTAATTCTTACCCATTGATATTTTGGACTCGTCCAATACATGTAGAGAAACAATAGTTGTAAGCGATCATCATAGACGGGTAAAGGCTCTGGAAGTCAAGAACTATCATGGGATCCGTGTAGAAGCGGGATTCTGAAATCAAAGTCAAGTTTTAAAAGTAGTTGGATTCAGATGTGAGGTCAGTTTATCGATGGATACACATACAGATCGATAGATACAAGCGGCATGTTAATACTATTGAGGATGAAAAAAATATGAATTGTTGGTAGCCTGGAATTTGTATTGTGCTATACCTAGTGATAGTGAATGTATTCGAGTTTTGACGTGCGGGATTTATCGGCAAAGCAAGACAATTGCACGGCCTTAGGACTTTGGTTTCTTTGCAGTTGGCTACATTTTTTTAATCTCTAGGGGGGGGGGGGCAGCTGCCCCTTCCTGGCCCCCCTTGGCACCCTTGCTTATATGTATGCTGTGATATTACTAAGAACTTGACGATTACGTACCTGGCTCAAAAATTAGGGGCAAGCATTCGGGAGCTTTCATCGCGGCGCGTTGCTTCACCGTAGGGGACAAGGCAATCAAGTTGAGAGGCCTAGCCGCGCGGAGCATAAGGGACTCTACCCGAAACTGGGATCCCCTGGAGAGAACCTCCCACCACTGTAGTCCAAACAGTCTCGCCAACTCAGATGTACGATCTGAAAAACAAACTTTTTTTTTGATAATCTATTTCACACACGGTCATCCTGACTCCAAACTAAGCAAAGCTTGTAATATTATGGCTGCTAGAGACTGATATACGTACATATTATACATTTTTAAATAGATATTAACACCCAGACACACATAATGTTCTTCACATAAATGTTGTGTCCTAAGCAGGAATCGAACCCACGCGCAGAAGGTAGTTTACCTACCAACTGAGCCAAAGAGGCAGTCTTAAAAAAATCGGAAGAACATAACCTCAGATCAGACAAATAAGGGAGATAATACCTTAGTACAATTATCGTTCGTGTTCAAATGACATTTTTCATATTTTTTTATATTATACCGCTAAACCATCATCATCATCAGCCAAGAGACATCCACTGCTGAACATATGCCTCCCCCTTTAACCTGCATACTGAACGACATCCTGCCATCTACATCCACTGGATGCCCGCGACTCTCACGATGTCATCGGTCCATCTAGTGGGAGGCCAACCTACGCTGCGTCTTCGTGGTCTCCAGTCAAGGACCTTTCTTCCCCATCGATTATCGGTTCATCGAGCGAAACCGCTCAACACAAAAACGGCAAGTATGACTCACTTACCTTTTTTTTTGTGATACTGTGTAACGAGGCGAGCGAAGTCGCTCGCCTAGTGGCTCTTCACGCTTGCCTATAACAGCTCAACGCCACTCAGAATTTTGAACTTCAACAGTTCAAAACGCTGGATGGCAATGCACTGCGCACGTCACCCCGAGATATAAAATGTCAAATCTCTGTGTGCCCTGTAATTTCGCTGGAAACATTGCCCTTCAATCCGGAACACAGTAGTGTTTGCGCACTACCGCTTGGCGGTTGAATAACTGGCAAAGGCGTGGTACTTCCCCCAGGCGGACCCCTGCAAGAGTCCTATCAACACACTAAGAAACTTGCAGCGACACTAATGAACTAACTAACAGTCCACATGCAAAAAGGGCGGCAAGGGCTTCTGCAGGGTGCGTTGGACTAAAGACATCCAGACTCATTTAGACTGGATACGTTCGCACCCGCCACGCCTTACCATATCTGGCTTGTTTGAATGATCTGAGAACATAACTAAGTTAAGTTGCTGATTTATATAAGAAATGCTTACATTTTCGCCTTGCGAAAAAGCACTTAAAATAAAGATTTTGAGAAAAATAATGAGATGATACTCACTGATTATATCAAGTTTCTCCAACATCCTGACAGTTCCAGAGAGCCTAGAGAGGTAATACTCGACCGGGATCCACCTAAAGATTCTCGACTCGTCACACCACCACTCCGCTAACTGTGGGTAACTGTATTTTGGAACTCTCTCCTTTAATATCTCGTACATACAGTTCTCGAAGCTATAACTTGACAATGCTAACTCATGACGGAATAACCTCCATACATTGAACATGACTCTTCCAATAATTCTCCCTTCGAAATCATTCTCTTCGCTCCTCCATCGTTTCTGGCGATACTTCTCGGTTATTCTAGAAATTTCTTTCACCATTTCCATTCCCAATACTTGTGATCTTTCCAACACATAGCCCCAAGAGTTCATTTCGATTTCGTACCCGCACATTATATCTGGGTCATGTTTCTTCACTAACTCCGCGATTTTTTCTAATAACTCTAATTCATTGCTAACATAACTTACTTTAACATTAAAAATACATCTATCTAAGTATTTAGGCGGACTCAGTTCGTCTACTACAAGTATTTCTGTAATAGATTTAGGTAATGCGTGATTAGGAGGACTATCGTTTGTTATTTTTACAAATATAGCTTGGATTGCATCTAGCGCTGGATCAGGATTCAATTCTCTTCTAATAGTAGTTTGTACTTCTAGCAGCATTACAGTAAGAAAGTTGACCTAAAAAGAAAATCGAACCATTATATATTCTACATCAATTTGTTTGTCAAAATAATATAAATGTTCACTCACATCCACTATAGAAGTTTCAATAGAACTCGTTTCTTTTTGATCGTGACTGCCTCCAAAGCATAGAAACGATCCATCTGGCTGGTTTGTTACTTGCAGTGTATTATCCAAATTATTATTTTTCTGTAAAGTTAGAATATATTCATTATTACTAATTAATTTAGAATTGTTAATTATTATTCAAGATGGTCAGATTTTACCTTATCGTTGATTTCTAAACTAATGCTATTATTAATTTCATCATCATGTAGACCTAGAGCTTGTGAATTATCTAATTCTTCGATATTCTTACTAATACTATCTTCTATTATTTGCTCTGTTTTAATTTCATTACGTTTTTGAACCCACTCTATCACTTTTCTTCTCGTTGGAGGCCTGTTTACAGGTTCTAATATGCAATTTTTATTTCCAGCTAATAAGGCTTTTAAAGCGTCAGGTTTCGATGACTCTTGAGACATTTCATTTGTTTGTAAAAATAGTAACTGACGCCATTCTTCTATACTAATAGTATCTAGTACTGTTTCAAAAGGCTTCTGATCTTTGGCTGATTTGCTGTGCAATTTAAGGATCATTTGCCCGATTTCAACTTTATCACCAACGTCTTTATGATCAGAATAATAAGGCACTACCGTGTGAAGTACTTTGGGAATTTTATATTTTTCTAAAGTTGAGATGATGTAATTTTTTGTTGGTGGTTTTATTTTTGGCGTTATTATTACTGTTGGAACTTCTAGCGACTTCAATTTTACCATCTGACAATTTTCGACAACATTTACAATTGGATCTGTATTTTCAAACATGGTTGTTGTCTCGATTTTATTTTCAGTTCTTACGATTTCTTTTTCATTGTGAATATTTTGAGGTTTTTCTTCAGATAAAACTCGATTAGAATCAATCTCTAGAGATGAATCAAATACTTTTGATGCATAAAAGCTCATTATGCCTTTATTATCTTCTTGAGACGAGTCAGACTCTATGATTGAATTATCTGTAGACTGTGATTGTGCATCTTTATTTTGATTGAACCTTGATGGCCCTGCTACAGGTTTAAAGTCATTTACTAAATCGTAAGTTTCTGCTGGTTCTAATTTAATATTATCTTTATTTTGTATTACTCTATTAACTAAATCTGTTATAGTCACGTCACTTTCTATTCGAGACTCGTGCTTTATTTTGTTTTTAGTATCTTGAGAACTTTCTGAAATATTTTTTGGTTCTAATTTCATTGCTCGCCTAAAATGTAAGTCAGAGATATCAGATATAGTATCTCTTGAAGCGTTAATTTCATCTATTTCGCTCGTGTCCATTTTAAATTGTATATTTTCTTGAGGTTCTTCTAGTATATCTTTTTTCTTGGATTTGGGTCTAGAGAGACCCAGTTTGAACGGCCGCATTTTTCTTTTTCTTACTTTTTTAACATCTAAAAAAATCATTCACTTTAAACCTTCTTTAAATAAGATAATTTTTTTACATCAATTTATTAAAATGTTACTTACGATCGTCATCACATGTACCATCCAGCTGAGGAATATTTATTCCATCCCAAAAGGAGTCATTCCAAGAAGGCGAATTCTCACTTGCTTGATCTTCACTGAAATATGAGCAAACATCATTATTCGCTTTTATATGCCATGTCCATAGATTTAGGATGTCAAAGATAGCCTTTTTTTGTTGGAATTGCTTTCCCAAATTTTCACTTACGGGTACAAATGAAATAGGTATTGAATCTTTCATTAACATGTGATATTGATTTTATTGAATAAAACATTTGTCTTCAAAATGTTTATTGAAAATAGTTGAATTTTTGTTTTCTCTACATATAATCCGTATCCATTTTTCACGTATAAGGATGGAATACGTCAAGTACAAATTAGAAAGAATTACAATTCATTCGTAATATTATGTTTTATCTACGAAATAAAATTATGTAAGTACTAGCAATGGGGTAGCGAGTGAAGCCGTGGGGCACTGCTAGTATTAGATTCATATTAACCTTTTGCATTTATAATATTAGTGAGCGTGTTTTAAAATATTAAATAATTCAACCATCGGCGTCGTGCGTGAGTCCTAATCGCAATAAATATAATAACAACAACATTTTATGTAAATGTTTATTAATATGCACGCGATGCCTAATGAAATTTGCTAAAAAATATCGAATCGATATCGATAATAATAACGTCATCATTTTATCCAGCTCTAGTGATAACAGAGCGTAAACATATCAAATATTTTTTGCCTAATTTTATCATCAATTTTACTTCTACCTATGAAATAGACACATAATGAAGAAAATATATGAATATACCGTTATAAAATCGGATTTTGCAATCAATTTATGTTATTATTTAGTCAAAATTTAGATGAAATCATGTCAATGGAAAGATCATATATTTACCGGTGAAACTCAAAATTCTGCAGGTAATTTCTTGTGTTTACATCACAATCACTAAATGCACAAGACACTATAATTGCACTTAAGCACTATTGCCCATTTTCAGTAATTTAAAATTATACTGAAAAAATATTATTATCACAATACAACCCGTACCGCATGGTACCTATTTGTCATTATTGACATTACAAAAAGCGATTTAGACTTTATTTGTTGTCGATCTCTTTCTCTCTTGTGGAGTTTTCATGTGAATCGCGATATCCCTTTCCCACGCTTTGTTGGTCTATTGCGTAGCAAAAAAATTTTAGGTCTATGGTCATGTCAGTCTTAGAATATTTATTATTATAGTCGTAATTGAATGTTAATAACATACCTACCTTTCATTCATCTTCAAGAATATAGTTTCATCATCATAGATTTGTGAATATTCAGCGTCATCTGATTCAAAGCCATCATTTCCCTCTGCGTTAACTGGAGTACCCAATATACTGTCCTCTTCAACTGGTTTTTCATCCATATCTTGCAGCATGTCTAGAAGTTCTAGATCTTCACTGTTTACTGTAAATCAATTAATGGTTAATTTTTAACTTATTTCAGAAGGCTCTTAATTCGGTCAATTTATTTTTCTCCGCCATTTGTGAACCAATTAATGTGTTTTTTTTTGTTATGCTGTAAAAGCTCTCATGTTGGTCCCAATTTTTTTTTTATTAAGTTTGGATGTGTGTTTTGTAATCAGCTCCAATAATATGAATAATTTTGTTCAAGCGCTTGTTGATTTGGCAATATACAATACAACATTTCGAACATTGTCAAGTGTGTTTTTATACTAATAACTGTTAACAATGTTATTTGCTTCTTTAAATAAAATATACCTAGAGAGCTGGTATGGTACTGAAACTTACATAAAACTTGACTGTAATGCAAACTAGAATTCAATGCCACATTTTCATCGACAATGGTGTTATCCATATCTTCCGTGAGAGTATCATCTAGATCTCTTCTCAGTGTTTGATTCATACTCCTGTCTAGTGTTGAATCAGGCAAATGCATGCTAACATCTGCAGCTTTAACCAGTTGAGATCCTTCTAAGCTTTCAGCTGGATAATAAACTGCTTCCGGCTCCTTTGCATCTTGATCTACTTTAACAGGTTTATCAATTTCATTAGATGATCTTATCAAGTACATCTGTTCGAATTTGTAATGTGACTCAGTTTCCCCCGCAGTTAGCCTCCCTTGAGATAGTGACTTTGATGCTACAGACATGTTTAACTGTTTCCGCCTTTCCATCTCTTGGTTCCATACCTCTTCCAGACCAGGATTTTCGATACCATCTCCTTTTCCAATTCTTTGTCTGTTTATGATATGTGAAGCGCTACAGTCAGCTTCGAAAAAGCATGAGCTTTCAGGTTTCAAACCTGTTTCAGTAGAGCTTTGTAAGGGGTCATTGCTGTTTTGAGATAGTCCTGATTTTCGGAACTTTACAGTCTGTAAGTCGATGTTGCTCATCCCAAATAAGTTAAAATCAATAAAGAATTGAAGAGTGAAGTTGAGATGTGCTTCATGCGGTTGTAATGGCTGGCCAAGTATTGCACCATTACTGCACAGTTCTACGGCTTGTTTTATTAGCCCTGGACTGTATAGAAATACTTTTAGATACAGGTGCTCTTTATCATGGAAACCGTAAAATGGTCTGAAAAGAAAATGTAGTCAAGTATTATACATTAAGGTTAAGACCAGACAAGCGTCAATTTAGGGCATCAAGTACATCCGTCACACATGCCAAATGTATACACACATCATCATCATCTACACTTCCATCTACACCAGTAGAGCAACTGTGCCAGTGTCACGTGGGCTTGGGTAGATGCTGGCTTAATGTTAATGCAGGACATTGCCCCTATCTCGAATAAGAACATAAGGAGTTTTGGCACAAACATGATAAAACATGTTGCTTCATTGTAATATTTTCCTAAACTTAAGTTATATTTTTAATTTGTTTTAGTTAATCTATAGCATCATCTTAGTTGATCTGTCATAAGTTTTTTTTGATAATAAATAATACAGCAGTCTCAATAATCCGGCACCCTTCGCTCGCACCTTCCTACTCGCGCTTGGGTTGGATAATTATTATTAAAATTATAATAGGTACATGCACGAGCCACAGTGCGCGGCGAAGATTAACAGTAATTACTCCCAAAAAAAAAGTTGTATGCTTGTAACTGGCATCACGACTTAACCCGAATAGCGCCGAGCGCATGTCGCTGACTGAGACAACCGCATGCGTGGAGTGGATGCAACTCGAGTCGGTAATGACTCGATTGTAACGAGCTATAACTCGAGTTGACTTAAAATAACCTAACTCGAGTTAACTCAAGTTGACCCATCTCTAAAAGGATATCTACAATACAAACATTTCTCTCGGCTGGCAGTGTTGCAAATGGCCCTAGGCGGCGATTACCGCTTACCATCAGCACTTCACTTTTTGCCGCTCTTTTCTATAAATCTCTAATTTAATACTTACAAGCCTTTGACCAAAGAAATCTTATACACATGCTGATTATGTGAAGTAGCTTGTTTTAAAGCTATGTTTAGTGCTTTGTCTAAACTTGCTGCAATCTGTAAATAAATATTTCCAGCATTAAATATTTTTATTTCAGCGTAGGTATATCACAAGTGGATCACATTAAAACCCGACTTCAAAAATATGTGAAAAAGAAAAACTATAAGTGCCTAAAAAATTTGAGGGTTGCCCTTAAGGCGCTATAGGGTCACAGAAAATTTTGATATGAGGGGGTGAAAAACGTGTACTACGTTCGGCCGCGCGGGGTGTTGCTGCGCGTTGCCCCAGAATAGATAATAGTAGTTGCCTTTGGCGCGCGGCGGGCAGAGCGTCTTGTATTTCGTTTCTATCGATGCGCACAGTGTAAAAACAGTAGTAGTGTAAGACTTCATTATTTTTAGTACTGATAGACGTATTTTTACAAGCTTTTATTTCGTTTCCCTGGGATCCCATCATCAGATCCTGACTTGGTGACAATGGCAATGGGACCAAATTGGAAGTATAAAAGTTTTTTTTAATTGGTAACTGTTAGCGGAGAAATCGGTGAACATACATATAAAAATAAAATATACAGTGGAACATTGAACCATCCTCTTTTTTCGTCGGTTAAAAAATAATAAGCATTTAGATTCAGGTTCTGATCATGCATTCAGTTGGGTAGGCAATCTTCCATGAGTTGAGTTCAGCTAGGAACTTTGTGTATTATGGCTAACATTATCTAAAATAAATAATAATAAATATCTGGGACATTATTGCATACATGGTCATGTGACCCCAAACTAAGCAAAGCTTGTAATATGGCTGCCAGAGACTGATATACATACATATGTATATTTTTAAATACATACCATTAATCTTAATGCCTACCTGATAAAGATATTGTGGTTCTGGGTTTGGAGTTGGGCATGGTATGTAAAAGTACGGAAACACTCCGTGAATATGGATGCATGCCTTGCGGCCCCCTGGAGTTGGTCCAAATATCCTTAGCACTGGAACCTTTAAGATAACAAAGTATGTAAGTGATAACAACAGTTTATGCTACTCGCAAAAAGTAAGTTCATAGAGGCTGTCCTAAATTCACTTTAAGTAGGCTTTTGAAATGGCTGGCTAAAATTTTTACTAAAATAATAATTTAGAAGGACATTATGGCTGCGTTGCCTCTATTGCTCTGTAATTCTTGTTTGTTATTGTACTCATCTTTTAATATTGTACTTGGTTGGTTATTGTGAAGGCTGTGTCCAGAGATTCCAAGCCGCCTTAAAGTCCATTCCATACAATGGGTCTTTTAGGTTATTCAAAAACATTGTTTATCACCTGTCCTTTCTTACCTGTTTGATATCAGATCCCCTAAATTCTGAATAAATCACATCGAAACCCGGTATAGGCTTAGATAAATAATGATCACAGACCACTATTCTCACAGAAAACTCTGGGTCTATCCGGGATATGTCTGAAACTGTGAAAGAAAAGTTTATTTACTTTATTTTTCTATTTACTTTATGTATTTACTGTATACAGAATTGCAACTTACCAGATGGACCACTCATTGTTTACACATATACAAACAAAGATAACAAATGCAATTCACATGATATGGAACATTTTTTTTTATTTACCATACCCCAATATTGATGCATCTATCACAAATATTGAAATCTAATTCTAAACTAAAAGTAGGGTTAGGTACTTATTTTTGTTTATAATTTGTTAATCAATGTCAAAGAGAATACAATCACGGAACACTATTGATCAGTGTTACCAACTTGCTGAACTCGTTTGTCAAAATTAGTCGTGTCTAACTAAAAGCCCTAACAGACGTGTGGAATGTGGATACTGGAATGGAAGGTTGACGGACCGCCGCACCGTTCAACTAGCGAGAGAGAAAGATTGAGTATAAAATATTTCGCTCTCTTTCTATCCCGTTGGTTAACGGCGGTTGACGTCAACCAAATCCACACGTCTGTAGCTACCTACTATTTACTTCTTGCTATGTTTTAGCCAAAGCCGAGGTTATATAAATGGTTTTCTGTATCATGTGGTGTGTCACGTTATCCCATATTTTCTATTCTCTGGCTGGTTTTAGCGGAGAGCACATCATTATGGTCACTTCATTCAAATGAAGTTATTTATCATTTGAGCTGTCGTTCCATAGAGAAAATGTATTATCTTTGTGTCGTCTGTGAGTAAAAAAATGAAATAGCTTCAATCAGCTTCATTTCATTCATTTATTTGATCACTCAGATTTATATGTCAAGAAAAATTGGTGGTGTTGTTTCGTAGTGTTGTTTTGTTGCGTGTTTGTGCTATTTTTTTTCAAGAAATTCAAATAGTTTTGCATTCAAATATTTCAAATTAGGTAGGAGTACAATCGTTACCCGTAAGAACTAAATTACTTCAATAAATGCCTGTTTTTTTCTAAACTTTGTGCCATGGTGATGTGACTGGATCATGATTTATTCTTTTTGAAAATGGTTTATTTTTGTGTGGAACATTTATTAGAAACACGTATTTCTATCAAGAGATAAGAAGCTAGTTAGAGCAAACGACAAGTGAGAGATGTTGGATGATGAGGAAGCTGACTTGCGGGAGCAAATATTCCACAACAATGTCAGGGAGCAAATAGTAAGTGCAAATTCATGCTGGGTTCTATGTAAATTAAATAGGAAGATTGTAATAGTTAGTACTCGTGAGATTTTGGATGAGGCACGTTGTTGTTTATTTAATCTACACTCAGCAGTGCTTTAGTTCATGAAAAACAAATCACTCGTATCACTGTACTGGATTTGTCTAAGTCCTGTGAACGCCTGTGGATTGGTCTGTGTACCTATTTAGGTATTTACCCTCTACTCGGAGTATGCACCAATTTACTCCACTGCACAGATTATTTTTTAACTACCTATAGACATAGAGTAGCCACTGATGCGGCTCATATCACATACAATCAACATTTATAATTACTTATTTATATAAAATTACTGAGCGCGATATTGTCAAATATTTTCTATTTATTGTCTTTTTTTTTTACATATTCTAAAGTAATTTTCATGATGATCCATTTTTTTTAGTAATTTTAATGAATAACAGTTTTCTATTGCTCAGTTAAAATATGTACTGTATTTGAATTAAAATAAGTCTTCAATGTCTTGATAAAATACTCTTAAAACTGAGAGATAAACTCTAGAGTGGCACAGTAGGCAATGGAGAAATGTGCTCGGATTTTCTTTGTGTGATAAAATCCGAAACAAGCTGTTTTGCCCAGGAAACAGTCACTGATCTATATCAGTGACTGTTTCCTGTTTCTAATTGCAAATTTTAGCATCTATATGCTAAAATTTGCAATTAGAAGTGGCAATGGGCAGGCCACATCACTTGAAGAACCGATAACAGATGGGGAAGAAAGGTTCTTGAGTGGAGACCACAAACCGGAAGACAAAGCATAAGTAGGCCTCCCACTAGATGGACCGATGACATTGTGAGAATCGCGGGCATCCAGTGTTTGCAGATGGCAGGCTGTTGTTCAGTTGGCATTCTATGGGGGAGGCCTATGTTTAGCAGTGTGCGTCTTTTAGCTGATGATGATTCTTAAATTGACTGTGAGCAAGAGGGTGTGTAATGCATCTACACAATCTTATACATTTATGATAATTTGAACATGAGAGATTTGTTAATTGTACATAAGAAATGCCTTAAAATAATTGTAAATATTAAATAACAGAAAAGGCTGTTAACTTCTTTATATACTCGAAGTGGTGAAATCTTTTAAGGAAAATCCTAAACTTCTTTAATTTCTATAAAAACAAGCGCCGTGATACTAAAAATGAAAAAAATTGCTTTCTCTGTACCCAATTTAGAAATATATAAAGTGTTAAAATCTACATTAAGTACCAGGTACCATAAAAAATATTGGTAAAGATTGTTCCTTTAAAAATACAGTCAAGTCAAAAGTTATTGAAAAGGCCTACTACAATATACTAAACTACTTAATGGAGGATAAGTGGTAGAAAATAGGCATTTAGCACTAGGTAGTAGGTATTTTAATATTAGTCATAATTATAGTTTAAAATAAGAAACTTTTGTTTTACAATTTTTTAAAATTATATTTAAGACTAGCTGGCCCAGCTTCACACAGGTGGAGTTTTTTTTAACATTCTAGTAATAAATATAGCCTAGATGTTACTCAGGGATGAAAAATGGGAAGGTGAAAGAATTTTCAGACAAGTGGAAAGCACCTTGTTTTTCTATACTAAATACTAATATTATAAAGAGGAAAGATTTGATTGTTTGTTTGTTTGCATTGAATAGGCTCCGAAACTACTGAACCGATTTGAAAAATTCTTTCACTGTTAGGAAGCTACACTATCCCCGGGTGACATAGGTTATACTATATTTTGTAGCGAGGCCGAAGGCCGAGCTTACACCCGTGCGAAGCTGGGCCGGACGACTAGTATACTATATGAAAAGAAGAGATTATTACAAGTATTTTACAGTTTTTTTATTATTATAAAATATTCTTGTGCTTGGCCGCCAACTCGCCTGATGTTAAGCAATGATGCGGTCTACGATGGGGCATGCTTGCCTAGAAGAACTCGTGATTTGTGATATGATGAACACAAATTTTATGGCCAAATTCAACCTACAATTACTCCAAAACTCTGGTTGTTCAAATTCCAAAAAATAAACAAACATATTACTTAGCTAATATCTGTTGCTTGTGGTTGGTTGCAACCACTCAACCTGCGAGTGTGAGTTAGACGATGGTACTATCACTGAAATGAGAATTTTTTCGTTTTTTCTGTGGGTACTACCGACCCTATTTTCTTTAAATGGCTTAGAAATTGATGCTCTCTTTATGAAATGCTATCTAATGAGCTTCCTTAGTAAATTTGTTTATCCTTAGTAAATTTATTGAAATTAACAAAATTAAACTCTGATTAGTGTTGAGTAAATATATAGATATTTGTATTAATTATAAATAATTAATGTTATGTTTATCTGTGTTGTGATGTCATGTGTTTGTCCTTAGTAAATTTATAAAATTTACAAAATTAAACTCTAATTAGTGTTGTGTATTTATATAGATATGTATTTGTATTCATTACATAAATAAGTAATTTTATATAAGTATATCTGTGTTGTGATGTCATTGTGTTTGTCCCTTGTAGCAGCTGAAATACATCAAGAAGAATAAAGGCAAAACCCAAAGACTGCCGATCATCTGCGCAAACTGAGATTCCATCGCCCTTAAACTGTACAATCTCCAAAATATATAACCCGACTCTATACAAAACATTGGCAAAATTGTGGCAATATAGCAGAAGTCACGAAGAAAAATTGAATTGAACTAGCAAATTATCTCCCTCTTTAGCTCAATGTGGATTACTTACCGCTGGGTACTGTAACCCTCTGTGCGCGAGTCCAACTCGCACTTGGCCGGTTTTATTTAATTAACTCAATATAGATTTACATATGGCCGAGAATGCCTCGCCTTGAAGATGCCTAGTTTGTAGTTCTCAGGAACAAGGAAGTCGATAAGGAGTTCCATTCTTGAGCAGTTTCCATCATAAACCAGTACAACCAAATCTTAGCATTTATGTAGCTTAGTGTGGTAGTGTGCAGTCTCAATCCCTAAGTCTCTGAGTCCCTCTAATTTTTATGGTTTAAGAAGTTTATTTGCCAAAAAGAATTGTATTTTGTTGAGTTTCTATAGGCTCACCGATTAAAAATCCATTGTCTGTGGTTCCTCATATGACCTGTGAAATGTACCCCTTACAATGTGTGTAATAAGGTCCCATGTTTTGTCTGTAGATCTTCCTGCTACTATTCATCCTGCTGTACCTCATGTCGTTCATGGTGATTGAGAAGTTCCGTCGGCGAGACAGCGAGGATTACTTCACGGCGGATGAGGACGAAGTGAAGGTGTACCGGATCAGCCTGTGGCTGTGCACATTCGCGCTGGCTGTATCACTGGGGTCGGCACTCTTGCTGCCCGTCTCAATTGTCAGCAATGAAGTGCTAATATTGTACCCAAACAGCTATTATGTCAAGTGGCTCAACAGCTCTTTGATACAGGGTAAATTGAAACAATTAGTTATTCTAATTTTATCGCATGACTACCCAGACTCTCAGATCAGACAAACAAGGAAGATATGCCTTAGTTCAGTCACCGCTTGTGTTCAAATGTCTCAATTTTTTACCTCGGACGCAAAAAAAATATTGGCTTACCAACAGGCGAGTTGGTGGTCAAACGCGGACTTATTCGCGATGTAAAAAAAGGCGCGAAACGTGTGATTAGTTTAACGTGTATCTGTTGATGAATGTGTCCGTAGCATTGTTCCCTAAGCGGCTAATTTTTATTTTCTCTGGTTGAAGATTATCAGCTCTGTTATAGGGGGTTTTTAAAAATCTTAAATTTATACTTGTTCACTCACTTTTTAACCGACTTGCAAAAAGGAGGTTTTCATATTTTTTTTTATATTTGCCTCAGATTTTTCAACAGGGTAAACCGATTTTGATGATTCTTTTTTTATTTAAAAGCTGGTGCTTCCATTCCCGTCCCATTTAAATTTAGTCCAGTTATAACATTTTTATGAAGTCGGTTTTTTTATATTGATAATTATTTACTATAGCGAAGCGTGGGCAGTTACGGTTAACAATTGAAGTTATGACGTCATTTAACAATTGTCAGATGGTAATTTTTTTTTTACCTAACCAGTATATATTTTAACTGAAATGACGATGTTTTTTTTTATTAATAAAAAAATCGCTTGCGTTTGACCGCCAGCTCGCCTGATGTTAAACGATGATGCGGTCTACGATGGGGCACGCTTGCCTAGAAGAAACCGATTCACTCGTGATTTGTCGTTTGTTTGCTAAAGTAAGACTGTGCAACCCACCCTTAGTTGTGTCTATCTGTTAACTATTTACAAAAATATAAATTTCTCGTAATGAAAATTGTGAATAGTGTGAAGATTGACATTAGGATGCCTTTTGGTTAAAATTGCCTTGAGCACGTAGTTGATATGGATATGTCAGTAAAACAAACCAGGTGATGTAAGTATGGCTAGGTATTGCACCAAGGTTCTTGTTCTGTTAGTATTTACACACCTGACATTTTATAAGTTTGAACAGAATATTTCTGTTCACTTGGGCAGTGTAATAACTAGCATAGAGCAAGTAATTATTTAGCAAGACATTGAGTACAATACAAACACTTAGTAGAGTATTGTATGTACCTATCGCATTTATATTATATGTATATATATACATATATATTTATATCATCATCATCATCATCAGCCAGAAGACGTCCACTGCTGAACATAGGCCTCCCCCTCTAACCTCCACACTGAACGACATCCTGCCATCTGCATCCACTTAATGCCCCCGACTCATAATGTCGTCGGTTCACCTAGTGGGAGGCTTACCTACGCTGCGTCTTCCGGTTCGTGGTCTCCACTCAAGAACCTTTCTTCCCCATCAGTCATTAATATCAGTAGTATATTTATATATATTAAATAATAATAATAAATCTGGGACATTTTAGTTATATATTATACTACATATATATATATCATTTGGTAATATTCATTTAATGGTATCATTAAAAGTGTTTAAGCATTCCCCATCGATCCTGTTACGTTAATTCTTTCCATCCAATGGTTGCCTGGAAGAGATCGCTTTTCGCGATAAGGCCGCCATCTGTGGCACTAGATCGTAAATGTTTTCTATTTGTAATTTTTATTTCTTGTGTACACAACCAGTTTCTACCTATCTAATACACTGTTTTTTAACTAGCTCGGTTGTTCAGTACCTACAGTTATAAAAAAAGACAAAATTCTTTATTTGTTTAATTTTTTAATTTACATGTGTTTGGCCTCTCCTAACTAGAAAAAAAATCACTTGTTACCATTTCATTCCGTCAAATTAAAATATATCAAAACGAAACATTTTTTGTTTATAATGTTATGATAGTCTGCAAAACTTGAGTGTGTCACTTTTTGTAAATTCACACTCAGTAATTTTATATCGTCAATAATGTACAAATGTGCGAGCGAGAAACCTGCAGACGAATAGAGGCCCCTTAAGTAAGGCCCTTAGTATCAAAGTAACAAATTGCCTACTAAAGTGTGTGTTTGTTCCAGGGCTATGGAACCACGTGTTCCTCTTCTCAAACTTGTCGATGTTCGTGTTCTTGCCGTTCGCGTACCTGTTCTCCGAGTCATCAGGGTTCCCGGGGACGCGGGGCCTGCGCGGCCGGGTCTACGAGACCTTCATAGTGCTGGCCTTGCTCGGAGTGGGCATGCTGGGGCTTGCGTACGTGGTCTCCGCCTGGCTGGAGGGCGACCGCTCCAGCATCGATGCTCTACTGAGTAAGTATTCAACTGACTATTACGTTTGAAACATACAACTGTTTAAAGGTAGGACGGACGGATAGACAGACAGAAAGCGTAGGCTCAGTAATAGGGTCTTGTTTTTATCCTATGGGTACGGAACCCTAAAAAGCAATGAACAAAAACTTCTGAAGTCAATTAAATTAAATCACCTGTACAATAAAAAATCAAGCCATGATTACGGTCTAAACCGTTCAAAGTTCAAGCTTTTTTTGTTTCAGTCTTTTTTTAAATAGAATTTGTAATATACCGGGTATAGTCTCTAGACAGTTGATAATGGATATATTCAAGGATATCATTGTACTCATCATTATAAACAACTTCAAACAAAGGGTGAATAGAGTCCTCAAAGGTAGGCAACGCCCCGGGTAATAGGCAGCGGTGACCACTTACCATCAGGTGGCCAAAGAGATAATGTTATATGTGCAATAGGTATTTCCTCTTCATTTTAGACGAAGTTCACTAACTAGAACCAAGTATCTCATCAACTATTCTGTGACATTACTAACAGTAAAAATAGCCTGTTGTTTGTGGGCAATTGACTGTGAAGAAAGTACCTATAGAATTGTTTTGTTTGAGTTCTATCCAACTAGTTATTGTCTGTTAGAATTATCGGAGTCTATCACCATAACTGTTGAAATCGGAAACATTGTTGTATCTTTTGTATGACTCATATACTGTGTTAAATGTTGTTATGTTAGAGTGTGAACTATAATCATGCCAAGTTTGACGCTTGTACTTATTACCGTTTTTACATTAGAGCAATTACAAAAATCATTAAAAAAAAACGTTTGTTTTAAGGGGAGAAAGCTATGCTCGAAGATTCTTTGCGCGATATCCAAAATCGATATCGAATCTGGAATGTGGATATTCGCCAAAGAATCAGAGTCACTGATATAGCTATAAAAATTTGCAAGTTTAAATGACAATGGACAGGCCACATCGCTTGAAGAGCCGATAAACGATGGGGAAGAAAGTTTCTTGAGTGGAGACCACGAACCGAGACGCAGCGTAGGTAGGCCATCCACTAGATGGACCGACGACATTGTGAGAGTCGCGGGCATCCAGTGGATGCAGATGGCAGGCTGTCGTTCAGTTAGGAGGTTAAAGGGAAAGGCCTTTGTTCAGTGACGCCTTCCGTTAAACTACAATCTGAGTGTATTCCTTTACGAGCTAGTTCGTAGGAGCGCACTTGTATCGCGAATACCCCGCTTTAAACCACAGACAGTTAAGACAAAAAGACAATGATGACACGTTGCTTTCGCCACAGTGTTTAGCTACGCTGAAACGCTTTTTTCTGGTAATGGATTTGGAATCTATCATGCCGTGAAATTGTTTGAGATATTATTGAATTTTCAAAGAGAAATTCAATTGTTTGAAAGTTGTTTCGCCTCATACAGTCCATGACATTGTTTATCTACTTGTCGTAGCAAGATACTGTGGTGTGGTGTAGTGGATACCTATGCTAATTCATTTTAACATGCTAATATAGCTTTACTTGTAACAAACTATGAATTTAAATCATTGAAGTCGAAATTGTCGTATCTGTTAGAAAGTTTGCAAGTATATCTACACTATATAATATTATAAAGAGGAAAGATTTGTACCTATTTTTGTATGTTTGTAATGAATAGGCTCCGAAACTACTGAACCGATTTGAAAAATTCTTTCACTGTTGGGAAGCTACACTATCCCCGGGTGACATAGGCTATATTATATTTTGTAGCGAGGCCGAAGGCCGAGCTTACACTCGTGCGAAGCCGGGGCGGCTGGCTAGTGTACAATAAGTATGTGTAAGTACAATACATTTTTTAAATAATATCGTAGTTTAAAAAACTAAAAAACACGCTTGAATATAGTTAATCCTGAGATCCTGTTAAGGATAATGGGACAAACTGTTTAAATTATTGCATTATCATCGGTCCTTGATAATTGTGCAAAATTTCAATTTAATTCGACGTTTTGATGTAGTTGTACATAAATAGCAAGCTAATAAAAGCGTGTGAAAAGAGTGAAAAACAAGCATGCGGTCCTTCTGGTGGTAAGCAGAAATCGCCGCCTATGGACACCTGCAACACTAGATGTGTTGACGGTGCTTTGCCAGCCAAGAAAGAAGTAGTAGACACCCTTTTTAACCGACTTTAAAAAACAAGAAGGCGGTACAATTTATTTTTATATTTGTTACCTCAGAACTCCGTTATTTATAAACACTGTTTTAAACTATCACGGTTGTTCACTAGTTATAAATGATGTTGTTTCCGTTATTTATAAACACTGTTTTAAACTATCACGGTTGTTCACTAGTTATATGATGTTGTTTCTAAAACAAACTTTCTGTAACTAAAACTTAAAATAAACTTTAATCATCCAATTAATAGAATTTTTTCTACTAAGTTTGTAAATTGTTAATTATTGACGAATCTCTAGTATATTTCCGCTTCAACGTCGCATTAATTACAACAAAGTATAATTAACAAATCAACAAAGACATCATCATAACAAAGGCCATCAACAAAGAGAGAATAAGAGTAAACAAAGAGAGTATCATAACAAAGATTACTAAGTTACAGCAAGTAGACATAATAGCACAGTTACAGACTAATTTATAATCTTTTATATGTAATTAATATTTGTTTCAGGTTATGCTAAAATAGCATAATTAACAAATTTCAGTAGAGTAAAATAATTGGTCCTAATTCCTTATTCAGTTTACAATACAATAACTCTTTATTAAAAACCACAAACACAAGGATAACATCATAAATTACAGTAATTATCTAGGCTTTTAACACATCTAGTTTATTTTGTGACAATAAAATAAAATAAAAAATAAGTATAATACAGGTACATTATAAAAAAAACCGTCCCCAACTCAGCATGTTGCTGGTTGTCTTCAACCAGCGTATTATAGTAGTGTAAAGTAGAAACAAACAGATTAACAGTTTAGAACATTATGTGATAATAATACATCTATCTATACATATAATAAAAACGTAGAGATAAAAAAACTGTACATACGAGATATAAAAAAAACAGGGCGTCTTAAAATAAGCAGCATTAAAGTTTTTAGAATTTTTGCCTGTTTTTTTGTCCACGCACAACTTCTAAACCACTGGACGGATTTAAATGCGGTTTTCACGAATATGCTTAGTTATGACCAGATTGAAGTAAAGGCTGTATTATTTTGGGCAAGGGCCGGATTAAGGGAGGAAAAAATGGTTGAAAGTTTATATGAAAATCTATGCGTACGAAGTCTCAGGCAAACAGCCATAGTTTATAATATGATTGCAACGTGTGATACCGATAACAAATGCCTGAACGGATATTATGTGGGATTTGCGACGGTTAATGTAGAAACAAATAAGCGTTGCAATTATTTGTTTATCAGATTGATTTGTAGGCAGACGAAACTGTAGGATACTGCCTTCCGGCGAGTGGGTTACGTAGAGTTAAAGCTAAAAGCGGATGCTGAAAGAATGCGTCTAACAGTTACAATAACATCCACGCCAATGTTGCCCCTCCGGTGCCAATATGCGACAGCCTTTATGGGGGTGGCAAGTCATCACCTGCCAAAATATATTTTGAGATGAGACAGGATAAGGCCGCTGCTGTTTCTCATCCTATAGATCTGTTATCCCATCCACAATTTGTTCTCCTCAATAGCCCAGTTTTTTTTAAATCCTATACTGTACAATTGTTTGATATTCCATTTTATACATATTGCATAGTAATTGTATTTTGTATTCAACTTTTGGTGTTGGTTTCGGCTCCACTAATGCCTACCAAATGTCCGGGCTAGACACGAGAATGTTACTAAATAAAGTGAAACAATAATATAACTCATTAATAGAGTCTTTATTAAAAACCACAAAAACAAGGATAACATTATATACATTACAGTAATTATCTAGGCTTTTAACAGGCGGTTTTATCGCTTAAAGCGATCTCTACCAGACAACCGCAGGTATAAAATTTATATTAACGTACCACCGCAGGATAAAGGCCTCCCTTCTTACCTACCATCTAGCTAGGTTTAACTTTGCTAGCTAATAAAGTTTCGATACATAACTTTTATATATAGATATATTTTTGTTGGCAGATCTGTGGACATATCTCCCATTCCTGTATTCCTGCGTGTCCTTCGTCGGCGTATTGATGTTGCTGGGTAAGTCTTATTCATTGAATCCATATTTTTACGGTAATATAAGTGGTGAGGAGGAAAAGCCACTGACTTGTGAGGATCCGAAGGTGGCACTCGGGGTGTGCAGTTACGCTCGTTTTTGGGTTTGTTCAATGCAATTGGTGCAGAAGATGGGGTGGCGTTAGACGCGCTCGATCTGGATGCGCACTCGTGAGGTGGAGAAGAATAGTACGCGAGACGGTTGCGAAAATATAGGAATGGTGGTTCAGTACGAACGAATCAATAATAGTTCCGTATTTAGCTACGGAACCTTACATGTAAAACATAAAGCTGATCCGACAAACGTCCCGTTCAATTTGCCCGAGTCGACTGCCCCGGTGGCTCAGTTGGTAGTGAACCTACTTTCTGCGCTTGGGGGCGTGGGTTCGATTCCCATCTAGGACAAACATTTGTGTGATGAACATTTGTGTTTGTTCTATGTCTGGGTGTTAATATCTATTTAAGTATGTATTTAAAAATATATATGTATGTATATCAGTCTCTGGCTGCCATATTACAAGCTTTGCTTAGTTTGGGGTCAGATGTCCCAAATATTTATTTATTATTTATAATTTCCTAAAAATAAAAATAAAAAAACTGTCAGTTGTTCCAATTTTGCGACGAGTTAGTATCGTTTTTTTTTAAACCACCGCTGTATTAAATCGGACAAAAAATCTGTCAAGCCGTATTTTTTTTGCGAGACTAACGAACAGCTGTTGATTTTTATATTTATACTAGCTGCCCCCCGCGGTTTGACACGCGTGGTTTTATCTGCCAGTGAAAGTCCCGGCATAATCGGTCCAGCCTTTTTTGATTTCACTCATCATTTTTTTTAAGTTTTCTAATACTATGTAGAAGGTTCTTACAGAAAGATAATTATCAACATAAAAAACCTACTAAGTCGGTCAGAAATGGAAATTGAAATGGGACCACAGCTTTCATCCAAATTCAGCATTCTTCCAAAAAGAATCATCAAAATCGGTTCACCCAGTCGAAAGTTCTGAGGTAATAAACATTTTAAAAAACAGTCAAATTGAGAACCTCATCCTTTTTGGAAGTCGGTAAAAAAAATTAAAAAGTTGCGCAAAAAAATTGAAACATTTCAGAAAACTTATCGATGATTTCTAACGCGGGTGAAACCGCGTGGCGCAGCTATTAGTATGATTTGGTCGACAAGTTTTGTTTACATGTCCTAGTAACAATTCAGTAACTATTACTATTCTAGTACATATTTGTATGTCAGACATTGACCTAGTATTCGTACGTCCGCGCTCGTTCTAGATTTTCGGAAGGTGCATCGAACTTCGAAACAACGTCACAAAATTCTATGTCACAAGCACATCCGCCAAGTAACACCTGTAGCGGTTATCCGAGTCCAAGTCGCCTATATCTGTTAATTCGAAACCATACTTAATTGATAAATCGTAATTAACAACCGATAACGTTCTTCGACGACCTCAATAGCGTTGTCAACTTTGCTTGTATACTCGTTGAGGTGAATTAAATTAGGTATATTAGTGATAGCGTGCCCAGGGAGATAACAACGTTGTGTGACCAACGTTGTCGCGAGTGGACGGGCTCAGACAACACGCAGTTATCTCGCGAGGAGCCGTAGCGCGGTGCTGAGGGCTCCGGTGCGTTCCTCTGGAGATCCCGGAGTCCTCTTGTCAAGCACTAAGGCTGGTCACCGGGGAGGAAGGGGGGGGGGGGTTTAGTGGGTACAATCCCACATAACCTGGATGCACCCCATTGCAGCCATCTTTGAGAGATTTCACACTCGAAAAAAAAAGTACATTAGTGATCTTACGACCCCTATATCTTTAATCACAAACCACACATTCGACAGATTTTACTGATATTTGAACATAAGAATTGTATTAGAATGAACTACTTGCCTACAATATCATGAAGATCGGATTGACAATACCTACGCAAGATATCGTCGATCATAAATTAAATAAAATCGACCAAGTGCGAGTCGGGCTCGCGCACTGAGGGTTCCGTACCGTCACATTATGTCGGGATGATACATATTTGAAATTTGGCTAAGTCCACAGAGCTCAGTTCGTTGTAATTTTTCTCCACTAATTTATGAACTGAATATGACCACAATTATATAGGTTTGGCTACGGAACCCTACCATAAGCGTATTTCGACACATTTTTCGCCAGTTATTTGAAATGATCATGATCTACACGTTTCGATAGACAGACGTAGCGTAGGAGACGTAGTAAAAAATAATGACACGTTAATTTTTTTAACGTGTCTTTATGGTATTGCTTCTATGACTTTAAGAATTTGGGACTATAATAAACGATATAATTAACACTAATATTTATTTATTAGCATTAGTACTGATAAAAGCAATAAACGCACTTTTCATGACCAATGTCATAACTAAAACAAATTGCAAATAAAACTTTTCCGTAACGTAGTGTTGTCTAAAAGAAGCGAAGTAAGAAAACTTTCGTAAAAGTATTCATATCGAACACCATAAATATTAGATACTAGCAGCTCGTCCCGGCTTCGCCCGGGTGGAGTCTTTTTTACATTCAAGTAAGAAATGCCTATGTTACTCAGGAATAATGTAGCATTCAAATGGTGAAAGAATTTTTAAAATCGGTCCAGTAGTTTTTGAGTTAAGTCGTTACAAATATAGAAAAATACAAATCTTTCCACTTTTTAATATTAGTGTAGCAGTGTAATTAGGATTTAAGTATTTTTTTTGTAATTATAAATAAACTTTTTATCATATATCAAATCCAAGTTGTAAAAATAAAGAAACTAGTATGAAAAAAAAAAAAAAACATTCAATTGCTTATTTCCATGGAAGTTTGATACGAATACTTATGTTAGTTTTTCAATAGTCGTTGTTACTTACCCACTTCACGACTGATATCCAAGCTTTCTTAAATAAAATGAAAAAAAAACGACCTTTAACCGTCTCTTACAAAATCATGTGCGCATGCGCACCTATTCATCTAATCACTATCACTATGATGGGCTAGTTCTTCAATTTCATACTCTTGATCTTTCTTCTCCAAATAAGTAGTTGTAAGTTCTTCATGCTGAGGAAAGGTTTGCTTCAATTCTTGCCTACATTCTTCACACTTCTCAGTTTCCTCTAGTTCTTTGTATGCCTTGGTCTTGTAGAGACGAGCTTTGTAGCTGTTCTCGTTGATACGTAGCGCCCAGTAGCAATCATCAAAGACCTGAAAAGAAATAGGTTAATTAGTTGAGCGGTCAGTAATCAATAGGTATTGATAGATATCTTATTTTGCTACTCTTTCTTTTCGCGGCTAGAGTCCAACTTTCTTTGTCACTTTCTAACAACGTGTTGACTAAACGTATTGAAACCTGCATAGCTTTGTTTGCCGTTAATATATAGTAGAACCAGTCGAACGAAAGTGTTTTTTTTTATTGCTTGTTGCGTTTATCTCTAATCATTATAATCAGTATTGGCCGTCATTTGATCTATTCGAATACTTCAGCTTTGATACCCTGATACCCGGACCCGGACCTTGGACCCGGGTATGTCCTAAAACTGCGACCAGAACCACCGAAGGATGGGCAGCAGCGTCCTAATAGTACACGGTGAACGTACTGCGATCCCCAAGCCGCCTGCCAAGCGTGGGGATTATGGCAACACCCCTCTATGAGGGAGGCCTTTGTCCAACAGTGGACGTTAATTGGCTGATGTGTGATGTGTATGTGTGATACCCTGATAGTAACAGTCTTCAATTAAGTAAATACGATTTTGTTTGTTTTTATTACATTAGAATTACCCACGAAAGATTAGGCTGGCAAGTATAATTTAAGTCGAAGTATCTGGTCTCATCATCAGTCTATCATGTTTCCACTTCTGGGACACAGGCCTTCTCTCAAATAGAGAGAGAGAGAGAGAGTATGGGCCCTAATCCACCATACTGGCCAGTGCATGTTGGTGCATGTCATATGCCGGTTTCCTCACGATGTTATCATGTATCTGGTCTAATCTTTCGTAATTTCCGTACAATATAAACAAAATGTGTGAAAACTGCGTCCATTTCCAGAATAAAATTTAATGTGTATTTATTTAGCCGAAGTTACAGTAGATACGTCAAACAAAGCCAATTTATATCATTCAGCTCATCAAACAATGTCTATTGTCATGTCATTCTACAGCACCGATTTGTTAACACGCATAAAGACGGCATGCTCTTCACGTTTGTTTGTTGTTAACTTATTTGCAACAATCAGAATGTCACCGACGTAATGAGCTGCATCGTTGGCCCACTACCGACGGTACCACGTTTTTCTTGGCTCAAGTTCACGACGAATCGATAATATCGATAACAAATACAAACGTGTGATCTAGAAATTAAACTTATCAATTGTTTTATTGCTCACATAATAAATGATATGCGATCAGATAAGTAAATGTTGCGGTTTTATTTAAATCGTTAAAATGATAAATATCTATTAAAACCGGTTGCTAGCAAATTTTAATGTCTTTGTGAATTGTTAAAAGTAATTTTCGATTTATTTGCTCATTAAGACGATTTAGATGTCTCAAATCTTATCCAGTATTTCCATTGTATCATCAAAAACCGGTTACTTTCATATAAGAATAGATAGCACACGTTTTTTTTTTGTCTGCCCAGATTTAAATTTTCGTCTGTATTTATAAAAACAATGCTTGGGTTTCCGATTCGTTCGTTTTACGTGCCTACATTTTCCTTGTTATAAGATTGTGACATTATCGCAATTAGGAAATACCTTTTCGTAGTGCTTCAACTTGATGTTCGTTAGAGCTCGATCACAGTAAAGCATGGCGTTGTCTTTGACTTGTTCTATAGCTCGATTGTAGCAAGAAAGAGCTTTTTCGTATTCTTCACGGCGAAACGCTTTGGTGGCTTGGGTTTTCAATGTGTCTGCCTTTTCTTGACGAATCTTGCGGTCGAGGGCGCGTCTGTCAGCGTCCTTGCCCATCTCTACCATCCATGCGTCCTTGTCAACTTCACCCTGCAAAAATGCAGTCTCGTATTTATAAGGTCCTTCAGCATTTTAAGTGCGTGTTCAATATTTCCTATATGCCATTTCAACGTCATATTCTATTTTTAGCTACCTAACCTACCTAATTAAACACATTGCATTACAAATGAATCTTAATCAAAACAGTCTGTAATTAAGTTCTCATTTGTGCAATAATTTAAATAATCTCACACTATACGTCTAATAAATACACGTCATTTAAATAATCTCTATTATCCTCAATACAGACTACAGATGGACTCGATACTTCTAGTTGAACTTGAAATACAGGTCACGGTTGTGTTATGGATTCTGTTAGTAGAGCTTAGAAGCAGTTTATCTAAACTGTTAAAATGATGCTGTGTGTTTTTTCATATTACAAGCTTTGCTTAGTTTGGGGTCAGACGACCATGTGTGCAATAATGTCCCAGATATTTATTTATTTATTATTTATTTTTCAATCTATCCCATTATTTGCCCTACGTGGTCCTACTGCGTAGTTTAAAACTTTTGTTTTTTAATGGCTTATAATTCCGCGGTTGACCACCAACTCGCCTGTTGGTAAGCGACGATGTGGTCCAAGATGAAGCACGCAGACTTAGAAGATACCTATTTAATCACTCTGGCCTTGAAAAGGCCCAGATTATATCTTCCTTATTTATTGTTGTACATTTACAACAATATGCCCGTAAACCTACTGCGTAGTTCCGAACACTTCTAGCCTTCCTTATTTATTCCTGCGGTAGATTTACAACGATATAAACATACACAAGGACGTAGCCAGGATTTTCATGAAGGTGGGGGCAAATGCAACGCTTAGTACACTCTCCGCGGGGCACCTGCCCCCGGCCTTGAACTTACATATGTTGTAGTATGTGTAGTATTTGTGTCTCTTCATACATTTTGTGTCTTAATAAGTAGAATGCGTTAAAAAAATATGCGAATGTACTTTTGTCATGGCTCCACTACATTACATCCGTGCAGCTACAATGCTTACGCGTTTCCCTAGAAGATTTTCTAAACGGACTGTAAACAGAAAGAAAATTATCTGCATCATCGAGATTGATGTTTATTTATAGAGAGACGCGAGCCAAATCGCTTTCACTGATAAAATCTACAATAGTCTGTCTGCGCGCGTAACGCATGTCTTGGTATGTTATGTACGCCGGGTGTCAACAAATTGGTTCTATCATGACATGACCCATTTTAAACACCTGTCTTATCATACGTTTTATAAATAATCTGATATTGAAAGTGTGCTATTGAAAACTTACTAAATTTACACCATTTTCAAATGAGCGCATCATGGCTTCCTTTGAAATAATAACATTATTTGGGATTTGGTATGTTGAGCAAGCTCATCCGTCAACTGGACCTGCTCGAACCGATCCCGCGGGATCATGCGAAAATGCATATTTTTAATTGGTCCACTAGACCCGTTGTTAAAGTTTGTAATTTGTATATTAATATCACGCAAACATAACATTGTATTTGAGTCAAGTGCATTTGAAGGTTAACTAGTCCTATTGTGTGAATACGAGTATTTGGGTTCAGCCAATCACATACACAAACCTTATCAGTGCAGGAAGGGATGCGCGCAGATTTCTATTGTTTCGTTAGTCAGTTTTTGTATTTTATAAATTTAATAACACCATTATAAATGTCACACAGTCTTGTATTTCTGAAGCACTTGTCCATTGACTTTCTATTGATTCCCAGAGTCAGCCATGGAAACCCGCCTAGCAAACCTTTTTTTTTACAACCTTTTGTTTCTAAGTGTAACAGTGATTTAAAGTGTGTATGTTAAAATAATACATGTTACATTCATGAAGGCGATTACTAAAGGTTTCCACAGACCAAAATCAGCAGCAACAGATCAATTTGTTATACAAAAAACTGTATGAACCACTACACTAAAAATACCGGCAGGACCTGAGCAGTGCAGCCGCGTTTTCGTAGTTCATATTATAGTTACGTACAAAACGCCTGACCCCGCCAAACTGTACTGCTGCTGACAGGCATTTGGTCTCATCATCAGCCAGAATACGTTCATAGCTGAACATAGCCTACCCCTTTAACCTCCACACTGAACGACATCCTGCCATCTGCATCCACTGTATGGCCGCGACTCTAACAATGTCGTCGGTCCATATAGTGGGAGGCCTACCTACGCTGCGTCTTCCGGTTCGTCGTCTCAACTCAAGAACCTTTCTTCGAGCGATGTGGCTTGCCCATTGCCACTTCAACTCTCACGACTTCAAATTTCTCTCAATCCAGATTGAGAAAAACTACACAAGGTTTATATTATGTTCACTTCAGTATAGCGACAATTTTCTCATAGTAATTTTTATTTGAAGCGCAATCGGGAGGAGAATATGAACAGTTTTATTAGTTACCGTGTCTTTATTCTCGATACTTTTAAAAGCTCTTTGGTTAATAACCGTGCGGTCGTCCTTGATCTTCATCTCCACGTTTTCGTCGACGATGACTTTGCCCTTGAGGTAATTGTCGGCCAGTTTGTTAGCAGCATCTGCCCTGGCTTTGTCTCCACTCGCCATGTCCCTCACCAAGGTTGAAACGTGCCCCACTCGGGTCATGAAGTTGGTCCATTCGTCGTTCAATTCCATTTTCGCATTATCTGTTAATGCAGGATTGAATTTTATATTATATCCTTCGCCTTCTGTCTTAACCTTCGCTTTCTTGACGCTCATTGTAAAAATGCTACCGAATTCTCAATTTTTTCAAAGAAATTATGTTTCTTGCGATGTTTCTCAGAGCTTTGTTTACGTTTCAATGTCACATTGACGTAACTATGTTCATAGCAACCGTTGTCAAGGTAGCTTCAACCTCTTTTCCTTTAAAAAAGTTTTACGCTAATGCTAAATATATGGGTAGTTCTGAGCTGTATATAGTTTGCAAACAAATACAAATTAGGGCACGTGCTATCAGAAGGATCGTAACTAATGATGGAGGCGCAATGCCAACTATCAAATATCTACTCGCATGATCAATAGAGGGTCATGTATCCAATTATTTAGAGCGCCGTTTGCGTCTATCAAATATTTAGCTCAAATGGTTCCAAAGTTCAGAAAGAAACGTAGGTACGTGCTTACGTTGTGTGTCGTATGTTATTTTGTAATTACAGAATACATAAATACTTACTTATACTCATATCGTGTGACAATAATTATACCTCGAGAGAGTTCGAAAATAGCTGCATACTAAATGGCTTTGTTCGCACAACTTACCTACAAATTGTATCTGTCTATATACATAGTACCAACTCGTACCTACTTTCAATTCGTGCCAGATACATGGAGTTGTGTAGAAAAGTACCTTTGCGAAGTTCCTTGCTAAATTAGCTTATTAGGTTAGCTTTATTAATGTTCGCTATTATGTCGTCTACTTGTAACATGACAAGTGCGTTCATCAAGGCAATACTCGGCGTTGGCAGTAGCATTCAGGCATGACTGAAAAAGTCAGACTAGGATGTTGAATGTCCGATTACATGCCTAGCAATAAAATCAAACGGCTATAACGTACGTCGTATCTTCCATTCCATTTTAGCACTCTGAATACTAATATATATATATATATATATATATATAATATATTTCGTGTAGTGACAAGAAAAGCACTTCAATTATTTTATTTAGTGAAGAAGTGTCTTCACTTCCCTATAATTCATGGGCTAGTCGTTTACATTTATTCGCTAGTCTGAACTGCTCATAGAATATTTTTTTACGGTTTGTAGGGACATAAATATATTGTAATTTAGTGTCGGTAACTCTTGGATCGTATTGTATTTTTATCTTACGCACCGTATATTCCCATAGTTAATGTGTCGAGGCCGGGGTCGACGGCAATCATTGTATTTATTGAATTGGAACGGCACAGTTGTCGAGAGGAGCAGGTGTGTGCTGATCTGTGTTCCCTTCATTCAGGGCACGGTCTTGCGACAGTCGTAACTGCACTATTATGAAGAACTTGGCTAGGTGTTCGACGTCCAATTTATATCTAACTCAAAATCAATGTGTTATGATAATACAGATTCATTCATAACTCTGTTTACATATTACATCTCACGATGAGGAAGCGGAAAGATATCGTAATCATAATATTATTATATGAAATAACGTATAATTGGTAGAGGAATGCCGACGACGGCATGCGGTGCAACGTCTGAGAAAGTCACAGTTTTCCTGTTTTCTACTCATTGCAAGTCGCCGGCCGGTAGAATTTTGTTATGAAATTCTCTATAAAAACTTTAATGTCTGGTTTGATTTCTAACTCTGTATAGGTAAGCTTAGTTTTTGCGTATAGAAACCGGTCGACTTGCGAGATTTTTAGCGATCTACCTTTACCCAATGCTTATAGATAAGGGGGAGTCATTAATTACGTGAGGTGTTTTTGGTGATTTTTCGATCCCCTCTCCCACCTTGGTGAGATGTCGTGAGATTTTGATCGACCCCCTCCCCCACCCCCCAATCTCACGTGAGATTTTTAAAAATCTGTATTTTCTTGTATTTTGTATATAACGTATTAGTGTGTAATGAGTTGTAAGAGTAGGATTTAACGATATTTTAGTGGAGAAAATATTTATAAACATGTTTTACCTAATTTAGCCCAGTTTTTTGCAATTTTACAGTATTTCTTGCGGGAAAAAATATTACGTGTTATTTGCCGAGACCCCTTCTCTCCCCGTGAGATTGAGTGAGATTCGGCTTAACCCCCTCCCCCCCCCTAAACGCCTCACGTAATTAATGGATGCCCTCTAAATGCATTAGACAAATTTTAGATACCTACTATTTCGAGGTAGCCGCTTGCTTGTATTCCATTGTTCATATTGAACATTATATTTATAGAAGTATTATCTTAAACACTGTTTTAAACTATCACGGTTGTTCACTGTCTTCCCGTGAACATGGTGCATGTAACTGCGCCGAAATATCGGGAGCTCCATCCACAACCTTACTACGGTAAATATCCCGTAAATAATCATTTAACTTAAGTATTATCTTATTCAATCCGAACAGTAGTACATTGCATAAACATTTACTGACAGTTGACTAGAAATAAAATATTAATCGTGCTATGTTATCACCATGCTATAAAACTTTCTTCAGAAATAACGGCACCTGGGTACTTTACAACCTATAATAATAATGATTTCTAACAATGATAGGTACAGCAATATACAAATAAACCGGCTGAGTGCGAGTCGAGCTCGCGCAGAGGGTTCCGAACCATCACATAAATTGTTAATTACTAAAATACAAAAAATAGTGCAAAAAGACAACATCGCGCCCAGGCGATCACCCATCCAGGTACCGAGCGCGCCCGACGTTGCTTAACTTCGGTGAACAGAAACTTGTCACTGACTCGCACTTGGCCAGTATTTATTATTTGGTGATTTACTTTAGAATGTGTACTATAATCATGCCAGTTTAGACGCTTGTTAAAAATTACCGTTGTTACATACAAAAATATTATACGTTTAAAAAAAGTTTTTTTTACAGAATCCCCATTAGTTTTTACTTTTTGACTTTATTATTATTTATAAGTTATTCCGCTGTCACATTACATATTTGTGAAAACTTCAACTGTCTATCTATTACGGTTTGAAAGATACAGCCGTTAAAAGGTAGGACGGAAGGTCGGACGGACAGAGCGTAGGCGTATAGCGTAGGGTCTCGTTTTCACCCTTTGGGCACGAAACCCTAAATATTGTTATTTCACCCCGTTTTTAAAACCACATAAACAATTTTTTTATGGTATGACTATATGAGGAATACTTTTAATTATCATCATTGATTGGCTGGTAGATTCTTTATGGGGGGCAAATTGAGGTAGAAAATTTAGCCGCGGCTTACGAACGTGACAGCGCCCTGCGACATAGAATAAGTCGTAGTTAGTATTGACGGCGCCCTGAGACGTAGCATAACCCATAGTAGGTAATCACAGAATCCTTAGTTATAATTAATATAAACAAATGATATGTTTGGTGGGCAGACCGCCCTATGCTATTGACCTGAATATACGTTGTAAAAAAGTATAAATTGTTGATTTATTATCTCCCCTTATGTCAAACGCGTTCAATGTTTTTTTTCAACGCGGCCGTAAGCCGCGGTAACAAACATAGAAATAAGAAAAAATACAACCAAATTGAGAACCTCCTTTACTTTCCTTCCTTTGAGTTCCTTTTTGGAAGTCTAAACCTGTTAGTCTGTTTTTACTTCTCTAATTATTTTCCCATTTCTTATTCCCTTATAAATTCGGCTGTTTTATGTTTGTTACCTCGGAACTTTTGACTGGGTAAACTGATTTTGACGATTCTTTTTTTTTATTTGTAAGCTGGTGCTTCCCGTTTGGTCCAGTTCTGATGAAGTTGGTTTTTTATATTGATAATTATTATAATATAGTCGTGTTTGCAGTGTTCACGCCGCTGGGTTTCGTGCGGCTGTTCGGCGTGGTCGGCGGCGTGCTGGTGAAGCCGCAGTTCCTCAGGGATCTCAATGAAGAGTACTACATGTACTCGTTTGAGGAAGACACCATCCGGCGACGGCTCACCAATGCTATATCCACAGGTACTATGTTTTTTTTAAACGCCAACAGAGAGGTTCTATGTTTGACGTGTGTGTCTGCCTATGGTATAGAATAAGCTGTCTTATGTATGTACCTTAGTGGGTACAAATATACATATATCTATAGATAAAATAAAATAATAAAGATAATAAAATTTAAAATAAAATAATCCACGTACGAAGCGCTTTGATTCCACTTTTACTGTGCGAACTGCTAGTCTGTGGAATGCACTGCCTGAATGGGTGTTCCCTGATAGTTACAATCTGGGTGTCTTCATCGGTTTCTTCTGGTCAAGCGTGATCCACCGTAGGCCGCATCATCGCTTAACATCAGGCGAGTTGGCGGCCACGCGCAAGCCTATTTTACAATAAAAAAGCGCAGAAGTTAGGTTCACTATCAACTGAGCCAACGGGATAGTCAGAAGGCTTTTAGATGATCTCTCACCAAACGTATTCACAGACTTACAAACTTGACTAGGTCAACTCAACACCAAATCTAACTGTTTTTGTCAGCATTTAGTAGTTTCGCTTCAACGAAACCGTTTATACAATCTAGATCCAACGCAGCATAGAAATCGCATTAAATCGGCTACGATCTCGTACAAAATTGAAAAAGTTAAGTCTGCTTTCACGCATCCAGTTACTGGATCAATACGATTCATTCGTTTCCAGTAGACCGCACAATCGATAAAGCATCGATAAATCGATGTTGACCTTTTGTTATTTTTTCCGCTAACTCCCTCTGTACCGCACCTTTACTCTTTTGTTAGAATTGTAGACAACTAACGAAGTGTTTGTGTGTGCGCGTTCCCTTTTCAATTAGCGGTTGATTGTGTGCGTGTGAGTATGAAATGATTCGGTATTTTTAACGTCAATCAAATAAACGTTTCATCAAGTCAGACATCGGAGAAATTTACGAGCGCTGCTGCATCACAGGGAGAGAACAGCTTGCATTCTAAACTTCGATGTTTAAAATAAACGGAAGCCGTAACCGCGCTTTCAAGTGTTGGTAATACCAACAACAATATAAAAGAGAGTAGGCACATAATATACAATACAATATCTCTTTATTACACACCGAAAAATACAAATGAAACATAAACTAACGTCAAAAATAAATATACGGTACAGTATAATGAGCGGCCTTATTGGCTAGAGCGATTTCTCCCAGGCAACATTTGGATGGACAGGACTAAAGAATTTGAAAAAGGAAAATATACCAATGTACCAATATAAAGAAAAATACCTAATGTTTACGAATTTCACGATATTTTATGATGAAGCTTTCCCTGATCACACTTTTTCGAAAGAACCGAATTATGGGAGGCAAAACGAGGTTCAATCTTTATATGAAACCTACGCGTACGAAGTCACGGGTAACAGCTAGTGTTGTATACAGGGTTACGCAGGATGGGTTGTACTAAGCCGAAAGGAGGTCATTATACTCATCATTATGAACAACTTTTACTGAGGGTGACTGTCATTTTTCTATGGAACAGCTAGGTTTTATTTCCGCGTTTTTTTATCCTACAATAAAGAGCTGCGGAAGTTAAAGTCACGTAAACTGTTAATAACGTAATGATGTTGCAAGCTTATGCCATATTATAAGCTTTGCTTAGTTTGGGGTCAGATGACCGTGTGTGCAATAATGTCCCAGATATTTATTTATTTTATTTATTTATGTTTGCTAACCGACTAAAATTATTATTAAATAAATTACCTAAACCTTCATTCATATTTCCTGAACAGAAACACTACAAAAGCCTTTTATATCACGACGAGCGCTACTCTGCACTATTTGACACACACACATCATCAGCCAATTAACGTCCACTGTTGGACAAAGGCCTCCCTCATAGAGAGGGGTGTTGCCATAATATCCAACGCTTGGCAGGCGGCTTGGGGATCGCAGTACGTTCACCGTGTACTATTAGGACGCTGCTGCTCATTCTCCGGTGGTTCTGGTCGCAGTTTTAGGACATACCCGGTCGAAATTTGATTTGGGACTGCACTATTTGCACACACATTAACTATCAGTTATTCTGTTATCCTAACTGATATTATATAACAATTATAAATATTAAAAACTGACTTCATAAAAATGACAGAACAGGACAAAATTGATATGGGACCACATGGGAAGCACCAGCTTTCAAATAAAAAAATAATCATCAAAATAAGTTCACCCAGTCAAAATTTCTGAGGAAAGAAACAAAATAAATAAAATAAAAACACAGTTGAATTGAGAACTTCCTCCTTTTTGGAAGTCGGTTAAAAAGCGAAAGTAACTGTCTCTCTGCTTTTCGCAACTAAACGGCTAGACCGAACTTAACGAAATTTGTCAGGATGATAGTGTTCTTGAGTGACCATGGCACTAGACATTGTGAGAGTCGCGGGCATCCAGTGGATGCAGATGGCAGGCAGATCGTTCAGTGTGGGAATCTAAGGGGTAGGCCTATGATTTTTGAGTACTGCCGCGATTAGCGCGTCATTGTGGCATCTTTGTAATTTTTTTGATCGTTTTACTTAGTAGTATTTTTAGATTGATTTATTATTATTAATTTGACATGTAAATTGGCTTTATGAATAAAATAACTATGACTATGTCCAACAGTGGTTGTTTTCTGGCTGATGATGATAATAGTGTTCATCATAAGGACGGACATAGAGTACTTTTTCCCCCAGAAAATGCGGAAACACTGGTAAATTGTGGGTATCATCGCGGGATTCAGCTGGTATTTACAATTTTTAGTAGTTCTGGTAGTTCCAAAACAGCCACGGTCAGAATTAATGTACCAAAGTAGTGTACTCAAGCCTGTTTACATGAGTGGAGTAACCTCAGGGCTGACCTTGGGTTCGGAAAACGAGTCATATGCTACTACGCATGTAGACAAATCGGAGCCATGTAACTGTATATTCGTTTGGACTTTATCTCTTTTAAGAATAAATGCTATTTTAGGATACTAATTTTACCGTTAATATTTTTAACACGCTTTTATTAACTTCGCCACAAATCTTCTGCACAAATATTGGAACTCGATTTTAACCACAGATCACACTAACAAGAGAGATATGATAAGGTGGCGTGGCGGATGCGAACTCATAAATAAAATGCTTCGCAGAGGTTTTCGAATATAAAGTACTTAATTCAAAATATTAAGAGTCACTTTTCAATATTTATGTTCAGTTTCCTTTATTTATTAAAAAAAAACTCCATAACGTGACACTATAGGCCATAGTGTTTTCTGAAATTTTGTGTTCGTCAAATATTAAATATAAGTTACATTGTGCGACGTGGTTTTGACAAAAAAAATAATGTCGGACCGGGACAACGAAAAATATTCAAACCCCATAAACTCATAAACTCTACCACATTTTTACATGTTGAAGTTGAAGTAAAGATAAGAACCTAATTAGTAGTAATTATTAAAAACCGGCTAGTGCTGATAGTAATTACGTAGTACATTTTTTATATTCGTATTAAGTAAATGATATGCGATTTTTTTATCGATTATTTCTTTGTAAATGAATGTTACATAGGTGGTGATCATTGAATGATTGATTGTAGAAAGTTAATTAAATATAGATTAACCTTATGCCTCGGTACTCAACTACACAGTTAAGGCCACGTTCTCCGGTGATAGATATCTCTTTCTCACGTTTAAAGACAAGTTGATCACATTAAAAACCGACTTCAAAATATATGAAAAACTTAAAAAAGTGCCTGTAACATTTGAGGGTTGCCCACGATTTCCCTGGAATCCCATCATCAGATCCTGACTTGGTGACAATGAGACCAAATTGGAAATATACCCTACAGAACAAAAAAAAAAAACATTTTAAAAATCGGTCCAAATTTGGTGGAGAATTAGGAGAACATACATTAAAAAAGAAACAGTGGAACAGAACCGTCATCTTATTTTGAAGTCAGTTAATAAAAATGACTGGAGAGCGCAGACCTAAGTAATTTTTAATGAGTTCTTTACACATTACCATTAGGCAAAAGGCATAAAGGCCGCATTCCAATCTAGCCCTGTATGGTTTATGTCTGGCCAGCTACTGATCAATGCATTAAAAAAAATTGCACGTTCATCCGAAGGCTTTGTGTGTTCATACACATACGTTAACATATGGGAAGGCGCATACTTACTTTTTATATTCAAGTTATTGAAATTGAAACCACATGTGTATGAAAAATTGCATTAACTCTCATTGCATTTTATATATACCACTTTACTACCCACTTTTTGAAGACTGAAATATTAGAATGTATTACATAACTACGAATAGCGATAATGCGGTAGTTCCTAATCACGAATTATTTATTTTCTGCACAGAATTCAGATTGAGCGGAGTTTGATTTTTACCCCCATATTCTTCCATGTTTTGGCATATAAATAGTTATCAAAATAAAAAAAACAGACCTCATAAAAATGACAAAACTGGACCAAATTGAAATGGGACCATAAGGGAAGCACCAGTTTTCAAATAAAATAAAAATAGGAAAACGGTTCACCCATTCGAAAGTTCTAAGTGAAAAACATTTAAAAAAACAGTCTACTTGAGAACCTCCTCCTTTTTGGAAGTCGGTTAAAAACCCCACTTTAGGGTGAGATGAGGATTCGAGGTACCTTTATATTTACGCCTATGAATATGGGGGTAACTCTACTTGCCTACTAAAAAGCATAATTTATTTTAAAGGGGGTTTATCCTTAAAAAGCCACGCTAGTCAGTGAGTCTTGGCGAGTCCTTCTGTCCACGTCGGCATGTGGCAAGAAGTGCTGCAGTCATGGAATCAATTCATCAATCAATATGGCAGCACTGCTTGTCACAGTTTACGGGGGAAACCGCGCGCAGGTCTAATCTCGGAATTGAGGTTTGGATTGTGTGCGGTACCAAAATCAAGGGATTTTAAAATTGATACCACTGACAGTCGAGACCACCGCGGTCTTGTATGCACAAAGGGAGGCCTATACCCAGCAGCAGATGATGATCTACTTAATTGGCTTTCTCTGATATTTTACCAACTCGATTAAGGCTAGTATAATTTTATGAATGTGGTTCAGTCTACGGTATGATAGGGTATGGTCTATATCATAGACCATTTTTTTTTCTTTTACCGAAGCTTCGCGACCCCTGCGACCCCCTTATAGAGGCAAGGCGACCCCCCAGGGAGGACCCCGCGACCCACAGTTTGAAAAACACTGGTCTATAATATGGTATCATTCCATATACAAGCTTGTAACCCCTTTGTCAGACCTAGGAATTAGGATGTGTGCGGTGTACCACATTTCAAATTCCTTTGTCTACCATTGCTTAGCTAATCTTAAAGTGATTTGAATTTAATATAGATGCTGCACGATCAGTCCGCATTCATTTGAATCTAATTAGCAATTACAATTGGACAAAGCGGCGACGCAACGCGACGATAGTCTTCAAGGGTTTATAAATAAGCATCCGTCTGTATGTCACAGTAATTTTTTGCATATCGAAAGTACAAAACGGCCTTCTATTTATAAACAGTCGAAAATATTTGTTTTGTATATTTTTGTACCTGTGTTACGTATACCGACGCCCGCGCATCGTACGATCCAACACGTGTTTGTGATATTTTACTAGCACCTCGCGTTCACGCGTGATATATTTATGTCTTAGTTTAAAATAGTATGAAACTCCCTTTTATTATGACACATACCATGACTGGGTCAGTGCACCAGTGTCTTTTAGTATCACTGTTGTAGATAGTAGCGTGTAAGGCATAAAGATTTAATTTCAATTTCATGTTGAATCTTGAATACTTTAATGACTGCAATAACGAAAATTATCTTCCATTCAAATTTAAGTATCTATAGTAATTAAACATAATAATTGTTTATTTATTACTTTGTGGAAGTAAATCTTCCATCGTATAAGGAAAAAAAAAACTGTTCCTTATACGATTCTCTGATGTATTTACCGCATGTCTTGTGTATTCGAATTTCCTTTGACCGCCACTTCGCTAGACGTTATAGGTTGACTCCCGTGCGTCGCCGCTGATCGCAACCGCTCGAGTTAAACGCGCGTCTGTCGCATACCTCAGATGCGGCGCCATAAACTTTCAAGTATTGTCGCATCAGCCGCGTGCGTCCTGCGTTCGGCCGCGATGCACGGAAGTGTACCTTATATGTTACGGTGATGCGATTTACGATGGAGCACGCTTGCCTAGAAGCACTCCACACTAAGTATGAAGCTTCAAGTAGTCGTCTTGTCGGACTTGCCGTGCCCGCTGCCGCGCGATAGACAGAGATAACGCGACAAGAGTTACGCGATAGACAGAGAGGCAACTTCTAGGTTAATACAGCTGTAGGTAGTTAGCGCTCGTACGTCCTGAATTGCACTTTATTGTGTAGTAGCAAGAATCGCTACTTATTTAAATGATTTTGCGGAGTGAATCTTCTGCACTTGTACTTATAAATGTATTCTGTGCTAGAAGAAACTGATTCACTCGCGACTTGAAGATCCCATATTGTAACTATCGGGGAACACCCATTCAGGCAGCGCATTCCACAGATACGGATTTCTCAGGCGTATGTAGTGTGTGATAAAGTACCAATCAATATATAAAAATTTTTTTGGTCAAATTTGTTTCTTTACGAATCTTTAGTGTATTAGCAGTGCCCTCGGTATCGCTATACTACTGAATCGTTTATGGTGTGGGTGAAATGCGCTGTCTGAATGGATGTTCCCCGATAGTTACAATCTGGGTGTCATCTAATTACAAGTGAATCGGTTTCTTCTAGTCAAGCATGCCCATCGTAGACCGCATCATCGCATAACATCAGGCAAGTTGGTGGTCAAACGCAAACCTATTATTTAATAAATATAAAATAAATCAGCTGAGTATCACTGTATAGCGTTGAATTTCAGACAAGCCTGTCTTTTGGCAGAATATAATTTTTGGCCGACCTTGTTCGCAAAACTTTAGTTGAAGAGAATAATCTTATAAATGTACAATTGTACATGTCAATAAGTATATGCGTATGAATAAGTAAGTACTCTCTGTTATATCTATATATCGGCCTCCTTGACGTGTCCGTCAACGGCGAACTTGACTAGCGCCGGTTATGAGCGCGTATATGGCTGGCAAAACCAAACTTAGTTTTAAAGGTCCTGTTGCAAGGCGCACAATGCAACTGACCATCAGCATTGTATGTGTAAGTGTAGGTAGGCTTCGGACGGGTTTTAATGATAAGGCGTTTAGCATCTAGGTCTTGTATTCGCTTCTCTTCGAAATTATTAACAGCCTTATGAACAGAGCTGCGCCACTCTCGCCTCTGTTGCGCGAGCTCTTCCCAACCCTCGCACGGGATGTCACATGCGGTGAGATGGCGCTTCAGGACATCCCGTTCACTCTCTGTTACATAGCTCGCGTCAAGGTTTTCGATTTGCTCTTAAGTTGTATATCTCGGTCAAGTAAATTAAGTTTATCAAAACAATTTTGACCGAGCTAAGTGAAGATCCCGGAGTCTACGGGAAAACATCGGCTTTTGTATGTATGTATTTGTTCGAAAATTTCGTAAATGTCGCAATGAAATGTTGAAGGCAAGTCTTTAAGAACATAATATAAAATGATCCGCCATCTTGGTGCGGCGGCCATATTGAATTTGATGTGATGTCACAATAATTATCGATTTAAGAAACCGACTTCAAAATTAGTAAAATATGCAATTTCGATTCGGTGAACGAAATGATGAGGTTGTCCAAGTAACGAAATTACCAGTTATAACTTGGTAATAAACAGAAATTTCTCACCTACGGCTTAGACTTGGCCATTTTTTATTATATGGTGTTATCGAATGAAATGAAATGAAATTTAATCACAAAAAATAGGGTTATACACTGGTATAAGGTATTTTATATTTAGGCGTAGGTGTTTTACTTTAGAGTGTGTAGTATAATCATGCCAAGTTTGACGCTTGTACGTATTACCGATTTACATTACAGCAATTACAAAAATCGTAAAAATAATACGTTTGTTGTATGGGGACCCTTTTGATTTTACTTTTTGTAATTTTTATTATTTCTTAGTTAATCCGCCGTGACATAACATATTTTGTGAAAATTTCAACTGGCTATCTATTACGGTTCCAAAGATACAGCCTTTTAAAGGTAGGATGGACGGACGGTTGGACAGACAAACAGCGTATAGGCTCAGTAATAGGGTCCCGTTTTTACCCTATGGGTACGGAACCCTAAAAAGCGCGCATGTGAACTTTGTACCGCATGTTGACAACACAGTACCAATGTGTTTAGAAATACGTGTAATATTGTTGAAAGCCGATCGATACTAATGTAATGAATATATAGTAGATAAGCCGTCTGTCTGGAGGCGGCTTGGGGAAAATTTACTTATTTATCCTCTGTCTATTTATATCATAAAGTGAATTGAGTTATCTTGTCTTCAATTTTATCGCCAAGGACCAATACAAGAAACATAATTTATATCTTACTTGCGACCCGCCCCGGTTTCGCACGAGTGTAAGTTTTATTAAATATATACGTAAACCTTCCGATAAAAACTATCTAACTGATGGTGAAGACCGTATCAAAATCCATTGCGTGGTTTATAAGTTAGCGGATATACAGCGACGCGGAAAGCGACTTTATTTCATACTATGTAGAGAAGAAGGAATATATATATATATATATATATATATGTACATACTAAATAATACTACAAAAACACTTGGACTGCACATATACCGTTGAAGGTCTAAAGCCAATCCAAATGATCAAGCCCACTACCAATTGGCGGGTACTAAGCGTAGCAAGCTAGCTCAACGCACAAGCATCGCCATTGCAATGCTTATGCGTTGAACAGAAATACGTTAGCATTTTGGTCACGCGTCGCATTAACCATAGGCGTTCTAAAAAGATATATTGATTGTATAATTAATTGCTATAAATAAATAACATGCACTAAACTATGCATCTTTTTTTTCATACAGGAAGTGGCTACATATCCCCGGAACCAATGTACCCCGACCGGGGTGATATATCGGCTCCCATAGATGCAGACATATCCATATCGAAAGAGAGCCAGCACTCTTCAATGACGCGCGGCAAAGGAACGCCCGTGCTGAGGCTGAAAAACGGCGAGCTGCAGGCGAAGCTGAAAGACTGGCTGCAGATCGCCGTATCAAAGAAAAAAGTAAGATAAGTTTTATTTTCGTACCGTACCCGCTCAGAAATAGATAGATAAACTCTATATTGTACACACCACAAAATAGGTTCATTAAAACACTGTTTTAAACTATCACGGTTGTTCACTACAGTTATATGATTATTTACGGTATATTTACCGTACTTTTTTCTTTGATACGGCGATCTGCAGCCAGTCGGCTGCAGATCGCCGTATCAAAGAAAAAAGTAAGATAAGTTTTATTTTCGTACCGTACCCGCTCAGAAATAGATAGATAAACTCTATATTGTACACACCACAAAATAGGTTCATTAAAACACTGTTTTAAACTATCACGGTTGTTCACTACAGTTATATGATTATTTACGGTATATTTACCGTGGTAAGGTTGTGGGACCCGGGTATGTCAGAAAACTACGACCAGAACCACCGAAGGATGGGCAGCAGCGTCCTAATAGTACACGGTGAACGTACTGCGATCCCCAAGCCGCCTGCCAAGCGTGGGGATTATGGCAATACCCCTCTATGAGGGAGGCCTCTGTCCAACAGTAGACGTTAATTGGCTGATGATGTGATGATGTGAAGGTTGTGGAAGGAGCTCAAATTCCCGTGAACATTGTGCATGTAACTGCGCCGAAATATCGTGAGCTCCTTCCACAATCTTACCACGGTAAATATCCCGTAAATAATAAAACTTAACTGTAGATTCATTAAATTTTTGAAAAGTAAGGTCAAAGCTATACATTATCCGTTACATAATTTGGAGGAAAAAAAAAATGCGGTTAGAATAATAAAAAACACCCATATAATGCACATGATATATGGTGAACATGAGATCGGTGGTTTTTTATGCTCACAACAAACTCTAGGTATAAACAAACTATGTATATCGAAATAAAAGAGTTTGTTTTTCTTTCATGTCACAACTGAGCAACGGATCGACGCTATTGTTTTGCATAGAAATAGTTGAAAGAGTGAAGAGTGTCAACAATTATTTTTATGAGAGCTAAATCCCGTCCATAATGCGTAGCAAAAAAAATAATGATTTAGACATAACAACGGAGCACTCCCAATAGGGCTTTAAAGCTACTAGCTGTAGCTACTAGTAGTAGTAGGTTACAGCAGCGACGGGACTCAAGAGAGGCTGAAGAGGGTCGCCATTATCAAAAAAGTAAGACTATTAAAAACTAGTACGTGTAAAATATAAGAAATAGATTTTATAAGAAAGCCAAATTATAATATAACACGCGGCAAAAAACTTCCGACAGACAGACGGAATACGGAATCGAAAAAGTCGAACAAAGTTTGAGTCTAATAAAGACTAATGACATTGAATGAGACAAAGTTAATGGTACCAGCAGTGCAGATGGTCTGTAAACGATAGCGTTAGTATTTTTTGTTCAATATCTAAAACTATAAAGGAAAACAGGTGCATTGACATTTCTGATCTTGCTTGTGTAGCAGCGCGACGAAATTTCATTCCATACGCTCTACAATTCTTCGAGATAAGCCAGTGTTTTGCGTACAAATTGCATTGAAAGTAGATCAAACTATGCTTACATGTTTATACGAGACACGCCATTTATTATTGAATAGAAAACACGTCAAGGAGGAGGAGATGCCTCTGAATTCCACAAGATAATGCAAAATAATAATAAATGTCAGTTTTGTGGTAAGAAAATCGACAGACGATTGTAGAAAACTAGCCCATTATGAAAGTGTCTGCTGTGTCGTCGCTGCATAAAGGAGAACGAAACTGTAGATCATATTATGCTGTGGCATGCCACAGCATTTGATGTGAAGCCACATAAGAAAAGAATCGCGCCAGCGATTGCATGAGACATGATCATTTAAACTTTCAACTACGCCACAGAAGCAACTGTGCCAGCACCCCAGAGCCTAGCTCCTGTATTTTAAAGAGCTGGGTTGGCTCTGGTAGATGCTGTAAGGGGGAAATTCACACACCCCAGGTGGTACGGTACGTCAGTGCAGGAGTCATCGCTCCCATCTCGAATAAGATATGAAATATTGTATTGTGATCGTTATTGCCTTCAGGAGGTGGAAAATCAGCGGGCGTCGTCTTCTCTCCAGCGCAACGTGGTGTACCCGCTGGCGATGCTTCTGCTGCTGGCGCTCACCACCATCACCGTGCTCATGGTGTTGCAGAACACGCTGGAGTTGCTCATCGGCATCAAGGCGCTGCCGCTCAGCACAAGAGTCAGTGTCTGCCACACATTACTTACATACATACCGTCAATACTCACACTTCAACTCATTTCAGTTTCCACGCTTATTTCATTTTTGATGTGAAACATCTATTGGCGCGCCTTGGCAGTAAAACCGACTCGTATGCCGGGACGGCAAACGGCATAACGCTCTCTTGTGCTGCCATGTTTCACATCTGGCAGGCGTTCCGTAACCGTATTTTTTATTTATTTCAGCAATTCACACTTGGCATCGCGTCGCTCTCGAAGTTGGGCTGGGCGGGTGCGCTGCTGGAAGCTTTCCTGATACTGTACCTGCACGCGGCGTCGCTGACGGGGCTGGTGGCGCCGCTGCGCGCGCTCCGCGTTCTGCCGCGCGCGCGCCGCACGCCTCTCGCGCGCATCCACGCGCTGTGCGCCGTGCTGCTGGCGCACTCCACCGCGCAGCCCCTGCTCGTTAAGATACTAGGTATGTGACCCGTTTTTATATTGATTCCCTTCGAGCTGTCAAATCTTAGATCTTAGTGGTGGGCGAGTGAATATTTTGGTTAAGTATATATATCATCATAGTATCTGGTTTAATTTAGTTGCTAGTTATTATTTGTGTAGAGATCGTTGATATGCATGCAGAAGGAAGAGTGTGGCATACAGTTGTAATATACAGAGTTATTATGCGGAAAGGGTGTACTAAGCTGAAAGGGGTCCATAATACCCATTGTTATAAACAAGTTTTACTATGAACCCAACCTTGGAATCGAGAAATAAATTAAATGGGGCCGAACTTGAAATCACTAAGTCACACGCAACAAAATGTAAGGAACAGCCAATGACTGTTTCAAAAAGGGGGAAGACGCGTGACATCCAAACATATTACCTATTAAATATGGCTCGGTTCAAACAAAATTTGGACAAGTACTTCGCGTGCTATCACAACTGCCAGTTCGATTGTGACTGAAGTCGATTAGGCCCGTGGGCCTAATTTGTGCGGCCCACGTTTAGGATTTCGTCCCGTATCTACCCACTATTTCCTTACATCAATGGGAACAGCAGATTTTTTTCGATTTCATTGTCTGCTCCATAGTAAAAGTTGTTCATAATGATTAGTACAACCACCTCCTTTTGGCTTAGTTATACCCTTTCTGCGTAACCCTGTACAAGTCCAATCAAACGCAAACCTATTCCTAAATAAATAATTAATAATTGCTAATTTATCGGTTTCTTCCTTCCAGGTATAACAAACTTCGACTTGCTGGGGGAGTTTGGTCGCATCGAATGGCTGGGCAACTTCAAATTGGTGCTCCTGTACAATGCGATATTCGCGGCGACAGTCACCCTCTGCCTCGTTAATAAGTTCACCGCCAGCGTGCGCCGGGAGCTCTACAACAGGTTGGTGGAAAACGTGAACACGGTCGCGCACTGCGTGTCTTTCCTCAACAACTGACGCGCAACGAACGAGGCCCTCGCCTCGAGCCTTCTCTTTATTGCTGATCTGTCAAATAGATCTTAGATGACGCGATTGGCTAAACTGTGGTGACTTAATGGAGTCTTAAAGGGTCGGCAACGTATTTGTGATGCCTCTGGTGTTACAAGTATCCATAGGCGACGGTGAATGCTTACCATCAGGCGGTCCGTCTGCTGGTTTGCCACAATGGCATGAAAAAACTTCACAAGCTACACTAAGGCCAGGGCCGCCTTTAACCTATTGGAGGCCCTGGTCACACAATAGGATAATGGAGCCCCCATGACCTTGACAGAGCACTATTTTCGGGCGAGAGTAGAGTAATTTCGCGCATGCAAAAGTTTATAAACAAGTAGGTATTATAGTCAGCCATTATCCATTGATTTTTCGAAATACATAAATATGTTTTTCGGTAAGAAATATCAGTTATTGTTTGGTGATCTGGCGGGAACTTGGGGGCCCCATCGATGGCGGGGCCCTGGACAAGTGTCCAGTGGGAAAGAGGGGGCTGACTAAGCCACAAAAGTTAAACTTTGTACTGCCGACGAATCAATTCATTTTATCATTGTTTATTGATAAAAAATACAGGATTTACATTCATAATGATGAATGAACGATCAAGTGCTCAATTGATACTTTTGTATGTAAGATTTTGAATTGTTTGAAAGACATCCAAAGTAGTACGTTGAATCAAAATCGATACATGCATTAATAAGATACTTTCTTGAAAAAGATTTTTCTATGCCAGAGCGGGTACGAAATATCGACACCGCTTTATTGTTGATATTCCGAAAACCCGTGGCGCTTTGATTCCACTTTTATTGTGCGAACTGCTAGTCTGTGGAATGCGCTACCTGAATGGGTGTTCCCCGGTAGTTACAATCTGGGTGCCTTTAAATCACGAGTGAATCGGTTTATTCTAGGCAAGCGTGCTTCATCGTAGACCGCATCATCGCTTAACATCAGGCCAGTTGGCGGTCAAACGAAAGCCTATTCCTAAATAATAATAAATAAATAAAAGATTATACAAATCGAACAGAGATACGATTTGTAAGAAAAAGTTAAACTTACATTTCATTTTCTCTCATGCACTATTACAATGTTTTGAAAATTTTCAACGCAGTAGCAATTTCAATATTCACTTTAACATATAGATGTATGGATCGAAGAATGTTTTCAATGATTGTGGTTACCTGCATATAAAAGGGTGCATTTTCAACTTGTAGTCTTACTATTATATACTCTCAAGTTCTTTAGAAACAGTATTAGTAAGGAAGACGAAGGAGAGAATATGATGAATGATAAAAATAGATCTTGCTATAAGAATAGAGATAGGTACTTATACATTGTGATAGTGCCATTGTACAAGCCCTAACAGACGTGTCAACTTGCCCGAAGGACCGCTGCCTGACCAACAAAAAAAAATAAAGAAAGTTTTTCCTTTCTCTCCCGTTTATCAGACGGCGGTCCGTCCACTAAATCTGTCACGTATGTTAGCTACTTTACGAATCATGTAGGTTTGGCGAAATATTTAATGCTAACATGAAATGTTGTCTCAGAATATTTGACAGATCTCTGAAGGTTTTCAACAGTGAAAGAATTTGAAAGTGTGCCTAGTAAGTTAATATCAGGACAAGTTTAAAAGGGATAATTGCCATGTAGTTATAAAACTATCACTAGGTTTATGAAAATGAACTGAATGCGACTAGATACATGTATGTTTTGCATATACATCATTATTAAGGTATAATGTGAAGGCCTAACGGCAATATTTGCTGAATAAAACAATTGAAAAGACCCTTACTGTAATAAAAAAACTTGTTTAACAAAAAAAAAATGCATTATAATGTTAATAAAATTTATAAAAAAATAGAAAAATATAATAAAATATTTTATCATCACATGATTAGTATAAGTTATCAACAAAAAAACTATGCATTTATTGTAACCTTTCACATTATGTTCCTAAGTACGTTTTTGTAAATTTATTTTGAAACTGTGTACTTGATAAGTGTATAATTTGTAAAGTTTTTGAGGAAAGACTCGGTAGGATACATTAAATTATTTTATTACCAATGAGACTGAATTTGTTAAATTTATTATTGTCAGGAGATTATTTGTTTTGTTGCTATGTAAATTATTAATGAATATCCTTGAAATGGAACAAATTGATATTTGATTATGAGGATATGTTTTTATTTTAATTACTATGACTATTTTGAAAATTTATGTAAAATGTCTTTCTTGTGTACTGTATGAAATGATTATATCTTTTAATATTTGATAAGTTTTGCATAAGCAAAGGTTTTTTCTAATTTTAATTAATGAATTTATAAAAGACAATTTAAGACTGTTTATACCTAGTATAATCTTATTTTTTAATGTCTGTCTGCTCAATTAATGGTAAAGTTCAACCTGCAATGATGTGAAGGAATAATTGATTTGTAAAATGCTCATCTTCCTAGAGTAACTAATGATTTTGCTATAAACAGGAGATGGTGACTGGTAAACAGTTATTGGAAAATATCTTATGTTAATCAGATTCATCTATTATTATACTGCATACTCCGGGCCATATTAATGTGAATGTCTTTTTCATCTTCTAGCAAGTGACTGAGAAAATTGTGGCAATGGCCACAGTTAAATTGAACATCTCAATGTATAGGATGTCACCTCTAGTACGTAGAACATAACAGTTCAATGTTCAGTTTATGCTTATTTTAAGCATAATAAAATCTAATGAATTATGTAAATATTTTTCATTATAAGTGTGCCACAGATATATGTATCTGGCATGTCTTGAGGCTTATATATTTTCTAGTCTGTGATCTCTAATTTGTTGAAAAGAAGGTCGTAAATGGTATGTAAATAACGGGATATCTCATTTTGCAGGTTGAACTGTATACAAAGCTAATATGATAAAGACATAATCAAAATTAACGTGTGTAATTCTCATCAGCTGTCCATCATTACTAATGCGCAGATTTGCACTTTTTTGCAATGATGGTTTCATGTTTCAATCGCTTTAACCGCCACGGGTTGCGCATCGAAAGTACGCTATGTACGCCAAGCAATTTTTACTTGTTTATAGATGGTCGCAAACATTGAAATTTCGAAACAATACGCTAAAGAACAAGCCTTTTATTATGTGCGATTAGATGAACAATAATATGTATTAATAATCAAAAATACTGTTTGTATATTTCCTATATAAAGGGTCAAAAGTAGTGTCGCCTAAAGGCGTCGCTGGAGGTTTGGTTACTAAATATTTTTTACGCCTGTAGGCGACGTTGGCGGTCAAAGGGCTAGCCATGGGCTCCATTTGGACTTGGGCATCAGATCATGCAAACCTGATGCACTCTCCGAAATATATCCGGTAAAAAACCGGTGAAGTAGGACTCTTTGAAGCCAGAACCAGCTCTAATGGTGAGCCTTGGTGAGAAATCTTTCTCTGTTTGAAGCCATCATTGCTTTTTCGGAATGTTTATCATACAAATAAATATACTTGTTATAACTTGTAGGATATAGAGTAAAACAGGCCGGCTAATCTTGTGCATGCGAGTGTTTATGTCCATGTCGCACTTATTACATTATAAATTAGAATGACAGTGACAAAATCTATATCGCAGGTCCTGGAATAACCCACAGACTATACCAGTAAATTAAGTGTACAGATACTTACTGGATGTCGCTTTACTACCATGATGGGCTCAGAACTGGGATTCCAGTATACAAAATAAGTATATCGTGTAGATAAAAAAAATGTATCGCTAGTGGTGCTAAATGTATCACAAATTATTCTAAACAATGTACTTACTTGTTAAATCAATCTAGTGTTTGCTTACAAAATTGTGTGAATCTCCAATGTTTGTTAATATTATATTATGATTTAGTCGTGGTTTTATACATTTTGTATTACATGTACCAAACTTTGAGATTGCATTTGAATAATACACAAATAAAAATTGATGACTGTTTTTTTATTTACTTAATGCCCAAAGTAGACTATAAAAAGGACACTACAATAGTTTATATTTATAGAAAAAATACTTGCTTGTGCACTTTTTAACACTGCTTTAATATAATATATCATCAGCTTTTTACATAGCTTTATGCATCCTGGCTTATTTTCTGCTTTATGTTATTTAATTTATTCAGTCTCATTAGGTTTTTACATTGATGTAAAAATGTCTCAATGGTTAAAATTTTCCTAAACAGATGATTATCAATAAGTGCTTGTAAGTTGTGGTTGTGGGTTTTTCCTGCTGATATTGTATGACTACTCTTGAGGTATCAAAATATATATCTTCGCCCCATATCACAAACACTGAATAGCCACTCTATCACTGACGCTTGCACTAACTCATTTTTTTATCCCTAATGCAAAAAAAAGGGGTGCAGGGTGATTTCCCAGGATTTTCTAGGGAAAAATATACTGTCTGTCCTTGTCATCCACAATACCTCTGCTGAATTTCATCAAAATTAAGCAACCTGTGAAAATTTATAAAATAAATAAGCTAAAAGATAAAGACATAATTAGTTTTGCTAGTACTATTGAGGCTATCGATTGAGTGACAATATGTAATGCAGTAGGCAGTGAGCAAACTGCCGAAGATCCGGGGGGTAGACTTATTATGATGACCATATATAATTGGATAAGACTGCTAGATTTTTACGGCCAAACCTTCTACTGTACCTAATGCCAAAAGCCCATCTGAACTCTCACCTTATCTGAAATCACCTACTTAAAAGTAGTGTACTAATCTGAATTAGCAATTTTATTCATTATCTAATTTCGAAATATATATTTGCTTCTTATGATTTGTTAATTTTGTCAATTCAGGTTCAAGTGGCTAGCAGACGCATTCACATTGCCCGAAGCAACGACGGCAGTAAACGCAACCCTTTCTACAACTGTGAAAGCCGAAAAGACTCATAATATTGTCGAAACTGGAGAAGTGGAAAATAATAATGAAGAATCTACCAAACATGAAAAGTCTGAGTGAAAGTTGCCATTTGATAAGCCATTAAGCCACTAAGCCAAGTCATTATGGGGTTGAGTAAATAGAGAGACTGGTTAGCCCCCCCGTTCACATAGATACTGTTTACACAATCCAGTTATCCTTAGTTCAGATTCTTTTACTGATTCCAGGATACTGTAGTGTATGTGAATTTGCTTATGTACTACTACTAGTGTTGACGACACTGAAATAAAAACAGTCTTGTAAACAGTTTCTTTGTGAATGGGGAAAAGTGGCTTGGCTAGAATGACTCCTCAAATGGCCATTTAAGCGGTCTATAACAAAAAGGTTAATGACAATACAACTGGAATGAAATTGCATGTTAGTTATGATAAAATTCATGTTGTTTCTATGGTTTGCTATGTGATAAAATATTTTCCAATGAATAAAATTGTATTATATTTCTGTGATGTGTATTATAAGTCTTATGGTTATGTATTTTTTTAAGATTTCAAATTAAATGGTACAATTTTCATTAATCAACAGACATTTTATTTTCACATATATTTTCAGAATCTACAATCATGTAATGTTTTCCTCGTTTCCTGCTATCTGCCTTGAGTATGAGCCTGCGAGCATTTTTCCTGACCACTTGAAGACTTTCATTGCTATTCAGACCAAATATAAACCCAAGGTTGATGACATCTTGAACAGTTCGCGCATACATGTGATTCTCAGCTCCACTTGTTATGACAATGTTCTTAGATTTTCCAACAGCATGGTATACATGAGAATTACTTATAATATTCTTTCTTGCTGTTGAGTCTCTTATGGCAGGTGAGTACATAAGCTCAAAGAAAATACCACGCTCTACTGCTTGTCTATACAGTTTTCTATTGACTTTAAAAGGAATTCTACCTTCTGGCTCAAAACTTATGATATCTATGTCCATAGTACCACAGGCATACTGAAATGCTTGAAGTGTTTTAGGTACCACTGCTATTATATCATATTTTTTTAGGTTCTCCGATTGATTCATTTTATGAGCTATTCCAGAGTCCGAAAACTCAATGGTGACTCTTTGTAAAATGTTGAGCTTACACGAATCCGTGACTTCTTTTGGAACTACTGCTGGTTCAGTTATGTAGTCTTTTTTTTCCTTTGTTTCACCTTTCTTCTTTTTCTTTTTCGGTTCATCGCACGGTTCTTCAACGTACGTGTTTATAGCAATTGTGTTGTATCCAAGTTTTTCAAGAGTTTGCAGCTTGTCGAGTTCAAATTTACTACTTATCGATAAGTCACAGAAACCCCAGTTCCGAAGCGACATTATGATGATTAAACTTATGAGAGACAATTATATTATTTGAATTGCAAAGAAAAATACAAAGAGTAAACAAACAAAATAATATTTTGACTTTTGAGGAATTTGAGGTTATGTTTTTGAACGATTATCACACCTCACGGAGTCACGGCAACGTACGGGCCGAGTAATAGTGTTCCGTGGTACGGGCGTCAAAGTCAGCCAAAACTAAAAGTAAACGTCACTCATCACTGACAGCGTGACGTTTGTGTTTCAGAACTATTGCCTCTAGATCTGTGGCCTCAGCATTATTTCTAGCTTAACTCGTTGTTTTGATGAATGTCATGCTAAAATAAATATTGAAACAAAACGTGTCGTTCAAAAATTAAAAACTAAACTTCAAGTTGCAGTGTGCACCGTGCAGCATCGTCGCATTGGCCCATTTGTGGCCCATCACTGGCCATATAGTTAAGGTGGCGTGTGCCAGCCGGGCCCAATCTGCGCGGGTTCCTCACGGGCCGGTAGGTACGATAGTGGGTAGTATCGTTCGCGCAAAACTTTATGAGCCCTCTGAAGTTAGGCGCGAGGCCTCCCCGACGCCCTGTAAAGTCCCTCGGATACCTATAATATGCGTAAAGGTACTGACAGACGTGCTCAAAAAAAGCACGCTAATAAGCTTGCTTAAAATTAGCATGCTCTGCAAACTGTTCACATTTGCCAGAAATAAGCATGCTTGTTTTAAAGTCTGCTTGTTTTAAACGTCTGCTGCACCAGCTCCGGACCGCTTCGAATTGTTGATTTTTCTTACTTCGGCATGATATACAGATCTTAGGTTTTTAATTTTAGTTTTAATTATTTTTATTGATAAACTTGTATCATTCATGTCCTTTAATAAAGCCTCATAAGCATTATTACGTGCAATATTATTTTTGTATAAAGGAGAATGTGTGTTCCATAGACATTCGTAACTTCAGACATGCTCGGATCACGCCCCCCCCTACCCGCGCCTCAGGTAGCATGCTCGAAAATCAAACGTCGTTTGATTTTTGAGCACGCTCTAAATAAGCATGCTCATTACATTACACACGTGCTACTAATGAGCACTTGCTCAATAAAAGCATGCTTTCGTGCTAGTAATGAGCACGTCTGTCCGTACCTTACTGCGCAGCCACTGGGCCTAACTTCAGACGGCTCATAAAGTTTTGCGCGAACGATACGTGGGTAGGTAGGCCCACGCGGCCTAGCCAGTCTCGGGCCCCGGGCTTGTGGGGAGCCACCCGGGCCCTTCTGGCCCAGTTCGACCCTGCCATGCAGTGCAGCGGAGTAGAAAGAGTACCTATAATAAAATTTACCAGTTTTTGTGTCTATTTTGATTTAGGTAAGTTTATTATGATTCTAAATATGTAAGTATACTTTTCTTACAAAGCTTAGGTTGACGAAATACATCCCACAGGAAAGAGGAGAAAAATTTGTTACTTCTGTGGTTACACCTACGAGAGCTCTTGAAATAAATATATCCAAATGTTTTTATTTTTATTTTTGAAATGTGTTTGACTTTAGAATAATCTTCTTCTGAGGTTTTGACGTCTGTTAATCAGACATTATATATTGTCATTAATTTATGTCTGATTAAAAAATATTCATTAGTAGATTAATTATAATTAAAGGATTTTCACACTATGAAATAGGGATCATTCTGTGGATTGTCTGTACTTAGCCCTATGATATTTATTATTTCCTAAATCAAGTCGTCTATAAAATTTCTTCAAAAGCACCTTGACACGCGAAACTTTTTACAATTACGATGGTTGTTCGTATTGTGATCGCAGGAGTGTCTCAATGTGATATATTTTCAGAAGTCTGCTTGATAGCAGATTACATTTCACAAAAACTGCCTAATTTCTGTTGGGAACGTATTGAAAACACAGTGCTAGAATGGGAGGTAAGTGTTTTTTAAATTCTTTAGTTTTTTTAAGAGTTTGGCGTCGCACTTTTGTGCATTTGCCAATGTCAAGTATTAGTTTAATGAAATGTTAGTCAAACAAGTCAGTCATAGTCAGAGTCAAGCAAAGTAAGTCACGGTCAAGTCAAAGTCATGCCCTAGTAAAGTGATGGAGACTTTTCATGAGACTTTTATAGAGCTTTGGTTTGGAGTCTAACACGAAAATACATATATCACTTTCCTACACTCGAGCACGTCCACGAACACTTAATAAATAATAATCCACCATTATTATGCAATAACACTCGAAAATACACAAGTTTATAAAAAATATACAACGAGACATGATTTTTAGGGTTTCGTACCCAAATGGTAAAACGGGACCCTATTACTAAGGCTCCGCTGTCCGTCTGTCACCAGGCTGTATTAGACTGTTGAAAAATTCGAAGATGTATTTCTGTTGCCGCTATAATAACAAATACTAAAAACCAGAATAAAATAAATATTTAAGGGGGCTCCCATACAACAAATGTGATTTTTTTGCACGATATTGATAACGGCAATAGGTAGACACTTGAAATATTCACAGAATATTTATTTATATCTTCACTTTAAAAATACACAATTAAATGAAAATAAAACAAATATTTAAGGGCATTTGTATGGGAATGAAATGGGAATACAACAAACGTGATTTTTTTTGCTCGTTTTTTTCTCCATGTTGATAACGGCAAAAGGTAGACGCTTGAAATATTCACAGAATATCGAGTTATATTATTCACTTTAAAAGTAAATAATTAAAATAAAATTAATATTTAAGGGGGGCTCCCATACACCTAACGTGTTTTTTTTCTTCCGTTTTTATAGATAATGGTACGGAACCCTACGTCCGTGAGTCTGACTCTCACTTGGCCAGTTATTATTTCATTTTGGCGTGTATTTATTTTATTGTTTTCGGAAACTAACAGCTACTTAAAAAACATTAGATTTGATTATTTACCTAAATTATATAACTTACGGATAATTAAATGTTCACGTGTAAAAGTATAATGTGTATCCATTCAGCTCTGAGTTTTATCTATAGCTAGAAGCAAATAAGCAGGAAGGTTTTATTACTATTATATTAGCCTGCATCGTCCCACTGCAGGGCAAAGGACTCCCTCCCCTCCGTCCAGTCCTCTCTGTTTTGGGCAATTTGGGTCCAGTCTTTCAAGGAGTTCATACATCCATCTCCGCCTGGGCCGTCCGGGAGGTCGTTTGCCATCCTGTAGAAGCCACTGTGCTGTGGTTTAGGCCCAACGATCCTCCGACATTCGACTGACATGACCGGCCCAGTCGCACTTTAGGCAAGCGGCCTTCAGAGCTACGTCGGCGATCTGTCTTCGAGCGCATTACTGTGTTTCTTATCTTGTCTATAAGTTTCACTCCTAAGATACCGCGCTCCATGACTCGCTGGCATACTCCAAGAGCGAACTTCTGAACCTTTGTCAGTGGCCAAGTTTGAACGCCATATGTGAGACTGGGGAGAACACACACATGTTCATAAGTTTTCGTTTTATCCTTAAGGGATCACTTCCAAAACTCCTGTTTTGGAAGTGATCCCTTCATGAAATCTTTCATGGTCACATAAGATTAGGCCGGTTACTCCGACTATAGTTTCAAACGCATTCGGCGGTCTTTATCAAGCCCATCCACATAAACAAAATTTAAATGTAATATAAAATATACGTACCTATGAGTTATACCTACATAAGTATTTTAATTTTATGCTAGACAGAAAGCGCTAGCATAGCATGTTATGACGCTATGCTATACTTGTGCGCACGCCATACAATTGCTATACTAACACCGCTCTTTATCCCCACCAACATCTTTATTTGCTTATATCGTAGCAATTTAAATTGTTTTTTCAGTACGTGTTCAGTATTTAGTTATATCCTTCGCTGAGCCTGTTATTATTAAATGAAACATTAGGTTACAGGCTTATTATGTATAGTTACTTCCACCTACAAGAAGCTGCGCCCAACGGTTTTTATTTCCGTTGTAGGTAAGTAGATGCTTCAGGGGGCGTACCACAACTTCAAAACATTTTCTTTATATTCATCTTACATTGAGCTTTGTCTCGCTCTCTCAACTAATGAGAGAGCAAGACAAAATTAGAAACCTCCTGTTTCTAACACTGCCAAAAGCCGTTTAACTAACTTCAGCTTAATTTTAAAGACATGGCTACTACGAGTAAACCAGAAAAACAATTGGCACCATATTGGATCTCCTCTCATTTGGAAAGAAATGTATATGAAAGGGAGCAAACCCTTCTACATTGGCGGCGCTTCAGACTTCCTGGAGTATTGCCATTCATACTACGGTATTGACGTATACTTAGCTCCTGAGAGAATCGAAGGGCTGACCACCAACTTCACGCAGTTTCGGATCAACATGGATCAGGAGAAACGTAAGATTAAAAAGTTGAAGGATAAAGCTTTAGTCGTTGAAAACCCTATCCAAACAGATTTTGTGGTATGCATTTCTGGCGCAGGACACCCTTTGACAATGCATTTGATTTCTGGACTCTTAGACATGTCTGCCGGTGAGAAAAGAATTTCAAAAATATACATATATGATAGCAACTGTTCAAGAGAATTTATGGAGTTCATTGAACGAGATAGTAGCTTTGTTAGTACTGACCACGCTGCAAAAGTTGTTAAATACATTGAGAAAATTGGAACAGCTCTTACGCACACGGACCTTTTCATAATATTAGACCATGCTCCGTTCGAGTAAGTTGGTGTGATTATTCAATTTTGTATACTTACCTACCTAGTTACTTACACAATTTGCTACAGCCTACAGCAAAAAAATATCCAGTCGTAGTTTTTCACTACCTATATTTTCAGAGTGGAAAAACCTATCGGAGATTGGCTGGCCACTAATAGAGATATAATGAAAGAGTTAGCCATTATGATAAACGCTTCAGCTACTCGAAGAATGTATGTCCTATTTCCCAACGTTGGGCCCGCTTGTTACAACGCGACGTACTTGGCACAACAAGTACAACTGAACAAAAGTAATATCGTGGTAGCAACGTCTGATCTGGGTTTAGACATATCATCAATTGCTGCAGAAATCGCGGAAGTTCCCCTGAAAAATATGTTTTGCCCTCCAGTATGGGGATTCGTAGGGATCAATCATCTGGTCGATATCAGAACAACTGTTCATAGATATGACAGTTTCGAGCCTTACAAACGCTTCTTGAAAGTGAGGAATTCGTCCTTGATGATTGGGTGTTTAACGCCAGAACTACGGACAATGGAGTATTTAATGTACTTTGATGAATCTCTTTGGACCAAAGTTGCAGAAAGGAAGGTGGGTTTGCCCCCAGCTTTATCCCTATATTTTGCCCTCAGATATATTAATGTTCTCGGTAAAGGTAGATAAATATCTGCAATTTTCTGAATAATAAATAATCAGTCACTACACATTCATACACATGTTTTCCGTCAGCGATGTACCTACCTAACTACCTATTGTTTCAGAGCAAATTTTCTAAAAACCAAATAGGACTCAACAAAATGTTGGCTGTCCTGAATGTTGTGAAGATGTGGCTTTTTGAACGAGATCCTGAACACATCGTTTGTTTAGGTATTAAATGCGACGGTAAGTGCTTTTGATTTTGGTTAGGTAGGCAGCCATCATTATTAACAATAATAAGTATAAAAATAAAAAAGGGGTTGTTAACACTACCCTTTAAAAAGTTATAGGTTTCCATAGAATCCGTTATATTACTGTAAGTTACTAGTAGATATACTCGTATATGTTAGGTACTTACATTGCAGGTTCTATTTCTATCCATGGTGCATAAATCACGGATCAGTTCCAGGGGCGTAGCTACCGCCGTACTAGCCGTATAAAAATCAGTCCTCCCGTTTCGAGAGCTACGATGCAACTGGCAATCACCTAGGCTTCAAACCTTCCTCATAACACCCTTATGTTGCGTCTGGCCTTAAAAATATTAAGAATAAAATATGTTGCAAAATTGTGTAGTTAACCTGTTATTGTAATCAAATATTACCTATACCTAGATATTTTATTTTTTGCAGGAAGTTTTGGGTTAACGTTTAAGGGCAAATTTTCGCAACCTGCTCGGTTTGTTGGTGGAAAATGGGTACCTGCTGGAGATTATCTGTTACCTAAAGATCCTCAAATGTCACTGAAATATCTTCAAGAAATGGCTGAATTCACTATGAATATAAATAAAGGCGAACTACCGGAAATTGTTGAATACTTTCCGTGTAGCTGTAAGAAGAAGTATTTCAAGAAGAAGGGTGTTTGGTTTTAGTATCGATTCCATAGGTTTGTCCCCAAAGTCTATTCTTACTCGATTACTCGTTTCCGAACGAAAGCTACCTGCGCGCGAACCTTCCTCGACTCGTAGCGTCGCAGCACTCGCAGCACTAACGAAACGAAACGGAACGTAACGTAAACCAGCCAGTGTCGAGAGAGACGTCGTCCACGCGAGTCGTTTCACGTCGTACGGTTAGCAGGAGGAATGTTATGACGTGCAGCAACTGTCTTTGTTTCGATAACATAGAACGGTCCCCTCGCGCCAGAATTCTACAATAATGTGATAAATAGCACCCGTGGATCTGCTACGCGGTCGCGATATGATCTTTTCCAAAGCATGATCGTGCCAATAGGAGTTATTAGCATAGTTAGATGTCCGTATCGGTTAAGTGTGAATGTTGTGCCAATAATGAGATAGTGTAGTGTTGTGATGTGGTTGTGGGACATGTGGGGCGTGCTGTGGTGCGTGGAGGCTGTGGCGCGGCTGGCGGCCGTGGCAGGCTCACCACTGGAGCCCGCGCCGACGCTGCGAGGTGAGAGGAGGACCTTGCCTTGTCGCTACCGCTGCACTGCACGCTGGTCGCTGCCGTACCAACACGACCTCTCAATACTTATGTGTCCATACTACCTATCTATGCAATCTTTGCATGCGCTTGTCCATTCATATTTTTTAATGCTTCATTTGGCTGGGTGGCTAACAGAAAATCCTACTTGTTTGCTTTTTACATTTAGTTTTAATAACCTTGTCCATCAAATGCTGGTGCTGGATTATTAATTTATTTGAAATTATATCATAACCTACCTAATAAATTTAATTTAATGTTTTTTATTATTTCATTTATGTATTATCAGTTGCGAACCTAAATCAGATTAAAATGAAATAATACTAAGATGTGTGTATATCTACTTTACCAATAGGTACACTTAGGCAGTTTTCGATTTATAGAATGCATGAATGCAATACCTACAAAAAAATGTTGAAATATAGACCTACCTATACCTAACCTACCTAACTTACCTACCGTTAAGTACCTATTATAAGTATTATTATAACAGCATTAATAACACACATACCTACCTTGAAATAAAAAAAATAATCAAATTGGTGATTTTTTCAAAATATCATTTTCTCTTCTCTCACTTGTAAAATTAATTATTGTTATTAATAGTTTATGCCCGGTGTGACCGGAATTAAACAGATTAATATGCTCTAATGCATAAAAGTCTATTTTTAAACACTAGATCATAAAAATATTTTGTCTGCAGTTTTTAATAAATTTCAAGTAAGTCTGCCAGAGCTTAGAGTATTTTCATAAATACCCAGACATGACGTTTTCAAACAAAAACATACCTACTTATCATGTTCAAATTACAGTTTTAATATGAACTGAAGATATATATTAATTTCCTCGCAATAAAAGTCGTGTGTATAACTTTTGCATTAAACCCACCTTATTCTTGACTTAAAAATAACCCTACCTACTTACAAAATATATTAGTATTTCTCGGTTAAAATGGATTATTTTATGCGCTTGTTGTACATGCAAAACTTTTTGTGTACTTATCTCGTTTTTTTTTTAAATTGATTGATAGACTTGCACTTGGTCGCCAACTCGCCCGATGTTAAGCGATGATGCGGCAAGAACAAACATCATAAACCTAAGGTAAGAACTGATGTAAAGAGGTCTCAAAATTGCAGCTAGAGACGCACTTAGCAAGTTAACGTAGGTACCTACATTACTTTTGTTCAGGCGTTTGGACCTACCTAATTGCCATTTACAAATAGCCACTTATTAATTTCAGGCCCTTCGTTTCGTCATGACGATTTTTGACAGCTTTGCCAAATAAAATCTGTTAAAATTCATAATTAATTAAAGTTAAACTGTCATTATGAAAAATGTGAATAGAGACCCTATTTATATTAATTTTAAATACAGTTGCGGTTGGTTGGAAGAGATCGCTTATAGCGATAAGGCTGTTACACTAGTCTTTTTAAGGTTCCGTAGCACTACAAGGACCCCTAATACCCAAGAGCTTCCCGAGGATGTAATATACTAACGGCCGTACTCATACACGTTACTTAAGTTAAGCAATACTTAAAATTGCTCTGTCTCGTATTCATGTCTGCCAATTTCCGTCAGCGAGAAGGTAACAGAGCAATTATAAGTATTGCTTAACTAAAGTAACGTTTATGAGTGCGGCCGTTAGTGCCTATTTATTAAACTAAAGCTAATTTAAATAATCTAAAGACCTCGCTAACTACTTATTTAGGTTAGTAAAGTCTAAGGCAGGTACGTGGGCATTAATACAAACAAGTTTCGCATAAGTAACAACACCTACGAACGTCCCAGAGCTACTTACATACGACCAAACTTACCTACCTACAATATACATACATTGTATATATAAGGTAACCAGACTTCCAACATAAAAGTACACGATTTTGAGTCCATACCTTACCGACCTAAGCAACATAATTATGTCTACTCACAACTATTAATTATAGGTATCTCTACCTTATTAACTCTTTCATTGTGAAGCTTATTTGCAATAGTGGCGTCCTCATTATTTTCTTAATTTTTCTGCCAAGCATCTTTTTTATTTCGGTTACTAGCTTCAATCTTACGTTCAAAAACCTAACTAAAGTGGTTAAATTTTACGGTTTTTCAATCTACTGCAACTTTATGTGCTAAAAATACTTGAACGGAATATAGTTAACGCGCAAATATCTCTCTTTCTCGTATCTAGATTCGTGTGCGTGTGTTCTATATCGTGATTTTCCACACACAGAATCAGGATCTGTGAGGATTACAGTCCTAAAATACCAGTAGGTATATAAATACGTACCTAAGGTAGTATATCGATCATGTAACATTATAATTAAAGCGCTGATAATCTTTAAAAGGCGAACTAATTAAGTCCCCTTTCCAACAAAAAATAACTGAAAACAAGGCTCAATTGGCTGCCAAAAAGCTTGGTATCCTATCGAAGGTGCGACGGTACTTCACATCGGAACAGTTGCTTACGCTGTACCAAGCACAAGTTCGGTCGTGCATGGAGTACTGCTCTCACCTTTGGGATGGATCAGCTAAGTACCAGCTCGGGGCATTGGAGTCAATTGAGAAGCGTGCCAAGAGGCTCATCAGCAACGAAGCCCTAGTTCAGACTAAGATCCTTAGTCTCGAGCATCGGCGCAAAGTTGCTAGTCTATCGGTTTTTTATCGAATACATTTTGGTGAGTGCGCATCAGATCTGCATGATTTAATTCCCTCCTGCCTTTTTTCTATCGGACTGCCAGAGCGGGCACGAAAAATCGACACCGCTTTATGGTTGACATTCCGAAAACCCGTACGAAGCGCTTTGATTCCACTTTTATCGTGCGAACTGCTAGTATGTGGAATGAGCTGCCTGAATGGGTGTTCCCCGATAGTTACAATCTGGGTGTCTTCAAGTCAAAAGTGAATCGGTTACTTCTAAGCAAGCGTGATCCATCGTAGGCCGCATCATCGCTTAACATCAGGCGAGTTGGCGGCCAAGCGCAAGCCTATCTTACAATAAAAAAAATAAAAATAAACTGAATCAAAATAGGTGCAGTCTTTTGGGAGCTACGATGCCACAGACAGACTTACAGATACACAGAAACACCGGTACACACTTTAAACTTATAACACCCCATTTTTTGCGTCGGGGCATAATAATGGGATCATAGATTTCATACACTATAATGTGTATTAACACATATAATAAATCTCAATGATAATACAAAATATCAACCTATGTTTAACTTTTTGCCTAGCAACTAGGCTAACGGTTGTCAGGTGGCCTAAAGACGGACTGTCGGTTATTTGGCGCCGAGTTCGACCGCAAATCCCTACAAATTGCTCGGAGAGACGATAATCTGGCAGCTCCGAACTCTCAAGTCGAGGGGAGGCCGCCCTCCACGATCTAGCGCGCATTAGTTTCCGCCACGCGCTGGAATGTTCTCATTTTCTTTTAATCGAACCACATTGGGTATTTTCGGATTTCAATTTGTTCAATTCTCGTTAAGGAACCGTTTAGTTATTGCGGCCGGCTTACCAGAGGCTTTGCTCTATACAATTTGTCTCAAGAGCAAATACTCGGAACTTCTTTATAGAAGACTGTCTCTCATTGTATTTCACTTCTATAGACTAACTTAAAGTCTCTTTAGATATAGAATCAAGGTGTTCCTATTTCGATAGTAACTCACTGAGATGAAGACCAAACATTCACTTAAAGTATCCATTTTCTTAGTAAGCGTAAGTCCACCAGTTTTGTCACTTTCTAATTAGAGTTCGATTGCAAATCTTCGCGTGCACGTATACCTACTCTGAATGAAATTACTAGGTATAAATGATTTTCAGAAAATGGTTCCCTATACCCGCGTATTCCTCTCGCATATCCGTCGTGTCAAAACTCTGAAGAGACGTGTTTCCGCACCGCGAGGCAACTAATGAATGTTACATAAGCCTGTGGGTCATATGTCGGCGGGTAGACGAAAACAGACGGCAATACCTTCATATACATTTAATTCAAGGCCCTCATTCATTCCTTCAGGAGAACATGGAGTCGAAAACAACCCAAAATAAATAGCTTAGAGATCTTACAAGGTAAAATTGCTCACTTCGCCACTATATGCAATGGAATTATCGCGTAGATGCTATGGACGTTTGTCCATTTTTTTGTGTTGTTCTCGTCTATAATATAGGCATATCCTTGGAATGAATAGGAGTTTTTCAGGCGCGTTATACTTACTATATCTATTTTGCAACTATTTTGCAATACATTACCTACCTATACCTTTTTTTTTGCTAATTTATTTTAAGGGTTTTGTCGCTCAGCGACCACACCGCCCGGAAAGAAGCCAGAAAGATACAAAAATAGTATAAAAAAAGGTATTGTCATTTTAGGCCTAACTCCACCAGCTTATAGAATTTAGCATCATCAGATTCGGGGCAAACTAGAATAGAGTTACAAAATCTGACATAGCTATTAAGTACCATGTAATGGATAGGTACTCACTACCTGTTATCAAGTAGTTTTTTTTCTGATTAGGTATGCTGTGTGTGTAGCTACGTACTTAGAGCGACACCAAGTCAGGATCTGGTGATGGGATCTCAGGGAAATCGAGAGCAACCCTCAAATGTTATAGGCACTTAGTCGGTTTTTAATGTGATCTACTTGTTGTTTATATCTTAAATAGGCACAACAATCATAGTAAGATAGTATGGCTGCTTAACATAGTTTTCTTAACATAAATTTGAGAGTCCACACATTTTTTGAGTTGATAATTTTTTTTTACTTACTAGGTACTTAATTTATTTATTGTTATTGTAAAACCGGAAGAGACCATTAAAAAAAAGGCACTGAATATCATTTGACCAATTTTCTAAGATTTTCTTAAATACCTAACTATCTGCTAATTAAAAAGGAACCTGTTTTGAAATTCAATATTTAAGTTTTAATCTCGTTCCAATACTATCCTTAATGGTTATCAAACATGCATGTTCTGTCCCGAGCTGCCGCTAAGCTAACTGATCTAAGGCGTAGAACATTTGAAACAACCTTTCTAATAAGTTGCATCAACGGTTGTTACGGAACAAAGCATTTTGAAGTGGCGTATGACCGCGTGCGCCGAGAGTCGAGACCGGAGCGCCAAGCTGAGGGAGACATCAGTTGCATAACAAGCGGGCGCTGCGGCATCCGGCTAACGGGACCGTGGCGTGAGCAGGGCAGTCCGGCCACCTCCGCATCTAGACCCGCCATTATGTCGACACACAAATTCGACTGTACAGCTACTTTTAACCGGTCATTTGCATTGATACTCCGCCAATCCATCGTTAACGGACGAGCATCACGAATATTACCAAGCTTCCTTGTTTCATCATTTCTCATCACGAAATATGACCGTTTGACATGAGTCGAGCCCGCTCGGGTCCGGTCGTGCGATCGTGAATGAGACCGTGACTGATCGGACACAAAGCCCCCGGCGCGGAGGCAATGATGCCGAGCAGCTTTTTAAAATTAGAAATAAGGTCACTTTGTTATTTAGAACTAACACTAGTTGCTCTGCATGTTTTAGCAACAGACTCTAATGAACGTAAGCAGTTATAAAGTTTGCATGTTTTTGCAATCGCGGAGCGCAGAAGGCGCGGACCGCAATTCCTGTTTATGCGTCCAACGAACTGGCCTGCCGAGGGTAATGTGTATCATTAAGTTCAAGCTATATGGCTGCGTCTGGCTACTGGAATCTCATAATTACTTTACGCACAAACGGGAAAGTTGATTATCTACACTTTAAATAGACTAAAACCACCTTAAAGCAACGACAAGGTGCAAATTTTAGGATTTTCTACGATAAGAATTTGATTATGATCAATGATCACTATGTAAGTTCATAAAGATGCTAGGACTAGTGACTAACCCTGATATAAGAGTTTTTATTTATATCTGTAGTTCAAAAGTACAAGGCTTTAGCTTCAAAGTTTTAGATTGTAGGGCGATAAAGTTAGATGATATCCAGAAACATAATTATACTTATACAGAACATGAGAAAACAGCTCCTTGTTAACAATATGCTGTAGGTACTTAAAACACGTATTATAATACAAATGGAAGTGCAAAGCCAAATTACAAGTAGTAGGTAATTTATTTTACTTAGCACGGCTCGCTAACTTTAATTTTCAGTCTGCAGTTGCAGCGGTGTGATTTGTATCTGGTAATTAGTGAGAAAGTCTGTTGTCATGCAAAGCTCTATAGTGTATAAATAATGGTGCCTTTTCACACACTTGTCTTGTTCCCTGCCGTTAGAATAACGACCAAATTTTTGCTTTAATAGGCACCTATAACATGAAAATTGTGGTTTTCATCAGTAAATACGTAGAAGCACTGAACAGAAACAGAAACAATTTATCGGTTCGTGAGCATTGTTATAAAATGTCGCTAACAATAAAATGGGAAACCAATCGAGGGCCCGTTATTAAATGTCATCGCAGCGTAAAGAAATAGCTCGTTTGATGTAGGTTGCCTTTGTTCCTCTAACGAGCGCCCAAAGACGGCGCCCTTCGCTTCAGAAAGCCTGAAACGAGTACTAAACATCGCCCCGAGAGCGTTCTGCTAAAAGGTACAGGTGAATTTTCTACCTAACTCGGATATTACGTAGGATTTAGACTCTTAGCACGCTATTTTTTTGCTTTACATCACAACGTATGGTTTTATGAGTAGGAAACGTAAGTGCAAAACCTGTATATTTCGTCACAAGGCATATCTTTGTAATGGCCACATTTTTGCCATGCAGTGATTAATGTCAAAAAAGAAACGAAATCGTTTTACTGGCTGGCTGCGTTTTAATATCTTAGCTTATACCCCGTTGGATGTTGGGGCAATTTTGCCATCGAAAGTGTTCAACTTGTCCAATAAGGGGAAAAAACCTGGTTGATGAAACAACCCAAGGAAAATAACAAATGAAGAACTTAAAAACGAATAATGAAATAGAATATATGATACTAGTCGTCCGCCCCGGCTTCGCACGGGTGTAAGCTCTGCCTTCGGCCTCGCTACAAAATATAGCCTATGTCACCCGGGGATAGTGTAGCTTCCCAATAGTGAAATAATTTTTGAAATCGGTTCAATCTTTCCTCTTTCTAATATTAGTATAGAGTATAGATAATAGAATAAAATTCGCTTATGAAAAAAATACTTTTTATGTGACTGCATTTAGTGTTGTTATTTAAAGAATTATTACGTTGGTTTCTCTATACTCATACTCGTATAGATTGATATAGGACGTGTTTTCTAACCTTTTGTCAAATTTATAAGGTTTACTTTACCTACATGTAAATCAGTCTCTGTGTTAATAAAGTTATTTAAACCTAAACCTACATGTATCTAGTTGTTAATTAGAATGATCACAAACATTTATAAATGCCAATTTAAGAATAAATTTAAATAAAAAAAGCACCTAGATGTGTGCGAGGAATATATTAATGCGTAATTGCGTACCTAATAATCATCTAACTAAGCGTTTTCTAAACACTGTTTTAAACTATCACGGTTGTTTACTAAAGTTATATGATTATTTACGGGATACAACCACGGTACCCACCGGTACCTTACCACGGTAAATATCCCGTAAATAATCATATAACTTTAAGCGTTTTATCTTTAAATTGAGTATGTGCATCTACCTATGTAACAATAGGTCCCATAATGACCTTTAAAAATGAACAATACTGAAACTAGGCATTTTTTTATCTTGATTGCTTTAGCTTTTAACTGTGGGTAAGCAACATAATAAGATTTCAACATTGTTTTATCAATGATGCTAATGCAATGTTGTGAATGCTGTAAGCCAGTCATAATAATACCTATACCATAAAGCTCTCCGTGCTAAGCTCTAACTGGATTCTATGCTATCACAGACTGGTTTTAAGTATAATATATTGGCTAGTCAGGAGTACGAGTTAGTTTAGACTTTATAGGCTCTTATGTATAAGCTTAGAGTGCAATTATGTGCTGTCCACGTAAGCGATGTTGCTCCTTTTAGTTTAGCCATACACTCGTGCTAGATAAATATATCCTTAAAATAAAAAAAGAATTTACCAAATACATTTAAAACTACTACAAATTTATTAAAACTGGTAACGGTAATTTTTACGGTTCATATTTCGCAAACGGTACACCTGACTAAAAAGTTACGTATCAAACTTCACTATCTTTTTAACCGACTTCCAAAAAGAAGGAGGTTATCAATTCGAGTGTTTTTTTATATTTGTTACCTCAGAACTTTTGACTGGGTGAACCGATTTTGATGATTCTTTTTTTTATTTGAAAGCTGGTGCTTCCCGTTTCAATATAGTCCAGTTCTGATGAAGTCGGTTTCTTATATTGCAAATTATTTCTTAAAATACCTAAAACAAACTCAATTCAAAGACTTACGTTGTAGTAGCACAGCGTAGTTTCTTTACCTAGTCTGTGCCTCAATTATACGTCGAAAATTCTTCCTAAACTCAATGAAAATTACCTATTCAATTAAACGTCACATAAGCACGATGCAGAGCGCAATTTTTTTCATCCCCACTTTACATGTCGGATATTCTATCTATGATTCCGTCTACTCGGTGACCATCATAATGACTCTACCGCCACCTCAATTATCAAAATCGGAACCGATTTAGGCTTTAAACATACTCGTATAATACAGGGTTACGCAGAAAGAGTGCAAGAAGCCGAAAGGAGGTTATTGTACTCATTACTAGTAACAACTTTTACTGTGGGGATGATCCGGAAATCTCAAAAAATAATAATTACATTATGCCTTAAAAAAATGACCCAATTCGCTCTCAACATAACGTAAAAGCTATTTTTTTCAGCCGCAAAGCTTCACCAAAACTGTGTTACACCCAATACGTGGGCGTAACGAAATTTGATTAGCGAAATTATCATAATTGAAATAGTTTAGTATAAAATCTAAGACATTGGCCATTTTTTAGCAAACATTACCTTACTTTCCCAAAGCCGTGAAGCTGTTAGTGCAATAAGTAAGCTACAGACTAAACTTTTCCCTTATTTTCGTAACGGGTGTAACATGCGATATCCTCTATAAAAAGTACTATAAACAAAGGAAAACTTAACGATTTACAGAAAATGTTACGTCTACGAAGCAGTTCATGTATCACTACTCAAAATGGCGCAAAGTTAGCTTTGACAATTAATGTCATATTAGGTTTACAGTTTTGCCATTATTAGCTCCAAAAATCATTACCACCGGCTGAATATTTTGTCATATTTCTACGAAAGAAAAAAATGTAAAAAAAATATTTTTTGTTAGAATTTTCAGTCGATTCATATGATTCAATGTAATTAGGCTTACCTAAGCAACTAATATATAAAAAAAGAGTATGTTTTTTTGCTGTGTGGTAGCGTTTTACATGGAATGACCCAAAAGTTGTTCACAATGGTGAGTATGACCTTTCGGTTTAGTACACCCTTTCTGCGTAACCCTGCATACGTGCATAATATACGCTAAACGTAATGCCTGGTTTTTGGTTTTGTAAGGTTTTGGTTTCGAGTCTTCAGTTAAGTAAAAGTTCAAGTCGCGTACTTAACTATCATGTCTAAACTACTTACCAGGACATTTCCAAGAGGTAATTTTGTCACAAAGCAAGTAAAACGCCATAAAGAAGCCTGCAAGCACCGTTGCTAAGAAGTAGGTGAAACTGATAAGCTTTAAACTGCCTTTTGCATGGAGATATCAGTAAACTGTCACATATTTACCTACGTAGGTATGTTTGTTTGCTATTGCTGTAGTTGTTTTAGCTGGTACCTACGCATTTTTAACACTCTTTTATTAGCTTGGTATGGATCTACTCGTATGTAACGGAATCTTTGAACGTGATTTACATCCCTTTCAAAACGACGCGTCGTTTTGAAAGGGATGTGTGTTTTCTATTATGTCCGGTTTTTTAGCTGCAATACACCTATGTGCGACGGATTGATTTGAAACTTTGCACACTTATCAAGGACCGATGACAATGCAGTAATTTGTATAGTTTGTCCCAAGATCTTCAGGATTAGCGATTTTAAAACGTGTTTTTTAGACTACGAGAATTATTTAGTTGCATGTTATTACGAGCAGATTACCAATGGTTTAAGGCGATTTCGTGTACCCATATACTTTTCTGCAATATGAAATTACAGACCATTATAGACCAAACACGCACGCTTGACTTTTATCTTAGCGACAGTTTTGTTTCTCTGAGATAGAGACAAACATCGCCCGTGCGCACTTGGCTCTAGTCATGCGAGATGACTAGAGCCAAGCGCGCACGTAACATAGATTGAACTCTACGTCCGAAACAGATAGGTACCTATTTTTTAAACTCTGATTTTTCTTCTGGCTATTAGGACTGCTAGCTACCATTTCAAGAACAAACAGTTGAACTGAGTTGGATGAAATTCTGTTATCAAGTAATGCATGCTTTGCGTTTTGGAAAATGCGGAAAAACTTGTTAATTACGGGTCAAACCGCGAATCGTAGCTAATATATTAATTCGTGTTGTACACTTAGATCAGAGCGTTTGACTGGAACCTGAAACCAGTCGGCAATCGTAATCGGCAATTATAACAGGCAGAAGCTGCTAAACGTCAAACCCGTTCTAAATTGACCTTTGAATGAAGATTTAGGTGGTTAGACAATAAAGCACATAAATAACGAACAATTAATACAATTATAATAATAATAGGAAGCAAACAAGACCAAAACAGATTATAGGTGTTTTTATTGGTAAAGCAGTTCACATAACAATTTTTTTTTTATATATTAGCAAATAGCTATTTATGCAAATATTTCTTTACATAAGATTTATTTTTTCAAAAAACACCGTTTTATACATAACGATTGACGGTTCACAGTTTTTCAGTCACGGTAAAATTATACGTTATATTATGAATAATAAAGAACTGAACTTAAAACCTAAAACAGCTCAAAATGAATACAAAATAAAAGACTAATCTTAAAGCCCCAGGCGGAAAGAAAACTATCTAGAATGCTGTCAGTATTGTCTCGCTGAATGGCAATACTTATTTTTTTGGCCAAACTGGGGGCTAGCACTCTGCCAGCGCTATTCCGTTCACAAGTCGCCTCCACCGAGGTCCCACATACAATTCTTGAACGGCCGACCCCCACGGACAAACATAAATCTTGCATAGATACAAAATAATTTGTGATCCTGCGATGAGATACTCATATAGACAACATCTGACTCCCATAGAAACGGAATAGATTATATTCGAGTCTACATCTACACCTGGCTACATTGCTTAAAAATAGTAATATGCTCGCGTTTTTTTTAAGCTTTGTCACCATCAACAATGTCTTTAGCAGGTATACGAAACCTTTATGTTCTAAAAAAAATACGTCGGCTATGGGGCCATAGATTAACTATTCACTATAAACTTTTTCACGTCTGTATAATGCTTGGAGCCGAAGGTTAAATAACAGTTAGTACGGCACCGCCTTGTATTTTCTTTTTTGTCATCATCAACCACCTTAGCTAATTTGGAATCCGGTAATTTGGTTACGCTACCTTCATAATTTCCGGCCATATGGTGCTTGAGAAGTTTCCTTTGTTATTAGGTACCTACTTGAAATGAACGCGAACGTGTCTGTGTAATAATTAAGGAATAATTGGAGTAGTTCAATAATTAATATTAATGGGATAACATCTGCTTGGTACACGATAATTTGTTATGAAATTTATGCTTTGACGGATTTAAACTACGTAGCTGATTTGAAACACTTTGATTATAAATAGTTAATCACTTTGACGGTGGAGCAGTGCTTGTGCTACGCCATTATATATATTTATTTATTATATTAAGTATATAATATATAAAACCCGATTGTGTATGGATATTTATAATCCCTATGGACTCTGAATCGACACCGCTTCATGCTTGATATTCGATTAGATTCCAGTTTTATTGTGCGAACTGCTAGCCTGTGGACTGCGCCGCCTGAATGGGTGTTCCCGATACCTAGTTACAATCCGTCTGGGCGTCTTCAAAATCTTCAAATCACGAGTAATTCGGTTTGTCCTAGGCAAGTGTGCTCCATCGTAGACCGCATCATCGCTTTATATCAGGCGAGTAAGTGGTCTAACGTAAGCCTATTTTACAATAAATAAAAATAAATAAATAAGCCTATTACTAAATATATAAAAAAGGACTGGTCCGATTTTGACGAGACTGTCCCTAGCAGATAGCAGATGTAATAAGGAGTAAAACCCGCGGGTGAACCACGGGGCGCAGCTTTATATATCTAAGTATAATCAAAAAGTGATACGCAGATGATTTGTAACCATACGATACTTACTACGCTAAAAGCGTCATAAACTCCAGTGTCTATTTTGGAACGTAAACAGCGTATAACATTCTGTCAATTGAAGAAGGAAGGCAGCCTCAAGGTTACCCTCCCTCCCTCTGTTTGTGTCGACTCCACCAATTAAATACCTACCTACTTACGTAGCTATTGATATCTACTATACTTCGTGCGTTGTGGGCATAAGCAGTAATTAAATTTTGATCAGTATCTACGTGAGCTCGCATTATGTCGACCGCTGTGAATTGTTGGCCTTTTCCAACGTTGTATATTCGCTTATCAAGATCTTAGCATGTGTTACCTTTCGTGTAGGTGCTGAATTTACGTAACCGCTGAATGTACGAGACTTAATTTGCCCGCCTTGCTCAGAATCTTATTATGGAGTAAATTACACTTTAATTGGATATTTGCCCGTGTGTTGGCTGTAATTGTAGAGGGAATACTTAGGGAAATTACGCCGCGATAAAATAGGACACTCCTAAAGAAGTGTAAGTAGAAGTAGACGATCTCCATTTTGCAACGTTTTGTAATAATATTTCTCTACAATTGTGTTCAGAAGACTACACGTCCTATTACTGATGCATTAACCTCGCGCTCACATTTACTAATCTGTCAAGGTTTTCTGCTAAAATGTTAAAGTTCAAACGGGGAATAAAATTACTGAGAGCGTCTTCGAAAACAAAGTGCTTTAAGGAGCTTCGGGTGATGTCATCGACGTGGCGTCATATTCAGCAACCGGATGCAAGTAACTCCGATCAAAGTAAAGGTAGACATTTACCTTCCGGGACGCTACGTCCTGCACATCAGCAAAGCAACATCATCAATATGCTGAAAGTAATAACGACTAAAATAGCGTTGTTAGGGCACTTGTTTTGTACGTGTAGTGCATCATAAACGCATTGTGGACTGATATGTAGAGAACGAAGCGGTGGGTAGGTTACAGAGAGGCCGTAATTTAATATTAATTTATGTATATTAATGGCAGTAACATACATGTTATTGAAACAAAACGAATATGATTTATGTTCGACGAGAAAGCAAAAACGACTAAGATTAATAGCGGCCGCCAGGCAACCAATGATTCACTGACAGAATGTATTAAAAAAAAAACTCTTACTCGGTTGACTTTTACGCTTTTCCTACTGTGGTGTACCCACTGAAGTGTAGTGGTTGGACTCTTTTGCAGAGTCCAACTGGGGAAGTACCACACCTTTGCAGTTATTCAACCGCCAAGCAGTAGTGTGCAAACCATAGATTTAGGATTTTTAGGTCTGTGGTGCAAACACTACTGTGTTCCGGATTGAAGGGCAATGTTTCCAGCGAAATTACAGGGCACACAGAGATTTAACATCTTATATCTCAGGGTGACGAGCGCAGTGCATTGCCATCCAGGGTTTTGAACTGTTGAAGTTCAAAATTCTGAGTGGCGTTGAGCTGTTATGGGCAAGCGTGAAGAGCCATCAGGCGAGCGGCTTCGCTCGTCTCGTCACTCTGTATCATAAAAAAAGTGTTGTTTTTTTTTGTGGGTGTACATAGTTTCATAGTATATTTTACTTTGATGTAGTGAAGGTAAGTAGGTAGATGCCACAGATCCAGATCCCGCAAGTTCAACTACTTTGAGTCGGTTTCCTGTCTTCATTTGGATCAATTCTTTAACATAATTTAGTTCGATGTCTGTCTTCTTGATAGTAGCACGTAAAATATCAATACATAAATGTCAAATTACTCCATAGTAAACTTTAAAGACTTCTTAAGCAGGGTCCTTCTTTACATTTTTGTAACAACGTTTTAAGTTTAATAAATTACGAATTTTGACAGATTTGTTATTTTGAAACAGTATCTGTCAAAAACAGTTATAACGAAATTTCTGAATAAGGGCCCTATTGGTCGTGCGAATAGAGTTAAACTATCACCGAATTGCTCTCGTGCGAAGTCCTATCAAAGTAGATACAAACAAATGGCCAAGAGGGTGTGGAGATACGCATGTGAAGACTCGGGGTCCGTAGCCAAAGCCATATTATAATTGTGGTCATATTCATAGTTCAGAAATTGGTGGTTATAGAAAAAATCTAACTATTGTAGCTCTGTGACCATCGAGATACAATAAATACCTATAGAGGCACAATCGTGCCAAAAATGGACGAAACACACTCTGCGTACGCTACGAATGGCGCAGACTTTTTAGGCAACCGCGATCCGACTACAACGCCGCGCGATGCCAGTGCTACGATGCCATAGCGGACAAGCGACGTTGAACACTATGCAAGCGACAACGGCTAAATCGGAATAAATGTGGTATTGTGACCTATATAATTGATGTTTAGGTATGTACACGACGCTCGGACATTTTTTTACAGTTTTCACTTACAGATTGTGATTCTATAGGTATTGTATCTAGATGACTAAGGCATATCCGCCCTTGATCTGAGGACGTGCATGTTTCGTTGAGTACTGTAAAAATGACATGTTCCTATTAGATTTTGCGAATTCAAAAAAAGATTTTCTTAATGCTGAGTACAATGAACGCCTTTCGGCATTATACAACCATTCCGTGTAACCCTGTTTAGATAACAAGGTGACAACATTAAACCCGTGAGAACCTAGTAAAATCGAAAGTGGATCACAGATTCATTTATGACAATATTGGTATAGTATAGACTCTATATGCTATTATGCTATCTTTTCTGCTAATTTAGCAGAAGATGTGCTCACACTAATATAAGTACTCCAAGTATAAGTAGTTACTAAGAATAGTTATAAATTTTATGTCCTCTCTTATTATATTAAAATACAACATAATTGTATAATGCACTGTTTAATTTATAATTTTAAAAAGTAGGTATGTAATTGGTAGATCTCATAGGTCATTGGTAGATCGTCAGTAAACAGTAGGTATATCTTGGGTCTGATCAAGTTGGTATATAGAGGATATGTTCTATGTGCAACTGTTACTATGCAAGGATACTTTACGTGATCGCCTGACTGTAGACATACCTAAAGGTTATAATAATTATCATTTATAACATAATTTGATTATTACGTCAATTCTACACAGTAAGAAATATGACGTAAACGCATTCCCAGGTAATAAGCCAGGTATCCAAGCAAGTTATTGGATGAAAGCGCTTCTAGGACTTCCACGACTTGCCCATGTCCGATATTATGAACTGAACAAATTAGTTTCTAATTTTGGTAATGAGCTTATTTTAGGCGTTTAATTGGCTTCGTAGAAGTTGTGTTTGGAGGTGCCTTTTGGTGAAGGTCAAACCTAATGAAATCGTCCACGTCTATTACTTTTTTATTATTATAAGTAGTATTTCTTATTTTAAATGAATAAAGTAAATTTTGCCAAAGATTTTACTTGTGGTAGTTTTTAGCGATGTTCGATCAAAATCTGACTATCAGTGGTTTAGTTATTAGCTCTTTTTCCAAATTGGTCGGAATTTATTTTAAATTTCGATTTTAAAATACATATCTTCTATAATATTTTATTTCTTTGCAGGTATGTAAACAGCTTTATGGATAATTACGCGAGCTAAAGCAATCTAGACGTAAGGTCCAGTCTGACGTAAGTGGGTATTATAATTATATTTCTCTGTAAGACTGCAGAGCAAACCGTAATGTGTACGTATTAAATACAGTAAAATAACAGCATTTTGCAGTTCTGCTGCCGGCGAAAGCAGTCATTTGTTGGTCAGCGAACGCAATAATTTGCGGTGATATTGACCGTGGTACCTGCTATTACGGGATAATAAACAATATAATGCATCATATCTGTTATTCACTTCTCGCACTCGGTTTGAATTATAGGATGAAATAATACTTAGAATCAAGGTGCAGGAACCAGTTGGTTTTATTGTTACTGATTTGACGTGAATATACATTGGGATCCAGTATGCTGTAAACCAGCTGACTCTGATAATTAAATAAAGCCTTAAGGCTGTGCTCAACGGTCATAGCTATTCTTTCGCACGCTTTCAACGTCTCGAACACGCTTTTATTAGCTTGGTATGTATGTATGCATGTAATGGAATCTTTGAACTTGATTTTCAACTACTTCAAAAAGTCGATATAAATTGAAATTTTGCACACTTATCGGAGACCGATGACAATGTAATAATTTAAATAGTTTGTCCCATTATCCTTACCAGGATCTTCAGGATTAGCGATTTTAAAGGAAAAAAAAATCGCTGAGTGAGTGTTTATAAAAACCTATTGAGCATTATCTTTAGAATGACATTGCAAATGGTTTCTTAGTTAGCGGAGGAGATCGAAAAAATAGTTAGTTTCTATGTCCTTCGCCAAAAATAAAACACATCAACACGAAAATTGCTTTATACTATACATACGTTGAAACGCGCGCCTTTGGCTGCCCCTAAAGTTTAAAATACTGATGTAATATCGATGTCTTGAGAGAATTCTATCCGACAGTGTGACCTCACTCGAGGCAGCAGTCATACTTTCCTAAATATACTGCGAATTTTCCATCGACCTCATTTCCGCGCTTGTCTAGTTTCGGTCAACTTCGAGTTCGTGCTCCGGCGAAATTTCGAAGGTAACCTTAATTACTCAATTAAAGCCATCGAGCGCTACACTTAACTAGTGCGGTTTAGTTCGCGATCATTGCATAACCGGTTATTACCTTGCTCTTGTTTACAGACAATGTTCTCACAGTTTTACAACATAGAAGGGTCAGAGAAAAACAACTGTGGGAAACATCTGTACACTATCACACGAGCGTACCAACTTATCTTTTGAGTTGAGTAGGGGAGCCACCATCGGAATAAAACACATAAATCTTCTATTGAACATTTTAGTTTCCACATTTGGTGAACTCTATATATATAATTTGGTCAGGCTGTATGCTGCGTTTCTGTAAAGCTATGTCGATGGGTGCAGTAAATAATCTGATTTTGTCTGATATTATTATGGTACATGATTATATTTCTCACAAATTATCACCGTGATTTAAAATACCATTGTTTTGTAGGTTTATTTGGGTCAAACCTTGAGATGTTATTATAATCATGTACTTAATTAGCACTTTATAGTGGCATGGTGCGATAATTAATAGTGTTTTTTTTTTAAACAAGCTTTTAGGCGTCCGCCATATTGAATTTAGTGTGATGTCATTTATTTTTCGTATTCTTCTCAGCAACCCCGTTCATTTGATACTCATATCATGTACATAAGATATGTATGTACATAAGTATCATCGTGCATTAAAAAATACTAGTCCGCCATCTTAGGGAGGCCACCATATTGAATTTTGAATAAGTTTACCATGCATTGTCATCAAAATTATACGCGTACCTATGCAAAATTTCAGCTCAATCGGTTGCGGATAACTGTTTTAAAATTCAGTTGCAAGATTTGATCCAAACTAACAAGACAAGATAAATAAAAGCTTGGAAAATGTGTTCATTTATCACAATATAGAAACTATATTTTTAGTTTTTCCAGGAATTCCAAGGAAATCCAGCATAAAGCCGGGTCCGCTGCGGCATGTTTTCGTGTTAGCTAACACACTAACATGTTACTGACACGAAAAGTGGATGTGACTTTGGTGTTAGCTAGCAGTTAGTGTGTTAGCTAACACACTAACATGTTACTGACACGAAAAGTGGGTGTGACTTTGGTGTTAGCTAACAGTTAGTGTGTTAGCTAACACGTAAACATGCCGCAGTGGACACGGCTTTAGAGGATGACCAAAACAAAACCACTAACAAGCATTTCAAAATCACTGAACTAATGTAATTTTCGGCACAAAACCCGAAAACAGGTAAATCGTGAATGACGTGCGTCGCGAATTCGCAAAATGTTCAACAAAAGTAATTACTTGTGAGGTCCCGAATTGTTGCGGCTTGCTTGGGAGTCGGGGCTCTCTTCATCGCGAGCATTTCCTCATCGCTGACAGACAACCTAATTGTTTAACGAAACAGCTTTCAATTATACTGCGAGTTTCAAATCCACTCGAAAAACCTACAACCTTCCTAAATTACGGAATTGCTGGGAAAAAGTACAGGAAAGGGGTAGAATAGCGTCTACCTGCGGTTTGATCCCAATTTCCAAACAATTTTGGCATTCTAATAGGCTCGTTAAAGTTCTATATTAATTTGAGTTCAGTGTTAATCCTTTGTGTCACTTTGCGTGACTTCACATAATTTGCCTCAATATGTGTGTACTTAGTAAACTCGGTCCAAGCATTTATTAGCTCAGACAGCTGCAAGACCATCAATATTTAATTCAGTGAAATTTTCATTCTCTTTTTACAATGTTATTGCAGGTGTCATAGAAAATGGACGATAACGATATTCTATTGAGCAATTCAATGATCTCGAAGGTTGTAGTTATTCTCCGTGCTAATGCCAACTTCATTGCAAACAATTTTGTAATATTATTTCCTAATAAGAGTCATAGTTGACTCACGAATCGATCAAAGTATCGGAACGGGCAAAAAATCACGTACCCAAACCTCCAGCTAAATTATCTGTGGAATTTTTTTGAGTGCATCGTCCCATCACTCTTTGTGAATCATAGATCGTTAACCCACTTCCGCCTACGTGTAATTCAAAGAACCATAAAAGGATGGTGCTCAAATGGGTAGCTTCATGCTTTTCAATGCTCGCTCGTCTGTACTATATAAATAACAAAAGTTGTAGGCATGTCGCCGACCTCTGAATAACTGTGTAACAAGGAAGGTGAAGACTGATACAAGTGGTAGGAATTTAAAATACAAGAATTCGAATCTTGTGGAATTCAAAACCATTTCAGATAATATGGCTTAACTACAAAATACAGCATAATGTAAATTAGGATCAATACTCGAGGTACTGACAGATTATGTCGGCAATGTAAAAAGCTATGAAATAAGGTTGCATATCACCAAACCAAACTACCTACTTATTTATGTGTAGTTAGGTTTACATATGTGGTGCCTTTACCCAATACGTTTGTCTAAGCAAATTTAAATGAACGTTGGCGTAATGTTATTTCGAAGTCGGCTTTGTCTAGTTTTTGTGGATCGTTTAACTGTAAAGCTAATGATCCGTAGTTAAGCCCACGCGTTTTGACTTCTTACGGTTTCACGTTGTTTAGATGATTAATACTAACCCACTTCTGATAGAAGTTTGGCGAATGTATTTTTTGCAAATATTTTTCTTTGCATATATTTAACCAATTAAAGAGCCTTTAGAAAAAGCTTTATATTATTTGATGCTACTAAGTTTTTATGTACATATAAAATAAAAAATGTGTACTAGACAAAAGGTTAAGGTTAAACACTCTATGATTGAAGTAATGGAAATATTGTGGACAAAGAAACACCCTAATATTGTACCCCTGGCGGAAAAGCATCCAAGTCATGATCTGGAATGGGTTATTTGTAAAAACCGGCTTCGAGTGTAAATAGGCCGTTGCAGACACAATATGTAAATATAGGGTATATCCAAAGATAAAAAAAAAATGGTCTGTGGGTCTATTTGATGCTTCAGTCGAACTGTGTGACCGCGGTGCCACCTCCCAGACTATGGATCATCTGCTCGTGTGTCCACTGTGCTCCAACACCTGCACACTGGGCGACCTTCGTGAGGCCAACGCTGCCGCAGTTCCTGTGGCCTTCTACTGGTTCGAAAATATAATATGTAGTTACATTTTGAATCGCCGACTCGAAAAGTAGAAGAAGCAATATTGTGTTTTACTTATGATATAAGCAGAAGAAAAGCACTGGCTTTTCTTCTGCAATAACTAACAAGGTTAAACTTACTACTACAGTAATTGATGCGTAACTGTTACGTACGTTAACATTAACATTGAACAACATTAATGCATTCGTTACTACGTAGTGGGGTTTTTAAAATGTCTTCATTCGCTATGCAACGTTTAACGCCACTAGTCTATATTTCGCAACGTTGCGGTCTTGAAAACGTAGATCGAATAGCAAATATTTCGTTTCGTTGTGTAAAATGACCACTAGCCTAGTTCCCAGCGCGGTCGCCATTCGTATTCGGAGTACGTCTAACAATCTTGCAGTAATTTTATCTTGAAACAGCCAAACTCCACGATCTGCATGCACGCAACGACATGCCAATGCAAACTGCACTTGTAAAGCCAAATAAGAAAGTAAGGTAATTTCATTGCCGATTGGCTGGACTTTAACTGCGACAGTTTTATTGATGAAAATCACATGACCTACTCTGCTTGCATATTTTTAAATACCTAATACCTATGAGTGGACTGTAAAATCGTGGAAAAGCCGTATATGCGCGCAAGATCAATAAAATTTGTTGTAAACAATATTATACTCACCGAAACTAACCGCCGCGGCGCCGGTCGCTGCCACCAAGTAGAATTAAACTCGAGCTAAAAACCTTAACCGAAGCACGCTGATTAAGATGGTCTTCTGACAGTACAGCTGCGTCTCTGATTGATTGTTGGCTCTCGACGTGTGGTTAGTCCAAGTTAAAATTCTGTGTCCAAGGAATAAAGGACATAGACGCGCGAAATTTGAGAATAACAATGTTTACAGTCAAGTTCATCAATCTAGCGTGAACCACCTACGTGGGGTAGATTTATCTCTTGTAACCTACAAGACATACAGAACTCGTAGATTTTGGCTGGACTGTTTTTTACGCGGTAGGGATAAAATTTTATATGTTAGTGTGCTAACATTTGATTACTTCAATAGTACCATATTATTGCCCGCGTAGACCGTAGGACAATAATTACTTAAGGTTTGGTTTGAATGACATAATTGGACATTGTCGAGCAGGTGGTGTGAAAATTATTATTTTACCAGCTGATCAAGTATCGCATAAAATATCCGATTGAAGCATAATAAATTAAACAAATATAAATGGACCTTTTTTAAATTTTTATAAGGCTTGCTTTTTACCGCCAGCTCGCCTAATGATGCGCAATCCATAGACTAGCAGTTACATCCAGTACCTAATCCTTTAAAGAGTAATTAAGGAACGTGTCGACAATCTTCGACCTGTAATATTACAGACAAAAGCTTTTTGTATATGTTTTATGGATTTGACAGTTTTTCATGGCTCTCATCACTTGTCAGGTGTTATGAATCGATTCTCGATTCTCCCCAGCTGAGCGATGTGGTGTGGACATAAGATAAATAAATACGATTCAGGTGACGCAGATTGATTGGGGTCCAAATTGAAATCCATTTTCCATTTGATTTGTCCAGTTCACGCCTACGTATGTATACTCTACATGATTTTGTCATTATTTAATCTGTTTATACCTAATTTACAATACTAAAACTTGTTTTATGAGATTAGAACAGACGTGTGTCGTAGGCTGAGTTATATCTTCTTCCAGTAAACCGGATATTCTTTCCTGTACGTATTCTAACGCACGTTATTATTTTAAAGGACATTAGTACTATTCTTTCAAGATCGTTATAAACGTTTCTTTTCATTAAAATCTTTGTAGTATTTGTTTAAAAATATTAATTTAAAAAAAACGCCGTAAAATTGTTGATTGACCCTCCTATTCTCTCACTGCCTATCCTACCTACCTATATTTGGGTATACAGGCAAATATATCGATTTACATTTTGATCGTTTTGATCTATTGTGAGACATACAGATTTACTGGCGCAGTACTTACAACCCTATAAAAAATTGGCACCAGCTCTACAAAATACCTCATATTTACGTGTGGCTTTAAAAAATCCGGATATAAAATGTGTACAGTTTGTGAATACAAAATGCTTGCAATGGCGTCACCTGACTCATAACCCGGCTACCTTGTGAGGATGACCGAACTTGCTTGTTTCACAGGATAATCCGTTACATAATTGTTTATACTCTACTTTAACTTTTGACATTGTTTCAAAAACTTTTTTTTTTTTATACGGTATTTATCTGCCATTTTTCAAGATTTGTACGCCTACTAAATAAGCAAAACATAATAGCAAATAACTACAATTGTATAAATTCCAATTATGATTGTGTATGATTTTTAACCGACTTGCAAAAAGGAGGAGGTTCAAAACTGTTTTAATGATGAATTTCTAGTGTAATTCCGCTTCTACGTCGCTTCAAGTACAATAAGGAATTTGTGATAAATATTTGTTGGTAAATGTTTGTTGTTTGTTGACTTCCGCAAAGTAACGCCTGATTCAATCAACTATTTAAGGAGGAGGTTATCAATTCGACTGTTTTTTTATGTTTGTTACCTCGGAACTTTTGACTAGGTGAACCGATTTTGATGATCTTTTTTTTATTTGAATGCTGGTGCTTCCCCTTTGGTCCTATTTCAATTTGGTCCAGTTCTGATGAAGTCGGTTTTTTATATTGATAATTATTACACTTTAAGTTAGTATAAGAAGTAATTTGATGCTTATACGTTCCGGTTTAGTCCCACTGCTACGTCATACTCCGTGGTCACCACACTGCAGGCCGTTCATTTCGCATCCTTAGAGCTGCCAATATAACCCGCTCTGCTCAATTTATTCACTTCTATCGGATTTCCTCCACCGACCCAGCCTGAATATTTATGAAGCAAACTTTTGTTACTTTAAAGCTTATTAAACCATGTCCGCGTGCCGAATTTATGGATCGGAAATTATAATAGAAATTAACAGCGACAAAAACCGGCAGGCTATATTCGGAAGAAGTTGAAAACTTCCTAGAATAACGACTCAAATGACTCGTTCGAACTTCTTTAGAGTTGTCGTTTAGGCTCTCGAACACTCTCTAAGGGCCAATTATCGCAACTGCTTTAAGTTTATTCCGATTCTAAGAAATCGAACGAAAATAATTCAGTTCGGATCCGTACGATGAGTCAAACATTTGAATTTTTTTCTACAATGACAAAGATTTTCGTACCAAACGATTAACTGAATCCATATTTGATGAAAAGTGGGATACCTTTCATCCAATAAGAAATCATTCATGATTAAGAAAAAAAGTTATATAGTTTTATGTATGTACACAGAAAACTCTTCAAATATATGTCCGCGACATTGGCGAGCTTATCATTAGAGAGAAGATAACATTTCAACGACAATTTTATTCTGAGCCCTGTTATATTATGAGAGTCATTGGCTTAAAGCTCATTTCAAGTTGGTAAAGGATGAGTAAGTGTGGGGCAAGTCTCTAACTGGTTTTCAATGTCACGATGACACGGGGGCTCCGCCCATGTCGGTCATCGGATTTCCAAATAAAATTGATACTTGTTTTCGTTTGCCAATGACATCCTTGACATTATCACTGACAAACCTTTTATTTTACTTGTTAAATCATCTCAGTAAATAATAATCCATACTAATATTATAAAGAGGAATGATTTGATTGTATGTTTGTTTGCATTGAATAGGCTCCGAAACTACTGAACCGATTTGAAAAATTATTTCACTGTTGGGAAGCTATGCTATCCCCGGGTGACATAGGCTATACTATAATATCTTGTAGCGAGGCCAAAGGCCGAGCTTACACCCGTGCGAAGCCGGGGCGGATGGCTAGTAGATACATAAATAGGAACTCCTAATGAATACATCAGATTTTTTAAAATATTTTGTTAGTAGGTAGTTCAGAAGATAATGAAGCTGCTAAGATAATGGGGGCCTTTTTTGATATACCTACACTGCATTTGCTACCAATGTTAACAGTAAATAATAATATCAAGCGAAATTCTATCCAGTATGTATGAAAACTTTTTTCAGTAAGTATATATAATAAAATCATTTATTCGCTCTGATTTTGCTACTTCTATGCTCTGAATAACGTAGGTTTACATCTAAACTAAACATTCCTCTATTATTCCTCGTAGATGCGTAACCCAATGGTAGATTTTTCCGAACACTAGCTGTTGCTCACGACCTCCTAATTTCATAAAAAGATTCATCTTCAATTTGCCTTGTCACAGAATCCTTTCATAGCGGACCTCTACGCCCTATAAGGAATCTAACTGTCGTCATGATTCAGTCAATCAGTAAGTGAATTTATGTAGTATTTCACATTTATCTAAAATATTTTGTAGGACAAAGTATCTGTTAACTTTCCTAATAATAACCCAATGTATCTCCACACCACACCCAAGCCGGTCCACTGATCTGACGCGAGTCAAAATAAATAAACAAACTTTCCCACTTTCCTAGCCGTTGTCAAAAAGTAGTGGTATCAGACGGTACAACACACTGACCCACTGACTACACACGGCGACCAAACTAACCCGTTCTTCGACTTTCTGATTAATTGCACTCACTAAAACATACCTTATAACTAGACCTTCGACTTTTGTAAAAAATTACGCCTCAGTTGATTAGTTAAAAACCCCGAAACTTAATGTAATGACTTGATGTAAAGTCAAGGAGACGAACCCCACAGTTCCTACACAACATCTAATCGGGTTATAGCTAATTTAAAATGATAAAATACATGCAAATTCTAATTATAGTGTGTTTTCGAAATTCGTAGGTAGGTAAGTCCCATTTGTGTATAAACACCGTTTTATAAAATAGTATTATTTCATAAAACGTTTAACAAACGTTCATTATTTTTTTTATTTTTTTTTCTATATTAGTACACACTACATTTCAGTGCCACCAAGAGACATATCGAATCTAATTATTTTTATTACTTCATAAAAAACCTGCAGTTGAATAACTGACTTCCCCAAGCGGACTCTGCAAAAGAGTCTTACCACTACAAATATACAACGCGTTTACTAAAAGTGTATTAATAGTGAAGGGTATGTATGTCTATGTACTCGTCATTATGAACAACTTTCCCTACAGGAACAAACCAGAACGCGAAAAAAAAACTGCTGTTTCATAGAAAACGGTCATTGACACTCGACAACATGTATGGAACAGCTGATTTATCGCGATTTGAGAGTTAATCTCATAGTAAGAGTTGTTTGTAATAATGAGTACATAAATTTTTTCATACACGCTTACATACCCTTTGTTTCAACCTGGTGGATGACTGGTAGAAAATGTTTAGCATTAAGTCCTTCATTTGTGCATTGTACTTAATTTGTAAGTGTGCAATAAAGTATTAATTAGAATAAATATCCTTCAGTTTTACTACACCTTTAGTAAACACGTTGTATACGTGTACTAAGCTGAATCCCGCGGTGTTACTCGCGATTTTCCAGTTTTCCGCATTTCTGGAGGAAAAAGTACCTTATGTCCGTCCTTATGATGCAAACTATCTTCCTGCCAAATTTAGTTAAGCCTGGCTAAGCTATTTAGTCGTGAAAAGCAAGCAAACTGACAGAGAGACAGACAGACAGAGTTACTTTCGCTTTGATAATATTAGTTAGGGTGTTCCTTGATATTTTCTCGAAGGCCGTGTAAATATTCTGTGTGCTAGTACATTTGCGAAAATTTACGTGTTTTGAAAACACTCGATGAATATTTTTAGAATAATCGGTCTCAAATGTCAGAAAACATTAAAACGATCGAATGTTTTTAGATTTATAACAGTGTTATTAGATTTAACGATATCTCCGATTGAATGGTTTTTTGTACCCCAGATCAAGTGAATTGCTAATAGAAAGTTTTTCTATCCATCCCAGTGGAAAGTTTAGTCATAACATGAGTTGACATTTTGACATTAAGGTAGGGAAAAGTTATACTCCCAGCCATAAAAAAGCAGCACGAGACTACAATAAACTTTACTGTTTTATGGTATAAAATGACCGAGGCGGTTCATTATGCTATTAGAAGGTAGGATTTAACCAATATAAACAATTATTAGTAGTAATTTTAAAGAAATATTGGAATCGAGTTCCATCAGTTCCATCAACATGGTGCTAGATGGCGCTGCTTTTATTTCATACAAGTAGATAACGCAATCGAATAGGTAAAAACGCAACTGGGAAAACTCGCAGTAGGCAGTCAGGTACGTTGCTGGCACCGATCAGTCTGTGTACGGTATCGGTACCCATGAATGGGTGAGCAGGTATCGCACGCTCCACTTGCGCGCATTGTGCACGAGTCCTAACTGTCGCCAACGGGACGTATCACTTGCCTCTGATGTGATGATCGTTTCTGTGTGACTGGAAAAATACGTTGTTTATTGCATAAACTATGCACTTTTGTCAGTTTTGTTCGCAATATTTGAAGTGAAAACTTTTTTAGGCGCGTTGAGCACATTTTAGGTAAACAAAAATCATGGAACTAGCGTCACCGTCACGCTGTACTGTGTATTTTAAAACAGCGCCATCTCTTGTAGAATAGGTGAATTACTACTTAAGTTTTAACTTCTGACGTGCAGTTCTATGACGGATGTGTTTTTTTTGTCTCCGTTTTTAGGATACAAAACTAATCCTAATATTTTAGACGTTATCCTATCGCAGGGTTGCTATACGTCCGGAATTTTTCGGACATGTCCAGGAATTCAGACTTTTGTCCGGAATGCGGGAGGAATACCAAAACTTTCAAAATTCGAGAAATTAAATGAAAAAGACCACCACATGAGTTCATTGTGTTGCGAAATATGAACTTTGAAGGAAATGTCCGGAAATTTCTTTAAGCATACGGGTTTTTACGGTAATTTTTTCTTTCATCTGGTAACCCTACGCTATCCTCATCCATAAGTAAAACTTTTACAGTCATATTTAGTTCAGCTTCGGCTTTATAGAATGCGGCATAGATTTGACAACATTGTTTCCCTTTCATTTGCGCAGGCTCAACAAGAGACGTTCGAGAAAGTGTCTGACAAAGCTTTGTGTGGGTAGATGGACAAATGGTTGCAGTCCATGGTTATTTATTTCGAAATAAGTCTGCGAGTTTTTCATTAGTCACTTCCCAGACACATTCCGTTCTATTTTGCTCGTATTTTTACAACGTGTATGTAACTTTTAAAACTTTTTGCTTAAGGAATTCGAAGTATTCCTACTTTTAAGCAACGCTTATTACTATAGATGACCATAATCCTTGGTTTATTGTATTAAAGTCGCTTTTAGCGGAGCAAAATCATGGCTCTTACACACAGTCGTGCGTTTCGCTACTTCTATTTTTGGGGATTTTCTCATATTTTTCGAAAAGTATAGCTGTAATGTAAAATGTACCTCACCGGTTTCCTTCATAATTATGAAATCTATATATCAAGATATCGCAGACATAATTTAATAAATAGGTAACTGAATGAATCCAAAAAAACAGATAAAAGCGCAATTCAGTGCTACTTTGTTTTTTTTTTCTATCGATCGAAATGTGCTTAATGGTGCTTCGGTCTCATGGGTTTCCTAGATAAAACATTCAATTTTTATATGATACCATTTTTATATTTTTAAGCTAACCATGGAGGTATGCACTCAATCTAGAATGACCATAATTGCTAAAAGTCGGAAAAGAGCGTCTTAAAATTTAATATATTATATTCATTGTAGTTTAAAAGATTTGTGATACAGTCCAAGAGCAGTCGGCCCTTACAGTCCTTAAAGTCTCGACCCCAAGTGGCACAAAAATGTACACCTGTCTAAATACACATATTTGTACCGTTTTTAAATATCAATATCAAATCAAATTAATTTTTCATTCATTTCAACCATTAAAATCATACAATACAAAATTACAAAAGTATAAACAAAGAATATTTTATTAACTTCTTTTAAAAGAGCTTATACTTTTCAGACGGTTGAATACGTTTGCGTGAATAATAGCTAAGAACACTCTCTATCAAGTCACCTTTCAAACAAAAAATAAATAAATGGTTCAGCATCTGGGAGCTAAGATGTTTACGTCTGGGATTAAATAACCGGCCAAGTGCGAGTCGGACTCGCGCAGGAAGGGTTCCGTACCATTATCTAGAAAAAACGGTAAAAAAACACGTTTTTTGTATGGGAGCCCCCCTTAAATATTATTTTATTTTAATAATTTATTTTTAAAGTGAATATATTAACTAAATATTCTGTGAATATTTCAAGTGTCTATCTCTTGCCGTTATCAATATTGTGCGAAAACGAGCAAAAAAATCACGTTTGTTGTATGGGAGCACCTTAATTATTTATTTTATTTTTTAGTATTTGTTGTTATAGCGGCAACGGAAATACAACATCTGTGAAAATTTCAACTGACACGGTTCATGAGATACAGCCTGGTGACAGACGGACGGACAGACGGACGGACGGACAGCGGAGCCTTAGTAATAGGGTCCCGTTTTACCCTTTGGGTACGGAACCCTAAAAAGAATAAAAAAATACAGATTAGAAAAAAAACATAATAGTAGTGACGTACTTCATACCATAGACGATTCAACCCCATCTAGGACTCGCCACAATAGCCTAAAAAAAATCAATCCTTTACAAAAGTTTCATATTCCGCTTTATACACATTTCACTTGTATTTCATATTCAACTAGGCCTCTTGGTGTTGGTTTCGGCCCCACCAATGCTACTGAAATTTTTGGGATAGCCCCGTGAATCTATAGAATAAAGACCAATAGTAAAACTACGATATACATTCTACCATTAATTTGCTTGTTAGTCAGTGTATATATCATAGAGCAATGGTTCGTGTACTGTACTGATAGGTATATATTAGATATGGTATGGTGAATATGGTGGTAGGTGTATGAAGTTATAGCTCACTCTGTCGGAGGAGAGGAATTATGTGCAACCGCAATACTACATCAATATTAACTAGGTACTGGCATAATTAGGGTATTACTGGTTGGTTCATGCCGCCGGAATAGCTATATATAGCTGTTCAAATGCTAGAAGTATTTATAGCTTCTGCCCACAATTCTGGATTTCAAGTTTTTTTGGTTAGTATACATAGTTTCGTACACTTAATACTCGGTCCTTTTTTTGTTTGACACTGCATTTATTGAGGCGCAAAGTTCAGATCATCCTCTCTTAATAATTAGCTTTAAGCACAAAATGCAACGTTGGTCCTATTGAATTCATCTGCTGCAATTAAAAACTAAACAGCAGGATTCGAACGAAGATTTATTAGTTATATGTTAGAAGTAAGATGAGTTTATTATTTCCAGTAGTTTATTACATGTTTATGCTTCCATACATTGAAGCGGCAGCTTTGTCGCTTAAAGCGATGACTTAATGAAAGTCTGGTAGCAGCGCCGCGGCAAATCCCCTCGACTGGGCCGTTCGTCGGTACAGATTTATAAGGATTTTCTTCTAACACTCTATATAACACTTTTGCGACGAGATTATCCATGTACATTGTACACAGATTACTTAGATTTAAGACTTCAGTTATTTTATTGATAGACAAGATTACACGCAATGGTGGTATTAAGCCGGAAGGAGACCATTTTACTCCGCATTATCAACAGAATTATCATACTGGATTTTTCGGGGTAAAACACTCTCCGGCCCTCCAACTATCTCTATGCAAAAAATCACGTCGATCCGTTGTCTATTACAACGTGAAAGAGAAACAAACACACTTTCCCATTACATGTTGGATATTGAAATGGTTTCAAAGATCTTTGTGGCCTCTTATAAAGTACCGTATATCTAGTAACAAAATAGAAAATGAAAAATTCCTTTGCAAATCCCATTAAATAATACTTTTTTGCGAACAATAAAACGTCTAAAAGAGGAAGCAGTTGATTCTGAAGAAATCTCATTAAATGGCTGCATCGAGGACTGATTAACGTCCGGGCTCGGACGCGAGCCGCATACTGATGTTTACAGCTGGAAACTGCTGATAAAAATCTAAAATACCTTCATTTAATGGCCTTGTACCATAAATCGAGTGAACATTTATTTTGGGAGGCATTCAAGTGGGACAAACGCATGGAATAGGTTTTATATAACGCTTAAGAGTAAATAGAGCCTGTTGCAGACGATAAATCTTGCTTTTTGTGATAAGACCACCTCTCGTAAATTTCTCTCTGTATGTAATTTTTATTGCTGGTGTGCATAATAAAGAGGTTATATTTATCTAGAGGTCTAGTATTCTTAACAAAGTTAAAATATATAATTGTATACACAAATGTGAACAGTTGTTACATATGTATATATTTGAATCTATTTGAGCAGCTCTCATGGGGAAAAAGTTAAAACAATTAACAAATTAAAATAAATGCTTTTTTTAATAAACAACTATTTCATATTGCAATAAAGTAGTTTAAGTAACGTGCTCCATCGTAGACCGCATCATCGCTTAACATCAAGCGAGTTGGCGGTCAAGCGCAAGCCTATTACAAAATAAATACATTGCATTTATTTAATAATGCAATGTATAATTTAAAGAAAGCTAGCGAGCTACGCTGCTTGAAGATTAGTTACGAGAGTTCGTAGCGCTGCAACAATTCTGCAACGAAAAGATATCAACGGGCGCTCTGCTACGAGATTAAACAATACAAAATTAAAAACATAAACTACAGAACACCAACATAAGCAAACACTAAATTAGAAAATTCCTACAAAAAAAATATTACGATTCCCATCCCTATTTCAACGCCAGGTTAAAAACGAAACAATTTGTAACAGCTGAAGTTAGGTACTTGGATCTTTACTTCCTCCAGAATCCTAAAACAATTTTGCCCAGAGAGGAGAGAAGAGAAATAATTTCAAGAATGAATCCCTAAATGGTTCCTTTTGTTTAGCTTTCGTTTTTGTTTAAGATTTCTCTACTGAATATTTTTGATGGTGGCTTACCTTTTTATAATGAGAACGCTATACTCGTAGGTAAGTACGATGCTTCCTGACTCCCATCTTGTTTTGTTTTTGTTCAGGTGAGATAATCCTTTTTCTGATTTACCCTTTTCTTTTACAATCACAAATTCTTTGTTGACAATCTGTTTTCTACTGATAAGAAACGCTAGGGTCTAGAAATTTTAAATGCAAAAGGTAATAATACTAACCTTGTCGAGTCGAGAGAGTAGAAAATATAAGAAATGTGTAGTTATCAGTCTAATAATTCACTCTCAACGTAGCCTTTCCCTTTCGCACGTTTTCAAAATTTTTGAGTACATGAAAAAAATCACTAAAAGACTGTTTTAAACTATCGCGGTTGTTCACTAAAGTTATATGATTATTTACGGGATATTTACCGTGGTAAGGTTGTGGAAGGAGCTCCCGATATTGCGGCGCAGTTACATGCACCATGTTCACGGGAAGACGTCTTCGAAATATCGGGAGTTCCTTCCACAACCTTACCACGGTAAATATACCGTAAATAATCATATAACTTCACTAAAAGACTATTTTAATAAACTGATTGGGTATTTTTCTTTAAAATAATATTGCAAATAGTATAAAGCAATTATTGAAGGTGGAGGATATAGAAAAATACCGGAATAAAATAGGTTTTTTTTTTCTATTTCCTCCGCTATCCTACAAAGTATCAATACGAAAATGGCTTTATTAGCAATGTTATTTTTAAGATAATCATCATCATCATTTCAGTCATAGGACGTCCACTGCTGGACATAGGCCTCCCCCATCGATTTCCAAAGGGACCGGTTGGAAGCAGCCTGCATCCAGCGTTTTCCTGCTGTCTCTTTTAGGTCGACTGTCCATTATGTGGGTGGACGTCCTACGCTGCGCTTACCGGTCCGCGGATAATAATGCCCAATCAGTTTTTTTAAATGAGCCTCTAAGTGTTTTTTTTTTTATAATACGTTGAAATGAGCATATGAAATAGCCACGCGCCTTAAGCTGCGTCTTAAAATATAAGAAGTAAAGATATGCAATGACTTCCACAAAAAAAAGTCAAAGCTTGTTATTTTTGCGTGAGACGCCGAACGCGTGATTTATAGTCTTCTTGGAATTGACCCAATCGGGAGACACCGGAATCTTTTTAACCAGCTCTGAATAATATTATACGCCTATCTTTTCCGCGCGGCGTAATTTCTGAAGAACGGTTTTGTTTCAGATTTGCGAGTGTCTAAGCGAAAACTTTCCAAGAGATTCGATCATGATATTAAAAACTTTTCCAGACTAGCATCATTACTAAAACCACAAGTCAGTTGTTAAACTATATATTAATTGGATTATTACGTCAATTTGTGATTATTATATATTACGAGATATTCGATTTTGTTTTACCCTTGAACTGTTTGTTATTTAATTCTGTTCGCATTAATGATTCACGATTTATGTACTTCTATGTTTGGAGTTTGGTTGTGAATAATTTGTTCGGAACATCTAATAGCAATATTTTATTCATATATATAACAATGTCATCCTTATCTGCTTTCTACATCTTCTATATTTTATATATCACTGACTCATCACGACATCTCGAAAACTACTTGACCTACGAAGCTGAAATTTAGTAGGTAGATTCCTTATAGGGTATAGAGGTCCGCCATGAAATTAATTTACGATAGAGCAGCATTAAAGGGGGCAAAAGTGAGAACAGTAGTTTATATGAAAATCTACGCGTAATACGAAGTCGCGGGCAACACTTAGTTTATAATAAAGATAGGCACAGATCAGCTAAATTAAGTGTACATCTGGACACATGATGGACTATATTTCGACGTTGGCAATCAGAAAATACGATTGTAGCTCCCCCACTCTATAGATAAAGTAGTCACACTATATATCATGGAGAGCGTTTCTGCTTTCGGTTTGAAGCTCTGTCAGCTTTTTTAATCTGCCGTCGCTGTGTAGACAGAGAGCCGCAGGCTTTAGATCTTGGGGCAGATGTTTTGGAAGAGGCGTGAATGTAGCATTCAAATTGAGGCATTTGATACAAGTATCTCGTTTCATTGAGAACGAGGTTTTGAGTTTCTTGGATATACCGGTTTACTCACGATGTTTTCTTTCACCGATTTTGAGCAATAGCATCGTTACTGCACATAATAAGTTTAGGTTTGTATTTTGTTCAAGTCCTAAAAATAATCTAAATCTTGTACATTTACATAAAGCAGATAAATAGCTACGATACTTAGATCGTAAGCTGGTGCCTTTACCTGATGTTGACGGTTCTTTCATACGTCACGTAACGTTTGTTTACTCAGATAAGTACAGGATCGTCTTATACAATAGGCACAAAGTTATTTTGGTCCAGATTATCGGCTCTGAACATTTTGAAAATAAAAATGGGCCATCATATCTATGATTAGGTAACTATTATATCCATCATTTCAGCCATACAATGTCCACTACTGAACATAGGCCTTCCTCCATTGATCTCCAAAAGAGCCGGTTGGAAGCCGGCAGCATCCAGCGTTTTCTTGTAGTCTCTTCTAGGTCGTCCGTCCATCTTGTGGGTGGACTCCTACGCTTACCGGTCCGTGGTCTCCATTTGAGAACCTTTCGGCCCCATCGGCAATCTGTTTCATTGCCTGCTATGAGCCCTGTCCACTACCACTTCAACTTGTTAATCCAGTGGGCTATATTGGTTTCGTGCGTCTACGTATCTCCTCATTTCTGATTCAATCTCGTAGAGAAACCCCGAGCGATGGAGTACATATAACTCGTTGTGCGACTTTGAGCTTGCTTATGAGGTCATAGTGAGAGACCACGTTTCAGTCCAAGTTAACATAGTTACAACATCATTAAAGTAATGTGATATTCAGCTTTTTTTAATGAATCGGTTTCTTCTGGTCAAGCGTGTTCCATCGTAGACTGCATCATCGCTTAACATCAGATGAGATGGCGGTCAAACGCAAGTCTATTTATGAAGTAATAATAAAATATATAAACTTAGTATACTATAAAAACTGTTGGATTACCCAATAGAGTCTATGACTCTAGACCTACAACGGTCTACGGCCAACCTGAAAGGAAATGCTACGTTATACCAGAAAATTGCCGACATTTTGGTGAAAGGCGAGCGGTTTCCAAGGACCTAATGTCTCAAATATGTAACCATGATCACTGCAGAGTCTTATTGATCATCTGGTGTGAAGATCAAGCACTGTCTGTACACTATACTGAGTGTACAGTATATTAGATGTACAAGGAACGAGCAGACATCGTCCCGGCGTCTCGTTATGGACTCCTTCCACGCGGCTGCCTCGAAACTCTATGTTTGCCTCACAAGCGAAACTATAACTTGAAGGGATGTTTTCTCACAGACTCTGTTTTGCCCCTTTTGTACTATTTAGGTCATGTAAGCGATTACAGTATACTAGTGGCCCCCGCGCATCTGCGTAGAAATTGTCTCGGGAACCGTATATTTTATGGGATAAAAAGTATCCTCTCCGGACCTCTACCTATAGCTGTGCGAAAAATTAATTGCTGGAAAAAATGTAATGTCATAAAATTGACATCATAGTTATCGTCTTTTTTGCCCCTGTCCCATTGGTCAGTAAAATTTTCACAATAAGTAAACAACACTTTCGTTACAGTTTTCCAATTGTCGCAAATAATATCAAAATCAGTGATGGCGGAAAAGAGTGCATTGATGTGGCGGCGGGCGCGGATCAGCGGAGACATGGAGCGCGCCACAGTGCGGCTGTGATCCACGTGAAAAACTTGGGCAATTTCCCACGCATATTAGCCGGAAACCGGGTTTGTCTGGCACGAACAAAGTGCACAATAAATTGTGCAGAAACAAGACTGACCCTCTGAGCACCTTACAGCAAATAGCGAGCTGATTCGACATCCTTCTCACTTCTAGTGAGTTGTAGCCGAGCGCAAGAACTTAGTTGGGTACAGTTACGGGTAATAACCATGATTTTTCCTATACAGCGATCTTAAGAAAGCCTTTTAGACTTTCTCAAGCATGGGCATAGGCAACGTGGTGCGGGTTCCATACACATACGCTCGAATCCAGCTTGCTTCTGACTAACGAGTTGTACAAGGTTCTAACAACTAACGTATTTAAATTTAGTAGTTATGGGAGAATGTAAAAAGGTGGGTCGATGCAAAGAGAAGGCGAACATATGCCCAGTTGGCTTCAAAACTTGTGTATTAAAAATCTCTGGACGTATCACTATAACACAATATTAGTATAAATATTTAGCCTGTGGAAATAATAAAATATTTTTATATTTACATATCCTATTTACATACAATAATAAGAATATTTCGTGGGATCACGAAATAATTTAGTTTCAATCTAGAGGACTATACAAGAGTAACAATACGAAATTAATGAAAAAAATCACAATTTACGGCTCAGATCATGTCCAACAATGTAATTTTTCTATTTAGCCAGCAATTTAGCAATTTTTTTAGGTATTCGTTTAAATACAATCTCCAATATTGCTTTTAGAGCTCGAATTATTTTTCTCGGCTGGTAACGAGTAATTTTCTCGCTTTAAACGTTGAAATGATTTTGTTTGAACGCTTTTTATGCTATAATTTTTTTTTACTGTCTACATGCTTTGCTCACAAAGGCGTCCAAGCTATAAAACAGTATATCTTTGTGATGCAATATAAGCGTGATTTATTTTTTCGATACCCTTTATTTCGAAAAGTTTGATGTTTTTAAAACTTAATTTTAAGACAACGCACTTTTACTTTAATTATATTTTTAGGGTTCCGTACACAAAGGGTAAAACGGGACCCTATTACTGAGCCTACGCTGTCTGTCTGTCCGTCCGTCCGTCCATCCTACCTTTAAACGGCTGCATCTTTGGAACAGTAATAGACAGCCAGTTGAAATTTTCACAGAATATGTAATGTTACGGCGAATTAACTAAGAAATAATAAAAAAAGTAAAAACAAAACAGGTGTCACCGGGTTCACCGTGACTACTCCTTTTACCGTGAGCTCGCCTGATGGAAAGCGATGATACGGTCGAAAATTAGCACGTATTCCTAGTAATAACCTACTAACTCTAGACTATACAGTCAAGTGGTTAACGAAATCAGAGCATCCACTCTCTACAAATTGGGTTAGAGAACTTAGCGGATAAGGAGGCCACTCCCTGGAGCACCCCCATAAGAACAAATACGGATATAGAAGCTTTGTTGATATGACAGCTCTAGGCAATACAAACTAATAACTTATTAAACTGTTTGTACTAAACATGGAGAGTTTTGATGTGAAACATCTATTAGTGCACCTTGGCAAAAAAAAAACTAATAGCATGCCGTGATAGCAAACGGCATGATGCTATCTTATGCCATCATGCCCTCTCCATCAACTTTGATGTTTCACATCTGCCAGGCGCCCTGTGATAGCCAACTTTTTGTTTATTGATGATGTGGCAAACTAGGGAGGGCCATCTGATAGGAAGTGGTCACCGTCGCCTATGAAACCTACTACCCAGGGAATTGTGCATTGCCTTACTTTGAGAATACTATTCAGGCGCGGATCCACCGTTGTGGGCACGATTGGCATGCCCACAACCCTAATACATGACTTGTGACGCCCCCACAGCTTTACCCGCGTGAAACTACGATACACTGTACAAAATCTTGGTCAGGCCGTCATATAAAATTATTTATAAACATTTCTTTTGTAGGAATGCACTATATCGATAATGCACGAGCAAGGTTCATACGCTGACTCGCACTTGCCCCATTTTCAGGTGGCTGTGACCACAACCTTTTTTGAGGGCTAGATCCGCGCCTGATACTATTCACCTCTATTTATTCATTTATACACATAATAATATTATATGTAAATTGCATTACGGTTTAACTTTCAAAAGTTCAAAATTAATGTAGCCAAAATTGTATTTGACCCGTAAAATTGAATAAGTTCTATTTAACTCTGATTGTTTACAAAATTAACAATCTTAGTCTGCAAGTAGAATGCTAACTTTACTTGTTTATTGTGTAAGTTTCGAGTTTAACTCAAATATCAGAATATTAATGAATTTTCATTTAATGTTTAGCTTCTTTACTTTGCGAAGCAGATTCTAACTTATTAACTAAGTAAAAAGTGTAGTATTTGGTACATAAAATTTAGCTAGTGCGTTCTACTCACAGACCTTGCAATTTTTTGCTACGCAAAAACATCCTAGGTTTGTGGTTCTTCCTGTCTTGAAAATGGTACCGATGCGTGGGCAGTTGCTGTTGTGGTCCGCAAGTTCAAAGTCACTTAGCAAGCTGACGGGCCTGTCATATCTACCGCAGACCCGATAACAATCGGATAAGACGTGATCTAGAGTAGAGATCACGAATCGGCAAAGCGTTGAAAACCACTGGAATGACGATATACTTAAGATGGGATGAACCACAACATGATCATGGAACAACCGTGAACATGCATGCACCATGCATGTATCTGCGCCGAAATATCGGGAGGTCGCACCACCATACCACGGTAATTATCCCGTAAATAATCATATAACTGTAGTGAACAACCGTGATAGTTTAAAACAGTGTTTTGAAAGAAAAAAAGGCTAAAGATCGGGCTGTTGTTTGCACTGGGAGAGGCCCATGTCCAGCAGTGGACTAAAATAGACTGATTATGATGATGATGACAAAAAATAAATATCATCATCATCATTATCAGCCTAATATGTACTCACTGCTAGGACACAGGCATTCTCTCATAGAGAGAGAGGATGGCTAATCCACCATGATTGTTCTTGGACATACCGGTTTCCTCCACGATGTTTTCCTCCACTGTTCTGACCGGAGGCATCGAAACTGCACATAGTTTATTTAAGTATCAAAATAAATCATTAGTGCTGCGCCAAGGATCCAACTGGGTGCCTTCAGATTGTAAAGCGAACAAGCTACCGCCCGGCCACCATCACTCAAAATTAATTTGCTGCCTCTTAAATGGTGTATCATTTGTCTTTATTACCCAGCAAAGTGTGTAAAAAAAATATTTATTTGCTTGGTGTACTTAATTCTTCATTTTTTTGCTCAGTGCGGACAAATAAGTCATAAGTAATTTATTGGTAAAATGGCAATTTACAAGTCATTGGAATTTCTCTTAATTGAGAAAATAGAGCATAATAATTAAAGATTAAAATATACATACTGTTAAATAGTTTCTGAGATACACAACCATTTAATCAATAGGTACCTTATTATTTCGATGTGTGTGTTAGTTTTGTTTTTTCACATAAAACCTCAATCACATTGAATTTCAAATCGTGGCCCAAAAAAACACCTATCTAGTGTTTTTTTTCTGTCCCTTTAAACTAGAAAGGTGCCCGTGGGACGGATTCAGGCCTCCGTGGCACTTAACTAAAACACGCTCGCTCAATGGGACGGCTTCGAAAACGATGTCGACTTTACTTACTTTAATCCAGCTTTACTGTCACATGTCTACTTAAATTGCTCGATAAAATAGCTAAAAAATATATCTTTATTTTAAATATCATCAAATGTCAAGTGGCCTTTGGATCATCGTATTTTTAAGGTGAGCAGAAATAATTGAAAACATTTATACAAACTTGTGAATCTTATGATCATGCCATGTCTATGGTTCTTTATGATGGCAAATATTTTAGACCTGGGGCTTGATTTTTGAATCGCTCTTATGATTTTGCACGAAAATATAATGCAAAATAAAATAGTTTCTATCGATAGAAAGCAAATTCGTATGATTCAACATCGCGTTAGCGGGATTTTGTTCGAAAGTCAGTCATTTTGCATGATTTCGCATGATATTTTCGTGTGAAATATCATATGAGTGATTCAAAAATAGGGCCACTGTATTCAAAGCGTTTTATTTATTACTAACTAAATTAATAAATAGTGTTAAAAAACTCTTAAAAGCAGAAAGCGTCTCATATTGAGTTCATTTTATTAACTTGCTGTTGCATGTGACTTCGTACGCGTAGATTAAAATTTCTTTGAACCGTGGAGCTCAAGATATTATATACCTAGCTTAATAAACTTTCAACCCCTTATTGCACCCCATATTCGGTCCTTTTGCGAAATAATTTCTTAGCAGCCCGCTACTATATTGTTTCTACTATGCCTCTACAAACTATAAGGAAACTAATAGCCAAATTTCAGCTTTTATGAAAATAATATATCTTACTTACAACGGTTTTTATTTATTTTATACTATCAACCTGACTAGCAAATTTCATATCCTAAACATCAAAAACATGAAACTTTCATTTACACTTACCTTTTTTTGCTCATTTAAATCAGCTTTTTCGCAAACTCCTTTGTTAGCGGACGTCTACACCCCATAAGGAATCAACCCGCCAAATTTCAGCGTCGTAGGTCAAGCATAGTTTTCCAGATTTTATGATGAGTCAGTCAGCCAGCGAGTGGCATTTAGCTTTTATTCATTCATTAATATTCATATATATTATTCGTTCTTTATATTGAATTGTGTTAATCACGTATATTTCTTATAGACATAAGTACAAAAAATTAGTCATTAAATTAAGGTGTATTTTTTTCTATCGACTACAGGGAGGTGTACACTGGAGACCGCCGATATGTCATTGTCATTAAAATTGGCGATATCGGCGATGATATATTGTACTTTTTGAATACTTTTAGTAAAACAAGTGGCTCACATTAAAAACTGACTGTAAAATATATATGAAAAACGTAATAAGTGCCCTTTCATATTTGAGGGTTGCCCTTGATTTCCCTGGGATCCCATCATCAGATCCTGAATTGGTGACAGTGGGACCAAATTGGAAGTACCCTACTGACAAAGTTTATTTTTATTTTTTATTGGTCAACAGTATGTTGACGGAGAAATCGTTGAACTTACATACATACATAAAAAAAATAAAAAAACAGTTGAACAGAATCGTCCTCCATTTTTGAAGTCGGCTATATAATATATGAATCATTCCCGTGTGTGTTCACGTCAAAATATGTTGGGAATGGAAATTCTTGTACTGTGTACTAATATAAATACAAAGGTATTATTGGCGTGTTTAATGAAAAAAATGTCATCCGCGAAGGTACGAGTAACAATTGCAATTATAAACATGCATGATGCCAATGGGAAAGCAATTCGTAATCGCTGATTTTCGTGATAACTCCCAGAGTAAAGTGGTCGTCGATTAGCGCCGGACAAATTGGTCTATTGTCGCTAATTTCTTGGAAAAGACGGCGACGCTTTCTTTTGTTTTGACATCGTAATAGCATGGTTGACACAAGTCATCGTTTTGCTGAACAATCGCGCAATCCTCATTTTAATGAAATCCATAAAGTATGCAGTAATCAGTAGTTGTAAACTAGAGTGCGGGACGCGATATGTTCGCGTGACGCTACAGGTATGTGGAATAGCGAATGCCGTGCTCTATGTTATACTTTTTTACTTTCCCCTCGCTGCAATTATTCAAGGTTGTATAGAAAATGAAACCCAATTTACGTACATTCCCGATGGCATGACGGTTTGGCTCGACTTTCTCTCTTCATGGTAGAGCGAACATAGCGCATGTCCTCGAGTCAACGACTTGGACATTTGTTTTTGTAATTATGCCCGAGTTACGTGTAAATGTACCGCATTCAGCTCGGTTCAGTCCCCTGGAGCGAGCTGCCGGCTCGACGACTCACTGCCGCTGCCTCCGGGTTGACACAATACAAATTGCCGAGGCCAAGTTGACTCGGGGGACTGAATATTTTATATGAGAGTAATTTCGAAGCTTGAGCAGCGTTTGAGCGCAGCGTATACAGATGGAGATAATTAACTCGAGGTGTACCTACAGCACATGTGGATAATAACACACCTACAAGTTGCCTACAAGATACAAAGAAATGTAATTCCAGTGAAAAACTAATTCCAAAAGAACAGGCAGGATAACTTCGTTTTTTTTTTTCATGACGATGGATACGGAATCCCTCAGTTGTTTTTTTACAAGATATTAAATAACGTTAAACAAGTCATAGTCAGAGTCAACCAAATGAAGTCACGTTCAAGTCCAAGTCATGCCCTAGTATAATGGTGGAAACTTTACTAAAAGCTTCTGTGGAGTTTTAGAAACATCACGAAAATACATGTTTCACCTCATTATCTCATATCACTTGCCCATGCACACTCGTGCTTGTTCAAGAATACTTAATAAACGATAGTTCACCCTTCATCATCATCATTTCAGCCATATGCCGTCCACTGCTGAACTTAGGCCTCCCCCATCGATCTCCAAAAGGGCTGGTTGGAAGCGGCCTGCATCCAGCGTTTTCCTGCGGTCTCTTTAAGTCGTCTATCCATCTTGTGGGTGGACGTCCTATGCTGCGCTTCCGGTCCATGGTCTCCATTCGAGAACCTTTTGGCCCCATCGGTCATCTGTTCTGCGTGATATGTGCACTGCCCACTCCAACTTGCCAATCCGGTGGGTTATGTGGTAACTTTCGTTCGTCTACGGATCTTCTCATTTCTGATTCGATCTCGTAGAGAAATCCCGAGCATAGCCCTCTCCAAAGCTCGCTGTGCGACTTTGAGCTTGTTTATGAGGCCTATAGTGAAAGACCTCGTTTCGGTGCCGTTCACCATTATTACACATTAACACTCGAAATAACACAAGTTTAGAAAAAAAATACAATGAATTGACACGTTTGAGCCACATGCGAGAACATTAGACAGTTCAGCAAACCAACTCCACGCTGTGGCTGGGTATTCTAAAATATAGCTTTTAATATGTACAGGTTCACATATCCTATCTAAAGGCCGCAAACTACTGCGCACTAACATCCGACCCATTAAGTCAAGCTTAACTATTTATCACACGGTGACCTCTTTTCAAGGTGTCCCAAAGATAATTTGGGCGCCACCTTTAGGGTCAAAGTGTTGGCAAATTGACCCGCGCGGGCCCTCCGGGAAAAAGCCTCATTCGAGGTCACCGCACATTTTTGCTGCGTACCTCGTGAATATTATAAAGGGGTATTTCACACGTTCAGGCGACAGTAAAAACATTGAATTCTATTCCAGGTTAAGCTTTATTGCGACGATGTTTTAGTTTAGGGACTGTTTTTGTTTAATTTTAAAGGAAGGTTATATACGGATATAAATGGCGCCGCATGTTTATCTTAATTTCACTCTGTATTCGACTAGGCAAATGGCTTTTATTTACCGCTCTATTAAAATGTGTTCAATCGTGAAATCTTTCTAATGAATTCGGTATCGGTTTCATCTAGGCAAGCGTGATCCATCGTAACATAGTCCGCATCATCGCTTAACATCAGGCGGGTTGGTGACAAAGCTTTTATTTAATAATAAAATAATCGGCCAAGTGCGAGTCGGACTCGCGCACGAAGGGTCCGTACCATTATCTATAAAAATTGCAAAAAAACACGTTTGTTATATGGGAGCCCCCTTGAATATTTGTTGTATTTTAGTTATTTATTTTTAAAGTGAATATATAACTAAATATTTTGTGAATATTTGAAACGTCTACCTGTTGCCGTGATTTGTGCAAAATTGAGCAAAAACGAGGAAAAAAACACATTTGTTTCGGTATTACATTAAATGCGTAGATACACAGCAATGTACCTACTTACTTCATTCGTCTATAAGTAAGTAATTAAATAATGCAGGAACCACTTACCTTGGCTGTTAAACAAATGTTTCGACATCACCTGTTCCTGGGTCCCAGTAAATTTGATGCCATCAAAGCATCCGCAGTAATCAAGTTATAAGTAAATATTTATCGAGGTTCTCCGCCGTTCGCGGAAGAGCGCCATATATCTCTGCAAGGAAACATGTTTCACTGCTAGTAATTTGTAGGCGATGTATACGCTATTTTTGCCGTCGATTTTATTGTTGTTTAGGATCCAAATGTGGCGATATTTCATCCCTGTCCCTCGCGCGAGCGACTCGCGAGATGGAGCGCGATGGTCAGCGTAATAGGGCTCCGGTACGATTGGCTGGCGCACTCCGCACGCAAACAGGGGTAGGATTTTTATTAGCTCAGTTATCTGGCTTTATGAGTCATGTTTGCCGTAATAAACTCGTTCGTTGCCTTTGAAATGAGCTCCTATATTGAAACTTATGCATTGCCAATATCCCAGACTGTAATATCGGAGTGAAATGTCGCTTATACCGCCCATTTCAATATTATTTTTAAATGAAACAAACTTCAGCTATTGAGCATAGCAGCTGCAGTTTTACGGTTACAATAAAGTAGTGATTACATTATTTTTATGGAGTAGTAAAAGTTTCAGAAGTTTGATATTAGTTTGCCGAGTTCTAGATGTGGCGCTATTCCGAAAACTACGGGAACTGCGAGGTTCAGTCTTCACTGTGATATACATAAAGCAATTTAGTGAATGTGTCCCATCCGTCACGCGTGTCGGAGTGTCCCCTCACGGCTAGTTACCAAACAAGGGCCTCCACAGCTACCCGCGGGTCGACGTCCTTGCGGCCGCCGCCGCCTCGCCTCAATTAATCAGCAATGCCTACAAGCAGGCAATAGGCGGTCAGCAGTTATGTACAGTTATAATTTGCGCCAGTAAGGATGGAATGCCTGACAAGGATGAAACTTTGTAACCTTTTAACCGGTTTATAACGTTATTACTTAATTACGCTCTGTAAACGGTTTATTTAATGTCCACCTTACACGCTGCGGGTAAGTTTTAGCTACCTCCAGTAATAGCTTTGCAGTAATGGTTGAAGTCTTTTACGAGATATTATGATGAAATAATGAGTACGTGTAGTTCTATTTATGTAATAGACATTGAAATAATAATTTCTAGATTTCTACCGAGGAGTTTGAGAAATATACACTTGTACAACACTGCTGAAGTCTTATTTCCGTTACTTCAAGTATTTGAAGTAGGCCGCTGCGAATATGCGTTTGACAGCTGCAATAACATTGTAAAAAATCTACTTAAAAATTAAAACATTATTTTTGTAGTATATTGGTTGCCAGCGTCTTTTGTTCAAAAATGTAGCAAAAGTGATAAGAGTCTACTGTTTTATAATCTTATGGCAACTGTCAGACGAATTTTTTCAGCAGCCGCACTATAGTTGTCAATTGTTTTTTCTCGAGTTCTCGAACACAAAATAATATCAAAACTAAAGTTTCCACAATCACCGCCATGCTTTCGAGACCAATATCGTGTCTATTACCCTGAACAATGCTACCAATAATACTAATTCATTAGGAATGCCGTGTGTTCTTGTAACTTAGTCCATGTTACCCTATTTGTAGCAGTGCATGATTGATGGCAGCAACGTGATCGAGGGGTCGACCTCAAGCCGACCTGCTAATGCTGCACTATATCATCATGGGAAGAATGTGGAACCCTTGCTGTGGCATGCAACTGACGCGCGTTCAAACTCGTGCTAATAATATTCGTGAATTATATAGGAAAACCGAATACCCTTAATTCCTTCATCACTAAGTTTCCAGATAAGTCTAATTTATGCTACTACTATTTATTGCCGAGTAGTTTTCTCAACAACTTGAAAGTCAGACGCAAAACAAGCCAAAGCACATTTTACCTAAAAAAAAAAACAGAAATCAAAAAAGTTTATTTTGTGACAATAAAATAAAGCAACTAAAAAAAACAAGTATGATACTCGATGTTTATATGTATACCTACATTCAGATCTTGCTTAACATATTTACATCATGAATTACATCTCATATATTACTTACTGGCTGAATCCCGCGGTGTTACCTATGATTTTCCAGTTTTTCTACATTTCTGGAGGGAAAGCACCAAGTCCAAAGCATGATGCACACTATCTTCTGCCTAATTTTCGCCTTACCGTTTAGGTAGAAGTGAAAAGCAAGCAGACAGACAGAGATACAGAGTTATTCGCTGTTCGCAGTTTCGCTTTTATAATATTACTATTATATTAGTACAGTTGTAAAGGACACTCACGTTCACCAAAAGGCGGACCGATTCGCTCCGTTTCCTTCGGTTTCATTATCATACTCGATAAAAGAAGCGTGTAATCAGTGTAGCTTGCCTGACGGGCCCTGTATCAAAATTTGTTGGGGGCCCCACCTTCCCGGGAATAAAAATAAACAAATATCTGGGACATTATTGCACACATGGACATCTGACCCCAAACCAAGCAAAGCTTGTAATATGGCTGCCAGAGACTGATATACATACATATATATTATTAAATCCATACATAAATAGATGTTAACACCCAGACATAGAACAAACAGAAATGTTCATCACACAAATGTTTGACCAAGGTGGGAATCAAACCCACGAATGTATAGTTTTTTTTTGACGATGATGATGGCCATTACTATACCTACCATAACTGCGCAGACATGGCCAAAACTCGTGTATGACCGTGTATATTGATCACCTATGAGAAATCTATATATAGTATTGTATGATAACATAATGTGTTTTTTTTCCAGCAAGTACGGCCTAAGAGTTTAAGCTAGTGTGACTGTGGATAAGATTTTACGATTTTTTGCTTACACACTTTCGAGGCCCCTGTAGCACGGGGGCCCCGCATAATTGATACGGCGGTAGCTCGCCCCTGCGATTAATCTATTTTCATTCCTTCCTTTGAATATTTACTGTATGTATTCAGTCTTCGTTATCGTTTGTCACCGCGTCACGCAATATTGTGAATATAGCGATTCGACCTCCCAGTCCTACCAGCTTTACCGCAACCTCCGCAACCCTGTGTGTGCTCGTGAATTAGACATTAATTAGCATCATTTTACCGCTTGTGGCATTTAGGGTTATATGTTGAGACATATACATTTTTTATACTTTTAAAATTGAGATCTGTATTATAATTGTAATTTTACAATGTTTCATGCACTTTTCTTAATAATTGAAGTTAGAAGGTTCTAAAAAATTCAGACGGATGGTAGACAGATAGACAGACAGATGGACGGACGGATAGAACGAACTTATAAGGGTTCCTTGTTGTGCTACGGAACCCTAAAAAAAGGTGCGTATGTCAAAGTATTCAATTATTATGTAAAATTTGTGTCAAATGCTTGATTACAATATTAAGGTGATGTCAAAGTAAAAATAAGAATTTGATAAATATTTACATATATGCATTTTAGGGTAATTAAAAAAATACTTTTAATAAAAAAAAAACTTTTTTGCAATAACCATGTCCTAAATTTTTCCGGAGCATTAAATACAATGGTATTTGTCCTTTTAATCACTTTTACGAGTAAATTACCTCGTGTCCCTTTATTAAACCTTAAGAGGAGTATCCCAGTACCTTTCACTTGCAATATTACGATGCTAATTCAACCAAAACATCGCAGCAAACTTTAATAAAGGCACCCGCTGTACAATAGGTGTTTAAAGCCTTTCGTAGCTGCGAATTTATTTAAATAGGCCATGTCAAAGGCCGGTGGGAAGTCGCCAGAGCCGCCCTTGAGGGCTTATTGTCTCTAGTACATAATGACTCGCCAATGAAACTCAGAGCTCCGAATGTGGCAGATTCTAGCTTGTTTCTATTTAACGACACTTTCTACTTGTTACGCGAGTAGGGAATAAGACAGCCAAGTTAGGTCTTAACTATTTTCAAGGGAACAAAATTAACAATTTAACAAGTTTCAAGCTGTAATGGTTCGTACGAAAGCTCTTATTTTTTCGCAGGTTAATTTTCACACAACATTATACTTGGCAAAACTCTATAAAAAGTAATATTTATATTTTTGTTGTATTTTGTTATTAACTTACTAGTTTCACATAACTAAGGACACGCCTTAAATCGAAACCGAATAAAAAATACACAAAAAATTAAAAGAAAAAAGTTAATAAAAGAATATATAAATATCTTATATCTCTGTCAGATGACCATGTGTGCAATAATGTCCCAGATATTTATTATTATTTATTATTATTATCTAGTTATTTATTCGGTGAGTTGGTCATATTATGCAAAAAAGTCAATTCTAATTGAAATATCGTCTGAAACAAATCTTTTCACGAATTTTTACGGCGATAGAAATAATGCTTGTTAATTCCGAGTATAAGTAGATTTTTCTGGGACAAAAACAGGTCAGGAAATTTAATCAGTTGAAGCACCAAGTAACGCCGAGACGGTATGTTCAGTGAGTCAAAACATAATTAAAAAATCACCGTCGAGCGTAGCTCTTTTCGGTAGAGTGATGTTACGGCCTTCTTCCAGCGTTTTCACCTCCCTGCATTCTATTTCACATTGACATAAAACTTTGACCTCTTCTGTATATCCTCTGCATGCTAAAGTTGCCTGAAAACGCTCGCTTATAGCCGCCTGCCAAGCGTGGGAATTATGGCAACACCCCTCTCTACGAGGGAGGCCTTGTCCAACAGTGGACGTTAATTGGCTGATGATGTGATGTGATGTGCTCGCTTATAGCCATAAGGTCACCAAGTCAGTTGTATGTTAGTTTTTGTCCTATGATTTTCATTAGGTGTGAACAATAGAAACGTATGTTTAGTCTCTTTTCCCATTCACATATCTACGCAAACATGTCCAGAAGTGGACCAACCCAATCTCTCTACAATGTAGAGTAATAATATGTGTATGTAGAATGTGTTTGCGGTGCGGCACTTCGGGGAGGGATGTCGAAATTATGCGGGCACCGGACGTGCCTATAAACGTCATCGACCCATCTCTACCGTCTCTGCGTTCCTCATTTTTGATGACTGTAATAAATATAACCATGCAACCGTACCCAACTGTGTAAACTTACATATATAGATTTACCGTCTGACTTAGAAATGTTGGCCATCATCATCATTATTAGCTATTCATATTCCCACAGCTGGACCAGTACATGTTGGTGAAGAACTTTTGAGTTTCTCGGACATACCAGTTTCCTCACTGATGTTTTTCCTTTACCGTTTATGAGCGATGGCACCTAAACTGCACATAATTTATTTAAGTACTTAATAAGTCATTAGTGCAGTGCCGAGAATCTAACTGGGTGCCGTTAGATTGTGAAGCGCACACGCTGCCGCTCGGTGAACCGGAGAAACGGGCTCAATCTTATGTGAGTAATTCCCGTATAGTAAAAACAAAATGTTTTTTATCTAGTCCTTTAACGACTAACCCTTAGCTATAAAACTAAACAAAATTTAATTAGAACCTCTAACGATGTTCTAGAGGGTTTCACTGAAAATAACCACGAGATGAACGGTATAAATGTAAAGCTAGATGTAGAAATTATGCGGGCTCCGGACGTTACCGTAAACACCTCTACTCTACTAGTCTAGCTTATCCGCTTTGTATATTTGAATTAATGATATATCTATCAATTAATAGTAACTACATTACTTTACATAAACAAACAGGTTCAGGCACACGAGTTTAAAATCTGTAGTTTGTAGTGCTTTTTACCATATCTATGAGAAAGTTACGGAATTTTTCACAATTTTTTAAGGTTGAAGTCATTTAAAATACAATCTCCTTTCTAAAAAGGTTGGCATGGTGCGAGTTTCTATCAAATTTTCGGCTCTGCACGGTATGTACATATTTTGCCATGACAAAAAATTTTTAGGTACGTACCTAACTATTAGCGCGCAGATATGACTATTACAACAAAAAGGAATAACTATAAAAATATAAACCTTTTTGCTGTATTTCAAATATATATAATATTAAAATCATATATATGTCACAAAAAACTTTTAGGTCTGTGATTAAAATACCTATTATATTAGTTATTATTCCTCATTTAATTACCTTTTTCAATTAAACTTTTTCATTTGATAAGTTTGCGTATGGCGACCTAGAGTTAGTTGTGAGCATTAAAAAAAAACTATTTTGAAGAAACCTGAGTGAGTTAAAGAAATCTCACCTTACAATGGCTCTGAATTCCGTTTTAAATGGTGCAAGTAAAAACACAATCCCCATTTTCATAGTAATAAATAGGGCATGAACATGCCTATTAAAAACTTCGATAATAAAAAAAAAAATGTCCTGGGAACGGGTACAAGTTGCCATACTTACGTGACCAAATTTAAGTGCACAAAAATTGACGTTTCATACAGATGAACACGGCAAAACCATGAGGGCTCGTTGGCTTCGGAACCTTAAAAATATAAATTAGTCCAACTTTAAAGACCAGAACAAAAATATTAAAAAGAAACATCACAAAACGCTCATAAATTACAAAAACATGAAAGTCATGTCTTACACAATGGAAAAATACAACAATAACAATTTAACACAAATAAAAAGAACCGGGAACATACCTACTTACAATTACGGACATCGGCGAACGCAAAGTTTTCCTTATTAATAATGGACTTTTAAAAGATAAAAAGGTACGTTTGTTTCTGAACTTTTGACCTTACACAAGAAAGCTTTTGTCTTATAAATTATAGCTGTGAGGGGCTGTAATGAATGTTTTAGTTACATTTTATAAAGATGGCATTATTGTAAAGAAAGTGTCCTCATTTATCTGCCTTGTAAAAAACGTTACGGAGTGGAAAGGTTGCTATAAATATTGTACGTATGTATAGCAGTAGAAAGTAATGAATATGTACCGATTGATTATAATGTACAAAGTATTAGTGTGCATCAGATCTGATGATTTGATTCCTTCCTGCCCATTTTTCTATGGGACGGCCAGGGCGGGCACGAAAAAGCACTCCGTTTCATGGTTGGTATTGTATTCCGAAAATCCTAAAGCTTTTTGATAACACTTTAATTGTGCGAACTGCTAGTATGTGGAATGCGCTGCCTGAATGGGTGTTCCCCGATAGTTACAATCTGGACGTCTTCAAGTCATGAGTGAATCGGTTTCTTCTAGGCAAGAGTGCTCCATGCCCTCTTGAAGAAACCGACTCACTAGGTATATACGAGTACATAGACCGCATCTTCGCTTAACATGACATGTGTCTTTTTTAGAATTATTTTTTCGTCGAGACATTCAGTTGGATGACATGAAAGCAGGGTAACCTAGTCAGCCAAAAGCCTTGTGTGCCTTTATGCCTTTAGTGGAACTAACCCTGCAGACAACCTTGTCGCCCTTTTTGCATGTGAACTATTAGTTAGTTCATTGTACAAGTTTCTTAGTGTGCGTGAAAAATGAGTAAGTGAGAGCTGTACTTACAATTTCTTTGAACTGTTTAGCGGTAAAGTGAAAGAAATGTATGATAATTATCAATTTAAAAACCGACTTCAAAATCAGTAATTACGCAATTTCGTTTACTTGGATGACATATTTATTTCAGTTATTTTGATTTAAAAACCAAACTACCAAACAGGTTTTGATGAAATTTATATGGAACCACCTCTGAAGTATGGCCTACCAAACAAAAATGGAATCATTAAAATTACTTTATAATTAGCGGAGAAAACGTTATACACACATAAAATAAAATAAAAATACAGTGAAATATAAAACCTCCGCCTTTTTTGAAGTCGGTTGATCACGAACGATAATAGTACTTAAGCATATCTGCCTTGTTTGTCTGATCTTAGGTACCTCCTGTAGCTTCTTAAAATTTAGTAGGTACTTACTGCTTTACCTATTTTAAATTCAACTTTAACAGTCAGTACTAAAGAGTAAATTTGCTAAATAACTTGGCTCGTACGAGTACATTATGCATATTATTATGAAAGTACTGGGTTAGTTAAGTTACCTGTGAGCATGTCATTATATTTACTACTGACGTTAACGCCTGGTGGTTTCGAGCTAGTGGACTTTTTACGGTCGTTTTACGGGAGCAAAGAACTTCCAATACTTGCAATAGTAAATGCTAAGTGATTAGACAAGTACTACCCTATAGCGATAGTGTGAAGGTCCCTATGAATTGATTTGAGAAATGCTGTTTTGAAAGTAATTTTTATATTGAAGTGTTGTTCACATTTTTGGATTTACTATTTAAATGTATGGTTATGGTGTAAAACCATTACGAATTGGTACCCAATATATGGCAAAAGCAATAAGAGAAGGCTGGTCAAAAGATGGAAAGACAAAATTAGGATGACAGCGGGTCCGTACTGTAAAAGAGCAGACAGACTACATTGGAGAGAACTGAAGTCCAGAAATTCTGAATTGAGAAACCTCATTTAGGATCATATTTTTTTAGAGTAAGAAAAACTGTCTTTTTAAGTTTCTTTTTATTAATAATGGTGTATTTATATTCAAAAGAAATTACAAACCGTAGGGGTCCGTTCGTCGTTGTCCGTACCTGAGCGGTTACAGCGTTTGGGGTCCTTTTTAGGCGGATTGGGCAGGTTCGAATCCACCTGGTCGTCAAATATTTGAATCACAGCCTAGGTAAAGCTACTACCACACGAAAAATGTTCACTTCGGTGGCTACTATGTTGATTTGAATTGTCAATTTCATTTAAATAATGCGGTTTTAGTCCTATTGGTTATTTGGGGGCAAGTACGTATCGATAGGCGCCACAAATTTTGGATTTCGTAACAGGGTTACTTGGAATGATGGATTAAATAAATTCTTTGTACTCATTAATATAAACAACTTAGCTATGAGATCTACCCTAAAATTGCGAAACAAAATCTGCTATACACACACACACACAGGTATATATATATATATAGATAGGGAAAGTTTTAATTTAAAAATTATAGCCGTTACTTGTAAATAATTTTATAAAGTTTCTATAGACATCCGTCATGTGCTCTACCCGTGACCATCGTAAAAAGCTCAGTACCCTTAGTAGAAGATTTGATAGTTTTCGAAAACTTTTTTCGTTTTCGTATTGTTCCATACATTTCAGCAAAGCGCTCTTAGCGGAAACGCGGAAGAACTAAAATCGGTAGTAATCGGCAGTATAGGTTGCTTCAATCGAATACGAAAGAAGGTTTCGAATAGCTTTTAGCCCAGCAATGTATGGAACGAAACGAAAACGAAAAAAGTTTTCGAAAACTATCAAATCTTGTACTAAGGGTACAGTTCTTTTGGATTAGTTTCACCATTTCGTGTAACTCTATAAAATACAATAAGGTATTTAGCACGTCAATATTCGTACGCCCTCTGATAGTAGATTTAAAAACTTCGTATATCTACTACGTACGTAGAGTTATCTACTTTTGTAAAGTACGCAGATATTAAGTCTTCAAATTCACCTGTTATTTATGAATTGCTTGTTTGGGTTGAGCATTTAGACTGTCTTTAGACCTTCAACGATCGATGGGCAGTTTAACTGTTTTTGTAGTGTTAGCTTGTATTTTGTTTAATAAAAGCACTAGTCAGTTGAAAAATAAATTGCGTAAATGACTCTTTTGACTGTATTCGTTAAAAAAAAAAAAATTAAAACATTTGCAGCTTTAAATTAAAAGCGAGTAGGTGAGGCTCTTCGCCGAATCCGCAATATCGAGCGTCTCAAGAAAAAGAAGAATTTAATCATACCGTTCGACCGTCTACTGTTGGATATGTTTTCCATTACTTTCAGATCGGGCTCGAATAAAGAAAGCGATCAGATTATACTTTATTTATCGGTCTGCTTACCGCTCGAGTTCTGTTATTGATTAGGTATGCGTTGAAATTGATACGCCTTTTATGTTATCGAATACAATCTATTTATTGCTGGTTGTCTAGTACATGTATTCAAGAGCCTGGATCTAATAAAAAGCTATTCAGAGATCTGTATCAGCGTATCATGTATTCATTGCTGGGACACAGACCTTCTCTTAGAAAAAAGATGGGCCCTAATACACCATGTTGGCCCAGTGCCTGTTGGTGAATGTTGTGAATGTCATATATTTTTGAACTTTTTTAGGTTCTCAGATATAGTGGTTTCCTTACGATGTTTACCGTTTTTGAGCGATGGCATTAAACACAACATAATTTATTTAGGTACCAAAGAAGTCATAGGTGCAAAGCCGAGGATCCGGAGAGAGAGAGAGAGAGAGAGAGTTTTTTCTCTGATGACTCATTAGTCAGCAGAGAAAAAACTCTAATAGTAAGATAGAGGATGTTAAATGTTTAAACATTGGACATTTATTATTATTCTAGTCTTGTGATGATGTGTACGCAAATGAAGCCGTGAGTAAAAAAATAAAAAAAATACATTAAAAGTCGGGCATCTTTTGACTGCCCCGGTGGCTCAGTTGGTAGTGAACCTAACCTAACCTAACCTAACTTCTGTGCTTGGGGGCGTGGGTTCGACTCCCACCTAGGACAAACATTTGTGTGATGAACATTGGTGTTTGTTCTATGTCTGGGTGTTAATATCTATTTAAGTATGTATTTCAAAATATATATGTACGTATATCAGTCTCTGGCAGCCATATTACAAGCTTTGCTTAGTTTGGAGTCAGACGACCGTGTGTGCAAAAATGTCCCAGATATTTATTTATTTATTATTATTTAAAAATATATATGTACGTATATCAGTCTCTGGCAGCCATATTACAAGCTTTGCTTAGTTTGGAGTCAGATGACCGTGTGTGCAAAAATGTCCCAGATATTTATTTATTATTATTTAAAAATATATATATACGTATATCAGTCTCTGGCAGCCATATTACAAGCTTTGCTTATAGTTTGGGGTCAGATGACCGTGTGTGTAAAAATGTCCCAGATATTTATTTATTATTATTTAAAAATATATATGTACGTATATCAGTCTCTGGCAGCCATATTACAAACTTTGCTTATAGTTTGGGGTCAGATTACCGTGTGTGCAATAATGTCCCAGATATTTATTATCTCCGAACTCCGGAATAACTTCTTTATTTACAACATAAAACGAACACACCTTCGTTGTCAAAGTATTAGGTTTCCATTATTCAAGTGTTCCTTTGTACGAGATCGCGTTTTATAGATTGTGTAAACAATCAGTTTTCTGCGATGTTTTCCTTCTAGCTCTTGTGGCTTTTGTGTCACAAACTTAGGTCTTCTTTTGTAGAAATATTGTGTTGAAAGACTTCAAAGAGGTTTGTGCTTTCAGCTTCGTTATAGAGTATTCTTGCCACGTGTAGAGGCAACCTACTTCTATTATGTTTAACAAAACATCTGTAATTATAATTTATTTCTCAAGCATTAAAATAAGTAAGTTATATTATTTCAAGGAAACCTTAATACATCAGCGCAAACTTTCATGTGCCTACGAGATTTACTCACACATTTCCATTGTTTTTCATTGGTTCCAGTACTTCAGGTCGACGCTCTGAGTAAAATTACATGTTTCTAGGAGAAGCGAGAATGGCGTTCCTTTAATAAAATGGCTATAAACAGTTTATAGTCGTCTCGCCATCTGAGACGGTTTTAAATAATTACGGCAGTGGAACTTTCAGCGCTATTCTGTACTGAACTGTTCAGATGGACAAAATTCGAACTAGACTAATACTGTCCTTGACCACTAGTGATGCTGGCCATATAACATTAATGATATTCACAGTTCCACACTAATATTAGAAACACGAAAGTAACTCTGTCTGTCTGTCTGTTTGCTACATAATCACGGCTAAACGGCTTAACCGATCTCGATAAAATTTTGCTAGGTAATAGTATGTATCATCAGGACGGACATAGGCTATTTTATCTGAAGAAATTGCGGACGAAGTCGCGGGTATAGCTAGTCATCTACAATAATGCACCTCACCTAATGTGTCCACAAAGGTATTCAGTTTTGGTATCATTTTATGATGCGGATTATACATTAAATGTTAGAATTCGAATGATTGTAAAAAAAAAATATGTTCCGTCATCAAACACCTTAACGTGGCCTTGAATCTAGTAGACTATATATATTATATCTATAGACTAGTGGCTAGTCTCTTAGCCTACATCACCATAACCAAACTAACGAGAATTTCCAGGACTGGTATTATCTGCCAACACGAAACTGAAACATAAAACTCTACAATGTATATAAATGCGGCAACAAAATTGTAGGGAACTAGGTACGTTCTTCTGTAGATCGTAAACTGGCAGTTACTACGGTATGGCTATGACAATATGCTATACTGGGCAACAAAATAGATATAACTGGCTCGTTGTATGATGCCAGAAGCCTCAGCCGGCTGTATACGCTCGTACTATGCCTTACCACTATTGCCTCTGTGCGTTTACCATCAAGATTAAGTATAGAAGTCACGAGTGAATCGGTTCCTTCTAGGCAAGCGTGCCCCATCGTAGACCGCATCATCGCTTAACATCAGGCGAGCTGGCGGTCAAACGTAAGCCTATTTTTAATAAAATAAAAAAGAATTTAAATATAATCATATTGCCCTAAGAAGTTTCTTAAACATTTTATTTTTATTCGGTAATAGGCTTGCGTTTGACCGCCAACTCGCCTGATGTAAAGCGCGATGCGGTCTACGATGGAGCACGCTTGCCCAGAAGAAACCGATTCACTCGAGAATTTACACGTAAATACCAATAATTAAGTATCTATACTAAAAACCGACTTAATAATTAGTAAGCGCTAGAACGAAATTATTAGTATTGCCATATCAACAGGCTCTGGAACAAAACTATTTATGTTTTAGTGTTTATCGGGACTTATCGCGCAATATTTTATATGAGGAAAAATAGGTACATTTCAGAGTCAGCTCGTGACCACGGCTATTGTAACACGGTCGAAACATCGAGCCAAAGGTACTTATTTTTACCCATATAAAATATTGCAGGATAAGTCCTGATAAACATTAAAACTTGTGTTTAAATCGCAAAAGTTTAAAAATTTCATATTGCTAACCGATACGGGATCGGTTAGCAATATGATTAGGTTAGTAATTTTTGGACGTTGCAAATGAAATTATTTATACTATTTACTTACATTCATATTAAAAATATTACTAAGCCAAAATAAATGGAATTTTTATGTGACCACCTCCAGAGCTTTCAAAAAGCTAGAGAGGAAGCTAGCTTTTTTTTAATGATACTGAGTGACGAGACGAGCGAAGTCGCTCGCCTGATGACTCTTCACGCTTGCCCATAACAGTTCAACGCCACTCAGAAAGCTTAAAAAGTAAATAAATAGTATCATGTAAATTGGTACACAAATGTCAGAGTAATCGGTAAGGGCGTCGCAAGCCTATTACTAAATAAATAAATAAATAAACTTACTGCTCAAGAAAGTCCTGGCTACGCCTTTGGTATCTGATTGCTGTGCTGAGTATACCTACATTTAAAAAAAAAAACAGAACAAATTAAGATGATCTTACAAGCATGTTATGCCTAAATTTATCCATAGGTCATATTTTTACTTTGTTAATCAATTATATGTATTTATTGTTTCAGGTATGTTCGGCTTCAGGGCTTCAGACTTAATATGCTATAGGCAAAGGTTTGTGAAAGGAGAAAGCAGAATTTTGTTTGTCACAACGAGGTTTCAGTTAAAAGGTAATTAATATGAAATGTTATTGTTATTTTACTTTACTATTGAAACAACTGTTTGTTTATAGAATAAACTAGGTCCTCAATTAAGAGCCCTCTTATATTTTCTGACGAAAAAAGCAACGAAAACTGGATTTTGGCGTTCTGATCCTATCGAATAGAATGATCTATATAAAATTCAATTTCAGAAATAATTAGATCTGTATTTTAATCGACTTTAAAAAAGGAGATATTTGGTTGTTTTTTTTATTTGTTACCGCATAACTTCGTTCTTTATGAACTGATTTGGTTTTAATTGAAAGGATATAGTTTCAGTTTATTGGGCCCATAGAAATTTCATCAAAATAGGTTCAGTAGGTTTGGCTTTTAAATAAAAATAACTTGAAAATTTCATTACATATTATGTCATCCGAGGAACCGAAATTACATATTTTACTAAATTTGTGAAGTCAGTTTTTTTAATTGATAATTATTTAATGAAAACAACGGCTTAAAATTTTGGAAAAACTCAATATATCACCTCCAATATACAAAAGTAGTTTTTCGTAATACTTTCTCAGGGAAAGTTTTGAGAGTGGATTTCGTTAAATTACTGACGACATTAAAACAATTTTAATGTATGGTTTACTTGGTTTATATTTATCTTGACGTAATTGTCATATTAATTGGCTTTATTTTTTCAATTATAGTTAAAATCCAGATACCTAAAAATTAACGATACATTGTAATATGGCTCTTAAAACTTTGTTCAAACAATGATATTATAAATATTTAACAACAACAATTCATTAAGGTAAATATATTCTGAATCGATTATAGTCACCCCTTCAAAACAAACGTGCATAATAATCGAATATCGATCAATCATGATATTTATAATTTTCGTCAGTTTTGTTAATCGAGTTTTGAGCACAGTTTCAGCAAATGAAGCAGCTTATGAAATTAATTTATAGTTTCGTTGCAAATCGATTTTTTTACCTTTATTCTGAAAATTGAATAGGTAGGTGTTGCCATAAAAAACACGATTTCTATATTTAAAGACATTGATTCGGGCTTTTCTCTACTAAGAAAGAGATTTAAAATATAAATATCCAATGTCTCGAACAGTCCTAATTGAATGAGTCAGCAAAAAAAAATCTCTTAGTTCTTGAGTCAGTCCCATGTTGGGCGCCACAATTCTTGTAGACGCGGCGGCGGTGTCGCGCGTCGCCTCGCCGCCGTCGGCTCGAGCCGCTCGAGGTCGGACGTCTCTCGTACGTTGTTTATGCGTTCCCGCACTACGCACCATCCCTTTGCCGTCGCGTCGTCGCCGCCTGCGATCAATAGCACCTTGAGTCCCACTCTAATATTGAATTTTAATGAGCAGCAACTCAAACAAACCCAGTACCCGCATATCCCAACTTTCAGAAAGTTCTTTAAATGCTTTCAAATACGTCTTTTAACTGTCAAGAGTTGCTTCACGAAGTAAAAGAAGAAATTTCTTAGTTTGTTAGCAGTTGAAGTAATTGTTCTCCAGTTGGAGTAGCTTTGTAATTGATTTGGCTGTTAATTATTACTAAGTAAACAGATGTTTGCGTAAAACTGTCTATTTAATTTATAGATGAAGTAGATTCACAAATAAAGTACTTATACAGGGTTACGCGGAAAAGGTGCACAAAGCTTTAAAGGGGTTCGTTATACTCATCATTACGAACAATTTTTATTAAGGGACCAATCATTAAAAAAATATACTAAGGGACTAACCATGGAAAACATCTTTTCTATACATTTTCTTCGAGTGTCAATGACCGGTTTCTGTGGAACAGTTGATATTATTTTCGTGATTTCACAGCTCCCATAGTAAAAGTTGTTGATAATGATGGGTACTATGGACCTCTTTTGGCTAGTATACCCTTTCCTCATAACCGAGTATGTCGGGTCTATCTCTAGACGACAGACATTCAAGGATATCATTGTACTCACCATTATAAACAACTTCAACTTTGGGACATACTCTGATATCGTGAAAAAAATATCTCTTATTTTATGTATAGAAAATGAATGAATGAAACAAAATGTACGGAACAACAGATTTTTTTCGTGATATCCGGGGTTTATACTCTTAATTTGGGACATAGGACCCAATGTCCCAAATTAAAAGTAATTTATAATAATGAGTACAATGACATCCGTGAATATGTCAGTCGTCTAGAGATACATCTCGTATATATGTATGTTTTACATATATAATAATAATAATAATAATTTATTTGCACAAAAAAACACGAGTAAATACATTTAAAGAAAACACAATCACAATTTATATATTAAAAAATAGGTTAGTAGAAATATACATGTGTTGGTTAAATGTGGTGTGTTAGCACCCGAACTAGACAATCTGTATCTCGGGTGTTAACGTCTTCCTGCTGTACAATTTGTGAACAATGAGCCAGAGTTGCGATTTCGACAGAACTACAAAATAATAACAATAAACAAACAATCAAGTTCAAGCTCCCCACTTCAGTGTGTAAGTGATAATGTGTAATGTATGAAAAATTAAAAATATGGATATAAATGTATGATAACAATAGAAGTAAATATAATTATGGTTATTAATATACATAGTTACTAGATATATACGTAAACATTAAATATTGTGCTATTCATAATTTAGCATATTAATTTTAATATGGCTTCTGTCTCATCATAATTCAGAGACAGAAGCCAATCCTTGACTTTGGCCTTGCACCGATTTCTATTCAATGAGAATATGTCGAGTGTTCTATTTATCTTTTTGTAAATGTAAGGTCCGAGAAAGCTGAGCTGTGTGTGAGTAAATTGTTTTCTAAACAAATCCGTGTTAGTAATAATGTCCTTATCTCGCCTTTAGTTTTTAATTGTTGGATCGTATGGAGTCTTAACATGTTGTGAAATGGTAGTACCTAGTATATAAAGCTGTCTAACTGTTAAAACCTTACATTGAGCAAACAGTTCGGTTGTTGGGAAACGATATGGTTTGAAAGTCATAACTTTCAGTATAGACCTTTGGGCACGCTCGAGTATAATTAAATGTGTTCGAAATGCGCCTCCCCAGGCTGTAATGCAATAAGCTATGATAGATTGACAAAGGGCCTGGTATATCGTTTGCAGTAACTTAAAGTTTGTGACGTGTCTTAGTTTTTTGAAGACCCAAATTAGCTTTCGGAGTCGTGTTGCAAACATTTTTATATGTGGAAGCCATGACATACGTTGGTCAATTACAACACCCAAATATTTTAATTCGGGCACCCTTTCCAAGCAAGAGCAGTTGCAGTTTATACTGGAGATGCATTCATGTATTTTGAGGGACAGGTGATGGGGAGGGGCCCCAGGGTTACGCAATGAGAATGCAACATGCTTGGTTTTCGTCACATTAAGACCAAGGAGATTGTCATCCAGCCATTTCACGATGAGACTAAGGCCTTTTTCAGCTGCTGAATAAGCTTTAACCCAGTTACTCTCCCAAAAGACCAAGGCTGTATCATCGGCGTACGAGAAAATCTTAGCGTTAGGTAAGTGGATTGAACAGAGCTCGTTTATGTACACCAAGAATAGGCTCGGCCCGAGAATACTGCCCTGTGGGACACCGTATGAGATGGCGGTTTCAGAGCTTCTATGGTCTCCTATCTTAACAGACTGAGTTCGGTTACTAAGATAATCTTTAAAAAGGTTTAGAGAATTTCCTCTCACTCCAAGGCATTCCAGCTTATCTAAAAGGATGGGAACAGACACTGTGTCGAAAGCCTTGGCCAAATCAAGGAAAACTGCAATGCATTTATTGTGTTTATCTAGTGTCTTAGTCACAGTATTACAAAGACTGGTTACGGCGTCTTCTGTAGATCTGCCAGCCCTAAATCCAAATTGTTCCTCAGCAAGTAGGTTAAATTTGTTGAGATAATTTACCAATCGGGAATTTAGTATCTTTTCAAATACTTTTGATAGGGCTGGCAGTACAGATATAGGCCTATAGTTAGAGACGAGATGTCTATCCCCACCCTTATAAACCGGATGTACAATAGCCCTTTTAAAGACTTCAGGAAACTGGCCAGATTCAATACAAATGTTTATTAGTTTGACAAGGGGCGGTATGATAATGTGTCTAGCTTGTTTTAGAAAGTGTGTAGGAATATTATCCCAGCCCGCGGAAGAGTTAGTTTTAAGATTTAAAATAGTTAGTTCAACTTCGGAGTAGTCAGTTGGCATAATAACAAAAGAGTTTGGATGACGCGGAGTTTTGTTTGATTTATGCGATACCTTTTGTAAAGAGCGACGTTTAGAAACAAGTTTTTCTGCTAGATTCCTTCCTATGTTTGAAAAATACTCGTTAACTGTTTCAATGGATTCATGTACAGTAGATTTAGTGTAAAGAAGTTCGCAGGATGTACTTTTATCTTTAGTAATATGTGTTACTTCTTTAAGTGCATGCCAAGTTAGTTTCGTGTCATGCAGACTATTCTCAATCTTTTGTGTATCATACATGTTTTTAGCTTTTTGTACTATATTATCACAAAAATATTTATACCTCTGGTAAATTAATTTCTTATATGCGTCATCTGGATTCTTTTTTAGCTCTAAATGTAGTTTGTCTTTATGTTGAATACATCTGAGAACACCAGGTGTTATCCAGGGCTTACATATTCTATCTTTTTTAGGGATTATTACGCGTTTCGTGTGGGAAGAGATGTAGCTAGACAACATGCTTACTAAATTATTTGCAGATGTTTCTGGGTTATTAGAAATAAAAATTGTGTCAAAATTCTCTTTTGCTAGTTTCTCCATGATGGAGTTCCAGTCCGTATGGGTTTTGTATTTTTTAGGTTTATTAGGGTTAGACAACCTGTTTAGACTTAAAAGTACTGGGTTATGGTCAGTAATATCAGTGTCGATTATAGCAACATACGAAGGAAGTGCGGTTTTGAGAAGGACATGATCGAGACAATTACCAAGGCGGGTTGGAAGCGAGTGGGCAGGTAGTAAACCTGATTGTGTGATAAGGTCTAAGTATTCAGCCACCTTAGTTTCTGAAGTATTATTTCTTATGTCAAGGTTAATGTCACCCATAACCGCAATGCTGTTAAAGTGCTTAAGCGCAAAGAGCGTTTTTTCTAATGAGTTAAGAAACTTGTCAATACTTTTGTAGGATGGGTCTCACCATTATAATATATAGATATTATAATGGTGAGTACAATGACATCCGTGAATATGTCAGTCGTCTAGAGATACATCTCGTATATATGTATGTTTTACATATATAGATATTGTAGTTGTGAGTTTTGGCAAGTTGTGTATCAATAGATCACAACTTCAGGTCTGAAAACATCAGTGAAACGATGGCGATTACTTAAAAGTAATATTAAATGGGACGTGGAAGTCGTAATGTATTATTAGCGCCATAAAAGCAAGCCGTTAGGGGTGGAATTTCTCCTCTGCTCGTGTATGGCACTTTTGGCATAACTTGCTAAGTACTTTGTACCCGTGGCACCTTATGCTCGCTTTAAACTTTGACAGCTTCATAATTTTATCTGCGCACGTTGTGCTTATACAGTAGAGTCTTACTAATCCGGCACTATTAAATACTAGGTGATGCCGGATTATTGGAATATTCGGATTTCTGTAGTATGTAGAGAAAATCAAGGTAAATAAAATAAAGCAATGGATAAATGTAGGTATTATGATATAGATTTCTTTATGACAACTTTACTATCTTACTTATTTAATCTGGGGAAGAAAGAGCGCAAGTGGGAGTAGGTAGTGGCTGAGGAAAAAGAAAAGCATGGGCGGAGAAAGCCGAGGCTGTAGGAGTAGAGTGCCGGACTACTAGACGTGCTGATGTATTGAAGTGTCGGATTAGTGAGACTCTACTGTAGTGGCAAATAGGTACCTAATTGTTTAGACTTATACGATATATACACGTATTTTAGTAGTGAGCGATAGTGGCCGAGCGATACAATCTCCGCTTTACAATCTGACGGCATGCCGTTCGATCCTCAGACCTGCACCAATGAATAATTTAGTACTTTAATAAACGATGTGTAGTAAACTATGTACATACCTCATAGAGAGGGGTGTTGCCAAAATGCCCACGCTTGGCAGGCGGCTTGGGGATCACAGTACGTTCACCGTGTACTAATAGGACGCTGCTGCCCATCCTCTGGCGGTGGGACTGGTCGCAGTTTAAGGACATACCCGGGTCCCGGGTCGGGTTAGGACATACTACTACATACTACATACATATAGGCTACTGTATGTAATCATATTAAGTGATTTCGTAGTTGGAACTTTTGAAGTTGAATAGTAATTGATGTCAGACCGTCTCAAGTTTAATGATTGGTAAACCGATAGTCGGGGATCGTGAAATGCATTCAGCCGGAAGAGATACACGCAGAAATCCTATAAAACGAGGATTCAAAGGGTAGAGTAGGTACACGAGGCGTACTTAGTAGTGTACTGTGTCTACTACCACAATATCCCTATACAATCTGCGCCCCACGGTTTCACTCTCCGGTCTTCCGACTATGTCTATGCAACAAGCTATTTATAGGTATACTAAATAAATAAATAAAACAGTCATAGGACTGCACGTCTGAAGTGAAAACTTATGTAGTAATTCACCTATTCTACAAGAGATGGCGCTGTTTTAAAATACACGGTACAGCGTTCGGTGACGATGCTGCGAGTTCCATGATTTTTGTTCACCCAAAAAGTGCTCTCAACACGTCTAAAGAATTTGTCACTTCAAAAAACTTACAAATTTTCTATCACGTCGCATCGTCACTCTAATGGCTTTTTATAGTAAACTACTGTATATTTTATAGTATTTTTTTTATAATCTGCTCAAACAGTTTTAGGTGATGATAATAAATTAGGTAAGATTAAAACAATATTAGGCGGTTCAAATTTATTAGGCGTGTTTTTCTTATTCAAGATTTCTCTATAGGAAGCCAATGTGTTGTTTTTTTTTATAAAAATACCTATTTTACGTAACTACTATTTTCCTGTTCGTATAAAAGTTTGAAGAGAACTTTTTAAAGTTCTTGTTTTATCTTTTTTTAGTTCTTAACGTGTTTTCTCTTTGCCGGGTGTTTCCTCCTCGTTTCCTGAGTGTTTCATCGCACTCCAGTGAGCACGTCCACTTTTTCTCACACAGCGACGGCGTGCCTTTAATTACATTAAAAAGCTTATTATTCAGCTTTGTATACCTCATCGTGACCGCGTTGTGTGTAAATTATAAAAACTGAAAAATTACGCTTCGCAGGGAGCAAAATTCATTATCGCCTCCTCGTTTGTTCCTATTTTGTATGTATTATTTCTGACCACCACTTCCCCCACTTTATTTACAGTGTATCATATTTCATGTTAAGCGGAAATTTCGCATGACTTGCTCCACGAAAAGTCAGTTTAATTTAACATTATGAAATGCAGGCGAAATTATTTTACTCGCAACGACTTCGAAGAAACTTTTCCTGTTGTGCGAACTAAAGGGAGAACCTTAAAAGCTCGGTAAGGCTCTAAAGAACCCATTTGTAAGTAAAGTTGACTGAACATGACCATTTAACCTGCAACGTTTCCCTTTGTTAAAAAGGGAAGCATTTTTCAGGAGGTCGAGTCGACTCGCGACCGCCTGCAATTTGTGTTACTCGACGTAGCTATCGCTGCTTGAATACAATACTGGAATGCCGCTGTTAAATAAGGCAAGCACGTTATTTATTCCCCGAGCGACAAATCGATCCAACTTTGAGACGACCCGGACGTATCGTCTCTTGCAGCTTTAAATTCCTTTATTTATTTCGCAAGGAAATTCAATAAACGAAAAGTTTACATTCCGCCTTGATTGACGCACAAGTGGATCCGGGAATCATTGCGGATATTATGAGCCTTTCCCTCGATACTTTGATACTTTTCCTTCCTAAAAGTTGTGTCGTCAAACTGGCTTGTTCAAGAACAAAGAGGGAAGTTCCACGAACAAACTAAAATTGCTGACGCAATTCGAGTTTTTTCCAAGTATTTTAAGCCTCGTATGTTTCAACAAATTATGAGAAATAACAGCGGAACCTCAAAAAGTCTTTAATTTGTAAACGTCATTTAAAAAGTGATAATTAATGAAGTCATTGCCAGAAGCTGACTGATAATTGATTAGGATAAGGCAGATAATATTATAGCTTAGATTTTTATTGCTTGTCTAAGCTTTCTCGGTAGCCAAACCATAAAACGTAGTTAGTTAGAGCTTAGGATCTCATGTTTCAACGGCAAACGAATTGTATAACTCGAAAAACTCATGTCTGTGGTGTTAGGTACATTCATAGTCTTATACCACGGTATACGGTATACTAGATACTCTTTTGCTGTGACTTCAGCTTCCCTCATTGCCTCTGAAGCAATTTCGTCGAGAACGGAATATAATGTCACGAATTTAGATTGCAAGTTTTTAGGTCGATAGAATATTTTTCAATGTTTGATACTGTATTACACAGCTATAATTTTATTTACAACATCAAATTTAAAGCTCGGAGGCGTCGCCCGCCGACATAAAGGCCAATGTAGCCGATTTGTGCTCGCACGGCGTCACTCGACAAATTGTGTCGAATGCAATTTATTGCCGCGGATAAAGTCGGCTCAGAAACCTTTTCGCTTCAGACGACGCTGATGTACTCCCGATCCTCAATCACGGCTTTCATCCAACGATTTGATATGTACTTTCATCTCGCTCCGGCTTCCCTCCAACCGGGGTTTAATGTTTGCCCCAATTTTCTTAATTCATCGCAAAGCAAACACTTTACAAAGTTTGGTGTTTGAATGCTCAATATTGATGTAACAATAGAACGGTTGTTAAGCATGGTGGTTTAAGCAGGAATGTGGTAAAATTAGTGGTTTAAGATTACTTATTAACTCAATTAATTTGTCAAGAAGATGATTAGGCAACGCGCGAAATAGACGACGTGATACGTCATTATTATCATCTTGTTGTGAAAAGTTATATGGATGGTCAGTACCTACCTCAGATCAGAAAAATAAAGGAGATATGGTAAGGTGGCGTGGCGGGTGCTAACGTATCAGGTCTGAATCAGGCTTGATGCCTTTTGTCGAACTCACCCAACAGACGATCTTGTCGTTTTTTGCATGAAAACCATTAGTTAGTTCATGAGTGACGCTGCAAGTTTCTTAGTATGCGTGAAAAATTAGTAAGTAAGCCGTCCTTAGAGTTTTTGAAAAATGTATGAACAAGTATAAATTTAAATTTAAAAAAAAACCGTTAAAAGAGCTGATAAACGGCTTAACCGTTTGAAGACTTTCATGAATGAATATGAATAGCAAAGACCACTCCCGATCAAATCTCCTTTCAAACAAAAATAAACAAATCGAAATTGGTTCAGCCGTTTGAGAGCTACAATACCACAGAAAGACACAATATACACACGGTAAACACGTCGACGCTTTTTACGTCGGGGGTTAAAAATGGAGACGATAATTAATTATAATAACACGAACGAACGATAATTAACACGAACAATAATTGTACTAAGGCATATCTCCCTTGTTCGTCTGATTTGAGATTATAAGTACCATCGGTGAGTGTACGGCGTCGAGGCTGAGGTCACGGGGTTCGATGCCCGCGTGCACCATCACGCTGATTTACATGTTTCCAAGCGATATAATGCTCTTCTTGTTTTGTTCTCATTTTATTTCGTTTACGGAATCGTGACGAAATGAATTTGCTGCATGACGCTGACAATGATTAAATACGTGCGCGCGTTGCTTTAAAAATTATACTATCATGTAATGTGAGAGAGTTCATATTTCACTAACAGTCACGAGATAAACCTGGCGACGATATATTGATACTTACGTTTAATGAAAAACAACAGCGAGTCCACATGTATAGAAATTCCGAGAATCTGAAAAAAGTGAGTTGACGTTCAGTTGGTTGTGTTCGTTGAGAATTGTTCGGTGGAGTGGAACGCCCTGAGATCGGGTTTGCGGTGGTTGGAGCCTGATTAAATCCGTCGGGTGCAAGCGCGACATGCGGTCATCGCTCACCACTGCGCCTGCGACCGCCGCCCGCCGGCCAACCAGCCCGCACACAGCTCCAAGCACTCACACACTATTTTATTCCTCTCTACTTAATCGTTATCGTGACTTTGAACTTTGATTTGGATACCAAACTAGACAGAACGGACGATGTTACGGCGATTTGCATCGTGACCCCGCGACAGAGGTCACGCTGCCGAGACAGTGGTCACGATCAGGTCGACGAATGTCTCGCAGCTCGGGAATGAGATCGCACTTGAGAAACGGCTCCTTGGAGCGCGGTTCAGTGCTGTAAAACGTGGCTCGGTCCCGTTGCGGCCATCGCCGACTATCTTGCGTGCTCGCCTGCATAAACCTCGCTAATTAAAATACTTGCACTCGCCACTGCCGACGCTCCACATTCGCATGATTAAAGATCGCCCTGAGGACGTACGTGTCAAAAATAGACTAAATAAACTCTGTTTCGTTATTGCGTTGAAGCAAAATCGTTTTATTCTATTGTCGTATAGAGAAGATGCCTATCGATGTTATTTTCGAGGGAGGAATCCTGGGCGGTGAGTGGAACGCAAATTCTGCGGAATTTCGTTATATTATTTGCTGCCGGCGAAGATCCGCGATAACGCGAGGGAGGAGGTGTTGCTGAAAAATCTAATAAAAGGAAATGTGCGGAGCGAGTGAGATTGGAAATATCGGTTAATGCTGTAAGTTAGGGACAGAGGTGGCTTGATTCGGACACAAAGGGGCGGCGGCCACGGCTTGCACCGCGATCGCTTACACTTTGATTCACTCGCTCGCTTTCATTCTTTTTGACTCATCGATTATTGGATATCGAATTTCCTTTCTCAACTCGAGCTTTATTGTATCGCGATTTAATTATCTGATAAAAATATAATGCAAATGTATTTATTCTAGAGAAGCGCTGTCGTTTACGGTCCGGCTCACCTATTTCATCCAATTAAAATTAAAAGAGACTTTATATACATAATATAAACGGTAGATTTTAAATTGCAGGTGAAATATCACATGAACGAAATGATAAATTGGAAATGTAAATTGCGGAATAAAAACACGGATAGCGCAGTAAAACTCGATTCCGCAAAAAGCGAATCCGCATTTTTCGTAAAATGAAATTGCTATAAAACTAACGAACGCGAGCTTTTTGTTGCTATAAATTTAATAAATAACCCGCCGTTACCTAGCTTTATCTTACACGTACCTACCTACATATTCAACCTCCAGATTATTGCCTACACATTGCGAGTTTCAGAACTTTGTTTAGGCATAGGTCGTTTCTTAGAAAGCTTTTAGTAGCAAAATAAGCGATATTTTTCTTTTTTTACCTATTTCATGTGTTGTTTTTGTACTGATTTTGTGTTTTAGGGTTCCGTAAATTAAGGGACCCTTATAGTTTCACCGTGTCCGTCTGTGTGGTGTGTGGACTGTGTGACTATTAGCACTATAGTGCTGAAATTTTAAACATGGATGATATGGATATATTTATACCCGATGCAAGAGAAAATATTAAAACTTGGTGAATAATTTTCAAGGATACATATACACAAAGAATAAGAATAGACGTAAGGTTTAGAAAAGAGGTAGGAATGCAATGCGGGGTTGAAAAAAAATGCTTACATATCGAGTATAGAATGTCGTAAAAAAAGGAATCCAAAATCATTATAAGTTTTTTTTTAAATCGTTTTGCAAATTGATCTCCCGTTTTTTATATTATTTGTGTCTAAAGTAGCAATTTTTTTTTTGTGTCAGTCAAATGTCACCTTGGAGTCATTTTATGAAAAACCTAGAATGTCACTGATTATTATTTTAAGCAAATAATCTGACTTAATTTACTTCCTTGCTTAGCTAGAGTCAAATAGTCTAGTCTAGTCTAGAAATAGTCGACCATAGATACCTAATACTTTTAAGGAGTCCAACCAAAAGATCCGTGAAACCGCAAAAACTTCTTTGCACGCTAAGAAATCGGCCCATGGTGTTTAGTCATTTCTAACATAGCTATGAAACCCTACCACGAGCGTACCAAGGCACGCACTTGCCATTTTTAGTTGTTTTTTCCCTATGCGGATAATAAAATGAATCAACTCAAAATACATCCATATGTTATGGGATTATTTTTATGTGTTCCTGGATAGGTGTGAAAAAATTGCACCATTTTAACGTTCAATTATTAGATGCGCAAATGCGCAATATGTATATTCCTGAAGGACGTGTGGAATAACGACAGTTTCTCGTACATATAACTCAGAAGAAGGACTAAACTTATAAATTGGAGTATACATATTATATTTTACTTCAATATAAGGGCAATTGTTAGTTAAGCTCGTTGCAGATGGTGGAAGCCCTTGCGCATGCACTCGTGTTAGGGCTGCACATCTCTTGCGCGAGCTGCATGCAGCATTTTTAGCTTAGGAATATAAGTAGCCTTTGACGAAAAATTTAATCTTGATACAGACATAATACGTTTTTGCGAAATATTATATTTTAACTTCACTATCTAAAAGAAAATAAGAAACAAAAACTCGAATGCCATTTTTTGTAACATGATAATAAAATTGTTTCGAATTCATATTTGGGACGAACCCTTGTCGAGTTTCATACAAATTGTCTTGTTAATTTCTCTCTGGTTCTAATTGAATTTTATGTTTGCAATATTCGTAGGTTACTTTCTATAAAGGATGGATCTAATTGATGTTCATGTCTGCATCGCATTTATTTTACAAAACGAGAAATGTATGAGTATATTTTTATGGTATTCGTAAATTACTTTCAAAAGGTAACATAAACTCTTTTAGTTGTCCTAAATAAAATAATTTGAATTGAATTGAATAAACTCTAAATCAGAATTAACTTGCTATTTACATAAATAGGTAGGAGCAATTTATCATTAGGTATATTTTAGATTCAGTCTTTGTGTAGAACAAGAATACATAGACTAGAGATAGATAGACAATGACTGCGAAAACTGCGTAGACGCTTTCGGTAACTCAAAGCGATCGTTAAGATGGTATGTATATATATCTATAAGGTCGGGGAAAAAGTTTCTTCGTATTTTTTAAACAAATTCAAGACATATTTTGAAGAGATCGAAACAGGTGGAAATCTGAGGGTGCAAGGTCTGGGCTATATGGTGGATGCATTAACACTTCCCAACCAAGCTCTCTAAATTTTTGCTGAGTGGCCAAAGATGTGTGCGGTCTGGCGTTATCATGATGAAAGACCACACTCTTTCTGTTGATCAATTCCGGCCGTTTTTTCTCAATTTCTTGTTTGAGTCTCATCTGCTGTTGGCAGTAGAGATCCGAATCGATGGTTTTGCCCGGCGGTAAAAGCTCATAATGAACGATGCCCTGCCAATCCCACCATACACACAGCATCACCTTATTACGTGTTAATCCGGGTTTCGCTACAGTCTGTGGTGCTTCACTGCCCTTTGACCATGATCTTTTGCGCACATTCTTGTCGTAGGTGATCCATTTTTCATCACCAGTGATCAATCTTTTCAAAAACGGTTCGGTTTCGTTACGTTTCAATAGAGAATCGCAAATGAGTACACGATTCATTTGGTTTCTTTCAGTGAGCTCGTGTGGCACCCAAATATCGAGTTTTTTGTATACCCAGTTTTTTTCAAATGGGTCAAAACTGTTTTGTGGTCAATCCCCAGTTCTTCAGCTACGTCGTAACTACTAATATGCCGATCTTGGTCCACTTTTTCAGAAATGGCATCGACTTTATCCGTAACAGGGCGACCAGAGCGAGCTGCATCTTTGACATCAAAATTCCCGGACTGAAAACGCTTGAACCAACATTGTGCTACTCTTGATGACACTGCATTAGGTCCATAAACGTCACAAATTTTATTCGCGGCGTGTGTCGCATTTTTCCCTTTTTTGTTATAAAATTTCACAATATATCGAATTTGTTCGTTAGATTCACTCATTTTATCGAACAAAAAAACAATTGAAAAATGGCGGGAAATTGCTTTTTACGTTTTGTATTCCTTTTTTAAAAAGTCATATTTTTAATGGTATCAAAACCAGCCAGATACAAACAGTACAACGGATAAGATTTTTACTACAACTTTATACATACAAAATACGAAAAGACTTTTCCCCCGACCTATTATATAATTATATATACTATCTTCCTTGGTGTATAATAATATGCCTCAGTCAAGATAAACCACATTTTAAGTAATGTACTTGTGGGTCAATCTACTATATTACTCACACTAAGACGGCTGCTTAAATACAGCATAACTTTGAAATAATTTAGGATTCTATCATCATAATGGCTGTAAACGAGTCGTTTTAGATAAATCAGTGCTGATTTCTTAAAAAAAAGTTATCTACTGGCAGCTCCCAAAACGGTGTGGATAAAATAGTTGATTGATCCTTGTATATAGAAAATCATTTGCAGCCCTAAACTAGACATTTTCCGCAACATAAGTGATAAGAAAACGCGCGAAAAGAATAGGTATAAATAAGTAACATGGAATATAAAATTATTTGCGAAGAAAATTGAAAATTCTAAAAAGGACCCTTCGTCGCTTTTTCGCGAGAAACTTAAATTGTTATGCATAGCTTCCCAATTTGCGAAGAATATCGCTTCGCAGCGGCGTAAGTTAAGTACATATTTATGAGGGACGCGTGTACCCGCCTAGGAGAATATCCGGAGTGAGTCAACTCTTGGAAATGCGAATATATTCCGAGTCTCATATGCATAGTTTGTAAAAAATCTCTCGCAAGCGCGAACATAAAATCCTGGATCGTTCCCGTCGGTCCCGCCGCCAGGCGCGTATGTTGCCGACACTCAAACAAATTCAGACTTATAAAACTTGAAACGTGCATCTAACCCTTTTCAGATGCGGAATAAGGTTCTTTCTAGTAGTAAAACATCAATAAATGTAGATGATCTATGACTTCGTCTTACTTTTTAGATCTGGGAAGAAAATGACCTTAATGCAGGTATCTATTGTACCTACAGGTGTTTGGCTTAGTAAAAAATATAATGAAATGTAATAAAGAAGAAAAAGAAAATATTTAAATTGGCTGATAAATTTCTGAGATATAAGCGTTTAAAGTTTGTGGTCGCATTTGCAAGGGATGCTCTGTCCCTTTCCCGCAAAAGGAGTTTCAGTTTGGGGTTTTTCTGCTTTACTTATAAACGTTACTTAAGTTAAGCAATGCTTAATATTACTCTATCTCGTTTTCATGTGTGACAATTTCCGTCAGCGATAAGTTCGACAGCAATTTTAAGCATTGCTTATCTTAAGTAACATTTATAAGTAATACCGTGTATAGCGTACTTTCAAGTGACGTCATCTGTAAGTATAGCGCGCTCTCCATCTAGCAAGAATCCTCAATTTCCTTCTTTATTATTATAACCTATATCCTTAATTTTGTTTTCGTTAATCGGCTTTATTTGTCAGGTTTTATATGACAAAATAATCAGTCCAGTTGGCTATTGTTAAGAAATTCTTTCCTGAAATACACATCACATAACTGATTCTGTAGATTATACAACTGATTTCGTCAAATCACATCTCCGCTCGTTTGTCCGAGCTGACAATGGGGTAGGTAGGGGCTTGCATAATTCTGTTAAGCCACAGTGTAGGTAACAATAGGCTGGTCTGGGGCGGTGCAAGAAGCATTGTAATTAGCATCGTCATTAGGCCCCGGCAGGCTGGCGCCTGGCAGTAATAGGGGTACACTCAGAGAGTCGAGAGAAGTTGAATGGAAGTAAAAAAAAGCAGTTCGCGCAAAAAAGAGACCGCATCCGGTAGAAGCAATGATGAGTGTAGTTCTTGCAAATTATAATTAAACTAGCTACAGCAAAGAAGTAAATAAAATTTTCGAAAATCCATTTACTGGTATTTAAATTTATCACGTCAGCTTTTTAGAACCTATTCGGTCGATACTTTTTATGAGTTAACTTTGGTCTGCAAAGTATATCTTGGAAAAACGGAACAACATAATAATGTTAAGCATTGTCTGTAGAGTGTACCCCGGTCTCAAGACGCTGTCGCTATTTGGTGACTTACGAGTATGTCGTGTTCACGGGGGCCCAGTCACTAACCCTGCCGTGGGAGGGACAATGGCGCGTCCACTGTCATCCAGTTCGTTCACTCGCAGTCCCACACGCGGGATCCCGTCCACATACAGCGTACCTGCCTTCATATTATACGTCTAGTTATATTGTACAAAGTGTAAACGACCCTTTGTTGATTGAAATTACGTGTCCAATTATGATAGTTGATAAACTTTTGATCCGAAAAGTTTTTAAATTAAAGCATTCGAAATGTTTTATAGTTTGGATACAGATTGAGGTTTTAGTCGGTTATGTGTAACTATTTACCTACATACTGTGTCTGCGTAGATGTAAAACGCGAACGTAAAAGGTCATCATCATAATTATAAGCAGCCTATATCTTAGCAAGGGCGAGCCAGGATTTTCTTGTGAGGAATTTATTTACATAAATTATCATTTTTATGTTAAACAATTTCGTGGTTTTAAATTATTTTTTAAGTTGGGAAGTTCTTTGAACGAGTAAGGCTAGGTGAATGTGGGTAAGCAGTAAGAACCCACTCTCCTATAGCCACATGCCCGTACCTAGAGACGGCCTTAATTGTATCTTAGTACGGCTAGATATAGACCTCTCCCAAACCTCTGGAGATCCCTGAGCTAGTAGAGGGGCTCAGACCACACGCAGTCGTCTCGGGAGGAGCCGTAGCGCAGTGCTGAGAGCTCCGGTGCGTTCCTCTGGAGATCCCGGAGCCCTCTTGTCAATCATTAAGGCTGGTCACTGGGGGAGGGTTTTAGTGGGTACAATCCTACATAACCTGGCTGCACCCAATGCAGCCGGGTATCTTTGAAAGATTTCCCCTGGAAGAAAAAAAAAGGCCTCTCCCAAAGGCACACCGTTCAGCCCGATCTAAATGGTGTACGTAAAAGATACAGTCAATATTTTAGAAATACTAACCCGCAAAATTTGCTCCTGGACGTTGGTTTGCTTGATTTGTTATATACAAATACTATAATGAAGAATACACTGACGAAATTTTGGACCTCATCCCTCCGACCCGATTTTACCACAGAACCGGTTACCATCACCAGAAATGCCATCCACACATTATAGATTCGTAAGTCTTGCACTGTTCGATTTAATCTAATGGAGGACGAATAGAGACCTCAAAGGTAGGCAACGCACTGACAATCTCCCAGGTATTGTAGGTGTCTATATAGATGGCGGTGATAATTTACCATGAGAAGGCTCGTAGCTTGTTTGCCACTTAATGTATTTAAAAAAAAGTGATGTCTAAGGCTAAAACCATTTGTGTTTATAATCGTGATTCGAGGTATAGTTTGGTTATGAAGATATTACATTGTTGTTGAACTTGTATTTCACGAAAAGTACTCCAAGAGCGGATCCAGCTTTGGTGCCAGGGGGCGGCGAAAAAGTAGATATGGGCTGGGTCCAGGGGAGGTCATGACCCCCATGACCCCTCCCTCCTGGATCCGCCGCAGAACGCAGACCACCATTTCCACATTTGTGGCTCATTTCACACGTCACAAGTAACAAATCGTGACGGAGGAGAGTTGAACGCCTCCACGCATGTCGTGTGGTCATGCGCCGATATTGACGAATCAGCGCTCGCGACGTGTCAAATTGTCAATCACACCCTGCGCACGTGCACCGCTCTTTGATTATAGCAAAATGTAAGTTTTATACTTTCGCGATTTGAACACACGTTTTAAATCATTACATCGTCGCTTACCAACAGACGAGTTGGTGGTCAAAAGCGGACTTATTGGCGATAGAAAAAAAAGTATTTTGCGCAATTTTTCTTTAGGTAAAAATAAGTACTTTTCGCTCTACGGTTCAACCAAAGTTCTACGTATTTTTATCGAAATATAATAAAGTAATTCTCGATAAGTCCCCATAAACATTTAAAACATAGCAAAATAGAATAAAATTAAACGTAATTTATTTTGTATCTTCTCTACCGCTAACCGCTATCTAGACTATCTGCTGCTATCTTATAGTCAGGAGCCGTACATAATGATTAAATCAGGCGTTACTTTTCAGAAATTCATCTTCAAACTACTCCTAAGTGTAGATCCCTTATTCCTTATTGTACTTGACAAGAAATTGAAGCGGTAATACACTAGAGATTCGTATAAGAAATCGTTTTTGGGAAACGTACCTTTTTTTCAGGTAAAAAGTAATAAGCTGAAACACACAGATAGCAATGTGGCGTGGCGAGTGCGAAAGCTTATGATAACATTAAGTTATAATGTTTGTCTTCTTCCGGTTTTTGACCAAAAGCCTAGATTTTTGATCAAAACACTGAATTTATCATAAACCTGCGACATAATGCTAATAGCCGTAACAGACGTATTAAACTTCGCTGACGAACCGCCCTCTGCCCAACGGGAGAGAAAGATAAAATTTTCTCTTTCTCTCCCGTTTGTTGGGACGGCGGTTCCTCAACCAAGTTGACAAGTCTGTTACGGGTCTAACACACAAACTTTCGCATTTATAAAAAAGTGGTACGAATGGTCGAGTCTGGGTGGAATGACTTGTTAGATCGAGAAATTTCATTATCGTCATTGGCAATGTTGTTTCTGTAATCAAGTTAAATCGATTCAGTGTGGTCTCGTCAGCGGTCCCGCGTGGACTCGTGCGTCTCGAAAGTGGCTATCCATCACACTCGCTGACGTCTCGGAAACAATACAATAATAACGGTAATGCCGTTATGTCACGCTGCAACGTCACGACGCTTCACACGCATAGCTCATACTTTACTCGTTATAGGTGTGAATGTAGCTCAAAATCACAGACCTACTACCTACAAAATATTTCAAGGGAATTTGTTTTTGACGTGAATACGTCTTTAAGTTTGCTTCCATAGTCGGAGGCAAATCAAAAAACTGATGTTAACATAAATGTGGGGTGCAGTTTGATGCTTCTGCTATAATTATATTTATCAACTACATCCAAAATTTAATTACACCACTTGATAGCTAAAGGATCAAAGAATTCGTATCGTTGAGTGAGGATCATTTTTGTGATCATTACTAAATGATTCGTTGGGAAAAAACACATTCTCTATGACTCCATTATAAAAAAAAATGTTTTTCATTTACATTTTATATTATACAAACTGTAACCGCGACTCCGTCCGCGATTTCTTCAGAAAAAATAGCCTATATTCGTCCTCATGATACATACTATTACTTCGCAAATTTTTATTGAGATCGGTTAAGCCGTTTAGACGTGATTATGTAGTAAACAGACAGACAGAGTTACTTTCGCATTTAGAATATTAGTGTGATGTGATTAACTACTAGCTGCGCCCCGCGGTTTCACCCGCGTGGTGATGAAAAATTGTGATGATGATGATACAAAAAAATACTTTACCTATTTTCATACTACCCAATATACATTTAAAAATTCATAAAAATCGGTCGAGCCATTTCGTACGAGTGCGACTACAAACACAATGACACGAGATTTTTATATATTAGAAATATCTAATAGCTGTTCAATCAACAGGTAAAAAAAAAACTGAAGCAAACAGGAAGTAAATCTGTTTTCGATTTATTTTTTTCCTACTCCTCGACAAATAATTTATGCATGTTACTTTTACTAAAATGTGAGATATATATTTTGTGGCCGAATGTGAATATATAGGACGAGGCCAGCATAAATGTGAGTCCATAAATGCTAAGTGATCGCCAAAGCTTAGATAGTACTTTTCTCAAACATTGAAAGAAAGAAAGGAAAAATATTAATTACAAACGTTTTAAAAATCACTAAAAGGAAAAGTTGAATTTGTTTCAAAGTTTGTTTGTGTAGATAATCACGTAAAATATAAATAACCGCATTAGATTGAAAGTGGATTAAAACCTATATGTAACTATGAAAACAATAACATTTCATATAATATATAAAGGGCCATAGCTTGTCATCATCATCATCATTTAAGCCATAGGACGTCTACTGCTGGACATAGGCCTCCCCCATTGATTTCCAAAAGGACCGGTTGGAAGTGGCCTGCATCCAGCGATTCCCTGCGGTATCTTTTAGGTCGTCTGTCCATCTTGTGGGTGGACGTCCTACGCTGCGCTTACCGGCTATCCTAGAATGGAGACCACGAATTGGCTAACGTAGCGTAGGACACCCTGAGACTCGTTGGAGTCATGATATACGTAAGACGGCTGGCAGTAGCTGGAAGAGAAAAGCCAAAGATCGGGCTCAATGGCGTGCCTTGGGAGAGGCCTATGTCCAGCAATGGACTAGTATTGGCTGAGTATGATGGTTATGATGACCTATTTGAAGAAACTATTCGTAGAACCCGATGCCATTGTTATCTCGCAGTGTTACGAAGCACTCAAAAAAGCATCACTGCTCGATGTGACCGTGGAGTTTTATGGTCAGATCTCAAGTGAATAGAAACTACTTTAGCTACCTCAGTTCCTGTATAAGCGGCTTGTTTGCCCCATATTCCGAGGCAGACAGCGGCCGGCGATAAAGCTTCCACAATTTATGGCTGTGGAAATTGCTCTATTGACGGCGTGACGTCGTCGATTTTGGGAGTGACGTTGACACGTCCACACGTTGCGGGCTTCCGGTGATGAATGGCGTGATACATGCCCTGACTCCCTCCCTACGAACGCACGACCCATTTCTTACCCGCACGTTAGAGGTCTAAATCACTTTGTGTAATCCGTAGTTTACGGCGAGACAGGGTGAAAATCAGGGTGTGGACTCAAATTAACCGCACCCCCGATTCTATTAACGAAATCAGTTGTTTTTACGATTTGAAGTCCCCTTAAAGATTTACACATTAATTTGAAGGTTTTTAATTTCTGAAATTGAAAACGCGCCCACCAATAAAACTGATAGCTTCCTTGCAGTTGTTATACTCGGTATAAGTTTTTTAGTGATGACAACTTTTTGAATTTAGTTTTTTTTTTCTTTTACTTAAGCGTTAGTTAGGCCGAGTTTAGCTACGAAATCGAATCATCATCATCATTATCCAGCAGACGTCCACTGCTGAACATAGGCCTCCCTCTTTAACCGAAGACCTTTTAACGAGATCGAATCAGTAACTCAGTGAATCAGTAACTAAAAAGAGAAATTCCTTAAATGGCAGACAAGGTCGGCTTGTTAATAAAAGCAATAATAACTGGTATAATAATATTCGCAAGCACTTTTCATAAATCAACGTGAACGCGGGTAGTTCGCAATTAATCACTACGTTTGATTTGTATTTGGTCACGACTGCGGGGCGGTGGGTGCGCTATCCTCTTTTTAATCAAGCCATATGAACATGTGTGTATAGGTGTAGATATATACATATTGACATGCTGTTGCCCACAGGAACGAGTGCAAAATTGTCTTAACAAAGAATGTTAGTCAAGTAGTTTTCTTTTTGACTAAACCATAAAAAGTATACCTATGTTATGTTGGTATGATACACCTCTGAAATTTAATTAAGTCCTTAGAGCTAAGTTCTATTGAATTTTTCTGTAACCACCAATTTCTGAACTATGATGATTGTGACCACAATTATATGACTTCAGGTGATCAAAGGATACTAAAGAGTCGCCTTTGATCACCCAGGTGATCATAATCGAATACACCGATAACGGAACCCTAATATATGCGTGTCTCGACACGCTCTTTCCCAGTTATCATTCTTCTCGCAGATCTAAAGACAGACTATAAATATACATATTACCATTAAATTCTTAAGGAATACCTACTAGAAAATAATTATCAATCTAAAAAACCAACTTCATAAAAATGACAGAACTGGATCTAATTGAAATGGGACCACACGGGAAGCACCAGCTTTCAAATAAAAAAAGAATTATCAAAATCAGTTTCATCCGGTCGAAAGTTCTGAGGTAACAAACAAAAAATATAAAAACTGTTGAATTGAGAACCTCTTCCTTTTTGGAAGTCGGTTAAAAATACTATAACTTCGTTTATAAAATTTAAACAATAATTAATATTCTGTTTAAAAAAAGGCTCTATTGTTTCAGGTAAATAGATGGGAGTTTACGATGCCATAAGATCTAGCCGAAGAATCAGCATGAGCTTTCGATGAAGGGAAAGTGAGGAAATCTTAACATGAGGGTAAAATACTTTTAAGTGCTCGTCGGCGTAATAAATATAACACTAATCTATCGCCAAATAGTAACCTTAAACCCAGCTCAAGAAAGCTTCCCTTGAAAGCAAATTTTCCAATACATGAAACTGCAAGATAAATTCGACGTCAGCCAATTCCTAGTAAGTGAGAAAATAGATTATTTCATAAAAAAGATATCGTAGATGGATCATTATACTCCCATATATATATGGGATATATATATTTCACAGCCCCGTTAGCTTAGTTGGTAGTCCCAGCCAGCCTTCTGTGCTCTGTTCTGTTTTTTGTAGTGGTAGGACTCTTTTGCAGGGGTCCGCCTGGGGAAGTACCACACCTTTGCCAGTTATTCAACCGCCAAGCAGTAGTGTGCAAACACTACTTTGTTCCGGATTGAAGGGCAATGTTTCCAGCGAAATCACAGGGCACACAGAGATTTGACATCTTATATGTCGGGGTGACGAGCGCAGTACATTGCCATCCAGGGTTTTGAACTGTTGAAGTTCATAATTCTGAATGGCGTTGAGCTGTTATGGGCAAGCGTGAAGAGCCATCAGGCGAGCGACTTCGCTCGTCTCGTCACCCAGTATCATAAACAAAAGCCTTCTGAGCTTGAGGGCGTGGGTTCGATTCCCACCTTATATATCAAAACTTTACATGTGTTTATGATGACGTCAACTACCCAGTGCCCATCCTTGAACTTACACGATTTTTTTGACACCTCATTTAATAGCCTCCTTTATGCTTTGCGCCGTCGGGTAAAAATGTGTTAACACCTGTTACCAGCGAAATAATAACTTGTCACATTATTTTTTTTTATCACAATTGGTGGTAACAGAATTGACGTCAAAGACGCTATTCTGAAGTACAATTCTCTAAATTAAACAAAATGCGACAGCTATCAAACTGTTACTCAAACTGTCCATGTTATCATGCTTTTCTCACATATTAAATTGAAAAGAGACGCAGATAATTTTAGTCCTGTCAGAATGGTTAAGTTTAGTGATTAATAAGACAGAATTGACGCCTAATATTCAACTTTCATCTAATTCAAGATGTCTTACCATGTTACTAGAAAAATTGCTCAACAAAATCAGTTCTTGAGATATCTAGGGTGATGGATGTGCTCCACGGAGTCCTTAATTGCTTGCCTCCATCATTTATATCGTCCTCGCTTAATCACGACCATGCCGTGGACACAGGCGCTGGCTTAATCTTAATATTTATTGTTTAACTTCATTTCTGTGCGCTAATTAATGGAAATAAACGTTTGAAGAATACACTCTACAAATTGATATTTAATATCATTTTTTATAAGAATTCTCGGGTCTAGTCCAGACATTTGGCAGGCATTGGTGGGGCGGAAGCCATCACCAAGAGGCCATGTTGTATATAGAATGCGTATAAAATGGAATATGAAACTATTGTACAGTATTATTAAAACATTCTGGGCTATTGAGGTGAACAACTTGTGGATAGGAGAACAGGTCTAAACGATGAGAAACGGCACCTGCACCTCATTAATTATTATTGTTATCATATTTCTATGAAGCTAATTATAAAAACATATCATTGCATTGAAAGTGACATTTTTCGAACAACATCAGAATTACAATTACAATTATTTATGTTCGGATGTTAAGACATTCTTGAAAATTATTAATGATCGAACACGAAGTGCAGAAGGTTTTTATTGACACTTGTTATGAACATTTTACGTGTATCATAAGTCTCAAAAAAGTGTATAGGTATAATATGAATAGTAGAGGATAGACAAGAGCGGGTAACCTTGTTATTTAATTTATACAAAACCAAATAATTATGTGCTTGCTTAGGACGGCTTTACTGCGAGATTAAATAGAAGGGTAATTAACAACAGGGTTGAGACCCCTAGTATAATAATCTTCTTAAATTTTATAGGCCCGTATAGAAAATGATATAGCTATATTATAACTTAGGTGAGCCTGAGAAGTATTGAACTATATACGACTCGAAGGATAAAGTTTACGCGCAAAATTCATAACATAAATCTATCAAAGCTTCTTTTTAAACTGTAGCAGTACTCGTAACAACTAACTTCAAGCAAAGCTAGTAAGAACTTCACTCGTAGAGACATGAGACAATCCCCAAGACAAACAAAATGTCTCCTAAAAGTAAACTACTGTTGAATACCCTAATACAATAACTCACTGCCTGGAATTTTCTAAAATTCACAGCACGAAAATGTAAAGTTTGCGATCTACATACATAAGTACATTGATTCATGACAGAAGTACGATATATTCGTATCGCGACTCATGAACAATACGCTTAATAATGCATGCCTCTTTGATTTGAATACATAATTGCCGAATTGAGCAAGTTAATGTTTAAACTTTGGCGTAATTTACTTAGTCTTAGGCAGCGTTCGTAACACAATTACATCGCGCAAATGTGCTTATCGAGAAATTGGTACCCACACATAATTTAGTCACATGCTGGAATAACGTAACACCTCAATTTATAGCACATAAACAAGTAAGATTATAACGTGCTCATATGTTTGCTTGAGTGAGTGAAGGTTATTATTTACAAACTAGTAAAGAAGTTTGTAAAAACCCGTTATAATAAATGCACGTGCGTGATAAATGAAACATGGAGCACTTACCGCGTTTACAGTGCTATTGATTAACTGCAAATGCGACATTTTGCCTCACACTGAAGGGGAGTTTTTCATAAAAGTCAGGAGTCTCACGCGAGCGGCATGTGACTGGCGTGTTGGTAAACCAACAACGTCGGTTATTTAAATTAAATTTGCATAATAGAGTAAAGCAAAAGCTTTCGCATTAGCCCGGATTCTAAGGATAGTGAAGAGCTTAATTTTATTTGGCTGTGTGTGTGCTTTCACGTGACGGCAGCTGTAACCTTATCCGGAGCACCCTTCTGAGGGAAACGGGAATAAATATTCAAATAACATGGAGGCTCTACTGAAACATGAGCAGAGGACCACTTCTCGTAATTTTGTGTTTCAATATGATACATCAATATTAAATGAGTGTTTTTTTATATTTAATAATAGATTTGCGTTTTACACCGCCACGGTATGATGATGCCGGGCTACGATGGAGCTAGCATGCCTAGAAGAAACTGATCCACTAGCTATTGGGGAAAGACATCCATGCAGATTTTAACTACCTATCGGGGAATACCCATGCCACAGACGTTCGCACAATAAAAGTGGAATCACGGCGCTACGTACGGGTTTTCGGTATAACAACCATGAAGCGGTGTCGCCTTTACGTGCCCACTCTGGCAGTCCGATAGAAAAATGGGCAAAAGGGAATTAGATCATGCAAATCCGACGCACAATCTCCGAAATGTATCCGATAAAAAACCAGTAAACTAGCAACTTTGCGCCGATGCTCACGACTGACAAGCTAAGTCTGAACTAGGGATGTTCCGGTTTAGAGAAAACCTTTACAAATTAACAAAAAAGTATAGATACCTATCAAGTTTTGTTGGGTCAAAGTTGTGCTAAAATTAGGCACAGAATTTAGCCCGTTAATACTTTAGCTGTATATTGTATTTGAATAAGTATAAATCTGGAACAAACGAGCTGTAATCCCCGATAAGCCGAGCCTTCACAATTCGTTTTATTCTGCGGCCAAGTTGCGGTGACCTTGTGGTTCCCCAATCTCTTGTCAATTTTCCTATTACAGGGAATATTGAACCGAGCAAAACCTCGCTCGAATTTCTGAGATATTAGTATTTGCTCACTCAATATGCGATTCTTATTTTTCCCGACCAGTTATGATTGGTAAACATTTTTATCGAGATCTGTGCTCGATAGAGCAAATATTTCTTTGAATATGGTTAAGCCGCGATAAGTAAGTACTATAGGTATTAGGTATCAATCGGAAATTTAACCACAATTTAATTTTGGAACTCACAAATCATGTTATATATATGTATTCTTGTATGTTTAGCTTTTTACTCATAATTATAATGACTATTAGAAATCATGAGCAATAGAAACGGCCAAGTGCGTGTCGGGCTCGTGTCCTGAGGGTTTCGTACTACCACGTAACGTGTTAGCTACTAAAGTACAAAAAAGTGCAAAAAGACGACATCCCATCGACAGCGTAGGCTTAGTAATAGGGTCCCATTTACACCCTTTGGGTACGGAACCCTAAAAACCAGCCTAGTGGAAGAATGTTGGCGCCAACAATCAATCGCGCGGACTCGTGTGGTTCAAATCGCCTTGTATCCCCTTCGATCCGACAAAGAGATCTTCGACCACTGTGCAGTTTTCAAGATGTTTGCCGATCATTGTTTTTTTTAATGCCATAGGTGGCAAACAAGCAGACGGGCCGCCTGATGGTAAGCAGTCACCGTCGCCTATGGATACTTGTAACATCAGAGGCATCACAAATACGTTGCCGACCCTTTAAGACTCTATTAACTCGCCTTTTGAAGAAGCCCATGTTGTAGCTTCTCGGAAATATCGGCAGATTAGATAGAAGCTGTTGAGGTTGTAGAGATACTTGAAATTTGAGATAACATCATGAGTAAGAGTGAAAGACCATGAGTAGTTCCTAGTTAGTCCTGGAAAATCATGATTGTTGAAAAAACTCGTGTCACACTATAAATATGTACTATAATAATACTAGTAGGTATCATATTTGGAAATCTTATGTATTGTAAATACAAAAGATTTCAAAATAAGATGCAGATATCTATAATAACTGCGTCCCACGGTTATACCCGTGTAGGCATGCCCTAAGGAACCGTAAAATTTTCAGGATAAAATCTTAAATGTCACGTTCCGACGCTCAAACTATCTCTATGCAAAAAATTACGTCGATCTTTTGCTCTGTTGCTGCATGAAAGAGGAATTAACAAACAAACAAACAAACCAACGAACAACTTCTGTACGTTTTAACAAACAACTTTTGTTTCTACGATTATTGAAAATTCGCAAAAAATACAGCTGCTCCATACATTTTGTTGCAAGAAAATGTTCATTTTTATGGAACAGCTGTTTTTTAATGTTTAATTAAATGTACCTGTATAGGTACTCGTAACAAAAATGTATGTATTAATTTGTAAAAAAAGGACACTAAAGTATGGTCAATAAAATAGATCTGATTTGACACTTCATCAAAATTCAACAACTTTACTTTGTAACGATATTATATATTTATCCAATGTTATATAGTGCAGCACAATTGCTTAACTTTTAGTTAGCTAAAAATAACATATTTATGACGAAAGAAGACATATTTACGACTAGCTTTTTTGCCCGCGACTTCGTACGCGTAGATTTTTATATAAACCTTCAATTCTTTTTTCTTCCCTTAATCCGGCCTTGCGCAAAATAACATAGCATATACTTCAATCTGGTCATAGCTAAACATATTCGTGAAAACCGCATTTAAATCCGTCCGCATTTTTCTTCCAGGAGTGTAGATGTGCGTGAACAAACAAACAAAAATTCTAAAAACTGTTCTTTACATGTTCAGCTGCTTATTTTAAGTCGCCCTGTGTGAAGTATTGATAGAATCATAAAAGTAATAAATAACACCGTCAACAGTTTTCAAATCAAAAAGATAATGTGACCACAGTGCAGAGCATGTTTTGAAATTTTCTTTTTGTCTAAACCATTAAAAGTATATTTCCGGACAGTTTCGCTGGCCACGGAACCCTGACATAATGCTTGTCTTTACACGCTCTTGGCTAGTTATTTCTTATTTCGCGTGCATTTGTATGTATACCTTGATTAAAAAGCCATGAAATGGAACTACTCTATTTATCTGTTAAAATATCACAGTAAAATAAAATTATTTCTATATTCTTATTCTTATTGCAAATATACACTGTATTCTTCTAAAATCTAAGTTTATATACCCTGCACAAAGGGTGCAGCAATGAATTATGTAGTGGCTGTTCACAAAACCAGACCACAGACATAAACATATAAATTTAAGTATAGTTAAATCTATTACATAAATATTATATATACTATTCAAACTTAACCTAGGGTGAAGTAATTTTACAAAACAAAAAAAAAACCTACTTAGTGTGATAGGTTACTTAATTATATATGAGATGATACAAAACTTATGACGCTACTTTCTTAACTATTTATAATTTTCTAAAATGTATCGTCGAAAAAATCTTTTATCTCGTAATAACATTTTTGGGTTAGAAACTTACGAAGTTGGTTCTGGAAAAATGTTATTATTTATTTCTTTCTTTATTGCGTCCGGAATTTTGTTGTATAGGTTTATTTTCATGTACAAAGGGCCTTTTTTGAATACTTCTATTCGCGGGACTGTATTAAAATAGGATGCGGTATATTTTGTGTTTTAAATGCTAACATAGAATAAAACCATGAGAATGTAATATGGAGCTTGGAGCTTCCCGGTGTGGTACTGGATGTAGATGCGACCTGGGCTATAGGGACAACGTCATGTATGCGGTCGGCTAGGTCTGCCAGCACATCGAGTGATGACGTCATCTGCTGCGAAGCAATGATGGTCTGCGTGCTGTTCGGTAGGCGGCTGGTCCAAATCATGCGTAAAAAGTCTTCTGGAACTCCGGGGCCTGCTAGGTGTCGTAGATGACGTAAGAATTGAGAAGGCTTACGATCACCTAGCTCCTCGTGTGTTAAAAGTTGCTGTACCTTTTTTCTCTTGATGCGGACAAACGTTTAATTAGCTCCAGCTTGAGTTTTTCGTACTTCTCGGTCATAGGCGGATTTACGATGATGTCTTCGACTTCAGCTGCGTATTGCGGGTCAAGTTGTCCAATCACATAGTAGAACTTGGTGCTATCTGCAGTGATGTTGGAAATCGCGAATTGGCCTTCGATCTTGGCGAACCAAATCGCCGGCTTCTCGGGCCAAAACGGTGGAATTCGCACGCCAACTCGGAATACATTGTCATCATCTTTATTCTTCGTGTCAGCCGCAGTGGTATCAGTACGATCTAGCGGCATTCTGACCTTTGTCGGTGGTGTACGGTCCATTCAGTGGTCACCAATTATAGTTGATTTGTACTATTTATATAGAAGGAGAGGGTTAAGCTACCGACAATGGAAGAAAATAGCTGAGTCCGAAAGAAATTATAAATTTAATGCAAAGAAAAATCTTAGAGAAATCTTAGAAAAAGCGAATGACAATTCCATTTGAAAATCGGTGTTCTTTTATTTTTTTTCTTTTCGCGCCCCAGCGCCACACGTCGTGGAAAATTGGAATGAAATTCACGAAGGTTGGCGCAAGGAGTATGAGTACGCCACACTCCTACTCCATGCACTGGAATGAATCACCAAAGAGGTTGTAAGGCCTATAACATGCTTGATCTACACGTTCATTCATCTAAGAAGGTTAAGGAACCTTCTTTAAATTTAAACTGATTAACCGAATGACAGTTGACAGTTTCAAAATTTTAATGGCTATGTCAATAACATTCTCTTTACTTTGGATCTCCTTGCTTGAGGCTATGTGACGATCCTCATATTACGTTTCGGGTAACGAAGAAATAAATCATTGATTTTTATTTTCGTTTATGTAAAAATAAAGAATTAAAATAAATGATATAAGATAGCCTATGTTTTAATCTGGTAATTTCTAAGCATATTCGTGAAAACCGCATTTAAATCCGTCCAGTGGTTTAGGAGATGTGCGCGGACAAACAAACAAACAAACAAACAAACAAACAGACAAAAATTCTAAAAACTGTCCTATCGTGTTCAGCTGCTTATTTTAAGACGACCTGTGTGTTTTTTTTTTTGTTATCTCGCAATTACAGATTTTTTTATCTCTACGTTTTTATTATATGTATAGATTTACTTTGACTGATAAACAATAAACTGACAGATGTCAAATGTAATCTATTACATTGGCCCTATTTCGAAGTGATTTAAAAACACCCTCTTTTTATATTTGTTATCAAATATGGCGCAGAAGGGACAGGGAGTCCGTGTATTGCTTTGACGTCCCTTAGATCAGAGGCGAGGTAATAGAAACTTGGGTCTTTAATATTGTGCTAGTCGCGCGACCGCCAGCCCGAGTGAACATTTATTGATTGACAGATTACATCGGACTGAACGAAGGGTAGAACCCAAGATCTATTAAGATAAGAGTAATTCCCCTTTTGTACTTTCTCTAGCAATATTATCCTTTATCACTTTGTTAAGACCCTCTATTCCACTTTTAGTAATTTCATAAAAATGGTGGCATATCAAAATTGAATGTTTTATCTAGGAAACCGTAAAGACCGAAAAACGATTATGGAAATTTCACTCGATAGAAAAAACTATGTTTCCTACTTTTGTTTTCAGTTTTTGTTTTTGAATTTTGTTTTTCTCTTAGCATGGTTTTTCATGACAGCACACGTCATGAGTGACAGTGAGCAGGAAGACTTCAAACCAGCTTCCGCGGGTACGGGTGGACGTGAAATGTCAAGCAGTGACAGCAGATCTGGCACAGGCGGTACGGAGAAGGTAATGATTAACAGAGTATCTATACGTACCCCTCCATTTTGTAGAGATCGCCCGGCCCTATGGTTTGCGAGTTTAGAGGCGCAATTTTCCATCAATAATATTAGCCAAGAAATCACGAAGTTTAATTACGCAGTTGCGCACCTCGATACCAATTGTACTCGCGAAGTAGAGGATTTCATAATCCAACCTCCGTGGGAGCAACCCTACACGAAATTGCGCAATGCAATAATATCTAGGTTCTCAGATTCTCGGGAGCAGAAAATACGCCGTCTTCTAGAGAAGGAGCAGATCGGCGATCAAAAGCCGTCGTTTTTTCTGCGTCATCTGAGATCATTAGCCGGTGCAGCATTTCCGGAGGATATTCTGAAGACAATTTGGATGAGCAGGTTGCCACGATATCTTCAAACTGTCTTGGCTGCTCAACGATTAGAATCGTTGGCTGAGCTAAGCGAACTAGCGGACAATTTGGCTGAAATTAACGCTCAATCAACTTCATTGGAGGTATGTACGGTTTCGCCTAACTCGAATACTGATCTTGTACAGGAGCTGACTAAAAAAGTTGATGAATTGACCCGTTTAGTAGCGTCACTTTCCTCTGCTGGTTACAGCTCGCATGTTGGTACGCGTGGTCGTGACTTCAATCGTAACCGTAATCGTAGTCGCAGCCGATCACGTTCACGTAACTATGATTTGTGCTTTTATCATGACCGTTTTGCGACAAAAGCACTTAAATGTGTGCCTCCATGTAAGTGGTCCGGTTCCCCGCCTAGTGATCAGGGAAACCAAAACAGCAACTGTTAAAGGCGACATCCAGTTGCTCGCCAGCTAGTCGCCGCCTTTTCGTGACCGACCGGAGATCCAACCGGAAATTTTTGGTGGACACTGGTTCGGATATTTGTTGCGTTCCTCGTAGCTTTATAAAAGGACGTACGCTTCAGCCATTATCATATAGTTTAGTTGCAGCTAATGGCAGTAAGATTATCACATATGGACTGGTACAGTTGAACTTAAATTTAGGGCTACGACGGGATTTCACCTGGAACTTTGTCGTGGCGGATGTGGAAAGTGGTATTATTGGCGTAGATTTTTTGTCGCATTACCAGCTTTTACCCGATTGCTCAAAAGGTAAGCTGTGCGATAGTAAAACTGGGCTTATTTCGTCCGCGGACCTTTATACCGCGGAACAGCAAAGTGTGAAGGTAGTATCTCTTCCTGACTCGCCATTCACAGCGATCTTGGAGAAATACCCAAGTATAACGCGACCACCTGGTGCACCTAGAATTATTAAACACAGCACCGTACATTATATAAACACTACCGACGGTCCCCCTGTGACATCTAGACCGCGTCGGTTGGCACCATTAAAACTGGGCATTGCAAAGAAAGAGTTCGAAGATATGGTCCGAGCTGGTACTTGCCGACCATCTGATAGCTCTTGGTCATCGCCTCTGCATCTCGCACCTAAAAAGGACTCAACGTGGCGTCCTTGCGGTGATTATCGTGCATTAAACGCCCGAACGATTCCTGATCGCTACCCTGTCCGATACATAGGTGATTATGCGCACAACTTGTCTGGCTGTACCGTTTTTAGTACTATAGACTTGGTCAAGGCCTATCAACAGATACCGGTGAATCCAGGCGACGTGTGCAAGACAGCGATAACTACTCCATTTGGATTATATGAATTTCTGTATATGACTTTTGGTTTGCGTAATGCTGGGCAGACTTTTCAGAGATTTATCGATGAAGTAGTCCGTGGCTTAGATTTTTGCTATGTCTATGTTGATGACATTTTGGTTTACTCAAAAGACCAAATAGCGCATGCGCAGCATCTGGAAATCTTGTTCCAGCGATTGCACGACTATGGCGTTGTGATTAATACAGCCAAGTCCGTATTTGGTGCCGCAGAAGTATCTTTCCTTGGGCATCGAGTCAATGCTGCGGGCACGCGTCCTCCTGAGGACAGAATTCGTTCTCTGGTGGATTACCCGCCCCCAAAGACAGTTCAGGGTATGCGCAGATTCATAGGCATGGTCAATTACTACCGCCGGTTTTTGCCAAGTACGGCTAAGTACCAAGCGCCGTTAATTGAAGCAATCACTGCTATTCAAGGCAAAGGCAATAAACCTTTTGTGTGGACTCCTGAGCTAGAAAAGTGCTTTGAAGAATGCAAGAAAAGCTTGACGTCCGCTACAATTTTAGCACACCCAAATAACAGTGCTGAGGTTGGGTTGTTTACTGACGCTTCAGGAACGCACGTTGGTTCTTGCCTACAACAGCGCGTCGATAATGATGATTGGCAGCCACTAGCCTATTTTAGTAAAAAGCTGACTGCTAAACAGGCTCAGTGGCCGGCGTACTATCGGGAACTCCTTGCGGTGTACGAGAGTGTTCAACACTTCAGGCACCTGTTGGAGGTACAACACGTCACTATCTACACTGACCATAAGCCGCTAATATACGCTTTTGTACAACGACGTGAGAAATTGCCGCCTATCCAATTAAACCAGCTGTCTTTCATCAGCCAGTTTACTACTGATGTAGTGTATATTAAAGGGGTTGATAACATCGTAGCTGATGCCATGTCGCGCGTTGAGTCTATTTCTCTTGAAGAGGATTTTGCTGCACTCGCGTTATCGCAAGAATCGGATGAGGAGCTAGCTAGTATGCGTGGGAATTCGTCTTTGAAGCTCGAACCCATCCTCATCCCTGGCACAAATATCACAGTAATTTGTGATACTTCAACTGAGCGACCACGTCCATACCTGACACCAGCATTCCGTCGAGCTGCATTCGACAGGTGTCACAACCTCAGTCACCCTGGCGCGCGGGCAACCACTCGCTTGGTAACTGAGCGTTATGTATGGCCTCAAGTAAACGCAAATTGCCGTGAATGGGCTCGAACTTGTTTACGCTGTCAACTCAGTAAAGTAACTCGACATATTAATTCGCCACTTGGAGAGTTTAAATTACCGTCAAACAGATTTAGGTCGGTGCATTTAGACATTATTGGACCACTTCCTCACTCGAAAGGGTACAATTATTGCCTGACTGCGATTGATAGATACACACGGTGGCCTGAAGTATGGCCTATGTCATCAATCACAGCAGAAGAGGTAGCAGATACATTCGTAACTGGTTGGGTTTCCCGTTTTGGGGTACCAAACATTTTGACAACCGACCAGGGCCGGCAGTTTGAATCTGTGTTGTTTCGCCGTCTAATGGATGTATGTGGTACCAAACGGGTGCGCACGACTAGTTACCATCCTTGCGCAAATGGTATGGTGGAACGCATGCATCGGCAGCTTAAAGCATCTTTGATGTGTCATAATGACACATGGGTAAGAGCTTTGCCGTTAGTTTTATTAGGGATGCGAACGGCGCTCAAAGAAGATTTGAAGGCATCTTCTGCAGAGCTCGTTTATGGAGAGACTCTTCGCTTGCCTGGAGAACTCGTCATACCTCCAATAACATCGCAGAGCCCAAGTGACGTTGTAGATTTCGTCCGTGAGCTGCGCAAATATATGGAAGCTCTCCGTCCTGTCCTTGCTACACGCCACGCCCAGCCATCGACTTTCATATTTAAAGATTTAGTTAAGGCGTCGCATGCCATGCTACGCGATGATTCAGTGCGAAGGCCGTTGCAGCCGCCTTATTCCGGTCCTCATCGTATCATCGGGCGAAGAGACAAAACGATCACTCTCGATATTAATGGAAGGGAACGTACAGTTAGCATAGATCGCGTTAAGCCTGCCCATTTGGATTCGGCGTTTGGCAATTGTGAACCAATTGTGCCGCCTGCGCCAACTCCAGCTAGCAGTTTCACGCCTGCGTTGGTCCCTGCACCTACACCAGCTCCTGTCATCACCCGGTCCGGGAGGAGGGTGAAGTTTAGAAATATTTTAGATATGTGATTATCTTATTTATTTATAAATTTTTCAGCTTATTCTTCCTTTCTCCGTGGGGGGGTGGTGTGGCGGAACTCTTTTTCACCAGTGCGACCTTCGCGGTCGCCTTTATTATTTTATTTCAATAGAGTTGTGTTTTGTTTTAGAAGAGATCTGTCAAGAGGTGAAAAATAGATGTTTTCGATTCCGCAAAATAAATTGTTTTAATAATAGGAGTAATAATATCCTAAAAATGTAACAGTGAAACAGTGAAAAAACAGTGAAATGTAACAATAGTAAGTAGATGTGCGAAACTCACGAGTGTGTGTAAGCCCGTAGTTTTTCTCCACTAAATGCGACTTTAATAAATACAATATATAAAGCCTTATTATATGGTCATTGTTCATCTGTAGTACTATGAAAAAAATTGTATTCATTCTGTAAATTGTTTTGTTTGTTGTGCCCACAGAAAATATATTTTATTTTGTTTTTCTTCTCTTTTCTGTGGTTGTGCCCCCGAGATGGTAGCAATAATAACTCGAATTGATTCATCTCCCAATCTACATTTTAAAAAAATATTGCATAACGGAAACTTTGAGTATATATATGTCAAGAGTATGGGCTGGTCTAGTCTAGATCAGTTTCGGAAAAAAAAGCTTTAAAATAATAATATATTATATCTTTGATGTTATTCGTTTTTTTTTTATCGTTGATATACATTTTAGGAGGCCACGGTGAGTTTATTTAGGACCGACCGATGCCTCCCAGAGTATTGGGAGCGTGATTGGGCACGGGAGTTCTCCTATATTTATTGTGTACATAAATCCTTAAGAATAAGGTAAATATAAAAGTTGAAGAGCTCGTATACCTTTGAAGTATAATCGAAAATTTGTGCGCGATTTACCCTCAGAACTCATCTTCCTTAGATTGTTGAGTATTTTATTGTTATTAGATAATTTATCTTTTTTATTGTTGTATTGCTATACAAAGATACCGAGTATAAGGTACGTATAGTGACTGGCAAACATCTTAAGCAAAATGCACTATTGAACACACTACAACCTTTGTACAACTTTTGTTGTGGTAGGATTCTTTTGCAGAGTCCGCCTGGGGAAGTGCCACACCTTTGCCAGTTATTCAACCGCCAAGCAGTAGTGTGCACTGCTGTGTTCCGGATTGAAGGGCAATGTTTCCAGCAAAATTACAGGGCACACAGAGATTTGACATCTCATATCTTGGGGTAACGAGCACAGTGCATTGCCATCCCAGGGCTTTTAACTGTTGAAATTCAAAATTCTGAGTGGCGTTGAGCTGTTATGGGCAAGCGTGAAGAGCCATCAGGCGAGCGACTTCGCTCGTCTCGTCATCTGTATCATAAAAAAAACAATCACCAAAAAGGTCGAAATCGCCTCGTCTTCCCTGCGGTCAAAGATATCATAAATCGGGTATCGCTCAGTCAAGGCCATTTTTAATCGACGTCAGGAGGAAGGTTAATTCTGTACCAATTTTTTTTTATATGTAGTTGGTCAAAACTAAGTTTAAGTCTTTCTTTATTACTGCGATATGTGAGGACCAATTTATGTGATTATTTTCCATTCTGAGATGATACCACAATTTTCATTAACTTTGGCTTAGTCTTTTTAACCAGCTCAAAATAATTTTGACTGAGCGTATTTTTGCTTCTTATATATAAAAAGGCGATGTGTGTATGTAATGTTCCTTATGGACTCAAAAACAACTAGACCGATTTTGACGGGACTTTCACTAGCAGACATCTAATGTTATAAGGATTAAATCAGGCTACTTTTCATCATCGTCATCACAATTTTTATCATCACGCGGGTGAAACAGCGGGGCGCATTTCTACTAAATGCGCCCCGCTGTTTCACCCGTAAATAATTTTCAATTTGGTTTTTTGTCTTGATAATTATTCAAAACTATTTCTCGTATCAATAAGTATAACGAAAGTTAAAAACCTTTCTAGTATTTTAGTTAGCTTGTGCTTTATTATCACAATATCCAATGTGACACGACAAAAATCCGAATTACTCATCAACACTTTATTAAAAAGGTTCAACACCCTCATAATGTCGAAATGTTCCGCTTGCGAGTGCCTCAAATTGTTGCCGAAAGTTGGAGCGCGCACCGGTCGGGTTACACGGTCCTTTTAAGTTATAAATTAATTAGGAATCACCTCAGATTGCCAACTTCATCTCTCGATGGCCAGGTGGAGGTCGACCGCACCGTCCAGAACTGCGGCTGTTGGAAAATAGTTTCATTTACCAAAGCTTTTGAATACAAAGCGAGCTATTTCGGAGATAGCGTACAACTTTCTATTTATCATGTTATAACTTCTATAACAAAGTTGGGAATTCGAATTTAGCTATAGGCAGCGGGCACCACGTATTTTGTATCATTTGAGCGACGAATATTTTAAGTGTTGCATGTCAGTGACAAATTATCAAATAATATTGACTCCGCAAAACTCGAAATGTGTAGCTTATTTTGTTTATTTTACGTTAACATGCCCTTAATTATTTGAAACTGGTAGGTTTATAAAACAATACAAAAAGTATACATTGAAAATAAAAATAAAAACCCTCGATAAAAGAGCTGATAATCTTCGAAAAGCTGAACGGATTTTCTTGAATCATTGCTAAGAATACTCTCGATCAAGACACCTTTAAAAAGAAACGTTTCAGCCTTTTGGGAGCTACAAGGCTTAAAAAAGGTATACTTTTCGAGTTTTGGCGGGTCAAATAGGTATTTCAATTAGACGCGTAGTTCCTACCATACCATTTTACATACTAGCTGTAGTTAGATCAGACTAAACTAAAATAATGATACCTCTGTGTTATAAATTATAATATGCCTGATAAAAATGTTGCTTCCATTTCTTTATCCTACTTAGCCACGACGCAGTGAACTTTATTCTTAGGCATAAAACGTGTAAATTTTATATTAGCGCAGACCTTTTTTAACGCCTTTTCTCACGCGAGAAGATTACCCATATGCTCCGTGAACATGGGTCGAACGCCTTACGGCAAAATTTTATGGGCTTTTCTCAATGTTATGTACCTCAAAGTATTCATAATTCCTTCCATAAAATGCCATCTAAAAGGCCTTATTCTCCCTAAAGAAACAATTGGAAAGATGAAAGGGGTCAACTCCATTCGAACTCTACCGGCTTTTAAAGATGAGACCAGCTGAATTGGTTCCCATAAAACTTTATATGATTTAGGAGCTATTAAAAGTTATACTTACCTACTTATTTCCTTTCCTATCTAATCTAGTTAGTTATTCTTAGCCATATACTTAATTTATGGCCAAGTATGAAAAAGTGGTCTCAGTTTTTTCTTGACAATGTCTTTTGAAAATGCCATTTATTTAGAAACACACGGATGTTGGGAATGAGAAATTCACAAAAAAGTGTTTGAGTTTAACTTCATAAATTTAGACATTTTAGAAATATTGACAAACAAATTTAAATCATATAACATGTCATTATAATGACGTCTTATTTAACTTGCCAAAAAAAAACTAAATGCACATGTTACATTATTAGTTAGTATAGTTTTAGTCTTAGAACAGTCTACTTATGTTCAGGTCATTTAATTTTCTGAACGCAGATATCTATAGTTTGTAATATCTTTGAAAATCATCATTAGCTTCACCTATATCAAATTTTAGATTATATTGAAGTAAGCATAGCATTTTATGAAAACATGCTCTATTCATAGCTGTAGGTAAGTACGTAATAAAACCTAATAAATGAAAACACCACGTTTGAGTATATATTTCCATGTAAACCTCTCTCCCTCCCCTGTCCCGTTTTTCCCGTTTAAGGATTTGTACCTGTAGAAAATCAATTTTCATTGATATTTTCTAAATGCAATTTATTTAAGCTATAAAGAACGATATTTATATATATTTATATCTATTACGACTGCATCGGTGGCTCAGTGGGTAGTGAAACTGCTTACTGCGCTTGGGGGCGTGAGTTCGATTCCCACCTAGGGCAAACATTTATGTGACGAACATTTGTGTTTGTTCTATGTCTGGGTGTTAATATCTATTTAAGTATGTATTTAAAAATATATATGTACGTATATCAGTCTCTGGCAGCCATATTACAAGCTTTGCTGTTTGGGGTCAGATGACCGTGTGTGCAAAAATGTCCCAGATATTTATTTATTATTTATTTTTTACGTACTTAATTCCAATACAGCGGTCATACGTAAGACCGCGATCTACGGTATCAGTAGCCTAAAAGCAACCAATTCACTCGTTTCATGATAGGTATAATATTGAGAGTTTCCTCTATTTCAAAAATACAGGATCCCAAATCCGATCAGCCATCGGGCTGTGGAAGTGGGAACCCATGTTAACCTGACTACGCTTTCGTCTTAGCCAACCGAACCGCTGCTCGAATCGTTCAAAATTTGTAGTTGTAGCCCTAATATTGTAGAAATTGTATCTAGGTATATTATATCTTCACCGATTGTGAACCGATTCTAATGATATAGTTTAAGATTTTTTTTTGCTTAAAAAGTAACACCTTTAGAATAATATATTTCTATTGGTCCCCTAGGTCCTACATTAGGACAAAACCTGTCTCGTGGGGCCTTAAAACAAATTAACAAAAATTATTATTTTTCAATACATTTTATTATGAGAGTGTAGTCCTATTTAAATTTGAAGAAAATATTCCACCTCTAAGGGGGGTAATTAGAGGCCTTACTTAAAAACGTTACTCAAGTTGATCTATATTTTAAAATGCTCTCTCAACTTCTCGCTGACGGCAATCGTCACACGCGAAAACAAGACGGAGCATATTTAAGCGTATGTCAACTTGAGTAACGTTTTTAAGTAAGGCCCTAGGAGGTGAACTTCACAAGTAGTCTGTTGTAATTTTTTTGTTTGGAGACAATTCCGAATGGTACTTTACTTAATATATATCTCAGATCTGACAAACAAAGGATATATGTTAATGTGGCGTGGCGGGTGCAAACCCATCTGGCCTAAATCAGACTTGATGCCTGTAGTCAACCATGCAGCAGACGACTGTCGCAGCTGTCGCCCTTTTTGAATGTGTAGTTAGTTCATCGCTGTTGTTACAAGTTTCTTAGTGTGCTTGAATAAACCGGCAAAGTGAGAGTCGGGCTCGCGCACTGACGATTCCGTACCGCCACAAATATAATAATTATCAATAAAAAAGCGACTTCAAAATTAGTAAAATGTGGATACGGTCAAAGAAACTATAATGTCACCATAGTAACAAAATTACCAGTTATAACTTGGTAATGAACATAAATTTGTCACCGACTCGCACTTCGCCATTATCTATTAGACTCTTGTGCGTATTACCGTTTTTACATTAGAAAACCAACTCCTTTGTTTGTCTGATACTAATGATTCTTACTCGTGGTATCTACCTATTTAAAAGTTCCATCTGTATACGAAAAATTTTGAAGTGAAAACTTCTTTAGGCGTGGCAGCGTCACGCTGTCACAGAATACGTGTAATACACAGTACCGTGTATTTTAAAACAGCGCCATCTCTTGTACAATAGGTGAATTACTACTTAACTTGCGATGTGCTATCCTATGACTGATGTGTTTATTTTTTTTGTCTTCCCATCATTATTTAAGTACAAAGAGTACCTGTAAAAGTAAAAGAATACCTGTGTAATATTTGTTCTTTGCCTGTAAGTATCGATTGAAGTTTGATATTTATGTTTTTATTTACCTAAGTATATGTCTATCTAATATAATATATTTACGTATGTAGGTAAAATTTCAATTTGAATTTGATTAGCAACCTAGTTTTTGAATGGGTACTGAATGAAGTATTAATACGTATAAAGCAATTCTATTAAGTTCCATAATACGTGAACTGTTTAGAACCTGCATAAAAAGCATTAGATAGGTAGGTATTTTTCGCAAGGCGTGGTAGTTAGCTGCTTTGCGACTTGCGACGCACATTAAACTTGTTTTTTTCCTTTTTGTTACAAAGCAACATGCTGGGCGTGTCGTTTACGAGGCAAGCTATCAGCGTTGGACTGCAGCATGTGTTTACTGCGGCCCCGTAAATGCGCGTTATGGCCACAACTGTCTCCGCAAACGTCCTCGCCGCTCCAAAGCGAAAGGCCCTCGTAAAAACTACACAAGTGCTCTGTACGACTAATTAATCCGCGGGGGATGCTCTGAACAGGGTTGTCGTTAAGCCGCCAAAATATTCTGTTAGTGTAAACTGTGTGCTATTCCCAAGATATTTTGTTGCAAATGTACTAAGCCACGTCTTAGCATCACTGGGTAGGTTGGTACTAACAGATGAAATTATGCTTCATCTTATTGATTAATTGTAAAGGCTTCCCATCGGAATTTAACACTATTCACTCTACAAACGTAACATAAGATCTGTAAACTTAAACTTATGAACTTATGAAAGGACTCCGTTATAATTACTGTTTCTTAGAATCATGAATCTCTAGTATATTTCTGCTTTAAACTCGAATCACGCACAATAAGGAATTAAGCATCATCAGTTATTTATGCTTTACTATACAGAAGTTATTAATATATACTATATTAACCTAACCTGAAACAAAAATTTACTAAAACTGGTTAAAGAGGGTGCAGATAGATGCTAATTTGAAACAACCCTAGTTTAAGTGCTGGTACAACCAGATTCATTAGCAACTACATGAAATTTCTCGTAAGTGGTATCTCGGACTTTTGTGTACTTGTATGTACCTAGCTAGAACCTAGTAAAATGTTTCTTGCTCTACCTATTTTAAGACCTGTGTTGGAACCGTGGAAACAAGACAGGCCTAAATGATGATGATGAACAAAATTAAACAAAAAAGGTTATAAACGAAAAGTTAAAAAGATAGACAAATTTTCAACTTTTGTACTCCAAAGCTATGTAAGAATGTCCTCTTGAATGATAATTAGTAGCATAGAACTTATTAGAAATTTAGCTCAGTAGAATTTAGTAAATATCATATTTATATTTTGAAAATCGGATCCATAATGCAGGAAATGAGGTTTGTACCAGGAAAATCAGATTGCAGAATATGCCAGTCTTCTTACTCAGTTCAGAAGGCAGGGTCCTGTTTATGGAAGTGCTTTTTGAGCCAAAGTGAATTTGTTGCGAAGTCGGAGCACGTTGCGGCCTTCAATCAGATGAAACAAAGTAAATGTAAGCTAACACAACTCGCCAAATGTTGCGGTGGAACCAGAAAACTTAATGGTTTACAGAATATGTGTTTTCTTTATGTGAAACATCTATTGACGCGCCTTGGCATTAAAACCGAGTCGTATGACGGCCGGCAAACGACAAAAATGGTAACAGACATACAAACACACATATAACCTCCTACCCCAAACAAATACACTATCTCCGTTTCGTCGTGAGTAGAAAAATTTATAATCGATATTTCTGATTTTTAGGGTAGGTAATCTCCACTTAATATCGTAATAGCTGCATTAGAGTAGGTATGTCTCTCTGTCGACGTACAAAGTTTTTCTATATAAGCCGTCAGTGACACGCTAAATAAACCCAAACTAATCTCTAAGCCAAAACTGTCTTTATCCCTTTGTATTGAACGGAAAGTTCCAAAGTATTTGTCCATCACTCGCAAACTTCGCCCACCAATCGCGACGAGTCTATTGAATTATTTTGCTTTGAAGAAAATAAAATTATAGGACGAAATGTTTTCTCCGTACCTAAACTGTTCGTAAAAATTCTCTGCATTTTTATGAAATAGAGAATTCTCGGAAAGAATGCACGGTTTAATTAATACTAGATGCTATTTTAAAATTACGTAATTTTTCTTCAAAATAATTATCCAGTGCTTTTTGTTTGTATTTGTAAAATTGTTCGCTGATGTTGAATTAATTCTGCCCTGAAAGTTGTGGAAAACGGCTGTCAGCTGCTGAATGTTCCCAAAGTTTCAATGTAGAGCGTAGTAGGTCAAAGCCATGGAGGCTTGCTTCCATCCAGTCTCCAGAACAAGGTCACCTTTGAGCTCAGCTTACATCAAGGACACTTTATTCCCGTTATACAATTTTGGCGCGATACCAAATGGCAGAGAAATCAATCCTTCAAGGTTGTGTGAAAGTCGACTGGCCGACGCCATAATAACGCAGATCTTTTATTATAATAAAGTCTGCTTTATACTTAGTTTTGCAAATGGCTATGAATTCAAATCGTCGAAAATGAAACGCCATATGCATTTATGAATAAATTAGCAGAGTCTAGTCATTTCGTTTCGTTTTACTAAGATGTTTAATAAAGCTGATTGCAATGGTTTAAATTAGTGGTTAGTGCAGGTACATGATAACGTTAATACTAATGAAATTGTATAAGAGAGCCGAGTACCAGCTGAATATTGTAATTGAAGTTCTCGAGATAAGATCCAAATGTTATTCTTGAACGGATATGAGTATTGGAGCTTGATCTTGGAATCTCGGCAATTTTTTAGCAATTCTCATTCAATCTCGGTAATCTGAGGTCGATCAGTCTTGTTTACAGTACGTTACCTCCGCTGGGGGAGGGTAGAGATAGGTACAGTCTGGTACTGGGTGGCTGTCGGTGAAAAATTGTTTCGTTTTAGAATGAATTCAGTTTCAAATGATTTTAGGATTTCCGGCCTTTTTACTGCCAGAATTAAGAACTTAAAATATAGTCATATCATAGAGTTATCCGCTAAGTCTAAGAGAAGAAAGAGACGATTTCTCTAAGAAGAGAAAGATGCTTATAAGCATAATTTTTTTAATGTTACACAAGTAAAAATTAATAACTTTTTGAATCCTCGATAAAACATCTGATGAACTTTAAACACCTGAACAGACTTTCTTGAATCAGAGCTAAGAACTATTTCGGTCAAGTCACCTCTCAACCAAAAAAAATATAATACGAAATTGGTTTAGCCGTTTGGGAACTTCGATGCCACAAGCAGACACACAGATACACAGTTACTCACGTTAAACTTATTAACACTCCTCTTATGGCGACACTATTTGAGACTTGCGGTTGTAGCAAAATTAAATGAATCTCAGTAGATGTCTAAGTAAATCAAATCTCACCCTTTGTTGTACAAGAATTCCCATTTAGCACTCAATTCTATCTTTTCCGGCTTGTACTCCTACTTGCATGCTGCACCTGCCAGTGTCAGTGCACCTAAAAGCATTCTTACTTAGGTAGATACCTACATTATGAAGGTGACCAATCTCCAAGATCATTTCCTGTTAGCATAATTTGCATAAAATACTTGAGAGCATTACGTAGATATTACTCGGCTGTGTCAATCATAATTTTGTTTTATCTGGCCTATTCAAAAAAGCGATACAACAGTATGCAACAATTGCAGTTCCTTGCCATCTCAGTAGATTTGAACCTCGATGAGATCATGGAGTGGGCGAATTCTGGTCAACACATTTACGTCTTTCTTAGAAACTAATCAATTCTTTGAAAGCTCTGTCAACTTCTTGCAGTCTGAGCCCTGAAACATGTATGCAAAATGTAGTAGTAGCTATGATGTTCCGGTTCAGAAAACAAATCTAACAACACCTCGTATTTAAATCTATGAAGAAATTTCAACTACGTGAGGTAAAGCCTAAAAACATAGATAATATATACACAGATTTATATAGCTTCCGAAATTCATTTGCGCTCTTCGGGAGTCACAGATGCGATCACATTTTCCACTCAGCTAAAGTGGATGAAGTGTCCTCTCCGCGGGCGCTTCATGGGAAAGCAATTTAGGTAAAGCAGGCATGCCTGGAATCTGCGCCATCCTCTGGACCCAACCGGCAGAACCCACAGGCACAGTAGATATATAAGGTAAAGCAGTAGCTTGACTCGGACAATGAATTCAATGCCTGCTGTCGGTCACAGGGCTCACTACTATCGGATTTAAGAAAATTTCATTATTTTGTACGTTACTTCTACGCTAACGGTACACACACGGCGAACCTCAATGACACGGCGCACGCGACTATCACACAGAACGTACCATGAAGCATCGTAGCGGGCGGGGAAAAGGGAGCTCGTTTGATAACGTCACTAAAATTCGGGCGTTTGTTAAAGTCGAAGTACTGCTATATATCTACTGTGCCACAGGAGTGACAAGTCACTACGTGTGGTGCTGGGTTGGTTGCAGGACCTGAATCGTACCTTACGTTCCTTACGCTAATAGTTTAAATAGTCTACACGTGTAAACTCTCTCGGGAGTAATGGCAGGAGTCTCCATCGCCACCTTCGAGTTTTCCGTTCCAATTTCCTGATCCCCTCGTTCCTCCCGCGAATGTTATTGGATTTTTTTCGCTATATGCCTCATGGCGTGCGAGACGTGAAATGTCGCGCTCTCGAATTACCAAAGAACGCCCCAACACCAAATACAGTAAGTAAACAACAAGTAAATAAATAAAATAACTTTGCGGGAGCACTGACCTAAAATACGAATATGATTTGGCCTCTGATACTTAGGCGCCGTACATCTCCATCTTGCGAAAGCTTATGCCAGCAATCATTATATTTGTGCGTTAAATCGTCATAATGAGCATTGTCCATTAAAAGCTCTGTATGCAGCAAGTTCAGAAGAAAACAATTGAACTGTTAGTATCTGTCCGCGCTTGGACAAAAACTCCGACGTGGGAAGCTAAACGAAAAAAAACTTACTTCTGTGGTGAGAAGTGTCTTTTAGGTCAACAAATCCCACTGTACATTACATTTTCCGTGATAGTAATATGTATCCTACGTCACTCGTATATAATCTGGGGAAAAGTTACAGTCCGTTGCTGTGTATGGCGTAAAATAAAGACAGCCCAACACAATTTCACATTTACAAGATTGGTTTAGGTAGTAGAGAAAAAAAATACACTACACGCTAGACACGCTAGCTATAACCATGCTTTAATCAGCTTTCTCGTCATTATACCGCAAAATTTTAATATGAAACACAAGAACAACACATCATGAGCTCTAAATAACCCACTCCTGGGTCTCCATTTGTTTATGCCACAGAAAAGAGAAGAGATAAAATTTCTCAATTCAGTGGTTTATACCAATCTCGCTAGTCGCGTCCACTCGTTTCCAACTGTTCTTTTGTCATGACTTACGGTGCCGAAATGTGGACACCTTCAGTTGGATCGGTCCACATGTTTAAAAGTCGCTTACCGAGCTATGGAAAAAGCTACGAGTATACTCGGCATTTCTCTTAGGGATCGCATCCAAAAAGAAGTAATTCGCCAATGAACCAAAGTATAGGGTATAGCACAATGTATCAGCAAGTGACAGTGGACTGGTCACATCATTCGCAGAACTGATATTGCTGGGGTTGACGTGCTCTAGAGTTTGATGTAGTTGGCAGTGACTTAAAACGACGAAGATTGGGCTCTGTCTAACTCATGTCCAAGCTGATGATGATATCACACCAACATAATTTGTTGATAGATCCATACTGTTCTGAGAGCTGATTCGACATTCTACTAGATATGTAATCTGATCTCTATGACGCGTTTGATTTGGCCCTCGCTTCCGATGCCAGCCAGACAAGGTCGGAGTTTGCTTCACCAACGATATCGACATTCACTTGAGATGGTATTGTTTTTCCTTTGCGATTCGTCATAGACAAAGCTTTTCTATTAAGAAGAAATTGGACGCTAGGCGTCGGAAAACATGTTTTTTCTTTTCTTTTTAAGACTTTCGTATAAGACCGATCAGTCTGTCCTAAAGCTTTGACGTTTAAGAACCTATTAAGGTACTGTTATTTATTATAATACTTACTTATCTATGTAATAAAATATAATAATAGAATAGTTTTGAATTAAAATAATGAAACGAAATTAATTGTTTATGGTTTTCAAAAGTACATCCGACAACATTGTTCTTTTTGCTGAAGTACTTAGAGGTCCTGATTAGATCTATAGGGGCTTTCATGGGAGCTATGTACCCTTGACCTGCTGTGCATCGCTTCTTTCCCCATCAGATAATAAACAGTGATTTGAAAATCAGGGAACACCGTAGTACCTCCATTAATATGGGCAAATGCAATACTAGCTTTTTTGACTAGTATTTTTCTTCGCCCGTTGAGTTTGAAAATATAATGATACTAATTTATGATATTTATATCTCTGTATTTTGGCATTAGGTAGATCAGGTTGGCATCAACTATTCTACTTAATTAACTTTTTTCTAGAACTTCTTATCTGCAGTAATAAGCAAGAAAAAATCCCATCACTTAGCTTATCACTTCACTTGCGCGTTCACTTAGCTTGCAGAATAGACCGGCCTTACCTATACTATTTCGCAGATTGTACTAAAACTAAATGCACTGCCATAATAGTCTGTGCCCTCAGGGCTGTCAAAACCATTATCATCACGTCCCAGAAGTCCGTCAGCTATCTCTGTAAGACCACCCCTGATACAAAGTACCTCGTAAATCGTAATGACCCGAGCGCATTGTCACTTACGACCTCTAAAAGACAGCATAAACAAACAAACAGATTTTGTCTATAGATTTACGAGCAGACATTAAAGTGACAATGTTTTTAGATCGCCGTGTAAGCTACATCTCCTAATTTTATGACAGCTTTATGAAAGTGAATCGGATGATTACATAGTCAAGTTTTATGTAAATTGGACAAGCGAGTGGATAATATTGTTGTACTTAAATAATATATTTTATGTATCTACTAACGTTTTATGCATTTTTGTTTCGCTAGTTTAGACGACAACGTAAACTTTATAAAAGAAAACTTTATATCTACGTAGGTACACGTCTAATATTTGTTTGTATAGGTATGATTTCTTTTTACAGGTTTACGCATATACCCTGTACTAAGCCGAAAAGAGGTTATTGTACTTTTACTAAGGGATGAACACGGAAATCGCGAAAAAATCTGCTGTTCCATACATTTTGTCGAGTGTCAGTGACCGTTTTCTATGAAACAGCAGTTTTTTTGTAGCTATTTTAGAGTTGGTCCCGTAGTAAAAGTTGTTCATAATGATGATAGATGATATGAGTACAATACCTCCTTTCGACTTAGTACAGGGTATATGCGTAACCCAGTATAATTAATGTTGTACCTATCTCTGGTTGTACATACCTAATAAATAATTTGAAATCAATTAGACATTAATAGTAAAGTTGTTCCACGGAGGGTTGAGAATTGAGATTGCTTTTAGTAGAATTGGCGCATAAATAAATAATGCAGACAATCACCGGTAAGTTGCGGACGTATTCATTAGGCGATTGTAGATCCCACTTCTGAAATAAGCCCTATTGAGAGCGCCATGGCCATGTCTTTGGAGTCTTTTGTAATTTTTTTATTTATATTCATTTTCATTTATGAAAATTGTGATTTATGACATAACAAAAAATATATACTCTTCAACTTTTGGCGAGTCAAAATTATGTGAAAAATTAGGCATTAAATTGCCACATTGAAGGCTATCAACTTAATCATTTCTACTTTTTTATATCTATTATAGCTTCCACGACATACAAAACGGCTTGATGATTGGGTTTATATAAGTTTTAACTTTTGTAGAAAGATGGCTAAAAATTTAAATAAATCTAATTTAGAACGCTCGTAGAAATAAAAAAGATTAAAGCGAGGTTGTAGCAAAAACAAACGTAGATCCTTCGAATAACATCGTTTATAGATTTACTAACATTGTTTTGTCAAAAACAAAACCGCAATTTGCAAAAACGAAACAAAACAGCGGCCATTGGTGATTTACAATATTAATTTAGAATCAGAAAATATTTTTATACAAAACGGCCAGCTCGGCGTTTTGAGCTCTTTATTTACGAGCTTTATATCCTCACCATAGACAAAGTTCGCGTCAAGGTTTTTAAAATATCGAACGTAAGAGTTTATCGCGCGTAAGCCAGCGGCTTTAGCGCTGTACAGTTTCTATCACGTCGGAGCGCGTCACAGGTGTGGTGAGGTAGCATTTACCAATAAATAACGAAACGTTAGCGTCTGCCGCTGGTTTCATGATCAACGTAATCTAACCAGCCATGATATAGGCACAGCGTGCCTGAATATTTTCCCGATAAATTTTGTTTTTATAGAGGAAACACGCTACGTAGTCGAGGCATAGACAATTTCGGGTGATCGTAAACATTGGCCGGATTGAGATACTCTCCATTTGTTCATGCTTTTTAGTTCAGAATAATTTAGTTTTTAGGTTACTCACACAAAAGAGAGAAAGCTTTAGTTTTATATTATACTCAAAGCTTATGTAGTTTTTTTGCGTTGACGCGGACGCAGAGGTATCATTACATTACATCAAATTAATTCCTTAATCGTTTTATTGTCATTTTTTTCGTTTATTTACTGATCACTTCGTCGCATTTATTATTTACATAAAGGTTATTAATTTCTATATTGCCTTTCTCATGAAGAAAGTCTTATTACACCGTTAGCGTAATTACATACACAACTCACGCACACACATCTCAATTCCCATGTAATTACCGTATTATCGTAATATGTATGTATAATTTGACCTAATTTATGATATTTGCCTTGGCTATTCTAATTTGTAATGTTTTGAACTTAAATTAGTCAATATACTTCAGTGGTTTCAATTAATAATAATAATAATAAATAAACGCAGGGGCGGCTTTATGGCGAGCCGTCGGTGAGTGGCGACACCGCGTACCCCGATTCCATGGGGCTAAATGAGACCCCTGACCCCTGGCTTGCCTTAACCGGCCGTCCAGGGGTGGAAACCGCAAGAGCTAAGAATCTAAGCTCCAGGGTGGAAGTGTTAAAGGGCATAACGCCGCGAGTAGCTCTTAGTGAAAGTGCAGCACACCTCTCTACACCCTAAGCCACCCACGCCGATGTTGCCCCTCCGGTGCCAAGGTACGGCAGCCTTTATGGGGGGCCCATTCAGTGGGTGGCAAGTCGATCACCTGCCTAAATATATTTTGAGATGAGACAGGATAAAGCAGGTGCCGTTTCTCATTCTATAGATCTATTATTCCATCCACAAGTTGTTCACCTCAATAGCCCAGACTTTTTTAATCCTAATATGCAATAGTTTCATATTCCTTTTTATACATATTCCATAATTGTGTTTTTTATATTCAACAGGGCCTCTTGGTGTTGGCTTCGGCTCCACCAATGCCTACCAAATGTCCGGGCTAGACCCGAGAATTTCATTAAATAAAGTGTTATAATAATAAAAATGCCTTTAATAAAAGTTTACCTACTGTTAGATAAGAAATCCAAATTACCAACAAATTGTGCAAAAAATTCAAAGGAAAATTGCGATAATGCCAAATGATTACGAAAAGAACTCTCGAGAATGAAATTGGCCGAGAACGAGAACATGGCAACATTTTGCCGTTAAAAGTACTTTGAACACAACAAGCTCCAATTAAGAAAGTAAGTTTCCTTTGATTGTTCCTATAAATATTTATACTCTGTAGTCCATTGGTATGGTAACGAATGCGTGGCGCTCATGGCGGCTTGCCTAGGCTTCGCGGGAAACATTAGCAATACGATCAAGCAAAATTGATATCGAAGAATGATCAAATACACTTTATGGTGAAATATTCATTTTATTCAGGCCAATATATAGAAGGAAAGTAACGTAACTAAGTATTTCTTTGTCCTGACACTTACAAATAGGTAGATAGTTCTAGGCGAGTGACTAGGCTAATATCACTTCAAATGGCTTTCGGGAAAATTCGTTTTATCATACCGAATGTAGGTAAATTACCTAGTTTCTCGGAACTATATTTGAACTGAATTTGATTCATTGGTATAATGATTTATGAACTTGTATTAATGTCAAACTATTTTCAGTTTCAATCAAAACATACTCAATAACTTTTTTTTTTACCTATTTGTATATAAATAATAAACAAAGCATATAAATATAATATTACTGAGTGCGTAGTACATGGTGATTTTTGAAACTGCAAGTTTGTAGCAATAAAGAAACTTTTTATAAATTGTATGTCATAGACATATATTTTTATATAATAAATTCTAAATCCTAAAGTGTGAAACAACACTTAAATAAAAAAAATACTTTTATAATAATACTAATGTAGGTACCTTGTAAACAATGTTTTTTTTTTTCGTTGGGTACAATACTCTAATTAGCACTCTTAAGGGTGGATTCGACCAAACGAGAGTAAATTTTATTCTTGGAATAAATCGCCAGTTATTCGAGAGTAAATCAATTTCACATTTTACCATCTACTATTCTAAGAATAGCAAGCCTATTCGAGAATAATTACTATACCACCGTTTTTGGTGGAATAATAGAGTTATCCCGAGAATATTTTAATGGCGGCAGCGCGCCATATGTTCTGCTCTTTTGTATGATTGTATTCTCTTGTTTTGTATTGTCATTTATCATTTCAACTCAACGCTCGCACTTCGTTAATTTAAAATGCAACGCTTAGGAAATTTGATTGAAGATAGTGATAGTGACGAGGAAGTTATATCTAGACGTCCAAGGTGGATAAAAGAAAGAAAAGACTTGTTTGAGTATTACGATGATCGTGATTTTGCTACCAGGTTTCGTTTGAGCAAAGAAGCAACTTTGAATTTGCTAACAAAAATAGAACATAACTTGGAATACATTTCTGACCGGTAAGTGCTTATAGGTTATCGCATTTCTAGCAGATAGATTATTGACAAATATATATTTGTATATAACAAATTTCGTTGGTTATCAACTACATTTAAATCGATGTTGGTTGTGCTAGGTCAGTCATAGGTAAAATTGGAAAACACCAAAAAACCAAATTATAAATCAAGGAATTTAATTGACGTCCGACGAGTGCAGATTTTTTGACATTCGATATTTTTTGACATCTGACATTTACTTTCCTACATAATAATACGACAAAAGCGAGTTGATATGACATAAGCTTGAATACCGTGGCGTTGTAGAACAATGATTTTTAGCTGGGTAATAGATTCGTTCATCATTCATTTCGCTATTCGCGTACAGCTATTCTCGGCGTAGCTATACTTTGTATTGCGTGGAAAAACGACGAATGGATTACTCGAGTGGTAATCGTGGAATAGATTTATCCCTGGTATAGTTACTCGCGTATAAATTCAGATTTGGTCGAATCCACCCTAACAGTCGTAACTGCCTATAAAAGGTTGTCCTCCCTCGTAACTGGTTAGGTACTTATAGGTTCTCGTAACTCCTATATACCACTTTACTTTTTATAACTTCACAAAAAGTACAGAAAACTCCTTCCTGTAGCACAATAAAGCCAAATTAATTGGCAAAAAAATAACAAAGAACCGTCAATTTGGCTCAGATAATATTGTTAACACTATTATGCGTATTGAAGGCAGACATGCCGACCTAGAACGTCCCTCAAAGGTCACCGAGTTTGGAGATAATCCGACTGAGGCTTCTCGCTGACGTCATCATGGAAATTGGCTTCTCTTGTTATTTTTAACGACGTCTTAACTGCGTAGGTAACTTTGTACGATCATGGTTTTTGAGTCTGCTATTTGCTTAATTCATGTTCGCAATAATAATAACGTTTTGAGCGATATTGTGTAACCGCGCAGGTTTCTTTGCTTTTCGAGAGTGCATTACATTTGCACTGCATAAAATGTTTATTCTGTTTATATTCTCGCTTGCTAGGGCTTTAAATGGAGTTGCTAAGAGAAGGTAAACAAACCTTATATGGAGCATATTATTATTGTAAAGCTTCCGAGAACCTGTTTGGCGCTATTACTTCCTCGCTTCCGCGTTCACCATACTTAACATCCTTGCAAAAACAAAGAAGTAAAACAATTTGTATAATTAGCTTCACACGTGTTTACAAAACAAAATGCCATTTATATAACTCGACCCAGTGACCTAGTAGAATGCACACAATATTTGGTGCGTGAACGGCGTGAATGACGACTTTGATCTCATCTGGCCAAACTATTCCCATTCAATGGGACCGTATCGTTTGGAAATAAAGGTGGTTTTCGTTAGTCAAATCGCAGTGAAAAGCTTGGGCTTTGTCAGACGTAACAAAGCAGAGTTTCATTGAGCAGTTGAAGCCGGTTGCGTGTTTCGGACGGAGAAAGAATACAAATCTTTCGAGTAACTACCGAGGCGTGTTCGTCGCTCGTTGCTCCACGTCGAAACATTAAGCCTTCGGCTGATAGGATTATGTCCCCTTGCATTTAAATTAAAGTCAACAATGTCGAAAAAGTTTGCCCTGTAAACGTCATTGTTTCCATGATAGACACGCGTCAGTGATTCCGAGTTCAATGCAGCCCTGAGCGTGTCCGCTTCTCTGAAGATAACCTTTGCAAAATTGGTTGCCATTCTTAGAGCTTTCCGACAGCAAATGTATACATATCTTTTGTATCTCTGTAAAATGTAAGCTGCGATTAACTATCAGTAACTGAGAAGGTTGATTCGTTATGGGTAATGGTGGCCTCACATCAATAAACCTATCTAACTGTATTCACTCGTATTACATTCTCTCTGGACTATGTGTTTTTTTAGATCGAAACTAAACAAAAAGTACTCATTCCTATACTTGATCTAAGTTTTTTTTAATCTTCAACTCTTCAATTATTCACGGCTGAACAGATTTTATTCTATGTATAGCTAAGAACAGTCTATATCTAATCACGTTTCAAACAAAAAAAAAAACTTAATAAATATCGGTCCAGCCGTTTGGGAGCAACGACGCCACAGGCAGACACAGGTACACACGTTAAACTCATAACACCCATCGGGGGTTCAAAAGGAATTGAACTATCGTCTTTAAATATTTCACTATTCGTTTATTGGTTATCAGCTACAATTTTTCGTTCAAAACCTAGAAAAACTGATCAGAATTCACAGTTTATATTCGGCTTTTACAATCTACTGCAGATGTCAGAGCAAAACAATCTTGGTTCAGGTATAGTAACCATTATTTTGCATTTTGATTTCAAACTCTATGAGCGCTCTAATATAATGCCACATATTATCGTTCTTCCTGTGGTATTGACGGTATTTGACTGACTCTGAGAGCCCTGACCTGCTTTCGAAATATCTATCCGAATCCTCGGCATCGCGCGCATTCCTGACGTGGATACTAACGTTACTAAACTCAGATATTTGGAGCACACCTGATGTCCATGTTTAAGTCATTGATATCAGTCATGAACAAGATTTAGAGCTGTTAACACTGCACAACAAATAGAAATCGATTTCATTCGGTTGATTTGAAATTTCGTTGAGTGTGAACGACATTTTTCTGAACATCTGATTTAATTTTTTGTGTTTTTAAGGTTGTTTCCATAATACGGTGTGGTGAGTGAATTATGATCTCGAATATGTCAGTTGTCAAACCGAACAACCTGTTTATTTTGTTATTAGTTTAAAGATATTTCTATTATCTTTTACCTTTATCCCAAATATTATTCAGAAGCACGTGGAAAAGTTGTTTTAGGTAAGCCATAAGTATACAAGGTTTCTAAGAAAAATTATATTCCGTTACTAATATTATAATGATTTTCTAGAAACAAGCCTCATGAATAACCTACATTTAAACGAGGTTAAAGAATAAATAAGAATTTTGTAGGCATTTTATTTAAATAAATATTCAAGGCGTCTCTTCCAATTTAGCGTCAGGTAACCGCAACATCAGCAGAATGAAGAAAAAATATTGAGGCGTTTTAAATAAAACTCATTATCTCCTTCGTCTTACGAGAAGCATTGCGTATGTTACCGGCAATGTATTAAATTCTGTAACGTATACAATGACTAGTATCATCGACAAACGTTACATCCATGCTAGTATAAATAAATATCTGGGATATCATTATTGCACACACGGTCATCTGACCCCAAACTAAGCAAAGCTTGTAATATGGCTGCCAGAGACTGATATAAATACATGTATTTTTTTAAATACTTACTTACATTTATATCCTATCATATACTAGATTATATACAACGTGTCGAGCTGCGGAGCCACCAGCCACCGACAGTCATATTTATTTACAACCAAGTGGTAGCGTTAAATAGATACTAACACCCAGAAATAGAACAAACACAAATGTTCATCACACAAATGTTTGTCCTAGGTGGGAATCGAACCCACGCCCCCAAGCGCAGAAGGTAGGTACACTACCAACTGAGCTAACGGGGCTTTCAGTATGATATGCAATGTCCAAAATTATCAGGCTTTGTATAAATAAAAGCTTCTTTCATATTCTTCTTACATATTTCCTTAGGCATTACATATAATGCCAACATCGTTAACGGAAATGTAAAATCAGATATAATGTTGACTCGAGTTTGGCGAGTCTTAAGAATATTATTCGTCAAATTGGCAGATGATAAAGTCGGATAACAGGTAGCTAATATTTTATCCAGATTAGTTTGTATGATTTTTATTTATTTTTATGTAGGGTTATATTTATTTCCATGACTAGTCGTAAACCCTTCCGGTAACAATATTGAACTTATAAAAGCACAACACGAGTACAAAAAAAACATGTACTACAAAATAAAAACTCCGTCGAGATCACCACCGTGCGGCAGGGCTCCTAGAACACTGGCAGAATTGTCATATTTGTATTTGCCTATTTTGTACATTTTCTGACATTAGTTAGAATTTTATGTATTTCTCCACACCAGCTTGGCATCTCAGGCAATTCCTGTGCATTATATATATTTCTTATGAGAGTGTAATGCTTAATTAGTATTATACTTGTTGCCTAAATCAGATTGAAATTTGTATACACCATCTAGGCATTTTATATAATGTCATCATTCAATACATATCCGGTGACACATGCAACGACATGGCTTATAGAGATTATGGATTAGGGCGCTGTGAATACGTTTGTCTTCTTTAATACAACAGAGAAAATAAGCCAACAGATTCTGGCGTACCTAAAAATGCAAACAGCAAACAGATATCACAGCATTTTAATGTAAGCGGACTGCTTTCCAGTTTATAAGCATAAATCTGACAGGTGTCATCGTTCATTGGATGATAATTAATGGTTCACCAGTTTCCTGCTTGCGTACGTACGGCAGAGCTGCAGTACGTTTGACTGCCCCGGTGGCTCAGTTCGTAGTGAACTTACCTCCTACGCGACCCTTTCCCCCAAGGAAAGGGTTCGATTCCCACCTATATTCATGTAATGAACATTTGTTTTTGTAAATCTGGTTGTTGATATCTATATATTTAAGTTTGTATTTAAAAATATACATGTACGTATATCAGTCTCTGGCAGCTATATTACTACGAGTAGCTTTGCTTAGTTTGGGGTCAGAGGACCGTGTGTGAAAAAAATTCCTTGATATTTATTATTATTATTTATTTATTTTGGCTTACGCCGAGTTGAGTTGTAACCTAACCTATAACCAACACCTCAAATGACGCCCAAAATTGTTTCGGGAATAAACTGGAATAAATAACGTTCCTTATCTTTGTTTCCATCTTGCTCATGCCTTTTTATTTTGACTTGTACATTGTAACCGAGCCTTGCAATATGTCAACGCGGCTTTGTATCACGACAATTTCGCCTTACCTTATATTTTCTTGTATAACTTTATTATCCGTACCGTTGCCACCTACGGTTTTGATGTGCATAACTTGCGGATGGATAAACGAATACAACCTACTACTAGGTTGATAAGAAAAAATACCCTTTGTTATACTAGAGTCAATATATTCTAGTATCAATATTCTTCATCCTCGGCCACTGTCAAAGCTAGGTGGCGGCCAAACGTATCTATTATCAAAGACAAAAAATTATGTAAATTTAGTGCTAGTGAACTTATTTTAGTCAAACAACTTTCCTGTAGAATAGCTAAATGCTGGGACTAAAAAAAGGTAAGACCATTGGATGTTGTCCGATTTATTCAGGAAATACGACTGTGGCTCCCTCTGTAACTCAATACCTACAGAACTGACGTATTAGCTACCAGAGTATTGACATTCCCAGTTGTTTATTTTGCTAGAACATCTCTAGACAAAATGCGTAGATACTATTGACTCGTTACAAAGGGTCTTTGATCTTCTATTTTAGCAAATGACATTACGAACTAATAGAATTTTGATCACGTGCAGTACTTACAGATAATACAAAGCAGATTTTAGGTATTCATATTATTACTTTATAGTAAAGTAGGTACTTGATTAAAAGTACTTCGAGTGTATCCAACTGTATGAAGATACAAAACACAGTGGATTTTGGGCGCTACATAACACCAGGTAGGCCAACCCTCACCTACCTAATACCTACTCTACTATAAATTCAAATCACAATTTCCCAAACTTTCTAGATAAATATGAGAATACCTGTTGTGAAACAGTTATTGCTCGAAACTAGTGCGAAACTTCTGGAATTATGAGTGTTTTGAAAATGGTTGCAAGCGTCAGGGGTGGCGCGCGTCGGCCTCACTCCGGACAAACTTTACAGAATGAGAGTTTATTCATATAAATAAAATATGACCTGACGTTGACGTTAACGAGGATTATTTACACATTTTAAAATGAACTAATACAAAAACTACTTAGAAATAAAATAGCCTAAACTAAGTTTAAAAAACTAATCTAAAAGCCCCAAGTGAGCATTATGCTAGCATTGCCATGTTGAACGCCAATGCTTATGTTTAGGCCAAAGAAGCCAGCCAGCTTTCCGATCACCAATGGCATCCACCAAACGTTTGGCTAAAAGATTTATTTTAGTTCACTTTTGTTTCGTCCGTAATTAAGTGCGAGCACAAAATTTGGAGAGATACTGAAATAAATATTTTTATGAAACAGTAATTAAGAGCTGATTTTATATTTTCCGAGTTAATTATGCTTGAAACCTACTAAATACATAATCATAAAATTACTTTCTGATTATTTTGCGAAGCTTTGGTCTTGTTTATGAACCGTTTATATGAGAATTCTGATGAAAATGGCTAAGTAAAGCTAGGGGTTTGAAGTAAAAGTCTAAAATCAAAAGGAAAAGTAGTAGACACGAAAGTTAGTAACAATTTCTAGCAGAGGACTCGATGAATAAACAACAGATGTTTATGACACTCTCCCCGAAGGGACCGCCCGTGCATGGGTCGAATTTATAAATAAATAATCAATTCCACTATGCTTCCACAAACATCTTTGCAACCAGTGGATGTTTACGAAAGCTCCTATTTGAAGAGATTCGGCCTCTCTTGTTAAGTTTTGAGTTAGCCGTTCGCATGGAAACGGATTTAGAATGCGAAAGCATTGACGTACTCTACCTTTTGTCGTTTAGCTCTGCTCCAGGAATAGTAGATTCTCAAAGGCCTACTATTCTATCGAATAAAGTTGTTTTGCAAGCGGATGGGCAAACTGTTCGATTGACACTATCTACGTACCATATCTCTGAATCAAGATTTTGTTTCACTCTGGCGTTTGCTCAGCAACTACGTTCATTTCTCTAAACGAGTACCTATCGTCCGAAATATACGCGATTTTTGTGTCAGTTTTATAATTTAGGAAACAGAGAAAAAATTATACTAAAGTTTATGACGAGATGGTTCAGTCGTTTAAAGGCAGGATGGACGGACGGACAATATGCTCCCGTTTTTACCGTTTGGGTACGGAACCCTAAAAAGCAATAAAAAAGGCAAAAGTTGGATATTCTAAGAAAATAAATTCTAGATTTACCTTAAAAACTACATTATGTGACTACCTCGTTTTCGTACATGAATCAATACAAAAGAGGCTGCATCAGGAGTACCACCCACCTACAGCCTATTCCTACTTGTTCAGTTTTTCCAAACAAGCTCCAACTTTAATTGGATTGAACTGCGGGAGGTGAGTATAAAGCGATGCAGCCATTCAGGAACAAGGGTTGTTCAGTTCAAGTATTGAGCTGGGACATTGTTCAGACATCCGGCGAGGCGAGTTGGACATCGGCTACTGAGGCCATTCAGACAGAGTTTATACGTGCAATATTTGTTTAATTCCTTCTATAATGCGATTCAAACAAGAATAGCATGACATGAATCGACATCCAGGATTAGCTCCAGATAAAGGAATTGTTCAACATTTTTTTAATTCCTATTTTGTTTTTATTTTTTTCTAGCTGCGCACCGCAGTGTAACTGTTTACAAAAAAAATGTGTTACGTATTTTATATTTACAAACCCCCCCCCCCCCCCCCATATATCTACTTATAAGGTTTCAAATAAGAATAGGATCTGTTTAGCGCCATTTTGTGACGTCAAGAAGGATATTTGCCTAATAAGAAATGGTAAATAATACAAATAAAAAATATCATGACAATTATATAAAAAAAAAATTATGCTAAATTGAACCAAGATTACTGAAGATTGCCGTCTTGACGTCACAAAATGGTACTAGACCGATCCTATTCTTATTGGAAACCTTATAAGTAGATATATAGGGCGGTGTGAAAGCTCTTAAGTATAAAATACCTAAGACCAGTGTATAACCCTATTTTTTTGTAAACAGTTTCACTGCGGGGCGCAGCTAGAAAAAAATAAAAACTAAATAGTTTTATTTTTTAAGAATCCTTTATTTGGAGCTAATCCTGGACGTCGATTCAGGTCATGCTTACCATAAAAGTTTATTGTCGTCGGAACAAAACAAACTTTTCAGTAAAATATTAAAAGAAAATGTTTAATATTCAGTTTTTTTACAATGTTATTGAAGCTGTCAGAGCAAATAAAAGCTTGGACCGAGCATAGTAGTAGCTATTGCCAGAGGTTGTGCGTCTATGTATATCCATACAGAGATTATTCATAAAAATAGTAACCGGTAACTTACTGGCCCGCTCACTGCCATGCCGGTATGCGAAAGCTAACTACCAAATTCTAAAAGCCATCCTGACAATTCCAGGCATTCGATCGTTCTGTTCGAGCTTATCTATTAACTGACCGCATGTGTAGGCAGAACTTTACCAAAGCCCGAGTTTTTAAATCGTTTTCTGAAACTAAAAGTATTGCCAATTGTTACAAAACCGCGTCTTACCCTCATTTTATGTAGAGATGGTGTCTCCGGGAGCGCGCGTATTACCTGATGAAGGAGTTCTTATGGCTCCGAAAGCCGAAACTGGTTGATCGTCCCGACTGATAAACATAACGTGAGTGTAAGCGGTTTTATAAAAATTGATATTGAATCCTCACTCGAATATTGATGAAGTAAAAGTATTTCATTCTTTTTTCGTTCATCTGAAATTTTCTAGTTCTTTGAAGTAAAAAAAATATGTCCATAATACAAATAGACATAATAGGATAAAGGTATAATCCAATATAAAAACACACTGCAGACTACAAGGAAAACAGAGGTAATAATAACTATCTATATAATGCTAGATATGACACACAAGGAAATTTGGTAAAAGGATTTCGCTAAAAGCCCCATAAAGTTATTGTATATCTGAACACATTTTGAAGGTTGAAGGTATAATATTATCTGAGAAATAGCTGTTCCATTTCAGCACCGTATCTTTAGAATAAACCGACTGTTGTCTGAATAAGAAAGTAGATATGCAACACTCAGTAAAGTATGAAAATATATTCAAAAGCAACGCTTGGAACGTTCCGCCTTATTCTTTCACTAGGCGGGATGCACCTTCTAATGGGATTCTCCATTGCTCCATACATTACTATACCTGCAGCGCTACCGTACTCTATAAGAGCTCTATTGAACTTCCTCATTCTATAAAAACATCAGGTTCTGATTTCTGAAGGCTATTATCGAGCCGGGAAAGATCTAAAGCTACTAACAAGACACGTACCTATAATATTAAATCGAACGGCACCCTGTTTAGATGCATTTATTTCTGAATTCGCTCTCTTTTATTGAACGTCAAATTATCGTACATTCCCGGCAATATAAAATACAATATTCAAGACGACGAAATTACCAGACCGATAAATCTTGGAATCAAGCATTAAATTCAACGTTAAAAACACGTTTTGTTCTTCCCTCGGAAAATGGCGGCGGCACATAATTTACTCAATATTGGCAACGGCAGTAAAATCTCTGTGATACTAAAATCAAATTACCTGACTCGGGAAACGCAGCCATGGAGAAATCTTTGCGGGTCCAGAGATTACAGAAGATTAATCGAATTGAAAGGAAAGCCAGGGTCGTAATTTTTGTGAATCAACATTACGAGCGTTTACAAAGGCCCGCCCGCTACAGAAGTCATCGGCTGAAAAATCACCCTTTGATGTCTGATGCGTACGAATTTTCATCTGCCTGTGACAATAAAAGGGCTTATTTTGTATATAAAGACATCACTACTAATCTAGAGACTTTCCACTCTCAGCTGTGACGTTGCAGAAACCCCTTTTTTTGGAGTCAGCGCCGTGGCTAATAAGCATTCAAGCAGCCTTCATTAAGCCACGGCGGACGAGGCGGCCTATTGATTTTATTCAGCTCGTCTAATAAAGGTAAATTTACCTCAAACGTTCGTTGGTTCGTTTGAAAAGAAGCCTCACTATCGCAGCTCCTTTGTCCCGCAGCCGACCGACGACCGCAATTAATAAAGCCTCGCTATGAGATATCTCGGCAACTTATTGAATTTCATTTATGCGGGCCATTCTTCATTTGACTTCAGATTTGAATTTAAGCTGTGGGAATACAAGTTATTTAAAAAATGTGGTTGAAAAGCTCACGGATAAAAAAATCTTATACCATAATGGAAGAATTTTAATCGAACGTATTAGTTTTTAAAGAAAAATAAATATTTAACCTTCAAAAATGGAGTACGGTTCTATGTTCCGCTGTTTATATTTTTTTATGTATGTTAACAGATTTTTCCGCCAACTGTTGACTGATTTCAAAAAGGTTTTTCTTCGGTAGGATATACTTCTAATTTGGTCCCATTATCACCAAGTCAGGATCTGATGATGGGATCCCAGAGAAATCGAGGGCAACGCTCCATATTTATATAGGCACTTATTACGTTATTTATATCTACACTATAATCTACACTAATATTATAAAGAGGAAAGATTTGTACCTATTTTTGTATGTTTGTAATGAATAGGCTCCGAAATTACTGAACCGATTTGAAAAATTCTTTCACTGTTGGGAAGCTACACTATCCCCTGGTGACATAGGCTATATTATATTTTGTAGCGAGGCCGAAGGCCGAGCTTACACTCGTGCGAAGCCGGGGCGGACGGCTAGTAATATTATATTTTTGAAGTCAGTTTTAAATATGATCCACTTGTTTTCTCAAAGATTGTATCGAATATGACCAAAATAATTGACGTGTCCAGGGGGTCTAGACAAGAGCCACTTTCTGTTAGCGTTAACGCCTGCGAAAAGATAAAATTGTATGAAAATTACATTAGCCTGAAATATGTCACGTGATTGCACGTCACGTCTTGTTTGGAAACATTCATTTTACTCTAGATCATAGTTGTGGGATGTGGGTAGTCACATATTGCCGCACAGACGTTAGCAGCCGACAGCGCGTCCATCGACTAATGACGCGAAAACTTTGTCTCTGCTTTACTACAGAAATTTACATAAGTATGCATCAAGTTTCCGCAAGTATTCTGGATGGAGTAGATAGCATGATACCACTAGTTCGCTGTCCGAAGTTTTTGATAGTTTTTAACCTACATCAAAAAAGGAAATTTTATTTCGACTGTATCTTTATGTGTATCTATGTTACGCGATGTCGTTGTCGTTGGTAAACTAATTTTATCTATTTATTTTTAGTGAATATCTTTAGGGTCCCATTTATATTTGAAGAAGATATGATTTACCTTTAGGTCATAGTTAGAAAATTAAGGGAAGAGTCCCGTTTATTTCACAGAATTCACATGTATATTGACAACATCCTGGCCGTATAGATTTGCGGCGTAACTTATAAAATGCTTAAAATTGTTTTTCATGTGTGACAATTTCCGTCATTTCTCAGAGCAATTTTAAGCATTGCTTAAGTAACGTTATAAGTAAGGCCGTTGATGTTTATCGAATACACTTAAACTTGAAATGATTTGACTAGTTTTGATTTGAAAACATCTAACTGCAACATTTTCTCTTCAAGAAGCTATAAGTTGTTTTAACAAATAGCCCCAAAAACGAGAGAGAGCAGCATTAGTTCAAGCTGTTAAAAGTCTCAATAAATCGACCCACCTCGGCTCATAACCTAAAACTTTCGAATTCTAGACTAGCATAAATCTCGACAAACTCTCATGGAGACTCTTGGAAAATATATCGCTCTTGATCTTCCAATTACGAGGGAGTTGGTGGTCATATTTCCCTCCTTTCGGTTAGGTTAGAATGACTCGACTGATATAGATGTGCGACATGCTTAAGACAGCGTGCGCTTTAGGACTGAGCCTGGTAATAATCTGATACTTATCGACTGTAGTACTTTCTTTCTTGGATTTGACTATTTTATTAATCTCTTCAGAATCTGATAATGGGACCAAGACTTGACGATATGTTTCTTGGTTTCTTCTTTCTATTCAGAAACAACAATGGCGATACCAGCGCGTAAATACCTCCTTTGGTGCAGCAACTCAAAGCTGGTCTCCGGCACCAGAGAAAGCCATCTAACGGCTCGAAGTTTGCGGCTAGCCGACTGTCCGTTGTTATTCCAGCGGTATCTGAGCTTTGACTTGGATTTGGTCCATCATCTTAATTAGCCCTTCAATATAAATAGTAATGTGTGTTGTTGCAGGGTTGTCGCTGTCTCCGTTCGTGCGACACTGGCAGCCGGCGGGGTACGAGCCGGCGGGTGTCCGCCGCCGCCGCGACACCAGTGCGCCCCCTCACCACGCGCCCGCGCTGCCCCAACACCCGCTGCGGATCTCCTTCCACGCACATAATAGGTAAGTTATTTTCTTTATCAAGTAAAAAAACGTATGAAATAGTTATACGTAAACTAAAGTACGGCCGACATAGCTATTAAATTTGCAAGTGGCAATGGGCAGGCCACATCGCGCGAAGAACCAATAACCGATGGGGAAGAAAAGTTCTTGAGTGGAGACCACGATCCGGAAGACGCAGCGTAGGTAGGCCTCCCACTAGATAGACCGACGACACCGTGAGAGTCTCGGGCATCCACTGGATGCAGATGGCAGTGTGTCGTTCAGTGTGGAGGTTAAAGGGGGAGGCCTATGTTCAGCAGTGGACGTCTTCTGGCTGATGATGATGATGAAAGTACGGCCGCTGAAAGAACTAGACTGACAGTTGTCATATCATTGTAAAAAAGCTGAACGATAACAGTAAATTCTGATCACTTTTACTAAGCTTTTCTTCTTTGGTAAAAGTAACCGTCTCTAGAGGTTTAAAACTAAGTATTAGAATGTGGATACTACATAAAAATCCTTTTACTTAGACACCTACCTTGTATTATAATTTTCAGCTAAAAATGAGTAAAGTAGCAGAAAACTAATTTAAAAATACCTGTCTTCTGTTCAGAGAGTTAAGTTTAGATGCTAGTCTAGACACCTGACGCGGAGCTATCCTTAGAATTTCTTTGCAATTAAACATAGTCTGCGAAGTAACGGAAAGCTTATCTAACGAATCATTCTCCAGGTTTCAACATTACGCTGTTTGACGTAGAAAATAAAGTCGCTGAAGTTCAAGAAAGTAAAACAAAACTTACTGCTTTTGAACTGTATTTTTGAGAAAAATAAACCAACTCTTGGAGTTAGTAAAGTACAGTGCCCTGTGTTTTTAAAGCTTTACTTGGCTTTGAGACTGCAAACAGTAATTTTGTTATTATAGTTTTCATTTAAGTTTCGTGATTTAGTTAAAATTATTTAAAAAACAGCTTTACTTAATTAGGGAGAGACGTACATTGTGTAAATAACATTTCATTCGTAGTCTGAAAATAAAAAATAAAATATTTTACGCCTCACAAACTTTAGAGTGGAGGCAGGATCGTGGCATAAAAACGACCGTAGAAAATTCAACTCTTTTCTGTCATACGCTAGGTTCAAAATTATACCTCACTTATTATCATCATCGCTAATAAGGCCGCGTTTTGTTTTGACGCCAACGTGAACGAAACATGTCACCTCATTGCTCAAAAAATTTACGGATGTGTTATACCTACCCACAGTTTCCATTTTAGCTCTTACATACGGCTATGGCTGTCGATATTTAATAAACCTTGAAACTATTTTAATGACGCCAAAATCCAGGCAAGAGGGAAGAAATAAATAAGGGCGCGTTTTACCTTCAACTCGTCAGTCGGTGTTCGAAGATGAAGCACGCAGAGCTTAAAACAGTTAGAGGACAGAGTAGACATAGAAGCGACGCGGTGTTTCGAAAAGAGTTGACTTTTTCACGACCGCTTGTACGCCACGGGGTCTCGGCTCATAGTAGGCGTTGGCCCTAAACTTTTTTTTGTGTTCAGAGTCTACGTTCCGAGCGATAGCTTTCTATCTCACGCATTTCAAAATGTTGAAGATATAAAATAATTGATTAGCTTATGTGAAATTTAGTAGAATGAAAAAAGTTAATAGTTAAGTAAAATTTTCATTTGAATTAGTTTTTGAACGTAAAAATTTAATAGTAAAATAATTTTACTATAATTGATTTTTATTTTGTTTGAATTAACATGAAAAAATTACTGAATTTATTTTCTTTATTTTTCTGCTTAGATTTCACATAAGTACATTAGATAATTTTATATCTTCAAATATTTTGAAATGCGTGAGCGTGATAGAACACGCACAAAACATAGCATACTCTTCAGCATTTTCAAAACTGTTTCTTGGAGGAATTTCTATTGTATTTCCGCTTGAACGCAATTATTTATGTTTTACCCTACAGACATCTGCCAATGATGATAATTTAACCCAACATGAAACAAAAATAAATCAATACGAAAAAAATGCTTTGCAGATGAACTTCCGTAAAGTAACGCCTGATTTAATCAAATATCTTCAGCATTTCATTGTAGGTTCTTGCTTTATCTAATTTAAATCTAAATATAATGCTAAAACCGGCATCCATAATTAACGATGGGTTCCATCCCTTCGCGTCTCCAAGCAACAGGCTGTACCTGAACAACGACATTCTCATACCCAATTACCCGACAGCTATTAGTCTGGAAACTCGATAAACACATAACTCAGGGTCTGTTTACCTCCTGACTAGACTCACCGCCGAATAGCTACTTCAGGCTTTATTGACACGTCTTTAGTGATTAATTATACCTATAGACGTTGGAGCAGAGCCATTATTTTGAATTATTTTATCGTTTAATCTGCAGTAGGTATTCAATTTTGTAGAAAAGTAAACGACATTTTTTTTCTTTTTTTGTGTTTTAGACTAACCTCGTAATTCAAGAGTTCCATAAAACACGAATTGTTTAAATGTTATAGACAATAAAAAAAAAAGTTGACTGGAAGGACTCGAGCCTGCGCCATCCGAGTTTACGTCTCGCCCGAATGCTCTATCCACTAAGCTACCTAAATTCTTACTCAACAAAGCAGCCATTAAGTATGCCTGGAGAATCGATAAACACATAACTCTGCCTTTGTTTACCGCCAGAATATCCTCAGAATATCTAATGCGAGCACACTCAGTAGAAATAGAAATAGACGTAACGTGCTCTCATTCCATTATGTTTAGATTTGATTTACATGTATGAGATAACGGCTAAAATTACAATTTTGCTGCGTCTGAAGCCTTTCATGCATAATGCACAACGCTGATTAGAGAGACTCGAGGCGGTGTAAATCTAGCGTAAGCCGATAAGAGTTAACTTTTCCATAGTCACTTGTACGGCGCTACAACGCTGCCTTGACTTTGACCTACTACTATTCACCAGTCAACGTTGGGCCTAAGGCAACGCAAATCGATGACTCGAGTAACATTGCTTATCGTCTCTCGTTGTGATTTTTAACCCCTGACGCAAAAAAGAGGGGTGTTATAAGTTAAACGTGTATATGTATCTGTGTGTCTGTCTGGCATCGTAGCTCCAAGGCGGCTGAATCTATTTTTTTTTTTTTGTTTGGTTACTTGATCGAGTTTTCTTAGCTATGACTCAAGAAAATCTATCCTTGCAGTCGTTTGAAGATTACCAGCTCTTTTATCGGGGGTTTTGTAGTGTTACTTGTGATCTATTAGTGTACGAAGCTCCATTCCAGCGGTGCTCTCTCTCTGTCTATCTCTCTGTTAATTGGTACCGGTGCATGAAATTCAAAGTAAAGGGTTTGGCAAAGAGGTTTTTTGAGATGGCTCAGCAATTCATCAAACACGAGAAGCAAGCAAGTGTTTTAAATTGACGTCTACTTGAACTGAATATACACATAGTTTGGACGTAGTTGACTTTAGTCCACTGTTTGCACATAGCACAAGTTGGTTAGTTCAGCATTTGCCTGAGGTTTTCGAGATAGTTTTATACACTTCAGCTTTTCTAAAAATGTTTTTACGGAAGCAAATTTTGCTGGAAACTTCGGTGAATACAATTTGGTTACAACGTTTCTAGCGCAAGTTTAACCAGGAATCGTTTAACATTTGTTACAAAACAACAGTCACCGTGTAATTAAATAAAGAGAGACTTCTTTTATCTACGCTATTTTACGGAAACGGAATTCAACGGAAAGATTTGTATGTTTCTAACGAATTAACTAAAAAACTCCTGGATGATTTAAAAAATTCTTTCACCATTAGAATGCTACATTATCCCTGAGTAACATAGGCTATATTTATTACTAGAATGTTTTATAAAAAAGAAACTATGTGAGAAGCCGGGGCGGGCGGCTAAGTCAATATATTTTTTTAAAAGAGAAATTTATTTTTAGGCAAAATTACAAAGTTTTAAATAACTTGCTATATTTGTTAGTTTGTTTAGGTCAAAACTTGAGAGCGGAATTATAACCAGTACCTCCTGATTGATTTAGCTAAAAAAATTACCAACCTACCAATATTATATTTTTTACAAAATAGCCGCCATAAAAAAAAATGAAAAGGAATATTTATATAAAAGTTTTTTTTTTTTATAAAAGTTAATTTCATAGGATTTTTGATCAGTTAAAAGGATTATTGTACTTGTGTTACACAAAAAAATCGGTAAGTTATAAAATAATCTTTATCTGTGTAAGAATAAAGAGCCTGAACTACCCCTGCGTGTGCAAAACAAATAAAAGTCCGATCTTATCTGTTCAATTCCATAATTGGAATTAATTAGAGAAGTGTTCGGCTCGTGAGTGAAGTTGTACATTTTTATTGGAACGGCCTTACATTGACCAGTTAAGCCACGAATTGAATGGAACTTTAAATAAACACTGGCTTTCAGCGGCAAATTAATTTGAGTATTTCGCAAAGTAATGATTTCTCTTGTATCGTTTTGTATGTTCGCTTCAATAGCTTTTAGCAGTTATTTTCTGTTGATATATGGTAATTATTTTTTTAACTAGATAAGGTTAACATTTTTCAGTCATCCTCAGTTAAAAAATCAGAAAGGATTTATTCCATTGATAGCATGATTTCGAATTTTTCAACAGTCACTTCTATGTAGTAAAACCTGTATAATTTTAGGACACAAACTATTTCAGATCTATTATTCCGAGAAGTACGTGGTAAATGCCTACTACGGCTGTTCTGTGTGCTCGCGCGCAACGCTTAGCTAAGCCGAATGTGTTTTTTTTTTGTAATGATTGTTTTGCGTTAATTAGACTAGGTATATAAATTTGTAAATGGCGAGAACTAGTTGTCTAGTCAAACCTTAATTAGGTTTTAAGACAACTTATGATGTGAAACATTGTAAATTTTTGGTATTAAATAAATAAAAATAAAAAAAAAGATATAGTACGGAACCTCCAACTACTGTAGGTTTAAGTCTAATATTTAAGCATATCTGTACTTATTTTTGGTAAATAAATAAATATTATTATATTGATTTGTTAATTATCTGACCGTTTAACTGCGGATTGTAAAATCGGCCCTTAGAATTTTAGCTTTAAAAATCTTCACGAGTGGAATCTTTTTTATAATCAGCTTCAGCTAGCAGCGCCTCCCTGTTTTACCCGTTATACGCTAAGAACTATTCCCAGGATAAAAGCCCATGTGTTAATCCAGGATAAAAGCTACCTCCACACCAAATTTCACTTTAATCTGTTCTGCTTTATCGGAATTGAGAACGGCCATATATAAAAACTCACATACAAACATTCACGTTTATAATATTAGTGTCATAGTGTGACACGAATCTACACTTTCACATCTACACTAATATTATAAAAAGGTAAAATTTGTGACTTCGTTGAACGGGGCTAGGAAACTCTCCGGAACTACTGAACTGATTTTGAAAAAGCTTTCACTATTAGAAAGTTACACTATCCCTGAGTTTTGGTCACAATGCGAGTGAAGTCGCTATATAGCATAGGTGATCCATCGATATTCTCAGCGGCGGCCCTAGCCTATGAACGTACAGGAATTGATTGATAAAAAGTATCATCATCATCATTTCAGCCATAGGAAGTCCACTGCTGGACATAGGCCTCCCCCATCGATTTCCAAAAGGATCGGTTGGAAGCGGCCTGCACCCAGCGTTTTCCTGCGGTCTCTTTTAGGTCGTCTGTCCATCTTATCGGTGGACGTCCTACGCTGCGCTTACCGACTAACCAAAGTGGTATCCACTCGAGAACCTTTCGGCCCCATCGGCCATCTGTTCTGCGTGCTATGTGCCCTGCCCACTGCCACTTCAACTTGCTAATCCGGTGGACTATGTCGGTAACTTTAGTAAAAACTTAACTTTAGTAAAACTTAACTTTAGTATAAAAAGTATGCCATGTGCTAATCCAGGATATAAACTATTTCCAAATCAAAATGTTTATGCTGGTTACAAACAATGCTAGTCTACCCCACTGCTTGCCCCCGCCCCGAGGCGCGAGGCGCCATGAAATATATTATTTTTTGCTTGTTTTTTTTTTATTCATTAGTAATAGGCTTGCGTTTCTGTGTTTCACCGCCAACTCACCTAATGTTAAGCGATGATGCGGTCTACGATGGAGCACGTTTGCCTAGAAGAAACCGATTTATATTTCGCTTTAGGAATTTCGGCGCCCCCTGCTATCTGGCGCCTAGACCAATTCTCTCGCTCAACCCTAGGGTCGATGCTAAATATACTCGTAGATATTATGCGATTAGAATTCCATCGTAAACTTTACGACGTTTGTAAAACACACTTTTTCCTAATTAAAAAGCTGTCGTGCATAAAATGTCTCGCATTATGCAGTTCGTTCAGAAAAAGATAGTATCAGCTAATCCATTTGTGAGGTACGGTAACGACCAGATGACCACGCAGCCAACCACGGGTCCTGTCTCGGTGGACGTGGCTATAGGGCGAGGGAACAATTTGAAATAATTAGTACAAAAGCTTAGTTTGCAGGGTAAGTTCTAATTTCCAAGGATTTGCCTTGGAAAGTAGCAAACGTACGTTCTACACGAACCAAATACAATTTTGTGTGGACTTAGCTTATTTCCTAGATTAGCACATGTGCTACTTTTTACATAGGAAAAATGATCAATTCCTGTAGGAAAGCTCTTTTCATAGCTACTCAAATATGACACTATTTATACTTATTCAAAATCAATCCATAAATCCTGCTGATAGTAAATTTCCACGTAGTATCTACTTAGTTTTGAAAGAGGTCTTTAATTCCTGTGTAGGAACGTCTCAAGTACTCTTACCCCCCCCCCCCCCCTCCAAACTCCGTCCATGCCCATTCCATCCCCTTAATTAAACCGTTTCAGCCTGGCCGTCAATTCCCCGCGGACCGCGCCGCCATTCATGTACTGAACTGATTGGAGCTCCATCATTCACGCCACGGTATGCACTTATAGCAAAAACATTTTTTTTGTATGTATTGGTTGTGTTTGTGAGGTAGGATATAACAGCGCTTCGAATTATATGCTTATATCGTGGTTGGTGTATAAAAGTCATGTAGAGTTTGCCTTGATAAAAAAGTACGTTGATAGATAGGAGCGTTAGGTACTTCTTTAGCATAGCATTTCATTACATAAATAAGTACTATGAGTTTTAAAGTACGTCTGCTATCTACGATAATAGCTGCAGTGGACTGCAAAAATGTAAGTGACCGTGACTAAAATATGCTGACGTGTTTCTGGCTCAACGCATAAGCATTGCCATTCAGAGTGGTAATGCCGCCAGCATGCTCGGTACGCTGCAAACTTTGTGGCTTTGAGCGTTTGGAGTAAATACAAATGCATCTCTCATTAAGCTAATCTAGGCTATTAAATGATTTGTCAACCACTTCCTAACAGAAATTGTCACGCGCGAAAGTGAGGTGGATTAACGTTTTTAAATATAGCCGTAAATACCTAAACTACATAGACTATCTATATATATAAAAATCAATTGCTGTTCGTTAGTCTCGCTAAAACTCGAGAACGGCTGGGCCGATTTAGCTGATTTTGGTTTTGAAATGTTTGTCGTAGTCCAGGGAAGGTTTAAACGGTGAGTAAACGGCTGGACCGATTTTGATGAAAATTTGTTTTCCTGGAACGGGTCATAGTAGCGAGGCCGAAGGCCGAGCTTACACCCGTGCAAAGCCGGGGCGCGTCGCTAGTTGTACAATATAAATATCAAAATAAAAAACTGACTTCCAAATTAGTAAGCGCACGAACAAAAATATTAATAAAATACTGTTTTAAACTATCACGGTTGTTCACTACAGTTATATGATTATTTACGGGATATTAACCGTGGTAAGGTTGTGGAAGGAGCTCCCGATATTTCGGCGCAGTTACATGCACCATGTTCACGGGATGTATCTCGACGTTAACAGGTCACCCAACAATCAATGGACCACTCGAGGAAGTGGCCACTTGCAATCGCTAACAAGTTAATGCTCTTGTCGTGATGTATCTACTTGCTGCACAATCGGAATACAGTGTACATCAACTGGATGACAAGCGAACTTTGAACCTGTTGCATGTTTTAGATAAACATATAAACAATTTTATTGATAACCAGTGCTGTGGCCCGCGACTTCGTACGCGTAGATTTTCATATAAACTTTCAACCATTTTTTCCTCACTTAATCCGGCCCTTGCGCAAAATAACCTAGCCTACACTTCAATCTGGTCATAGCTAAGCATATTCGTGAAAATCGCATTTAAATCCGTCCAGTGGTTTAGGAGATGTGCGTGAACAAACAAACAAACAGACAAAACTCTAAAAACTGTCTTAACGTGTTCAGCTGCTTGTTTTAAGACACACTGTGTGATTATTTTTGGATATCAGGCATTTTTTTTTTTTATGTCTACGTTTTTGTTGTATGTATAGATAAATAGATATAGATTATAATTATGATGTATGGATAGTGTCAATAATTATATGTCAATCAAGAATTTCTTGTAAAATAACAATAATAATTAACAATAATTTCTAATTAATTAAATAATTAAAGATCAGTTGTATCCAACAACTCACATTCATAATGATGGGTTCTTTGGACCCCTTCGGCTTAAACACCCTTTCTGCGTTACCCAGTATTGCCTATTCAATTAAAAAAGTACCATTCAAATCTATTTACAATTAGCGCAGATATTGAGTGACATAAACACAAAAAAACAGTCGAATTGATAACCTCCTTTTTATAAATCGGTTAAAAACTGAACATAATCAGTGAAGATACCTAAAAACAAGGACGACTAGTTAAAATCATCCTTGCTAAAAACAACTAGTCCTATCTTTGTAAGTGAAGTTCTTATGTTCCTGTCACTGAGCTAATCGTTGTCCATACGTCACCTTCATACCACAACCAACTTAGCTTTACAGTTGAACAGGGAGTCACTATAGTATTTGTTGAACAAAACTGATAGCAATCCTTAGAACTTTTCTAGTTCCATTATTTGGTCAACGCTACATATAAGTTTGTCGGTCTGTAGGTGACTTTCGGAGCCTCACCACGAAAACTACAAATGTGTTCTGATTACGACATCAATCCCCAAGTTTGTTTTTTATGAGTGATATTTGAAATTTTCTGGTGTACTTTTGTGTTCACCATCATTGATAATACGAGAAGTATAGCTAGTTAGCTCATATCAAAAAGTCAACTGTTTTATTGTCGTCTAATTAGCTTCAGAACAATCATGTCAAACATGCATGCGGCCCTCGGACTATAATGATGCGACCCGCGGCCCAGAACACAAATATCAACATTACACCATAGGTGTTGCTGCAATCTGTATTTGAAATTGCGCGTGCTCTTCGTTATAATGAAACTAAAGGCAAATTGAAACATTTAACGAGATATTGCTTTGCATCGCAACTGTTGTTTAAGTGGCTTACGAAACGAGTGTGAGGGATCACGAATGGTGGTAGTCTGGTCGCATATCGACAAACTACACATTGATATACAATATATACCTACATGAAACTACTACGGACTAAGGACTAACTATGGTACTAAGCCGAATGGTCATTCAAATTTTCATTTTGAACAACTTTTCCCATGGATCAATTTTCCCAATCTTGAAAACACTTAAATAATTATAAATATACAAACCGACTTCATATACAAATTTCAGAACTGGACCAAATTGAAATGTGACCACACGGGAAGCACCAGCTTTCAAATAAAAAAAGAATCATCAAAATCGGTTCACCCAGTCGAAAGGTCTGATCAAACATTAAAAAACAGTGGAATTGAGAACCTCCTCCTTTTTGGAAGTCGGTAAAAAAATCAGCTGTTTCATAGAAATGTTTTATTCACACTCAACGAAGGGAATACAACAGTTTTTTTTTTTTAACGATTACTGATTTGGTCCTGTTATAAAAATAGTTTAAAATTGATGAATACAATGCGCTACTTTCATCTTAATACCACCGTTGCGTGTAACCCTGTAAGTTCATAGGTTTCTGATTAGTTTGATCACCTCAATCATAGTCTTGCTTAATTACGCTCTTTTGTAAAATCATTTCTTAGCAGACCTCTACACCCCGTAAAGAAACTACCTACGAAATTGTTTCGTAAGTCAAGTATTTTGCGAGATTTCATGATTAGTTACGAGTAGTAACAGGGTTTGTCGTGTGACCGCGATCATAATTATTACATACCTATTTAGTTAAAGTATTCGGTGGGACGGTGTATGTGGCAGTTCACATCCAGTCGTGCTTGAAATGCTTAAGTAGGGACAAACTTATGCACAAGTTTACTAGTTTCATCTTAACTTGGGAGTTTGTGGGATTATGATCTTCGCGTGTTCATCTGACGGATCCTATACGGAGAAAGATGATGTTCAATATTTATTTATGTGTGGCAAAGATCTCAAAAGTGAGGATATGCTCATCCAAAAATGTCTACAAAAACAGTTATTCAAATGTATGTCATCTGTCGAAATCTCTGCTGACTGCATCGCATCAGTCTTGTAAGCACAACGTTGTCGGCTTATAACTAAGTTCATACTGGTGAGTAATATAAGGCTGCAGTTAGACAACGCGAAAATAATCGTGCGGCCTCAGCGCTCGTGTACGTTACTGGCAAATGTGAATTCTATTTTCTAGGTAACAAAATTTAAATTCCTCGGAATCACGTAACCGGGCCGCTGCGTGTCTTTCACTCGGTCATCCTTGTATCTTTTCTCTTTCAATTTAAAACTTAGTTTTCAAATAAATGTAGCTTATTTTGTGACAGCTGTCCGCACTTTTATAGCAAAATACGCTGTAGACGTGTGCACACAGTCGTCGCGTGGAGGTCGCCTAGCGAACGAAATTGGTCGGCGCGAACAAATTCGTGCCAAATAAACGCGCCCTACTCGAGCTCAGTGACTGAGTTGGTACCATTAAAAAAGCTCTATTGACCGGTCCTTACGAAGGAATATATAAGTCAATGGTGTTTAGGATGCATTCCATCTTCGGAAGGAAGGGAGAACTTATTGCCGAAGCTACATTCATTCTCTCATCATCCTGCTGGACATAGGCGTCTCCCGAGGCTCGCCATTTATAGTCCTAATGCTTACGATATTTCAAAAATCTCGCAATAGCTCCCAACTATCACAAATTTTAGGCATAAAAAGGCACATTTCACTTAGCTCAATGAAGCTGCAGAGCGGTTTCGGTGAAAATAAACCGTGTGTGCCTCCTCTCCTTTGCAAAGTTCGATTTATAAGTTGGACCAAATGTTGAAGTAAAATTGGATAGTGGAGCTGAATGGACGGTTCCTTTGACGTAAGTTTTAAGGATGCGGGCCTTAAAATTGGATTGGCAGAGAAGTCTATATAGATATCAAAGAATCATGCTTGTAAATATTAACAAAATTTTATAATCGAAGTGAGAAATTCTGTCGGTTCTGAGGATTGCGAAGTATGGGGAAGAATAAATCTAAAATGGCTGATAAAGTGACAGACCTAAGTCTTGACGTAAAAAATTAAGTTATTTATTTTAACCTTAAACTTTAGCAGTTATTTTAGATTTACGAGCTCCTCGGCCCTATTTTGGCGAATAAGATAGCTCTAGCCGCTCCCCGGCAACTCGCTCATTCGCTATTTCCGAAAATTTAGAAAAAAAAATAACTATATGCATATCTTTAAAATAATATTGCAAAAGTCCTAAAGCATGAAATAATCTTGAAAAAAGTAACTTTAGATTTTTAGCTTACTTTTTGCTTAAAAACCCTTGCAATATTATTTTTGGGATAATGTCCGATTTGATTATTATTTTATTTAACATCAAAAATATAAAAGCAAGTGGCACGAAGCGGGCTTTTAAGTGTTCTTCGTCGTTCAAAAAGAAATTACTCAGAAAAATGGCTCCGTAAGCTGACAAAGCGTAACTCTCGGCCTTCCAGCTTTGCTCTAGCCTGAGACAATCTGCTGTAAAGTATATTCATAACGTAAATGGAAGGCGACTCGGTTATCTCAAGTTTAATCCGACGCCGTGTTTTTAACGCCCATTACTGCAAATTGGCGTGTAAACAAATAAGCACAGGCTCCGAGTTCCGCGACAGAGATTAGAAGCAAAGTTTAATGGCTGCTTTCATGCCGGCGAACACGATGACAGAAGTTAATAACTCGAGAAATTCATTCGTCTAGTAGAAGTACCTATATACATACCTACCTCCCTAATTTAAATGTGGAGAGGTTACGGCGGATGTTTTCTGCATGTATTTATCACATTACGACCAGCCTTCGGTCGTAGACTATATATATTTTTTTACTAGCTGCGCCCCGCGGTTTCACCTGCGCGTGTTGATCAAAATCGGTGATGATGATGAAGATAACGTTGAAAAGCCTATGTTTTAATCCAGGACATAAGCAATGTATATTCCAAATTTCATCCAAATCCATCCAGCCGTTTCTGCGTTATTGAGTAATAAACATCCATCCATCCATCCATACATCCATCTAAACTTTCACATATATGATATTAGTGTGATGTGGTTACATTTCTTTATCATTTATGTTTATATTTATAACCATTGAAATTTTAACGACGAAGGAAGCAAAGCGTATGTATAATATAAATGTATGTCATACTTTTTTGTGTTAATAACTTTTTACAGAGTTATCCAATACTTTTGACCCCCCTTAAAATTCGTCCCTGATAGTTGATTGAATCAGGCGTTACTTTGCGGAAGTCCATTTTCAAAACTGTTTTAATGATGAATTTCTAGTGTAATTCCGCTTCTACGTCGCTTCAAGTACAATAAGGAACTTGTGATAAATATTTGTTGATAATGTTAATTTATTGAGTTTAATTTTGCCTAACCTGATATAAAATATTAATTACATAAATTGAAAATTAACGTAACCTGAAACAAAAATTAATTAATTCTGAATTATTTTTAATTAAAAATTTTTTAAAAGTAATCTGAAACAAAAATTAATTAATTCTGTCACATGAAATATGATAATACTAAATCTGAAAACAAAAATTAATACATTTTTGTTTTCAGATTTAGTATTATCATATTTCATGTGACAGAATTAATAAATTTTTGTTTCAGATTACTTTTAAAAAATTTTTAATTAAAAATAATTCAGAATTAATTAATTTTTGTTTCAGGTTACGTTAATTTTCAATTTATGTAATTAATATTTTATATCAGGTTAGGCAAAATTAAACTCAATAAATTAACATTATCAACAAATATTTATCACAAGTTCCTTATTGTACTTGAAGCGACGTAGAAGCGGAATTACACTAGAAATTCATCATTAAAACAGTTTCGTCCCTGATGTAAAATCTTCATCCTTACCTTCACCACATAAGGATTAATCTACCTTCCAAATGTCAGTTTCGTAAATCAATTAGGTACAGTTTTCGAGATATCGTGATTCAGTAAGTGCGAGTAGATTTAAAATTGATTAAGAACTTAAACCATAAATATTTTTTACACACCGAAAACAAAACCCATAAAAAACTGTTGTGCGCTAGTTTTCGTGTAAAAAAATTGTTCATTAATCTTGCCACTTTTCTTAAATTAAATCTCTTGTAAAATGTATATATTAAAAACAGTTTTTTGTAAATGTGTCATCGTCATAGCTTGATATCATTGTATTTTAAAACGTAAGAAAGCCTTAATGCTTTAATCTTTAGTCTGAGCCTTTTTTATTTAAATGAGCTCTTAACCTCGCTCATATTTCTCAATGTGTCTCTCCTTCCAAATGGGCCGTTTTCATGACTGCTCCTTGTTGTAACTTTAAAGGGAAAGTGTATATCTCTATGTACTTAGCCACTCATACTTATCCTTCTAAAACCTAGTCTAGATCATGATTACATACGAGTACCTATAGCACAAAATTATATTTACTTAATCTGGATTCGGATTAATAAAAACTGGATATAATCTTTTAATAATTATTTAAATATAGGCAATTTACCGTATTACTAAAAAAACATAACTGAGATTAGTAAAGTGCTGGGCTAATGCATATTCGTGTTTTAATATTTTCCCTATAAAAAAATACATTGACATATAACATCAAAAAAAAACCTCTAAGTCAAAGGAGGTTGATGTCGCTACCAAGGAGGTTACTTGAAGGAGGTATATAATGCGGGGTGAAACAGCGCGGTAGCTAGTATTATATAGTTTAAATTTACAAGTGTCAACTTTCATTTAAACAAAAGCTTATCTGTAGAGTTGAGTTCCTCTTCAACTCTACAGATAAGTAGAGCTCTCTTGAGTTGCCACAGTACTTCTCAACCAACCTGTCAGTTTCCTAATAATAATAATAGGTTCCTCACTCTGCAGCCCTAACCACCGGTAGCTTGGGCCCTGCCCCGCTGCCGGCGGCACCCTAGGCTTAAGTTTTTTTATAATATTTTGTTTTTATATAGATATAGTAAAAAAACTTAAATTTAAGAAGAGAAATAAATGTGTGAATAATAATAACGTTAATTTTTTCCTGATGCAAATGTTTACTTCCCTGAATTGATCAGTTCTATAGATAACTTGGTTAGACTGTTGGTGCCGAATTCCCATAAATATAAAAAAAGATAAATATAGTTACAAATTACCTATTCACGATCTTATTTTACCCATTTATTAATTTATTGTTTAACATAATCCACCTAATAACTAAAACTGATAAGCATTAAATACAAATTAAACTAAAGAGGTAACTTTATAACCTCTTTCGAGTCGCTCTATAGTGATTTAAATTATTTCTAGGTATTTTCTCCATTAGCATAATTGAAGTTTTGCTAAGGAATATTATAAAAGTGTTATTAATCATCGAAATTTAAGACTCCTTGAAAACTGAACTGCTAAATACCTTCTTCGCACCGTTTGGCCAAGACCTGGGCCCCTATTCTACTAAAACAATTGTTTTTAAAAATTTTATGAATTTCCTCAAAAATTGCCATTCTGAAACTTTTTGTATAGATAAAGTGTCAAAAGTAAAAAAAAAATGAGGCAATTCATTAACAATTGGAAAAAAATTGGTTTAGTAGAATCGATGCCCAGACCAACATTTTAGTCTCGTTATTCACACTGCATAATCGCTCGCACCTTTACATGGCCTTTACTTCTTAGCATTTTAGATTGCGGACAGAGAAACGCATGATAACGTAGAATGCATCTGTCAAATTTATGAAATCAAAATAAACGACGCTAAAGCGCGATCAAACTTGAAATCGTTTGACCTAAATTAGTCTGCAAAAAAACTCTATGTAATGGATTTAATCATCATATATACTTACTAGCTTTATACAGAAATATTTGAATAATAAGCACCAATAACTTTGACTAATACAAAACGCTACTACGCTAAAATACAAAAATCCCGTAATCTTTTACGTACAAAACCTATCTAAAGACAGATAAAGACTTCAAGGATCCCTTAATGTCTGCGAAAGTGCCCAGCCCGGCTGCTGGTTATAATAAAATCACCGTTTATTCATTCAATTTTAGGCTTTATAGTCTCAGTTAGCGACATCTCGAAATAACCTATAACACAAAGAAAATACTAATGTTTAAAAAGTTTCTTAATTACTGTTGATAGATACAGAGTGTGATATATCTATTTTTATCTCACCAGCTCAGAAAAGCTTTCTTTATCTATCTTTACTTATTATATAATTTAGGTCGCTAGTAAAGTAAATTCTATATTAAATATTTTTTTAAAGAAAGAAAGAAAGAAAAATGTTTATTTATGACGGAAACGACAGAATATTTTTCAATCGGACTGCCAGAGCGGGCATGAAAAATCGACACCGCTTTATGGTTAATATTCCAAAAACCCGTAGGAAGCGTTTTGATTCCACTTTTATTATGCGAACTGGTAGTCTGTGGAATGCGCTACCTGAATGGTACCTGAATGGGTGTTCCCCTGTAGTTACAATCTGGGTGTCTTCAAATCACGAGTGAATCGGTTCTTTCTAGGCAAGCGTGCTCCATCGTAGACCGCATCATCGCTTAACATCAGCCGAGCTGGCGGTCAAACGCAAGCCTATTTTTCTAATTAAAAAAAAAGCATAGGCATTACGAGTTAAAACAACAAAAGAATAAGTAGTTTCTGTCACAAGCCGGTATTTTGTGTATTCAAATGTTTCAACTTCTTTGAATTGCACCTTAAATATTTGGATTTTAGGAGAATTCTATCCTAACTTAAAAGATATACAATCTTATTATAATGCAGAATTAGGTAAAGTTAAAACCAAAATGCATGATCTTCGCTTTATTAAAGGTATGGATGCAGCAGTGGCATCTTTCATTTTAGGTACTGCGCTCAGAATCAGAACGGAATACGTACGTGGTGCGAATGAAAAAAAAAACAGCACATATTTTAGAGCCCTAATTTGTTGCAAAACCAATAAAATTTATGATTCCAGCATTGAAGATATAAATTTATTACCAGAAGAGCTAGAGGAAAGTGTTAATGATTACAGTGGCCCGTTTACTGAGTTTATTTTCGCCTTTTTCAATCGACCATGATGAACTCGTTTGTTTAATCGTAAGCCGTTTTGTCTGTCTCGATCGCTGCGCATTTTGACAGTATACTTTGGCAATATTGTTTGCTTTTACGAAACTTTAGAGCAATTAAGATAAGGGCGAAAATGAAACAAACTCAGAGCGTTGTTTGCGTGGCACGCGTGCTGGTGTGTTTGTAATGTGAACGATACTAACTCGTCTATGAATTGATATAAGCTTGAACATGAACGTAACTTTTTAATGACTTTCACGTATTAATATGAGGTCTTGTCAGACACTTAGGGCTTTGTCCAGCATACATGAGAAGATAAAGAAGCGAACAAAGGGTTTTCTTGAGTTTCGTAGCTCGTAGCAGGTGCTACGTCGTAGCGCTACGATATCTACTTCAATTGCAAACCATGGGCACTCCGCCTTTCGAAGGCTGTACAGTATATGAAGTTGGCAGAATTATATACACGTATGTAGTACGTACGAGTCCTATTATGACTGGAGTCGTAAACAGTCTTATACTGGGTTACACTGATACCAAGCCGAAAGGGGTTCATTATGAACAACATTCACTATGGGACTAACCCTGAAATCACGAAAAAACTATCTGCCGTACAATAAATTTTAAATAAAAAACTATGGAACAGCTGAAATATTTGCTGACTTCAAGATGTTCCATAGTACAAATTGTTCATTATGATGGATACTGTGAACCCTTTTCGGCGTAGTACACCCTTCCCGCTTAACCCTTTATTGCGTGCATAATAATGTATGGGACTTCTGTACAATGTCAAACGCATAATTTGTTTGACAAATAGAATCAATAGAACTGCATACTTATGATCGTTCTTGATACTACAAAATAATTTAACAAACACGAATTTTATTTGTCGAATTATTTGATCCTTTGTAGTTATCCAATTCGCTGTTTGTAGGTCTTTTGAGTCGTACGTAGCATAGCAACAAACCACGGTAACCACCGCCCTCGTTACAGGACGACTTAAATCTTCATCGGAGCCTGAAATTGAAGCCATCCGCGGCGTCGCGAACAAACACACCGAAAGGTGTTTAAATTCAAATTACGCTTCACAGGTTACATCAAAGAGATCAGCGAGTGTTGCGGTACGAGCGGCCACAATATTGTTATAATGTAAGCTATTTATTAGAAGATAAATAACATTTTCGCTTGTATACTTGCCAAATTATTCTATACTAGTCGTCCGGCCCAGCTTCGCACGGGTGAAGTTCAGCCTTCGGCCTCGCTACTAAATATAATATACCCTATGTCACCCGGGGATAGTGTAGCTTCCCAACAGTGAAAGAATTTTTCAAATTGGTTCAGTAGTTTCGGAGCCTATTCAATCCAAACAAACAAACAAACAATCAAATCTTTCCTCTTTATAATATTAGTATAGATGTAGCTATGTGGAAACAAATGTTTTATATATTTGACAAAGTACCTGAATATTAGTAGTTCACTTGAACTGTAACCTCGCGATCTTTATATCTCCGCAAAAATAATTTAAATACAAAAAAAATAAAAATAAGCCCAGTCCATTTTTCTGAAAATCGTTCAGAGAAAAACAAAACAAAAAAAATGTTTTTCATCGATCACGTGACTTGACTGCAAACACTCTATGTAGGTCGAATGCCCTTATGACGTCACAGAAAAGTAAATAGAGGCAACAATTGTAGGGCGAGAAGAACTCGTTTGCTTATGTGTGACGTCACTAATGTCACTTGGCCCCATAAATTTCAAAGGAAGCGTTTACGCCGTAGTTTAATAATTTGAATTTTGATCCGCCATTTAAAACACAAATACTGAAAATATGATGATTAAAATGCAGTGCAGTTTCGACGCCATCGCTCAAAAACAGTGAAGGAAAACATCGTTAGGAAACCGGTATGTACATGAACCTCAGAAGTTCAAAGACATAATGATATTCATCAACATACACGGGGCCTGCATGGTGGATTAGAGCCCATCCTCTCCCTATCTGAGACAAGGCCTGAGCCCTAAAAGTAGAAGGAACACGATAGGTTGAAATGATGATGGATGATGAAGCAACCTACTACTAAAGCTTTAGTGGTCTACGAGCCTTACTTCAGCTCATTCCAACTTTTATAAAGAGCCTCGGTTTATTTTAGGATTATTCAAATTCGTTATCCGTAAGTATAAGAAATTAATTTCTAATGTGAAAAGTTTTATAGAATAGGGGGCATGGCTTAAAAATAACGTGTTTTGGCCAAATGTGGTCAAAGCTTACTCACTTTACTAGAATTTATTTTGCTCATGTTACGTTTTACTTTACTTCTAAGGGCGTGATTAAAATTCTAGGGTCTACTTGTTTATTCTGCCCTTCCTGGAATTTTGAGAGCTCGTAACCAAAATAGAGGATATAACACTTGTGTAATTTTCTCATTTCCGGCTGCCAGTACACGTTCCTTGTTTCTATATGTGTTCACCACAATCTGACGTGTGTGTGAGTTTATATCATCATCATTCTTTTCCCACTGCTGGAGCGCAGGCCTTCTCTCAGAAAGAAAGTTTGGAACCTGATCTACTATGCTGGCCAGTGCATATTGGTAAATGCTTGTGTTTAAACTTTTTGAGGTTTTCGAACATACCGGTTTCCTCACGATGTATTCCTACGCCGTTTTATAGCGACGACCTCGGAAACTACATACCTAAAATTTTTAATCATTAAAAACATTAACCTACTTGGGGATTCGGATAAAAATGCCTATTTAAACGAGCTCTGCATGAAAATCTATATATTTTGCGAAATAACACCCATTCACCGACTGACTGATTCATCACAAAATCTCGAAAACTACTTGACTTACGTCAAATTTCGCAAGTAGAGTCCTTTCGAGGTCCACTAAGATTTTGAAAAAGGATTTTGCGAAAGGGCCGTATTAGAGAGGTTTAAAAGTTTATATGAAAGACTACACCTAGGAAGGCGCGAACAACAGCGCGAACAACATTATAGTACGTAATAAATGTACGCTTTCTTTAAGTGCAATACCAGTTCAATACTTGTATAGTAAAGAAAGACTTTTAACCTCGAATATAATTCCCAAAACCGTCGTGGTGATCCTAATAGTAAAAGTTGTTCATAATGATGAATACAATGACCTTCATTCGGCTTAGTTCAGTCTATATGCGTACCCCTATATATATAGATCTGATATAGATTCATAACTTCGCACTTTACGAAAAGTCAATAACCCTAAATACGACTTTCGGCAAACCACAAGAGACATAATCATCTCATTAGGGCGGCGTGGACGAGCTGTTATCTATGTAGTAACGTGAGGGGAGGAGCCTCGACCTGTCCTCCCAAATCGACCTCAGACCTAATTGTGTCTGCACTCTGGGATATGGCGTCGGACAAGCCAAAGGGTTTGTTGTGAAAGAATTTTATGCATAGAAATCTCAACATAGAGTATGAAAAATTTGATAATGCAAGTAGCATTATAAGTACCTACTTTTGTGATTAGAACTGTTTAACTCCTGATGCAAAAAGAGGGGTGTTATAAGATTTACGTGTGTATCTGTGTGTCTGTCTGTGACATCGTAGCTCCCAAACGGCTGAACCGATTTAGATGTTTTTTTTAAAGGTGACTTGATCAAGAGTATTTTCATTGATTCATGAAAATCTGTGCACCCGTTTGAAGATTAAGTCTGAAAATTACACAAATTCAAAACGTATTAACGACGTTATTATTGTGTCGGGGGTTAAAACTTAAAGAAGATAATACTAGCTGTAACCGCGAATTCGTCCGCAATTTCCTTAAAAATAATACCCTATGTCCGTCCTCATGATACATACTATAACCTCGCAAAATTTTATCGAGATCGATAAGCCGTTTAGCCGTGATTGTGTAGCAAACAGACAGACGGACAGAGTTACTTTCGCATTTATAATATTAGTGTGGATTAAGTGAAAACTTATAAGTGACAAATGAGCATAAACTTTAAATCACTGCCTTCGCTTCTATGATGAAAATTCAGCGTCAAACTCACGTGTTTCTTCAATTAACTTAACATTGTAAATCTGATTTTCTCAACGTTATTGTAATTAAACCGCTAACTATGTATTTATAGATATAACACTGTTCCGAAACTAGCAATCCAACACGAATCCTACTTGCAGAAGATCAGATTAGCCCGCAGCTGAATTAGGCGGACGTAAGTGAACCACTTCCGCTTGATGTTGCCTTGTTAATATTCTGCAAATAGGTGCTACACGCTAGCTGGCAGCTAAAATTTAAGATTGCTAATTTAAACTTTTTTTTTTCGAGGGGGAAATCTTCTAAAGATACCGGGCTGCATTGGGGTGCAGCCAGGTTATGTGGGATTAAACCCACTTAAACCCCCCCGGTGACCAGCCTCAGTGCTTGACAAGAGGGCACCGGGATCTTCAGAGGAACGCACCGGAGCCCTCAGCACTGCGCTATGGCTCCTCCCGAGACAACTGCGTGTTGTCTCAGTCCCTCCACTCGCGACAACGTTGTTCACACAACGTACTATCCCTGGGCACGCTTAAGTGGATAGTCAGAGCCCCAACTTTGATCATCCCGAACCCATAGGTCCCCTTTTAGTAGGCTCTTACTACAGGCAGGGGGTACCGGTGCCGTATTCTATTGCTGTGACAAGACGTGTGTCGTGTGATGGAATGTGTCCGGACAGAGGCTGCAAGGTTCGATTTCCACCAGTATACCAACCTTAACTTAAAAGATGTTGGGTGGTGTAACAGAGCCCTGGCTTATACCTTATCGGAGGAGTGCAGAATACTGTGCAAGATACTTGAGCTATGTATTAAAAGAAGAACATAGAAAAGAACGGACCAATGAGGGTGCCATGGTCACGTCTGACCAAACCCTCTTTAAAAATAAAGGTTTAGTAAAAAACTATAATCACCGAGTTTCTAATAGATAGGAACTTTGCTGTCCACGCAACACCGATCATTCACCAATATGAATCTTTTTCTTTTACGTCTTCCAAAAATGTTTTTTTTTTATAGTACAGCCGATTATGAACTGATTTTAATGTGTTTTTATTGAATACCCGTCCCAGTTAAAAGCCATGAAGAATATTTTTCACCTCTAAAAATGGAAAATTTGGATATGAATCCCGTTTATTAAATTTCACCCATTTTCCGAGAAGGTGGCAAAATTATTTTAATATTTTTGTAAAAATTTACTTTATGAACGGTCAAGTGACTTTATTAGCTAAACAAAATACAAGCAACCTAACCAAAGATATTTACAACTATGGATTTATATCCATAGTTGTAAATCCATAGTGTTTACTGTACTTACCACAGACCTAAAAAAAAATGACATCCTAAATCTATGGTACTTACTGTTTATTTGATAGCGTTAAAAAAATCTAATGTCCAAATTTTAAATATAAGGGGTCCATAGTACCCGTCATTATAAACGACAATAGTAAATTTTGATCACTCGTCCCTACTTTGTCGAACTACGTTCTAATGCTACAATCTTTGCAGCTGGTAGCCAAAAAACTACAGTAAAATATTAAAAGAAACTGTTTTAATTCAGATTCTTACAATGTTATTGCAGCTGCCAGACGCATTTTCTCAGCAACTGGACTATATATATATATTTAATGTCTACACATTAAATGTTACCAGCATTGACAGTTCTTTGAAATGAAGGTATACAATATTTCAGGGCGTACTCCCAGCTCTCGTCTGCCTGTTCCGAGCACTACTGACTCCTAGTCAACGGCCCTGAATGGTGGAAACATGAACCCTCTCTGCCCAAACCGGAGTCTTATTAATATTTATAAATCACATTAAATATTACCGCGGTGCTAGTCCTCGTCAATTTCAGGGGATCCGATGGAATTACTCAGCTAATTAATTCGATAATCAAGTTAGAAATCCAGTTGGCAAACAATAGGGAACACTGCCGGCGCGGGCGCGTTCGATCAATTACCAACGTCGTCAAAAAGTTGTTTTTATGCTTCGTTACACGATATGTTCTACGTAAGCAAGTAACTTTAATCTTAATAATGAGTTGGTAAGTTTTTAGGCGTAGTTCGTATTAGGGCTTTGAAGTTATTTGAACCTTTTTAAATCCAATATTTCTCTATAGGTTTTCGCGACTAAAGTCAAAGAATGACTTTGAGACTTTGAAATTAAACACTTTTATCAGATTTTGTCGCGTGTGTTTTGCATTATTTAAAATTCTGACCATTCAAACACTTTGTCTATAGAATTGTTATGAAATTATAAAAGGGCCACCAATTATTTTTAATCAAATATGTAAGCAGTAGGTTCACCGTGTTCAGAGGACTTGCATTTCTGCGCTGAGCTTAAGATTTTATTGATTTTATTTTAGTTTTGAGTTGAGATATTTTGAGTATGCAGAACTGCAAGATCTCTAGACACCTTGCCACTATTGCGTACATAAGGAAAGTTTTAATTAAAAATATTTGGCGGTACTTTAATTGCATAACATTTCTGTCTCCTAGTCTACCTGTGACCACGGACATGTCTTCAAATACGTCAGGAATTAAAATAATGTTAATATTTTAATTCCTGACATACATGCGATAAAATCCGTTAAAAATGTATAATTTCAATGCATAATAATCACGAAAACCTAAGTAACCATTCAGTAGAAACGGTTTCCCTTTTTATTTTGATTTTTCTTGGTCCGGCGCCAATCATACAAAATTAACTAATTAAGCCCGATTATAATGACAGAATGCACTTAACGTAATTACCACTCCAAAACGTCTTGAGTTTTTATTACGTTTTACTTTTAAATGTGTTGGTAAAATGGAGTAGCATTTTTCGTGTCTAATATCGTTTTCGTGCCCGAATGATATTGAATGTTTATTTTTAGTTGGCTTCGTGAATTAGACACTTACATAATATGCTATTTTATTAAAATATAAATGATTGTAAGAAAATAGAAATGGAACTAGCTTTCTGCCGCGGTTTCACCCGCATCACTATCAGCCCTTAAAATAAACTCATGCAAAAACCATGCCAATTCGTCACTAAGTTTTTGCGTGAAAGAGGAACAAACAAAGACACTTTCGCTATTTTAACCGACGAAAAAAGGATGAGGTTTTTGATATATTTATTTTATTTATGACGCATCATTTAACATCATCATTGCATCATTTATTTATGTTTTTGTGTCGTGTTTAATTCATTATTATTGTTATTTTATGATGTTTTTATTAAATAGTTATTTATTTATTTAAGGTCAAATGCTTGCTGTGCTTACAGCAAGCCAACATTAAAATAATTGTTTTCTGCTATGCAGAACAGATAAATTTATGTGACAATACTACAATGAATTATACATAATAATTATTATATGTAATTATTTGTATTATAATTAATTTTACCATTTATTGTATTAATATTTTTATGTATATTTTTTTTACTTTGTTTTTGTTATATTTGTAAATAAATTAGTATCTAAATTACCTACCTAGTAATAAGTATAGCGCATTGGATAAGTATATCTGTAATGCTATATTTAAAGAAAATAAAAAAATCATTTTTTTATATCTATTAAGTAGTATGATTTATTTTAGCGTACAGGAAAAAATCACTTAAAGTACTAAGTCCGTTGCTTACGTTCCTATTTAAATATCAAGCCGATGTTTCCCTAAAACGCTATCAATCGTGGAACACGAAGTGGGACCGCAAACAAAGTTACCTGCACTTCACTCAGAACAGAAGTGAGGCGAAGACGCTCCGCCTTTATTGGGTAGAATCAGCACGAGTTTTCCTATAACCAAGTTAGATCAGACAAACAGGAGACATCGGACTGTTCGTAACCTCATTAGACTCAGCTCGTTAGTGCCGCTCTGACGTCCAATCTGAGAGGATTGTGAAAATTTTATCGAGTTACCATCTTGTATCGTGTTTCGCATTAGATTTCGCGATCCCTCGGAGACTTTCGTATTTTTAGAGGCTTCTCTGATATTAATTTCATCCAATCCTCTCGGGCAATCCGAGAGAATTAGTTTCCCATTATCGCTCTAGTTGCAAAAACTTTCATAAATCAATGTCGTTCTCAATTCCCGGCGCTGTAAACGAAGTTCTGAATTTAAAACATGGATTTGATACCTTCGCTGACGACCTGAAACAAAGTTTCGTTTTAAAAACATACAACTTTGTATGGTACGTTATAAGTAATGAAACAATGGTTCTTGAAAGCTTCATTGCTTTTACTGGCGTACCGTAAAAAGTTCTTTTATTACTGAAATAAACATCGGCCAAGTGCGATTCGGTCTCGCGCACCGAGGGTGCCGCACCCAAAAATTGTGTTTTCTTACATTCAGTTCAGGATCTTTACCGCGTGCCCTACTCGTCGTTTTACTTCAGAGTGTGTACTATAATTATGCCAAGTTTGACCCTTGTTCTCGTACTTGTTACTGTTTTTACACTAGAGCAAAGACAAAAAAACGTTTGTTTTATGGGGACCCCTTTTTATAATTTTCGATTTTATGATTATTTCTTAGTTAATTCGCCGTATATCATTACATATTATGTGATCATTTCAACTGACTGTCTATACGGTTCAAAGATACGGCCGTAAAGAGGTAGGACTAATTAGAGTCCCGTTGACATTAGCATCAGCGAAAAGACGTCTACTGCTAAACATAGTAGGCATCTCCCTTAGAACTCCACACTGAACGACAGCCTACCATCGGCAGCACTGCAATGGATGCCCGCGACTCTCACGATGAATGTCGTCCTTTTGTGTACGGAACTCTATACATGAATGAAACGAGGTATGCGAAATTCCGCTGTTTCACATTATATGACTAGCGTTATGAACGTGGAACACGTAGACCTAATTATGATTTAACGCCATCGCCATAGAGAGAGTTCAAACCGTATTAAAATGTAGAGCACAGGTAATGGCTAATAAATCAGAGGTGTTACTTTGATGTAGTGCGGCCTCGTGGCCTTCCCTTTACGGAGAGTTTTACTTTGAACTTAACTTTGGTTACCTTTTATAGAAGTTATAGCAGCGATACTCAAATTTCTAATTTAAACATTTTGCGAAGTTTAACGTTTTGCTACGTAGCGTTACGATCCAGCAAATCTTATATTTTGAAGTCGGTTTTTTATAATGATAATTATTTACTGAGTGTTCGTCAACGTGCTCGACTGTGGGAAAATGTTATAACGATGTTAAACATGTATTTTTGTGATGTTTCTAAAGCTCTATAGAAGCCTATGGTAAAGACTCCACCATTTTACCAAGACATGACTTTGACTTGACCTACTTTGCTTGACACTGACTATGACTTGTTTGACGATATCTAATAACACTTGAAAATATTTCAATACTTGATACTGACAAATGCACAAGATGTGCGGCACTATCCTCTTAAGAGAGATCAAAAATATACATATCATACCCACATTATGTCAGATGCCTGACTGGGTGTTCCCCGGTAGTTACAATCTGGGTGTCTTCAAATCACGAGTGAATCGGCTTCTTCTAGGCAAGCGTGCTCCATCGTAGACCGCATCATCGCTTAACATCAGATGAGTTGGCGGTCCAACGCAAGCCTATTAATGCATAAAAAAAAATATGTACCAAAAACCCCAGCCAAAAACGATGTATATATGTGTTTCCTATGGACCAATTTTGACGGGACTTTCACTGGCAGATGGATGATGATATAGGGAATAATCTCCGCGAGATCTCCGCGGAAATCGCGGGTGCAGCTAGTATATAAAATATGACTTATATTGCGTCATTGTAGGTTTCATGTATTACGCGCATGCCAAAAACGAATGTCAAAATCAATCAATGATGACCACAGTTTTTTTTTTATTAGAACTGCTGTCAAGGCAGTTTTGTAAGAAATTTGTTGCCTTGCACCCATATAAACGAAACGTCAGTCATTCGAAAACAGCAACCACAGAACAGCAACTGTGACGCGGAGTTCGACGCGTTGATCTAAATAAGAATGTTCAATCAAGGTTCTGTCATAATGCCAGGCGACAGATTTTAATTGTCATATCAGTTTTATTTATTTCTCTTTTCTGTGATGATGACACTGGTTGTAAGATAACTGAAACCTTTTTCAACAATAAAACTACAATGCTATTTGTAGTAGACCGTCATAGCAACTTAGCAAACTTTCAAGAGTGATAATGCTCATTGGTAAAGACCTGAGACTAAGTTCAGACTGAATATTTGGCCTGAGCGGCGATTAGGTAAGACAGTACGTATTCCGAGCACTTATCCCGAATTGCTCTAGTCGCAGCTGACGCAGCTCTTTTGTAGCAAAGTAGATATTTATTTTCAAAGAAGGTTACTTGTAAATGATGAATGTACATCGATTCAATTACCGCTAGAGAACTAAAATGCGTACATTGCCTTTGCAGTCGACTCCAAACTCGGCTAGGCCCTTTTAGACCAGCCTTCAGAAGGTCTGTAGGCCGGTATTTTGCAGCGGGTATGTGACTTTACTGTGAAGATTTTTGTGGCGCTTGCGAGTTTCTGCTATAGCAAATAAAAAATAAAATATACATAAAAGTTGTAGTTTTGTGATTATTGTTTTCTTTACTACATAGTACTTTATTATAACTCTACAGTTTCCTGTAGTCTAACTTTTTAAAAGGAAAATATGTTTTAACTGACTTCAAAAAAGGAGGAGAGGTCCTCCTCTACATAATAAAAAAATAATCACGTAAATCGGTTCACATATGTTGGAGATTGACCAAATTGAGAACCTCCCCCCAGAAGTCAGTTAAAGCTACATGAAAATCATAAATGATGACTGGCTTGGTTTTTACCCGTCTGCCCAAGAAGGAGGGTAATATTTTTGAACGTAAGATTGTAGCTGGCAGCTGATATATGTAGGGTAATACAGTGAAAAAAATATATTTTTACAATGTTATTGCAGATGTCAGAGAAAAAAAAACTTGGACTTAGTATATAATAGTCGACGAACCGTTTACGTTTATATATAAATAGTTTATCGGATTTTAAAAAGAATGTTTCAATGTTTGGACATAGGTATTTAAAACCTAAAACCGAATGATTAAATAATGCACCTACCTATGCACAAATTAAAAAAAAAAACATTTGAAACCAAGAACCCATTATAACATAACAAAAAAAACAGTCGTGATTTTAAATTAAAGATAATTTTATTCTCAATGAAGCATTTCGGCTCAAATAGAGAATGCTACTGATTCTAATAGTTTAAATTCTAAGTTGTTTCAAACTATTTCGGGGTTGAAATACAGCAAATCGTTTTGCTCTACGAAACTACGAGTACGTTCTGTCCACAATAAGTTTCTCCAATATTCGAATTTTCTTCTTCGGCCTGTTGTACACACTCCAGAAGTTCTCAAAGTGCGACCAACCTAAGTAGATATAGTTCAATGGATGAGCCATCACTGTTTTTCCTAAAAAAAATACAGAATTCTGTGTTTTTTTTTTTCATCATAATTATCTTCAACTCTACTGTATGTCTGTACGTACATAAAATCGCTACATCTACTTAAAGTTCGTGACTTTGTATGTCTGTAGACGCTAATCCTCAGAACGACTGATCCGGTATAAAAATTCTTTCACTAATAGAAAGTTACGGCATCACTCATATAGGCTACCCAAGTTATCTTAACAACCCTGCGTTGTGCCGTGCCGTGAAGCCGTGCTGTGCTGTGAAGCCGTGAGCAAAAGCTAAATTTAAAAGTTGTTTGTATTGTTTCAGGCAATTTAATTTAGTGCTGAGGCCGGACCCCAGTTCTGTGTTCTCTGAAGACGTGGAGTTCCACTCCTCTTCGGGTCAGATGGAGTTCAACACGGCGCAAGTCTACTCGGGGAAGCTGGAAGGTAAGCTTTCAAGGCTTTCAAGCTTTCAAGGCTCATAGAATGCAATGAAAAAGACACCAACACTTTTACTTATCACACTTCACACTAATATTATAAAAGCGAAAATGTATGTGTACACCTTGACGTGTAATAATTGATAAGTAATGCTTACAGGATAGTGGTCCTTACAACCTAGTGTTTTTTTTACTCGTATAAGACTGCGTAACTACCATCTCGCCTGTTGGTAAGCGACGATGTGGTGGAAGATGAAGCACGCAGCCTTAGAAGATACCTATTCACTCTAACCTTGAAAAGACCTAGATTATACTGAGTAGCTACGTTTATCTGCACTAAACTCTGTAACAATCGAACGAATTTGTATGAAATTTTGTATGGAGGCAGCGAGGTTCATATATCTTTGTTTCAAAAAGGTACACATGGATATACTTACCTAATAGGTAGCTTACACATCCAGGTAGCTTATACCAAACCCTGGCTCACATAGACTACTTTTTATCCCGGAAAAATCATGCTTCCTTTAGGATAGCGCGGCGCTGCTAGTAGTCATAAAATTTAACTAAGCATGCCTTTAATTTACCATCATTATAGCCTCCTGGAAACCGGCACAGCTCAGGTAATAGTTAGTACGCAAATAACAATGTACGGTCACCGATAACACGATCATAGTTATAAAAACTGGAATGTAATCTGCTCACGGCATCAGATAAGCTCTATGATGCAACTTAGCACGTCGAAGCCAAGTAACTAGGGTCGGCGAAGCTTAACGGAAAACTTTGGTTCCTCGTCCCTAACTTTTTTTTTTTTTTTTTATAATTAAAGTATCACTCCACAGACACCGGGGTCCGTGACTTTTGTTATAATTTACTACTATTTTGTTAACTTTAACGAATTTACATTACACAATACAGGGAGAGGAAGTTAGTTATTCTTAATCTAAGGTTAAAACAATTTAGTCATGTTATTACTAGTTTATGTGTATACCGCGAGCAGACCAGCGACCCGCAAGCAGCACCCGATCACGAGTATGACTCATGTGCCAGCCATCGCCCTCCTCAACCATATTTGAGGGAAGAGAGCGACCCGACACACGACGCCGCCGCAAGAAGGTGCCTTCGATGGTGAGCATGAATGCTCGAGGCATACACATAATCCTTATTTCTAAACGCTTTTTTTTTACATTTCAAATCCTATTTTTACATTACAATCGCCTCCTCCCGGCCCAGGGCCTCCATCACCGCCGCGTTCCGATCTCTGATAGCCATCTGCAAGTTGTAGTCTTTAATGGTCTTCGGTGACGCAGCCGATGCTCGACGCACGAATCGACTGATGGCATCGTCTTCGATGTCGTCAGCGTAGTAGACGAAGGTCCCGGTGTGCCGCGATACTGCAACGACCGCGTGCGGCACGCTCTCGTGCAGCTTCATTTTTGGCTTGGTCTTTATGGCGATTACCGACTCGTATGTTAGTCCCTGAGCTTCATGTATGGTAAGAGTGCGCAACCCCGTACCTCCCCCATAACCCTGGCTGATAAGGGTCTCTTTTTCTTCCTGCGTGTGCACTAAGAAAAGGGTGTTGGGGAGGGTGCTGGGTATCTGCGCCCCATTGTACCGTCTCTGCTCAAGAGACCTAATACGGGGAGCGGAGGAATACATACCGGAGTATATTTCCCTCAGTGCATACGCGACGTCCATTGGGTTCCTGTGTGTACAAAGCAACTCCTGGCTGATATTTGTGATCAGGTTTGGGCGATGGTACCTCATTTCGAAGAGATTTTCTCTGTCAATGAAAGGTAGCTGATTGACGTCTCCGATGAGGACAAGTTCGCTAGCACCAGACAGCCGTGCAGCCATTACTATAGCTCCAAAATGGTTCATGAGAGCTTCGTCCACCAGAAGGCGGCTGAAGTTATCTCTTCCGAAACCATTTACGAGGGAGGAAGCCATGGTTCGCACTCTGGTTTTTACCAGGTCTCCTATGCGGTGCGATAGTTTCTCCCTCATATCTTTTGCTGCCTCTGTTGTTGTGGTGATGATAGCGTCCCTGTCCACATCGAAATGTCTGATCACCCATGTTGTCTTGCCACACCCTGGAACTCCGTTAACCCATTGTATCTTTGGCACTGCCCAGCTTTCCCAGCTTGCCTCGACATCTGAGTTCCCTTCGACAGTCTTAGCCATCTCAAGGATCCTGTCGTCCAGCATTATCTTGGTACACTTGGCGATGACTACAATTGGATCATTCGATGGTATCGCGTATTTCGGTCTTCCTGTTCGCTCCGTCTCAGTCTCGTTCAGTGCCACAAACCCACTTTCTGCACTGTAAGCTGCCATATATTGTCCTTTCATGGTTCCCCTGATGACCTGGGAAGTGACATTATTGTATATGGCTGCTTCCGCCTCCTCAAGTCCCTTTTTTAGTAGACTTTCGCTTCCTAGCTTAAAGGACTGCAGGATGTAATGGCAGTTCCTGAGATTGACTTGTCTTGTCGCTCTCAATGTGGCTAGGAATTCGAGGAAGGCGTTTCTAGCGTGGCTTTGGGGCCCCGAGGCCAAAATGTAACGGGGCGGATCGACCTGTCCCATGTCGGCTCTCGTCCGGGATGCCTGAGGTTGTGATGCTGCTCTCGGGGTCACTGCTGTTAGGAGGGGAGGTGATTTGGGCGTGATTCGGAACAAACTTTGCGTTGCAGCGCTGAAAGCTGTTAAGAAAGTCGCTATCTGGCCTTCTCTTCCATCTCGGCTACCACTTCTATGATAGGCTGCGGCTTTTTCAGCGGTTGCTTTATGTTGTGCTCTTTCGGAGCCAGATTGAGTGGTCGAGCTCGGAACGGGGTGTCCCCAGCTGTCTGTTGCACTTGTGCAATCGTGTGTAGGAGCCCTGAGAAAACTTAAGTTTTCTCCCCTGTCTTCATACACGACGACCTCATGGTATTCAGAGGCCTTGGTGCAACCTAGCCGATCTGCGACTTCCGCTTTCGAGTATTCTACCATCATCGCGTCCACGCTTATCACCCGGGATGTGCTGTCTGCTTTCCTGCTCAGGTACTCGAGCAGTGAGCTAGCCTGTGCGAAAGGTGACTGTGCCGCCCACTCGAAAAGTGCGATTGTTTTGTTTTTCGATCGCACCAGTCGGAATTGGTGACCGTCTACCTCGCTCACTGGCATAGCGTCATAGGATTTCCGCTTCATAGTAACTTTAGCGGTACTCCCGTTGAGGAGACATGCTAGTCCAGGCGACAGGCGAACGCGTTTCTGGTTCCGGGCAAGGCAAAAGCTTATTCCGAATCTTTCTCTATTGCTGTCCATGAAGAGAGCCACACCGCGAATTATTTATTTATTTATTTATTTATTTATTTCAAGTAACACGACTCATATTGTTATTATTACACATAAAAAAATTAAAAATTATTGAGAGTCACATTAAATTTAAATTATAATATTAAAATAGATCTAACATATTCTAACATTCAATCATATTAAATAAAAATTAAATAAAATAGTCCCTAACACAGTATTGTCGGTTGCATGTCAGCCACATAGGTGTAGAACATGCAATCGACAACACTGGTTTATATAGGGACAGTCCAGTCTGTCCGCTAGCGCAGCCAGCATGCTGTTGGAGCTCCCCCTCACCCGCCGCAGTAGCGAAGTGCCTCTCTTTCGCATCGTCGCATAAAAGCAGTCTACGCGGGCTTCAGCAAACATTGTCGACGCACTGCAGTACCGGGGGAGACCCAACATCATCCTGAACGCGTTGTTGAACTGGACGCGAAGGGCGCTGTATGATTTTTGCGAGTAGTCAGCCCACAGGCTGCAGGTATAGAATGTGGTACAGTAAGCTCTAAACAATGTTATTTTAACCTCTGTCGAGCACCGTGCAAACCTGCGGATCACCATATTCGCTCTGACCGCCAGCGCCCTCCGTTCCCGCTCAACATCCGCATCATCTTTTAGGGTTGGTGTCACTAGATGGCCTAAATATTTAAACACATCTACCCTTTGTAACGACAAGCCATTTAATTTTACAGGGGGCATTTTATCAACTTTTCTTTGTCCGCCCTGAAAGACCATGCACTGACTTTTTTTTACATTATAAATAAGGCCATGATCAGCTGCATAGCTCTCACACGTACTCATCAGCTTCCTGAGGCCGCAGACCGAGGCGCTCAGTAGAACCATATCGTCCGCGTAGCTAATGTTATTGTAACAGACGCCATCTATGTGACAACCGATATGTTGTCCACTGAGCGCCTCGATCAGTCCATTTATGTACAAGTTGAAAATAGAGGGCGAGCTGAGTCCGCCCTGCCTCACCCCGCACTCCAGCCTGTACGGATCCGACAGCGTGCCTGCCCACCTCACATTATTAATCTGATTCCCGTACCAATACTTGAACACGTTAATAAGTTCATCCGGTATATGAGAGGCCTTCATTTTTGACCACAAAATGTCATACGAAACTAAGTCAAAGGCCCTGGAGAGGTCGAGGAAGCAAGCATACACAGGCGTACGTCTCTTAGTATAGTATTTCACAGCACTCTTTAAACACAATATGGCAGTTTCCGTAGACAGTCCTGGCCTAAAACCGAACTGATTATCATGTAACTCAAGGTGTCTATTTAATTGTGTATTTAAAATGCTGTCAAACACTTTTGCAATTATTGTTGCTAAGGAAATAGGTCTATAATTAGTTATATCTGATAGATCTCCCGCCTTGTTTTTGACAACAGGAACTACAATGGTCCTCATCATATTATTAGGTAGATATGAGTGTGATATGCAAAGGTTATATAACATAGCCAATACCCTGCACATATGCGGCCCAGCATGCCGTATGTGTTCCACGCTTAACCCGTCATGACCCGGGGACTTGCCTTTAGAAATAGAATTAACAGCATCTAATACATCCCGAGCTGTGACACTGGTCCCAACATTTTCTCCACTCACACCACCCACTTCTTGTGACAATGATGGGCCTAACGGAGATCCAACAACAAAATTATTTTTAAAACCATCTGCAATACATTTTAAATCGTTGGTGCCATTGACGCTCAAGGGAAGTCCAGGCCGAGTCTTCAGACGATTAGTGTTTTTCCAGAAACCTCTAAAATCTTTTGTGCTGTGGTTTGTGGCAAGCTTATCCATTATTATTTGGTCTTGGTGATTTTGACACCATTTTAAACGAGATTTGAAGATTTTTCTAGTCTCACACATATTTTTATAAATGATACCCGACTTAGGACTCCCACTCAGTAACCATTCCTGAAAACTCGCCCTGGCCTTCCCGTGACTATCGCTCACATATTTATTCCAGCCTACAATATGCTTAGGTCGTACTTTAGTCTGTTTACGCTCGCCTCCCCCACTCTCCAATGCAGCCTGAGATAAAGCCAGCACAATGTCAGAAAAAATTATGATTCCCGGCACTCCACTTTCTGCGTTTTCCAGAAGTTGGTGAATGGATACGCTTTTTGGAACAGTAACTTGGCCGGGGGTCACACTCTGCGTGGCTTCGGTGGACGGTGTGTGTGTTGTGTTTGTTGAGGAGGAGGAGAGGATTTGGAGTAGGGGGAAGGTTTGTAGTGAGGAGGTGGTTTGGAGTGGGTTATTGGTTTGGAGGGGGGGAATGGTTTGGAGTGGGGGGAGGGTAGAATTTCTCTTAGCCGCAATGCGGAAGGACCTCTCTACGAAAGACAGGAAGTGTGGTCTACTACCTGGGTCTGCTAGGATGTTGTGGAGATCCGAGACCACAAGTTTTCTGTCTATCTGCATTTCGAGGTCCTGTCGCGCAGCCAAAAATCTGGGGCACTCGATGAGTACGTGCCAGACCGTCTCGGGCACATCAGGATCGCATTCGCAACCAGGACTGCTCTTGAGCTTGAACCTGTGCAGGTATTCGGCTATTCCTCCGTGTCCTGTCAAAGCTTGTACCTGGAAGGGAGTCAACTTTGTAGCTCGCGTCACCCTATATGCGTTTGCGATATCAGGGAGGAACGTCTGTGTGACTCTTCCTTTGTCCGAGGTTTCATATCGGTCCTGCCACTTCCGGACTGATTCCTCACGGATTTTCCTTTTGACGTAGGACAGGGGAATCTCTTCGTAGTCTCTGGAGTCGCCAGTGAGTGCCGCCAATTTTGCGAGTTCATCAGCTCTCTCATTACCGGCGGTGCCAACATGCGCCCTCAGCCAGAAAAGACGAAGAGATCTCCCTTCTGCAGTTATCATTCCAATGTTTTCCTTTATACTCCTTGCCAGAGGGTGACTCGTTTTGGGATTCCGGAGTAGATCGAGTGAAGATCGTGAGTCACTCAAGATGTTTACCTCGGAATCTTTACTCTTTATCACCATTTGGGTCGCCTGGTAAAGGGCATAAAGTTCAGATTGGAAAACCGTGCATTCGGAGTGTAGCTTGAAGGTCGAGTACTCAACTTCTCTGCCGTTCTCCCACCAGGTTAGGGCAGCACCGACTTGACCCTTTATCTTGCTGCCATCTGTATAGATTTGGGGTCCTACTAGCTGGTTGGAGATGTTCTCTAGGAGCTCGAACTCCACAGATGTCTGGGTGGATGGGTGTGGCTGGTCCAGGTAACTGATATTTTTTTCGAGCTCCACTTCCGGTGGGAGGTATTCTTGGGAGAAGTTTTTCTTCGCTCTGTACAAGCTGGCTGCTTCCTGTATTCTCAGGTCAAGGGGGAGCAGGCCTGAAAGGGCGAGTGCTGACTTAAGGGAAACAGTACGGTACGACTTACAGATTTTCTGAGCAAAACCTCTTTGAAGTGCGTTTAAGTGTGACTTATTTTCCTCGAGGTCTGCCGCTTGCGCCCATACACTTGAGGCATACATGATGATTGGTTCCACCACTGCAACGTAAATTGTTCTCGTGATCTCACCATTCAGTCCCCAGGTCACTTTCGCTGCACACGCAAGCTGCTTGTAAATGTTCGCCACCTTTTTACACTGGGCGTTTACGTGTGCTTTGAAGTTGAGCCTTCGGTCAATCAACAGGCCAAGCAGCTTGACTTCTTCAACAAGGCCAAGCTGAACGCCAGACATGACCAGGTTTGGGGGTTCGTACTTCAACTTTTTGGTAAAAAGCATCGCATTGGTCTTCTGCGCTGCAAAGTTGAGCTTGTTACGTTTCCCCCATTCCACGATCATATTTAACGCGTTGTTGCCCTGCTGCTCGATGATGGATGATGACTGACCCGTGAACACGAGAACGACGTCGTCCGCGAAAGCTTGACAGTGTACTCCTTCTAACTCTAGTAGTCGTAGCAACGAGTCTAGGATTACGTTCCAGAAGGTCGGTCCGCCGATAGATCCTTGGACGCATCCTTTGGTAGTTTCCCTCTCGTATGCTGCTCTGGCATAGTTGACCTTGATTTTCCGGTCGGTTAGATAAGAGTTCACCATCTCGTAGAGGTTGGTTGGACACCTCTTCTTTGCTAGCTGGTATTTTAGGGCGGGCCACCATGCGTTATCGAAGGCGCCCTCTATGTCTAGAGAGACTAGGAGTACAATGCTTTTGTTGTTTACTCCTTTTTTAATGTGCTCTACCAGGTCGTAGAGGGCGTCTTCGGTTCCTCGTTGGGGCATGAAACCGTACTGTTTCTGACTGATAGTGGGGAGGAGATGCCATTGGAGTCGGATTACCAAAAGTTTTTCGACGATTTTTCCGGGCACGGGGAGGAGACCAATGGGACGGTAAGATTTCGGATGTGTGTAATCTGTCTTACCGGGTTTACGTAGGATGACCACATGCGCCGCTTTCCATTGCTTGGGGAAGTACCTTAGCGATAAGCACTTGTTTGCTATTGCTAAGAAGGTTTCCCATTCGCATCGGATTGCTGCGGCGCAGATATCAGCGGTTAGTCCGTCTATTCCAGGAGCTTTTTTCGGTTTCAGTGTTTGCAACACTGACTCCAGCTCAGCTGACGTAAATGGTGGGTCATCTTCCGGTAAGTCCGTCGGTGTTTCCTTTGTCCGTTCCCGCAATTCTGTATGGCACGGCTGGTCTGTGCTTACAGAGTCGTCAGAATAGAAAGTACTGGCTAGTAGTTCTGCAGAATGCTGTGGGGAGAGGGTATTACCATCGGTATCTCGCAGGAGCAAGTCTTCTTGCCTTTCCGAGGTTTTTCTGATCACTCTGTAGATCTTATCCCACATGCTCTCTTTATCCTGATTGGTGCAGAACTCCTTCCAGCTTTCCGTTTTACTTTTTTCGACTTTTTCCTTGTAGTCTTGCCTAACCGTCCCTAACTTGGATACGTTTACTTTGAATTAGAACTGATAATAATCTAATTAAAAGTCGATGAAAATCCCTCGCTACAGATAAAAATATAATATAATACGTGTTCTTTGTACCAGTCGAACTTTCGTTATGAGTTTGGCACCAACGTGAAAAAATCATGTCGTCTCATTTTATTATGTTCCTAAACTTGTGTTATTTCGAGTTTTAACGTGTAACGATTGTAGACTATTGTTTTTGAACGTACTCGAGTGTAGGTAAGTGATATAGGGACGTGAAACTAGTTTTTCGTGATGTTTCCAAAACTCCAAGTGCCAGCCCTGGCAATGAGGAACTGACAGTCACGTAGATGCGAGTCTTGTGCCAATTGTTGCTCTCCGCAACACTAGACGTGCTTGTTGGAAAGATGCAACTATACAAAATATCGAAAACGGAAAACTAAACTAAGCACTTACAGATACTTGTATAACAATTTTAACAATAGCATAACAAAAAGTAGATTATGGCATCAACCCCCTCTCTGCGGAAGGCCTTCGTCCAGCAGTGGAGGTTTACTGGCTGATGGTGGGATGATAATGTGAGAGGAAAAAGGATTATTTTCTACCCATTTGCTGGGTGACTTTATTACCGTAACGGAAACATTCGGTGACCGGAACGTAGAGTGGAAACCTATTCCGAAACCACCTCTTTCTAATTCGGAGCCAGTGTTCAATTATTCGTTTGTAATTTTCCTTGTGCGAAATAAAATGATTATTATTTCAAATTATTTATTATGTTTCTTAGATTATAAATATTATTTATAGTTTTTCTTGCTAAAATCTCTCTGTATGTCAAAACTTTGTAGATTAGTGCAAATATGTGCAAAAACCTGACAAACTTGGATTTCCTGACACTCCTGCCCTAGTTTTTAGATCTTTCACGCGCTTAGCCACGCTGCTAGCTGCCCAGTGTATAATCTCCAACTAATTCCCTGAATATCTATTCTTCGAATTCCCCGGACGTACAATATCCCCCCTATGACTATGTTCTAAGAATGTATGATGAACATAACGAGATATTATAGAATCCTTCAGCGCAGCTTTCCTCTTTTTATTCCCCGGATTCATTAATTGTTCGGCGGGCCAAGGAAATTAAATTGTTTTCACTGAACAGTTTACGCCTTTGTGCCGGTTTTCTTTTAATTATAAGCAAAAGTCCCGTTAGAATTGCTTTCTCGTTGATAAGCTCGAATTAACGCTGAATGTCTATCATTTTGGGGAATGAGATTTCTTACTTACGAGCCTGATTCAGTAATGGTGGGCTCCGACTTTTCCTTTATTTTTTTGGAAATGAGCGCCCTTATTTTTATTTGCATTTTTCAACTGTACGGCGGTACCTACGTACCCCCTAATTAATAAAAGCGATGCAAGTAACCTTGGAATAATTAAATAAATAAGTAATCGAGACATTTTTGCATTACTCCTTGATTTTTCTTTGTATCTCTTTTAAATATTGTGCCTGTCAAAAACTACAAATACTGAAGTACGTATTCCAAGCTCAGAATGACTAAATATTGTTCTGAGCATATGCTTTAGTCCTTTTTCTTTGATTCTGCGATACCAAGGTTTTTCCATGTTTGTTAATAAGGTTTTAGTGTAGATAAGGCGCGGGTGGGTAGATCTCTATGCATTTTTATTTTGTTTTTTGTTCAAATAAACTAAAAAACACCTTATCAAAACAAACCAAAGGTACCCAAACTCGAGACTTACTGGAAGCTAATGATCAGTTCCACTTTACCTCCCGGCTCCATCATCAGACCCTTGTTACCAAGTGTAGGTGTAGGGGGATCGTTAAAAGAAACTAAATGAACTCAAACTCAAAGGGTTTATATCCATTAAAGAGATTTCACTAATCGTCTCCTTCATCTTCGCCTTCATTATCGATTCATTCAATGGTAGGTACCAAACCATTGTATTGTCATCGGAATTCAATTTCAATTCGATACGACATTTAGAAGTAGAATCAACCCCCAATATTTGTTTACATAGTTACAAGGGAAGCAATATTTTTTTAATTTTATCGGAATGGAATAGATACGAACACTTAACCATGTAATAAACGTAATCAAGAAGGTCGCTGTCGCAGTAACATAATTACACATGGAACATGTTATGTGAGTGAGCATTTCACCCCGCATTGATCTTCCAAGTCTCCGAAACAAGCAATTAAACATGAGCTCGACAAACTCCTACATTCTGCGACTAACTTAATAAAGTGAAATTATGTGCTGCGACCCATCTGGAACGCCGGAGACAAAGTGAATTTTGAACAAATTAGTCCAAAAGTTTTAATGAAGTAGGTTTACGCTATTGCTCCGAGTTTGTCTTCATCCATCTGTTCTAAACGACAACAGTCGATGTCGACGCTCCTTATGCTAAAATATTCCCGTGGATCACGAAAATAAAGGTAAAAATGTCTTTGGAGACAATTCCCTAAAGGAATGAATCAAATTATTATAATTTGCTGTCACTAAATTATTTTCCCTTTTTTGTGCCAAATTCAAACACAGATCAAACTCCAATGGGAGAGCGCGCCTTTCTTTCAAATTACATATAGCTATTATTTGAAATCACCTCACTCCTCAATCAATACTTTTGAACCTCCCGGTCGTTTTGTCTTTGATGCCTCTTCTAATGGTCGCATTGATGACGTCGAAACTCATTTAGACTAATTATCTCATCCATCAGACGTCGCGCTGTAGAGACCATACAGTACAGGGGTGAACGTTTCCCTGTCGATGTTTTTCTTCTGTTAGAAAATGAACAAAAGGGTGGGGGGTGCGAGTTGGGGCCAGTAATTACCGTTATTTATGAGCGGTTTCTACCCCTCCCGCTGCGACTGCAAGTTGTGATTTTAATTCATTGAGTCCCATGGCTCTTTGCACCTTGAATTAGTTTGCATAAAATATCGCCAGCCATTTATTTCGTGTTTCTAAGTGTTCTGAGTGTAAATGGCTACGTTCAGGTTAATTATTTTCGAGACATTAATAAGACTCGAACTCTGGAATTATTTTTATTAATAGGAGAATCGATTGCTTTTCAGATGATGACTCATCGCACGTGTACGGTGTTATCACGAGAGATGGGCTCTTCGATGGAACGATCTGGACACCCACAGAAGAGTATTACATAGAGCCGGTCTCTAGGTACAATGTGGACCATCCTTCCATGCACAGTGTCATCTACCGGAGATCAGACGTCCAGCATCCGCAGCAGGACGCAGACGCGACACCCTGCGCCTCACACCTCCTCCACACGAAGGGAACCATAGGAACCCATGCAGAATTATTCAATTTCACCGAACAAATAACTATTACAGACTCCGCTCTCAACAACCACACAGAAGACTTACGAGGCGAAATACACAGACGCAAGAAGCGATGGCTCCCCGAAGACGAGATGCAAGACGACGAGCCAAAGAAAAATCCCGATTTACCTTTAGACTTAGACGTTCCTTATACTAGCAACGGCGACCATTTTGATAAGTTAAGCACACGGAAACCCAAAACCAAAATCGATAAGAGTAACCTCATAACTAAGGTGCGACTCGATTCCGAGGAGTCGAGACCGAAGCCAAAGACGCACGTCGAAGTGATAAAGACGAAAGCTGGTGTTGTTACCGTGACTAAGGATATTGTTAAGAAGGAGCCGATGGGGTATACGGTGCTGACGGCTAATGCGAGCGACGACAGCAGACATGTCAACAAGAGAGCTACCGTAGACCCGAGGAAGACCACATGCCTCGTGTACTTACAAGCCGACCACATGTTCTATCAAAGGTACGGCACGGAAGAAGCTTGTATCGAGGTCATGACTCGACATGTACAGAAAGTCAACGCTATTTATAAAGTAACAGGTAATTTCAGAGTACTTTGAGATATCTCACGTTAATTACCTAAAATACGAAAATGCTAATAAACATGGTATTTTACAGACTTCAATCAAGACGGCAAACCGGATAACATCACTTTTATGATCAAGAGAATAAAGGTCCATACATTAGATGCTTTGAAAGACCCCGCGTACAGGTTCCCGAATAATTATGGGGTCGAGAAATACTTGGAACTATTTTCAGGTTGGTTTTTTCTTCTAATTTTATTTTGTTTTAATTACGACATTAAAGAAGGAGGAACAGCTCTCTCGGGTTCAATTCAACAAAGTAATTTGGTTAATAAATTACAAGTATCTAATACCAAAGTGTACTCCGTCATTCAATTATTGTTAGGGTAAGATTTATTGATATTGAATTAATAATAAATTGGTCATTACAGAGGAAGACTACGACGCATTTTGTTTAGCGTACATGTTCACGTACCGAGACTTCGAAATGGGTACTCTAGGCCTGGCTTGGACGGGGGACCTCAAGAACGCTGGCGGAGTCTGTGAGAAGAATGGGGTAAGATTTGCATTCAACATTTTAAGTTGCTTTTAGCCAATTACATTTTATTGACATTAGAAACTAGAAAGATAGAAATAAAATTTAGAAAAATGGGAATTGAATTGATGCTTCTGACAAGCGATTGAGAAGAGTGACCAATGCCCGGAAATAAACGGCTGATGATACAATACAACAACTCATTATTGACACCGCAGAAAGGACATTACAAAGAGAATATGAACAGGAAAAAGGCGGTCTTATTGCTAAATACATCTCTTCCAGATTCTCTTTTCTCTCGTAACCTTCGGATGAGTTGGCATAGAGATTTTTCTGAAGTATGGTCGGTATGATAATGAAAAACTGCGTTTCATTTCCAATTCTGTGACCTGCAACTTTTTTGACCAATTTTCAACCGTTTTAAGCAATACTCGTCCAAAAGTGTATGCCCTTAATAAAAAATGTGTCACTTTTATTTCCAGCATTACCGCGGCAGTATGAAGTCCCTTAACACGGGTATAGTGACGTTGCTGAACTATGGCAAGCACGTGCCACCGGCTGTATCGCACGTCACTCTGGCGCACGAGATCGGACACAACTTTGGATCGCCTGTAAGTGAACCCTGAACAAGTGAAATATATTTTACAAAAAGAAAACGGTCTCCCAGAAGTTGGAAACTGCTGGTATTTTTCAAACTTTCCCAATTCTCAATGTTGGGTACTGTTTTGTATCCAATTATCCCTAAAGTATCCCTAATAGTTGTGTTTTACTTTGATTTCCATTTACTGCTATTATTGAGACACATAATTTTCTTATTATAAACTACTTGCTTTCCTTTTTTCCAGCACGACCCAGAAGTCTGCACGCCTTTCGGCGAAGACGGCAACTACATAATGTTCGCGCGAGCCACGAGCGGTGATCGGAAGAACAATAATAAGTTCTCTCCGTGCTCGCTCAGGGCAATCGATCCGGTGCTCAATAATAAAGCCAGGTCGCCCAAGGGATGTTTCACTGGTGAGGATCCTTTACAAGATTACTTCTTCAAGGCAAAAGAACGGAGCGGATGAGCAGCACATAATCGTACCCATCATCATCATTTCAGCCTTGCATGTTCCCACTGCGGGGACTCCTCAGAGAGAGAGACAGAGGGTATAGGCCCCAATCCACCATGCTGGCATAGTGCATGTTGGTGTTTGGTGTCTTTGAACATTTGAGGTTCTTGGATATACCGGTTTCCCCACAATGTTTTTCCTTCGCCGTTTTTGTGCGATGGCGTCGAAACTGCACATAATTTATTTCGGTACCAAATAAGTCATTGGTTCAGGGCCGAGAATCGAACCTGATGCTGATCAGATCATAAAGCGCACATACATAAGCCGTAACTCGGCCACCAGAAGTGCCCGCGGAGGTTCAAATATAACTTTATGATACGGAGATTAGTGACACTACTAGACTAAAATGTTCTTTGATAATCATACCGCGTACTTTTTCGTCGCTTTAAGTCTCTTCTTGTTGTGTCCCAGAAATTATAAAAAAACTGCCAAGCTCCAGAACTAGACAGGAAGTTCATGTTCTTTCGATCGCTTTTACAGAACCTCAGCCTGCAATCTGCGGCAACGGCGTGGTAGAAGAAGGCGAGGAGTGCGACTGTGGTTGGGCATCGGAATGTACGGACGTGTGCTGTCGGCCACAAGCCGCGAGACCCCACTACAAGCCTTGCACTCTCACGGAGCACAGCGTCTGCAGTCCTAGTCAGGTAAGCTGCCTTTATTGGACTGGTGATGATGATGTATAATATAATAGAAAGCTGTATGAAAGCTCAAAAAGTGGGTGGTTGATCCATCAAGTTGTAAGTAGATATTTAACTTGGACACGAAGTCTTACCATACTAGAACAATGAGTTCTTTTTCCAACTACAACTAGTTCAGTGTGTCGTAGTGGTAAGGCTCTTTTGCTGATTCCGCCTAAGGAATTATACACACCTTTACCAGTTATTTAGCCGCTAAGCAGTAGTGTGCAAACATTGCTGTCGGATTGAAAGGCAATGTTTCCAATTAAAATGCTGGGCATAAAGAGATTTTACCATTCCTATCTCAGGGTTACAAGCGCAGTAAATTGCTGCGCAGGGTTTTGAACGATTGAAATTCTAAAATCTGTTGAGCACTGAACTGTTACGGGAACGCGTGTCGCTTATTATCAGACAAGCGATATGCTCGTCTCGTCACTCAGTTGCACAAAAAACTACCCCTGTAGGCCTAGTGGATAGATTGTCTTTCCACCGTTTTTATCCCGCTAGAAAGAGACAAACGTACCCATATTCTAGCTTTGTCGCGTCTACTCGCGGATAAAAACGGTGGAAAGATAATTTTTCCACGGCCCGTGCTAGGCCTGCAGAGCTACAATAGGTCCAAAACTCAGTTATTACTAGCTACTATAACAATGTCGTACGTTTTTAGGGTCCATGTTGCACTGCCTCGTGCACGCTCAAGTACGGCGACAAGTGCCGGTCGGACAATGGGTGCCGCGACGCCGCGCACTGCGACGGCAAGCGCGCTGCTTGCCCCACCAGCCGACACAAGCCGAACCGGACACGGTGTGACAAGGAGCTCGTGTGTTATATGGGAGTGAGTTACAACATATTTTATGATTGAACATTTGCCAGTGGCTGTACGTAAGGCAGCTGGCAGGGTAGCGAAAAGCCCGTGATATCAGGCTGACGGGAGTGACCTGCAGTGATGCACAACAATTCCACATTTGAAGGACGCAGACACTAAACCCATGATGAAAAGGGTAACAATACATTTTTGCTGTCTGCAAAGGCCTGTCAGTCAGTGCCAAATCTAGCTGCAATGAGAACATAATGATAGTAATTTTTTGCAAGACCCTAATCAGCCCATCCAGTGACGTAGATAGTTATAATTTTAGGGCTGTTCAAAATACAAAATTTAATTGAATAATTTTTCTTATAAAAGTAACGTTACAGATTTAACTAATACGTTACATTTTCAGCATTCAGGGAGCACGTGCGTACGAATATCTGGTGAGGTGGCGGTCAAAAGCGAATCCTATTGTAAAATTTTATAAAAATGTGTTAAACTTCAATAAACGCAAAACAAACTTCCATTTCGAAATTCAAAATGTATATGGAATTCGATGTTTCTATAATACGTAAATATTCATCATTCGTACGCGGCTGTCGATTTATGTATATATGTATAACCTTTGAAATCTGCATAGTATTTTGCCCATGTCGTTCTCGATATCTCCTTCAATTGTTCCTGTATTTCTCGACGAGATAAAAAGTCTCACCATGAGACACCAACTGAACTGAGCTCATACCTGTTGTACCATTGTTTCCAGGAATGCACTGGGTCCATCTGCCTCGCGTACGGTCTGGAGTCGTGCCAGTGCGCGCCACGCAAGGACGACCCGCGGTCAGCGTGCGAGCTGTGCTGTCGCAAACAGGGCGGACCCTGCCTCTCCTCCTTCCACTGGAACGCTGTTCCCTTCGACGTACCAGATATGTACGCCAAGCCAGGCACCCCGTGCAATGATTACAACGGGTGAGTATTGTCAAACTAATAGAAGATGCCGTTTAAGCGAGAGAAGGAATAATAATATTATAGTGTCATTACACTTGGTGACGAACTTCTGTTGATGGAGCCGGGAGGTGCATAGTGGAATTCTTGGTATGGGACTCGTTAGATCATACCAAATGACCCCAAAGTCGGGGGTTTACTATTAGTAATTGAAGAGTTCCACATCAACCTCCCGGATCCATCAATCTGATCAGATTGATGGAATCAAATTATTGTATTGTTATAGTTAGTTCTTTGCAAATGAAGCAAATGAAAGCGTGTTTAAAAAGACAGTTCTTGGTTAGCGTATACACGCACACGCCGCTATGCCGCTATCAGGGGTATGCTATCAGGTATCAGGTAGTGGCAGCCGCCTAGAACTAATACTCGTATTACTCATTATCATCTTTTTATGTTACCACTGCCGGGACACAAGTCTTCTGTCAGAGAGAGTGAGAGGATAGATCCTAATCCACCATGCTGGCCCAGTGCATGTTGGTGAATGTGATATCGGTTTTCCCGCGATGTTTTTCCTTCGTCGTTTTTGAGCGATGGCATCGAAAATCCACATAATTTATCTAAGTAGTCTAGGTACTAAATAAGTCATTTGTGTAGGGCCGAGGGTCCGTCAGATCGTAAAGCGCTACCGTTCGGCCACCTTTGTTCCTACTAATGATTGTTTATTATCTGCCAATGGTGCAGGTACTGCGACGTGTTCCAACGGTGCCGCGAGGTGGACCCGTCCGGGCCGCTGGCGACGCTCCGCAAGCTGCTGCTGTCCGACGAGAGTATCGCCGGCTTCAAGCGCTGGGTGCTGCGCCACTGGTACGCCGTGCTGCTCATCCTGCTCGCCGTCATCGCGCTACTGGTGAGTGGAGATACCTTCGCTTACTTGTCGAGAAGATAGTGAATAGATAAGACAAGAGACTGGATTCATAGACAGCAGCACGACCTCGTGGCTGGCCGAACCGGCTATAGTTCGGCGTCGTACCTACGAGATGATTTGAACCAATTAACAAACTCCCCATGCAAAACGTTTACGACTGTGCCTTCCTTGGCACAGTCGTAAACGTGAGTGGAACTTGATGTGACCCAATCTGACATACAAATTAATAGAAACTTTATATGATGGTTAGTCTTTTTTAATGAGTGTGAAACGCAAGCATAGTGTCTATTTAGTAAATAAGTTCTTATTAGCTTACCGGAACGTTAACCATACATTTTGTAACAAGGCAAGGAGTAAGTTAAGTAAGAATTTATCTTATTTATATAACATTTTGCAGATAAGGGTCGCCGTTTAAAATTTATATCTACACGTAATGATAGTAAATTATAAAGTACCTACTCAAAATGACGGTAGTTCGTAAAAAAGATAGGTAAACTTGCGAATACATACCTACTACTTTGGCTAGGCAGGAGCTAATAAAATGGGCAGCAGGCTCTAGGAACCGAGTATCTGCGGTTTCGTAATAAAAGGGTGCATTTAAAATATATCATGGTGATACCATTCTCAAAGAGTTGGGTAGCAAAATTACAACTAAGAAAAATAAATAGAGTATAGTAGCGTGTAGGCTATGAGCCTATGTAGTGTCAGTTTATAGGCTGCGTGCCCCTGACATGGCCTAACACAGGGTTTCTTAAAGTGGGGTCCATGGACCCTTATGGGGTCCATGACGCGAGTGCTAGGGGTCCACATTCCCGAGGTTTATGTACTAGAATTCGTTTGAAGTATGCAGTTCTGTTATTTAAATAAACAAAACCAAAAATCAAGTAATTGTCAAGAAACCCTGTTTTCTTATTTTAAAATTCTCTTTGCTAGGGGTCCGTAGTGTTACTGAAACATTGAAAGTGGTCCGTGGCTACAAAAAGTTTAAGAACCATTGGTCTAACAACTGTTGTTCTAGACAGGAACCTAAAACCATGTCATATCCATAAGAACCCAGCGTGGTAGACGCCTATTCGCCGGCTTTGGACACATGCCCAAAATATAGATTCAGTTTATTCACCCTATTTAAATGGCCATTACAGTTGAAAATCTTTGGCATCAAATTTTATTCACGAATTTACTAGCATTAATTTTTGGATATTTTTTGTAAGAAATTATTTTGAATCGTAAATTAACTATGAAATTTATTTATTTCTCTCCAGAAATGCTGTAGCATCCTCGATTCTGCTTCTTATTTGTAAACACCTCGACAGTTGATGATCGAAACTCTTCAAGGAAAGTAAAATGGTGGTGACCTGTATTGACAGCTAGATTCGGAAGAACTCGGACCTTCTTAGTACCTAGTTCCTTTAAGCTAACGACTGACCTGTACTATAGTCCGCACTGCAAGGCGAGCCGCAAGCCGCGAGCTTCGCGTGCTCTACCTGATTGACAGTTTTCCGACAAATCCCTTTGATTGTTACATCACAAGTCAGTATAGTGGAGCATGGGTGAGCGCTGCCCAGCAGGCCTAGCACGAGCCCTGGACAAACTATCTTTCCACCATTTTTATCCCGCGAGAAAAAAACAAACGCATCATTTACTAGCTTTGTCGCATCAACGCGCGGATAAAAACGGTGAAAAGACAAATTGTTCACGCCCTATTCTAGGTCTGCTGCGAGCACGCTGTAACGTTATCCGCACGTTGCTAATATTATGGTAGGTACAATAAAGTGCAGTCAGTCGCCAGTTTGGTACCTACGCTAATTTCAAAAGTACTCTAGGATCACACTTGTCTTTGAAATGATTGTTAACGAAGCTAGAATCACACTGTAATACATCTAGGTAGATAACATTATCATCATAATTACAAAATCATTTAGCCTTTTAGCCACATGCAACATCTTTAGTTTTTTTTTAATATACTAAGCTAGGTTTCAAACATTTTGTTTATGTTATACGGGAATCACTTCCGGCTATAGTTCCAATCGCATTCGGCTGTCTTTTTCAAGATGAATGCGCACGCGCGGTTTTGTCATACTTTCGGAGTAACCTGGATGATTACCGTATATACCTAATATAAACAAGAATCTTCAGTAAAGTTCATGGTTGTTTTTGGTATTTCACGTCGCAAAGGACTTATAAAAGTAACATAATGATTTGTGTTTTCCAGGTGGCCAGCACGCGATACTTCGGTCGTCACGGGAAGAAGCTGAAGTCGGTAACCATCATCCACTCCTCTACAACAGAAACCGTCCGACTACCTGACGCCGCAGACAATGGGTTGATAGTGCACACTGCTGTCAGGTAAATAAACGTTTTGATACACAGTTAGTAGGTACAGATTGGTAGATTATAACAGTGTTCTAAAGGGTCTATACATTCAGCACTCAAGACAATCTTAGCTCACCACGAATTAATGCCTATTATACACCTATAAAAATCCACTCTCATTGGATCATTGCTAGGCGAGACCAACCGTAACCTTGAGATAGCCAATGGGAACGCTCTGTTTCAGGTCCGCACCCACACTTTCTACAAACATATTAGTTACCTTGGGTCGAAAAAAGATCACGTACTTAATACGGTATCTATAGGAGGTATCTGTGAACGGGCTCCAAGTTACGCAAATTACAGTACAACCAACTTATCTGTAGAGTCTTTAGCACCACCAAAGATGACCATGATGACTGCGATAGTTCCACTTTTGACCACGGCTTTCAGCTCGAAGGACCAAAATGCAATTCAAAATCTTTTTTTACAGGTCAAAACTCCCTCTCAAGAAGAAAGTGGCATTGCGAACCAGAGCATACCGCAACAAGAAAGACCTCAAAACCAAACAAGGAGACAAATCCTCGCCATCTCATAATGCAAATAAAAAGAGGGTAAGTCAAACGTGCCTAAAGTTGCCTGGTTAGGCAATTTTTATATTTCTCTAAATATGCTAATAACCTAATACCTAATTATAAACTTCTTATTTCAGAAGCCAAGTAACCCAGCCAAATTAGATGACGCTCCTAAAGTCACTAAAGAAACCGCCATGATTGTTACCAATTCCGAAGGCAAATCACCCAAACATGTAATATTGTCTAAACACAAGGGTAAGATTAAGAAACGAAAGATGAAATTGAAGAAAGAAACGATCGACTACAGTTCGATGCAGAAGCATCCTGCAACACCTACGAAAGACACAGAAGCGTTGACGAAAGTACAGAAGTGGCTGCTTACGTCCCCACAACCGACAGCCATTCCCAAATCTAAATCCATTCCAGTAGGACTAACGGAGAGAAGTCACCGACAAGTTCAGAAAGGTTCACGAAAAACTAGACCGTCCAAAAGTGCAACCAATCTGCTGTCTGGAGAGAAAGCCAGGCTACAAGTCGTATTCAAACCTCCGTTCAGATTTAGCGTCAAAATATGTAAGAGCGACAAAACGAAAGTGGTCCTAGACAAATCTTCCAAACCCGACGTAGATAGAAAGAGAAACGAGACGCTGCCTTCGCAAACCTGTCCAGCTGATCTCGCTAAACCAAATCCTTCCAATAAACCAGCTAAACACTCCAATTCGACGAGGATAACGGACGTATCGGCCGCTCCTAGCGCCCCGAAATTAGATAAGTCACAAACCCAGCAGTCCACCACCCACGGTTACGCCAACTTGCTGCCGCGAAGCGCCAGTGACTGCAAGTTAACCAAGAAAATACCCGAATTAAAAAACAAAATCGGGCATAAAAAGAGTAGCTCAGTGGGTCAGAAGAAGGAAACGACCGAGAGTCGGCAGAACCTGATTCCTCAAGAGGACGATAACGTCCACGTGTACGAAAACGTCCTAATATCCCAGGACTCATTCGTTCCGAAGAGCTGCAGCATGCCGCGACGACAGGCCAGCGTCGGCATCTCGCGCCAGAGCAGCCACGGTCACCTGCCGCGCGCGCACATCCGCCCGCACCGGCACAGCACCAACAACGTCAGCAAGTCGAGGAACAACAGCACCTCCGACATCGAACACTTCTACAGCGTGATCGAGTCGCTGCGTCGGAACAACGGGAACAAGGTCGGGACGGTCGGGACGAACACGAGCAGTTCTTCTGCGAGCAGCCGACACGACAGCGCGCTTCTGAAGGGGTCGGGGTCGCGGGCGGGCGGCGGCAGGAGCTCGCGACAAAACAGTCTAGTCGACCGGCCGCATCGATCGAGTCCAATCGAGCCCTCCGCAAAGCTGCGGCGACAACTCAGCGAGGTAGAGCTCGGCCAGCCAGCCGGCGACGGCGGCTCGAGGGGCTTCCAGCTGGTCGTAGGCAAGGACAAGCTGAAGCGGCAGATGAGCGACAACGAGCTGTGCCGGTCGAGGGTGCAACTCGCGATGCCAATGTCGGCGGGCGCAGAACCGCGCGCGCCCTTCTGCTGGAACAAGCGCGCCAGTCTCGACTGCGAGGCTTCGCTGCCGGCGGGCGCGGCGCCCCCCGCGAACCGCGGGTCTCGCCCTCGCTCCACCTACACCTTCGGGGAGCTGAAACACTCCGTCCCTAACGCGACCGACGCGCCCTCAGACGACGTCCACATCTCACCCGAGGAGTTTCTCAAAATCATCGACAATTGATCGCAATGAACTTGCGATTCTAGTGATATAGTTATTTTTAAATGATGAACAAAGTGAATGTGTACATGTGGTAGCGATGTATCCGCGAGGTGTGACCGCTGTCGACGGTGTAAATATTGTAATTTGCTTATAATAATTACTAGGGTTAATGTAATCAGCCACTGAAACAGACCATTGCCCAGTGACGACGAAGAGTACGATTAATTTAAATTTAACGTCTGTAATTTATTCGCGATTATTCCTCGTATTAATATTAATGATCTTATGAATACTAATGATATTTAAGATATAAGTACTCGTAAGTATTGTCGGAGACTGGCGATGGCCTCGTTTCACTGTACGATCTCTATAAGGTGAATCTCTATTTTTTCTACAAGCTATGTATTGTACAAATCTACTCGAGCCCATGTAAAGTGTTCATACGTTATATTATAATACTTTTTACATCCAGTTTCACGATGTCAAAGTTATTATGACATTTATATCTATAATAATTAAGTTCATGATTACGTAGTAAAAAAACAGACAAAACACATTCGTCCAAACATACTTTCAGATATAATATAACAAGCAGCCACCGAAACGTTTTCGATAAACAGTCATATTTTATTTTTGTCCGTATAACAGAGGTAGTGAAACTGGACTTCCGTTATCTTGCTCTATTTGTCGTTTCTAATAGGTCGGGGGAAAAGTCTTTTCGTATTTTGTATGTATAAAGTTGTAGTAAAAATCTCATCGATTGTACTGTTTGTATCTGGCTGGTTTTGATACCATTAAAAATATGACATTTTAAAAAAGGAATATAAAAAGTAAAAAGCAATTTCCCGCCATTTTTCAATTGTTTTTTTGTTCGATAAAATGAGTGAATCTAACGAAGAAATTCGATATATTGTGAAATTTTATTACAAAAAACTGAAAAATGCGACACAAGCCGCGAATAAAATTTGTGACGTTTATGGACCTAATGCAGTGTCATCAAGAGTAGCACAATGTTGGTTCAAGCGTTTTCAGTCCGGGAATTTTGATGTCAAAGATGCAGCTCGCTCTGGTCGCCCTGTAACGGATAAAGTCGATGCCATTTCTGGAAAAGTGGACCAAGATCGGCATATTAGTAGTTACGACGTAGCTGAAGACCTGGGGATTGACCACAAAACAGTTTTGACCCATTTGAAAATAACTGGGTATACAAAAAAACTCGATATTTGGGTGCCACACCAGCTCACTGAAAGAAACCAAATGAATCGTGTACTCATTTGCGATTCTCTATTGAAACGTAAAGAAACCGAACCGTTTTTGAAAAGATTGATCACTGGTGATGCAAAATGGATCACCTACGACAAGAATGTGCGCAAACGATCATGGTCAAAGGGCAGTGAAGCACTACAGACTGTAGCGAAACCCAGATTAACACGTAATAAGGTGATGCTGTGTGTATGATGGGATTGGAAGGGCATCGTTCATTATGAGCATTTACCGCCGGGCAAAACCATCGATTCGGATCTCTACTGCCAACAGCAGATGAGACTCAAACAAGAAATTGAGAAAAAACGGCCGGAATCGATCAACATAAAGAGTGTGGTCTTTCATCATGATAACGCCAGACCGCACACATCTTTGGCCACTCAGCAAAAATTTAGAGAGCTTGGTTAGGAAGTGTTAATGCATCCACCACATAGCCCTGACCTTGCACCCTCAGATTTCCACCTGTTTCGATCTCTTTAGAATTCTTTGGGTAGTGTTAGATTAACATCAAGAGAGGACTGTCAAAACTACTTGTTGCATTTTATTGATCAGAATTCCCAAAATTTCTACAGCAACGGGGTCATGTCACTACCTAAAAGATGGCAACAAGTTATCGAACAAAATGGTACATATATATTATAATTAAATGTAATTAAACTTGAAAAAAATATGTCTTGAATTTGTTTATAAAATACGAAGAAACTTTTTCCCCGACCTTATATTTACTTTAGTAACAAAATATTTATTTTTATAGACATGCTGTCAATTATCTTGTCAATCTGCGTATCATTTAATTTTAGTAAAACATAACCAATCATGTATTGTTTATATAGATACAGCAATAAAAGTACTTTTGTCAAATTTGAGTCATGGTTAACATAGGATTCTTGTTTATAATGGATTGTTTAAACATCAAGTTATTTTTATATTTCATTTCACATGTACATACTAGATATTATTATTTATATTTACGCGTGATTACATAATACTGCCATACCTATATATTTCTAATTTTATTTTACTTAAAGGTTGTGATAAGTACAGTTTGGTTTCATCATTATCAGTGGAATCCTATGTAAGCCTGAATTGTCAATAAAAATGAAGTACATTACAATTTATGGGTAAGAATATTTTTCTAATAATGTTAGAACTAACACAAAACTAAGTACATTTATTTGCTATTTCTGAGATGGAACCTCAGTATGTAATTCCACATTAGTACGACAATATCGTAGTGAGTAATGGTAAAAATAATGAAATATTTAAATTGTAATTATTAATATGCTGTCTAGATGTTAGTGTACAAAAAGAAAATATTTTTGTTAGGTTCCCTACATGTGAGTTTTTATTTTATTTTTTTGATGTTGAATGGCAAACGGGTACAATTTGATGGAAATGATTTCTGTCTCAGATATGAATGTGTTACAGTATTTCGACTCGTGCGCAGTGTTCGCGGCTGTGTCACAGAGTTTATGAGCTTCGTCGTAGGGAAGTAAGGGTATCTCATAAAAGCTAATTATAGGGAACTGATTTCTAAGATGATACTAAAAGTATTGGAAATGTTACAAATTTGTATTTTAACGCTTACTCATTTGTGGATAATGCAAGAATTCGCACGGAAGCGAACGCTTGAAATTATGATTCTTATTATACACGGAAACCTCTAAAGTCATTATTAATTATATTTATCTCTTGACCTTGTTTTATCTCGTAGTTTTATCGATATTCTTCCTTATAAATAAATATATTTAAGTATGTGTTTAATTGTGTACCTTTAGTAATTGTGACTAGATCTATAACTATTATTGTGATTAGATTCTATAATGACTATTTGATGGTTTTATAGTCGATGTACTCGTAACTACCGTAACGGACGTAACAAAAATTATGGTAAATTAAAATTATACTAATAATTAATTTTTAACAGATAACAATGTGTATTCTGGTATAAAACAATACGTCAGACCATGATCTCGCTGTATTTGTTCCAAGTGCCTTATGAACAAATCATTACATTCCTAAACCCATACATTCCGCAAGTACCTATCGAAACTGTGGGGCTAGTACGAGAACTTGCGAAAAAGTATTCGTTCCGTAAACGATAGCAAATGTATGAAAAATTAAGTTTCTCTTTACATCTGATAGAGGCGCTGTTCAATTTTTGATACATTTTGCTATCGTTTACGGATCGAATACTATTTCGCAAGTGCTCGTACAAGGGCCACTGTTGTTTGCCGATTCAAAAAGTACATTTTGCCCTCAAGCTACAAAAGTTTATTTATGTAATTATTAGTCTTATATGCATCCGATTTTCAGTACTTAATTATAGCCTGTGATAGAATACTTCTAAATAATGTACAATGTTATATCAGTCTGTTGTATTTTCCTTCCAACTTTTTTTTTCTATCATTTTACTTACCTACTGTTAAGTATTAATTCACGACGAATACAAATTTGTAATGAATTCATTTTCTAACATTTACAATTTATTTCTGCATTTTTAAAAGAATTAAAAATACTCGAATGATACACATGTTTTTCATTTCCCATTTTACGAAATATTTAAAAACCACTAAAAAGTTCCATCAAGGGTATGGCAACTTTATTTTTGAATATCCAGCTACTGGCATTTTATAAAACCTATTTCAAATATACTTTTCTCGCTTCTTTTGTTTTATTTGACGTTTCTATTAGTGTCAAACGAAAACTCCGTACAGTAGGTTGATTATTATATTTTTTTAAGATTAAATAAATGTAGATTTATGAAATGGCTCCGATACGGTATAGCCTTCATTATGAAGATTACTCTGAACACTTGATGTCCAGATTCGGTAAACTTCTTCAAATGCAATCTCTGGTGGATATGACGCTGATGTGCAGCTCCCACACTTTGCGAGTGCATAAGGCTGTGCTGGCTGCTAGCAGCGCTTATTTTCAGGTAAGTTATATTTCGACATCGGTTTATAAGTAGTATAAGTACTACGTACGAATTTGTTTCAAGATGTCACGAGAAAAAAAAACAATTCCATATTACAAAAAAATATATTCTTTGAGTTTTGGCTCCCGATTCTTACCAATTTAGCCAATGTCAAGTACAACAATTTTCAAGTTTTAGACTCGCGTCCCGAGTAAATAGATTATATGTACGCTATATGGTTTTAGAAGATATATATAAACAGACCATAGTCAAATACAAAGTAAGTCATGCTCTAATATATTGGTGGAGATTTTATTAACTGATATGGATCTTGGATCTGAAATAAAGATATAAAAAATTAAAGGATCCAACGGGGTTTTGGAAATGATATGAAAATAGCTTTTTTCTCTCAAACAGGAAGTGTTGCAAAAACAAATGGGAGAGCCTCTCATTATACTAAAAATGCGCTTTAGCGTGCTGAAATGTTTGGTAGAGTTCATGTACTGTGGAAAAACACAGTGTTTAGAGGAAAACCTGGACGAACTGGTGTCTGCGGCACAGTTCCTCAAGATTAAAGGGCTCTCCAAAGTCACCAAGGAAGGACTGGGCATTTCTAACTCAGGTAAGCAATGTTCATAATACACAAACTTTAAAATTCAAACACTTTTTTAACCGACTTCCAAAAAGGAGGAGGTTATCAAATCAACTGTATTTTTTTATGTTTGTTACCTCAGAACTTTTGACTGGGCGAACCGATTTTGATTATTTTTTTATTTGTGCTTTCCATTTGATCAAGTTCTGATGAAGTCGGTTTTTTTAAATTGATAATTATGTATTTTAAACCTGTACTGTCCCACTGTTGGGCAAAGGTCTCCCCCACTTCCTTCAACAAGTCTCGGTCCTCCGCCACCTGTCAACCTCTCCGAAATGAGTCAAGATCGCCACGCCAGCATTTCTTAGGCCTTCCTTGACTGTGTCGTCCATCAGGCAAAATAAAAATCTAATAAATTAGTGTTATTTCGACGGCTTTACATTTATTGTAAAGAACTATTGAGAATAGAGGATTGTAGTCCCACATAACTCGGCGTATTAGCTCGTTGAAGTGGCAGTGGGTCGTATCTGTCGCAGAACGGTTTAAACTGTACAATGAGTAGATGTGTTCACATGGTGACCACGAATCGGCGAACGTAGCGTAGGACGCCCTGAGACTCTGTGGAGTGACGATAAACGTAAGGCAGCAGCAATAGCTTTAATAAATAATTTATGGCAAAACAGACAGAAACAAACAGAACGACAAAATATAATACGCAAAATATATGGAATAGCTGATTTTTTTTCGCGATTTCCGAGTTGATTCCATAGTAAAAGTTGTACAATGACCTTTCGGCTTGGTACAGGGCACATGCGTAACCCTGTATATGCGCTTCACATGCTGATAACCTCTTTTGTTCACGTCGCAGGCGAACTTCCCGTGTTCACGCCTCCAGTAGTGATAAACAGGCCTCCACAATCACTTATTGATCAGCACTCTCAGGTGAGGGGAATCTTTTAAAAGTTATTACAAACAAATTTACCCGTTGTCGTTACCAATGTCGATTTTTCGCTTTTAGGATAATGAGCACAAATCGGCACCTAGCCCATTGGCTGCTGCAACTAGTGGCAACCAACCTATGGACGCTTTTGGACGACCTAATAAAGTAAGCATATTTTCGAGCATTAGAACTCGCTCTTTGACACTTAACACGTACTTTTTTACACTGCCGTGTGCATCTCTTGTATGCTCCCCTTATTCCGTGCATGAGCAGGTTACTTGCACCCATGGACGCCCTTGCAAGGGCGTCGTCAGTCCATGGCCCATGGTCATGGGGGGCGCAAGTTAATATTATGGAGGATGAGAAAAATATAATAAATAATAATAATAAATATCTGGGACATTATTGTACACATGGTCATATGACCCCAAACTAAGCAAAGCTTGTAATATGGCTGCCAGAGACTGATATACATACATATATATTTTTAAATACATACTTAAATAGATAATAACACCCAGACATAGAACAAACACAAATGTTTGTCCTAGATGGGATTCGAACCCACGCCCCCAAGCGCAGAAAGTAGGTTCACTACCAACTGAGCCACCGGGGCAGTCAAACAGCATGAATTGTAGGTACAGTCAAGAGCAGTCAGTTTCTCTGCAGTCAGCTAAAAATTTTTTATCTCTAGGGGCTCGCAGCTGCCCCTCCCTGCCCACCCTTGGCGACGCCCTTGCTTGCACCGTAAGCATAAATGTCTGCGCCCATACATACTTACACTTACACCGCTGGCGCAGCGACCCGAAATGGGTCTTGATCTCCATCACAAGAGAATGCCATCTATCCCGGGCTCGCGCTTTCTTTGATGCCAATTGCCAATAGCAATGGCGTACCTTGGAGTTCTTGACATAGCGATCCACCCTCATTCTCAGCAAGTGGCCTGTCCAGCGGAGTCTCTAGGCTTTGATCCCTCCCAACAAACATAAATCCCGCTAATCAGTGTAATGTGTGTGGTGTGACAACACAATGTATCAGTGAGTTTGTTTGCGGCATTGCTTCCAGCAGGATACGTTGGTTCGCATTCCGTTTGACATCGAGAACAGCGGCAGCTCGTCTACTGTGGACTACGCAGATTTACCTCGCTCGACAAAACCTCGCCGCGGGAGACCAAGTGCCAGAGTGAGAATGCTAATAAAATATTAAGTTTTTTTTTATAAGGTTCTTAGCTATCATTCAGTATATTGTTGTAGAGCTATCATTCAGTACAGACACACAGTTATGGATCTCACAATTATTAGTCAGATTGCTAAAAATCTCGAGTATAGATAATAGGTACTAATATTAGAAAGCGAAATTGTGTTTGTTCTCCTTTCACGTAGCAATAGAGCAATGGATCGACGTGATTTTTTTGCAGAGAGATAGTTCGAGAGTGACATAGTACAGGTACCTACTTTTAATCCTAGAAAAATTTAGGTACTACGGATTCTGAGGATCTACGCGGGTAAATGCACGGGGTGCATCTAGTCTACATATACAAGCTTCTATTGATACTGTTCTAAACTCAGAAACTACATGTCTCCTACATAGGTATAGGGTTTCCTTATCAAAATTTGTCCTGAAAGTCGTGACCTAAAGCCGCATATTGTTATATTACTCGTATTACATCGCCCAAACCAAAAAAGCCGGACCAAGGTCTAAAAGTCAGGACATGTCCGGACAAATCCGGACGGATAGTAAACCTACCTACATATCATATCTATGCAGTGATTCTTGGGAAAGTACAAACCCGAAGGCGGTCAGTTATCATATTGTTGTTTTTATTTGTAAGTCAGTCTGATATCGCAAAAAAGCTGTTTCTTTCGTTTATGATTGTTCAATATTTTGGCAAGAGTTACGTAACCTTTTCCTGCGATTATTTTTTGCGATTTGGGCTGGGTCACACAGTCACACATCATATTTTTTAAGCCTGATGTGTGTAATTTTTGTGAACAATAAAGAGTTTATCTATTCTATCACCGTTACTATAGCAGTACAAAAACCTCTGTTTTGAGTTTAAACTTTACCAAGTTTCACTGTATAGTTACGCGTTGTTTTTCTTGTAAAACAGTTATTGTGATATTTGCAGCGATCCTGCGGCTGGGAAGGGCCGGGCTCGCTGAGCCGAGCCGCCGAGCGTGCGCTGCTCCGCCGCGAGCAGGACTCGAGGAAAGCCATCCACCAGTTAAAGCACCTACAGACGAGGCACATGCAGGTAAGACCAAAAACCATAGTCACAAAAATTGTAAGGCTTTCCAGCCATTGGGGTACATATAGAAAAATGTGCAACACTAGATTTTCAGGTCTCTGTTGGCTCGAAGAGGGATAAGAGAATTTCAAATAATTTCCGGTGCGCGATTGGTTGTAATGTGTGCAATGTGTGCATTACTGTACATGCGGCAACTTACCCCATTACGCCGCTTTTTGCTCAACATGTTTGCCGAAGATATGTGCCAAAGTAACGCTTAAAAATCTCATAAATTTCATACAATTACCGGCCTAAGTGCACCACGACAAAATTTATTAGATTTTTTTCCTGACAGGAACGACACTGATTCGAAGTCTGTATTCACTCGACAAAATTATCTCGTGGTGCGTATTTTAGGGCGGCAAGTTGGCACTCCCAAGTACTCTCTACGCCAAATCACGAGAAGTACCTATTGCAAATCAAGTTAATTTTAAAACTATTACAGGACTACATGGACAGGATGTCGTTATCCCAAGCCGTTAACAGCATTTGCGGCCCTGAGTCTTCGAACAACTATATGAATATCGACAACGACCTCATGTACATGGACCAGAACGTGTCTTCCAATGAACTCAACCCGAACTTGCCTTTCAAAGATAATATACCTGATAACATCCCTTCCAGTTACTCAAACACAAGCACCGCCAACTCTACCAACGATAACAGCGGCGACGGGATTAGCACGGCCATGTCTCAATACGTCAACGCTCTGAAAAGTGCCGGACTACCAACAGACCTGCCAATACTCTTCGAATCAGGTGATGGGTCCTATATTAACGTTAACGAGCAAGTTTTGCTCGACATGGTGCAAAGCAGCGAGATTCAGTACGAAGTCATAGAACAACCCAACATCATTGAAAAGGTCGCAGACCCCAGTGAAATCAAGAGCATTGATGATCTATCGAAATCAATCGAAAGAGGAGAAATGATACTGGGAAACAAAGGCTACTCTCAGAATGACTACACTAAAGACCAGACGCAATTCCATAATCCCGAAGATTCAATTAACGGTCTGAATACTATTTTACCGGATAATTTGGAATCTTTCGGTGAACAACAAAACTATGTGGTTCTAGACCGTCTCCAAGAGAATGCGAACTCTTTAGATCATGTGAACGCTAATGATTTTTCATGCATCGATGGCGACATGCAATACTTTAAATCGATGAGCGATGATGTTAAAAAATATTACGAAGACCAACAGCTCTCCGATGCGAGAGTTATGGAACAGTTGTGCCCAAATAGTAGTTCTCTGGAGACGAACTTCAATATGTCTATCTTAGATGCCAAAAGTTCTCAGATGAATGAAAGCTTGAACCAACAGTTCACTTCATTGAATACGGAAGCTATGAGAAGGAGCGAAGATTGTTATGACTTCAGCTTGCAGCTCCCACAAAGCAATGTCTTCAAAGATGATCTTGATTGTTTGATAGCCACGCCGAGGCGAAACGATGACGATAGCAATTCGTTTGCTAAAGCAAAGGAAGAAATTATAAAAGACCTAATGAGTATAGAGAGCAAAATGAACATGTCTCAGAAAATAATTTCCTCTTCTGCCAATACAGACGGCGACATGCTAGCCCCGGGAGAAAATACTGATACGACTCAAAACATGAATAAAAACCACTCAGATTTATCAACCAGTATAACAACCAGTGGCTTGCAATGGGATGGCTTAGACATAAATGATGAGCCGTGTAGGAATGATACTGAAGATAATTCGATGATGAATCATGAAAATGATGATGAGGATGATGATGAAGAGACTGAATATGAGAAATCTGTAATGGATTCAAAGCAATCTACGCATGATAAATCCGAAAAATGGAATAATATCATTAACGGAAGTGATACCGAGAGTAAAGAAACTGAACATCCCAAAGCAAATGAGAATTTAAATTCTGATTTGGAAAATGAAATTCCTTACGCAGTAGGACTTCTTCCTATGAAGCACGCTCAGCAAACAGAAGAGTCAAGTCTACTGAAGAGGAACCATCCTTCAGATCTAGACTTGTTAGATAATGTGGATGCTAAATGTTTAAAACGTAAGGCAAAAAAGATGTAATGCATGGCCATAATAAATAAATATTATTGTTTACACAAATTGTTTTGCTTTCCTATTAGTACTAAAATATCTCCAGTAGTAACCTGTTTATATTTACAGATATATACGAGTAAATAAGTGTTCTTAGGTCAGTAACCTGCATGTTCTAGTTCTTACCGACCGTCCACCTCCCGAGATCACCTCAGGAGGTGAATGGGTGTTGCTGCCAGAATAGGTGTTCTCCGATAGTTAAAATCTGGATGTCTTCAAGTCAAGAGTGAATCGGTTTCTTCTAGGCAAGCGTGATCCATCGTAGGCCGCATCATCGCTTAACATCAGGCGAGTTGGCGGCCAAGCGCGAGTCTATTTTACAATTAAAAAAAACCTCGGTGAACCGTGTTTTTTTTTTTTACAACGGCTCGCCTTTGTTGGTAAGAACTCGTTCTGAACAATGTACGTACATATTACTTCTTCCCCTCGCAACAAGTTCCTTTACTTTCGACTACCGTGCGGTTACAGCGCATCGCGAGTTTCCAATTTGATACTACTTAGTTTTGGCGGTTTGGCCTAAATCTAGCTCAGATATTTAAAACTGGCTGCGCGCCGCGGTTTCACCCGGGTGGACATTCCCTCTTACTTATCCTGTCATCTTTTTTTGCAATAAACATAATATAAGTATGATAACGGTCTAGCTACATCGAATTAGCAGTTTTCCAGCAGATGTCGTCGCAAGATATGTTCTTTCCACGATGATGTCCGTGGTCTAATAATCAAAGGGATCTTTGAACCGTAACAGCGCAGAATTCTCTTCCTGTTACATAGAGTCCGTAATAAGTACTTGAACAGTAAAAATCGGCCTCGCCTACTTCACAGCTTCCAAAATTGTCGCCTCGCTATCTGATAATACCTGCTGGAAAATCTCCCAAAAACCAGCTGCTGCGGAATTACCAGCTGCTTCTCATTCTTAGGTACTAAAAGAGATTAGTTTCCTGATAATTGAAATTCTTTCACTAATATTTTGTGATATATTTTTACTGTAAACATGTTACATAAAAAAGTTATATTTTCAACATTTTAAGGCATTTCTTGTCACGTTCTTGAGTACAAAGTTACATTCATATCTACACAGCATTTTACCAAACTACAGAGAATAATTCATAATAACTGTCATTTTAAAATACCTATTAAACCATACCCCACACAAGGGGGTGCAACGAAAAAAAAAACATCCCTTTTTCACATGTACCAGAACCACCTTGAAAACGCAAAATTATAATTTTTTTATACTTTTATAATTGAGTTGAGATCTTATACTAAAACTGGAATTGTGCAGTTTCATGCACTTGCCTTAATAACTATAGAAGTTAGAAGGTTAAAAAAAAAATGGACGGATGGACAGACAGACAGAAGGGCAGAACGAATTTATAAGGGCTGGTTGTAGGACTACGGAACCCTAAAAAGCTCGTCAGTTTATTCTATTGACGACGCGTTTTCTTCGCGGGCGGGCTACTGCAGGCACATGAGAGACCCGCGCGTTACCATCATCAGAATCTGGTCTTAACCAAAAAGTGTTCCGTTCAATAGAATATAATAAGATTAAAGATACACAGATATTTTTTATTTGTCAAATCTAGTAAATGGTTCAATAGAATCGAGTCTTCGAACTTGATATTTCGTATAAAAATACAATATCTTTGTACTATAAACAACATATAGTATTCATACATGAATAAAAATAAATATTTTCGAAAAATAAAGGTAAAAATGGCTCGGATTGGTGGTACATAATACACTTCAACTCTTATACACTAGGAGATTCTTGTGATATGGATATGGGCCTATATTTTCATAATTATCATTTCGCTTATCCGCTACACTAAAAACTACTTATTGTCAATTTGACAAAAAAGCTAGTATAAAAAATATGACGCAAGTATAAACACTAAAACATAATTCAAGATGCTGCTTTTTGAGAGTTAAATTAGTAAGTTAATAGTAGAAAGAGTTTCAATCTTAAAATATATACTTAAATTACAAAATGCATACATTGTCCATTTCAAAACTCAAAGTCACAAACAACACAAATGGCCGGATAAAATATCACAACCTATCATTAAAAAAACGAGAACAGAATGTTATACAGAGCTGCCTAAATCTATACAACTTACATAATAAGAATTATCACGAAGATTAATGTAAAATTGTACAACTAATAACAGTGGTAAGATAATCCCACTTCTGGAAGTGAAAGTACACGCTGAAGATGGAGAATTGTACCCGTAACTCTCTGTGTGGTAGTCTCCCATTTGGAATGTGATAGCTGGCGATGACATCCTGCCGTCACCCCCATTTGAATAGGCCAGGACTCGCATGTTGTAGGTCTTACCTGGGGCCAGGTTGGATACATACGCTTCGAGTTTGTGTTCCACTGGTACTAGTGTGTCGTTGGCTGTGCTCATGTCTTGGTCGATTTCCCATACTCGCACCTTCAAACAATATTTAAAGTTCACTTAAATAATTATCAATATAAAAAACCCCGATTTCATCAGAACTGGACCAAATTGAAATGGGACCAATTGGGAAGCACCAGCTTTCAAATAAAAAAAGAATCATCACAATCGGTTCGTTCACCCAGTCAAAAGTTCTGAGGTAACAAACAATAAAAATAAAAAAAAACAGTCAAAGTGATAACGTCGTCCTTTTTGGAAGTCGGTTAAAAACAGTCAACACACACTGGGCCTGCCTGTCAATTGTGAAGATGTTTTCAAATATAAATAAATGGATATTCTAAAATCTTGAATAAGGTTTTCTTAAAATCATTTTGATGATGCCAACATCGACCACAGACAGTGAAAAATGGAGTGGTAGTGAGGAACCCTCCGCATCATGTCTCTACCTGTAGAAACACACATGGGAAGCTATAGTACAAGGCGTTTCCTGTTACCAATAAAAACAGGAAATAAGGCATACCTTGTAGCCAAGCAATGGTTCTTCCTCATCAGTGGGCTGGACGTAGCGCCACACAACCCGCACCGTGGTGGGGTTGTAGGCCCACACATTCACGGACGCGGGAGGCTTCTGCGGTGCTTTGCGGAACGTGCGCTCCAAGTAACGCTCACTCTCTGGACCCTCACCGGCTGAGTTGAACGCCATCACCTGAGAAAATAAAAACCGACGTGATTGTTCGACGCAACATTGTTTAAGCACTGAAGACGCACTGATTCGTTGTTTTCACGAATGTCAACATGCTGGGATTATGATTTTTAGTTTTACACATACTTTAGGCAAACATGATCATATCCTTAACAATGTTGCGTTATTAGATTTAAGGACGCCTTCTAAATATAACCCTACCCAGCTACAGAACATTGTGTATTCATTGCACTTAAGGACATCCCCCTGGCAGCCATGGTGCCTGCATTGTGTTAGACACAGAGGGTAACCAGTGACTGCACTATTTATCACATTATTCAATATTGTAACAGGCAGTAATATGAGCTATTATTGTAAAAGTATGCTGCCAGCAATCCAGCGAAAGCAAAACTAAAAAGTAAGGGAAAACACAACACAACAAGGGACAAAACTTTGCTTCGGTGAATAGCCCATAAAGAACACAGTTTCACACAGGTACCAATCAGGCAATCAACTTATTATAAGATGAACAGCAATTCTTTCATCATTCTATTTTATAAAAATAAAAAAAGAATTATACCTTAACAAAATAGTAAATATCAGGCTCCAGTCCCACAATGAGCGCCCAGTTCCTCGTAGTCCTCGAAAGGTAGTAGATGCACTCTTCCTCCTTGTTAGCCTGCTTCCAGTACTTGAGCCTATGGCCGATGAGCTTTCCGCGCAATCTCTCACGCGACTGGTCAATTGGATTCCACGTCACATTAAGAGAGGTTGAGTTGAAGGAGCGAGCATACACCATCTGTGGAGCCACCTGCGGCATATCCTCTGCAGAGTATATGGTGACGATTTCACTCTCTGGTCCGGCGCCCTCATTATTAAACGCTTGCACTTTCACGTCGTAAGGCGTGTAGAAATAAGTCTGCGCGACGTGCACTACGTATTGACCTATGTTGCCATATTTCTTGAGTAACAAAGACTGGAACTCTACTTCTGTGCCGTTCCGTCTCCAGAATATTTTGTAGTGTATTCCCGGTGCGTTTTGAAGGTGTCGGGGCAACGGTTCCCATGTGATTTGCAGATCGCCAGTTTTGCCTCCGCCGCCGCCTACTTTGGCGGGAGCATGGTAAGGTTTGTCGGTCGGAGTAGCAAACTGAGGACTTGGTGCGGACGGTTGTCCGGCACCCAATAAATTCACAGCTTGTACTCTGAATTCATAGACAGCTCCAGGCAGTAGAGTCGTCAATATAGTAGCGCGCTTCCGTCCATTGTAGCGATCAATCTCCATGACGTTGGCTATGTTTTCGGCGATGATGGACCAAGTGGTGTTCCACTGAGTGCGACCAGTTACAATGTAACTGGTGATAGGGCGACCGTTTGGATTACTGTCCGTCCATTCTAGGCTCACTTCAGATCGTTGGATGTTCAGTATGTGCAAGCCTCCCGATGGCCCCGGCGGGCCTTCGATACGCAGCATCATGTGAGATGAGATCCGCCCAATAGCAGACTTCACTATACACTCGTAGTCCCCTACATCGGCGAGACTGATGTTAAATATAGTGAGTTCACCACCGTCAACCTTGATTCTTTTATCAGCGTAAATGTCAGCGGCGTCTTTGATGCGCATACCATTGTGGTTCCAAAGATATGCAGTATCGAGGAGCGCGTCTACTTCGGCGTTGCAATGCATGAATACGACTTGTCCAACTTGGGTAGTTATTCTAGGGGGTAGTCGCTCGAGGAATCGTGGGGCACGTAAGACGATAAGTCTGCCTCTGCTCTCATCAGATCCATATTGATTTTTAGCTACACAAGTATATACGCCTTCATCATCTCTAGAGAGCTGTCGTATAATGAGATTGCCAGTATCTGTAATGAACCTCTTCCCACCGGCGCCGATAACAATGTTATCCTTCTTCCATGTGAATGTTGGTCTCGGAGCAGCTTCAGGATTACATCTTAGAGTTACATTGCCGCTTTCAGATCCATATGTCTCAGATTCAAGTGGTTTCTTTTTGAATGATGGCTTCAGTGACAGAACACGAAGCTGTGCGCTAGAGAAACTAGATTTCAACTGATTCTTCGCTTCGCACTGGTACATCCCGGGATCTTTTGTTGGATCCAAGAATTTTATTATTAGTACATTGTCTTGGATCACATAGCGATCTCTTTCATGAGGCAGCAAGGTATCCATAGAGAGCTTCTGACCATTCCTCCACCATGTATAATTGACATCTGGTATTCCAAATGCTTCACAGTTCCAGTGCAATTCTCCTTTATTATCCATGTGTTTGTCAGCTAATGGAATGGTAAAATTAGGTTTCGCCTGAACTTTTAGAAAAACACTATTGAAGATGTGAGCTCTATCATTACGTACATCACAGATATATTCACCTTCATCCTCAGCACCAACATTCGGTATAGTCAGCACTCGGTTATAGCTGCTGTAGCGAGCCTTTCTAGGCACTGTACTATTCACTCTTGTCCAGTTATATGAAGGCACTGGATATCCAAATGAAACACATTCTAATCTCACCTCTTGGCCTACAATCGGTGCCTCTGGAAAAACTTTTGGGAAGTTATTTGGGAATTTGAGTTGCTGATAATCTGAATTGGGATAAACAAACAAGGGGAAAAAAGGTCCATTGCGTCCTGCATCAGATACTTTACTCATAACATTGCAGCTGTAATTTCCTCGATCAATGGTTTCTAAAGCTGAGAAATAAAGTCCTCCATCAAAAGACACAAAAACGCGCTTGTCTTCTTCGACAAGGTTAGGGAAATAATTGCGAGCCCACAGGAAATTTACTGCTGGGTAATATGAAGGCGGGTCACAGTTTATCACCTTGCCCCAGTAGTCTTTGCCACTTTCAATAGGCCTTTTCTGGTTAAATTCTCTGATAAATCCAAAAGATAACCGAACAGACTCTGAGCGAATCGTACCAAACTTATTTTCGGCAGAGCAGTGATATTTAACACTATCTTTTTCTGTGTCAGGATTGTAAATCATTAAAGTTCCACCGCTGATTATGAATCTGGTATCGACAAGAGGATCAATCTCGGTATACACCGGGCTATCCACTTGGTAGTCTTCTCTGTACCATTTATATACTGGTGCAGGATAGCCAGCGGCTATACATATTAACTGAACATGGTAATTTTTCAATGGGTCATATATAGTGTCTACAGGCTCTTTTATGAAGTATGGTCCTCTGGGAATTTTAAGAGGATCATAAGTGTCGAGACCGTAAGTGAATGATCTCTGTTCTTCAATCAAGTAGCTTAACCTTGAGGTAACCCCTTCACAGACAAAATGAAAATACTGGGTGCCCTCTACTGCGGCCAGACCCCAGCGACCTTGATGGAACTTGTACACAAGATAGTCACGAGGCAATAAATTGTAGCTGTTATAGATTTGATCCTGAGTGTCTTCAAAAAAAGCATTCTCAAGCCCAGACAGCTGTGAACCATCAGCGTCGTTGGCCCAATATCCGGGGGATTGCTGATGTGCTCCGATGTACCAATTACCCCTTTGTGGATCTAATTTCATCAGACTGGTGATGATGAAACCATGTTCTTCAGGGCTGTTAACAGAAGCTAAGTCAGCTTCAAAAGCTTGGCAGATTTTACGTGCTTCATTTCTCGGGCGATCTGGCGATTTAGTGAAACGGTAGCAGGACTCTCTAAAGCGAATCCAATTAGGAGGGCATTTGTACCTTTCCTCGTAATCTAGGCCGGCGTAGTACGTGGCGCTGTTTTCAGGGTTTACTTCGTTGTCATTTTCACTATAATTATCGGTGTTATAAACACTGTCTTGATAGAAAGAGCTTTGCGGGTTGTAATCGTTACTGTTTACGGGGAAGCTCCCGTAAGGTACTTGCGGATTTGGACGGTATACAGTTGCATTTTGGTTGTTTTGCTGCTGCGGAGGATAGTTTGGGTTGTACTGGCCGGAATTTTCCAAGGTTTGCGACCGTACACAGCTGGTCACCGCAAACACCAACAAAGAGAATCTCATTGTTTCACTTTGAACTGAAAACAGTTAACATAAACTTAATAAGTCATAAAAATAAAGGAAGATCCTACTTTTAAGTGATGATCAAAGTCATAGTAAATTAGTAGTTACTTACCCCACCTTATCGTAAGTTCAGTTCATTGCGCTTACGGGGTTTTATTAGAAAAATCGTTTTTAGTTTTAAAAAAATATAAAAATTATGACAAATATTCAAGCAAGACCTCGCCCATCGCATCGCATCTTAGGGTTGCCAGATATGATAATTCAGAATTTAAAAAAAAAACCGTTTCACTCGCTACTCAGAAACAATAAATATTAAAGTATTCGCTACCTCTTTCCTGGTTTTCTTTTCATTTGCCATCATTTGCAAAAAAAACCTGAAATATGTTTGAATGTTTTGGCGCTAACGTAAAAAAACTTACCAACTTTGTATTTTCGACTGATTTTAAGTAATGTGTGTAATGGTAGATTATTATAAATACGGACAAATCCGTATATTATATTATGCAAATCGTTTTTTTTTTTCTAATGTGACTTATTGCTGTTGGCCTTGCGGCCTCTACAGCTTGACCGGACTAGTTGGTGAACGCAAAAAGCGTTGGGCCAACATGGTTTAGATTTTGGGCGACATGCGCAAGGGCACCTCGGAGGTTCGAGCCTCGGCTTGGACCGTCGCCGGGAGTGGGGGATCAGACTTGCCCTGGCACCCCAGAAGGGGTGTGCCCTGGGGCCCTAGTAAGTTGTTGAACTGAATGATTATTTGGAGAGAATCTAACCGATCTTCTAACAGATCCTGGGGGTCTTCGATCCCGCCGACGGGATCGTTGTGTGGGTGTGTGTGCCTTTGGTAACCAGCGCCTGTACCAAAAACTGAATATTTCCTGTTGCCAGGAGCAGTCGGATCGGACGAACCCAGCGCCGCCGAGGTGACGACGGCGATGGGGTCGCGGGTCGCCTAAGATATTTTTGGGGCGTCTACGGAGGGGTGGAGTGTTTGTCGTGTCTGTCGAGTAGTTCGACTACGAGAGGGTTGGGATGGTGGGGCGCCGCGTCAAAGTAGCGGCGGGAAGTGTGCTAAATTATGCAAACCGGAATATTTTAGACCCATATATAGGTAAAACACCACCCATAAACCGGAATATTTTAGATATCATTAATTCGGTAGGGATATGATGAAAATAAGTATTATTTTACTTACTAACTTAACTAAGTTAGGCATTAAGAATTGTATATCCAGTTGCCAATAAATATATGAAAAACCGCGTCTGGTACTAGCCATGTTAGCCGGGAAAGTAAGAGAATTTTTTTCTCTTTCTCACCCGTTGGTCCCTTGGCGGTCAGATGGCGGTTTATCAGCCAAGTTGACATGTCTGCTAACTACTTACGGAAACTTTTAACCACGTTGCGTGGTTGAGGTCAGCCATATGGTCAGTCAGTTAGTTAGTCAGACGTGTGGATATCCACACGTCTGTTAAGACTTTTATGAAGATGTGACGGCGCCAAAGTATCGACACAAGTCACACCCACGAGAGGCCCCGCCACACGGTACTGTCACTGCCATCCCAACCTCCGCAGAAAGCAGTATGGCCTTAATGACTTTAGCGTGCCCAGTGGCCAAAACAAAATTGATTTGACATTGAGATTATAAGATGATGTTTTATGTCAAGAAACGTTTCAGTAGATTGCCAGCTTAGCTATTTTATAGCTAGATCTAGCTAGCCATTTTGAAGAGCAGCATAGCCTTAGACCGGATTGCTCTGTAAATACATTATGAACCTGTTAGGCTTAGTTGATTATATATCCGACACAATGGATGAAAACTCAATGATTTTTAAACGGGTTTTGATAAAATTGATAACGATATATACTTACAAAAGCTATGTACCCAGCCTGGTTTTTCTCCCAGCCACCAATTTTTTTTTGCGGACCCTACGAGAGACTGACTTCATGGTATATAAATTTCGGGTTTCGGGTTTCTGGTGTGATAGGGATCACATCAGATCTGGTGTAAGCAGGGTTCCATCACCGGTCCATTATTATTTCAAATGATGGTCCACGACCTACCTAAACTACTGCCAAATGTCTCTTGTATGCTGACGACTTTAGCCTTTTATCGGAATAAAATCTCCCCGCGACTGCTGTCTGATACTTAGTTAACGATTTATTATTTATCAAATATGAATACTTCGCCCACTGAATTTTGCCTACAGATAAAGCTTGAGGGTATAAGAGGGGAGGAAAACAATAAAACTGTTAAGTACATATTGTTCACATTTTTATTCTTCAGTTATCAATTTATTATCAACAAAAATAAGTGTCAATAGATAGTAATTATAATAATACTTATACTTACTGTAATTATCTAAACAAATTTACAAGTGTTTTCATTCAAATACATACATAGGTACACTTATTTCTATTTTATTGGTTAGTTACATTTATTCCACAAATCTCTCCCTTATTTTCATTCCTTTCCTTTCACAAGATTTTTCTCCTTACAATATTTTCATCACAGTTTAAAATGTACTTCTTTGTTTCTTATTTTCCCAAACTATAAATGGATGTAGGGCGGAACTTGATCCAAAGGACGAGATAATTTAAGAGCTGATATCAAAAATACTCACAAAACTAAGATTTCACAGATTTGAAGAATAAAAAAAGAGACTACTCAGATTGATTGATTGTATAGTAATAATATAATTTTATTTAAAAAGATCTTATTTACAATGTTTAATAATATTTGCGATATGCTTATTACGATTCAATAAATTTTCTATTTTCATACGGATTTGTATATAAATAATAATATGTATAACTCGTTTTACAAGTAAAGAATTGCACAATTAAACAAAAAACAGATAGATTTCAAACATAACAATAAACAAAAAATTAAAAAGAAAAATAATTATACTTAGTAAAATTGTCTAGCATAATCTCAAACAAGTTACTTGATTATAACAGCTAACAGTGATGTATCGATTGTAACAAGACTCGATTAAAAGTAGCATTTTTTTTAAAGACAGGATTCGATTTATGCCAAAATTGCACTTATCTCGATGACTTAGGTACAATATTCGCGTGCTAAGGCTTTTCCGACCCTGTGACTGATAAAATATCCTTCCAAAATACTAGACGAAACAATAAAGGGCTGTTTGGTGAAATTCATAATATGTCAGCATTTTACTGACGACCAATGGGTGAACATACTTTTTACGTATCAAATGCCAAATTTTAAATTTCAAAATTGGAATTTGCACCTACCCTCTATTTAAACATTCACTCGTAGGTAAGTTTATCTCCAGCTTAGAATTAACCTCGCAGCCCTTATTGTTACATCCTAGCTTCACAAACACGTATACTATTGCACACACAGTAAGATTATGCTTAATTCAAATAGTGGTAACTACGTCTCGTTATTTTATTACAACTTACTAAGTGCGCGTTTTAAGTCACGCCAACAACGCTAACGATAACTATTTTCGTCGTGCCATATTGTCTCAATAGCATTGTTGACATCATTGGCATTGTTGGCGTGGAAGGGAAGGGAACGCACCCTGACTATACTTACCTACTCTAACGGTCGCTCTGACACTTCACTTAAATTCACAGACTTAATACACCATACACCGACGTTAAATAGCACCCATAAAATATCATACATGTAAAGCAATTTATTTTTTACGCAGAAATGAAACTAAAATTATTTTTCTACTTATACCTATTTATAGTATTTACAATGAATATATACAGATTGTTCGAACGGTATATATACGAGAACATCACACATCGAGAATTTGCTTGAATTAAACGCTTGATTATGTAATGGCTGCCTTAAAATACACAGTCTCATAAACGAATATTGTTCTTACATGAGATACAAGATTTTTTACGATTATCAGTCGAGCTGGGTAAGATCTCGATTATTGAGCCGTCTACATTTTTACATCCATTTTTCGATATTTAAAATAACATTTTTATCGTACAATCAAATTGTATGCAAGCACTTCAGATTCTATATTCAAACTTTTTTTTCTTATGGCTCCACAAATAAATCTGTTCAATTAGTCCCGCGGATATTTTGGGAAATAGCTTTTCATAGATCAGGTTTTAAGTGTACGACGACAGCAACGCGTATGTGTACACAAAATATATAGCCATTGTCAAACATCAGAAAAATTAATTTCAAAATACGTTTTTTTTTAGATTTCGTAGCATTCGTCCGATGTTTTCGATTCGAACGCACTTCCAAGAAGTTTCCTTGTCCTTGCTAAAAAGGTCGAACTAAAAAGGTTGATTAATGTCAGCTAACAAGGACAGTCTCTATTTTGAGCAGTTGTCTGAGCTTGTCCGTGACCCTCACAAGTGCCACTTTAGAGGCGCGCACATTGACCTTTTCCCCCGCGCAGAGCAGCTGGTGGCACTGAGCCCGTTCTAAGAACTCTTGGGTGCGAATCTCTCGCAGAAGTTCCTTGGGTGAGCCAGAGCCACAGTGAATTTGCTTCAGTAGACTCTCCTTTGATTTAATCTGGAAATAAGTATTATCAAACTTTCGTGAACATCGAAAAGAAAGTTTTGAAAGGAAGTTAATATTAAGAAAGATTATATTTATCTCTTGTTAGTTCAAATCGCAAAACGAAAACACCTTATCATTTTTTTATAGCAATCAATAACAGGATTCTATTTTATATGGGCACCTTTGGAAAACTGCGTCCTCTCTGCGTGGATAAGCAGTTATTGATTAACCTTTAAAATGTTGGTTCTATACCAACCTGTAACACATTAGTGATGTCCTGCAGCAGGCACCAGAGGCCATCGGCCGGCTGTCCAGGCGCAGTGCGCAGGCTATAGAAGGGCGGCAGTGGAGCCTCCGTGCACTGGATCTCAATGGTGGAGTCCGGCGGCGGCGGCGGGGAGGCTGGCGGAGGCGAGGATAGTGAGTCGCACCCAAGCTCGTCGCGGTCTGGAACACCGTAACACGATTGTTAGGACGCTATAGAGGATTTTCCATTATAGTATTGACGCACTATCTCGTTCTAATGCACGCAGAATTGCAGTCCTGTCTCTTACAGCAGAGCAGTTCGCATCGTCTTTTCAGGCTCTCACTAGCAAAGACCGAGTGGATATTGGAGAAAAGTAAGAAGAAATATTAAGCAAAAGTTGAAAAGGTAAAAGAAATGTTCATGTAGAAATTAACAATACCAGATCCCCGCTCCCCTTGTGGTCTCTAACTGGTAGATAGTACTATAGACAAGATATGACTAGCAGTTTGAAGCTGAAATTAGAACAAAAAACTGGAATATTACCTATAATTTCAGTCGGTGGCGGGAACCTCCAGGGTTCAACCGCGTGACCCTGCACATCAGCAATATGCAGTTGCAACAACTGTGTTGCTACTCCTTCGGTCAGCTCCTCGGGGGTCTGGCCGGCGTACGTGCCCAGCAGTGGGTCGGCGCCGTACGCCAGGAGCAGTCTGATCACTTCCACATGGCAGTTCTCGCACGCTTCGTGGAGAGGCCTGGAATGAGAAAGTCGTGTCAGTGAGAATTACTAAGATAATGCTGGATTGCGAAGATCGCAACATTGAGGAAGGATTAGGAAGGCTAGAATTACAATCAATACAAGTATGTAACACACACTAGGGCATCTTTCAAAATTCATGTGGCATCATTTTCCTAGATGATATGATTTTGGTAGGACTCTTTTGCAGGGGTCCGCCTGGGGAAGTACCACACCTTTGCCATTTATTCAACCGCCAAGCAGTAGTGTGCAAACACTACTGTGTTCCGGATTGAAGGGCAATGTTTCCAGCGAAATTACAGGGCACACAAAGATTTGACATTTTATATCTCGGGGTGACGAGCGCAGTGTATTGCCATCCAAGGTTTTGAACTGTTGAAGTTCAAAATTCTGAGTTGCGTTGAACTGTTATGGGCAAGCGTGAAGAGCCATCAGGCGAGCGACCGTCTCGTCACTCAGTATCATAAAAAAACACACAGATACTTGATGTACTTTTATGTAGTGTGCGATAGGTTACACCTACGCTCATGACCAAATAAGCCGACAGTCTTCACCCATCTTTGGGAGTCACATTTTTTGTGATAGCAGCTGGCTATTTTTAACCCCCGACGCAAAAAGTATGTTATAAGTTTAAAGTGTGTTATCTGTTTGTCTGTGGCATCGTAGCTCCCAACGGCTGAACAGATTTTGATTTAGTTTTTTTGTTTGAAAGAAGACTTAATCGAGTGTTAGCAAATTCATGAAAAACTGTTCTTATCAGCTTTTTTATCGAGGTTTTATAAAAAAACTTGTTACATATTATGGTGTTTACCACGTACCAAATTAGAATTAAATATAATAAATACCTGATCCCTCCTTGCGCGGCTGCCGAGACGTTAGCCCCATACTGCAGGAGCAGGCGCGCTATCCTCACGTGGCCCTTCTGAGCTGCCACGTGTAATGGAGTGAAACCCGCATTGTCCTTAGCAGAGGCATCCGCTTCCATCTTCTCCAAACAGTAAGCCACGCAATCCTGAAAAGTACAAACTTCATTAATTAAAGGCTCCCGAGGAAATGATCTTTAAAAATTTGAGAACTGTGCCTGTGCTCAGCCTATGCATTTGAAAAGCATGAGTGAAATGAGTATCCATACACAAGAGCAAGCAATGTTTGAAAATTACAAGAAATACGGAACTGATGGAACACTTACCGTGTATCCAAGCCTCGCAGCACGGTGGAGATGAGTTTCTCCTACGCTCTTGTTAATGAACCAGCCTTTGATCTCTTTATGGATATCATGAACAGACTCTGGACTCGGTTTGATGGGCCTCCGAACTTTAGGACAACCTTCTTCTCTGCGAATGATCTTCTTCTTCTTCCGAATATAATCAAAACCTGAACTAAATTTCCTACGGGCAAATAGTCGTTTGAATCGTTTTTTCCCTTCTAGGTTTCCGTCAGTAGGCACCATAGAGCCGGTCTCATCTTTAGGTTTAGTTTTATCGTCGCCTGTTGCGTTATTATGCTCAGTTTTATGTTTATTAGCCGATATTTCTTTCATGCGTTTACTATTGAGAGATTTCATAATACTATTCCTTTTCTTTAAACGCATGAGGCGGCCTTTAGCGTCATTTCTTTTTAGAGATTTTGTACTTCTAAGTCCATCTCGGATAGAACTTGATCTACTCAATTTTTCTTTCGCTATTTTCTTGGATTTTAATTTGGGTTTAGATTCTGCTTGGGGTTCGGGTTCTTTTTTTATAACGATTGGTTCTTCCTTGTCTTCAGAACACTCTTCGTCTCTACATGAGGACGGTGGGGCAGAAGCTGGTCTTTCATCGCCGAAAACTTCTCTGATAGTTGCTCTTTGTTTATGAACTCTACTTTCTGTTCTAGTTCTGGTATTTAAAATCACCGGTGTAAATTCTTCTGTGGCGCCAAGAAGTCCATCCGTATTATTTAAAAAAGTGTGTCTGAATGTAGTTACGGTTTCTTTACGAAAAGCGCCCAGGTAACTTATGTTTTCAAGAAGCTTTTCTTTTTTGGCGCTAAGAATTCCTCTGTTATTATTGTTTACAAGACCTAAGCCAGGAGTGGGTAGTAACTCTGAAGAATTCTTCGTTATAACTTTTGGTGTTTTATCATCTCGATCTTTAGTTTTCTTTTTAGAATCTTCTTTTCTTCCACATTTTTGCATTAAAACGTCCACAATAGAGCTTCCTCTTTTTTTAGTTTTCGATGACGAGAAAATAGTTGACGTCGATGCTTCTGAATCATAATGAAGCCTGTTTGTGGCAGAATAACTTGAATTTGAATCTAAGTCACTGTCAAGAGTAAGTTTGTCAGGCCTTCTCGCGTACAAATCATCAGTAGCTGCAGAAGGGGCTGATGATGGTGCTGGTGAAAGAGGAGCTGGATCCAAATCAGGCAGAGAAGTGGTACCTCTAGTAAAGAATGCTCCTGAACCACGCACGAAAGGTCCACCTGAACGTCCTCTTGGTATGGCAATGAGTGTCGTAGGCATGCGAAGAGAACGTTTGTACCTATACAACTCTTCTTCCCATCCAGGATGAAAATCAGAACCATCGCCAAAGCCTGCTTTGCGGACGGGTGTCGAACTACTACTTGCACTACTGTTGTCTATTTTTTTCGATGGCGAAGTTTTAACGGGAGTTTTGATTACAGGAATAACTTTATTACCGTCTTCTGTTTTAATAGTTTTACGCATACGAAGTCTAAGTGCAACGCACGTATCATCATCGCTATCTGTGCTATAATCCACCTCTTTCTTGTCAGTCTTAGCGTTATCTATTGATAATGATTTTGCTTTTGATCTAGAGGTTTGTCTTGACAGTTTCCCTTTAGTTGGTCTTTCTTCCTTGTCTCTACTCGCAGCATCAAGAGATTTTCTAGAATTTTTATTAACATCAACGTCGCAAAATTCTAATTTGACATAGGCAGATTTTTCGGACAGATCTTTTAGTAACTGATACTTCAAGAGTTCACTCTGCTCTTTTTCTTTCATTATCTTACTCTTTATAAGTGGTTCATCATCATCAGTAGACTCTGGCTCCTCTTTTACTACAGTTTTCACCAGGTTGGCTTTTTCACATTCTTGCTTTTTAGTTTTGTCTATCTTTTTATTTTTTGTCTCTTTTGGTTCTTTTTTTATTGTAGTAGTTACCAACGTAGATTTTTCTAATTTCGCTTTGAGTTTATTTTTTACTTTAGGTGTTTTGTCATTAGCCTGCTTTTTAGCACTGTCAAGTTTTATCTCATATACATTATTTTTATCACCGTTAATATTAATTTCTACTTTATTGTCAGCTTTATTAACTTGGCTTTCTGTAGCATTTGATATTATTAGTTCGTTATTACTTTTTTCTTTGTCACTTGCCAATGATGCTATAGGCAAATCATCGTTTATGTCCTTTTCAGAGACTATTGGAGAAACCGGTACATCTTCTTTTATTACTTCGTCTTCATCTACTGGTTCTTGTTTAATAACTATATCAGTTGGAATTGATGACTGAGACTCTGTATCTTGTACAGGTTTTTCTAGCTTCTGTGTCTCAGAATCTATTATTTGAAGTTTCTCATACTTACTGTCACTTTCATTTGAAGTTTCCGTGGTTTCCCTTCGTCTTTTATGGGTCTTCTTTTTGTGACACCCAGACATAAGTTGCTCCATAAAACTATCACAAGCATTAGCCCAATCCAAATCTTCGGGAACCTCATTGTTGATCTCTGCATTTGCTACTTCGATATTATCAGTTATAATTTCTGTTTTTATTAAAATTTCAGCATCTCTTTCGATTTCCTCAATATTTAATGGTTCTGTTTTGACCTCTATCATAGGTAGTTCGCAAGATTTTTCACATTTGATCACCGATTCTAACTTGAGATCTTCTCTAATTTGATTGAAAAGGTGCTGTTTTTGAGACTTTGGAAGTAATTTTGTCTTATCTGTTTCTGCTGAAGCAATCAATTTATTTTCTGTTTTAAGGGAATTTTCCTCCGATGGTGGCATAACTTTTAGCTCTGCTTTAGTTCGAATTCTCGATGCTACATCATTTTCAGGCGATTTAGATTTGCCATCATTATTTTTATTCTGTTGATACTCTGAATCTCGAAGTATAGAATCTACTGCTTTAGGCATTTGAATGTGATTGCCTAAATCCGAGATAGCTTGAGTTTGGAATGGTTTGATAACAGATTTTGGTCTTGTTACGTGTTCATTTTCATTAGTTGAATCCGTAATTTCAATCACAGGATCATCAATATCGTCAATTACAATGATGTCGGGTTTTACACTTTTGGCAAGTTCCACGTAAGCACTCTGTTTAGTTTCTAAGCTATTTCTAAGAATACTCAGCACACTTTTGTTTGCTGGCACTCTATTTTGTTGATCTAAGTGATGTGGATGTATTTCTCTATGTGGATGTACTTTCTGAATAATTTGATGACGACTTGTCACGAGTGGATTTCTCTCATGATAATGTGCGTGATATTCGCTCATTGTTGGCTCACGAGGCGGTAATTCAGCAGAGTAAGGATTACTCGGGTAACGATGTGATGATTCATGCATGTGATGTTCTCTGTAAATGCTAGAAGAGGCAGCCCTCTTTTGTTCATTTCGGTAGGCCTCAAATTGCTTATGACTTCGGTAACTGTACACAGGGCGTATCATCAGTTCATGTTGTTCTCGCGCTGATTGATTCATTCTTTCTAGTCGAGAGTCTGGCACACCAGCATCATATCGAACAATTTTCTCAGGAATGTTACTGATGACTGGACCTGCGGGCCGTTTTCTTTCTTCTATAACGAAATTTCGATCATCACGAATTCTACTGTCAATATGTCTTTGGTCATTGACTGGCCTTGTGAGATCTATTTTAGGAACGAATTCAGGTCTAGCTATTGGAATTGGACCGCTATATTTACTTGGTTCTGGATAAGTATGATGAGGAGATTCTGCTGGATACTGCTCTGGAATCGATCGCCGGGTTTCAAAGGCACCATTATATCGCACAGGTGGATGCCCAGATGCAAGTGCTGGGCTATAACTGTGACTAGCACTTCTTTCACCGTATTGATTGAAATTTGGAGCAAAGTCAACTTTATGAGATGCTACATAGCTCGCGTTGGGTATGTGTGTGCTTCTACTGCTTATTAAAGAGGGACGGGGTTGCAAAGGCAATGATTTATTTTCCATCGAGGCGGAGTCAACTACATCATCTTGAGTAGTGGAAGAATCTGCAGAATTTTTAACCGTCTTCACGGATAAATCTAAAGGTGACTCACGTTTCTTCGGCACAGGTGAAATAGCACGCTTTTGTTTTGATTTATTCATTTCATTTACGAGTGAGGTTACTGATACTGTCATTCGAGCTTGTTGGTTAGGAAATCCCGACTTCGATATCGAGCGAGCTGGTGAGTTTTGGACGGAATGCGGCGTTGCATAATCATAACCTGTCTTCGGCGCAGTCGCTGGACGATATGACGTTCTCGGTTGAAGCGAAGAATTCGGAACAGCAGCAGGTATCGGTACACTCGCACTGTACCGAGTTGAAGATGTTGAAGGCGTCGGGTAGTGATATCCGCTTCTTGCATCCGATCCAGTTCGAGTCATTGGTGGATAGTCCACTCGTGGAGGCAAGCGTACAGGATCGTGAGGCGATGGCACTAATGATGCTGTAGGGCGGTCCACAGCACGGCCCGCCGAGTAATGTGCATTCATCGCATCCATCGCAGCGTGTTTATATTGAAGTTGTTGTGTATCAACACGATGATTTGACAAAATTTGCGGTGCTAACGGTGCAGGCCGATACCCCGGGTACGCCTGTTGAGGATCATATTTCCGGGACGGAACAGTTGGCTGTCTATCGTAATGTGACGTCGGCCGTGCGTACGGAGATGTCTCACGACGTGCTGGCTGCAGCGGTGGATAAATTTGGGACGAGCGTCCGTCAGCCGAAGACACTCTCTGTGACGACGGCGCTGCTTGCGGGTGGTATATCGGCGGGACACGATCGTTGTGCGGAGGCGGCTGCGATGGAGGTGCAGAGTACCGCTGTCCGTGACTGGGAGGGCTGTGCAGTGCACCATCACGCAATCTGGACGCCGAGTGTTGCGAGATTGAACTCGTCATTCTCGCATAAGTCTGTGGACTATGACGCGCTGGTACCGACGGTTGCGGTGAAGCGACGGGCCCATGTGAGTTTCTGCCGCCATCCGCTATAGTCGATTCGTAGTGATATCGCGCATACTGTTCCGGGGGACGAGAGGCGGAGTAAGGGTCAGGCGGACGACCTGGTGCGAAAGGATCCGGCGGTCTCGAAGAGGGTGTCTGCATCGGATGTAACGGAGGGCGATATTGAACAGGTTGCTCTAGCTGCGGCTCCGGTGCCGGCGGTTGAGGTGCGGGTGCCGTAGAGGACGGCGGCCGCGCCGGCGAGGGGCACGGCGCGGCCGGCGCCGGCGCCGGGGACGGAAGCGCGCAGCCCGGCCTGCGGATGATGTGCGACGGCGGAGATAGCGCGTCCGCTTGCTCGTCCTCGTCGTCCACTTCAGGCATCTCGCGACGTTTCTCGGCCGCTTCACGCATCACCGTGGCCTTGTGGATAATGTGCGGTTCCGGCTCTATAGGTTCAGAGGGCGGTCTCGGGGGTGGAGCTGCGACCGGGGTGGTGGAGGGAGCTGGCGGCGCGGCAGCGGCGGACGGCGGCCGGGAGGACGGCGCGGGAGCCCCAGACTGCGCGGGAGTGCCCTCCTCGGGCAGCGGCGCCGGCCACGCGGGCTGTCCGGAGCCATCCGCCTGTGCTGGTTTCGGCACGCCCATAAAGTACTGGCGAGACACTTCCAGTACATTGTTGAAGGAGACATCCATACTATGCGCTCCGACTCCTGTTCACCTGCAACCATGACAAACAATCCGTTGTAAAGTTACAATTTGAAATGATATATTTTGTTTAATTACCTCTCAACAAAGTAAAATAAAACAGTATTTTAAAAGAAAAACAAAGAACTTGACTGAAAATGCTTATGATGCTCTGGGCATGAAAACGAATCTAACGTCAAGTCATTCAGGCTATTGAAGGTAATACCTATAGATCAATTTTAAAATTCGTATAACATACATACGCCCGAAAAACATTACCTACCATCTAAGGTAGTCGGGTAAAAAAAAAGGTGAACGATCTTCGATCAAGGTGTAGATACACTTGTGCGAAGTAAATGATCATAACATGCTGGGTAAAAACGGGCGGAGAACTGGAGCTCAGGTCATTACCCGAGTACTGCCCTTGAGAGTACTTTGCCCCCAATATACCTATTTATAAAAACACGCAGCGTAGGTATGTATATTGTGTACCTACTGTATGTACGGTGTAGGTGCCTTAGGTAGGTGCATATTATCATAAAATGTCGGGTACAGTAGCTAGTCTGTATCTGTAGGTATACAAATATTTAAGTATATTATTTCGCGGCTCACGCAGTAGGTACTGTCCTTGCTACCTACCTATTTCCGCATCATAAATTGTACGATAAAAAGTTGACTGGCCTTCAATCGATCCAAGGTCAAAAACCTCACGAGTAACTGCTCAATTAATTGGCGAGCCTTTTTACGACTACTGAATGTACTTGCAATACTGAAGAATGAAGAATGAAAATATAGTTTCGTTCTTTGATTTTTTCAGCTGATAAGGCTTCTACTTAACTTTAGTAAGTTTAACCCAACCAGTGCCTACCATGTAGAAAAATTATCTGCCAGGCCTTCTTAGTCTACAAATACCATTGTAGTAAATTTAGTTATTTGAGATTCGACACTGGCTTTGCCAAATTCAACCGGCCAGTCAAATTAATAGGCAATAGCTTGATACCTACTGTAAAAACAAAAACCAGTGCTTTTTCTAAGTAACATGAAATTACAGATGTTCTGATCTTCGTGAACAGAGAGAAAAGTTTACTGTATAGATGATAAACTTCGTACCTAACTTATTTGTAAAGTTATAGTGTAGTGAGTTCTGGAAACTTTCTTACGCGCTACTCCGTAACCGTGTCACGAGTGTTGAAAACAGTCTTCAACGCACGAACAACTCAATTAAAACAATGCCAGGTTTGTTATTACGGTTAGCACTGACTGACACATTTTAAAACAACGCTTTGTTTTTAATCTAAACATCACAACGGGACTGGATATACGTACTACGAAAACATGAAAAAGCTGTCAAAATTCAAATATTTGTTCGAGCTTCTGCCAAGTTCATCCAACCCTCGAATTATTTCCATAATACTGCTACTGTTCCGATTGTTATTCAACATACTTTTACCAGTATATAAAGCTACAATATTCCTGAGCAATATAGGCTGTGACATGGGCAAAAGCTAGTCAATAGTAAAGCAGTTGTAAAAATATTGATAGAGTGTCGGTTTCTAAACTGGCGCATGGCGGTGTTGCGGTGAAGTCGTTTAACGAAGGCGGAAAATTCGTCGTACAATGCCCGGGAAGCTGTATCGTGGCAACCGGCCTGTATCGATTGCATCGCGCCCTCCCAACCCGCGACGAACTGTCGGTTCCGATACGCTGGGCCCTTCCAAATAGTCGCACGTTCAACAGGCAAAGGTCGAATTTTCCCGGAAAACATTGTTTCATCACTGTTAGAGCTAAACCGTCAATTCGTCAGAGTTAACTCAAACAAATGACGTATAACCTATATAACGTAAAACATAATACAGTACCTACCTAATGAGACACGTGGCATGATGCTAATCCATATATAAATACAGAACAAATATAAAAGACTGCCAAATATTTCGTAATTTGGCAACATGCAATAGATAATACCTAATTACTTAGTAACAAGTGATTTACCTAGTCTGTATATTACAAGTGTATTTAGCATTAGCAGTAGGTAATAGGTATCTTAGATCAAACAAAAAGGGTTTGACAAGGCAACTTCATTGTCTATTCTGAGAGCACCTACATGAGCTATATTACGTTCATATATTATAACTAAATGATAAGGAAATTTGTATTCGGAGTTGAGAAGGATTTAAGAAATGTAATACTTAGGTACCTACCTACATATAACATAAAAATGTTATACACCTATAACCGCAAAACAGATAAAGCCAATAAAACGTACCTACTACCTATTCCTCTGTCAGTTGTTACAGAAATACAAAGTGTCTAGAATAAAAGTGCAGGTAGGTAGTCTGAATTGTATAATACGTAAATTATACCTATCTTGTCTGGTTGTATATTATATATTGTCTGGAAAGAGCGAAGCGATCGTTTCGTCTATTTACGAGTATGAAAGGTCAAAGTCACCTACCTGACGTCTGAGATACTGGGGTCAATGATCGCGATAATCGATAATACATAACTAATAATTACATTTTATAAAATAAGAAGCGAGAAACTACAAACAATTCAATATGTAGAAATGTCTACTTCAAGTGCCAGTGATCGTTCCAGCCCACTAATTCTAAATGATTGCAAAATCTGTGATAGATCTAGGCCGTAAAATAGTAGTCAAATTTTGTGAGCCTAAAAATACATACTTTACATGCATGTCTTATAAGCTATCTACGTTTGTTTGTAGCAACACTCAGTAAATAAAAAAAATCAAGAAATTTCTTCATAAATAAACAAACTGAATGCCCGTCTATGATTCTCGTTCACGGAGTTCATAATTGCATGTACGCACTCATCCGTACCGAGATGTAATTACGCGTGCACTTACACGGATTCCGTTATACCGAGCCCTGTGCACTCACGGGTAAATCTTTTTTTTATGCCATAGGTGGCAAACAAACAGACGGGCCGCCTGATGGTAAGCGACCACCGTTGCCTATTATATTATATTTATATTTTATTTATTGAGACAAAAACGAATATACAACTGTATAATTCGTTACATTTATCTCACATATTAAAATTCAATTCAAATTAAATCTATCTAATGTCACATATCTAATTTTAACACGAACAAATATATATAATTGTCAAATAATTAATACAACAAATGTCAAACAGTTAATTTATCAAAATTCTTAAATTAACGTCATAGATCGTCAAAACAGTCACAAAATTCTATTGAGGTGACAGACTTTTTGCACCTGTCCCATTAATCAATTAAATTCTCACAATAGGTCAAAAAACTGTCATGATAGTTTTCCAATTGTCAAACATGAAGTCGCAATCAGGGTTGGCAGCAAGGAGTGCATTGAAGTGGCGGCGGGCTCGAATTAATGGTGACATAGATCGTGCTACAGTGCGTCCCTGGTCCACATGGAACAAGTCATGCAGTCGACCACGTCTATTTGCTGGAACCCCGGGATAGTCTGGCACGAACAAAACACATAACAAATCATTCAGGTCTAGAGTATCGACTGATCCTCTAAGGACCTTGCAGCAGATAGTCATGCAGCTGGTCTTGCATCCTTCTCACTTCTAGCGAATTATAGCCAAGCTGACCGGGCAAAAACATAGTCGGGTACAGGAACGGGTAATATCCATAGAGCTTCTTGTACATCGACCTTAACAAGGCTTTTTGGACCTTCTCGAGCAGTCGCGTGTACTTGACTTGATGCGGATTCCAGATACATGCGCTCGATTCCAACTTGCTTCTAACCAAGCTGTTATATAGTGTTTTAATAACTTCTGGACTTTCGAAATCACTAGCATTTACACAAATCCCAAACGACGATAAGCTTCTTTGGCTAGATCCGACACATGATCATGGAAAGTCAGGCTGCAATCGAAGGTAACGCCCAGATCTTTAATGCAATTTACTCTACTTATTGGTAAGTTGTCTAAATGATAATTAAAATTAATTGGATATCTTTTACGGTCAAAGGTACATTACATTTACTAACATTAAACAGCATTTTATTTCACACACTCCATTCATAAATTCGATTGATATCTTTTTGTAAGCTGAGGTTGTCACTGGGAGATTTTATTTCAATAAAGAGCTTAAGATCGTCTGCGTACAAAAGACATTTAGCGGTGGTCAATACTTTAGGACGGTCGTGAATCATAATCTGAAATAGCAGTGGGCCAGTAATGAACCCTGGCTTACACCTGATCTAGTGTGATAAGCTCCAGATACATGCGTACCATGCTTCACATATTGACACCGGCCTCTCATGTAGTCAGAGAAAAAATTTAGGAGACTGGGAGTGAAGCCAATGGCAGATAACTTATGCAACAATATGTCGTTGTCAATTCTATCAAAAGCCTTCTGGAAATCCAAATATATCACGTCAACCTGTGACCCGCGATCCAAGCCTATGGATACCTGCAACATCAGAGGCATCAAAGATACGTTGCCGACCCTTAAAGACTCTATTAACAGCCTTTTTGAAGAACCCTATATTAAAGCTACTCGGAAATGCTGCATCATTCCAAAAATTGCAGGTGTGAGGCAAAAAGGAACGCGTAAAACGCACAGTGTGCGATTTCCACCTATCTATGATATATGAATGAACTTTCAGGCGGATCTAATCACAATACAATAAAAAAGAACTCCTTCATACTTCATCATTTCATTTGATAGAGACGATGCGACGGGTCTAGACTAGAATGCAGGCGCCTACTTGTCTAAAGACTCAGAATTGCCATCTAGCGTGGGAATGTTGCCAGCATTGTCGCCACATTTTCAGGGACCTATTTGAATTGTTATGAATATTACCTACTTACATTTAAGGACATATTTACCTACTTTTATACCTAATTACTTCCGGGAAAATGCTACAACCTGAAATAATGATAATGGAACAGTACACGCAAAAACTATTTATCTCTTGGGGAATTCGGAACGGTCGAGGAAAATGCCAATATGAAACTTACTGGTTATATCAGCTACCCGGCTTGATGTGAGTGGCGACTTGCAGCCGCGACCATGTCTCCGTCTATGTTTGTATTTTCACCTGAAATCAAACAAACACTTATTGAATAAGAAGCCAAGTTACAATCAAAGTTAACGTAACTGTATTTTATAACTCTTTTATCATATTGGTGCCTGTAGCACAATTTAATTATTACGGGGGCCAACCAGCTCCAGACGCATTTTATTTTTGTTAATTTGAATGAAATCCTAATATTATGTCTAGATCAATAAGTTATTTAACAATATTGTTGTCTTAAAAAAATTTGGATCAATAAACTATTTTATTATTATATTTATAAGCTGAACCGAAAGACGTTGTCCTGTCCAAATAAAAAAAAATGTGATCGTTCTGTAAATGTTTTATTTGTTATGCTCACGAGGTGGTAATAACTCAAACTGATTCATCTCCCTAACTTCAAAAACATGATTTTCATACACATTTTCAACCAACATTCGCCCCCTTAATTTGGCCCATTCGCAAAATCATTTCTTAGCGGACCTCTACATCCAAAACAAAACAAAAATAAATAATGTCGCATAACGTAAACAATGAACGACAACCAAATCCGATCAAAGTTGAAGGAATTTAAATGTCGAATGTAATTTTTTTGCGATCTTCAGTTGTTTATTGTCAGTTTTTAGTTCATATAAAAAAGAACGTTCACTTTTTCCCAAATTTGAAAATTTTCAAATTTTTTTCTTTTCATATTATGTACTTATAGGTATAAACCTAATTTGGACCATATTACGAATATTTAAACAAAAAATAACCAAATCGGTCCAGTTTTCATCAAGTGATGCGCTTACCAACGAACAGCATTTCATTTTTACCGACTTCCAAAAAGGAGGAGGTACTTACTATTTTCGTATGTATGTATTTTTTTATATAGACTAGATACGCCCCGCATTCAAAATGGGCATTCCCTCAGGATTCGTATTTTTCCCGAGATAAAAGTGTCCCATATAACTATCCGGCACTCTAACTCTATCTCTATGAAAAAAAACATGTCGATCTTTTGCTATGTAGGTATGTTGTTAAATCATGAAAGATATACAGACAAACCACAACACAACCACAAATTCGCATTTACTAAAGGTTGACCTCCGTGCATCGCGGCCGTGCTTCTGACGCACGCGTCTAACGCGCGCGGCTGATGCGATTTGAATAATGAAAATTTATGTCGATGTCAGTTGTCAGCCGCACGGGTCTGACGCAGACAACTGAAGCGGCGCCATACATTTTCATAGTGCGAAGACTTGTCGCACCAGCCACGCGCGTAAAGCTTTGCTCCTCAACGCTGACGCATGCTTCGACGGTACAATAAACTGCTCTAGACGTTTTTCATACAATTCAATTTCGGAGACCGCAGCGTATTTAGTGTTACGATCGCGAGACCAAAGCTTTAGACGCGGACGATCGCATCCGCTCGCGTCTGTCGTGCGATACTCATCAAATATTTTAATTAACGTAACTCTTATAGGCTGTCAGCAAACTTCTCAATACAACGCCGTATGTATGCTCAATTATTACGAAATACGAGTAACGAGGTTATCATACAAATCTATATTTAAAAAAGTAGAGTAGGCAAAGAGCAAGCACTTGTGTCAACGATATCAAAAACTAATATTTAATGTACGGGCAAGTATTGGACCCGGGTATGTCTTAAAACTGCGACCAGAACCACCGGAGGATGGGCAGCAGCGTCCTAATAGTACACGGTGAACGTACTGCGATCCCCAAGCCGCCTGCCAAGCGTGGGGATTATGGCAACACCCCTCTATGGGAGGCCTTGTCCAACAGTGGACGTTAATTGGCTGATGATGTGATGTGAAGTATTGGAGCATTATATATTCGACAAATAACAGCTAGGTATGAATAACAAGAGGTGTTGCATCCAAATGGACATTGACCCACATCTCACATCCGTTGACAAACATTCAGATTCATCACATCACGCGAATTGACTTGTAAAACGGAACTGTTGAATAAAAAATAGACAATGCCCATATTCTGGAGATGAATGACGCATGTGGTTTGTTTATAATTTAGTATGTGACAGTTCGTAATGCAAATGGCGTCTTATTCAGTTACATTAATTCAGTTAACAAGATACTCGTAAGCTGAGCAATTTTCAAAAATATTTAGACAATTACGTGCAAGTAGGTACGATTAAATAAATTAATAGACATACTATAAATACCACTAATGTAAAAATAGAGGTTATATGTACTACGTAATACATAAATAATAATAATAAATATCTGGGACATATTTGCACACACGGTCATCTAACACCAAACTAGGCACAGCTTGTAATATGGCTCCCAGAGACTGATATATACGCACTTTTTTGCTATACATAATTAAATAGATATTACACCCAGACATAGAATAAACACAAATGATCATCACATGAATGTTTGCCCTAGGTGGGAATCGAATCCACGCCACCAAGCGTAGAAGGTAGGTTCACTGCCAACTGAGCCACCGAAGCAGTCGTGGGTATATCGCTTAGATAATTAAAGATATATCGATGGTTATTACTTACATAATCAAAGATATATCAATGGTAAGTATACTCAATGAAAAGTTCAATGCGAACCGAACTTTACTTTGGCACTTTCGCGGGTCAAAGTTCTCTATCGCTAATAAACCAAAGTCAAATAATTCAATTCATTACAGGTATAAGCCAAACTATTATAATGGTTATTGTTATCAGTTAGTTCGTAGTAACCTAGCACAAAAAACACCTCCCCCTTACTGCTGAACTGTTCATGGAACACATTTTAAATACCTATCTAGTGTCCACATTTTGAAAGATTTTAAAAGGACAGTGTTTCCATTTCAGGCCCAATATATAAGAAGATCAGAAGAAAACAATTGAACTGCCACTATCTTTCCGCGCTGGGCCAAGCCATCTATCTATAAAAAAAGTTTTTCAGATTTGAAACATGACGGCATGACAGCTTCATATCGTTTACCGTCACGGCATACGATTCGGTTTCACTGCTAAGGTGCGCCAATAGATGTTTCACATCAAAAGTGGACAGTATATTTTGTATCCATCTTAGGTATCTACTAAATTCTCGTGTGTGCAGTTTTTCGGACGCGCCACAGAAGAAATGATAGCAAAACACGCGCAAACATTTGCGTTACCATACAGTATCGTCATTGGCATACAGCAAACGCGTGTGAGTCTACCCACTATTTACGTACACACTCACAGCTGGCGGGGTCGTTGGCCTCGAGCCGCGCGAAACAAGGTGAATCGAACTTCTTCGCTTTTTGTCTCCATTATTGAAATTAGACACCAAGACGTTTTTACTTACACTCATTCTACATGCAGTCATACAAAATGTATTCTTATGGGTGACATCATCCATCTAAATTCAACATAGGTAGGACGAATTGAATAGGTAGAGGCACTCCCTACACGGCCAAGCAATTTTAATAATACATACTACTTGCTTGGACAGCCAAGTATATAATACTAGCCGTCCGCCCCGGCTTCGCACGAGTGTAAGCTCGGCCTTCGGCCTCGCTACAAAATATAATATAGCCTATGTCACACGGGGATAGTGTAGCTTCCCAACAGTGAAAGAATTTTACAAATCGGTTCAGTAGTTTTGGAGCCTATTCATTACAAACATACAAACATACAAAAATAGGTACAAATCTTTCCTCTTTATAATATTAGTGTAGATGTAGGTATTATCAAAATTATAAGTTATTAATATGCATAAATAAATATGTTTGGTCGTGCATGGAGTACTCTGCTCTCACCTTTGGGATGAATCAGCTAAGTACGTACCAGCTTGGGGGGTTGGAGTCTATTGAGAGACGCGCCAAGAGGTTCATCAGCAATGAATCCCTGGTTCAGACTAAACTCCTTAGTCTTGAGCATCGGCGCAAACTTGGTCGTCTATCAGTTTCTTTATCGGATACATTTTGGTGAGTGTGCATCAGATCTGCATGATCTAATTCCGTCCTGCCCATTTTTCTATCGGACTGCCAGAGCGGGCACCAAAAATCGACACCGCTTTATAGTCGATATTCCGAAAACCCGTAAGAAGCACTTTGATTCCACTTTTACTGTGCGAACTGCTGTCTGTGGAATGCGCTGCCTGAATGGATGTTCCCCGATAGTTACAATCTGGGTGTCTTCAAATCTCGAGTGAATCGGTTTCTTCTAGACAAACGTGCTCCATCGTAGAACGTATCATCGCTTAACATCAGGCGAGTTGGCGGTCAAACGCAACGCAATAGGCTTGCGTTGCGACTGAATAAAAAAAAACTTTTTACAGCTAATCCAGACTTGCTAATGATGTTTGTAAAACCGTATCATCCAAAGAGTACTTTTCATTACAATGAATCTATTCTTGTGCACATGGAACTCGTAAAATTACAATTGGCAACCTAATTCTGGGGACCATTAATCTTCCCACACCACATGGAGTCACGTTTACGTGAGAGATATTAGCTTTCGCCCTCGACTGTTTTCTTGTAGGTATGTTTATTTATTGCGATGATTTCAATGCAACGAATGCAAAAAATATATACTTAGGTAGAATGTTAAATGTACCATCGGAGATCGGAAATAAAATGAGTATCTAGCTACACAGACATGGAAATTCATTAGTTAACATTTTGCTCCACAAGTTGTGACTTCATTAGAATCGTGGTTTTAAAAGATCGTAGTAACCAAACCAGTCTTATCGTCCAAAATATCTCAGTGCCTTAAGACGAAAGTCTTCACCAGTGTGTGTTGCCAGTGATGACATACGGCACTGAGACGTGGTCTCTCACTATGGGCCTCAAAAGCAAGCTCGAAGTCGCACAACAAGGTATAGATAGGGCTATGCTTTCTCTACGAGATCTAATCAGATATGAGAAGATCCGTAGACGAACGATAGTTACCAACATAGCCCACCGCATTAGCGATATGAATTGGCAGTAAGCAGGGCACATAGCACGCAGAACCGATGGCCGATGGGGCCGAAAATATCTGGAATGGAGAGCGCGGACCGGTAAGCACAGCGTAGGACGTCCACCCACAAAATGGACAGACGACCTAAAAGATACCGCAGGAAACGCTGGATGGAGGCCGCTTCCAGCCGGCCCTTTTCGAGATCGATGGGGAGGGAGGCCTATGTCCAGCAGTGGACGTCCTATGGATGAAATGACGATGTACCAAACCAGAGCAGAATAAAGACTGATTATTCGCATTGCAAATATGATGATAATAATATACTAACGATCGATAACGTTTATTGTAACGTTGTAGAGACACCAAATACTTCTTTCTACTTTTGGCACTTTCCCTTACCCCTTACTCGATTCGAGAACAAAAAGTAATTGCCATGGGGTAGGTGGCTAGGTGCGACTGAATATAAATGATTACTCAGTTCCCCTGTATTGCCTTCCATTGAGTATCCCCCTATGGTGTATTTTCTCTGACACTTTGGGGATGATTGTAATTGATTTCGGACCTGAGCAAACATTCAAACAAATTAAATTTATGAAGGATTAATGATCACATGTTTGTATGGTTCGCTGAGTTTATCAAATTTGATGGTTATTTATATATTTTCCTCGTTGTTTTTAAGAGGAAAATATACAATTGGGAAATTATTATACGTTAAATATTCTTTGTGGTTTTAGCACTGAAAAGAAAAATCTGTGAGTTAAAAGCTCGGTGTACCTTAAACTGGCAAATGTGACAGTGTACGAAATTCATCGAGAGATGCGAGATGGGCGGGTGAAAATTTGGCTTTGACAGGTGACAATTTCTACGTTACACTGGACCACGTCTCTTTCATCGGAATCAGTCTCTACAGAAGATTTCCTGTTTATTTATTCTCTACTCTAAGTAGAATACACTAGATACTATCTACATACTGATCTAAATATTTGTAATAATATTCACAATTATTATATCGGATGTTTGCTCTAAGAGCAACCTCGACTTACTATTGAAATAAATGTGCAGGAGAGTCGGCAAGGTCGGACAGCAATTAATTTTAAAAAAATCGTTCCAAAAAGAGTTCCGATGACGTACGTCTACGTTATGATAAGGAAGATAAGATAAAAGTAGATAAGCAGCAGTCACACGATGCCGACTATCATGCGCCATACAGCGATGCGCAGGAGCGGCTGTGCCCCACATTTCCCGTTCTATTTTACACCGGCCACCAGCGCCCTCTATATTTAGCTCCCCATTGTTTATGGACGCGGATCGACTACATCCACTTCCTGTATTCGATTCGCTCTCACTTGCAAGATTTAGATCGAGAAGAGATCGGGCGATCTTCCGTGACTTGATGTTCTTTATAAGTTTTAAATTTAAAAGGCTTCAAAGACACCTCGTTTAAATGTTTAGTATAATGTTCATTTTCTTTTTATAAATGCCTGTCCTTGTAGAATAACAATTATATTTCTAATTCAGTGTCAATATTTAGATTTGTATAATATGGCGCAGTGATAAAATAGATATGTAGAACCTTCACTAGCTGTCATATTTTTATTTATAATTTTTGGCCTCAATTCCTCTTTTTAAGTTTTACTACTTATATTTCAAAATTACAAAGTCGACTTATATCGCTACGTTAGGTATCGATATTCAAGTGGGTACTTGAATACAATAGACTAGTGGCAACCTCCGGGATTTATTCATGTAGGTCACACGAGTCAGTCTGCCGTATTCTATTCTAAATTTAGCACAAATCCTTCCTAGTTGGGAGGAGGACGATCCCTCCGGCTTCATTACGACTCGGCTTACAGGTTAGAACAGCTGTGTGACCGCAAATAGCACGAGATAAAATACCTACTGATGTCTATTTTAAAACTAAATAACTAGAGCTCAACCATTTGGAAACTTTCCAATATTCACCCAACAATGTAGTACTGTATTATATCTATTGTTGTTTTCCGATACAGCAGTGCAAGTATGTTTTTTTTTTTCAATCTACAAGTCAGCATTTCGACGTCGTCGACAAAATCGTCAACGAAATCAGTTATCGCTTCTAAATATCACATTTGACATTTTCCATCGACAAACATAACCTTTAACGAGCGGCATAGAACAGTTTTTGAAAATGATTGGCTAAAATTGTCGAGTGAAAGTTTTTCTTAGTTGCGGTAAAGCTTTGTAAATATTTTCGTACCTAGTGTCGTTAAAGTTCGTATTCGAAGGTAATTATATAATCAGTGCTGCCTCTAGAATTGTAATCAAATGGCAATAACCTAGTAGGTATGTATTTATAAATGGAACGAATACGTTTACCTGGCCCTGATTCCTTACTACTATTGTTCTAGGTAGGTAACTATGTCATAAAAAGGGTATGACTATATGCGTTCTATTACGTTTGCTCTACGTATAATGAGCCTAAATGGCTGTTAAACTCTCACAACCTCAATATTTGCACGTTTGCGTAACGACCGTAAAATTCAAAACTTTCATTCATTATAACATCTTAATTAATAAATCTCCGTATCGCAGACGAAAGTATTTTGATATTTAAGTGCGATTGAACGTCGGCGAGTGGATTGTGACACGCAACCAAGTTGTTTTCCTTCGCTTTGTGTGTCAGTGGGTCAATAGCTGAGGCCGCACTCGCGAACTACTCACGAACCAGCTCACTGTTAAATACTTACTTAAAATCGAGGCTTATCTGTAAGAACCATGTTAGAATTACACACGCGAGAATATTATATTAGGATATGAATTTTACGCTTTTTGGTAGGACTACAGATATTAACTTTACACTTTGATAGATCTAGATATGAAAAGACTATAGCATAAGTATAAGAATAAACAAATCAATAGATCATGGACGAAGTTAATCAGAAAAAAAAGAGTTAATGAAGAAATCTACAAAAAGATTTTATTATGAATTTAAACAATCAAATAGTTTTGCTTGACGGTAAACTGTAACCGCCAGCTATTAACATCAAGAATTAATATATATTTATTAAAAAATTAATTGTTTATCTTTTTCTCTTTGATATCTTTTTCTCCTTCTTTTTCTTCTTCTTTCTTTAGCTTTTTAATTGTGAATATCCGCCATGATGACACATACATATCTAAATTTCAACAGGATTTCTATATATATACTTAATATGGTTAAAAAAATAAATCCCTTGGCCACCGGACAGACAGTATGTTTAGGAATAGTCTCGATGACACCCTCTGAGCACGGAACCGTACAAACTGACTGATGTATAAAAACTATAGTAGCCAACAAGTAAAAGCAAATATGTCTGAATGAAGCAATCAAATAATAAAATGTTGTCTCGGAAAAGACTAAACGCTGTCACAGAATACATATAGCAGGACGCTGCTAAGATAAAAATAGGTTGGCAACTTTACAACTTTAAGTAGATAAATACTCCATTAAATGCTTGTTGACATTCAAGTTATACAGGTTATCAATATCGCGATAACAATAACATGATTACAATTAACGAGATTACGTAAAAACAATCAATATTCATCTAAGTAACATTTCCTGTTTCGAGCTGTGATAGAGCAACTTTATAATCACCAGCATTGTAACGAAACGATTACACAATACGAGAAGATAAACCGATTCTCTGAAGCAATAAAATGTACTGTAGATAGTCAGCATCGATCCAATATCGATAAAATTACGTTTAGATTAGTTATGTAGTTGACAATGCTGTTCACAGTTGTGCAAACGAATAGCAGGCAACCGAAAGACTCGGGCATTTATCGGTCACTGGGCCAATGTCACAATGCCTTCTGACCTGAATGTGATCTCGATATTTCAAGCCTATAAACTTAACAGTTTTGTGCTTTGTATCTCTAAACTGGCACACTTAACGGTTACACGCTTGATTATTCATGTGAACAGGGAGGTGTGTGCTCGTTTTTATTCTATTCTATTGTAATAGGTACCTACTTGCTATTATGCCTTATCTCAATCTTACACCTGTCGTGAAGAAGACGTGACTTATCATCGCTTTAATATAACACTTTACGAGGATAAACCATAAACATGTCGACTTAGATATTATCACTGCTTCGAGTCACCAGTATTTCTTACTATACTAACAGAAAAAACAGGTGATTCATGTGAAAGGAACACACATGGGTGCATCGACGACGATTATGCTCCCATTCTAGGAAATTTGCCTCTACCATCGAAATTTATGTATAAACTAAAAACTATCCTAACTAATATTATAAAGAGGTAAAGTTTGTGACTTTGTCATGTTTATAGAAGGTAAAATCTCTAGAACTATTGAACAGGGTTCTAAACTGATTATTCTTTCACTGATACAGCTACACTGAACTATCCTTATGTGGCATAGGCTATAATTTGTTAACTACGCGGGCAAAAGCTGTATATTAAAAAAATACTAATGCACTATTGGTGTCGTGTAGTGCCTACATAGGAAACAAAATTATCGTGACCTGATAACATGTGACGTGACTGACTTTTTGCCCCAAAGTTATATCATGGTCAAATAATAAGTCAAACAATATTTATATGTATGAACGGAAGATTTAATTTTGTAAATACAATAATTCTTGTGAATTTGAGCGTCCTGTTTCAATTCCCAGAGTTATTTCATAACTTCACGTGAGTCTCTTAAACAGCAGTTTTAATTTCTTTGCTTGTGTTGCGACTTCTTCCTTCATTTCATAACAGTGAATCACTTGCCGTTTTTGACCCCATTAAATTCTAGTTAAACACGATGAAATTAATACGGGTAATAAACTAAATTAAATAATATTACAAACAGAATCAGTCAATAACAAAAGTGTTGCAATAATATAACCTGAGCAAATAACTGCCAATGTGCCGCTACAAAGCAACGCGGAAACGGTGGTGAAAGTAGGGTGAAAGCGGCATGCGCAACGTTTACCTAATCGCAACGACGGTGGCGGCGCTGGCGCAGGCTCGCATCGCATGTTACATCAGCGACTAATGCTACAAATGTGAAAGTCAATGTTACATTCGACTATTGTGCCACCACCAGTTCTAAAACGCGACCTAAACACTCGTAGAAGTAGTAGAAAAAAATATGCTATCATCCACATAAAGTTCGCAAGGCTACGTCGCAGAACCATTATCGTAGGATTTATACCTTTACGTGTGAAAGAATCGACTAGAAGCCGGAATATAAATAAGTACGATAATAAAAAACGTGATCTTGAAGTTAAACACGGATTCAGAAGCTGCTACGGCCTATTTTTCTTTTCAGACTCATTTGCCAATATGTTATTATTCAATCTAGGTTAGTAGCAGGGTAATAAAAACTGATAGAAAGATGAATAGTTTTAACAGTATTTCGTGCGAAGAAGAGTTTAGCTGAATTTGTAACAGAATAGGTAGTGATGTCGGTAAAACATCCGCTAACAATGTAAGCAAACAGAGATCACGAGAAGGTACGCTTAAAATGGAGCGTGCAGAGAAAGTGGAAGCGTTATCGTAACGGTAACAGTGATAGACGGTATCTAAGTGGGTCGGTGCAGACACCAACTAGAGCAAACGGCTGTTATCTACTTACTCATTGCGTATATAGCTCCATTTATTTACTTTCGCATCAAAGTCGCTAATCATTAATTTGATACTTATTAACTACATCAACACAGATTTTCGGAATTTAGAGTTATATTTCAAAGTTGTCAAAGTGACTTAAACCCTAAATAGCGCAAATAGAATTAGGCAGGCTTATCAAAGTCCTTGACATAAATGAAGAAGATATTACAATCAAACAACCCAGTTTGAAATAGTCAAATGGTTTGTGAATATCATAAGGTATCGTATCGCAATAATGTATCAAATGTTTGAGAGTCTTTCCAATAAGGACGTACAGTTACACGTCCCCAAAATAAAATGATGTAGTGGTGTTAGATTGACGATAAGAGCTATCAATAGAGGATGGTCTAACTAATGTATGAATAACGAGTACCTTCCTTATAGTCGGTGTACGGCGACGAGTAGGAAACGCAATCCGCACGCGAGCCTTGACCCACTTCCCCACCCATACACTCCGCAAGTGCGAGCCGCGAGCTCTCGCAACCGCAACTTTGCTATGCAATCTCCTTCAATACAATCGAAATCAAATCTACGATGTTGATTGCTGATTCAAGCGAAACATCGAAATCGCTGCAACCGGAAAGTGGCCAAAATGACCCCATGAAATACAATAATCTAAGTAAATCGAAGAATAAGAATGGAAACATCATTCAGTATTCTATGAAATGACGGCCAATACATAATCGAAAACAACGGTGGGTGATCAGCAATGGTATAGTAATAAAAGAAAAAATATTCCGTAGAAATATCTACTGAGAGTTTTACTTAAGTATATATACCTACAAACATTAGGTACGAGTATACTTATATAGAAGTATATATTTACTGTAAACAGAGCTGATAAAAAATGTGACGCATGTAATATATTCGACACAAATACATTTGATTTCAAGGAACATTAACTACATTACGGTAGTAAGAGTTTTTGGAGAAACCCCATTTATTAGATTCGTAATTTGCATGACAATATTATAAAGAATCGACTTAACAGACTTGATTTGAGGAGTAGATTTACAGAAAAAAAGGAAACCCACACCAAAAAGCAAACACCCATTAAAGCTTTTTAATTAAACACAGCGCCGGCGAGCGCAAAATGTCCACCGTGTAGGTACTAAAATTAGTGAACTTGCATGCAAGGTCGTGCGTGATGCGCGTCAGTCAATACGAAAAGATGGCGCCCGTATATTCGCAATCTCGTCGACTCATAAACTCATTAGCTCCAGCCTTGCTCAACAATCCACAATGGGCAATTTATAGAAACGGCAAATAGATTCAGAAGGCCAACAAAGCCAGCGAGCGTGAGAATTCGTAGAATGTCCATAGCACCTGCTGGAACTCTCATTCTAAGCTAATTGTTGACGAAAAGTTAGGTTTATTGTTAAAATTCTAAGCTCACTCCGTAAGATTTATTTTCTGTTATTTATTCAGAAGGGTTGTTTGTTGCGTTGCTGTTCTTTTTTTAGCACTTATATTCTTTTTCAACTAGTTACTCATTTTGGAACTACTTTATAATTATTATTTGTATTATGTACTTTATTGCAATCATATTTATATCAGAAAGTAGGTACTATTAACACGTCATTGTAAACACATGAAAAATATTTATTTTGGATGATATAGATTTATTACTGCATAAGTTGGCTTGATCTCAATTTAAATATATCTCCGTTTGCCGCTGACCCAATTCCTACACTCTTTTGAGTTAAAATTCATTAAGATCGTGTTAAATCCGATACGATAATCTGAGTAGTAAAACACTTCTTTGTTTTGATGTCAGCACTTTTGAAAAAAGCAATAAAACTGCAAATAAGATATAAGATAATACTCACAGTGGCCATTGAGCTGCTTAGAATCCAAATAAACAATCCAATAAAGACACAAATCACTTTGTAACAGGACACAACAATCTGTACGATGTTTTATGAGTTCACTTCACTGTGCTTTGTAGCGAACTAACTGTAATCCAAGTACTGTTGTACGGGCACTGGCAGATCCTTCACTGACTCCACAAAACGTTTCTTCAATAACAGTTTATAAGATTACATAAAACCACACACGCCGTATCTGGGCTCACACCCAGTTCCAAAGTAGGTACCTGTAACAAGACAAAGCAGCAGTGAGTTTGTGACTTTCCAATCTCCAATAAAAAATAAAAATTACGTAACTAATAAAGTGGATAAGATAAGACACGCTCCACTTACAGGAATAATGTTCGTTTTTAATGAAACACAAAATTAACTATGACGTAAAGAATTTAAAGACTACTATGAGATACGTGCGATCAATTCGACGAGCAAACGCTGACTGGCTGGCGCAGTGGGGGGAATCGGAGGAGGGGGCAGACGGACGGAGGACTGGCGAGGGAGGGAGAGCGTCTGGCCGACTGGTTGGTCGACCTATTGGCTCTATGCACACACACAGCGACAATGTCAGCCTGAAGATCGTAAGGCTGTTTTTGTTTGACATGAGACGGCTCTACTTAACACCAAGTTTTTCGCGTCGCCGAATCTCTTTTCATCACCTAGTTACCGAGAGGTTTAGATTTTAGGCTTTACTTTGTAGCCGATCGAGTAACGTTGAGCGACCATCCGAGAAGTGTGTGCAACCTTCAGAAACTCTCATGGCCACGCGTTAGAGCGTAAAGGTCATCGTGTAGTTGCTACATCAAATAACAATACCAAATTGCTCATAGCCATAATTTCAAGTGTAAACGAGTAACCACGAGTAATGTTGACATGCTGGTGATAAAGTAATCTATTACAATCGCTATCGATGACAATGAAGGAAACAAAGCAAAAGTTGATAATATCGATAAGATTCGATAAATATATGGTTTGTAAACTTGTAAAGATGCAAATACTTTCCTAATACTTCCTATGCTTTGCTAAGAGAAGCTCTATGACTCAGCCTGGTTTGATAGCATCACGTCGTAGCACTAATGCCACGAATATTACGATGTTATTTAATACGGGAACAGCTTTATCATCGTGTTCTTTTATAATTATACTCTTAGTATTATAATATACATAATTTTTTACTTGGTGCTTTATTTTTGTTATATCGCGATTCATTATCAGTTCTTAAATTAAGACTTGCATCATTTGTTTGTTTTCGTTCATCATTATTAATTGCTTTAATCCTTTTTTATGTTCAACCTTTGAAACAAAGATAGCCTTTTGAAAAAGGTTATCTTTGTTATGATCCTTAACGTGATATCAAGTCTAATTTTATGATCTATCATTAGCTTAGCATGCACCTGGTGTTTTTGGTATTGCCAAATCGGAAGTATAGTGTTGATAATTGTTGGCAAAAGAGTAAACTCTCCAAGTTTATATGGTGATATCATTATTTTACAACTAAATGACAACTAATAACACGTACAGAGCAAGATGTCGTATTGACTTAACCAACCGGTTTAGTTCAATTTATAATACCTACGAACCAATTACAAAGCTATTTCAACCATGATAGGAGAACTCATAAAGGCCTGCCTGGATTCTAATTAGTGACTTAATGTAAATAATAATAATAAACGTAGATAAACACGATTCATAATTATGTAATAAACAAGGTCACGATATACCAATTAATGAAACTGGTAATATAACAAAGATAGTAAATAGATTCATCATAATTAAAGCTTCAGCAACTATCGTCATCACCAGCCAGAAGTGGAGCCGGACTCGCTCACCTGGATTAAGGACCATGTTGTGCGTTGCCAGGCCCAAAGTTCGTTGGGGTGGTAGCGAAGCATCTGCTAGAGATAATATTCTTTGCACACCCTGGTCCACCGTTACCTTGCCCAAGGATAGAGATGCCAGGGACTAGGGGCCGTACTCCGTACGCAACCTTTATCACCACGCTTGGCAGGCTTAGACATATCATAGCGTTCACCATGCAGTAGGAAGATGCTATGCTATGCTACCCATCTTCTGGTGATTGTTATTGCAGAAACAACTGTATTTTAATATACTTAGTTGCTGATTTGTCCATATTTTCCTAGCGTAGGTGCATGTCTTGTCTTGTGAGACGCGTAGTGAAACAGTTATGCTGCGACACACGTATTAAATGGCCACGTTGAAACAGAAATTGTAAACATTCTCATTCGACTCGTAAACACGACGTGATTTATCCTGACGTTATTGACATCTCGAAGCAACAGCTCCGCGTCATCGATATTTATATGAAATTATTAAATAAATACAGATAATCTTCGTGGGGGTAACGCACTTGTTCGGTGCCCTACGACTCTCTCACTCGCTCCATCGTTCAAGTTTCAACGCTTTTTGTTCCACGCCGAGTCATTGCCTTACCAGTTTTTACTTTATTTTTAATGGCGGCGGAATAACTCGTGGTGAATTGACGAACCTTTCACTAACGCGGTGGAATTCGCGAATGTGATCGCGTGGTTTCTCATCAGATATGCGCCTTATGATTTTGACAGACCCGTTGATCGATTATACTTTCTAGTTCAAGAGCATATTGCATGTTAACATACACTGTAAATTAAACAAATTTTCCCTGAGTAGGCAGGTACGATGATTACTTATCCTGGATCAAACAAATACGTAAAAACTGCTTAATGCAAAAAGGTACAAATCCTTGTTGGATACAACAAAAACCTTTTGGCAGATTCGAATAGTTAATGTATGTTGAAGTTTTTTGGTTGTAAGTAGTAGCCAAGGTAATAGTCCCTCTATTACGAGTAGGTACGGTTTACCTGACACGTCAGCACAGCACTGCAGTAAACTCATCAGGTATGCAAGCAACCGGTCACTCGGGGGGCCTAGCACGTATTCCGACTCGTTTGCGTCCGAGAGACAACACGAGACGAGCGTGTGAGCACGTCCGTACGCGGTCCGCGACTGGGAGGGACTCGTTCTAGAGAAAGTGACGATCGAAATGTTTTCCAAGCGGGCGGCAAGTTTCGGCGATCGCAGCTCGCTCGGTGTGACTTGGTGCTCGAGTACCGTTACCCCTTTTCGCTTAACGAGGTCGCGTAAAGTTCATCTCATTACCGTCACCCGGTTAGCAACAGAATATCACTTGCTCGAGCGTTGTTGCACAATCGTGATGTAACTTATTGTCATGATTAAGCTCATTAAATTTAATAACGCGTGGTGGAAGTGTCGATTGCGTTCTGCTTTCATTGATTTAGGTCAAATTCACTGAGTAACATTACTTTTAACTACACGTGCGTTCCCGTAATATTAGAATTACCTGCACAAAATTTCGAGTCGCGGTGCAGTTGCCAGTAGCTTTCGCGTAAAACGGTTTAAAACTAGGTACACTTATTCATTTCCTGGTATTCGCTTTACAGTAATGAAATTGAAATAAAGCAATTTGCAGTGGTCTGCCGGTATGTGTTGCCGTTACGCAGTGGAGTGTAGTTATTAACTAATCTGCGCCGTTATGTAAAACGGTCGCTCCTGCAGACTGGTGTGCAGAGCACAAGATACATACAAATTACTACACGCGTTATGTGGCCCAAATAAATGAGGAAAGCTGGTTTCCATTGGAAAATAATCGAGCTTAAAAAGTCAGTAATCATTAAAAGTGGTTAGGTGATCTAGATATCATGTCAATACAATTCTTGACCATCATTTATTAACTAGATATCACAAAACAAAATGCTGTTAAGGTAGTCCTATAAAAACCTATAAAATAAAATAAACGACAAATACATTAACTGCTTAATTTTTTAGGGTTCCTTACCGAAAGGGTAAAAACGGGACCCTATTACGGAGCCTTCGCTGTCTGTCCGGCTATCCTACCTTTAAACGGCTGTATCTTTCGAACCGTAATAGTTAGCCAGTTTTCACAGAATATGTGAAAAGTAAAATTTATAATGTACATATATGTATCCGTCGTTACATATATATATAATGTAACGGCGGCTTAACTAAGGAACAATTTAAAAAAACACCCAGACTGTAACTATCGGGGAACACCCATTCAGGCAGCGTATTCCACATACATTACATATTTCATTATTTTACTTTAGACTTTAATAATAAGCCATGTTGACAAACAAAATATTAGAAATAATAACATCTGGCAAAAACTAATATCATCTTCCATCCCCGGTCGTAGATCTACATTCAATGGAAACGGACATGTTTTTGTTTTCGTTATGCTAACTATAGTCGGACTATTTCGCTTAGATAATATAATACCGTCGGAATTAGATACTCCTAAAAATAACCAAAAAGATAATAATCATAGTACAGACAGAAGATTGATGGGATGGGAGAAGAGAGACAAGGAAATCCGACTCCATCATTGCAAGACAAAAAGAAAAGAAGAGAAAGAGAGAGAGAGCACCAAAATAGTAGCAACAGAATATATAAAAACCGATGCATCTTGATTGCGACAAAACAATAGAAGTAATCAACATACGAGTACAAAATCGATTGTAAATAAGATTTATCTATAAAGGAACAACGTTCAATGACATTGTGTTATCGTCTTACGACTGTATATCTACGACTCACTCAACTGCCTCACTAATGACGACAAATAATAACGAAGATAACGTAATGAGACTAATTAAAAGACGTGAGGCAATGACATATAATTTGAGTAAGTGTGTACAAAAAGCGTTTGTGATGAAAAACAGCTCAGGTAGCTAAGAACTCAACAGTTTAGTTACGTGAATTTTTGATATATGTATGTATACGCGTTAGACTCGCTACCAGTGGTTAAGGTTATCCGCATTTTTGCGGGACGAAATGTATTTAGTATTCAAAATCAAAATCATTTATTTATGAAAAGTACATTCGTCCTTATGTTACGTTTTTCCTTATATCAAGATCTGTTAAAGAAAATGAATTGAAAAATTGTGCAGGTGCCAGTTTATAATTCTAATTTGTAATAGAAATATAGATGATAGTAAATAGGAAGAATTCCTATTATAATGTTATCAATGCAAATGTGTGTTTGTTGGTCTGTTTGTCCTTCTTTCACGAGACAATTTTTATCCCAAAAAAATTACGTCTCTTGAGACATTCCACGCGGGTTAAACCTGGTGCTATAAAAATAAATTCGACATTGAACGGTGTCTGAAAGCTGGGCAAAAAGTAGAAAAGCGCATTTTTTATGAAGATGCTGTGCGCAAAAATTTCAAAGAATAATGACGTCATAATGCTTGCAAACCCCTTCGTAAACGTGCAAAAAATCAAAATATCATTATGAAGCTTAATCACCGGCACCATTAGAAATTGCGGTGAGGCTTGTGAATTCATTTAAAAGAGAAAGTTGGTTACTCAATCTGACATTGCTGAATCCGGATATAGGCAGATTTAGGTAGGTTAGTAGGCAAGCTTAGCCAGCTTTGGCTAGACTGAACTGTGAGGAGAGATATTGTGTCAATTGAATTTAACGCTTTATTCTGAGGGCTCTTGAAATTTTGAAATCGTACATGTAAAACATTAAATGAATATGAAATCAAAAAATGATGTAGTACCTATAAACTGTGCGTTGTTTTCATACATAAGAAAAAAGACATAAAACTGCAACACCCAATGGCCTTAACGCTAAAAGCAATCTTTTCCAGGCATTACTCACTACGTACTCGTATACCCACATAAAAAAGGGCTTCTAAAAAATGCAAGGCTGTCGCTTCACAATCAATTAGAAGCCTCTTTTATCCGTTCTTGGGGAAGAAATCCGTTAGCTGGCAACTCTGAAGCGATGAGCCGAGAGGCGAGCTGGCCCGACCTTGGCCCGCTCTTGGACACTGGAATTAGGTCACTGGGCCACGGCACTCTGCACTTTTCGCCACTTTGCGGTCGAGAAGCTTGTGGTTTGCTCTGGAGAATCTGGTGAGATCTTTCTATTATATATGATGGAGAAAAAGTATGTCCAATTACTTTTTTGTTTTATCATCATCATTATAAGCTTATATTAGTCCACTACTGGACATACGGATTTTCGGATCCAACAACTGCTTAACTGATTTCGTTACTCCATCAAGTCTCACGGAGTCCTACGTTACGTTTGATTCATGGTCTCCGTTCTAGAACACATCTATAGCCCAACGGTTATCGGTCTCTATCGGGTTTTCACCGGATACATTTCGGAGAGTGTGCATCGAATCTGCATGATCTAATTTCCATTCCCTTCTGCCTATTATTCTATCGGACGGCCAAGGCGGGCACGAAAAGGCGACACCATTTCATGGTTGATATTCTAAAAACCCGTACGAAGCACTTTGTTTCCACTTTTATTGTGCGAACCGCTAGACTGTGGAATACGCTGCCTGAAAGAGTGTTCCCCGATAATGTCTTCAAGTCTCGAGTGAATCGGTTTTTTCTAGGCAAGCGTGCTTCATCGTAGATCGCATCATTGCTTAACAGGTGAGGTGGCGGACAAACGCTAGCCCATTATACAACAATAATAATAAACCAGTTAACTGAAAGACAATCTACTCTACCGTTACTTGAATCTTGAAGCACTGGTGCTCTTGGCTAGGAACGAACCTAGACCCACAAAACATTCTGTGCTAGCGTAGGTGTAGTCTACCTACGCTACGGTGCAAATGATTCTTCAGAATTCTTAATCATGGATTAATCTAATCATGCCTTTATCTTTTATTGCTATCGATTTAAGAACTAAAATAACCTTCCATGATACGAAAAATGCTCTATCAGCTAGTATAATCATTGAACTGTTAAAAAATTCGATGAGTATAATTAGGTACATTACTGCAGGGGGCGGCAATAGAAGCTATATTGGACGAACGTGGAAATGTGGGCTGAGGCGTAGCCAAGTCCAGCATCATGACTCCCTAAATACTTAGTTGTCGTCAAAGTTTTTTACTTTTACTTTTTTTACTTTTGTAAAAATGTATCGGACATTGTGTGATTATTATTTTTTTAATATGGATAATTATTTTGGGTTAACTATCACTTTTCAATAATCGTTGCCTAGTATATAGCAACCAAATTCTGAAATAAAAAACATTTCCAGACGATATATATTCCAACCCAAAGAAAAAAAAAATTTTGTTTAAATTAGAACGGCTGTTACGTCATTTTTGTAAGAAGTTTGTTGTAGCCACTTGCACCCATATAAACCCCCTAGCAACTGTGTTAGCAACTGTAACGCGTAGTTCGACGCGTTGATATAAATAAGAATGTTCAATCAAGTATCTGTCACAATAACTGGCGACAGAGTTTCCTTCTCATTTCCGTTCTATTTACTTCTCTTTTCTGTGCTCCGATCTATGTTTCCAGATTGTTATGGCTTGAAGTATGCTATGAGCCAATCATAGGACACCATCTGGAAATTGTTTTTTTTTTTTTAATTATAACATAACCTCTGTGAATTACAACATTTTTTAGCGGAAAAACGTAAACAAACCTCTTTGCGCCTTTAAATATTGTATGCACGTACCTACAAGATTTTAGATGAAACAAAAAATCTCAATTACAATTTACGATGCCATAAAGTCCAATCTTCGCAGAAGAAGTTTCTTGAAATTAAATTATGAAGACAAATACTATTTAATATTTTACAGAAAACTTTCTTTTACCTCTCTTGTTTGTAACAAGATTAATTTATGATCGCAAGATCTATAAATATCTTCCTTATTTTTTTCATATATGTACTATAAATAATAATTAAATTTCATCCAAATCCAGCAGTTACGGAGTCAAGCGGAAACAAATATAGGTCCCTACTAACCACATTTACATAACATACAAACTTTCGCATTTATAATATTAGTGTAACTACTTGTTCTGGAAAAAACGGGAAGTTATATTGCCACCACAAAAACTAAGGGAACTGGTAGTCACTATCCACAGACTAGGTAAAGCTAACGAAGAAGTCTTTGTCACTATTTGGTTCGATTTCGAACCATCCATATAACTTTATCAGTTAACGAATGGAACCTTTGACACAAACCATACCATTTTTTGTTGAGTCCACAGATAACATAAATAAACTATCCGATCCCTTCGTCGTCGTGTTGCCTCGTATTATTCCTTCCCGCAGGTAGATGACCTTCCTGCTTGGGGTGGAGGGTGCATGGCACTTTACCAATACTCGTACAAAAAACCCATAGAAACTAGCCTTTTGTAAGTGTGTAGGTGACTACCTACTTCTATAAATTTCTATTTTATTTGTTAAAGCTTGCGACATTTAAGGTTATTGTTAAAAATAGAATAATACTATAGAAGATAGAAGAGACAGGTGTTGCAGGAGTATATAGATTCATGGACCGTTTCAGAAATTTAGAAACGGGGGGTAAAAAAATACCAAGGGGTCCATAAACATAAATAAGTAAATTACTCTTGTTTTTGGACTCTTTTTTTTTTCGTTTCGCTTTTGGCTTCACGCGAACAAATTTTTATATTTATTTATTTTATTATTAGGCTCTCATAACAAGTCACAGGACATATACAGATATAGTAACACGTTAATAATTTTGCTCGATCTCATGACCCAAAACAATGAGCACACAACATGGCTTAAACAGGTTACAGTTGTGATTTTAATTACTTTTACATTAGCTTCTTTTTAAATAAAACTAAAACAATACATTAAAACACTAAATTGAAATGTAAATACTTACATATAATAGATACATATAAGAAATATGTAAATAAATATATATGTATACATAAGAGAAAAATAATAATAAAGTTTAACTACACATTGCAGTGCGACAAAGCAAGGTTTGTATTACTGTGTCACAGTGCAATAAAACTCTAATATTTTTTTTACTTTGTTCCGAAATTGACTGAGACGAAGTCCGAATAAATCTATGTCGTCATTATTCCTGTCGTCACGGGCGGTACTGCGTATATATATCTACCTAGTCGTAAAAAAAACAATAGGTAGGTATTATATGTATTAAGAACCAGACTTATTGAAATACATTATTATTACTACGTAGTAAAAATAGCTCGATGTTGAAATAAAGATAATTTTGTGGTAAGGACTTATTATTTTTCGTGTACTTACCTACCTACTAATTACCAGTTCTTTCAAGCATTACTATTCTTTATATACATATTGTAAATATTATTATTTTTTGCCTCTTCATAACAGATGTTGGTATATAATAGACCGTAGATGGGATCTCTTGCTTTAAGGATGGAATGACAGAGCGCAATAAGAAGCAGCGATGTCTTGACGCGACACAATGAGTCGCAACCTTCGAACAAAATAAATTAATTTTACTAAAAAAAGGTCGAAGGTAGCCTAGGGGTTGGAATAGAATCAAAATGGAATGGGTTTATAGGTAAAAGAACAGGTTGACACATTGTATGACATTGACATATAAGGTAAATTGTACTGTTATGTAGGACGCGAGTAAAGTATTTTTTTTATAGCTAGGGCGTCATTTTAAATTCAGAGCGAAGATAAGTACTCGTATTCTAGAGTATAGAATAATGTAGTACAATCCTTAGCGAGGGATTCAATAAATATCACCTTAGTGATACACTCTATTTATTTTTTGTGAACCGATTTACATGATTAACTTTTATTATGTACATGCAGCTCAAGATGTGGCCCCACAAAAATGTCAATAACTTTGGCTAAGTGGCATTTAGCCAGCTCTAATAATATGAATAATTTTGTTCGCGGGCTTACTAATTTTGAAGTTTTTTTTTTTTAATTTGTATTTATTTTTATGCAGCCGCCACCCACAACCGGCCAGTTACTTTTTTCATTCAATATGTTTATTCGATCTCATTGGTCGCAAAACTGTAGGCGGAGGAAATGGCTGGTACGTACCTTCTCGTAAAATCAATGAATTTACTATAGATAGATGCATAAAGTGGAATATTTTTCCTACTTGTTCTATTGGTAGAACAAACAGTAGGTGGGAAGCGACACTAACGACCCCTCTATGCTGGTACCCCACGGGTGTGGTGAGTCACAAAACACTTCTTCATGATTTACGAGTGACATGTTTTAAATGTACCTATTTTTACCTAAGTAAATAAAATAATTAAAATATAAATATGTATATATGCTCAATAGTTCCCGGTTATCATTTAAAACACCACCTCATGTTTCTAATTTAAAACTCTTTATTGCCCTTTATGGAAGTCTCTTTCAGAAATTGAGAAACCAATTCTTATGGAATGAAAATTAGATTGTTTTAAGTAATACCTATACATATGAAATGAGGCGTTGGTGGCCGAGGGGTAGCTTTACAATCTGACGGCACCCGGATCGATCCTCGGCCCTGCACTAATGACTTATTTAGTAGGCACCTAGTAGGTACGTACATTTTATTATTTGCAGTAGGTAGTTTCGATGCAATCACTCAAAAGCGGTGAAGGTAAAGATCGTAAGGAAACCAGTATGTTCAAGAACCTCAAAAATTCAAAGACGTGACGTTCTGAATGTCACATGTCTTTGATTTTTTGAGGTTGAATGTTACATTCACCGTCACTGCTCGGTCAGCATGGTGGATTAGAGCCATAGGATGGGCTCTAATCTCTCTCTCTCTCTCTCTGAGAGAAGGTCTGTGTTTCAGTGGGCGTTGTGCGTGCCTGATATTGGCTGACAAATTATTAGGCAAATTATTGTACCTACCACGTCGAGCATCGATTCAAGTACAAAGTAGTCTCTCTGCCTGGGTACGGCAACAAATAATAATAACTCGTAGCGATTACTCGCGAGTCATCGACCTTCGAAAAATCTGACCTGCGCGCCGCCGCCGCGCGCCGCAAGGTTGTTCACGACGGTCGGCGCTGCGCCGCTTGAGTTCCTTCGAAAACTAGGGTTTATTACTTTAAAGATTGCAAACAAGTTAAATTGATTTATGCCGGAATCATCCTGATGTTTCGGCCCTCAAGCTTAAAAACATTGTTTTGGCCTTTACGATATATTTTTCTTGTGTCGGCCCATATATTTCTAAACTTGGTTACTGCTAGTGAGAAAGTGATAAGTAGATCATAATTACGTATAACTACTTGTACTTTATGTATTCTGTGGTATAACTATTTCCTAAAACAAAAGATAGATACATTTCACCTGGTTTTAAATAGATTTATTAAAAATATAAAAGCTACAACTTTGACTAAATAATTGTGCTAGATTATATAAAGTTTCTGTTGTGTATATAGGTATATAATATATAATTACCTACTTGCATAGATAAACAAAAAAGCAACGAAAACTGGAGTTTTGCCGTACAGATTCCATGAAACGGAAAGATCTATAGGAAATTAAATTTCTGTAATAAATGGATTTGTATATATTTTTTTTAAATAACGGCTAAAATGTTTGAAAAACATATCAACTTATAACATCCAGTTACCAACGTGTTTTTTTTAACTCTATGAGGGAAAGTGTGAGAGTGGATTTCGTTAAATTACTGTCATAAACGGTTTATTAGTTTTATTCGTCTACGACTTTATTTGTTTGTCTTATGCCCGAAAATCCAGATACCTAAAATTGAACGATTGCACTTTGTAATACGACTCTGTAAACGGAAAATTATTATTTATAATAAATACGAAGGTCATTGACTGCAACATTGTGGTTTAGTCGCAAATAATCTTCTTGGCGTTCAACGACCGATTTGCATGACAAAAGCCCTTTCTTGACACGTTACGTTAGCATTAGCACAATGTTTACGAACTATTTGTTTACTCTACATCAACACTTCTCTACACTCTATACTACAGAATGCTTGAACTATTTTAGACAGTACCCCTAGTACAAGATTTGATAGTTTTCGATTTGATAGTTTAACTTTTTTCGTTTTCGTTTTGTTCCATACATTGCTGGGCTAGAAGCTATTCGAAACCTTCTTTCGTATTCGAGTGAAGCAACCTATACTGCCGATTACTACCGATTTTAGTTCTTCCGCGTTTCCACTAGAGGCGCTTTGCTGAAATGTATGGAACAATACGAAAACGAAAAAAGTTTTCGAAAACTATCAAATCTTGTACTAAGGGTACTGGACGGATAGTTGTTGTTCAATATGGCTAGACCGATTCGAAGGCATTTTTAGGGGTCTTTGTACTGCAAGGAACCCTAAGTTTGTTCTGTTCGTCCTTCTGCCTGTCCATCCGTTATTTTTCTTTTTTTTTATTAATTGTTTTAGAACCTTCTAACTTCTATATTAAAATTAGTGCTTGAGACGTTGTACAATTACAGCTTCGGTATCTCAATTTTAAAAGTAAGTATAAAATAGTACATTGTTATCGTAGGGGTGAAAGTAACTTATTTAGTCCCGAAACGGGGTTTGGCGCCCGAGCGTAGCGATGGCGCGAAATAGTTCGAGGGACTAAGCTTTTCATTACGAATACAAGAAACCTAAAAATAAAAACATGAACTAACTAAAGAAAATATGTGGCAAATGCACGAGAAGTGCGGGACCATAATCCTCTGAATGTAGGTAAAATAGAACTAGTTTTTTTTATAATTTGAGTGTCTGTCATTGTCAACTGTCACTGTCAGTTGAAAGTGATTCTCCCTAGGGCTGAAATGTATTACTTTCAACCCGCTCCTCAGGCAACTTCAGACCTCTTTTCCGAGTATGAGTAATGAAAAATGTATTACAGTTGATGACTATAGGTAACTCAAAAAGTTATCAGAAAACGTTCCAAATAATTTTGAGTGAAGGCTTTGCATATTTTATGACCTATCAGCATAGTAAATAATAATATTAATAAATCTTTATTCACTAATTAACAATTACACTGAAATTAATTAATATGAGCGAATACTAGGCTACGTGGTTGCTAAAATAATATTTGAGTGGTTGCTGCCGTACTGGGTTTAAACCTGTTTTTCAGACTGTCCTGTTACATATTACTAATATGTTAGTCCGGAACCCTCATTGCGCGAGCCCGACTCGCACTAAGGCGCTTTCGTTATAAAACACATACTCATATCATTGCGAACTCTTATCGGACATTCGCCTAAATTGAATTTATCAGGCACATTTTTATCTGATCCCGATTAGGAGTCGTCGGACCTAAATACCCTGTGTAAATAAAATGCCCTCTGACTAGACTTTGGTTTGCGGTTTTCCTCGTGGGATTTCGGATTACGGCATCCGTCAGATAAAAAGTGTCGTTGACACATACCTGTAACCTGTCAAATTTAGTGAGACTGTCTCAAGATGAGAGCTACTGATTCAAAAACATAAGTTTAAAAATTTTGTAACTTCGTAAAATTTAAATTCTCCGATTAAAAATATTGGTATTTGATTAATATGATTATTTACGGGATATTAACCGTAATTGGTATGTGAATTATAATTATTCTAATGACATAAAACACCCACGATACATAATAGAAATGAAAAATAGGAAACTAACTAAAATTGGCAAGGAAAAAGGGTATTTAATTCGAGGGACTAAGTTGTATCCCGATGACAGCGAAGGATTCTAGAATCCTTTCTTAATTTAAATTGGATAGCTCAATGGAATCAATAGCTCCGTTCAGCCAGCCAGTAGGTACGCTGAGTAGGTAGACGTTCTCTTTATTTTTTGTACATAATTCGTATATCGTGTTTGTTCTAAATTCAAAATTATTTTATTGACTCTGCGAGTAAAAGAGAGTTTTTTTCACTGTCATCGATGAATCAGATGCTCTTTTACGAGTGGCAGTGGTAAAAAATATTTTTTGATAACAGTACCTGCGCGTCGAATAAATTATTATATGTATAAAGGTAGCAAGAAATAGATAAACGACAATCCTTGTCATTCAGTGACCTCAGCTGGCGGAATCGAAGGATTCAAGGTGCTCAACTTAATTTGCAACAAAACTGGTATCTCTCGAAAAATATATTATCACTCGTTCATTTAAATGCCAACAAACTTGAAGGTGATCTTTATTGGAACTTTCTTGTTTTTATAATATTTTATATATTTTTATTTATAGGTTTTATTTATCTTATGAGCTACCTAGCTACCTAGTACCTACTCGTATAACAGGGGCTGTTTTACAAATATTTAAACAAATAAGTCAGCACTTGGAATACACGTGCTCTCACAGAGAGCAGACTTGTTCGGTTTGGTTTGACTTGCGGAGTAAAACCAGCGTGACTAAAAGGCAATTTTCTCGTGTAAATACTTGAACGAAATCTCTGGCCCGCGACGAATAAGTAACCACTCGAAAATGTTTGTCACAATATAACAAATCTACGTACTTGGTTCAGGGCCCGCTTCTCGCCATAGGCTTATTTGAGGCTATAAAGATCTAGATCACGCGTACAAAACAAAATTAAGAATAATTATCAATATAAAAAACCAACTTCATAAAAATGACAGAACTGGACCAAATATGCGCCCTCTATCCCATAGCGCGTGCATTAATTAGGCACTATCGGTTTTAGAGAGCGCATGCCTGATTTAGGACTGAAGTGTTCCGACAGATGTCTCTTATAATATTTTTGTGTGGAAAAGGTTTTTTAATTGTTACATTTAAAAAAATATATCATAGTTGAACTGGACCAAATTGAAATGGGACCACACGGGAAGCACCAGCATTCAAATAAAAAAATAATCATCATAATCGGTTCACCCAGTCAAAAGTTCTGAGGTACAAACATTAAAAAAAAAACAGTTGAATTGATAACCTCACCATCCTTTTTGGAAATCGGTTAAAAAAGTAGGTAACTGGCAACATCTTACTTTAAATAAAATTGCAAATGTTTAAGACTAATTTTCATTACGACACATTCTATTTTGGCGAAGGAGAAGGAAAAACTCAAAGGGATCCTTATTCCTCGAAAAGAAAAAAGAAAATTTCATCATGAAAATTGGTAAAAAAATTGGCAATGTTATTTGGATGATATGCCAGATATTTTTTTTATTAGTAAACTGTGTTTTTTTTTTCTTTTTTAATGTGCGAAGATTGCTCAGGCCGGGAATGCGGCCTTAATGTTAAATTATCTGTGAAATCTTCGTGTACGGTGACGTATAGTGCCGGCATACAATCACTGACAGGTGATTACTGGAAAAATAAGCTAATGCGAGTGATCGTATCGGACAATGAGGTCGATGGAGGTGAACACCCCACCAAGGAAAAACGTTGACCCCCTCGACCACATCCGTGTCTACGCACACGGAGGCACGCTGGGTATGAATATCGTGTGCCTTCGACATTTCCAATTTGCCTTCAATACCATTAAAATTAATGACGGTAAAGTTATTCCTGAAGGTTATGGGGATATTATAGATGCTATATTCAGAAAATCTGCGACTATTTGCCCTAAAGAATAATATGGTACTGTGTAATCTAAGCGTCCAGTACCTACTTCGTATCATGACGTAATGTATAGTCATGGTAGGTAGAAATCTACATATATAACGAGGAAATTATTATTTATAGGGTTCCGTACCCAATGGGTAAAAAATTGACCCTATTACTAAGCCTGCTCTGTCTGTCTGTTCGTCCGTCTGTCTGTCCTACCTTTTAACGGCTGTATCCTTCGACCCGTAAAAGCCAGTTAGAAATTTTCACAGAATATGTAATGTTACGGTCGATTAACTAAGAAATACTAATAAAGTCACAAAGTAGAAACTAAAGGGAACGTTTTTTTAAACGTATTTTTTCGTATTGCTCTAGTGTCAAAACGGTAATACGTACCTACAGGCTAGTAGGTACCTACAGGCGTCAAACTTAACATGATTATAGCTCACACTCTAAATAATAACAACAAATACTAAATACTGGCCAAGTGCAAGTCGGTGACAAATTTTTGTTAACCGCAACGTCAGGTGCGTTCGGTATTTGGGTAGGTAATCTCCGATGAGCGTGATGTTATCTTTTTGCAATAATACTTTTTTGTACTTTAGTAATTAACAAATTGTGGTGCTACGGAACCCTCAGTGTGCGAGCCCGACGTCACACTTTGCCGGTTTATTCTACGTAAAGAAGACAAATGACTATAAATAATAACGACATTATTAGCAGGAAACGAAAATAACTCGGGCAGAACTGCTAATAAGGATCAATTATCAGGGTAATATCCTGCCGAAATAGGATAATTATATCATCGTCAGAGATCTCAATGATTTATAATAAATATGTCAAAGGTTTTTTTGGGAAAGTCCTGTTGTGTTTTTAGCGATTCTATTTAGGTGATGCGAAAATATGCGCGACCACTAACCGTAGTCGGCGCGTTAAGATTAACGTTCGCATGGTTTTCCGAACTGCGCTGTTTTAGTGCTATTTTTTTCTTCTTCTTGTCTGAATGGACAAGTTTCCGAATATATTGTGTCCGAGTCGTCAGTTACTCGAATTTTAGCAGGTTACGTGATCTGCTAAAAACGATTTAAAGGTTAAAAGTTGATCAAACTCTGAGCATAGAGTCGCGGACAACTACTAGTATAAAGCTACCAAATCAACTTCTTCCTTACTTCTTGAAGCGAATGTCAATAATACAGGTAGTGTGTATATTGCCTACACCTGAAAGAGGGACCTTGTATGAACAGGCGGCCGTCATTGCAGAACCTTGAACTTTGCTAGCAATACCTCGGCAACTGTATTAATTAACATGTTTTGAGTTCAACAATTTCATATAACAATCACATCACAATTTGTCTTTTGCTCTCTGATTTCTGAAGACGTTTGCACGATCTTCTCGTGTATTTTTTACATAAGCAATGCCCAGCTGTTATTTGGCTTTCAATTGTTTTTTTAAATGACTATACTTTGCACGATAAGTCGAGTTGGCCCCTAGAAAAGTAGGGAAAATAAAATAGGGTCAACTCGGCTGCGTGTTTATTGCCGCCAAGTTGACCCCTAACCTATTGGTATCGTAATTTTGGGGATATAAAGTACCTTATGTATTCAGAGTATAGATAGAAGCCACTTCTCTTTGATTATTTTGACAGATAAATGAACAAAATTACCTCTATTCTAAATTTCATCCAAATCCGTCACTTACAACATTTCACATTTACCCATAATATGATTTGAATTGTTGGCCTTAATAAACCTCTTTACACTTTGAAATAACTCGCACGCACCTACAAAATTTTAGAGGAGTTAAAGTAAGCATCCAGAGTCCATTGTTCGTCAAAGTCAGTTTTTCAAATTATGGACACATGACATTAAATACTACGTTTGAGAAATTATTACATTATTTCATCATAAGCAAAAAAAAACCTGAACGAATTATAATAAAAACGTAAAATAAGTTTATGCCGCTATCGGAGTACGAGGCGTGCGTGAGGACAGCAGTCAGCAGCCGCCGTGAAGTAACTTTCGACTATTTTCGTCAGTTGCGGTTACGAAACAGTTTGCGAAAGCGATTGTTGCGCCACCGATTGAGCGTGGATTTTTGACAGCTTCTCAGTCAATGTTTCATATATCAACGCTGTTGTATGTGGTTTTATTTCTAAGGACTTTTAATTAATTGTATATTTTTCTTCAAAAAATAAAAACATTTTTAATTCATAAGCCGACTTTATGGGAAGTGGGTGAAATTGAATTTTCAGCTGCCAGAGCAAATGAATGCTTGGACCGAGGGCACAGTTTATTAGGAGTGAGGAGGTCGGTTATGGAACGTGGAGGATGTTTTAGTCTCAGATCAGACAAAAAAGAGATATGCCATAGTATACCTAACTACAATTATTATTATCGTCATTAAACTAAAGGCATCAAACCAGATTTAGTTCATAACGTATTTTGATTTAGGTCTGATGCGTAGGTACCTACTCACTACTCACCCGCCACGCCACCCTTACCATATCGTGTTTATTTGTCTGATCCGAGGGCTTAGTCTAATTGGTTCGGACATTTTAGCTCTCACGCTACATCCTTCGTTTATGTAATCTTTGGCTGTCATCGATACGTGACAGCTATTCGCAGAATGCTGGTAACGCGAGCTAACAAGAATGTTCTGCAGGTAGAGCAAGGGTAGAGAGAGCCGGGCCGGTGTATTGTACCTACTAAATAGAGAAGACGGTAAGCTACGACCGGGTAACTGGTTCAGACGAGGGCTGGGGCCAGACGGGGCGCGTCATTGACCTGCACCCTCCCGCGCCGCACCCCTCACCACCCCTGTCGCGACACCCGCGCTACATCATACATTTTATTCTAGGTAGGTGCCTACCTACTCACCACTGTGCGAATCAAATTTGACATAGCGGTCACCTCGTTCGTGACATCGCATCGTCAACGAAGATGCTCTTCAATAAAAACTTGTCACGAAACTCCTACAAACATCGATCAGGGTGAACGAGTAAATCGATTGTCATTTGTCACTCCAATCGATATATAACTGGGTTCCACCTATACAGGGTTACACGCAATGGTGGTACTAAGCCGAAAGGAGGTCATTGTACTCATCAGAACAGGTTTTATTATGAGACCAGTACTACCGCGAAAAAAACATGTATTTCATTGAAAAAAGCTAAACATCGTCATTGGGTATTGTCATTTTTCCATGGAACAACTGTTTTTTTGGTCCAATAGAAAAGTTGCTCATAATTATGCGTAAAATTACCTTCAGCTTAGTAGGTAGGTATCGCCGTTCCGTTTAACCCTGCAGGTACGTAAAATCGGTAAGCGAATAGGCTTATTATTTGTTTTATTGGATAAATCTAAAGTTAGATTTCGAACATCGGTCTGAGATTTCGATGCCTAATCTAAGTTAAGAGGCTATTGTTCTCAAGATTCCGAGCATAATTCAGAGCAGGCAGTCATTCCTCTTTGATCTGGAATAGGTATTGGAGGCATTGATCTTTGAAGGTTTCCATTGACTCTATTTGACTCTACTGTACGAGGCCTCCAAAGTTTCAACAATGGGCGGCACACTAACGTCGATCAATCAAGTTCACACAATGCACGCTCAACCATTTGAATAACTTTGAAGTTACAGGAAAATAATAAAATATAGATATCTTCACACTTTTTAAAACTTCTATGTTATAAAATTATTGAAAGTCTATGGTTTGAACTATAGTAGATTCAATAAAATATTTTGTTTTGTACTTCAACTATCGCGAATGTCTAAATTAAAGTAGATAACTATACTTATTATAAAACTACTAGCTGTGCCCGCGGATTCATCTGCGTGGTGATGAAAAATTGTGATGATGATGATAGATACTTTACGACCTATTCTCATATCTACCAAATATACATTAAAACTCATAAAAATCGGTCAACCCGTTTCGGAGGAGTGCGACCACAAAAACCGTGACACGAGATTTTTATAAATAGATACAGTGAATGTGAACAGCGATGCAATATTAAAAAACATGTTGTTAGTTCAATGTTTTTTTTATGTATTAATGTGCTTGCGTTTGACCGCCAACTCGCCTGATGTTAAGCGATGATGAGGTCTACGATGGAGCACGCTTGCCTAGAAGAGACAGATTCACACGAACCTATATATCGTATTTGAAAGTGAAATATAAATGGTAAAGAATAAAACAGTGAGAAGTCCTCGAGTTGGCCCAACGCCCTCTGCGGTCGCCAACTAGTCCGGTCAAGCTGTAGAGGCGGCAAGACCAACAGCAAAGAGTCAATAAGAAAAAGACAAAAATAAACAGCGAGAAGTCAGACAATTGAAGTAAAAAGTTTGGCGAAGGTCGTGCGAGGGGATGTAACAAGTGAACAGTGAAGCAGTGAACGGCAGAACACATTCGGCTAGACCACAGAGTAAATAATAGTTCTCTCGACCGACGACCTACTGGGTCAAGTTCATTATTTCTCAGTAGTTGGGGTTGTCGCTAGGGGACTAATCTTTTTTGTGACATTTTTACCCAAACCATGCATCTGTAAACGCTTAACAAGTTTCGTATCTGAGGCAAGCTTATGAAAAGTTTTTAGAAATCCTTTTATTTTTTGTTCTCTTGCCTTACTTTTTTTGTAACATGTGTTTGTAATTAATTGCTGGTGATTTATATCAATGATGTTAAATTGATATGTAATAAGTAGGTACAACATTTAAAACAAAGTTGCCGAGAGAATTTGCCGCGTGGTTAATTTTGGTCGACTCTTAAAACTTTCAAAACTCCCGATAAAAGAGCAGATAATCATCAAACGGTTGAACAGGTTTTCTTGAATCATTGCAAACAACACTCTCGATCAAGTCACAGCATCCTAAAGGCCGTAACCGAATTAGCAACAGCAGCTAAAGGCCGTAACAGACATGACAACTTGGCTGACGAACCGCCGTCTGACCAACGGGAAAATTTTAAGTCTTATGTATGTACTAAAACGAAATGCTATTTTTGTTGTCATGAAATAAAAAATCGGTTCAGCCGTTTAGGAGCTACGATGCCAAATACCGACACACAGATACACACGTAAAATTTATAATATCCCTCTTTTAGGTCGGGATTTAAAAATAATAATTTCAATCGTTTCTCAATCGGGTAATATATCGCGTAATATATACAAAGAAGAGACAAGAGAGAGAGAGAGAGAGAAAGAGGGTAAGAGACAGAGAGGAATGAACAGATCAAATCTGAACAGATGGCAGAACATAAGAGAGAAGATGATGCCGTGATGGGTTATGACCCCCAGCATTGGGGAATCAACGCAAGGAAGAGATATACAAAAAACAGCCGAAATGAAAACATCATTTTTTGAAGTCGGTGGAAAATTATCGTCAATTACGCTTACGTACGTTAACACGAAGTGTAATACGAAAAGTTCTACGTAAAGAAACGTATAAATACACGAAGCCAAGGTGAGCAGATGTCACTGGCTCCTTATCTGTAGGCGTGATATTTCATCTCGATACACTGTGGGAGGCAGAACGTGAACGACTGAAGCGAGTACCTACTGTGTCGTCAACGTCACCCACGAAAATAAATCGACACCATTACATTAGTCAAGTTTTTGCGAGATCGAAGTAGCGGACTGGCGATAGAACATACTCTGGTAAAGCATATTATATGTAAATAAGTTTTTAATTTTATATAGCCGCACGCGTTAGACGCGTGCATAGACGCGCGCGGTTACGATCGGCCGCGATGCACGGAAGTCATATTTAATTCTCATACATACTCGTAAAAAAGTTTGTGAACAACAAATGTAACTTATAAATTTTCTGAATTTTTTGTTCTATAAATGACTTTCCTCATCTTTTGATGATAATGACGATAAAGATAATTTATTTACACAAATTACAAGTAAATAATCACACATTTTAAAAACGCATGCACAATATGTGGGTATTACTATTAGTCACTTGTAATATTATGATAATAATGCTCTATTAACATTTTATTTTTTTTAAACTAATTTGTTACTATTATCATTTTTAAACCTTACGGCTACCTGTTATAAACGATTCAGTTTAGGTGATTGCGACGCGTATCTTGGCGCGTTGAGGTTCCCGTTCGCGTGGTTTTGCAAACTGCGCTAGTTCGAGCCTGTGGTTAGAGATAGCCGTAAGGTCCAAAAAAACTTTTTATATATATATATATGTAATAGATCTACGTTTGGCCACCAACACGCCTGATGGTAAGCGACGGTGTGGCCGAGGATGGAACACGTTGATCTAGAAGAAATCTATTCACTCTTCGTTAGAAACACCAAAAAAAATTGTGAACCGCTTATTATCTCAAGAATCGTCTAATTTGATATTGAAGAAAATAATAAATACGGCAAAATTAGGAATAATTATCGTTTATTGAACTTTATGGAAGCCAGTTTTAGATTTTTAGCTAAAATTTATTATTATTTTACTCAGGTTAGGCTTAATTGGTCATATCATGCTGTGGTACGACTAGGATAAATAGCAAACTAACCTGGAAACAACCTGTTTACTCTTGATTCAGTTAAATGTACAGCTTCAGCTTACTAAAGTTTTTGTTTGCACATACTTTTTTTGCATGTTATTACTAAATACCTAACTAATTCTAAAGACAATGATAGACTAAACTTACTTGAGTTTATTCCAATTTAATAACGTTCAATTCTTTCCAACATCCGTGGGTTCTGAAACAAGAACAATTAGTTAGCATTACAAAAGTTGTCTTGTATTTTTTTGGTCAATCTTTATCTGTCAGCGATTTAATTTATGAGCAGAAAGTATAACCAAACATTCAGTCAGATCATAAACATCGTCTTTCTACCTGCAGAATGGATTATACTAAAACTAGTTTCTCTATACAGGGTTGCGTGGAACGGCGGTACTCAGCCGAAAGGAGGTCATTGTACTCATCGTTATAAACAACTGTATCCTATATGTACGGCACCAATCCTGATATCGCAAAAATAAAATCAGCTGTTCCAAAGAAAAATTACATTCATAATCATCGAAACAGCTGATATTTATCCCCAATTGAAATCGACCCCATTAGTTCAAGGTTGTTTAAATAACGTATTTAAAATGAGTATGTATGATGAGGTCATGTATTCAACGAACATGTTACTCCAGGACCGGTTGTCAGAGATCATCGTTCGAAACAGTATGTACCTAGAGCAGATGCTCGAACTACGCAAAAACCATTTCGAGAGTGAAGCCAAGAAAAGAATATACCTAGTTGGGCTGGGCAGCGTTTGGGAAACTCCGCCGAGTCTGCTCTTCACCTATGCCGCAATTCTTTAACCTATCATGACATACGGTGCTGCAACGTGGTCACTACAGTTAGATCAGCCAACAAGTTCAAGGTCCCTTAGCTGTACTCTGCGTTTCTCTGAGAAACCGTATACAATACAAAGTACATTTAATTACCAACATAGCTCAGCATATTAGCAAAATGAAGTGGCAGTGAGCTGGATATTTTGTAGCAGAGCCGATAACCGTTGGGGTCAACTTGTTCTAAAGTGGAGACCACAAATCGGCAAACGTAGCGTAGAACGACGTAGACTCGTTGGAGTGACGATATACGGCAGATGGCAGTGTCTGGAAGCGGAACGCCGAAGATCAGGCTACGTGACGTGCCTTAGGATGTTGGGAGAGACCTATATCCAGCAGTGAACTAAGATAGGCTGATAATAATGATTACAACGACAGCCTTTCGGCGCAGTATCACTGTTCCGTGTAACCTTATTTAGTAGAACAAGCATAGCAATATAAATACACAGACAGGCTCGAGTTAACGACAACGCCCGCCCTTTCGTCCTTCAACTGAATATAAAGTCCTATCTGAACTGGCCTATCTGGCTAAATAACAATTTCACAAGCCCTCGGGAGGCTTACAGACGGACGGAGGGGATCGGTGAACATGGGCCTAAAACTAATTAGAACGCTTTTGCTCAAAATACGATGTTATCGAGTCCAGAGGGGCGTTTTGTCTGCGACTTTTAATAAAATGCTCATATAACGGCTTTAGCTTAGAAACATCTACAGGTTTTTCTTGTTCAATTCCGTTAGACTCGCGATATACCAATTCCAAAGTCAACGGTCTTTTTAGTTGATTTAGTTTTAATATTATTAATTAGTTAACTTAACACCACACATTATGTGAATATTTAAATTGGATAGGCTGTCTATAACGGTTCAAAGATAGCTAGGGCCGTTAAAAGGTAGGAGAGACAGACAGATAGCGTAGGCTTAGTTTTAGGAGCTAACCCTAAAGAATACAATCAAGATCAACCCTCTTTCTTGGGCGGCTGGGTAAAAAGAATTGGGTTATTTTTACACAAAGGTTTTTGGAAATTTGGTTGCTAGGCAACGTTTTAATGACGTGTAAAATACTCCAAAATATTTATGCCTATTTTTACGTGAATGTTAACGCAACAATGGAACCTTCTTTGAATAGGTTTCCATAACTTTTTTTGAGTTTAAAAATAACAGAAGCTTTTTATTTTAAGAAAATAAATAGAAAGTAAACGTAGGATTATGCAAGAAACCTCCATCAATGGTAAGAAAAAAGACCTTTGAAAGTATTTTGGTAACTGTCAGGCATTCATACTGTCGTCCATGGAGGGATTGCAAATTCATGAATGAACTTTCGAAATCTTGGCTGTGACTTTAGTTTTGGCAATGTAGCCCTGATGAATAAAGCTGTTCTTGCAAGAACAAGCCAGTCTTGTTTCTTATATCGATAGTTCATGTAAGATTTGATTATAACTGGGATATTATCTATTTAATTAGGATTACAATTGTTATAGAATTTTATTTTGAACAGGACGAAATACTCTGGCAATGCCGACTTCAATGGACTCGTTGCTACCAACCCTGACAATTTTTTTGTCGATTTGTGAGAGTTTATTAGAACGTGGGGTGTGAGCAAAAACCCTCAAAATAACATTGTGATTGTTTTGACGATTTATGATATTAGTTAACGACAGTAATTAACTGTTTGTCTATTATTATATTAATTATTTGACTTTTATAATCAGTATTTGTAGTTTACTTATTATATGACATTACATTGATTTTGTATGAGTTTGAGATAAATGTAACTACATTAATTAATAAGTTTTTTGTTTTTTACTCCATAAATAAATTTAATTTATGAGTCATGCGAACACAGACTAGGTAAAGCTATCTTTGGCTGCGAAGATCTTTACCTTACTGCTTACAGTGCTTACCTACTTTATCGTGTGCAATTGTATGCTTTGCTTCTAGTTAGAAAATTTATCTCATTAATTGATTGTTTTTGGTGTTTTCATTTATTGCGATATTTTGTCGTTGTCTCTAGTTTCATGGCAACGCAACGCGTTTCATGACCTTGTAGTAGCTTAACACTTATGGTTATTGGTTTTGATTGAAGATATTATTTGAGATGTCCGGTGTCCGAACCAAATTGATGATTGCTGACATTGATGAATAACGAAAGTGAGATTTTTTTACTCTTCGGCCATGACACCGTTTCTTCTTGTGCCAGTTTTGTCCGCAAGAGTGAAATTACGTTTTAAAACCGTATTATTTCAGACGTAATGTTAAAACCTATTCGTGTTGTGCTCGCGGCGCCATTTGCCAAGATGGCGGTTGGAGGCAAGCAAGTGAAAGTGGCCGATGCGATGGTCACTGCAACCTGCACGACTATGCTGACAAGCTATGCTATACTATACTGGCTAGTTGTAGCAGTTATATACTGGACACCACCAACCTGTATCTCTGGCTACACTATATAATTTAAAAGATAACTGTACTTATAGCTACGGAAATACATGCATAGATGTGTAAGCTTGTCATATGTAGAATTTAGAAATATTTCAAACGGATCAGTGGCCGAAGTACGAATAATACGTATATCGAATTTCATACAAATTCCAAGTTCGAAATTCAAAATTTGTATGAAATTCGATATCGAATCGCGAATATTCGTACTTCAGCCATTGATATCAATATGATTTACGAAACATCATTAATTTTTTATACTCCATAATTGTCGCGTTGAATTCAAGCAGCTCAATAGGTACTCCGCGAAGTACATGTATGTATGTATGATCACAAATCGTCATGTGTTTTTCTCCGAAACGGCTGGACCGATTTGCACGGGTTTTTTAATCTTTGAAAGCAGGTGTAACTGCGGTGTTTCTTAGCAATGTCTGATTAACACCTTTAAAGTGGTTTAAAAGTTACCAGCTCTTTTCCGAGTAAGTCGAGGATTTTTTTAAATTAATTTACTTGTTGTATAAAACGAATTTGTATGATAAAACTATTTTTAATCGTGTTGTAAAAGTGTTACAAAAATCAATCTGTTTCACTCTTACATTGTAGAGTAACTGGGTTTTTCTCTTTTGCACTATTATTTACATTAATCTTAAGTCTAAACGGTACCCTTATTGTTTGTATTGATTTGGTTGAAAGGGCTTAGATTTGATTTTCAGTCTCATCGATTCCGCGTCTTAGTAGAAAGCACACAAACACCTCTACTACTTAATAATAAATAAATGACAATAACTCATTTGAGCAGTATTTTAAATAGTCAAATGTCTTTCATTAGCTTCTTTCAAGACCAACAAATCGACCTTTAAATATATTTTTTTCGCTTACTATTTTTTACCGACGTATTATTCAAAGGCCAAGTAAAGTCAGACGGGTGATTCCAAATTCAACCGATGTTCGAGCGTGATTGTACAGCGCGGCCCTAGTTGGCTGCGCTCGCGCAACTTTCGCAACGAACGCCGGACCGATCCGGAAGTTACGTAGAGTTGCATGCACAGAGATTTTAATCATGCAAGCTTGCGAAGATCTCTTCCGTGTTGCATGAAAATGTAATAAGGCACGTTTCTACGACATTGCGGTCGTCCGAATAGTCATTCAGGTTGAGGAATTAAAATGAAGGTCAGATTTAATACATTTTATTACCGTAGACAGAATAGCGTAGATTCTTTAAGAAAAGGCATTTTTTAGTTTTTGCTAGATAGACATAACAATTGAGAAGTCGTACTATTGAATTTCATACAAACTTTGAATTTCGAATTTGTAATTGTATGAAATTCGATAGTAGGTACGTATTTTACGCGAATATTCGTGCTGCGGCCATTCGGACCTGCGTAACGATCCGGGTTTAAACACTCCGATCGCTCTTGCTTGCATTTTTGGTCTCGCTACAGAGGCCTTTGGACCATGTCTTTATTTTGAATTACGGCACTAATCTTAATTAGCGTCAAACAAGTCATATTCACAGTCCGAGTCAAGCAAAGTAAGTCACAGTCTAGTTAAACTTATGCCCCAGTAAAGTGGTAGAAGCTTTACAATAGGCTTCTATGGAGTTTTGGAAACAACATGAAAAGACATGTTTCACCACGTTATATCACTTGTCTGTCTGATTTTGTACAATTATTGTATGTTTTATTACTCGTATTACATCGTCCAAGCTAAAAAACGCCGGACAAAACAGGTCAAACTTAGGAGAAGTCATAAAGTCCGGACAAATCCGGACGGATGGTAACCCTACTATAGCCACTACGTAGCCTTGTGGCTATAGAGGTCGCTTTCCTGTCGGCTTCCAAATTGACAACCAATCTAAGCGTTGAAATCATCTAATAACATTTAAATGAAATAACCGATGGTGAAATAGCACTTCTGATAATATTTTTAACGCGAAAATGTATTTGTTAACAATGTAGAACATTTATAATCATATAGACTGTAAAATTAATTTTGCAAGACCTCTTGCTCTTTGCCAATAATTCAACGAAATAGTCGAAACACGCAACAATGGGCGGAGCAATGGCCAATGTTTTTCACTTTTTGGCAAGAAAAGTCTGTCGCATTCAGTCAGAGCATCAAGTGCGTAGAGCTGTAGATATTTGCCGTTTGTAAAAATATAACACACTGTTGAACAAGGTCAATACTCGCATATTTAGCTGAAGTCGGATAATCCGAGACAAAAACCAGAGCGCGCGGAACTCGCAAATTAAAGGCCTGTTCAGATTCACTACGCGGTAGATATTCGTTGTCACTTTGTAGGTAGGTATCATAAAACGCAGTATTCGTTGCCAATTTTTAGGTACCTATTCTATGTATCGAAATACGTGATATTCGTTGTCACTTTGTGGGTCTCGAAATACCTACATGGTATTCGTTGCCACTTTGTGGGAATCCAACTTATAAGTATCGAAATACATTTTATTCTTTGCCACTTTGTGGGTATCTGCATAGTATTCGTTGCCACTTTGTGCGTATCGAAATACGCAGTATTCGTTGCCAGTTTGTGGGTGCAAAGTACGTGGTATTTGTTGCCACTTTGTGGGTATATAGGTACGTAGTATTAGTATTCGTGCTCCTTTGTACTAACAAAGTCCAAGTAGATATCTTGTTACCCGAATGCTCAGATTGCGGGTGTGTGTAATTATGTATGTTAGTACCTATGTTTACTTATATCCTGACAGATTTTGAAGTGTAAGTTATCGACAGATTCGTCTTAACCGGTATTTTATGGGCTATACATATATTTCATTGCAATCGGCATTTGTTTTCTTTAAATACCTAATATCTTTTGAAATTGTATTTCTACAGGTTGTTGGGGAAGATAAGCTAAGACTTAGCTAAGAAGGTCGCCAATGAGAAGCCTAGTCTATAGTTGTGTAGTTTTTGTCTACCTATCTATGTCCACAAAGTTTAGATGTCTTTATATGAGTATATTTTAGTTTGTAATGATAATGCACATTTGTACTGTAAACTGTCTATTCTGAATAGGTCTTTAGCAGATAAAATAATAGTAACTCCGTCTTTAGTAGCCATTAATCTGAAGCTGTCAGATCTGCAAGTTATCGTGAATCATGGAGGCGTGCAATCTTCGCCAATTGCCCGCTGTTCGGCTAACCTTGCGGGCTAGTTGGCGGGATGTGACGTCACTAGATACCATTGTCTGCTTCCTTTTATAATGCGGCGCGGTGACGTTTGATTAGCGTATATGTACGAATACAAGAGAAATATGTAATTTTATCTTGATTTGCTTTTTTTTACATTCTGATCTTCGAAAAGGAAAATCGTAGAGCTTTTTCTAGATATTGGATAGTTTTTATCATTCCTGCGCATAATATTATGACATTCATATTAATTCATCAATCGACAAGTTTTAAAGTCTGCAATATGGGCTTTGGGTAAAAAATGAGTTATTACCTACTTGGTGTTGTTAAAAATGAGATGGCAACAACGTGAAAATTGACAATTATTTCGATGGTCTGTGATGTGTACCTATTCGTGTGTCGTAATACACATCACAACCTTTAGCCAGCGATGGTGGCTGACATAGCAGCATAGGTAGCATGTGCGCTTTACAATCTGACGGCACCCAGTTCGATCTTCGGTCCTGTGGCCGAAGTAGGTACGAATATTTGCGTAAAATACGTACTATCGAATTTCATACAAATTTTGAATATCGATTTTGAAATTTGTATGAAATTCGATAGTACCTAGGTACGTATTTTACGCGAATATTCGTACTTCGGCCACTGTACCAATGAATGATTAAATACCTACATAAATGATGTGCAATTTTATTGCCATCGCACATGCGCATGTTATGAGCATGTGCATGTGTTGAGAGCATCAGCACCAAACCTGATTCTTCAAAATAATAGTTACACTAGAACTTTATAAATAATCAATATCGCCGTCGATTGATTGGTTCGAAAGGTCAATAGTATAATCGGATGGCAGGCGAATCGTGGCTATAAAAATATTCGATAACCCATCGACCCCACATCGGCAGGGTAAACGCGGGCAAGTGCGGGCGCGGACGAGACAAAGTCGCGGCCGACGACCCCTGGCTATCAGCTGACGACATCGGCCCAGCGGAGAAATTATCTTTCACGCCATATTTCGGTCGTTCACTGCCTCCGTATTCTACGGATACTAACCGAAGGGTACCTATCTGTTGTCCACGCCAATCAATGACGATTATTATTAGATTCGGTATTGTTTTTCGCAAACCATTTTCTTCAAGATTTTAACTAGCAATAGGTATAGGTACATTTGATTTCTCAATCGTGGCTTTCAATCACAATGAAGTAATTAGTCTGTAGAAATAATAAGCGAGCAGACATCGAAATGCAATCGTGAATCACAAAGCTTCCGGCCACGTTTATTTCGGGTGTTTGACCTGCTTCGTTGGAGAATTCCTCGAATTTCATTGGTGATACGATTAATCAAATCTGTACGTATAGCAGTAGGTATCTTCTAATATTTTCACATTACGAGTGAGGAGATAAATCACGAGATGTTTCATTTATCTCGTTCAACTCGGTGTTTGTTTACTCAGATATTGGGGTGGCCTATTTCACTCGAATTTGTGTCCTACGCTGCTGTCATTGATGATAGCCGGCGTATGCGCACGCCAGGTACCTACCTACCTACATAATAGCGCACAAATATCGCGACCTACTTCGTTGGCACCACCGCCCGCCAGTCAAGTGTGGCATATATCACTCTATAATTAGATTTAATGTCAAGAAAGAGCACGATACTTTTTTAATTCATCGCAAACGTTGACATTCACGCTATCATTCACGTTATTTTTTCCTTTTTTGTCTTCAGACATCTTATCTAGGTATTTACCCATCATAAGGTAGGTGTAATATACGTTTTCAGACTATCCAGTAGTCGATAATTTAAAGTTATAGTCATATACCTTCTTACTCTTATTTTTAGAGGTTTAATCAAGGGTCTTCATAACAATTTAACTTAAACGATTCAAAACGCAAGCACATCGACTTACAAAAGACTAGTTCATTTTGGCATTTCAATATCCTAAACGAAGAACTTTAGAAAGTTCCAGATGGCCCAACTGATTATTTCATCAGCAGCTGTAATAATGCCAATTCACTGAAGCTTTCGAAGTTGATCAATCAGTACAAAAATACTAACTGTTCTTTTATAACTGCTGAAAGCAAACTTCTGAATTTTTTACGACCATCCTTCGACAAATGGTTAACAGATTGGACGCAATCGTGAGAGCTAAGTGGTGAGTTGCCGACCCAACGCTCGTCGATGATGTCGAAATTTCTCAAGTAGTCTCATAGTGAACGATTTAAAAACCAGTCCCCGTGAGCCTTGAAGCACTTGGGCATTTGCCACGCCCATTACCGGAGAACATTTCGTCTCAGTTTTCAGGACAAATAGACCTTCGAATTAGTTACAGCTCATATTTTTTTCATGAACGATCAGTGTTTAAAAACAATTAGACTTAAATTATTTTCAAAACTTTTGGCTTCACAAATCTAACAAAGGCCAGATGTTCAACTCGCGATGATTGAGGAACAATAAAGCTGTTCATTGGCTGCTCGTCGACATCGTTATTTCCGCATACGTAACGGCCTTTATCAAGATAATGGCATTGAAACATGCTAATACGGTAAAGATTTCCGCACTTCTGTCTTGGGGATGTCGGCAATGACATCTTACGGTATTCGGAACCGAATGGATATGGTTTAATTTTATAACGTCGTGTTTTTTCGTCAGGTTCTGTTATTTCAAAATCCAATTGCCTACCAAGAGGCTCTGAAGCTCCGCAAGCAGCCATCGACCGCGTCGAACGACGTCTCAACTAACGGTAAAAGTCTTTCGACCCGCGTTGGTCCGATGCTACTTGTGGCGAGCGACAAATCCAATTATTCTGCACTGGGTTTTTGCAAATAGATTTCCACTACAAGCACGGCACCGCAATCCGGTTTCAGTACACGTATACGGTCGCTCTCAGAAGTCTCGGCATTTACCTCGCGAGAATCGGAGGAACGACGCCAACTCAGACACGACGACGTAGCGCGACCAGCCCCACTTCACTGTCACCGATTCCACACAAACTGTAGTCACGTAAACGGCGAAGCACTGAGCGTATCGTTAATTTTTTGTAGAAATGTTCAAGAGTTTTTGAGCTCATTCGAGGGGAACACACGAATTAAAAGACGGGTGAAACGACACGAACAAACGGCGACGCGGCCACTCACGAGGATATCTCGAAGCAGACTGAGTAAGTGAGTAGTGGGGTAAGAGGTAGGAAGGTGCCGTCCGCGGGCGGGAGGAGGACCGAGGTCTCATTCGCTCTCGTAGATATCGCTATCACGTCCGAGCGAGGGCACGGAGACGGCCGAGGAGCACCGAGACCGGCCGAGGAGCACCCGCTGGCCGCTAATCCCGCTATCGGCGGGCGCTCCGCTCCGCTATGAGCTCTACTATGGTAACCACATCACGGGAGATCGCTCGCAGCGCAGGCAGGCACGTGCGTGCAGCCAGCGGAGCCGAACGCGCTCCAGCTATAGACGGTAGACGAGTATGAATCCTACCTGCATATCTATAGTTGTATTAAGCTCTGTTGTGATTCGATGCATGCACCGGATCGTGCTGTAAACAGAACACGGTGCGTCTCTACAAGGTTTGTAGTTTGTATACATACCAGTAGGTCTCTACATAAGTTTGAGGAAGCGTCAAACCCTCTATAGTTAAGGGCTATGGTGATCATTTCATTACATCACAAATGGGAAGAGTGCGTTGTCTGCGTTTGTCCGGGAGAGGTCACATATGGCGATAAGGTCACCAGTTGTTACACTAGTTTTAAGACTTTTTGTCTTATGTACCTATGTGGTACATAAGGCAAAAACACACGCATTTCTGGTGTGAACAATAAGAAGTTATATCTATCAAATGGCAATCTTTGCGTTATGGTGCAAATGAGCAGAAGATGTGGCCAAATGTTTTTTTCTTACCCAAAATTAGGTAGAGTCGTTGTTCGTATAACAAGAAACCAAATTATCGATCCAGTTTATTAATTTGCATACCTAGTTACATAGTTTCAAATGTCTTTGATCCATTTGCAACTTACTTTTAATCATTCAATATCTCTTCAGCATTTTAAATTGTAACGTCTAGTGCAAAAAGCGATCCGTTATGTACAGTAATTTTATGCAGTAAAAACTTGTACGTGGAGGAAATTTCTCTGCGCGGTAAGTTTTTGCTTGATTCACGGTTGAATCGCGTTCCGCGGTGTTGCCACTAGCCGGGAAACTTGTAATTATTTATCAGTAAGTTGGAAAGGGACGCTGCTACCGGCTGTTATAGTTGCGTCCCTGTCTCCGTTAGAGCGGTGTCGGAGGATGCAGTCGATCAACTTTCTTCGCTATCGCACGGTTCTCGCACAACTTTCCGATGTCATTGTTCGCTCCGCATGTTGGGAACGTTCGGTTTTTGTTTCGCGAAGTGTTTTCTTATGGTCTTTCCGTCTCGAGATACCTAATAATAGTGTTGTCAAGTCAGATTAACTTATATTATAAACTTGAAGTTGTGTTTTTTTTTAAACTGGCTAGCACATTTTTTAACCGACTTCCAAAACGGAGGAGGTTCTCAATTCGACCGCTTATTTTTTTATTTTGTTACCTCAGAACTTTCGACTGGGTGGTCCGATTTTAATGATTCTTTTTTTTATTTGAAAGCTGGTTCTTCCCGCGTGGTCCCATTTAAGTTTGATCCAGATATTTTTTATAAAGTCTATTTTTTATATTGATAATTATCTTGAACTCAGTTGAAAAAGGTTTTCAAGTTTTGGCAAGATAACGTTGTATGGAAATTACGCGCTAAGAAAAGCCTATAAATAAATCCAAGAGTATGTGAGGGGTAAAGTGAGTGCAGTAGCGTATTGTACGTTTTTTTGTGTGTATGTTAGGTACGCGATATTTTTGTCGCTTATGAACCGAATTGTTCATATTTTTTTTTTATGTATGACTATCCGTTAATTAGTAATACCATAGACAAAAATAGTGTACGTGGGTAATACTCATTCATTTAGTGCAAAGAAAATATTCCATAAAGTATTTATTCGGGTGTAAAATTTGGGGATTAGTCCGGTCTGTTAAACTTCCTATCCTAAGTCAGTAAGTAGGTAGTTTTTTTAACCTCCGACGCAAACAGAGGGGTTTTATAAGTTTAACTAGCATATCTGTGTACCTGTCTGTGGCATTGTAACTCTGAAACGGCTAAACCGATTGTGATTTACTTAGTTGTTTTTTGTTTGAAATTTGCAATATATACCTACCTAAATGTTGTAAAAACGTATTATTGTTTTATATTTATAGTCCAGGGGCCTTACGCCCTACTCTAAACGCGAGCCCGTATAGGTGCAGTTTGCAAAATCACGCGATAGTAAACCGTATCTCAGCGCGTTCCCGTGATTTTTAAAACTGCACCTATTCGCGCCAGCGTTTAGTATTGGGCGTAAGGCTTCAGGTGGGCTACCAAAAGGACAAGCTCAAAAACATTTTATAATAAGTTCATCATCATCATCAACCAGGAGACGTCCACTGCTGAACATAGGCCTCCCCCTTTAACCTCCACACTGAACGACATCCTGCCATCTGCATCCACTGGATGCCCGCGACTCCCACAATGGCGTCGGTCCATCTAGTAAATAATCATAATATAGTGGTCGGTATAATAAGTTGATGAATCATAATCATAATGACCTCTGACTTCCGCGACCAGCTGCCTTAAGTTATTTGAATGTTTCAATATGCGTGCGTTATCAAGTTCACGCTATCATTCCTTATCGACGGCAATGGTCGGCGCACGAGTTGGCAGCAACGCAAGTGCAACGTGCTGGTACACGTGAATACGTGTACGTACCTTAAATATTTGTATTGCGTTTGTTGATGTAGCAATAACTTTATTGGCACTTCTATTGGCATGGAACGTTGCGCAATGGAGATGTAGCGACCGATGATTTTATTTCGTCTTATTTTTGTTTTGATTTTGTTTATCTTGAAGTCGTAAACAAACAGGCTGATCGAATGGAGGGGGAAAACTATACGAGTAAATACGGAGTCAGATAATTGCTAAAGCCACAGAAGAAATAATAAGTAGTAAAGCAAGCTCGTGCTCAAAAATATAACATATACCTACCAACATAAAAGTTGTTTTATAACGTTTGCATTGTTATTCTGAAAATAATGCCCGATCGTTTTTAGGTTTCCGTACCCAAAGGGTGTAAATGGGACCCTATTAATACGTAAGCCTACCTACGCTGTCTGTTGATAAGAATTTTAAAATGAAGGTAAGGTTTCATACAACACTTTTTATCAAGTGTATCCTTTGCGAAATATGGCCCGCCAAAGTGGCAAAAAGTAGGCATTCTAAGTTTGGTATGCTGATAGGTTATATCTTTAATCCTATATTCAAAATTATTTCGAACATTTTGTAATCATAACTTTTGAGTTATACTAAGCGATAAAAAAGTAATAAATAAAAATAAGTCGCAAGTAAATCAGTTTGTCCTAGGCAAGCGTGCTCTATCGTAGACCGCATCATGGGGCGACTTACGGCCGGTCCCAATATCGAATCTTAGATCGGGAGATCGGCTCAATCCAAGATAGAATGCGATCTTCCGATCGATCGCTTATCTGCGTCCCAATAACAAGAGATAGCAAATATGGATCGATTTTGTCACTGGATTGCCGATCGATCCGTTTCCTCTCGTACGTTCCAGTTTAAGCAGTCTTCATTATGAATGCGTTATAGACTAATTATGAATTTAGAAGATATGCTAAGTTTTAGGGTTTTAGGTAGTCATTTTTTCTCATTTATCACTAAATATTTGTTTGTTTAACAAAAGTAACTTATATTTTATGGATATTTCAAACATAATCACAAGCACACACCATAGTAATTATGTGAAGAACGGAACGCAAACAGATGTTTGTCAAATTGTACTCAAGGTCAGCGTCGAACTTTCATTTCTTTTCATTCGAACGGAATAGAGAATTGGTTGGAACGATTTTTTGAATATTTTGGTTTGTGTTTTACTTAAGTGTTTCCCAAATATCGAATACCAATACCTACTATGGAAAGTGCAACGGTGAGTGTATTCTTATAATGTTATTATGTATTTATAAGTGAGCTTGGCCGTTTTTGTTTTGTAAAACTCCCGCTCTGAAGACTTTCGCGCCAATTTTTGTTAATAGTACACATAAATAATACCTATTTTCTCTTCTTCTCTATATAGTATAAAATAAAGTCTCTTTTCGCAATTGTCTGTCTGTATTTCTGCTAACTCTTCCTAAACCACGCAACTGATTTTGATGCGGTTTTGATCATTAGATATATTTTCCTGGAAGGTTTATATAGATATAATAATAAAACGTATACCCGTGCCAAAACGGGGCGGGTCGCTAGTGTTTCTATAATTCTGGGTTCTATCCAACCCAGTTCCCAAAGAGAAAGCGATAATTTAACTAGGCTTTAATTTGTAGAATAGGTATACGAACTCCTGCTGTGAAGACGCGCCATGTTCGTTTTGAGCCTAATTAAATCTTTGTAAATAGGTACATATCTTAATCTTTTTATCATTTCTATAATTCCAGGTTTCATCTAAGCCCCTAACGAAGGAGGAGACAAAAATTTTGCTAGGATTTATAGAAAGCAGCAAAATTATTTATAATAAAACTACAAACGCCACAACTAACAAAATGAAAAATGAGGAGTGGATGCGTATTGCCAATAAATTCAATGCTGTGGTGATAACTTCCCACCGGACCCCACAACAGTTGCGTTTGAAGTGGGAAAATCTTAAAAAGAATTCCCGCAAACGCAAAACACAAATTCGCATGAATAACATTAAGGTCAGTAAAACATTCATAACTCATGATAATTTTTTTTGCTACCTAATGCTTGTGAGATTGTACGCTGTAGTTGTAGGGCTCGTACTTCATTCTCACACATACAATTTATACGAAAATCTAATTAATGGTGGGATAAGACATCGCCTTTTATATATTAGATTCACGACAAGAGTTTTCTGCTGAAAAATCTGATAAATTATGGCTCGACAATATGTCCTATCCCAGCACAGTACATATCCTGTAACATTAATTTTAATATTTCTTTTTTTTTCAGACTGGTGGTGGTGGTCCTGACTACATTCCTCCTGATGACGTATTGGACAGGGTGGCTGCTTTGTTAGGCAGTACAGCAGAAGGGTTGATGGTGGCTTATGGTGGTGATGCGGACCCAGTGGTACCAGAATCAATTTTCACCATTGGTGATGGAAATGAGAGTGACACTGGTGTGGCTGAGAGGGAGGGTGTAAAAATAGTGGAAACCGCCACTTCAGCTGCTGGGGACGAGGTGTTGGGAGAGTTTGTGGTAACGGACACAGGGGCATGCTCATCAACACCAAAGCCCAAAGAATTTCCTTTCACTCCTAGAGCTAGTGGTAAATTTTGTTTATCTACAACAATAATATTAATGCTTTTTTTAAATTATATGGAACACATAATTAGATATTAGCAGTACCTTGTGGTTTCATCTTCAATCTTATAGAAACTATTATTATTTCCAGAATAAAAAGTAGCTTGTGTTAATATAGTAGGATAATCCACTCATCCATTCAAAATGTGACCAACATTTTTTGATTTTTTGGAACTGAGTGTAGTCTATTAAATTGCTTGTCTGGTGGTAAGCGTTTTGCTTGGCTATATCAGTTCAGTGTCACCCTGAGTTTTGAACTTCAAAATATCAAACCTCAGAATGGTAATCCAGTAAACTTGTCACCCTGGGATAGTAAGACTTACTCTATACAAAGACTCTAATCTGGAAGAAAGTAATGTTTTCACACTACTGCTTGGCAGTTGAATAACCGGCAAAGGTGTGCTGCTACAAATCTGATCAACTATTATTATACATAGTTGAGTGTGAATTATCATACTTATGTACAGCATTTACTCATTTATATTTATTAAATTAATGTGATATCAGTAAAAAAATCTAATGTTACCATAAATTTTTACAGGTTTCAAAAGAAAACAAAAGTCTGATGAGAATCGATCGGCAAGAAACAAAGCAATAGCAGAATATTATACTATTAAAGCAAAAGTTTTGAATGCTAATTTAGAATATATATTGTTAGAAAATAAAAAATTAAAGTTAGAAATAGAAAATCTACAAAATAAAGACTGAAACTATTTTATCCAAGTGAGCTGCGGTCAAATGCCCATGCCTGTCATGTATGAAATATAATTATAGTAACTCCTCGATTTAATATTAGTCCTAAGATGCATTTCATTATAATAAATTTAGTATGAATCTCATTAAACCTTGTTTCTTTTTCACGGCAAAGATCTAGATTTAATAATTATTATTTGAGGCCATCTTGATGAAACTTTACACATCGATATTGTCCATCATGAGAATGATGTATAGGTCAGAAAAAAAATAAAACAAATATAAAATTCTATTCAATAATAAGTATTTTTTTCTAATGATTGTTGATAACATACCTTAGCATTAACTTAACATTACTTAAAATTAAACACCCCTTCATGGCTTGTTTTAAAGGGTCCAGCAAGAGAAACCTACAAAGTCGAGAAGTACCCATTTATAAGCTCTCTCCTATCTCTAATATCTTGCTCTCCCAAAGTGTGAGGCTCTTGTACAACATCATAATGAGTGCTGATGGTTTCCTGTAATGCTACCTCTGTAGAAATTTCTTCTAAATTGTAATTTCTACAGATGTTGTGCAGAACTGCTGTCGCTATGATAACATTCTGTATGTTTCCAAGTAACAAGCGAAGTGTTAACGATAGTACAGGAAAACGACGCTTCCACACACCAAATGTTCTGTAAAATAAATACAATGCTTGCTTAGTACATAATATGATATTAATTATTACTAGTTGTTTGCCCTAAACTGTGACTCTTATGTCTTTGTAACCTTTACACTGTTTCTGTTCATATTCAAAATTTTAAGGAAAAAGCCCGTGTAAATCAGGCAATAAGATAGGTCTTTTCTGTTTCTTCTGCGCAGGTACCACTTACCGTTCAATAAGGTTCCTTGTTGCAATATGCGCATCATTGTATTTTTGTTCACTTCTGTTAGTAGGGTTTAAAACTGGTGTTAGCATGTAAGGTCTGTTTGGATAGGCGCTGTTAGCAAGTAACCAGTGGTTCCCACAAGATCCGGCTTCACACTGAGCTGTAAAAAATGAGGTTTAACATAAATAACAATTACATAAATGCATAATCACTCCACTGCACATAAGCGCTAATAAATTACCTCTCAATACGGAATTATTAAATATTGTAGCATCATGTGCAGAACCCGGCCACTGAGCGACGACATTCATGAATTTTAAATCAGCATCACAAACAGCTTGCACATTCAATGAAAAGTAGCCCTTTCGGTTTCTAAACTCTTCACCAATTATATGATCTGCATAAATAAAGTGATATGTAGAACAAGCCTAAACTTTACATCTACATATTTAATTCGGAAACATGAGATTTTGCACTGAAGTTTATTATGTAACATAGGTGAGCAGTAAGAAATGATTATTTTAATTCATCATCTAGAATTTGGGCATGAAAGTTTGTATGAAGTTCACTTTCCGAGATGTTGCCGATGGGACATTCCATTGGGACAATGTCTCAATTAAGTCATCATGTAAGTTAATATGCTAGGTAATAATGACAAAAACTAGTTACTTATATACTTTTTTATGTATTGCATTTGACCGCCAATGTTAAGCGATGATAATGTGTGCAATGTAAATAACAGGCAATTTATTTATTTTTTAAATTGGATAAGTACACTTACCGTTTCGAGGTTACTTTTAAATGTGGTATTATTTCCGATAAAAGTAATTCTACTGCAGCTTTGTTTAGTCGAAATCTGAATGTAAATTCAGAATCAGTAAGGCTTTGTGTATAGTTAGCGCGACGATAACTTTGTCTTGTTTCTAACGTTCATCTTCACTATCCTCAAAATCCCAGTCTGAAAGCTGTCCTAGGACTTCCAAATCACTTTCGTCACTATCACTTGTTACTAAATTTCTAGCCATTGTAGCCAAGACTTGAATACGTACGTTTTCTATAAGTTTTTCTAATGTGTTAATTCGAAAGATTGTGCGTAATCGACCGAATATCAAGGATCGTTAGAATAGATTGCAGATAGGCAGAAATAGAGTTGTCAAAGTCAAAAGATCGAATATTGAAACCCAACATCTGTCATTTACGAACAGAGGACGATCTGAAAGTGCCTAAAAATGGATTGGCGCCCTCTGACGGATAGATAGCGTTTTTGGATTGCTGTTGCAATCTGTGGATTGGTTATTGAAACACTTTTTGTAACAGATGGATTGAAATTTCGATCGAAGATCGGTAAAAATGGATTAGGATCGTTTATTGGGACCGGCCGTTAGCGGTCAAGAGCAAACCTATTTTTTTTAAATTAAGATGTTCTACTGTCTAAAAAAGAATGTTTCCTAAGAACTTATTTTTTTCTTTGGCTTAAAAGAATATGTTATACGGGACGTTATATCTCTAAAATTTGTCTAAGTTCTCAGACCATCGTTAGTTAGAATTTTTCTATAACCATTAATTTATGAATTTTGAATGAATGTGACCACTATTATTAGTGCGTGTCACGACACGATCTTGGCCATTTTGTATTTTATGTATGAGACTATACCTGCTGGTCTCAGACAACGACCCTCGACAGCGTGAACGCGGTTGGCAAACGCAAAAGCTTTGGGTCTTACTTTTTGGGGCAACTGACTCGAGACCCCTCTACTCTAAGGTACGAGGTAGGACGAATCTAGGCTTGAACTAATAACCGTTCTTCTGAAAAGCTCACAGAGACCGGCGGTCGGTGTGTGTTTGTGTGCTTTTAACTGATGCCTGTACCGGATAAGTATATAGGTACTTATTGTTATTGCCTGGAGTGGTCGGATCGGAGCTCTTCCATATCTCTGGCGTATACTTCGTACAATGCTCTACTTCTTCCTAGTTGATGAAAACACCTAACAACTAAGCTATTTAATTATTTATTGAGATAAAAACGATATAATCACTTACATTTACCTCACACAATAATACAGTTTTTTCTTTAAATAATAAATTCATAAACTACAATTGCATGCAAATAATATCGGGTTATAATCTAAATGTCAACTAAAACAATAATCAATACAGTTTCTTAAATATCAAAATAATAGTATAAAACAATTTTCTATATCTATATTTCAAACAAAAATAAAATTAAGCTATATGGGATTGCTGTCACTTAATCATTCCTGGCCTCGGGGTCTTCAAACACCTACATGCCGCCAGCATGCTGGGTACACTGCCAACTGGTAGTGGTGCAAAAGTGGGTGCAGAGTGCGTGAGCCGGAAAAGCTAAAATTTTGGATCCTCACATTTTTCATCAAACATTACTTGATATATCAGGATTTTTAGTATGTTTACTTCCTAAGCTCCCTAAACAAGTTTCTGAAGGAATCGCTTAGGTCCCTGTTCACGCACTCTACACCTGCTTTATTGGCTGGACTAACAAGCGCTGGGGGTTTTATACGTATTGCCGCGGCCATCGAACGCTCAGCGTACGCTGATACCCTAAAAACGTAAGAAAAGTTTCGTCCAGCGCTTGTGGCAGCCACGAGTTTGCATTTTGTGGCTATGTGTGCGGCCACTCTAATTGTTTTTGTAGTGTTAGCTTCTATTTCGTTTAGAAAGTAAAGGCACTTGCCAGTTAAAAGACGCATTCATTCATTCTTCGATGTTTGACGGAGAGCCGGAGGATACCTATTGTGTAATTTTCAGCACAAAAAAGGGCACCGAGGATATTATTTACCTATGCTCTCATGGTCTAAATAAGAAAAAATATTCCTCTTATGCATTACCTACCTAACCCACATAACCCATGTAGGTTGATGGTAGGTATGAAGCATATAGAGCGTGCATGCTTCCATTGTTTAGATGTGCCAAAAGGCTACAAAAAAGATTGACTGCATTGTACCGATTTGCGCAAAACCGAGTTAGCGCTCGCCTTGAGATTAAAAGGCCAAGGTTTAATTGAAATAGGTAAAAAGCTAGCTATTTCTGCGAATAGGAGGCTTTCGTTGTAAATTGCTGTGAAGACATGTTTTGGCACAGACTCAATAAAAACCAATGAATTGAATGTTGATAGAAACACATTTTTAAAACTTTGGTAAGTTTGTACTATTTATTATGTCCCATAAAAGATGTATAGTTATGTTGTTATAGATTTTCTGCTCTACTATTGTGCCAAGAACTCCAGATCAATTCGTATAAATCCTATAACTTTGAATGATGAATGGGCTGAACAGATTTGATCAACATAATATAATTATAGAGAAACACTGCAATGATTTCGCAGAACATCCAGTTGGAACATGGCGAACATAACCTTAATCATAACACACACTCACAATTATTGAATTTGTAACACCCCATGTTCCGTGAAATAAATAATTTGAATTGAATTGAATGAAACCTTTCAAATAACGGAATCGCGTTCAAATCGTTTCAGCCGCTTTGAAGAAAATGGCAACAGACACACAACCTGTTACTCCAAAGTCGTGGATAAAAAGAGTCTAGGTTACGAAAATGCTATTGCAAAACATACCGTAAACATATCAGGTAAGTGCTCTAGGTAAATAACATTTACGCACGATAACCCTGTTTGATACAAACAAACGAAGTTTCTTTTAATTACTTACACATTACATAAAATAATTTTCATTGGACCACAAAATCTTGTTACCTTTTTACAACTGACAGTGAACCAACTCGGACTCGGACGGAGATCCGATAGGTCTCTATCGGGAGATCTATCGGATTTGACGACCGGTTTGACTCAGTGGTAGCATAAGAAGGTCCCGGCTTCTTCAACTCCCGACCGGGCAGATGTTTAAATCATGAATTTGAATATCTACTCTGGATCCATGTGTTTGTTTGTGTTCCATGGCAATTTCGACACAGGGAATCCTATGAGCTATGAGTGGGAAAGGTTATTTATTTATTGTGAAACGTTATAATATAGCCTCGGAAAAACAATAAACTTGCGTGTGAAACCGCTGGGTGTAGATAGTGAAGTGAATTCTGGTCATCACGCCACAATAGAGACCTACTCCTCACTTGTTTTCGAGCAAGGTTCAAGGATACGAAGCGACTTTCGGTAGACCGTGCGTACCGGGCTGTGATGCAACGAGTAGCGTTGTGAAAGCTGATACCGGCGGAATGAGGCCACGCGTGCGCCTGCGCATGCGACGACTGCTCACTCACTGGTACTGACTACTGCCGGTTATTTATTTGTCAATACAGCTGTGCCTTTAGACCTTTGCTTCCTTGTCATGTAAATTGAGGACTAGCTAGTAGACCTGAGATCGATGTACAACCGATTTCAAATGAGATTTATTCCAGAACTGTAATTGTGCAATGTTACCACTTACCTTAATAACTATAGAAGCTAAAAGATTCTAAATAATTAAGACGGACAGACGGACAGAACGAACTTATAAGGTAGGTTTTTAAAAAGAGGTTCTAAATTGCACTTACGGGCAAAAATCTGGACGCTTAAAGAAATTTTCGAACATGTTCTTCAAAGTTCACATTTCACGGCATAAGAACTCGATGTGGTGGTCTATTCATTTCTAGAATTCCGGACTTTCGGAATTCCCCCCGCATTCCGGACAAAAACCTAAATTTCTGGACATGTCCGTAAGATTTCGGACGTATGGAAACCCTAATTCTACTATATTCTATACCAATATATAAAAAGGAAACATTTGTTGTTTGTTTGCATTGAATAGGCTCCGAAACTACTGAACCGATATGAAAAATTCTTTCACTGCTGGGAAGCTACAGTATCGCCGGGTGACATAGGCTATATTATATTTTGTAGCGAGACCGAAGGCCGAGCTTACACCCGTGCGAAGCCGGGGCGGGCGTCTAGTACATTATATTTTTTGTGTATGTCACGCGATATTTTTGCCGGTTGTGACATACTTCAATGTATTTTTTATGAATGGGTGGAATATTACGGAGGAGGTGATCATCCTCCTTAATATTCACCCATGGATGGAAAACTAGAGGATTAATATCGTTTGTCAAAACTAAAAACCTCTCGTTTGTGAAAACTGTTCGAGTTCGTTCTGTTCGTTTGTTAAAAGTCCCGTTTTAGGCAGACGTTTCAAAATAGAGGCATGGAAAATGATACGAAATAGAATGGTACGTACTATTGTATTTCTTATCCTTGTATATGGGAGTGATCAGCATCATGATGTATGAGGACGGATGCAGGATACCTTTTTATTTCGGAAAATTAAGGAAAACTCGAAAAATCTATAAAAAACTGTGGAGCGGCGATTCTATGTAGAGTCTAAAAAACTCATATATATTCTCTCATTGGATATTCCTAAATCCGAATATAAAATAAAAAAACACGACCAATCCTGACAAGAGCTCTGACTTCTTATTTTATAAAATATTTAAATACAACCCCTCATTCACTCCTGCCCATTTTTCTATCGGACGGCCAGAGTGAGCACGAAAAGACGACAACGTTTCATGGTTGATATTCCGAAAACCCATACGAAGAGCTTTGATTCCACTTTTATTGTGCGAACCGATAGACTGTGGAATACGCTTGCCAGAATAAGTGTTATTTATTTATTTTACAGACAATTAGTTGGGCAGTTAGGTACAGGAAACCCCAATTAACCCGATTATTTTCCGATAGTTCCAATCTGAGTTGACTTCAAGTCGCGAGGATATCGGTTTCTTCCAGGTAAGCAAGCTCCATCGTAGACCGCATCATTGTTTAACAACAGGCAAGGTGGTGCGGTCCAAAGCAAGCCTATTATACAATATAAAAAAAACAGCTACATATATAAGTGAACCGCAACCGCAATGAAACCTACTTTCAAATTAAAATTACTTATCCTGTGTCATTTTCGAGTGACCAAAAGCTAGAAGGTAACATATCTGCTATGGCCCTGGTAACACCACGTATCTATCCGTAGGCGATAATCGCTTCCCAACGGGGCCGTTAGCTTATTTGCGATCTATACCTAAAATACCCATACCCAAATTGGTAACAAACGGAGATGGAGAAATGGTAACAAACAATACAGACACAGGTACACATACATAAACGCCTACACCAAACGCATGTAGGTACTTTACCTTCTCGGTTCCGGCGTGACTCAAAGGTCTCGTGGGTAAAAATCGTGACATCTGTTTAGTACGTCGGAATCTTGACTATGTCTATACCTAATCAAAGGTCAGAAATCTGTTGCATAATTGTTGGTGAAGCCGTGAACTCTTCGGACACGTGACGCTCATCATGTTTGGCAATTAACGGTTTTCCAACAGAAACAGCGCGCGACGTTGCTAGATGTAGCGAGACAGGACAAACATGACTAAACAAAAGTTCTGCATCATCGTTCAATTTGATGAGCAACATTTTGCGCTAATTCCTGCGCAGAAATTGTTGCCCAATGGATTCATAATGTTATGGTGGGCTTTACGAACGCCGGCCGGCTTTATTATTTTTAGTGATAAATTATAGTACTACCTTACTGCAGCGGTAGTGAGCAAAAATGTTAGGCAAAGAGTAGCCAAGGCCAGCATACGTGAGTCCAGTACGGCTCAGTTGCCGCTAAGGTTTCTAAAGTACTTTTATAAAACATTCCGTATTTACCATATGTAAAACATTCCGGATATACACGTAAAAATATATTATAAGCAAAAATACTTTAGCTAAGGTTGGTTGAGGTCTGGTGTAGACCGATATTCGTCAAAATGTGTTTATCTAAAAATGGATACAGTAATACCAAGTTTGAGAATAATGTACCTACCAAGTAAACGAGTTTCATAACCACTTCTACCACCGTTCAAGTAATTGTAACGCAATAAAACTACCTCTTTATTGACCTAAATCAGTAAATAATGCTAGGCTTACTCACTCACAACAGTTATGTACAACAACTCAAAAATACATATACCTCTAACTCTCATTCATGCAAAACTAACTCTACAAACAATGAAAATTTCACGGAAAACATTCAAACTAGAGTACGTAAACATTTAAGTCGAATTACCTACGTTTAGGCGCCATCAGGCCTTTGTATTTTCCTTGTTTACTCGCGAATGCTGTTAAAAACTTTATACGAGGCTCACAGATGAAGCATTTGTTATTCTGGTGACGAGCCGGCATGGCTTTGACCTGAGAACAGCCCCGGATTTGGGTCAAGAGGAATCGATAATAAAGCTTGCTGACACTGGGAGATATGGCACATCTAACAGCTTTTGGATACGTAACTAATTAGTATAAGTAACCTATTCAATCAAGTGCTCATCTAATGGATAAATAAATAAAAGAGCAACTTAAAAAAATATCCCTAAGATTGTTTTTGTTTTCATATAATTGGTTAAATAAATGACTACAATTCTATTCTAATGTCAAAAATAAATCCAGAAATTAAGATACAGAATCATAGTGCTGTACCGACTATATAACGGTATCCTAAAGTCTGCTCTGGCCATTGTGCAAAAACAACTGATCAGTTCAGAAAATGGCGTAACAGATTTTAATCATGAACTACCGCGGAAAAATCTGCTTTTAAATTAAGTATACCGCATTCAAATCGGCCTAGCCGGTTTGGAGAAAAATTGCAACACACACACCTCAAACTCTCTCCGTTCCTTAGTAGGTGTAACATGAGTAATTGAGTATCTCAGGGAACGTCCATGCGGGCGAAACCCAAGTGAAACCACTGAAGTGAGTTTTTTTTCGTTTCGATGGTGAAACCGCCTTTACAAGCATGCTCATTTCAATCAATCATTAGCAAACGAAGAAAGACTTTGACTTTCAATCTAATGTTTTTTATTTACGATGTACTTTTATTTATTTAATATATTTATTGTTAAGTACATAAAAATCAATTGATGTAGTTTGTCTTGCTAAAACTCGTGATTGGCTGGACCAAAGATCTACTACCATCAATATCATACTATCATCAATCAATATCATCTATATCATACTTATACTATAATCTTAGGGCTGGACAGATTTGGCTAATTTTAATCTTGAAATATTTTTGGAAGTTCGCAGGGAAGGTTTAAACAGTGAGTAAACGGCCGGACCGATTTGGATGAAATTTTGTGTTCCTGAAGCGGGTCATGTAGCGAGGCCAAAGACCGAGCTCTACGCGTACGAAGTAGCGGGTATCAGCTAGTGACAATATAATTCCAACTTTTAACATATATATGTCTCTGTTTTAAAAAGTACCTACAGTTGACAGACTGCCTCGGTGGCTCAGTTGGTAGTGATCCTACTTTCTGTGCTTGGGGGCGTGGGTTCGATTCCCATCTAGGACAAACATTTGTGTGATGAACATTTGTGTTTGTTCTATGTCTGGGTGTTAATATCTATTTAAAAATATAAATGTATGTATATCAGTCTCTGGCAGCCATATTACAAGCTTTGCTTAGTTTGGGGTCAGATGACCATGTGTGCAATAATGTCCCAGATATTTATTTATTTAGTTATTCTGATAATCCTTACCGGTTCTGCGGCTTATATCTTTCAGTGGTAAAAGCCTCTACTCCCTAGTTTACGTGTGTCGGCCAGACGCGCTGAATAATGCAGCGAGAGGATTATTTTATAATGAAATATAATGCATTGTACATTTTCTACTATTCAGGTCGCAGATGAACAATGGCTGCAGATGAAGGGAATATTGCACGAGTGCTGGAAAAACTGCCATGAACATTGTGCTGTTGTTTTTATGGCTCAACATGTAGGTAAGAACAGTCATTCAGCGTGGTAGTGCCCCCAGCATGTTGGGTACGCTGCCAACTGGTAGAGGGCGCGAGCACTTGAAATGTCTTTACACCTTCAACGGTCTGTGGGCAATCGAACTGTATATTTACCGTATACTTCAAATAAATATCAATATAAAAAACCGACCTAATAAAAATGACAGAACTGGACCAAATTGAAATGGAACCACACGGGTCGGGAAGCACCAGCTTTCAAATAAAAAAATAATCATTAAAATCTCTTCACCCAGTCGAAAGTTCTGAGGTAACAAACATAAAAAATTAAATAAAAAACAGTCAAATTGAGAACCTCCCCCTATTTAGAAGTCGGTTAAAAAGGGTCCTCAATTAGTTTTTTTTAATGTTTGTTTCCTCAGAACTCCGTCATCTAGGTATGAACCGATTAGGAATAAAAAAATATATACATTTCAGATTGGTCCCATATAAATTTATATTTCATTAAAATCTGTTTGGTTTTAAATCATAATAACTGGAAATTCATTTTCCATAATATTGAACCAGTAACCGGAATCACGTGTTTCTCATTTTGAATCAATTTTATTAAATTGATAATTATTTTTTGTTCATTAAGCTAAGTAGTTTGGGTTTGAATAGTTAACTTGTATTTAATTTAGTCAATAAAGGCACACGTTCGGTAAAAAAGAACAAAGTTTTCGCTACAGCCTTAAAATCCCTTTTCTTGGTTTCTAAAAACTGGTATCACCCGTAACTCGTAGTCATGCAAGACAACTAGCTACATACTTACTAGTACTAGTTTCTTTTTTTTTTAGATCATAACAACAATACAATACAAAACAAAAACACAACAAAAACAACAACACAACAACAGTACTATACAATACAACAGACAACAATACAATAGTTTACTGCTAGTTTTTCCTAAGGCACGACTCATCCTTCGGCTATTCGCTTAGAGCTACTTCCAGCTGCCACGGTTATCGTCACTCCAACGAGTCTCAGGGCATCGTACGTTAAATTTGCCGATTCGTAATCTCTACTCTAGAACACGGTTACCACAACAGTTGGTTCTGCGACAGATATGATCGGCCCACTGCCACTTCAGCTTGCCAATACGCTAAGCTATGTCGGTGATCTTTGGTGATTTTTCTCTATAAAGCGAGTTACTTCATTCCGAATACGATCCCTCAGAGAAACGACGAGTCTTCCATAGCTTGCTGAGCGTCCTTAAACATGCAGATCGCAATGTCCACGTGGTGGTTAAACAGGCCTGGATTTGACAATAGGCCATAAAGGCCGTGGCCTAGGGGCGGCAGCGTCCTAGGCGCGGCAGATTTTAGAGGAAGCTCAAACATTATTATTTTAGAAAGGTACATGGGGCGGCGGCAATAAAGTGGCCTACACTCGTAAAAAATATAAATCCGTCACTTCTAGATTCATAATTTCCAGATTTCTACAGTAAGTAGGTATATGAAAAAGCTCACTTCACATTGAAATATACCTATACGTTTTCATGGCAGTAGCTCGAAAGATCTTGAAAATAGCACTCTTTTCACAGCAAGTTAAAATAAGAAGCTAACAGAGATCGGTCGCTGTTTCTAAGGCATCCTCGTTGAAGAGAGGAAGCGATAATAACAAATTAGACACAATCAGAAGGTCAGCAGCTCAAATTGCGGCAAGGTTAGCGTCTTTAGAGGCGAGGTTAGCTGGATATCGCATAATTTGGAACCTTGCTGCAGGCTTATATTAATTCAGCAGTTTTATTCAGGGTACTTACCCAATCTAAAAAAGCAGGCATGATATTTCATACTTTTGCAGGATTTAGGTACACATTTTGCACATCCTTAATCAGTTGTCTAGGTTACAGCCAAGAACAGATTATGTTTTTTTCAAAACCAAATCGTTTAATAATTAAGCCATGTGCAAGGCAGGCTCGCGCACTGAAGGTTCCGTACTACCACATACATTGTTAGAAGTAAAATAACTGGCCAAGTTCAACTCGGACACGTGCACGAAGGGTTCCGTACCATTATCTATAAAAACGGCAAAAAAATCACGTTTGTTGTATTGGAGCCCCTCAAATATTTATTTTATTCTGTTTTTTAGTATTTGTTGTTATAGCTGTAACAGAAATACATCATCTGTGAAAATTTCAACTGTCTATCACGGTTCATGAGATACAACTGCCTGGTGACAGACGGACAGCGCAGTCTTAGTAATAGGGTCCCGCTTTACCCTTTGGGTACGGAACCCTAAAAAAGTAGTGCAAAAACACAACATCACGCCCAGGCGGTCACCCATCCAAGTACCGACCGCGCCCGTAGTTGCTTAACTTTGGTGAACAGATGTTTATCACCGACTCGCATTTGTCCATTATTTATTGTTTTAGTTTAGAGTGTGTATCTACTATAATCATGCCAAGTTTGACGCTTATGCGTATTAAGTACCGTTTTTACACTAGAAAAAATACTAAATACGTTTTGAAAAAACTTTTGTTGTTTAACTTTTTGACTTTATTATTATTATTATTTAATCCGCCGTAACATTACATATTCTGTGACAATTTTAAAATTGCTATCTGTTACGGTTCGAAAGATACAGCCGTTAAAATTAAGGACGGATGGACAGACAGACAGAGTAGACTTAGTAATAGGGACTAGTAATAGGGTCCCGTTTACACTCTTTGGGTACGGAACCATACGAAGAAAGGTAAGACTCCCAGTACCAGTAGACCTCTACCACATAAGCACTCTTCATGTGGACATATTCGTTGAAGCAAAGAGACGACATTAAATTTAGGTACAATATATATCATAACTAGCTACACACCGCGGTTTCACCCGCGTGGTGATGAAAAATTGTGATGATTATGATGAAAAATACTTTACGACCTGTTCTCATACCTACCAAATATACATAAAAAAATCGGTCGAGTTGTTTCGGAGGAGTTCCCCACAAACTACAAACACCTTGACACGCGATTTTTATAAATATAACTAACTATGGATAACAGTGACAATTGTTTCCTTATTTTTTTACCGACTTTCCTTATTTTTTTACCGAGGAGGTTATGAATTCGAATGTTTTTTTTTATTGTTTGTTACCTCAGAACTCTTGACTGGGTGAACAGATTTTGATGACTCTTTTTTTATTTGAAAGCTGGTGCTTCCCGTTTGGTTCCATTTTAATTTGGTCCAGTTCTGATGAAGTCGGTTTTTTTTTTCTAATTTCCAGGACAACATTTTGCAGTACGTAGGTAGGTATCGAGATAAGGTAATAATTTTATTTATTTGAATAAAGATGCCGTCCCAAGTTTTCCGTAAACAGAATACAACCTTGTGCACCTTGACCTCCAAGCTACCAACCTTCTGAGTTATCTACCTAGTCTGCGCGCACGTGCCACGGTACTGACGCTGTATTGAACTAGAAACGCATTTCAGTAACAAGTTAATTTTTTGTACTGAAATTTCTTGTATGATTTTATCTGGATTTTATTATGAAACTGACGCAATATTCACACATTTTATTTATATTAGACTGGAAAAATGTTTGAAGGATCTTTTATTTCATTATATGTTTCACATCACATCATCAGCCAATTAACGTCCACTGTTGGAGAAGGCCTCCCTCATAGAGAGGGGTGTTGCCATAATCCCCACGCTTGGCAGGCGGCTTGGGGATTGCAGTACATTCACCGTGTACTATTAGCACGCTGCTGCCCATCCTCCGGTGGTTCTGGTCGCAGTTTTGGGACATACCCGGGTATATGTTCCACATTTATATGTTTAATCGAGTTCAAATAATTATCAATTAAAAAAACCGACTTCATCAGAACTAGACCAAATTGAAATGGGACCAAATGGAAAGCACCAACTTTCAAATAAAAAAAAGAATCATCACAATCGGTGCACCCAGTCAAAAGTTCTGAGGCAACAAACATAAAAAAACAGTCGATTTGATAAACTCCTTCTTTTTGGAAGTCAGTTAAAAAAGAGGATCTATGTTCCACTGTTTTTTATATATGTTCACCGATTTCTCCGCCAATCATGAATTGATTTTGATGATTCCTTTTTTGTTTGGTAGGACATACTCAGAGGTGGTCCCATAGTTCATCAAAATCGGTTTAGTAGTCTGGTTTTTAAAATAAATCAACTGAAAAAAATATGTCATCTAAGTACCTAAACAAAATTGCGTATTTACTAATTTTGAAGTCAGTTTTTTAGATTGACAATAAATGATAAAAATCAGGTTAACGAATACATATCATGATAATCGGTGAAAAAAATGGTGTTAAAAAAAAAAGTTAAATGTTGTTTTTAACCGACTTCCAATAAGGAGGAGGTTCTCAATTCGACTGTTTTTTTTAATGTTTGTTACCTCAGAACTTTCGACTGGGTGAACCGATTTTGATGATTCTTTTTTATTTAAAAGCTGGTGCTTCCCATTTCAATTAGGTCCCTTTCTGACATTTTTATGAATTCGGTTTTTTTATATTGATAATTATTTTAAGTCTGATAAAAAGTTGGTCGCCTCAGATCATGCCAGGGCCAAGCCGGGCCAGCCAGGGGGGCAAGCGCCCACGCTGCCCCAACGTGCTTACGCCCATATTTCCGGAGATAACCTCGATAATTCATACAAACTTTACTTCTTTATAATATTAGTGGTGGGTAGTTCTAAATGCCTGCTCAACTCTCTCAACGTAGACAGCCAAAATCTTTGTCCAAACCTACTTTTTCTAACACTTTCGCTTGTTACGTCACACCAAGTATTAGCCTACTTACTGAATATAGATACTGACATCTAAATATTCTGTGTAGTGATTAGCATTGGAATTTATAAAATCCTAACATAACAATTTACGACTCCATACATACAGGGTTGTAAGGAAAGAGTATGTACAATTTCAACTATGGGGCCAGCAATAAAATAGCAAAAAAAATATCAGCTGTTCCATAAAAAAAAGGTGAGTGACACTTGAGAAAATGTATGGAACAGCTGATATTTTTTTCGCGGTTTTAGGGTTAGTTCCATGGTAAAAGTTGTTCACAATGATTAATATACCTAACCCCTTTCGGCTAAGCATACCCTTTCCTTATAACCCTGTATACTTATTAGAAACAGATAAAAATATGATTCCTATAACTAACATTTTTACTATGCCTTTTTTTAAGGGAAAATGAGAGCCCGCAGGGTGGTTGCATGTGTGATTCTCCATTAGAATGGCAGCCTATCTTATAAAAAATCCTGGGTGCTTCGGAGCGCCCGGGCTTTGGGGACGCTATTGCACTCATCCGCAGTCCCGGCAATGGGTCCTAGACCTAGCATACCTTTTAGGTATTTATTGATTTTTATTTCTCTATGAGGTAGAAAGGTTCTTGAGTGGACACAACGAACCGGAAGACGCAGCGTAGGTACGCCTCCCACTAGATGGACCGACGACATTGTGAGAGTCGCGAGCATCCAGTGGATGCAGAAGGCAGGATGTCGTTCAGTGTGGAGGTTAAAGGGGCCTATGTTCAGCAGTGGACGTCTTATGGCTGATGATGATGATTTCTCTATGACGTGTAACTGACGTGGAATTTGTTATCAATAAATTTGACTTTAATACTCTTGGTTCAATGTTACGTAATGGACATTTGTCAGGTTCGATATACTGAGATTTAAAAAAAAAAACAAGTTTAGTTAAGACGAAATAAATAATGATTTAAGGGCTTAGCGCATTGCCTAATTAATAGCGTATATTTTACATAATTTTAATTCCTAACGTTTTGAACACTGTAAAAAAACATGTAAACCTAAAAAATCACCGCTAATTTCACACAACTTGGACCCGCAAATTATTCAGACTCAGATGATAATGCGTTTACTATAGTAAAATTCTGTCCAAGCATTTATTTGCTCTGACAGTTGCAACAACACTGTAAAACATTGCTACAGTTTGACGTTCAAAAACTTATCGAAAGTGGTTTGACCGATTTCAATTTACTCATTTATTTTTTGTTTGAAAAGTGACTTGATCGAGAGTGTTTTTAGCTGTTTTAAGAAAATCTGTTCTGCCATTTGAAGATCATCTTTGTCAGGGTTTTTTTAATTTTGTAATTTACACTTTAATTTTAACAGATGTCCTTTTTTATGTAAAACTTGTAGCATAACAAAATAACAAAAAAATTATACTTACTATTCACACATTTAAATATTAATGTGATACATATATTTTATATTTCGGAAGGGGTTTGAACACCCAACCCCCTGGCTACGCCCGTGAATATTTAAGTTTTTACGGTAAAGTTGTGTGAAAACCAAGTGGTTAGTTGCCACCTTAAGTCTAAAAGATAGTGGTAAGTTCATTCATGTTACATCACGAATTCGATTTAACGTGTTACTTTCAATCAAAGAATCGATTATCATACAAGTATTATCACAACTCTACAACAATGGCACTCGCTTATTGTCTGTGTGAAGTTACCGTCGATAAATATCTCTAATCAAACCAATTTATTGAACGAAGCTAAATAAATAGTTCCGCTGTCCTCATTTCTCTATCAGGCGCTCTCTCTACCACTATGTGGAGGTGGTAAATTTTAATGGTTCAAATACAGTGACTGTGCTCTCTGCTCAATACTTACAACTACAATACTCTAGCTAACTGGAATAAGATGCGAAGTATTTAAAGATTTCTTTATGAAGGTAGAGAAAACGGTAGTTACATTATCTATGTTTTTCCTATGTAGAGCAGGTTATGTAACTGGTTCCATAGTTAATAATTACCTACTAACCGGCTCCACTCAACTAGCTCGCTTGCTTGTTATGTTAAACTAGGCTAAGTAGCTAAGATATTCATAGTTTTTAGGCCAGTTATCTACTAGAACAAACCGCGCCATGGTCTAACGATCGTTGATCTACTAGAACAAACCACCATGATCTAACGATCATTAATCTACGAGAATAAACCACTATGAACTGACGATCGTTTATCTACTATGATACTATAGAATAGGATACTAGGACAAACCACCATGGTCTAACAATCGTTGATCTACTAGAACTACTCACAATCAATGGCCTAACGATCGTTGATCTACTAAAGCAAACCACCGCATGGTCTAACAATCGTTGATATACTAGAACTACTTACAATCAATGGCCTAAGATCGTTGATCAACTAAAACAAACCACCGCATGGTCTAACGATCCTTGATCTACTAGAACTACTCACAATCAATGGCCTAACGATCGTTGATCAACTAAAACAAACCACCACATGGTCTAACAATTGTTGATCTACTACGACTCACAATCAATGGCCTAACGATCGTTGTTCTACTAATATAAACCACCGCATGGTCTAACAATTGTTCGTCTACTAGAACGACTCACAATCAATGGCCTAAAGATCGTTGAATACGGATTTAGCCTCGGGTCACGGTAGCGCTCAGTTGTAAATGCCACTAGTAACCACCCATCCAAGGAGTGACCGGTTAGGTACACGGATAACTGAATTTAACCTAGTGTATCTACTAGCTATAATTGTTACTTAGACCTATGTTCATGAAAATAACAAGGTGGTTTATTTGAATTTTTTGTTGGAAAAATTTACATAACCTACGAAAGTTAACTAATCGTTTTGTTAAGTTTTGATGAACACGATCAATTAATCGGATTGAACTATTACAAATAAAATTGTGATCAAGGTGGTAGGTAATCAAGCTAACGGGCCGCGCGATGGTAAGCGATTACCGTCGCCGGTGCACACCAGGGGCATCACGCAGACATTTTATATAATAAAATCGGAATTCGGAAATGATACAGGATTGGGACTACATTCCTTATATTGTAGTTCATGCAAGTCAGGTAGCAAAAAAGATTGTATGTACCAGACCAGCCATTATATGAGACAGCTGCACACTTCTTGTCGCATTCTCCGTGGTTATGTAGCGGCATGCGGCGAGGCGCGCGGGCGCCGCAGCTCGTTGATTGCGCAAGCGCAGCGGCCGGCGCGCGAGGCCACGGATCGGCCTCATTTTCGTTGGGCCTGCAAATGTCAGGATCAAGGACAGAACTTGCATATTCAGCGATGATATGCCATTTTCAAACGTGAATACACTTTCAGGGTTACACTGAATGATTGGATTTTCTTTGCAATATATTCTGTAGGTATATCATGAGATCTGGAAATGTTGGTCATCTCATAATTTTCTGTAGAAAAACTTAGGTTTCGTCAGAGAGTGGTACCAAAGCGGTCGCAATTTAGGGTTGTTTTTGGGGTAGTTGTTGATGATTACTCACACAAAGGTAGGTACTGAATAATCTGTACCTATCACAGTTTCTTTTAATTCTTTTTTTAATCTGGGAAATTTTTGCACTCACGGTATTCTGACCCCAAACTAAGCAAAGCTTGTAATACCAGAGACTGATATACATACATATATATATTTTTAAATACATACTTAAATAGATATATAGTTTGATTGGAACGATAAAAAACTTGGCATGATGAACATAATATGGTACTGTGGATACTGTTAGGATTTTTCTAGAAAACCACTCCATTTCAATGACTTCACTTGAAGCTAAATTGCGGCCGTTTTGTAGTTATGTATAGGAAATAGGTTTGCAAATAAAAGTTCCAATTTTTATGAAAACAATTTCGTTTATTTTAGTCGTCATTAAGTACAAATTAAAACCAATTTCAAACAAAAACATAAACAAACCAAAACTATGCAAACTGCAAAGACATACAATCTACCTATGAGTTCTTATATAAGTATAAAATAATTTTGATTGTGAATACATTTTATGTTGTAATATTTATAATGGTAGGTCCTACATTGGTATAAATCTAAACTTTACTATAAATACTGCTACGTATTGGGGATTTGAATTTTTACACGATAAGTATTTTAATTTAGGTACTTTTTAGTTAGCTCTTACCAAACGCAAACAAACCTTGATTAATAAAATACTGCTCACAGATAATTAATACATTTACAAACAAAAATAACAACAGACTTCACGAATAGTTCCTAATTTTCCATCCATAAGAAGTGGACTATTTAAATTGAACCTCCTTCGATATACATAGCCTATCCCTTAGAATAGGTACTTATTCTATGGCCTATCCAATAAAAAAACCCATTAAAATTGGTACACAATCAAAAAGATATCGCGTGGGTTGCTTTTTCTACGCGTTGCATACACACAAAAAAAACAGTCGAAAAGAGAAACTTCTTCCAGTATGTTGAAAATTAACCTGTTTTAAACCGACTTCAAAAAAAGGTGAACGGTTCTATGTTCCACTGCTTTTTTTAAAATATATGTTCCACTACCGCCAATTTCTCTGCCAACTATAACATTGACGGATTTAAAAAAAAAAACTTTTGTACGGTAGAGTATACTTCCGATTTGGTCCCATTGTCACGGATCAAATGATGGGATCCCTGGGAAATCGAGGGCAACCCTCAAATTTTACAGGCACTTATTAAGTTTTTCATTATATTCTTCAAGTCGGTTTTAAATGTGATCCAGTTGAGTATAGAAGCAACTACTAGCAAACTTACTAGTCTTGTTTAGATTTTGTAATAAAGGTCATCAAGTATGTTGACCCATCTGCACGCCGTTAAAGCTAGGTTTAGATATAAATCCTTACCTAATTACTTTTACCTTATATTTTATGAGCTTTGTGATTATTATTGTGATATCGAAGAGTGCAGTAGAGCAGGATCGGTTGGAGAATATTGATCCCAATGAAGTTCGTAAGCAGTAGCGGATCCAGGGGGCTAAGGGGCCACGCCCCCCTTCCCCCAAAAGTATCTGGGGCAACCTCTGACATATCTCAAGTTATAAACTTGATATCATAGAAATCCTACCCTCAGCTGGGTTAACCCCCTCCCCACAAACCGAAATCCTGGATCCGTTCATAAATATCTTAGTATACATCATATTATGTCTTCTGTGGTATAGGTACATTACAGGGGCCTTACGTCTAACTCTAAACGCGGGCCCGAATAGGTGCAGTTTGCAAAATCACGCGACCGCAAACCGTATCTCGGCACGCGTTCGCGTGATTTTGCAAACGTTCAGAGTTGGGCGTCAGGCCCCAGGTCAGTTAACAAAAGCTCATAGTCTTTATACGTAGAAAAAATGCAGTGGGCGTAATACGAATATTTACGGTCGTAATTTTTGTAGTCAACATTTGTGGGGAATTACAAATGTATTTTACGAATGTGAATATTAGTACTTTGCCCACAGATTCAAGTCAGTAATCTAATAAACAATACATTTTATTCAACAGACCCAGCCCCGGATCTAAGGTTTTGTCGAAACGGGCTAAAAAACTGTCAATAACGCCCCTGGCAATGACCAATATGACCATCGACCGTCAACCTCTCCAAGGATTTTCGATTGGTAATGATACGTGCGAATAATTACAAATAATGAGAATTTGGTGCTCCTAAAATGTAGCCCGGTTTGCCTCTCCCCCGCCTAGATAAATATAAACACTTAATCGCGCTCATGAGTCATAATTTGCTTGTGCACGACGTAAGCCATGTCGGTCACGGATATCGTATGGCGCTTGTGATTGGAGAAAACAAAAGTCATTCATTCAATTCGCGCCTAGGATTGGCCCGCTCAAATAAGATCCTTCTGTAAATTCAGTTCCTTTACCTTACCTCAGCTTGTACCGTTATACCGTCCCTTAGCTTCTACTTACCTAATATGGTAATAAGAAAATGAAACCAAGATATAGGTACTCAAAAGGATAGATTTATTAAACGAATGAAGTTAAGTTATAAACAAAAGAATAGATCAAAATGTAGAAAAGTGAATTTACCAGAATATAGCTCAGAAGGAGGCACATAAAATTTATAGGGTCGTGGTTGTTCGACCTGAAGATTCGCCTGTTTCTACTTCCGTAGCGCAGTACTACCCTATATTGTGAGTCCGCTCGAAGATTCGTCTTAGGAATCAGAATCGCTTCGAATGGCGCTAGGCGCAGTCAGCTGGCTTGCTCCCCTCATACCTCAAGTCATGCCCCGCCGGCCGTGAGTAATACCTGTAGTACCATCCATCCTTGGTAATACAAATCTATATGACATGCGAATTGCATAGCCACGTTCTGATTTAAAAGTAATTAAACAACGTCTGTAGGTAGATGTACCAAACTAAGGAAATTAAAGTATTGTATTTATTCTGTGTATGTTTTGTAAATAATAATGTAATTTGTAATTTAATATTTTATATTCTAATAATTTTAATGTATTTATAATTATATAAATATGTAACGTTTTGTTTCGTTACAAGCTGTCAAGTAGTTATATCATAATTGAAGATAGAAGAGTAGTTAGAACTAGTAGTAGTAGTGGTAGTATGCTAAATAGAAATATATTAAAAGGTGCTTATAAACTGCAAAAAAAATACTGAAAACGTATCTTCCACTTGATAGGCGTTGTCCTTTGCACTCGCCCATTTCAAACGAAGCACGGACAACTGATCAAGTGACTCCACAACAAACGAAAACATTCAACCAAAAACTTATAGCTCAATCACATCGTTTCACAAACGATTTCATTCCGAAATAGATGCAACGATAGACGAGCCAATTATAAAAGAGATATAGTACATATTTTACACGTTCTCTGTGGATGCCCCCACATATACAGGGTTACGCTTATAGACTGTACTGAGCCGAAAGGAGGTCATTGTCCACATCATTATGAACAACTTTTATTATGGGACCAACCCTGAAATCGCGAAAAATTAATCTGCTGTTCCATAGAAAACGGTTATTGTCACGACAAAATATACGGAACAGCTTATCATTTTTTCGCGATTCCCATAGTAAAAGATGATCATAATGATGTTTACAATGACCTCCTTTCGGTTTAGTACAGTCTATATGCGTAACCCTGTATATTTTCGGGCATTTTAGTCCAAACAAGTTTATGGTTGTGTTATCTTTTACACGTGTGATATTTCGTATCGAAAGTAAAATCACTGAATGTATAATTATCAATATAAAAAACAGCCTTCATAAAAATGTCAGAACTGGATCAAATTAAAATGGGAAAACACGGAACGCACCAACTTTCAAATAAAAAAAGAATCATTAAAATCGGTTCACCCAGTCGAAAGTAATGAGAAAACAAACATAAAAAACAGTCAAATTGAGAACCTTCTCATTTTTGGATGTCGGTTAAAAACTATGTCCCTCGCAATGTCATTATCATTTCAGCCCTTATCTATGTAGGTACTGACATAGCTGACCTGATGGTGTGATGTGGTTTTTAAATTAAGTATACCGCATTCAAATCGGCCTAGCCGGTTTGGAGAAAAATTGCAACACACACACCTCAAACTCTCTCCGTTCCTTAGTAGGTGTAACATGAGTAATTGAGTATCTCAGGGAACGTCCATGCGGGCGAAACCCAAGTGAAACCACTGAAGTGAGTTTTTTTTCGTTTCGATGGTGAAACCGCCTTTACAAGCATGCTCATTTCAATCAATCATTAGCAAACGAAGAAAGACTTTGACTTTCAATCTAATGTTTTTTATTTACGATGTACTTTTATTTATTTAATATATTTATTGTTAAGTACATAAAAATCAATTGATGTAGTTTGTCTTGCTAAAACTCGTGATTGGCTGGACCAAAGATCTACTACCATCAATATCATACTATCATCAATCAATATCATCTATATCATACTTATACTATAATCTTAGGGCTGGACAGATTTGGCTAATTTTAATCTTGAAATATTTTTGGAAGTTCGCAGGGAAGGTTTAAACAGTGAGTAAACGGCCGGACCGATTTGGATGAAATTTTGTGTTCCTGAAGCGGGTCATGTAGCGAGGCCAAAGACCGAGCTCTACGCGTACGAAGTAGCGGGTATCAGCTAGTGACAATATAATTCCAACTTTTAACATATATATGTCTCTGTTTTAAAAAGTACCTACAGTTGACAGACTGCCTCGGTGGCTCAGTTGGTAGTGATCCTACTTTCTGTGCTTGGGGGCGTGGGTTCGATTCCCATCTAGGACAAACATTTGTGTGATGAACATTTGTGTTTGTTCTATGTCTGGGTGTTAATATCTATTTAAAAATATAAATGTATGTATATCAGTCTCTGGCAGCCATATTACAAGCTTTGCTTAGTTTGGGGTCAGATGACCATGTGTGCAATAATGTCCCAGATATTTATTTATTTAGTTATTCTGATAATCCTTACCGGTTCTGCGGCTTATATCTTTCAGTGGTGGAAAGCCTTTACTCCCTAGTTTACGTGTGTCGGCCAGACGCGCTGAATAATGCAGCGAGAGGATTATTTTATAATGAAATATAATGCATTGTACATTTTCTACTATTCAGGTCGCAGATGAACAATGGCTGCAGATGAAGGGAATATTGCACGAGTGCTGGAAAAACTGCCATGAACATTGTGCTGTTGTTTTTATGGCTCAACATGTAGGTAAGAACAGTCATTCAGCGTGGTAGTGCCCCCAGCATGTTGGGTACGCTGCCAACTGGTAGAGGGCGCGAGCACTTGAAATGTCTTTACACCTTCAACGGTCTGTGGGCAATCGAACTGTATATTTACCGTATACTTCAAATAAATATCAATATAAAAAACGGACCTAATAAAAATGACAGAACTGGACCAAATTGAAATGGAACCACACGGGTCGAGAAGCACCAGCTTTCAAATAAAAAAATAATCATTAAAATCTCTTCATCCAGTCGAAAGTTCTGAGGTAACAAACATAAAAAATTAAATAAAAAACAGTCAAATTGAGAACCTCCCCCTATTTAGAAGTCGGTTAAAAAGGGTCCTCAATTAGTTTTTTTAAATGTTTGTTTCCTCAGAACTCCGTCATCTAGGTATGAACCGATTAGGAATAAAAAAATATATACATTTCAGATTGGTCCCATATAAATTTATATTTCATTAAAATCTGTTTGGTTTTAAATCATAATAACTGGAAATTCATTTTCCATAATATTGAACCAGTAACCGGAATCGCGTGTTTCTCATTTTGAATAAAAAAAATTAAATTGTTAATTATTTTTTGTTCGTTAAGCTAAGTAGTTTGGGTTTGAATAGTTAACTTGTATTTAATTTAGTCAATAAAGGCACACGTTCGTTAAAAAAGAACAAAGTTTTCGCTACAGCCTTAAAATCCCTTTTCTTGGTTTCTAAAAACTGGTATCACCCGTAACTCGTAGTCATGCAAGACAACTATCTACATACTTACTAGTACTAGTTTTATTTATTTTTTAGATCATAACAACAATACAATACAAAAACACAACTAAAACAACAACACAACAACAGTACTATACAATACAACAGACAACAATACAATAGTTTACTGCTAGTTTTTCCTAAGGCACGACTCATCCTTCGGCTATTGGCTTAGAGCTACTTCCAGCTGCCACGGTTATCGTCACTCCAACGAGTCTCAGGGCATCGTACGTTAAATTTGCCGATTCGTAATCTCTACTCTAGAACACGGTTACCACAACGGTTGGTTCTGCGACAGATATGATCGGCCCACTGCCACTTCAGCTTGCCAATACGCTAAGCTATGTCGGTGATCTTTGGTGATTTTTCTCTATAAAGCGAGTTACTTCATTCCGAATACGATCCCTCAGAGAAACGACGAGTCTTCCATAGCTTGCTGAGCGTCCTTAAACATGCAGATCGCAATGTCCACGTGGTGGTTAAACAGGCCTGGATTTGACAATAGGCCATATAAGGCCGCGGCCTAGGGGCGGCAGCGTCCTAGGGGCGGCAGATTTTAGAGTAATCTCAAACATTATTATTTTAGAAAGATACATGGGGCAGCGGCAATAAAGTGGCCTACACTCGTAAAAAATATAAATCCGTCACTTGTAGATTCATAATTTCCAGATTTCTACAGTAAGTAGGTATATGAAAAAGCTCACTTCACATTGAAATATACCTATACGTTTTCATGGCAGTAGCTCGAAAGATCTTGAGAATAGAGCACTCTTTTCACAGCAAGTTTAAATAAGAAGCTAACAGAGATCGGTCGCTGTTTCTAAGGCATCCTCGTCGAAGAGAGGAAGCGATAATAACAAATTAGACACAATCAGAAGGTCAGCAGCTCAAATTGCGGCAAGGTTAGCGTCTTTAGAGGCGAGGTTAGCTGGATATCGCATAATTTGGAACCTTGCTGCAGGCTTATATTAATTCAGCAGTTTTATTCAGGGTACTTACCCAATCTAAAAAAGCAGGCAAGATATTTCATACTTTTGCAGGATTTAGGTACACATTTTGCACATCCTTAATCAGTTGTCTAGGTTACAGCCAAGAACAGATTATGTTTTTTTCAAAACCAAATCGTTTAATAATTAAGCCATGTGCAAGGCAGGCTCGCGCACTGAAGGTTCCGTACTACCACATACATTGTTAGAAGTAAAATAACTGGCCAAGTTCAACTCGGACACGTGCACGAAGGGTTCCGTACCATTATCTATAAAAACGGCAAAAAAATCACGTTTGTTGTATTGGAGCCCCTCAAATATTTATTTTATTCTGTTTTTTAGTATTTGTTGTTATAGCTGTAACAGAAATACATCATCTGTGAAAATTTCAACTGTCTATCACGGTTCATGAGATACAACTGCCTGGTGACAGACGGACAGCGCAGTCTTAGTAATAGGGTCCCGCTTTACCCTTTGGGTACGGAACCCTAAAAAAGTAGTGCAAAAACACAACATCACGCCCAGGCGGTCACCCATCCAAGTACCGACCGCGCCCGTAGTTGCTTAACTTTGGTGAACAGATGTTTATCACCGACTCGCATTTGTCCATTATTTATTGTTTTAGTTTAGAGTGTGTATCTACTATAATCATGCCAAGTTTGACGCTTATGCGTATTAAGTACCGTTTTTACACTAGAAAAAATACTAAATACGTTTTGAAAAAACTTTTGTTGTTTAACTTTTTGACTTTATTATTATTATTATTTAATCCGCCGTAACATTACATATTCTGTGACAATTTTAAAATTGCTATCTGTTACGGTTCGAAAGATACAGCCGTTAAAATTAAGGACGGATGGACAGACAGACAGAGTAGACTTAGTAATAGGGACTAGTAATAGGGTCCCGTTTACACTCTTTGGGTACGGAACCATACGAAGAAAGGTAAGACTCCCAGTACCAGTAGACCTCTACCACATAAGCACTCTTCATGTGGACATATTCGTTGAAGCAAAGAGACGACATTAAATTTAGGTACAATATATATCATAACTAGCTACACACCGCGGTTTCACCCGCGTGGTGATGAAAAATTGTGATGATTATGATGAAAAATACTTTACGACCTGTTCTCATACCTACCAAATATACATAAAAAAATCGGTCGAGTTGTTTCGGAGGAGTTCCCCACAAACTACAAACACCTTGACACGCGATTTTTATAAATATAACTAACTATGGATAACAGTGACAATTGTTTCCTTATTTTTTTACCGACTTTCCTTATTTTTTAACCGAGGAGGTTATGAATTCGAATGTTTTTTTTTATTGTTTGTTACCTCAGAACTCTTGACTGGGTGAACAGATTTTGATGACTCTTTTTTTATTTGAAAGCTGGTGCTTCCCGTTTGGTTCCATTTTAATTTGGTCCAGTTCTGATGAAGTCGGTTTTTTTTTTCTAATTTCCAGGACAACATTTTGCAGTACGTAGGTAGGTATCGAGATAAGGTAATAATTTTATTTATTTGAATAAAGATGCCGTCCCAAGTTTTCCGTAAACAGAATACAACCTTGTGCACCTTGACCTCCAAGCTACCAACCTTCTGAGTTATCTACCTAGTCTGCGCGCACGTGCCACGGTACTGACGCTGTATTGAACTAGAAACGCATTTCAGTAACAAGTTAATTTTTTGTACTGAAATTTCTTGTATGATTTTATCTGGATTTTATTATGAAACTGACGCAATATTCACACATTTTATTTATATTAGACTGGAAAAATGTTTGAAGGATCTTTTATTTCATTATATGTTTCACATCACATCATCAGCCAATTAACGTCCACTGTTGGAGAAGGCCTCCCTCATAGAGAGGGGTGTTGCCATAATCCCCACGCTTGGCAGGCGGCTTGGGGATTGCAGTACATTCACCGTGTACTATTAGCACGCTGCTGCCCATCCTCCGGTGGTTCTGGTCGCAGTTTTGGGACATACCCGGGTATATGTTCCACATTTATATGTTTAATCGAGTTCAAATAATTATCAATTAAAAAAACCGACTTCATCAGAACTAGACCAAATTGAAATGGGACCAAATGGAAAGCACCAACTTTCAAATAAAAAAAGAATCATCACAATCGGTGCACCCAGTCAAAAGTTCTGAGGCAACAAACATAAAAAAACAGTCGATTTGATAAACTCCTTCTTTTTGGAAGTCAGTTAAAAAAGAGGATCTATGTTCCACTGTTTTTTATATATGTTCACCGATTTCTCCGCCAATCATGAATTGATTTTGATGATTCCTTTTTTGTTTGGTAGGACATACTCAGAGGTGGTCCCATAGTTCATCAAAATCGGTTTAGTAGTCTGGTTTTTAAAATAAATCAACTGAAAAAAATATGTCATCTAAGTACCTAAGCAAAATTGCGTATTTATTAATTTTGAAGTCAGTTTTTTAGATTGACAATAAATGATAAAAATCAGGTTAACGAATACATATCATGATAATCGGTGAAAAAAATGGTGTTAAAAAAAAAAGTTAAATGTTGTTTTTAACCGACTTCCAATAAGGAGGAGGTTCTCAATTCGACTGTTTTTTTAAATGTTTGTTACCTCAGAACTTTCGACTGGGTGAACCGATTTTGATGATTCTTTTTTATTTAAAAGCTGGTGCTTCCCATTTCAATTAGGTCCCTTTCTGACATTTTTATGAATTCGGTTTTTTTATATTGATAATTATTTTAAGTCTGATAAAAAGTTGGTCGCCTCAGATCATGCCAGGGCCAAGCCGGGCCAGCCAGGGGGGCAAGCGCCCACGCTGCCCCAACGTGCTTACGCCCATATTTCCGGAGATAACCTCGATAATTCATACAAACTTTACTTCTTTATAATATTAGTGGTGGGTAGTTCTAAATGCCTGCTCAACTCTCTCAACGTAGACAGCCAAAATCTTTGTCCAAACCTACTTTTTCTAACACTTTCGCTTGTTACGTCACACCAAGTATTAGCCTACTTACTGAATATAGATACTGACATCTAAATATTCTGTGTAGTGATTAGCATTGGAATTTATAAAATCCTAACATAACAATTTACGACTCCATACATACAGGGTTGTAAGGAAAGAGTATGTACAATTTCAACTATGGGGCCAGCAATAAAATAGCAAAAAAAATATCAGCTGTTCCATAAAAAAAAGGTGAGTGACACTTGAGAAAATGTATGGAACAGCTGATATTTTTTTCGCGGTTTTAGGGTTAGTTCCATGGTAAAAGTTGTTCACAATGATTAATATACCTAACCCCTTTCGGCTAAGCATACCCTTTCCTTATAACCCTGTATACTTATTAGAAACAGATAAAAATATGATTCCTATAACTAACATTTTTACTATGCCTTTTTTTAAGGGAAAATGAGAGCCCGCAGGGTGGTTGCATGTGTGATTCTCCATTAGAATGGCAGCCTATCTTATAAAAAATCCTGGGTGCTTCGGAGCGCCCGGGCTTTGGGGACGCTATTGCACTCATCCGCAGTCCCGGCAATGGGTCCTAGACCTAGCATACCTTTTAGGTATTTATTGATTTTTATTTCTCTATGAGGTAGAAAGGTTCTTGAGTGGACACAACGAACCGGAAGACGCAGCGTAGGTACGCCTCCCACTAGATGGACCGACGACATTGTGAGAGTCGCGAGCATCCAGTGGATGCAGAAGGCAGGATGTCGTTCAGTGTGGAGGTTAAAGGGGCCTATGTTCAGCAGTGGACGTCTTATGGCTGATGATGATGATTTCTCTATGACGTGTAACTGACGTGGAATTTGTTATCAATAAATTTGACTTTAATACTCTTGGTTCAATGTTACGTAATGGACATTTGTCAGGTTCGATATACTGAGATTTAAAAAAAAAAACAAGTTTAGTTAAGACGAAATAAATAATGATTTAAGGGCTTAGCGCATTGCCTAATTAATAGCGTATATTTTACATAATTTTAATTCCTAACGTTTTGAACACTGTAAAAAAACATGTAAACCTAAAAAATCACCGCTAATTTCACACAACTTGGACCCGCAAATTATTCAGACTCAGATGATAATGCGTTTACTATAGTAAAATTCTGTCCAAGCATTTATTTGCTCTGACAGTTGCAACAACACTGTAAAACATTGCTACAGTTTGACGTTCAAAAACTTATCGAAAGTGGTTTGACCGATTTCAATTTACTCATTTATTTTTTGTTTGAAAAGTGACTTGATCGAGAGTGTTTTTAGCTGTTTTAAGAAAATCTGTTCTGCCATTTGAAGATCATCTTTGTCAGGGTTTTTTTAATTTTGTAATTTACACTTTAATTTTAACAGATGTCCTTTTTTATGTAAAACTTGTAGCATAACAAAATAACAAAAAAATTATACTTACTATTCACACATTTAAATATTAATGTGATACATATATTTTATATTTCGGAAGGGGTTTGAACACCCAACCCCCTGGCTACGCCCGTGAATATTTAAGTTTTTACGGTAAAGTTGTGTGAAAACCAAGTGGTTAGTTGCCACCTTAAGTCTAAAAGATAGTGGTAAGTTCATTCATGTTACATCACGAATTCGATTTAACGTGTTACTTTCAATCAAAGAATCGATTATCATACAAGTATTATCACAACTCTACAACAATGGCACTCGCTTATTGTCTGTGTGAAGTTACCGTCGATAAATATCTCTAATCAAACCAATTTATTGAACGAAGCTAAATAAATAGTTCCGCTGTCCTCATTTCTCTATCAGGCGCTCTCTCTACCACTATGTGGAGGTGGTAAATTTTAATGGTTCAAATACAGTGACTGTGCTCTCTGCTCAATACTTACAACTACAATACTCTAGCTAACTGGAATAAGATGCGAAGTATTTAAAGATTTCTTTATGAAGGTAGAGAAAACGGTAGTTACATTATCTATGTTTTTCCTATGTAGAGCAGGTTATGTAACTGGTTCCATAGTTAATAATTACCTACTAACCGGCTCCACTCAACTAGCTCGCTTGCTTGTTATGTTAAACTAGGCTAAGTAGCTAAGATATTCATAGTTTTTAGGCCAGTTATCTACTAGAACAAACCGCGCCATGGTCTAACGATCGTTGATCTACTAGAACAAACCACCATGATCTAACGATCATTAATCTACGAGAATAAACCACTATGAACTGACGATCGTTTATCTACTATGATACTATAGAATAGGATACTAGGACAAACCACCATGGTCTAACAATCGTTGATCTACTAGAACTACTCACAATCAATGGCCTAACGATCGTTGATCTACGAAAGCAAACCACCGCATGGTCTAACAATCGTTGATATACTAGAACTACTTACAATCAATGGCCTAAGATCGTTGATCAACTAAAACAAACCACCGCATGGTCTAACGATCCTTGATCTACTAGAACTACTCACAATCAATGGCCTAACGATCGTTGATCAACTAAAACAAACCACCACATGGTCTAACAATTGTTGATCTACTACGACTCACAATCAATGGCCTAACGATCGTTGTTCTACTAATATAAACCACCGCATGGTCTAACAATTGTTCGTCTACTAGAACGACTCACAATCAATGGCCTAAAGATCGTTGAATACGGATTTAGCCTCGGGTCACGGTAGCGCTCAGTTGTAAATGCCACTAGTAACCACCCATCCAAGGAGTGACCGGTTAGGTACACGGATAACTGAATTTAACCTAGTGTATCTACTAGCTATAATTGTTACTTAGACCTATGTTCATGAAAATAACAAGGTGGTTTATTTGAATTTTTTGTTGGAAAAATTTACATAACCTACGAAAGTTAACTAATCGTTTTGTTAAGTTTTGATGAACACGATCAATTAATCGGATTGAACTATTACAAATAAAATTGTGATCAAGGTGGTAGGTAATCAAGCTAACGGGCCGCGCGATGGTAAGCGATTACCGTCGCCGGTGCACACCAGGGGCATCACGCAGACATTTTATATAATAAAATCGGAATTCGGAAATGATACAGGATTGGGACTACATTCCTTATATTGTAGTTCATGCAAGTCAGGTAGCAAAAAAGATTGTATGTACCAGACCAGCCATTATATGAGACAGCTGCACACTTCTTGTCGCATTCTCCGTGGTTATGTAGCGGCATGCGGCGAGGCGCGCGGGCGCCGCAGCTCGTTGATTGCGCAAGCGCAGCGGCCGGCGCGCGAGGCCACGGATCGGCCTCATTTTCGTTGGGCCTGCAAATGTCAGGATCAAGGACAGAACTTGCATATTCAGCGATGATATGCCATTTTCAAACGTGAATACACTTTCAGGGTTACACTGAATGATTGGATTTTCTTTGCAATATATTCTGTAGGTATATCATGAGATCTGGAAATGTTGGTCATCTCATAATTTTCTGTAGAAAAACTTAGGTTTCGTCAGAGAGTGGTACCAAAGCGGTCGCAATTTAGGGTTGTTTTTGGGGTAGTTGTTGATGATTACTCACACAAAGGTAGGTACTGAATAATCTGTACCTATCACAGTTTCTTTTAATTCTTTTTTTAATCTGGGAAATTTTTGCACTCACGGTATTCTGACCCCAAACTAAGCAAAGCTTGTAATACCAGAGACTGATATACATACATATATATATTTTTAAATACATACTTAAATAGATATATAGTTTGATTGGAACGATAAAAAACTTGGCATGATGAACATAATATGGTACTGTGGATACTGTTAGGATTTTTCTAGAAAACCACTCCATTTCAATGACTTCACTTGAAGCTAAATTGCGGCCGTTTTGTAGTTATGTATAGGAAATAGGTTTGCAAATAAAAGTTCCAATTTTTATGAAAACAATTTCGTTTATTTTAGTCGTCATTAAGTACAAATTAAAACCAATTTCAAACAAAAACATAAACAAACCAAAACTATGCAAACTGCAAAGACATACAATCTACCTATGAGTTCTTATATAAGTATAAAATAATTTTGATTGTGAATACATTTTATGTTGTAATATTTATAATGGTAGGTCCTACATTGGTATAAATCTAAACTTTACTATAAATACTGCTACGTATTGGGGATTTGAATTTTTACACGATAAGTATTTTAATTTAGGTACTTTTTAGTTAGCTCTTACCAAACGCAAACAAACCTTGATTAATAAAATACTGCTCACAGATAATTAATACATTTACAAACAAAAATAACAACAGACTTCACGAATAGTTCCTAATTTTCCATCCATAAGAAGTGGACTATTTAAATTGAACCTCCTTCGATATACATAGCCTATCCCTTAGAATAGGTACTTATTCTATGGCCTATCCAATAAAAAAACCCATTAAAATTGGTACACAATCAAAAAGATATCGCGTGGGTTGCTTTTTCTACGCGTTGCATACACACAAAAAAAACAGTCGAAAAGAGAAACTTCTTCCAGTATGTTGAAAATTAACCTGTTTTAAACCGACTTCAAAAAAAGGTGAACGGTTCTATGTTCCACTGCTTTTTTTAAAATATATGTTCCACTACCGCCAATTTCTCTGCCAACTATAACATTGACGGATTTAAAAAAAAAAACTTTTGTACGGTAGAGTATACTTCCGATTTGGTCCCATTGTCACGGATCAAATGATGGGATCCCTGGGAAATCGAGGGCAACCCTCAAATTTTACAGGCACTTATTAAGTTTTTCATTATATTCTTCAAGTCGGTTTTAAATGTGATCCAGTTGAGTATAGAAGCAACTACTAGCAAACTTACTAGTCTTGTTTAGATTTTGTAATAAAGGTTATGTAGTAAATCAAGTATGTTGACCCATCTGCACGCCGTTAAAGCTAGGTTTAGATATAAATCCTTACCTAATTACTTTTACCTTATATTTTATGAGCTTTGTGATTATTATTGTGATATCGAAGAGTGCAGTAGAGCAGGATCGGTTGGAGAATATTGATCCCAATGAAGTTCGTAAGCAGTAGCGGATCCAGGGGGCTAAGGGGCCACGCCCCCCTTCCCCCAAAAGTATCTGGGGCAACCTCTGACATATCTCAAGTTATAAACTTGATATCATAGAAATCCTACCCTCAGCTGGGTTAACCCCCTCCCCACAAACCGAAATCCTGGATCCGTTCATAAATATCTTAGTATACATCATATTATGTCTTCTGTGGTATAGGTACATTACAGGGGCCTTACGTCTAACTCTAAACGCGGGCCCGAATAGGTGCAGTTTGCAAAATCACGCGACCGCAAACCGTATCTCGGCACGCGTTCGCGTGATTTTGCAAACGTTCAGAGTTGGGCGTCAGGCCCCAGGTCAGTTAACAAAAGCTCATAGTCTTTATACGTAGAAAAAATGCAGTGGGCGTAATACGAATATTTACGGTCGTAATTTTTGTAGTCAACATTTGTGGGGAATTACAAATGTATTTTACGAATGTGAATATTAGTACTTTGCCCACAGATTCAAGTCAGTAATCTAATAAACAATACATTTTATTCAACAGACCCAGCCCCGGATCTAAGGTTTTGTCGAAACGGGCTAAAAAACTGTCAATAACGCCCCTGGCAATGACCAATATGACCATCGACCGTCAACCTCTCCAAGGATTTTCGATTGGTAATGATACGTGCGAATAATTACAAATAATGAGAATTTGGTGCTCCTAAAATGTAGCCCGGTTTGCCTCTCCCCCGCCTAGATAAATATAAACACTTAATCGCGCTCATGAGTCATAATTTGCTTGTGCACGACGTAAGCCATGTCGGTCACGGATATCGTATGGCGCTTGTGATTGGAGAAAACAAAAGTCATTCATTCAATTCGCGCCTAGGATTGGCCCGCTCAAATAAGATCCTTCTGTAAATTCAGTTCCTTTACCTTACCTCAGCTTGTACCGTTATACCGTCCCTTAGCTTCTACTTACCTAATATGGTAATAAGAAAATGAAACCAAGATATAGGTACTCAAAAGGATAGATTTATTAAACGAATGAAGTTAAGTTATAAACAAAAGAATAGATCAAAATGTAGAAAAGTGAATTTACCAGAATATAGCTCAGAAGGAGGCACATAAAATTTATAGGGTCGTGGTTGTTCGACCTGAAGATTCGCCTGTTTCTACTTCCGTAGCGCAGTACTACCCTATATTGTGAGTCCGCTCGAAGATTCGTCTTAGGAATCAGAATCGCTTCGAATGGCGCTAGGCGCAGTCAGCTGGCTTGCTCCCCTCATACCTCAAGTCATGCCCCGCCGGCCGTGAGTAATACCTGTAGTACCATCCATCCTTGGTAATACAAATCTATATGACATGCGAATTGCATAGCCACGTTCTGATTTAAAAGTAATTAAACAACGTCTGTAGGTAGATGTACCAAACTAAGGAAATTAAAGTATTGTATTTATTCTGTGTATGTTTTGTAAATAATAATGTAATTTGTAATTTAATATTTTATATTCTAATAATTTTAATGTATTTATAATTATATAAATATGTAACGTTTTGTTTCGTTACAAGCTGTCAAGTAGTTATATCATAATTGAAGATAGAAGAGTAGTTAGAACTAGTAGTAGTAGTGGTAGTATGCTAAATAGAAATATATTAAAAGGTGCTTATAAACTGCAAAAAAAATACTGAAAACGTATCTTCCACTTGATAGGCGTTGTCCTTTGCACTCGCCCATTTCAAACGAAGCACGGACAACTGATCAAGTGACTCCACAACAAACGAAAACATTCAACCAAAAACTTATAGCTCAATCACATCGTTTCACAAACGATTTCATTCCGAAATAGATGCAACGATAGACGAGCCAATTATAAAAGAGATATAGTACATATTTGACACGTTCTCTGTGGATGCCCCACATATACAGGGTTACGCTTATAGACTGTACTAAGCTGAAAGGAGGTCATTGTCCACATCATTATGAACAACTTTTATTATGGGACCAACCCTGAAATCGCGAAAAATTTATCTGCTGTTCCATAGAAAACGGTTATTGTCACGACAAAATATACGGAACAGCTTATCATTTTTTCGCGATTACCATAGTAAAAGATGATTATAATGATGTTTACTATGACCTCCTTTCGGTTTAGTACAGTCTATATGCGTAGCCCTGTATATTTTGGGGCATTTTAGATGATGCTGGTACGTGCGTGCGACATATAATGGGGCACTAGTCCAAACAAGTTTATGGTTGTGTTATCTTTTACACGTGTGATATTTTGTATCGAAAGTAAAATCACTGAATGTATAATTATCAATATAAAAAACAGCCTTCATTAAAATGTCAGAACTGGATCAAATTAAAATGGGAAAACACGGAACGCACCAACTTTCAAATAAAAAAAAAGAATCATTAAAATCGGTTCACCCAGTTGAAAGTAATGAGAAAACAAACATAAAAAACAGTCAAATGGAGAACCTTCTCATTTTTGGAAGTCGGTTAAAAACTATGTCCCTCGCAATGTCATTATCATTTCAGCCCTTATCTATGTAGGTACTGACATAGCTGACCTGATGGTGTGATGTGGTCGTTCTTATCACGCCTAAAGATCAGAAACTGGCTCAAACTCCTCTTTAGCACAATTTCAACATTTTCGAAGATAATAAATCACTGAGTGTTTATATAAAATTATGTTTATATAGGTACGTGGTTACTGGTAATAAGTTAGCATCCTCATAAGGGCGGTTTCAACGTCTCGTTCTACGACTTATCCAAAAAAAAACTGCTATATCATCATATCATGATGATAATGAATCCCAATTCTAAAAGTTTCTTTTATATATCATTCTCTGATTATTTTTCTGCAAAAACGTTCAAATGCGAGTGCGAGATATCTGTGGCAGGAAGAGGGCTGCTGGAAAACTCTGCTGGGCGCTTCTCGATACGACTGATCTTTCAGAACATCTAAATTAATTTAAATGAAGCATTAATTTAAATGAAGTGGTACAACCGTGAATGTTTAAGACAGTTTATATCCAGAGCCCTAAGACTAAAACTGTATACGATAATGGTTGTGCGTTCGTTTATTGTCCTTCGCGGATTCAGCGGAGCGCCTCCTGGCAGCCGCGTACACAGCCAGCTTAGAGGGCGACGGCAGGCTGGAGTCCCGGGGCCGGACCAGGGACTCGCGCGACTCGGCCGCGGGCAGCGACGCAGAGGTGGGCACCGAGGGCAGCTTGCGCACCGTATCATACGGCAGAGGGGAACTGCGAGACGCGGTCGATGCAATGGAACCAGAGCCATCGGAATCCTGGAAAGAAAACATTATTCTGTAAGCTTACCTAGGTATTACTTTTATAACCCCCGATGCAAACAGAGGTGGTATAAGTGGAACGTGTGTATCTGTGTCTGTCTGTAGCATCGTATCTCCCAAGCGGCACCGATTCTGATTTAATTTTTGTTTGTTCGAAAGGTGACTTGATCGAGAGTGTTCTTAGCTATGATTCAAGAAAATCTATTCTGCCGTTTGAAGTTACTCAGCTCATTTATACGAGGGTTTAAAAAACGATTTATACTTGTATATAGAGCTAAGTTTAGCCACCAACTCGCTTGATGGTAAGCGATGTTGAGGCCGAGGATGGAGCAAATCTAGAAGAAATCTATTCACTCTATCCTTGAAGATGACTTATATTAGAGTAGATATCACTTGGTACTTAGAGTGGCAACGGGCAAGCCACATCGCTCGAAGAACCTATAACCGATGGGGAAGAAAGATTTTTGAGTGGAGATTACGAACTGGAAAACGCAGCGTAGGTGGGCCTCCCACTACCAGTAGATGGACCGACGACATTGTGAGACTTGCGGGCTCCAGTGGGTGCTGATGGCAGGCTGTCGTTCAGTATGGAGGCCTATTGCCTTCTGGCTGATGATGATGATAAGAATGAGCAAAAAAGAACGTACTCTATCTACTCACTGATAGACCTTGAACTCTTATCTAGTTGCCGTGGTAGTATAAACAGTTACTCGTAGGTATGCCACCTCTTGCCTAGTCATTAAATACCTAGAAGTACCTAGTTAAACACTTTGTAACAATACACTGCACTATGTAATAAATCATGACAGATGTTACACAATTACAATGTGCTAGATATGCAGCTGATTATTATCTCAGAATAATGTATCTCATATACTTCTCTCGGACTACTTCCAGTAGATTCAAATTAAATAGTATCTTTATGGCGAAGTTTTTCCATTTTTCAGAGACGCTTGTTACTATAGATGACCATGACGTGGAGCAAAACCATGGCGCTTACACACAGTCGTGCGTTTCGCTACTTCTATTTTTGAGGTTTTTCTGATATTTTTCGAAAAGTATAGCTGTAATGTAAAATGTGCCTTTACGGTTCCCTTCATAATTATGAACTAAGGATATCAAGATATTTTAGACATAATTTGGTAAATAGGTATTTGAATAAATTCTAATAACACGGAGAAAAACGCAAATCAGTGTAACTTTCATAATTTTTTTCTTCTTTCGAGCGAAATGCCCTTAATCGTGTTTCGGTCTTTACGGTTTCCTAGATAAAACATTCAATTTTGATATGTCACAGATTTTATAATTTTAAGCTAAAGCTAATCATGGAAGACCATAATTGCTAAAAGTGAGAGAAGAGAGCCTAGGTCGTAAGAAGAAGAAATGACGAAGTGACACCTTGAGACAGTTGGCAGTGACTGGCAGGGAAAAAGCCGAAGATGAGGCTTGCCTTAGGAGAAGTCTATGTCCAGCAGTGGACTAAGTTTGTGTTGCTGAGTCTTTGTGTTTTTCCCTAATAATACCTTGTGTTCTTTAAATCCAGAGTAAACAGTTCCTTCTAGGTAGGCATGCTCCATCCTAGTCAGCATGAGGCATGATGTGGACAAACGCAAGCCTATCTACATCTATACTTTTATCGATGTAGATAAGGTTCGTCGGCTTCTTCGTCTATCTATACTTCTAAATTTAAGTATAGACATATAGAAGCGAAATACAATTCACTTACTAACTCATCACGAGATCTCGAAACTATACTTAAACTAAAAAAGCTGAAATTTGGGAGATAGATTCCTTTCGACCCAAGGAACGGAGAACTCTACGGCGGCTGTATAGGGTGAACAGATCCGCTCTGTTTTCAGTTCATTATACATAATTATAACCTTGGGTACAAACATTACTACGACAGTGGATTATTCTAAGTAGGAATACGAGTAACTGTTATGCTAAAAGGTTATTCCTTCTTAGAATTTTAGCAGGATCGAGATTTGCCCTTGAAATAGTTGAACCCTTAGGGCCTTTGAAAGTTCAAATTAGCTACTCGAACCCTTTCATCTGTTATGAGAGCCGACTAAGCTGGGAAACCTGTCGAATATAATTAGGATACTTTAAAACAGTCCTTTGTTAGATAAATAGGTACGTCTTCTAAAATTGATCGAAGAATTACGTGCTCTAACATTATTCATGAAACGCTGTTTTGAAAGTTATATTTCTGATAATAGAAAAGAAATAAGTTGCAAAAAAGTATATGCTCAGTGGCGTGTATTGGCAGAGGCCTATGTCCAGCAGTGGACAGCTACAGACTGATGATGATGAAGTAGCAAAACAATGGGCGCTTGTATCTTCGAAAATTTGATCGATGACTTGTATGTATGTTTTGACCTAGCGCGGACAGATTTGTTGTGTTGTAGCCACTTGCACCCATATTATAAACCCATAGCACTGTGTTAGCAACTGTGACGCGGAGTTCGACGCGTTGACATAAATAAGAATGTTTAATCAAGTATCTGTCACAATACCTGGCGACAGAGTTTCCTTCTCATTTCCGTTCTATTTACTTCTCTTTTCTGTGGTTTTGAACAATCGATATGAGAAAAAGTAAGTTTCTTACCTATTGTCATGTAAATCCTTGCAGAGTTTGTTCAAAAAGAGTACTAACGAAATTTAAAGGCAATCCGCCTCTGCCGTATGAAAAATTTCAAACTCACCTATCATGAGCTGTCTTATCATCGTGTTGTTTTGTTGAGTGAATTTTCGTGTTATTTATTGAGATATTTGTCCATTCAACCACAATCCAAATCCACTCTTTTTTTGAACAGACAAGTTTTTTTTTACGCTAATAAGCCTGCTTTTGACCACAAACTCGCTTATTGGTAAGCCACGATGTGGTCGAAGATGAAGTACGCAAACTTAGAAGATACCTATTAACTCTGGCCTTTAAAAGCTTCTGGCTAGATTATATCTCTCAGGAAACAAGGAAGGCGGAAGGTCGTTCGAATCCTTGGCCGTACGGATTGAAAATTATTCTGTGGTAAAACAAAGATATTGCCTCCCTCGGTGCCGTCAAGTGTCTTGGGCCCGAGAGATACCATGAAGCTGAAATTTGGCAGGTAATTTCCTTACGGGCAAAGTAAAAACGGGCGGTAAGGGCGGGTAAAGTAACAAAAAGTATTTTGCAAAATTAAGGGGGAAAAAGGTATTGAAAGTGTATATAAAAATCTTTGCGTAGTCGCGAACAGCTAGTAAGCTAGGCATAATATCTCTCAACTCCACGGTTCTAAAACATTTAAATTCATCATTCAAATATCCGACCAGCAGCTTGTTCAGTAGTTGGCGTCTTCTGGCCAATATCCGACTGGGCGAAAATCGAACTCGAAATCAGGGCCATGAGCCATTCTAGTCATGTTTACCTTTCTGGCGTCTCGATGGTCGAGGCGGTCGTATCTGGTGGTGCGTGCGGAGGGCTTGCGCGGTGGACGCGGCAGCGCGGACGGTGGCGGTGGCAGGCTGGAGGAGCGAGTCTGTTGCGAGGCGCGCCCTTGTCGCTCCAATAATAACGCTTCTTCACCGCGCCCGCTGCCGCTGCGACCGCCCACCGTGCTCAGCCCGGGGAAACAACACAGACCCCGCTGCAACCACACATCACAAAATTCACTACAAACCAAAGAAGACAGTTGGCCTTAGTACGAGCACTTGCGAAAAAGATCATCATCATCATCAGCCAGAAGACGTCCACTGCTGAACATAGGCCTCCCCCTTTAACCTCCACACTGAACGACATCCTGCCATCTGCATCCACTGGATGCCCGCGACTCTCACAATGTCGTCGGTCCATCTAGTGGGAGGCCACCTACGCTGCGTCTTCCGGTTCGTGGTCTCCACGCAAGAACCATCGGTCATCAGTTCTTCGAGCGATGTGGCCTGCCCATTGCCACTTCAACTTGCAAATTTTAATAGCAATGTCAAAAAATTCAACAACGGCTCTATCGGATATTTCGCTATCTTTTACGCAACGATAACTTTTTCGCAAGTGCTCGTACTAACCCCACTGAAGCAAGCATAGAATTGACAATAGATGGTACATTTTCTGTCATCCCTGCACTCAATTTAATAACCACGTTCGCTTTTTTGTCTATCTGTTTGGTACACGTTTTGAAATACATTTTAAACTAATTTCCCTACGAGCCAGAAACTATAACTTTTAATATATTTCTGAACTGAATGACAATGCATTACTTTGTGTATTATTCAAAGCTTACATTTAAAAACTTGGTATGTAAAAGAATAATATTTTATAGGTAATTATTTCTGTAAATCGCTAAAATTACATTAGAAGGAAACTTTCTTAGGAAAGTCTGTAGTTTTTTTTGTTGTAAGGTTTCTCTCTAAGATAAATTCTTTAGCTGATAATTTAATTGAAAAATAAATTACTCAGCTATCTATTAACGGAATATCGAGGCCTGTAAAGATGTACATTGTATATATTAATTGCTTTCAAAAGTCAAAACTATTACGAAAACTACAAAGACAGGCGAGTTTAGTAAACAGAACAAAGTAATAAAACAGTAGTTATGATACTTACACAACACAAAGCCATACTCACCCAAATGACGGCGCGTTGCAGATTATTGCGTGTTCACTTCAAATACATCACTCGGGTTACAGCATCGCGAATTTTAATTATTTTACAGCCAACGCACACGACAGACTTTTAGTTCGAGCGAAGTACTGTGAGACTTCCACTAATGCACGCTACGCCTGCGCCACGCCGAACTTTTAGTCCAGCTTTTGCATTGCATCTTGAGTCTGGGGCACAAAGTGTTGCTTGTGTGCGTTGGCTATTAAATTTATTAAATAAATACATTATTTTATACAAATTTATATTGATTTAATAAATGTACATCGCGTAAGCGTCAGTAAGTTAATGTATCACTTCAAAACACCAGACGGGTAAAAATACTTATGTAGGGTTTTCACACGAAAACAAGCATAATAATTATAAATAGAAATCAGCTCGTAAAGCTTCTTGGGCCTTACTTAAAAACGTTACTCAAGTTGACATACGCTTAAATATGCTCCGTCTTGTTTTCACGTGTGACGATTGCCGTCAGCGAGAAGTTGAGAGAGCATTTTAAAACATAGATCAACTTGAGTAACGTTTTAAGTAAGGCCCCTAATGTTAGGAAAGCTATTAAAACGACAACAAACAAAACACGGTTTTTATTCTAAAAACATGCTCTCTAAAAATAATACATACAAATACATTGAATACATGTCATCGAAAACTCGTATAAAATTACTTAAAACTAATTGTTAAGACCAATGTTACGCGTGTCATCTATATCGCTCGAGCATAAAAAAAAATGAAAACTTAAAAAAAATAAGTAAATAAAAAAATTATGTAAAATCTAAGCAACTTTAATAAAGAAAATATCATATCAAATGTTTTAATTTTTATTTTTTATTTAAATAACTTTGCAAACATAAATCAACGAATAGAAAAATAACTGTACTAGAATTGAAATCAAAGCAAATCATTTATTTGTAATTTAGTTCATTTTTTATTTGTAAATTTTATTTAATTTAATGTTTAATTAAGGTTGCCTGGAAGAGATCGCTTATAGCGATAAGGCCGCCAATTGTTTCACTAGTTTTTAAGTTGTTTTTTTATGTTACCACTATGTAATTTTTGGTGTGAACAATAAAGAGTTATCTATCTATCTAATCGAAATTAAAAATTTACTAAATATTTGTAAACTTATTATTTTCTATTCGTTCTGCCTTGATATCACCAATTACATTTACCAACCACATTTAATATCTTCAAAAATGTTCAAATGCGCGGGCGACATAGAGGAAGCACGCAGCATAGACTCTTAAATAGAGCCTCGATAAGACGGTCCCTATCAAATAAAAAGGCACTTATTTATAGGACATTAAGGACTAGGTTATCATTACTTTTACTAACAAGATGAATGAATTTTGTACATGATTTTTATTTGTCACCGTAAATTGAGCTTTAAAACCTTAAAGCAAAAATAGGTTAAGAGCCAAATTAATGTGACAAGAATCAACACCATTTTATTTTATCATTAGCTGCATGGTGAACAAATAGTGTATCAAATAGTAATCAGATGACTATTAGAAGTTGTAAACTTAACCTAAATAAATATTATTTTGGTTATTGATTACATTGCTAATTGAAATCATTATATAGTAGAACAAAATAAATAGAAGTTATTGTCAGGTTTTCCGAAAGATAATAAAAAAATAGTTCATAAAAATGCGGTAGATGTCGTTAACAAGACTTATAATAAGTATGGATCTGAAAATTTTGCAAAGACACAGACAATAAAGATCAATTAAAAAAAAACTTGCTTATTCTCATAGACAGACAATATCCGTCTGTCTGACACTGTCTGCTATCCTAGTTTTGTGTTTTTTTTTTTTAACAGTCCTTTGCTGTCACGGTTGACAGTTATATGATTATTTACGGGATATTTACCGTGGTAAGGTTGTGGAAGGAGCTCCCGATATTTCGGCGCAGTTACATGAACTATGTTCACGGAAAGACTGAAGACTAACTGACTGTTCAGTCTTCCCGCGAACATGGTGCATGTAACCGCGCCGAGCTCGAGGGAGCTCCTTCCACAACCTTACCACGGTAAATATCCCGTAAATAAAATCATATAACTGTACTCCTTTGCTTTTTATTCAACAAATGCGAAAAATGTGAATCATGTCTAGTCAGCGCCATCTGTCGATGTTTGCATAACTATGTTGTTCCAGCTGTCAGAAAACCTTCCATTGTAATCTTAAAAATACTACGGAAATATAATCGGCCTTACAAAAATAGTGGCTGCTCCAGTTACAGACAGTTCTAACTTTGGCGTATTTTGTGACCAATTTCACATAATTATTAGTATTTATTTGATTAGTAGTTGCATAATTTCGATATTTATTTCGTAATTAGACAGATTTATTTTTTACTTATCTTAGAATAATAATTTTATATAATTTATATTATATCCGTTAAAGACTAGCCATTACTAGTGGAGATAAATAAGAATGCAGAATAATCTTAGGAGATTCTTACAAATCTACTCAAAGACTTTCCAGCGTCTTAACTAGGTCCAAGCATTTATTTGCAATAACATCGTAAAAAGCTGAAAACGACGAATAGGCTAGATGACTGTTTTTTTATTGTCCTATTAAAATATAGCTGATTAATGAAAACAAAATGAAAATCTGATAAAAAATTAGCAACTTATAAGCATTTTAATATCATGCTACACAGAGAGCGCGAAACAGCAAATTATGACGTCATTTCTCTGTACGTCATATACATTCTAATCTGACAAGTATGGCGCCCAAAGACATGACGTCATTTTTGTTTTGTGGGCAAGAGACAGAGTTTTATCTACCAAAAACTTTAAACGCTTATATATCAGAACATTAATAACCCATTTAATATTTTTTTAATAAACATTATATTTACTTAAATTCTTCATCAAAGCTATTGTTTCCAACGATGTAAACATCAGTCATCTACCCTATTCTGATCATATTTCTAGGGTTTTGAACAAGACTAGCAGATACCTTATATGCTTCGGTGAAATATTAACAGAAAATGTTTTAATTCAACTATTATAAATACTTGGACCGAATTGAACTTCACACCTTAACTTATTGGCACCATTCTTTTCGTATTTATTGTTTTAAGACCCTTTATCAAGACACTTCTTTACTATGGCAATGGCAATTCTGTTGCACCATTTATTTATTTTTTATGGTATTGAGTGACGGGACGAGCGAAGTCGCTCGCCTGATGGCTCTTCACACTTGCCCATAACAGCTCAACGCCACTCAACATTTTTAATTTTAATAGTTCAAAACCATTTCCTAAACTGACGCAAAATGTATGTGAGGAAAAGAAGGCAACAATTTCGGTGCTGCCAAAAGTTTAGTTTGAATAACATATTTGACGCCAATATTTGTATTGTGATGATTACGAACTCTAAGAGCCGTAACAGACACGTCAACATGGCTGACGTCAACCACCTAAACCAACAAGAGAAAAAGAGAGGGAAATTATACTCTCACTCTTTCTCTCCCGTTGGTTAGACGGCGGTTCGTCAGTCAAGTTCGATACGTCTGTTACGGCTATTATACTTATTTAAGATGAATTTTCATATTAGGGTGCTAGTTTTAAAAAACCTCACTCATTGTCTTTAATTGTATGTAAATTTGTGTTTACATTGTATTGTTAGAAAGCTATGCACACAAGGCCAGATTTTAATAACTCCTATTGCTTGAATACCGATACATCAAATTATCAACCAAGCTTAATACTAAGTTAGGCCCACAACATTGTGCAACGCGTTTGAACAGGTTTTCTATTTTATTTTTTTAATATATGTAAGAAGACACCTACATTATTACAGTAATATGTAAGTTACTAAATTAAGGAAAATTTTGTTTCTTTTATGACAATTTTATGTCATCCAAGCTTCATCCAAGTAACCGAAATTGTGACTTATCACGCTAATATCATAAATGCGAAAGTTTGTGTGTGTGAGTGAGTGTGTATTTTTGTTACTCCTTCACGCAGAAACGGCTGAATGGATTTGGATGAATTTTGGAATATACATAGCTTATAAACTGGATTAACAAATAAGACTACTTTTCATCATCACCATGTGGGTGAAACCGCGGGGCGCAGCTAGTAATTATATAAAATTCATATTCTGCCCTCGTTTTAACAAAAGGTAGATTGGAAAAAACAACCTAATAGAAAATCAGTTCGAAACTCGTCTCATGTGGAAGATCAAAATTTTACACAAATTTAGTTTTGTATTATAAAATAGAAATAAAAACAAAAAAATACAAAATTTATCAAAACCTGGCCGGTTCTAAAAGAAGTTATTTTTGCAAATACACACAAAAACAAAGCTGTGTCGCGTAGTTTGTATATCTGTAGGAATGTCATAGAGGAAGAGATACATTTGTAACGGAATGTTAGAAATGATGGAAAGTCGAAACTTTTCGCTTTATATTCGCTGTAATAATTTCATTTTCGAATTCCAACCCAATTTTCATCGGCAATAGAGTCTTATTTATAGCAAAAGTGAACCATCTAACTTTACTCGTGACTTTTTTAATCGGTTACAACAATATGTAACGATACAAATCCTAGTGATAAAAAAATATTCTCTAATTCGCGTTCGCGTGGTAATTCTTCGTGTTCAAGTTGTATATTTTTTTTAATAGGCTTGCGTTTTGCCCGCCACCTCGCCTAATGTTAAGCAATGATGCGTTCTACGATGGAGCACGCTTGCTTAGAAGAAACAGATTCAGTTGCGTGTTAATGCTACCCAGATAGTAACAATCGGCGAACTATCCATTCAGATGGATGGTAGGAAGTGCAAGTAGCACAGGTAATAAGTAGGTGTAGTGTCAGTAGATGTCGTGGTGCGCGCGCCGGTCGGGCTCGTGTCGGTAACTCACGGCAGGCACGGGCGGCCGCTCCAGCCGCGACTCCAGCGCAGCCAGCTGCTCGTCCAGCCGCAGCGACGTGCTGTCGAACCCGCACCCTGCACACACGAGTACAACACACACTAATACATACATTTTTACAAATAAATAACAACCATATTCACAGAAAGGTTAATAAACATGGGACCACCCTTGAGATACAGCCTATTCTCTACATAGTAAAAAGTCACTTTCTGCGTCTATCTGTCTGTATATCCGCTTACTTCTCTTATCTATCTAAAAAACAATATTTTGCAACGTCCCCGAAAAATATATTTTCACCTCTATAGCGACCCAAGCCGGCTTCGCACGGATATTAGCTCGGCCTTCGGCGTCGCTACTATGACCCGCTCTAGGACCACAAAATTTCATCCAATTCGGTCTAGCCGTTTTTAAAGTAGCCTGTGTGCTATTCCAGACTATAACCTATATCTGGGCCAAATTTCATACAGATCCGTTCAGCCGTTCTGGCGTGAGTAGCAAACATCCATCCATCCAAAGTTTCACATTTATCATACTAGCTGCGCCCCGCGATTTTACACGCGTGGTGATGAAAATCGGTGATGATGGTGATGAAAAGTACCATATATGTGTTAATCCAGGACATAAGCAATGTATATTCCAAATGTCATCCAAATCCATCCAGCCGTTTCTGCGTGATTTAGTAACAAACATCCATCCATCCAAACTTTCACATATGACCGGTCTATCCGTTGCTGATCTATTTGCTCGGTTATATCTTTTAGTTTAATTCTATGGTTTAGGTTTGTATTCCTGATTTTGTTTTGTGGAGAGTAACATAGAATATTCTTTATACCGGAAAGTTATATGGTTCTATTTTTCTTAAGGAATGTGCACGCGGGTGCAAACGCGAGGCACAACTATTGTCAAATAAGATTAGATTAGCGCTGTCATGTCGGTGTGAGATAGCCCTTAGAGTGTGTGTGTGTGAGTGTGTGACTCACCACTGGTGTTGTCGTTATGTGGAGAGTAGTTCCGCCGGGCGAGGTGCCGGTAGCGGGCCGCGACACTGCCAGCCCCGCCGACGCCCTCCGCGCTCGAAAACGATGCACCCGATGAAAGACCCACTAAAACAACGAAAAAAAAAACCATACATTTTGGATCACAATGCTGTAAGCCGGCCGGCATAGAAGCGCTTAAAACTAATGAACGTAACTGATTTTTGCTTAGAGGAACATTATTTTCAGCCCCGTTAGCTCAGTTGGTAGTGTACCTGTCTTCTACGCTTGGGGGTGTGGGTTCGATGCCCACCTAGGACAAACATTTGTGTGATGAACATTTGTGCTCAGTCTCTGGCAGCCATATTACAAGCTTTGCTTAGTTTGGGACCATGTGTGCAATAATGGCCCCGATATTTATTATTTATTACACCTTGGTGTAAAATCTTACCTCATAATTGTTGCAGAGAATGAAGAAAATGGAGCCTTGGAATAGTTAATCTATTTTCTTTTTCAATTGAGATTAAAATTGAGATCAAATTGAGATTATAAAGAGCAAAAAAAGTAAAGCTAATTTAGTTTACGAAAAAGTAAGCTAGTTATGGGGTTTAGAGGAGATTGTACGAACCGGCCGACACATGTTTCGGTGCAGAAGACTGAGACCTAGCGAAATCTCACTACGCTCGCATGCCTAACCTGTGTTGTTTTTAGTGACACGGCCGTGAATGCTTTTCTTCTATTTTTTGATGGTACAAAATAGTCTAGAATTAGTACTATTTGGTATCACTATTTAGCAATTTTGTACTCTTTAGATTATGGAGATACGATGGTCGTGCCAGAAAGAAAACTTCCTAGCACGACAAGGCTGAAACTAACGTTTTTTTTAAATATCTTTACACGGTAAAATATGACATGGAATTTGTACTACTTTGTACCAGTTTTTGGCGATTTTGTACTCTAGATTTTATAGAGGCGATGGTCGTGCTAGAAATATTCCTTCCTAGCACGACCACGCTGTAAATACTCGCTCTATGAAAATGTATGGCGACGTTAGTCGTCGGTCGCGCGCGTCTGTCGCATACCACGGAAACGGTGCCATACATTTGCCTTCCAACCTCCAAAAAGAAGGACGTTCTCAATTCGACTGTTTTTTTTTGTTACCTCTGAACTTTCGACTGGGTGAACCGATTTTGATGATTTTTATTTGAAAGCTGGTGATTCCCGTGTAGTCCCATTTCAATTTGGTCAAGTTCTGACATTTTTACGAAGTCTACTGATAATTATCAAAGTGTAAGTATTGTCGCATCAGCCGCGCGCGTTAGAGATGCGCGTCGGACACGCGCGGCTGCGATCGGCCGCGACACAAAGATTCGCGTATGAGCGGATTATTAGAGAAAGAATCGGAAGAACGACATAACTGACTGATAAAAATGTTACACAACTAACACAACACAACAGGGAAAGTTAATAATTATCCATTTAAAAAACCGACTTCAAAATTAGTAAATAGTTAACTATTTGGTTTACTTGGATTACATATTTTTTCCAGTAATATTGATATAATAACCAAGTTTTTTTAAATGTCTATAGGACCAATTTGAAAATATATCCTTTCAAATAAAATAATAATTTGTAAATCATGAAGTTCTGAAGTAACAAACATATAATTCTTATTTCTTATTTATAATTCTTTCTATCCAATGGTTGCGTGGAAGAGATCGCTTTTAGCGATAAGGCCGCCACTTGTGGCACTAGCTCGTAAGTGTTTTCTATCTGTTTGTAATTTTTATTTCTGGTGTACACAATAAAGAGTTTCTATCTATCTATTTATATAAAAAAATACAACCAAATTGAAACCCCCTCCTTTTTTAAAATATAAGTTGCGCTAGTAATAAGCGGTCCTTAATTTATTTAATTCTAGCCTGATATTAAGCTAATACGAGTAAGTAATTTAATTCTAACTTAACTTCTAAGTATGATATTTTAAAAACTAAGAATGTGTCCATTAACACGTTTCTTATTGTCTCTATAGGCGAAGACACTTTGTTCTCGTGTTCTTTATCAGGTTAAAAATTATGTTTAAAAAGGTTTGTTTACCAAGTTCCTCCCTGCTCGAGTTGTTCCTGAGAGAAGCGCCGCTGTCGTAGGCGGCGCTCGTGTGTTTCTGCAGCACCTTTATCATGGCGTCGCGCTCCGCCACCTTCGACTCAAACTCCTTCAATCTGGGAACAACGAACCTACATTACTATTTTATTCAGAACACAACATAAATTAAATAGTTATCAAAATCTGTTGAGTGGTTTGGGAGGAGTTAGTGGATATACAGACAGACACGCGGAAAGCGACTTTATTTTATACTAATTAGAGAAGAGATTAGGTTTTGATTTCAGAAAAAAGGACAGAGCATTCCTTCCTAATCCAACAAACAAACTTACGTTGTATATCAGATATTTAAAAGCCGATTTAAATAATTTCTTGAGTATATATACTACCTTCAAATAAAAAAACACTACGGCCGATTTATAACCCGCAGTTAAGCGGTCAGATAGTTAACAACTCAATAAATTTATCTGTCCAATAAATTTTATTCGCAGATTAAACTGACTATTGAAAAATTCTAAATCATGCTATCAATAAAATAAATCCTATCTGAAACACTGTTTTAAACTATCACGGTTATTCACTAAAGTTATATCACAACCTTCCACAACTTTACCACGGTAAATATCCCGTAAATAATCATATAACTTTAAATCCTATCTGATTCTTTAACTGAGGATTGAAAAATCGGCCCTAAGCCTAATATTTTAACCAATCAATAATAACAATCCTATAGCCTAGGGACGCCTAGGGTTCACCAATCAAATTCATTTGGATCCGTTTTTCACAATATTATGAACTTCGCGGTCCGTTTCTCCTATTTTTACAGCACATGAGATTGTAAGCCACCCCCAATTTCCTTTATTAAAATTCAAATAATATATTTAAATATGTAAATATCAAAGTCCTTGATGACAGTCTTGTAAGTCCGCACAAAACAGGTCAGCGGTCTGCCATTTGATAGCTTATTCAAACCAGTTGGCGCCTTGTTGACTTTATGACTGGCAGGCATCAATAAAAAAAATACAAAGATGCCATGCCACAATGACGCGCTAATCGCGTCAATACTCAATCCGCAGGCAGATTTGATCCACAGTCATGTGATAGTTGCACAAGCCGTAACACACGTAAGAGCCGTAACAGACACGTCAACTTGGCCGACGAACCACCGTCTGACCAACGAGAGAGAAAGAGAAAATTGTACTGAGAATACTGATAGGGCAAAGAAGTTATGGTTTTCGCGGACGCTACATTTATAATAAATTAAACAAAAAACTACATTTAATCAAGGATTCTAAACATGTAAGCAAAAACAAGATTAAAAAATATTTAATTACTCTACAGGAAATAGAGACAGAGGAGCTGATACGGATCGTAAGCTAAAAAGCTGAGATTCGTACCTACCAGCCTACATACACAAACATACTAGAACTTAATACCTACTAACAATAACATAATATTAATATTGCATGCATTTGTATAAAATCAATTTAAATAAATAATAATCTAACTAATAATATAAAATTATAATTCTAACTAAACGTAACTATTCTAAATTATTATCACTTAATAAGTTGTCCCTAGAAGAGCACTAGTTATCGCGACACAGGGAATCCTACAGCGATAACTAGCGACTGCAAATTGTATTATTGGCATGTTCATTTTAACCTTATTGCAATAAGTTTGTAACCCTATTATTTTATTAATTTTAAACTAAATATTGTACGTAATATTATTAGTGGCAAAATAAATAAATTTATTATTATTGTCTCTTTCTCTTGGGTGAAAAGTTTCCACTTGCGATTCAGACATACTCGCCGTCTCGGTTGCTCAACGACGGTTCACGAGTTTTGTCGATGTTGTGCAAATCAAACTGACATTAGAGGACTGAGCCGTAAATGTATAAACATACGGTTGGTTTTGATAAAATAGTTTTGTTTTGTAAATTGTATACAGCTATGTTTATATATGAAACTGCTGACGTTTATATTGACTATAAGGTCGGGGAAAAAGTTTCTTCGTATTTTTTAAACAAATTCAAGACATATATTTTTCAAGTTTAATTAAATAAATAAATAAATATATATGTGCCATTTTGTTCGATAACTTGTTGCCATCTTGTAGGTAGTGACATGATCCCGTTGCTGTAGAATTTTTGGGACTTCTGATCAAAAAAATGCAACAAGTAGTTTTGACAGTCCTCTCTTGATGTTAATCTAACACTACCCAAAGAATTCTGAAGAGATCGAAACAGGTGGAAATCTGAGGGTGCAAGGTCAGGGCTATATGGTGGATGCATTAACACTTCCCAACCAAGCTCTCTAAATTTTTGTTGAGTGGCCAAAGATGTGTGCGGTCTGGCGTTATCATGATGAAAGACCACACTCTTTCTGTTGATCAATTCCGGCCGTTTTTTCTCAATTTCTTGTTTGAGTCTCATCTGCTGTTGGCAGTAGAGATCCGAATCGATGGTTTTGCCCGGCGGTAAAAGCTCATAATGAACGATGCCCTGCCAATCCCACCATACACACAGCATCACCTTATTACGTGTTAATCCGGGTTTCGCTACAGTCTGTGGTGCTTCACTGCCCTTTGACCATGATCGTTTGCGCACATTCTTGTCGTAGGTGATCCATTTTTCATCACCAGTGATCAATCTTTTCAAAAACGGTTCGGTTTCTTTACGTTTCAATAGAGAGTCGCAAATGAGTACACGATTCATTTGGTTTCTTTCAGTGAGCTTGTGTGGCACCCAAATATCGAGTTTTTTGGTATACCCAGTTTTTTTCAAATGGGTCAAAACTGTTTTGTGGTCAATCCCCAGTTCTTCAGCTACGTCGTAACTATTAATATGCCGATCTTGGTCCACTTTTTCAGAAATGGCATCTACTTTATCCGTAACAGGGCGACCAGAGCGAGCTGCATCTTTGACATCAAAATTCCCGGACTGAAAACGCTTGAACCAACATTGTGCTACTCTTGATGACACTGCATTAGGTCCATAAACGTCACAAATTTTTTTCGCGGCTTGTGTCGCAGTTTTCCCTTTTTTGTAATAAAATTTCACAATATATCGAATTTCTTCGTTAGATTCACTCATTTTATCAAACAAAAAAACAATTGAAAAATGGCGGGAAATTGCTTTTTACTTTTTGTATTCCTTTTTTAAAATGTCATATTTTTAATGGTATCAAAACCAGCCAGATACAAACAGTACAACGGATGAGATTTTTACTACAACCTTATACATACAAAATACGAAAAGACTTTTTCCCCGACCTATTATAATTTTCTACGCGCTGTGACTTCTGCGTATAGCTTTTATAAGTAAACGCATATTTAAAATGAAAGTCTTTCACCTGCCCTCCAGATCAGCAACCTTTTTCTGTGCCGAGTGCAATTCGTCCATGTGTCGTATTTTCTCATTGCGCGCCTCAGCCATCAGTCGTTCTGATTCGGCGGAGGTTTTTTCCAGTGCCGCGATTTTAGCATCCCTGAAAAGCCATTCAAGTGATAGACTGAAAAACAAACAAACATTATTTTGTTAGGTAACACTCATTGAATATTTATACACACAGGCTATTTATTGGGTTATGATTATACAGAAATCAACGGGACAGCAACACAATAGCAAAACAACGGGGGCCTTCATTCAAACATTCGTGGATCAAACCTAGCTCGTCGACGAAATTTGAGCTCTTTTCGATAGTTTTTTACAGTTCGTTTTTCACGCTTGGTACACTTATCCCTACCAAGATATCCTACTAATAGGGATAAGTGAAAAAACACACACTTAGATCTACCGGTAGGAATTATGAGTTCATTTAACCCTACTAAATAAAAATAAATTTAGGTTGGCTTCAACAATTTAAATCTGGTTTAAATGTAGATTTTACAAAATTTTCCATATGATTTGACATTTGAATTTCTTGAAATAGATATTTAAATGGGTCGTGCAAGTGGGTCTCAAACTCAACAACAGTGTAAACTCTATATAGCGACACTCGATTTAAGGACAAACTCCCTAAAACCACAGAATACATATAAGTACAAGTGCAGAAGATTCACTCCGCAAAATAATTTAAATAAGTAGCGACTCTTGCAACCACACAATGAAGTGCAATTCAGGTCGTGCGAGCGATAACTACCTACAGCTATATTAACCTAGAAGTTTCCTCTCTGTCTATCGCGTAACTCTTGTCGCGTTATCTCTGTCTATCGCGCGGCAGCGGGCACGGCAAGTCTGACAAGACGACTACTTGTAGCTTCATACCTAAAGTGCGGAGTGCGCAAGGCCTGGTAAAACGCCGATTTTACTTGACTTTGGTATGTTTACACTGTTGTCCATACAATGTTATACTCTATGGAGCATCACACCTACTCTAAATAACGACAACAATTTATTTATTTAAATTCATTATTAAGCTATAAACAGTACGTTATAACATAATCGGATTTCACGAAGTCACGTTCTGTCGCTTTCTCGCCAAGTAAGAGTCAGTATAGAGTTTGTATGGCGTCCTAACAAGTGACGTCATTTGTAGGTTTAGTGAGCTCTCTGTCTAGCAAGACATTAAAATAAAATTAGAGATTGCTTATGGCTTCCTTAATTTTGTACACATTTTAATGTTGTTTTCGTTTATTGGCTCTATAGTCATAGCTTTTTTATCAGACTAGTTGGTAAGCGTGAATCAGCGTATGTTAGCAGCGGCCTGATATGGTCTGATGATGTACGGGGTTATGCGGAAAAGGCGTACTAAGTCAAAAGAGGTCCGTTATATTCATTATGAACACAGTTTACAACAATACCAACCCTGAAATCGCTATAAAAACATTGATGTACCATAAAAATCTGTCATTTACACTCTATAAAAAGTATGGATTAGACAGCTGATATTTACTATATTAAGCTGACATTTTCTGTATTAAATAGGTCTGTATTTTTTATTGAAATTAACAGTTCCAAATGTTTGAAAAGCTCAAGATATCAACTTACTATAATGTATTGTATACTAGCCGCCCGCCCCGGCTTTGCACGGGTGTAAGCTGTGTTAAAACCATGTAAAAATTAAGTAAACTTATTAAATACGACCCTGGTTATCGTTTGTTTTAACAAATTTGTGTTTTTATAACATTAGAAGTAGAGGAGTCCAAAGAGCAAAAAAAAAGGATATAACGGACTCCTTTCGCTTAGTAGACCTATTCTGCATAGCACAGTATATGTCTTACTTGGGTATGGAGGCTGCGGAGACGGCGGCCTGCCGGAGCGCGGCCTCCTCCAGGTAGCGCTGCTCCCACTTGGCGCACTCGCCCTCCAGCGCCAGCAGCCGCTCGTCCCGCTCGCGCACCAGCCGGCGCAGCTCCGCCTCACCGCCCGCGCCCTCCGCGCCGCCCGCGCCCCCACCACACATGCACTCACGACCTCTGGGGACACACAAACACGCTATACATAGAGCATACTGTGTTTTCTGTTTGTAATTTATATTTCTGGTGTACATAATAAAGAGTTTCTATCTATCTATCATACTACACTTGATGCGTGTGTGTTGCCAGTGATGACATATGGTACTGAGGCGTGGTCCTTAACTGTTGGCCTTTTAGAAAAATTCAGAGTCACACAACGGGCAATGGAGAGATTTATGCTTGGAGTTTCTTTGCGCGATAGAATCCGGAACGTGGATATTCGCCAAAGAACCAGAGTCACCGACATAGCTATTAAAATTTTAAGGTTGAAGGTGCAATGGGCAGGCCACCTCGCTCGAAGAACCGACAACCGATGGGGAAGAAAGGTTCTTGAGTTGTGACCACGAACCGGAAGATGCAGCGTAGGTAGGTCTCCCACTAGATGGACCGACGACATTGTGAGAGTCTCGGGCATCCAGTGGATGCAGATGGCAGGATGTCGTTCAGTGTGGAGGTTAAAGGGGGAGGCCTATGTTCAGCAGTGGACGTCTTCTGGCTGATGATGATCGGGAACGAAACCACACATTTACCAAGTTGGTGTTGCAACTGTGACTGTCGTTCGACCAACTCGATCCGAGATCGCTGTATGTACATGTCTTTATGTGCGTGCGCCTATTAACGCTAGTTGTATGGAGCCGGCCTTCTGTATCTGTTTGAGTGTACCGTAGAGTCTGCAGTTCCTTCTCGAGCTGCGCGCGCAGTTTCCGCTCGGTGTGCTCGCGCCGATCCGACGCTTGTTGCAGAGAAGCCAGCGCCCGCTGAAGCCCCATCACTCGCTCCACATATCCACTGGCATGACGACACTGACAAACAAATACGGACTGTAAACTTTCATGCACAGAATATATAATGCGGATTACGAACTATAAAAACTCTTTTTACAATGACAAAGCTTTTTTTTTTATTCATCCGAGGGCTATAATTGTGAGACATTTTGAGAGTCGCAGGCATCCAGTGGATGCAAATGGCGGGACGTGGTTCAGTGTGGAGGTTAAAGGGGGAGGCCTACGTTCAGCAGTGGAAGTGTTCTCGCTGATGATGATGATGATGAGGGCTATAATCGCATGTACATGATTACGCGGAAAGGGTACTTAAGCCGAAATGGGTCCATCATTATGAATAACTTTTTATTTTAGGAATAGGCTTGCGTTTGTTCGCCAACTCACCTGATGTTAAGCGATGATGCGGTCTACGATGGAGCATGCTAGCCTAGAATAAATCGATTCACTCGTGATTTGAAGACACCCGATTGTAACTATCACCTGTGAATCGGTTTCTTCTAGGCAAGCGTGCTCCACCGTAGACCGCGTCATCGCTTGGCAGAGTTGGCGGTCAAACGCAAGCCTATTACAAAAAAGTACACACCTCCGAAAAACTCAGAGGCACACAACGGGCAATGGAGAGAGCTATGCTCGCAGTTTCTTTGCGCGATAAAATCCGAAACGTAGATATTCGCCAAAGAACCAGAGTCACCGACATAGCTATTAAAATCTGCAAGTTGAAGTGGCAATGGGCAGGCCACTTCGCTCGAAGAACTGTTAACCGATGGGGAAGAAAGGTTCTTGAGTGGAGACCGCGAACCGGAAGACGCAGCGTAGGTGGGCCTCCCACTAGACGGACCGAAGACATTGTGAGAGTCGCGGGCATCCAGTGGATGCAGATGGCAGGATGTCGTTCAGTGTGGAGGTTAAAGGGGGAGGCCTATGTTCAGCAGTGGACGTCTTCTGGCTGATGATGATGATGGTGACACACCTCCTCCTCAAGTCGCACGACATTAGCCTGTGCGTTAGTGAGCGCTGTGTCCAGTATGTCAATGTGCGTCCTCTGTTCTTGTAGCGTCGCTCTTTGTGCAGCCATCTCGATCTCTTGCCTCTCTTTCGCGCACGCCAACTCTTTGTCTGCAAGAAAGAATAATAGTTCTCAAGGTCTTCTTGTCCAAGGTTGTATACCTACCACAATGTATTTAAACAATAATGATGTTATCAATATGAAAAACAGACTTTATAAAAATTTCAGAACTGGACCAAATTGAAATGGGAAGCACCAGCTTTCAAATAAAAAAAGAATCAGCAAAATCGGTTCACCCAGTCGAAAGTTCTGAGGTGATAAACTATTTATTTTTTAAACAGTCGAATTGAGAACCTCCTCCTTTTTGGAAGTCGGTTAAAACCCGAACAAGTGTTAGTAGGAATCGCACTCTGAGGGTTCCGTGCAAACTTAATACATTTTATATATGTAGATAGTTCAATCCATCCCAGGGATCGAGCATCGACGAAAAAAGCACAAATATTATGAAGGACAAACTTAACTTTATAGCAACCAACCAATAGCAAATAGTAAGTTAACTTAACAACTTTCGGATTTTTATACTTTATAATTATGTTCTGTGAGATCTTGCTTCTTGCCTTCTTTCATTATTCTACTAGGTCAAAGGAAAGTACTCTATAGGTTTTGATTCCCTTGAGTCTTTACAGACAGACAGACAACAAAATTATCCTAAAATTACTTCTGTACGTGTTACACGTGTTATACGTGTTATTATTTTTCAGCACGAGGGTTCAGAAAAAGGCAGAAACGAGAGAAGATAGATAGATAACTCCTTATTGTTCACACCAAAAATTACATACGAAATTACATAAAAATTACAAACTAGTGAAACAATGGGCGGCCTTATCACTATAAGCGATCTCTTCCAGGCAACCTTAATATAGGCAACAAACATACAAACAGACAAATTAAATCCACCCATCAGGCGAACAAGTTCTCATGCGTAGTGACATTTTTATCCTCTGTAGTGCTCGTTTCTAAGACATGCGAGGACCAAAAAGAAATAGTCATCATGTCTGTGTGGTGGATGACTGGTAGAAAATGTTTATCATTAAGTCCTCCGTTTGTGCATTTCTACATAATTTGTAAGTGTTCAATAAATTAAAATACATTAATATTATAAAAATAAATGATTTGTATTTATGTATGTTTGTAACGAATTAACTCAAAAACTAAAAGACCGATTTTTTAATTCTTTTACCACTAGAATACTACGTTATCCCTGAGTAACAGCCTTTATTTATTACTAGAATGTAAAAAAATTGGTTGTCTGTAAAGTCGGTTTACGGACGATAATTTTACGTGATAACGTATGCGTCACAAGTCGAACGCTTAGGCTGATCGTGCCTCTCTATCGCTTGTTTCTCGCATCGCTTGCACGCTCGGCTGAGGCGGAACGTGACAATGAGTCATGCTTTTTCTTGCGTGCAGCCGGCGATCATCGATTTATAAGACGTTATCACGTCAAAAAAATCTCCACCCGTAGTAGTAGCTAGTAAATGAATAAATTGTACTTACTCTGTGAGATGAGTTGTGCAATGAGCATCTCTCTGTTTTGCAGTTCCTTGCGCAAGGCGTCTGCGTTCGCGTCGCTGTCTGCGCGCACGCCTTGCGACAACAGCTCCACCTGCCGACAGAGATCACAAGACTGGAATAGCTTTAAGGTAAGGAAACCAGGAGTGGCGCCCACATTTAAAAATAACCGGCCAAGTGCGAGTCGGACTCGCGCACGAAGGGTTCCGTACTATTATCTATAAAAACGGCAAAAAAACACGTTGTATGGGAGCTTAAATATTATTATAATTTAATTATCTATGGTGAATAATATAACTCAATATTCTGTGAATATTTCAAGCGTCTACCTGTTGCCCTGATCAATATCGAGCAAAAACGAGCAAAAAAATCACGTTGTATGGGAGCCCCCTTACATATTTATTTTATTCTGTTTTTTAGTATTTGTTGTTATAGCGTCAACAGAAATACATCATCTGTGAAAATTTCAACTATCTAACTATCACGGTTCATGAGATACAGCCTGGTGACAGACGGACAGACAGACAGACGGACAGCGGAGTTTTAGTAATAGGGTCCCGTTTTACCCTTTGGATACGGAACCCTAAAAAAATACTTTATAAAAACAATTTTTTATGCCTCTGTCATATTTAATTAGATTTTTAGAACCCCTTTTATTTGATACCCATATTATGGGAGTGCATAAAAACTTACTGATCCGCCATCTTTGGGATTGGGAGTCCACCATATTGGAGTTAGAATGACGTCACTTAGATAACCAAGCGTTGTCATCCAAACCAAATGTATGAAAAATGGAAAATTTCAGCTCAACCGCTAGAGGCTAACTGGTCTAAATTCCAGTTCCAAGATTTGTCTCACACGTACTAACAGGGCAAGTTAAATAAAAGCTTGTTAAAGACATATAGGTTATACTAAAACTAAGTAAATAAAAATTCGACTCTAGTCGGTCGAGAATGTAATGAAGTACGAGTATTTGTTGCCAGTTGTTGTTTGTTGTTGTTGTCTTGGTACCCAGGGCTGGATTTAGGGCAACCGGGGCTACTGCCCCGGGCCTCCACAAACAAGGGGTTCCCACAATAGAGAATTCGGAAAAAAAACAAATTCAGTCTAGTAAACCGGGGGAACTCCACTCCTTTGTTGCCCTGAGGGCTCCAGATCTCTAAATCCAGCTTTGTGAACCGTAGAAGTGTGTGTTACCTGTTGTTTAAGCGCGCGGTTGAGGTCGTGCAGCCGGCGGCAGTCGGCCTGCAGCCGCACACGAGCCGCTCGCTCCAGCCGCTCACGTCGCTCGCAGGACCCAACCAGCTCCTCGTGAGCTGTGCGCACCTTCTCTACTTCCTCCTCCAGCTGGACATACACAACAATATAATCAGTGCTTGAATCAATAACTGTACCTATGTGTCACTAGGCTTGGCAATAATAGGCTATCGAACGGGTTTTTGCTTTGTTAATAATAACATGTATTTACTGAGAGCTGCAATACGCAGGGGCGGCTTTGTGGCGAGCCGTCGGTGAGTGGCGACACCGTGTACCCCGATTCCATGGGGATAAAACCCCAGACCCCGACCCCTGGCTTGCCTTAACCGGCCTTCTGGGGATGGAAAGCGCAAGAGCTAAGAACCTAAACTTCCAGAGTGGAAGTGTTAAAGGGCATAACGCAGCGAGTAGCGTTTAGTGAAAGAACAGCACACCTCTTGACACCCTAAGCCTACGCCAATCAATATGCGGCAGAATTAACGGGGGCCGCCCTTTTTTTGACAGCCCGTTAGCTCAGTTGGTAGTGTAACTGCTTTCTGCGCTTGGGAGCTTGGGTTCGATTCCCACCTAGGACAAACATTTGTGTGATGAACATTTGTGCTTGTTCTATGTCTGAGTGTTAATATTTATTTAAGTACGTAATTAAAAATATATATGTATGTATATCAGTCTTCAACCTTCAGGGAGGCCTTGTCCAACAGTGGACGTTAATTGGCTGATGATGTGATATCAGTCTCTGGCAGCCATATTACAAGCTTTGCTTAGCTTGGGGTCAGATGACCATGTGTGAAATAATGTACGAGATATTCCCAGATATTTTGCGCAAAAGTATTAATCAAAATGTTATGTTAGTTCACCTTGCTAGTCTTGGCGACTCGTTCGCAGGCGTCAGCAAGCTGCCGCTTGAGCTGGTGGTTCTCAGCCGCGAGCGCGTCGAGGACAGCTGTGAAGGCGTCGTCGGGCTCCTCCAACGAGCCCTCGCCTCCGCTGCACCACCCACTCGACTCGGAACCGCCTGGCACTGCACGCACGCCCACACTATATCACAGAAAGGGCTCTAGATATATTGGAATTATACTCAAATAGGAGATTAACTAAAGTAAGTTCGCAGGCAGATTGGTTAATCTTACTGTTAGTTTCTAGTCTTGTCTAGCCATTAATTGGAAATAACTAACACAAAAGAGACATGAATGGAAGTCCCAGGAAGAGGCCTATGCCGGAAGGCAAGCTGGAAAGAATACAGCCATGTCAATGATTAATAATATTATAAATATTTGACATTTAAATAACAATAAGATAAGACAAAGTACAATAATTAATTTGACAGAAAAATAGATAAATTGACATCATTGCAAGATGAGAAACAAATAACCAGCATAGAAGGCTATAAAATAAAATAAGTCATTGCAGGGCGAGGATCAAAGAGGTGCTATGCGCACTTTACAATCTGCAACCAGACATCGGCCATAACGATCGGCCACCATAGCTAAAAAAACACGGTTGACTGTATAGTTTGTTTGCAGCATAACTCATAAATTTTAGAAAAACAAATTTACCTTGTAAGGTCTGGCTGCGACCTGGACAGGTTCAATTTTTCCTTGCTAAGTTTTGCCTTAGAACATTTCCCCTTAGCCTTTCTGCTGTCATCGCGGGGTGCGGGCGGCGCGCGGGGTGAGGCGGGAGGGGTGGGCCCACGGGGGGTCGGTGATTGGGCCACTTCTTTGGCCAAGTGCTTCAATACTGATGATTGGTTCAGGAAGTCGTCAGGGATTTCGGTTATTTCCTGAGAATTGATATTTGTTGAGAGTAAGTGAGTGATTGAATTTTAATACCATCGATAAGTACTTAAGTTTAGATCTACTTTGCATGAGGTTAGGCAGCTCTCGAGTAGTGATTTATTTGTTTGAGCCCTAAGATCAGACAAACAAGGTAAATACGCCTTAGTGCGTATTATCACTTGTGTTAAAATATGTCCATGTTTCATTTTAGCGCAAAAAATTTAAGTATGGCTCACTTACAAGTTTTTGTCATCAACTTGTAGCGACGCCAATGAACTAACTAATAGGCCATATGCTAAAATAATTATCAATTTAAAAAACCGATTTAAAAATTAGTAATACGCTTTTTAGGTTAAATTATTGCCCCCTTAAATATTATTTTTATTTTTATTTAATTATTTATTTTTAAAGTGAATAATATAACTCAATATTCTGTGAATATTTCAAGCGTCTACCTGTTGCCATTATCAATATCGAGCAAAAACCAGCAAAAAAATCACGTTTGTCATATGGGAGCCCCCTTAAATATTTATTTTAGTAAATTTTTTAGTCTTTGTTGTTATAGCGGCAACAGAAATACATCATCTGTGAAAATTTCAACTGTCTATCACGTTACATGAGATACAGCCTGGTGACAGACGGACAGACAGACACGACAGACAGACGGACAGCGGAGTCTTAGTAATTGGGTCCCGTTTTACCCTTTGGATACGGAACCCTAAAAACGTCAAATGTCTGTCTTACACACAGAGTTTTGCATTTATAAAATTAATGTGATTAATGCAATACCTGCACTCCATGGTCAGGTGGACTGGTGTAGATCCTCTGTCCTCCAATATCGATATAGTTAGCTGTGGCTGTGACTGCCTGCTCCTTGTGCACTTTAGGCAGTGGTATCCCGCTGGGCTTCTTGCTAATTTCCTTCTTCAAGGTGTGGTATGGAGAGGACTGAGTGGTCGGGTGTTTCACTTCACTGCTAGTTCGTTCGTGTTCTCTATGGATTTATAGTATAACGATTACAACATTGAAATTAAATTAAATTAGGATCACACTTCAAAAATATATGAAAAAAGTAATAAGCGCCTATAAAATTTGAGGGTTGCCCTTGATTTACCTGGGATCTCATCAACAGATCCTGACTTGGTGACAATGGGACTAAATTGGAAGTATACCCTACCGAACAAAAGATTTTTTTTATCAGTCAACAGTTGGCTGAGAAATCGGTGAACATGCATAAAAAAAATACAGTGGACCATAGAACCGTCCTCCTTTTTTTGAAGTTGGTTATTAAAATTTGTTAAAAGTTATATGATAGGTAAAAGTAGTAAGTATTCCGGCTTTCCATCTCTGTGAAAAATATCACATCGGTCCATAGCTGTGTTGCTGCGTGAAAGGACAAATAGACACTTTCACATTTATAATATTAGTATAAAGTACTATACTGACCATATGGGATATGAGAAGAGATCAACGGGACAACCACAGAGAAGATGGTAGGATAACCTACCAAAAGGGTGGTGCAGAATAGCCAGAAATAGGGAGAAAAGGCGTCTTCTAGAGGAGGACTATGACCAGGGAGGACAACCTGATTGTGAAACTGGCGCTGGTGTTACAGAATAAACTTGTAGAATTAAGTATGGAAAAAAATAATTGTATAAAGTAGTAACTAGTAATATTGTAGTAATTGATCAGAGAATAAAGGCTTTTTATTTTATTTTGTTTTTATATGATACTAACCGTATGGGTGTAGGCCTTGGCGGCCAGGAATCATCCTGATTGTGTATTATCAATGTATTGTATGACGATGATGACACGTCCAATGAGCTCCGATTGCTGTTCCCTCCACCAACAGAGTCTTTGAGAGAGTTTCGATTGCTGCCGGGTACATTGTCCTGTAAAAATCACTAATATGAGTAAGACAAGACAAGCTCTTCCCGCCGAGCTGCACCATGAAGCGTTTCAAAAAAGGGTGTCTATAAACTACCTCTCCGGGCTGGCAAAGCACCGTCAACACTAGTGTGGCAGGTTTCAATAGGCGGCGGCTTCTGCTTACCATCAGGCGGACCCATAAAAAATTATTAATTTTTTCATGTTTTTTACCTCAATACTTTCGACTGGGTGAACCAATTTTTATTAAGTATATATTTTTTTATTTGAAAGCAGGTGCTTCCCGTGTGGTCCCATTACAATTTGGGGCAGTTCTGAAATTTTTATGAAGTCGGTTTTTTATATTCATAATTATTTCTTACTGTAATTGATAAATGTGTGCCGGGTTGACCAATAAATCCCTCTCTACTTATCCGAAGGTTGTTTGCAAGAAATCACTCTTAGCGTAAAGATTGTATTTTGTTCTTATGTTTAATTTATACTTCTTGTAATTGTCCTTACTGTGGTGTCAACAAAGAATTGTCATAATTTGGTCATCAATATAAAACCTAAGAAAATGTACGTTGGCCCTGCCAGCCTACCCAAGCCAGGCATGCTCCTTAAAATAATGGATTGTGGCTTTGTATCGCTGGCATAACTGTTAACATAACTGGCCCTATACATGTTTTTTTGTTTGCTTAGTAAAGATACACAGTAAAGTTTTCTTACCTTTAAAGAGTTTCTGTTATTATTATTATGGCTGTGATTTTCCTGACCCTGGGGCTCAACACGTGCCGTATGTCGAACCACATAGCGCTCTTCTCGTGACAGGTTCTCATTTGATGTGGACACATCTGTTTCACTGCCAGACAGACTTTGTGGGAAGCCAGTTGGTACTGTTGAGTAAAGATTACAAATCAGGACATATTACCAATTTGAAAGACCACTTTTTGACAGACTTCAAAAAAAGGTTTCTAATTTTACTGCCTTTTTTGTGTGTATATTAAGGGATATATTCGCATATTGTTAACCAATTTTAATTATTCTTTTTTTAACCCCCAATGCAAACAGAGGGTTGTTATAAGTTATACATACTATCTGTGCGTCTGTCTGTGGCATAGCTCCCAAATGGCTGAATCAATTTTGTTTTTTTTTTCAATAGGTATTTATAACAAAAAACACGGATCGTAGTATCTTGAATCGTAGCTATGAAAAAGTGTTTTCTAGTTACGATTCAAGAAAATATGTTCAACTGTTTAATGATTATCAGCTCTTTTATCAGGGGTTAAAAAGCAATTTATAATTGTTAGAATATGGCAATTCTGATGCATCCGACTATACTATACTTGGTCCATGTTTTTTTATTTTTGTTCAGAACTATTTACTTAATTATTGTACTTACTTCGGTAGATTTTACTTGGCTTTTTCTCTATATTTATTGAAATTTTGTTTGGTTTTTGGTAGCAGGCATTTTTTGTTATAAATACCTAATTAGCAAACTGTCTTTTGTTTACGCTACTCAATTTATTCAAAAACCAATATTCTCTTATACTAATTCAGCGAACGAAACGTTTGCGCGTGTTAGCGATTTACTAACGCCATCTAGTGCATTTCTTCAAAACTACAAATTGTATGGTAATCATTTCACGTAAACATTCCGCCCACCAAGAACTTGTTTCTTAAACTATACTAAAAAAGGCAAAACTCTAAACAAACTATGATATATAAAGTTGTGTTTAACATTGCTACAGTACCAGTGAGGGTAGTGAATCCAAATGAATACAAAAGCAAATAAGAATTACCGCCCACCGTGATGAATTCCTAATTTGAAAAATATATATAAATATAAGCTTCTTGGCTTGAAACAGCTCTCAATACATAACTATACACTTGTAAGTACTAACTGTACTTATGAAAAATCAAAGAATGAACTTATATGAACCTCAAAACAATTTTTAAACTAAAATAGGTATACTTAATCAAATCAAAGTTTCTTCTTCGTACAAAACATAACTTAATCAGATGTATTAGAATCTTTTCTGGGAAGGAAACACAATTTACTAACTGGGCGCTTACATAGCCCATTTTGCGTTTTGATTGTGGCTACGCGGACAACATTGTCCCTTCCCGGATGGACATCGACAATTCTGCCCATGAGCCACTTAGCAGGCGGCAAATTTTGCTCTTTTACAATTACTACATCATCAATTTTTGGCTCATCCTGCTGAGTGGTCCATTTGTATCGCTTATTTAACGTAACTAAATATTCTACACTCCATCGATTCCAAAAGTCATTAACCATTTTGGTTGTTAATCTCCATCTATCTAGTTGACTGACTGATATACATTCACCGTCCGCGACATTTAACAACGGTTCTCCTACCAAAAAGTGACCGGGTGTCAGTGGTAGAGGGTCGTTTGGATCGTCACTAACTATGGTTAACGGACGTGAATTTACACATGCTTCCACTTGTGCCAACACTGTCGAAAGTTCTTCATATGTGAGTGTGCTCTCGCCAACGACTTTACGAAGGTGTGTCTTGACCGAGCGCACACCTGCTTCCCATAAACCACCGAAATGCGGGGCTGCGGGTGGTATGAAATGCCAATTGGTATTCTCCAACGTCAACAATTGCGCAATTTCGTCAGACATATTCGACTTTGCACTGTCAAACATTTCACGCAGTTCTCTACTAGCACCAGTGAAATTCGTTCCATTGTCACTGTACAAATCTTGACAATGGCCTCGCCTGGCTGTCATGCGTTTGAAGGCAGCTATGAATCCCTTAGAAGTCAGATCGGAAACTACTTCAACATGTATCGCGTGCGTCACCATACAAACGAAAAGTGCTATGTAGCCTCGATAGGCTTTAGATCCTCGTCCTGGTGAAAACCGAACATTAATGGGTCCCGCATAATCGACTCCACAAGACTTAAAACATTTGCTAGGCTTTAATCTTGATGCGGGAATCTGTCCCATGAATGGGGTTTTGGTGGCTCGTGATAATCTCAAACATGTAACGCATTCTCTGTAATGCTTCTTCACTAATTCACGAGCTCGTAAAATCCAGTAATTGCCTCTGAGATGATTCAACATGAGTTGTGGTCCACCATGCATTGTTTTGCTGTGCACATCCGCTATTATTAACTTAGTAAAGTGGTTTTTACCAGGCAAAATAATAGGATGTCTTTTCTCATAACTGGCACCAGACAAATCAATCCGTCCACCAACTCTTAGGATCCCATCCTGATCAAAGATAGGACAAAGAGAATGAAGCGCGCTCTTCTTAGGAACACTCCCTCGCGTCTTCAAGTATTTGATTTCCTCTTTAAACTCATGCTTTTGTACTTGCTTGATACATGTCTTCAATGTTTGATTTATCTCTTCTGATGTAACATAATCTTTCATACTCTTTCGATCTGATTTTGGCATCTTCAAATTCAAAATTCTTCGACAAAACGACAAAACCTTTAACATTCTTGTAAATGATGAAAATCTCTCCCATGGTTTATCTGTCTTATCCGGTTGTTGTAGTGTACATAATGATTTTACTTTCTCTTCTTCGTGTGTATCTATTACTTCGACTATCTCTTTCTTCACAAATGGTTCCTTTAACCATGTAGGTCCATGCCACCACAAGGAATGCTCAGCTAAATCACTAGGTTTTAAGCCTCGCGAAGCACAGTCACTTGGGTTCATATGTGTTGATACATGTCCCCATTGCTCATACTCTGTCATGGTCAATATCTCCGATACTCTATTGCTAACAAACGTAGTCCATCTGCAAGCTGGTCCCTTGAGCCAAGCCAAAACTACAGTCGAATCGGTCCAGGCGTATCGATTTTCTTTAGGGATACCCATAACTTCTGCGATTTCAGACAATAGTTTAGTCGCTAGAGCTGCTCCGGATAATTCTAATCGTGGAATTGATATTTCCTTCTCGATGGGAGCAACCTTTGTTTTGGCAGACAACAAATTTACAGAGACGTGATCATTCTCGTCAATCACTCGAAGGTATACACTTCCGGCATAAGCTGACATCGATGCATCTGCGAATGCGTGTAATTCTGTCCTAAAACCTGGTGAGCAATTTAGCCATCTTGGGATGCATACATTCTTGATCTCCTCTAACTCCTTTCTAAATCTAGTCCATAATGTTGACAAATCTTCGCTCAAATCATCGTCCCAATCTAATCCTGATTTCCATAGCTTCTGGATAAACAATTTCGCAACTACAACCACAGGTGCAATCCACCCCATCGGGTCGTACAATCTTGATATGTCTGATAGTACCTGTCGTTTAGTAAATTTCCCTTTGACTTCGGGTAAATTTATTGAATACTCAAAATTGTCTGTTTCTTTGTTCCAGCATATGCCTAGAACCTTCCCTTTTTTATCTTGCTGTATCGCTATGGAATTGTTTGCACGATGTTTGTCTTTGTCAATGTGTTTTAACAACTTTTTGTTATTGCTGCTCCACTTTTGAAGCTCAAAACCTCCAGCATTCATCAATTTATTCATGTCCTCGTATATTTCAATAGCTTCATCTTCCGAATTACATCCTGTCATCATATCATCCATATAATAATCGTTTTTCGCGATCTCGGCAGCAACAGGATACTTACTTTGTTCATCATCAGCTAACCTTTGTAGTGATTTGACTGCAAGATAAGGCGCACATGCCGTACCGAAGGTTAACGTCAGGAGGTTAAAATGCTGAATGTCTTCATTCGGATTGGGTCGCCACAAGATCCTTTGATAATTTATGTCTTCGTCAGCAACTCTTACTTGGCGATACATTTTGATCAAATCAGCTATAATGCATATCTTGTGAGTTCGCCATCGCATGAGTAAATGCCTCAGATCTTGTTGAAGTTTAGGACCTACTAAGAGGTTATCATTCAACGCCACATTGTTGATTCCTTTGCAAGAAGCATCAAAAACGACTCGCACTTTGGTTGTAAGCTTGTCCTCTCGTATTACCGCGTGGTGAGGAAGATAAACAGCTTTGGAATTAGCAATGTTTTCATTGTCTACCGGTTTCATATGGCCTAATGTAGTATATTCTTCTATTACATTTCGGTATTCTTCGCACAGTTTCGGCTTCTTTTCAAGCTTTCTTTCTAAATAGTTGAGCCTTTTCTCAGCTATGTTTCTGTGCTTGCCATATTGACACTCCGGATCTTCACTGTTAAACGGCAATCTCACTACATATCGTCCGTCTTTTGATCTAACTGTGGTCGTTTCATAAATCTCTTCACACTTCTGCTCATCACTTGTCATCTTTTTTTTAATTGATGGAGGTTCGTTTTCGACTTCCCAAAATTGCTTCAATAGGTCGTCTATTCGGGTTTGCACATGCAAACTGATCACATTTGATGATGTAACTTCCTGTGACATTCTACCTGATATGATCCAGCCAAGGATTGTGTTTTGTGCTAATAAATGTCCTTGAGGATGCTTCATTACTCCACTGAGTAGGATGTCACTGTAAACTTCTGCACCCAGTAAAACGTCTATTTTGCCTGGGGTGGTGTATGTTGGATCTGCTAATATCATTTCTTCTAAAGGAATCCACATTGGAGAGGGAATCTCTCTGCTCGGAATCGTTGACGGTAGTGCACTCAATACATACGCTTTTACTTGAATAGAATTATTAGGGTTGTGATTAGATTCCACGTTCAGTGAAACCATGTGCTTGATCCTTGTTTGACCGTCCCCTAAGCCTGACACCCAACCACTAATTGGTATACGTTTCAGCCCTAGTAATTGTACGGTTGATTCAGTAACAAATGAGGCTTGCGAGCCTTGGTCTACTAAAGCCCTAATAACACATTTGATGCCACTCCTCGACTTCGCCTTAATCACTGCCGTTGCCAGCAAAACATTGTAACTTTGATGCTGCTCGTTCTTCGAAAAATTCACTACAATGTGTGTGTCTGAGGGGGTTGTTATAGCTTTGTCTGCTGCTATAGGTTGTTGAGCACGTTCCGTCGCTATGGTTGTTATGTTTGGTGTTGTAGTGTTAGAAGTAGCGCCTTCTAGGTCCTTGATAACATGTAACAGCGAGTGATGTCTTCTGCCACACTTTCTACAGTTGGTTGTCTGTCTGCAATGTCTAACTGTATGAGCTGATCCGAGACAGTTGAAGCAAAGTCGTTTGCTTTGAACAAAATCATATCTGTCTTGAACCGATTTGTTACCAAATTGTTTGCAATGACATATGTGATGAAAACCATTGCAGCATGGACATGTCGTACTATTATTCTTCTTCTCTTCTTGTACAGTTGTATTAAATGCTTTAGTCTTTACTGTTTGTTTTACGGCCTGAGGTACATTCTTGTTGGGTGTTTTACTGCTTTCAATCATCTCTAATCCTCGGAATCTTGATTCTAAAAATTCTATAAGTTGGGTCCAAGTAGGTAGTTCTTCAGACATTAAGCTTATTTGGTACTCCCATTGTTTGTGAGATTCTTGATCCAGCCTTGATACAACCACATACACAATGATTGCATCCCATGTCTCTGTCTTGACCCCAATGTTATTCAGACTCTTTAAACACGAGGAAGTAGTGTCCAACAAGTGTTTCAATGCAGTTGAGGATTCGTTCTGTATCGGCTTTTGTGAGAATAATAGTTGCATGATGCTGTTGCAGTTGTATTTCTTGTTATTATATCTTTTCAACAGCTGTTCCCATGCCTCATCGTAATTTGCGTCAGTTGTGCTTAAGTTACGAATCAGTAGCTCTGGTTCTCCAGACAAACAACTCTTTAGGTAGTGGAGTTTTTGTACTGGCGGTAGGCGTGCATTTTCATGTACTACTGATGAAAACATGTCGTAGAATGTCTGCCATTCATTGTATTTTCCACTAAAAGTAGGCAGCTCAATTCGGGGTAACTTAACAACTTCATTGCAGGAAGATTTAGATTGTTCGATCGTTCTCTTTGGTTGAGTTTCTATGGTAGTGAAAGTTTGATATATTTCTTTTAACAAAGTTTTATATGACAAATATTGTTCCTGAAACTGATCATAGATATCGCTTCGGAAATAATCCTCCTTCTCTCTTTGCTCCTTCGATGTATTTGCCATAATCTCTTTATGCCCTGTTTTAAAGTCATTCCATATTTCTTCTACCGCTTCTAATCTTGTTTCTATCAATGGTTTCTTAATCTTTTCTTTCCCTGTTTTCCGAAAATTCCTCTCTGCTTTAACCAGTCTTTCATATAAATCTATTTGAGGTGCAACAAACTTCGATATTGACTCCATTTTGAAGGTACGTCACACGAAAATACGTCAAGTCCGTACAACAAATAAAATAGCGATGTTTTACCTACAAATAAAACATTTATTAAACATACTTACCTAATTCGAAACCTAATTATACATGAGAGTAGCGTACTTGACTTTCGTTGCGTACTAGCCGTGCTGTGATTGGTCCGCTCGTTCGCTTCGTCCAATCAGTGTGACTCCGCCCCTTCCGCTCCCCTCTAGCGATCACCCCACCTAACCATCACCCCAGGCAGTGCTCTGGAGCGCAACTTGGTTTCATTGGTTATCTCATGTAAATGGCCACCAGGCAGAATTAGAAAGTATTAGGTTTCGAATTAGGTAAGTATGTTTAATAAATGTTTTATTTGTAGGTAAAACATCGCTATTAAACAACTGTACCGTAATTCGAAACCTAATTATACATGAGAGAAGTGTTTGTTATCGTCTGGTGGTGATGGTGACGCCAATGTGATATATTTAACGGAGTTTTAGAGACAGTAATATTCATTTATGTCAAATCAATGTATTTTATAATTGTGTAAATATAATGTAATTTATGTATATAAACATAGCAAAATCACAGGTCAATCTTAAATTATCAATGAAATTAATATTTTTCAGTGATATTTATAGGTTCAAAGCAAGTTGCAATTGAAATAGATTGTGCATTAGAGGGTATAATTTCCCTACGATAAAACTTCTTGAAAGTATTAGGTGATTTCCAATTTCCTCTTGCCAGTATGTCATCGAGTTGAAAATTGTCTATCCAATTTCTTGATGCCACTGCTGACCGGAAACTGCCGGGTGTAGCTTCAATATTTGCTTCTTTAAGTATGTTCTTAACCCAGCCTGCAATTATGGTGCGTGTCGCTGGTCTAGGTTTTCCATACGTGCTGATAAAGAGATTGTCTGTATTTGCAGTCTCTCTTCTTTGTTTAGAGAGTCGTATCAACTGAGTGATCCAAAGAACTGGATCCAAATTACGATTGTTATTGTTTCGTAAGAGTTTCCAACCCGATTGGCGCTGGTTTGCCTTGTCTGTTTTAGAACCGTAGGCGGGCCAAAAAACTATATTGTTTTGAGATATTACACAGTGGTCCGTCGAGACTTTAAGGAGAGTCAAATCGTGTATTCGACGTCCTGAACATAGAAGAAGTATAGCTGCTGTGTGCCCCGAAGTCTCATAAAAGTTCATTTCCTCGGGAGATTTTTTGCTGAGGTGTTGAATTAATGTGTCTATATTCCAGATAGGTGATTGAGGTTGCTTCGGGTTAGCCAATGAGATTGATTTTAATACTTGCTTTACTAGCGTATGTGAACTTAGTTTACTAAAGTTTTCTGGGTTTGAGAAAGAGGATACCACAGATTTGTGAACCAGAATGGTACTCAATGACAGTTTTTCTTTTTGATGCAAATCTGCCAAGAATCTTGCTAGTTGTGACCCGTTAGGTTTTCGCGGGTCGATTAAGTTTTTACTGCACCAAGAGAGCCATCTTTTCCAAGCTGGTCTGTAAGTGTTCAGGGTGGATTGTCTCCAAGCGCCAGCTAAAAGTGTTTTCTGTTCATCGTTCCAGTCGGTTAAGCTCGGATCCCACCCCCACATCTCCAAACTTCCAGTGTCATTTCCTTCACTCTCGGTGGTGGCTGGCAGGTTGTCGCGTCTACTAGAACCTCCGATAAGTTTTTGATTGTGAATGGAGGACTCAGCGCTCTGTTCTTCAAATCCGGCCTCCAGTACACTTTCTGCCACCGTGGTACGACCATCAGGTAAACTCCTGTTGACTTGTTCAGGTGGTTTAATACTTTCGGTATCAGGTGTGGTGGTGGAAATACCCAAGCTAGCTCGAAGTTCCAGGTCTGCCCGAGGGCGTCGTAGCAAAGAGCTTGAGAATCTCGCCTGTCGATCGTGCAATAATTGGGGACCACATGGGCTCGACGGGAAGCAAAGAGGTCTATCTCCGGTTTCCCCCACTTCTTGAAGATTAGGTCTGTTATGGTTGTGAGAAGATGCCATTCCGGTGATGGCTTTAGGCGGGACAAGTGGTCTGCATCCGTGTTGTAATTGCCTGGTAGGTGATAAATTGTCACATGAATGTTGTATCGGTCTAAGATTCTGAATACCTTTCTGGCTAAACTCATCAGTGCTTGTGATTTTGTACCGCCCTCGTTGCGAAGGTATGATACTACTGTTCTGTTGTCGCATTGGATTAGCAGTGCACTCGATTGAAGGTAGTGACCTCGATCTTGTAATATTTTTATTATAGCTATCATTTCTTTTTGGTTGCAATGTAAGTTTTGTTCTGTCCGCAGCCAAGTTCCTTGCAAGTCTTGGTTGTCCAACTTGCCACCCCATCCAATATCGCTCGCGTCGGTGGTGAGGTAATGTGCTGGTTGGGGATTGCGTATGCGAGAGTTGGTTTTGTAATTTTGCAGCCACCATTGTAGTTCCTGTAGCGATTCTAGAGACAGTGTCACATTTGGGGCTCGACCTTTCATTAGCGAGTTCGCTTGTACTTGTAGGGCTCGGTAGTTCAGTCGTCCTCTTGGGACAATAAAACTTGCAAAGTTTAACGTTCCTATAATTTTTTGGAATTCCTTCAGATTGGTTGTTTTGGATGTCAGCCTGGCCTGTAGTTGTTGTTCGAGTCTGACCAGAGATCTTTGTGGCAATGTTTTTACATTTTGCCATGTATTCCAATTCACACCCAGAAACTCTATATTTTTTTGAGGTTCCAGAATGGATTTTTCTTTGTTTATCTTCCAGCCAAGGTGTTCGAGTAGACTTACGACAGTTGCAATTTGTCTTTGTAGTGTCAATGGGTTTTGATGAACTAGGAGGTAGTCGTCCAAATATACAATGATTCGCAGACCTTGTTCTCGAAGTTTTTGAGCTATCCAATTGCTTAGTGAGGCAAATGTTTTCGGAGCCGAACTGAGGCCGAAAGGCAAGCAGGTCATTTCGTACAATATGTCTTCGTAAATGAGCCGAAGGAAGCATCGATGGCTCGATGAGACTCTCAAATGAAAGTAGGCCTGATGAATGTCGATTTTCGCCATCCAGTCTTTTTCTTGAAGAAAGTCTGGTACACGGTGATGGTTTATCAATCTGAATTTCTCTATGACGACATATTTGTTCAGGTTTTTTAAATTGAAAATTGGTCTCATCGTACCGTCGCTTTTCGGTCTGAGGAACATCGATGACACAAAGCTTGGAGATCGCGTTGCGATTCTTATGACACCTTGAGTGTGCATGATGTGAATAACTTTCGTCATTTCTGACGAGTGAGGTATTTGGTTGGTGAAGTTTCCCGGTAGATGTAATGGCGGTTTCGTTTTGAATGGTATGCGGTAGCCACTTATGATGTTGAGAATGTAGGGCGGAGCCCTGAGCATTTGCCATCGAACGTAGTATTTTTGTAGCTGACCGGCATGGAATGGTTTCGAGTCAATATTTTCGATTGTTTCCTCTCCTATCCCGGTGGGATGAGGGGGAATTGCGTCTTTTGTAAGGTTGATCATTGTGTCGTCGCTGCTGTTTACCGCCTCTACCTCGAAAGGAGTTGTTCGAGACATATTTCATCGTGGCGTTCTGCTTCGCCTGTGGTGCTGGTCCTTCATGAAACCTTTTATATTGGTTACTTGTTCGTTGTGACGGTCCTGGAACGTTCCGAGGTTCAGAGGTGCGTTCCTTTGGAGTAGACAGTGGCCAAAAGGTACTCCTGATGCCACCAACTTTTTCAAGCGTAGAGCTGAATTGTTCACTCTCGAAGAGAGTGGTGCATGAAGGCGGAATCTTTCTGAGTGCATTTTTATGGAATGGATCTTTTACTGCCGTAAGCATAGACTCTCGTCTGCTTTGGATTAACTCAGCTCTATGGCCGCATACTATTTGAAATATGTCACTGGTAACCTTTGAATACTCACCAGCTGTAAGTGTACTATTCAGTTTCAAGCCCATTTCTGTTGCACTTAAATTTGACTGTTGCATGCCGCCCAAAACTTCTTTCAGATCTGCTTGAAGTGCTTCTTTTTGTTTAAGCAAAGCATATGTCAGTCCTGCGAATGTGTTTTCCATTCGAGCTGAAAACTTAGAATTGTCGTAGCGCTTGATTTCTTCATTGGAATCGAGGCTTGTGAACCCAGGTGAATGGAGGTAGCGTTTCTGAGTGTCAGAGTAGCGGACGCTATTCCAATCGGGTTGCTCAAAGCGTTGCAGGTCCTTTAACTGTTCGAGATAAGCCGATGTAGTAAGAGGAATTGTCGGCTCCTTGGTTTTAGTTTTCACAGAAAAATTGAATTTTTGCTCGTTTAGAAGTTCCACAGTTTGAGCTGACGGTGCTCTGCGAGGTTCCTCAGTGTAAAATTCACCACTCGTGTTTGGATCTTCGCAAAGACTAAGGTAGTCGTTGTCATAGTGTGAATCAGGATGATTATTACTTTGGTTGTTATCATTTAAACGAGATTTAATTTCAGCTATTTCAGAAAACAATCTGTTTAACTTACTGCGTTTCTTATTCTTGTGTTTGTTCTTGCGGCGTCTTTTATTGCCACTATCTTCAGACGACGAACTAGAGCTTGACGAAGAACTAGAATTTGATTCTGAGCTCGAACGTTTATGTACCTTCCTTTTTCTTTCCTTCCTTGTATCCGTAGTCTTTTCCATCGTTGGATCCGAAATATTTTCCATCGTTGGAGCTGGACCTGTAATATCCGTCTAAAACACTAAAACACACGTTAATGTACTTAGTAAAACTCTATAAACATTTAAAAAAAAAAAAACGAACGGTAACACCGTTAAATTCAAATGCTAACTGTGCAGAACTTTCCAGTTGTAATAATTATACCTTTAAAGGAATAAAAATCTGAATAATACACTAGCACGGCGCGGTCTGTAAAGTATTCTAGTTACGACCGCTTTGGATGAAAATCCAAACGCCAATGAAACCAAGTTGCGCTCCAGAGCACTGCCTGGGGTGATGGTTAGGTGGGGTGATCGCTAGAGGGGAGCGGAAGGGGCGGAGTCACACTGATTGGACGAAGCGAACGAGCGGACCAATCACAGCACGGCTAGTACGCAACGAAAGTCAAGTACGCTACTCTCATGTATAATTAGGTTTCGAATTACGGTACAGTTGTTTAATAACCAAATTCACCAAAGACTTCGATATAATTAAATTTTCTATGTGAAGTAAGCACTAATAGAAATATTGCAAGTCCCGTGTGGTATAAAATTATCCAAGTTAATGGGAACTTAAACGTGATTTTTCTAAGTCCTGTATTCTGTAAAAATCACTCTGAATTTGCTAAGTCCAGTAATCAGTAAAAAAAACTAAGTTAATGGAAAGTTCAATCTGAATTTGCTAAGTGTTTGAAAATCGTTAAAATTTTACAAGTCCAGAATCACTGAATTTTCTAAGTCTTTGCACTGTACTCACGGTTTACCAAGGTCCTTAACACTTTAAACACAAGTCACTGTTTCACTTTACACTTCCTAACTTCCCGTGGGTTTCGGCACCATAATGTTTACGCTACTCAATTTATTCAAAAACCAATATTCTCTTATACTAATTCAGCGAACGAAACGTTTGCGCGTGTTAGCGATTTACTAACGCCATCTAGTGCATTTCTTCAAAACTACAAATTGTATGGTAATCATTTCACGTAAACAATAGACATTACTTGGTTTTTAGGGTTCTGTATCCAAAGGGTGTAAACGGGACCCGGGATAGTAAGCCTACGCTGTCTATCTGTCTGTCCATCAAAACTTTTTGCTTCCACATTATTGTGCGAACCCCGAAGGAACTCTCTTCCTGAGTTACTGTCTTTTGAGAAATACAACCTGGGAGTTTTCAAATCCAAAGTAAACAGGTCCTTTTTTTATAAGAGTGCTTCTCCGCAGACCACATCTGCATTGCTTAATTTGAGACAAACTGTGGTCAAATGCAAATTATAAGTCTGCAGTGAAGCAATATCAATCACGCACAAAGTTGTGGGTACAGCTAGTGGTATAAAATTTCTAGAGAAACATTCTTTGTTAATTGAGATCTACACTTATACTATAATTGTGCAGTTTCATGCACTTATCTTAGTATTTCATCATCATCAGCCGTAAGACGTCCACTGCTGAACATAGGCCTCCCCCTTTAACCTCCACACTGAACAACAACCTGCCATCTGCATCCACTGGATGCTCGCGACTCTCACAATGTCGTCGGTCCATCTAGTGGGAGGCCTACCTACGCTGCGTCTTCCGGTTCGTTGTCTCCACTCAAGAATCTTTCTTCCCCATCGGTTATCGGTTCTTTGAGCGATGTCGATGACTCTGGTTCTTTGTCGAATATCCAATCTTAATTATGAATCTTAGTAATTGTAGGTATCTAAATAAATAGGACGGATGGACAGACAGACAGACGAACTAACGAACTTATAATGGTTCCTTGTAGTACTACAGAACGCTAAATATGGACAGAGCCTACGCTTAATGAAGTAATCACAAGTAGTCACATGCATTGTGACTAAGTAAAATGGTGAGGCGCATCTGCAATGATATATAAAGTGGATACAAATAATTATAAGCTTAATCGTAGGACATGCAATAATTGCCAACTATGATTCATAGTTCAGGAATGTTGCTAAAATATATTAAGTAATCAAATCAATGCACTCACCAGTTTGTTTCTGCGTTCGTTGAATGTTGTTCGTAAACGAAAGGAACCGTCCTGTTGGGCGCATGGACCCCATTTTCACTTGTGACCTTAGAATTGAGTGGACACCATCACATTCACATTCAATGCACTAAGCCTACATAAAATATTGATAAGTTATGCACTACGAGCATCTGGAAGTGAAATAAGTTACGCGTGTTTATTGACTCTGATGCTATGCGTAGAAATAGATTTCAATAAAAATAATACATTGAAGATTGAGCAAGCAAAACGAACATCCATCCGTGACGTTTACATACTTTACTTGCGCCTATGTATTAAACACAGATATCTAGTATACTACGGCATGTAGATTTCATAATGTAGTTTAATTGAATAGTAAATACCAAAAATTCACTGGTATAGTGCAAGAAATGCACAAGTAGTGAAATACAGAAAATGAAACTGAATATATTCTGATTTCTGAATATGAAAATGAAACTTGAAATTACACACAGCCCAATGAAAAAAAAAACCGGCCAAGTGCGAGTCGGACTCGCGCACGAAGGGTTCCGTACCATTATATATAAAAACGGCAAAAATAAACACGTTTCAACAAACGTGTTTTTTTTTTACCGTTTGGGAGCTTCTGTAAATATTTATTTTATTCCGTTTTTTTTTTTTGTATTTGTCGTTATAGCGGCAACGGAAATAGATCAACTGTGAAAATTTCAACTATCTAACTATCACGGCTTATGAGATACAGCCTGGTGAAAGACAGACGGACGGACAGGGGAGTCTTAGTAATAGGGTCCCGTTTTACTCTTTGGGTACGGAACCCTAAAAAACGAATATGCTAAAATTATCGACTCTTTTTATCGTGCCAAAATGAGACAGGCGTATAATGAAACCGTAGGCGCCTTGTCGCGATCTTGCTCGACAAACTGACGACAAAATTTTGTCGCGGTGCGCATGCTAGCCATACTGAGCAAAACTACACACTAACACACTCATTAATTATTACACTATGTTACTAGTGCATTTATAAGAGCTGGGCACGCTATCCCAATCAGAATCACGAACGGACAATCATAATAAAACCGTTGGCCATTTTTTCTACATTATTATGTTGATCGTACATTATGAATAGGATAGGAATACGTCACACAAAAAATATGACGATCCCCCGATGGCTGCAATGAAGGTAACCCTAAATACACGTCAAAATATTGTCATAAACACAATGAAGTTTTTTTTTTAAATATTGACAGACTATAAAACAAGATAGCATTCATTTTAGATTTATAATATATCAATGTCTTTGTCATTTTTTAATGGTTTGCAAAGTCAAAAATATGACATTTCTTCAAATGCCAGATTGACGATGTTCTCTGTGAATTGAGGAGTTTTTCGTGATCTGGGGTAAAAATTTAGTCCTCTGCGAGATTTTGTGGAAATGTTTCGTGGCATCTTTGTGTGAAAAGTTTGGGGTTGGAGATTTCTTTGTAAACATAAAGTGTTTTTAAAATTACTTAGCTTATTGTACTTAAAAATGCATGGTTCCTGTAGAATGGTGAAACCGGATGACGGCGCTGCTCTATCACTACAAAAGTCTATGCCGTGTAATTTTATTTTAACTTGACATCATGTTTATAATAACTAACTATAATTTTTATTGACGTGATAACGTCTTATAAATCGATGAACGCCGGCTGCACGCACGAAAAAGCATGTCTCATTGTCACATTCCCACTGAGCCGAGCGTGTGAGCGAGAGCTCCGCGCTTTTGCTTGCACGCTCGATACACAAGCGTTATAACCGTAACAGACGGGCCCGGGACCAGCATGGCTGATGTCAACCACCTCAACGAACGAGAGAAAAAGAGGGAAGCGTTTTAGTTATCAAAATATTAATAATGTTGTTATTTGAATTTTATTCACCAAGACTTTCGGCACTCTAGTACGTACTCCAAGAAAACTCGTCCAAGTCATGTCACCATCCCCACATACATATAAGAATTTCTATGTGTATGCGTTTCGTCCAAAAGGATTTAAGGTTTATTTTTGGAAAAAGTAGTATCATTTTGGGGAAAATTGATAAATTTGTTATGGTAGCCCTGTATTTTAGGCAATCAAGTGGGAGTTTTGGCGCTAAAGAGAAAAATACATGTCGCTCCTTTTTATTATTTTCTTGTACTTGTGTTAATTTTGGTGTGTATTATTGGTTGATTATTGTTATTATATGTTCTTGACCGTGTTTGAGTGTAGCACGTGATATAATGAATTGAAATGTGTATTTTTTTTATGTTTCCGCAAGCCCACGATAGCCTCTAGGAAAGTCTCCACCACTTTACTAGGGCATTACTTGGAATTGACCGAGATTTACTTTACTTTACTTGGCTCTGGCTGTGGTTAGGACTTGTTTAACGCACTTTATTATCTTGTAAACCTCATGATTAAATCATTATTCCGACTGAAGGAATATGAGACCACGGTCACGCACGAAACGAAAAAAAAAAAACAATCTAGATTCAATTCATTTTGTTTTGTATTTTATTTTATTTGTTTTGAATTTGAAAAGAAAATGATAACTCGCAATATCGTTCGTAGGATTGTTCCAACTTCTTATAAGTTTTATACATCGGCTGCTCTATCTCATGGCGTGAAACATAATATCCTCTCTTCTTCACGTAAGTGTAGTAACATTCAAAATTAAACCATGGTTTTGCCAAAATTTACATAAGGATATCGCCATTGTATAACAACTTCAAATTACCATTATTCGTTTTACAGGCTCTTTAATTCCATGTACGGCAAGAACAATAGCATCTAGATTTTATTCCGAAAAAGCAAGTGCAGATTTGCCAGTGGTAGACTTCGATCACGTGAAGAGAGCCACATCTCAGAACGAAGTTATGATCATTGACGTCAGAGAGCCTGATGAGATCAAAGAACATGGCAAAATTCCTAACAGCGTAAATATTCCTTGTGAGTCCCATTTTTTATGATTACCTTTGGATAAGTGATACCCTTTATTATCATAATCAGTCTTACAATATACCTGTTCATTAATGTTTCTGTCTTAAATATTGAGATATTACAAAAAGTTTCTTTTTAGGGTTCCGTACCCAAAGTGTAAAAACGGGACCCTATAAATGAGCCTACACTATCTGTCTGTCTGTCCGTTTAAACGGCTGTATCTTTGGAAACGTAATAGATAGCCAATTGAAATGTTACGGCAGATTAACTAAAAAATAATAAAAAAGTCAAAAAGTAAAAACAAAAGAAGGTATGCCCCGTACAACAAACATATTTTTTTAAGTAATTTTGGAATTGCTCTATTGTAAAAACGGTATCGAGGTTAAAGGGGTAGGCCTATGTTCAGCAGTGGAAGTCTTATGGCCGATGATGTTGAAAAATGGAAATACGACAAGCATCAAACTTGGCATGATTATAGTACACACTCTAAAGTATAACAAAAATAATGGCCAAGTGCGAGTCGGTGACAAATTTCTATTCATTACCAAGACTTTTATTGATGACATTGAATCTATAGGGGGGACATGCAAGGCTGGTACTAAGTCAAAAGTTTATTGTAGAAACGAAACAAAATTCAGCTGTTCATAGGAAAATGTCATTCACCTCTTTTGCCATAGTCTGGTAAAAATTTATGAAAAACAGATTATTTTTTTCGCAACTTTAGGGTTGTTCCCATTGTAATAGTTGTCAGTTACGATGAGTCCAATGACCTCCTTTTAGCTTACTGTGGCCCTAGTACGAGCACTTGCGAAAAAGTATTTGTTCCGTAAACGATAGCAAAATGTATGAAAAATTGAACAGCACTTCTATCAGACGTAACATTTTTCATACATTTGCTATCGGAACGAATACATTTTCGCAAGTTCTCGTACTAGCCCCACTGATCTAAAATATCTTTGGTAATGACTCAATAAACAAATATACTTGAAGATAAGTATCCATAATTTCAACTTGATAGAATAGAACGAAACTTTTTTTTACAATTTTGGTATTTTTATGTTTTCAGTGGGAAGCATTAATACTTTACTGGCACTGCCAGAAAAAGAATTCCAACAAGCATTCGACAGAGCCAAACCTAATGAAAATACTGAAATAATTTTTTATTGCATGATTGGAAAAAGATCTGGCAAAGCACAGCAAAGTGCTCTCAACTTGGGATTTAAAAAGTAAGTATTTTTTATATAGAATAGATTTACGTTTGGCCAATATAAGCGACAGCATGGCCGAGGATGGAACACGTTGAAATTAGAAATCAGTATCATAATCTTAGATTTCCATAAAACAAAGACTATAATAAGCCAGGATCTCTTGCACACACACATTTTATAATTATCAGTTTAAAAACCAACTTCAAAATTACTGAATAGGTATGCAATTTCCTTTACTTGGCTGTTTTTTTTAGTTATTTAAGTTTAATTCCAGTTTATATAAAAAACCACAATTACTGAACCGATTTTGATGAAATTCCGATGGGTAGTCCCATATATATAAAATATATCCAATCAATTTAAAAAAAAACGTTTTATAAATGTCAAAATTCTGAAGTCACAAAAATTAAAAAAAATAACTGAATTGAAAACCGCCTCCTTTTTTAAACCTTTTGAAGGTGGTTAAAAAGTGGACTTGTAGGAAGGGCCGGTTTAGTTTTTTTGTTGTCTTTTTTTTACTGTCGCAAACAAACGAATGAAACGATGTCTATATATAAATGTATAACTGAGCAGATAAAAGAGTAGTAAAGTTGAAAAAAACTCAAATATTTTGGAATTACTGTATGTAAGTATGTAAAATCTCTCTCTGATAGAAGGCCTGTGTACCGGCAGTAGAAACATGATAAACTAATAATGATGTTATTTTTAATTTGTTTTCAGTGCCAAGAACTATTTAGGAAGTTGGACAGATTGGGCAGCAAAAAATCAGTAAAAACCCTGGAATTTGGCTTACTGCAATGATGCTATAATTATGTATGAGAGGTAAACAAACCATATCAAAATTACAAATGCAATCAAGTACGATTCTAGTCAGTTGTTTTCACATAATTATGAGACTTTTCTACGTAAAAATTAAGCTACTTTTACTACCATCCTCATTACAATACCTATCTTCTGTGTTTGAACATAGTTATTGAAGTTTTTGTATGGAGAATTAAGCATAGCCTTGTTATTTATTCCATAAAATGAAATGTATTGTCTTAGAGAGTAAGAGTATGGTTTATTCATCCTCTATTTCGCTCGCGCATTTCAAAATTTTTGAAGTTTTAAAATTATTCAATTGACTTATGTCAAATCTTAGCAGAACGAATAAAGAAAATAATGTAACTAATTTCCAACAAAATTTAATTTAGACAAGTTTCCAATATCAATTATTGTACAATTATTTTTCTATTCGTTTTTTGAGGAAAACATATTTAAATGAATATTAAAATTTTACTAAACATTTGTAATCTTATTTTCTGTATTTGATGTGCTTTAATTTCACTTAAATACATTCAGTAGTTTTATATTTTAAATAACGCTAAAATGCGAAATCCCAGGGCCCATAAACCGGACAATATCCACAATAAATGTCTACCTGACTCTACACAAGACATTGGCAAATTGTGGCAATACTACAGAAGCCATGAAGAATTTTTTAAATTGAATTGAGAGATAGAGATTACATGAGGTATAGACTCTTAATGTGAAAAGGGTGCAGCCGCAGGAGTGGTCACTCATTAGGAAAAGGCATTACAGATTACAGGTATACTATAATGTGGCTAAATAAAGGTTCTAAACCGATAGGCCCTCGAAGGGTGGATGAAGTGTTTTTTGAACTATCATCTTTAATAGCATAATATAGTTATGAAACTCATTACCGCCAAAAACGCCAGTTTTTAGCTAATCTGCGTTTCAGAACTGGCTGGAAGTAGTACTCCAGAAATGCTTCATTGCATTCTCAACAGACTGTCAGGTGCAAAATTTTATTAGGTACTTATGTTTTAGTACCTATATATGTTTTTTTAATGATGGCAGGAGTAGCTCCTGTCTCTCTTTACCTTAACAAATTATTATAATAGTCATTGCCAACAACTATAACTGCATAGCAACCAATACTATCATGTTTGTTTTTGTAGATAAAGCATTTTGTGGTTTAACCAAAACAATTTGTGATATCAATTTATTTGGTTATTTGTGGTACCTACACATTGTGGTAAATAAGGTTCAGTGTTTATCAATCAGATATCAATAGAAACCATGATAGAAACATAGGTATATATATGTTGATTGAAGAAATAAAATATGTTATAGTCAATACTGTTTTTATTCAACTTTATACCAACACCAACAATCATTATATACCAAAAACATAACATTTAAACTCATAACATATTATTATGACCTGAGAGTACTTAGTCCATAGCACATTGACTGCAGAAGTTGTAATTTACTTGTTTCTGCTAGACCAGTCATTCCAGCTCCCGAGGTATGTCTTGGAGCTACAAAAAATACATAAGTATCATAAAATTATACAGGTTTCAAATACACATAATAATATAGCTGGTAGGCAATATACTTGTTTTTTTAAACCTATACTGTCTCCAGTTGGCCAAATCAACCCACTGTGTGACGATCTTGGCCCATCGGTCGGGATGCATACGCGCATTATATACTAGAGTAAAATATTCAAAGAAAATGTTTTTTTTTTTAGATTTTTCACGCTGTTACTGCAGCTGTCAGACGCATTCTATCAGCGGCCGGAATTTAACTGCACCTCTGTTTTTCCTGTTTACTCAATTTTTTTTATACGATAAGTATATGTCTTCATGAAGCGTGCAAATTTTTATAGTTCCCCAAAGCAGCTGCAGCAGATTGTAAGCTAAATGAAAACTGTAAATTCTGATCACTTACTAGGTTTTTGTCAATGATATACTGCAATCAAATATTAAAAGAAAATGTTTTCATTACAGTTTTTTACAAACTTATTGCAGGGCTATAAAAACTTGAACCGAATACAGGGCTACACGGAAACGGTGTATCTAAGCGTAAAGGGGTCCATAGTAGCCAGCATTATGAACAACTCTGAAATCGCAATAAAAATATCAACTATTAGAATACGGTCATTGACACTCAAGACAATGTACGTAACAGCTGATATTTTTCACGATTTCAGCGTTGGTCCCATAGCAAAAGTTGTTCATAATGATTAGCATAACGAGCCCCTTACGGCTTGGTACATCCTATCCACGTAATGTATACAACGCCGAATGAAGAATAGATTAAATGATTCCGCTTTTATTATTCGAATGCTAGACTGTGGAATGAGCAAGTGGCAAAACTTACTTAGAGTATCCAAGTTTTAGAGCCTTATCAAGTGCCTCAGTAGACCGTCTGCCCGACTGGCAGTAGAATATCAGTTCAGCTGATGAAGACGGCTTGTTCCTTAGGTAATTTTTGTGGAACTCTTGTTCAGACATTGATATTAAAGCGTCTTGGACATGGGGCACTGTAAAATAATAATATTATCAATGACCCATACAAACAAATATATCATCAGACGAAGTTATGGTTCATTATGATCCGTTTTATTACATAGCATGATACAATAAAATATATTTTTTACCTAAAACAGAACAGACAAGATATGTTTATACAGGGTAACGTATAGTAAGCCGAAAAGGTACTGCTGCAATTTCAGGGTTGGTCCCATAGTAAAAGTTGTTTATAATGATAAGTATCAAAGACACCTTGGCTTAGTACAGCTTTTCTGCATAACCCTATATGCTGTATGTATAAGTCAGAAAAAATAGGTATCTTTTAAGTCTGCATGTAGCATGCAAACTGTCTTCGAACAAACCGTCTAGTAACAACAGATATATAAATGATACAAAAAAACATGCAGACGAACATAGTACCTCCTCCTTTTTGGAAGTTGGTTAAAAATAATGGGCCTAAAAATATGCTTAAAATTGTACTGTCTCATTTTTGTGTGTGACGATTGCCGTAAGCGAGAAGTTGAGAGAGTAATTTTAAGCATAGAACAACTTGAGAAAGGTTTTTAAGTAAGGTTAGTCATGCCTTTAAGTGAGATGTGAAGTGTGTACAAAGGGTTCTTACATGGAATATTAATGCTGGATGGTATTTTCCCAGTGTTTTGCACCTCGTCTGGATTTCGAACATCAATAATAACTTTTTCAGGTTGATGTATGACCTTCAACATGTCTTCGTAGCTCATGACACGTTTTGGATCCACCATACTGTCTTGTTTATTTTTATTTGTTGAAAATAAATTTAACCCAATGGAATATGGCTTTAATTCTGCAAATAAGTCTTGACACATTAGAAACAATAGATAAGCTATGAAATTTATACCTAGAGCTAGAATTCGCATAGGAAGTCCAAATTTGGATGTATAATAATCGGAGTCTTTCTTTCAGGAAATGTTGAAAAAATATAATGTAGCTTAACAACATATTCGGCCATATTATAAAGGCATTGCCTTCCATAATGGGACAGAGGGCTTCCAGATTTGCTATCTAATTTGGACCATTTTTCTCTCGAACATTTCTGTTTACTATTTTGATCTTCAACATTATTGAAATATGGTTCACTATCGAAGTCACTTCTTTGTGTGCGTAAACCAATTGGGTATAAAATCTTTGAATTTACAGTTATATGATTATTTACGGGACATCAATATATCATAAATTCATAACTGTAGTGAACAACCCTGATAGTTTAAAACAGTGTTTTATCTTTGATTTTATCTATATTAGAAATAATATTAACATAATATAAATCCAAAATATAATAGGGTTGAAATGATGAAAAGCCTTAGATCAGACAATCATAGGAGATATTTCTAGTACAATTATCGTTCGTGTTCAAATGTATGTGTGTTTCATAAATAAAAAACACTATAGGTACCGCTAACCTGCTTATAGCAAAAACTTGGGTCACATATTTTTCACACACACTAACGACCTATTCGAACGGTGAGCGAAAACAGTTAATAATGCCACTTTTGCACACACATTCCCAAAACAAACGCTACATGTGATCATTATTGGCGTTTGTAACAGTTATTTTTGCCACGAACGCACTGTAAGAAACCTGTAGTGACACCAATGAGCAAACAAATAGTCCAAATGCAAAAATAGGATGGCAAGGTTGTCTGCAGGGCGAGCTCATGGCATCAAGCCTGATTTATGCCAAATGCGATTGCAGCCACCTCGCCAGCTTACCATATCTCCTTTGTTTGCCTGATCTGAGGTAAAAGCACTGTCGTATTAAGTTATTTATATATACTGAAATTGTTACAGTCACAAGGCACAGTTACTGGAGCAAAGCTTGAAAACAGATAAACATTTATAAACAGCAACTATACCCAGGTAGTACTCCCGTAGGTAGTACTTATTCTGTGATCACACCACTCCACTACTACTGATACTGAACACAATATATTGTTATTGTTCACATAGGTTCATACAATGGATATTGTTAATTTGCTTAAACTTAAAACAATTCGCCAATGTTATAGACGACCATCGATCTATATGTACTACATACATTGAATTCACTGTCGACGACACTGATTAACAACAATCATCGACACAAATCTTAATGATTCAAAGCACATAAAATTGGAAACACGAATGATGAACGATGAAAAAACAAATAATAAATACTGTTTTGTGTGTTTACTGCTGTCCATATGTGGGACGAACGGGATACAGTTTTAAATCTAGTTAAAGGGATTGATAATCTCGACGCAGCTCGACACAACATATTTATTTATCGTGGAAAACAAACTTATTCTTTGTCTGAAATTACTGTAAAAGTGTTAAATTATAGATGAACAAGTTTTAATTGTGCATTGCGGCTAGACACTCACTTAGTTTTAGAATTTAGTAACTTGTATCATTTAATATACGCTTTTTGGAAAATTTAACACATTTCTTTCGTTACGTTGGAATAAAGTAATAAATACAATGACGAAACGAAATAATATCAGTCATAGATCAGAGTATCAGTTTATAGTACTCTTTGGTATCAGTCAGTATAGGTATCAATCAGTATAGATATCACAAGGAACATATTATACTCACAAGGAGTAATATCAGAGTAAAGTGGTATATCAGTAAAGTAGTAAAGTGGTATATCAGAGTATCTTCTATTGTATTCTCTTTGCAGAGTATTAGTAATCTCAGAAAAAAATATCAAAACAAAGCCAGTAATAATGGGTACCTACCTACCTTTTCCCCCCAATATATACTCTGATCCCAAGATATAATAAAGTACTCTTTGATCCCAAGAGAATGTAATACTCCTACTCTGATCTATGCTTGTACCTACCTATTTTATTCTTGATAATAGATAGATACAATAGAAGATATTGTATAGCCTCTTTTTTCCTCGGCTATTTTGAATATTGTGTACTTTCTTCTGCTGTAAGGATTTTGGCGTCGCACTTCCTGTGCATTTGCCAGTGTCAAGTCAAGCTGAAATGACATCAAACGAGAAGGTATAGAGAAGTCATAGATCAGAGTCACAGCTATATATCTGTGACCAGAGTAGAGTAAATCAGTCATGCCCTAAAGTGGTGGAGACTTTATAAGAGGCTATGGAGCTTTGGAAACAATACGAAAATACATATTTCACCGCTTATTTATCACATTGCTACACTCGAACATGCATGATCAATAGGTTTTTAGTTCTTTGTGGCAAATGCACAAGACGTACGACGCCACAGATGTAGTACATTTGCGTGTGTGACTTGCCCCACTCAACCCTTTCATGTGGAAAGAAGAAAAAAATCGATGACATTGAAGTTTTCACATGAGTCAATGGAATGAACGAAGAAAACTTTTGGAAAACTGTGGAAAACTGTCGCACGCGCGCGTTCGTTTTTCGTATGGCGCAGATAACAAATAACCACGTAGTTATTTGGTGGAGCTATATTCTGTGGCAAAGATATAAAACAAAATTATTAAATTATAAATTTCTAAATTTGGTCTGTTGTTAGAGTATTAGTATGTGCACATATCTAATTTTCGTTAATCGTTGAAATCACATTCAATTCCTAAAATATAAAAAAAATTACACATCGAACCGAATCGATTTAAAATGAACGAATGATTCAGAATAAATTTATTCGAATATTTCGAATCAAAGCATTGAAAGCATCATCACTATTGATTGTACGCTTGGTTTCGATTCAATCGCGTTTTGCGATTTATTTTTCGTGTTTTGTGTTTTCAATGTAGATTTATATACAAAAATGATTATAATTTTGACTTATATATTTTCATCGTGAGAATCACAAGTAAAAAGTCCATCGCAGTAACTTGCGGTAAGTTGGGAAGTTGGTGTCAGGGCTACTCGTTCACTATGGCGGTCTAACTAATGTACACTGCAAGATGTAAATAATTTCGTAATGTCGTATCCGTGGTGCTTTTCATTAAAATACTGGCTTTGACTATTGCGCTTTTTGTTGTAGATGGACGTACCGGATGATAACGTTCTAGACGTCGACCTTTTGCCGGACGATGGATCGGAAGATGAGGGCGAAGCCCCGCCGTCCTCAGGTTGGTTGACCAACCCCTGTAAACGTTACCCTCCACTGAGTAGATGTAGTGTCCCTAAAATGCATACATTTTTAATTATTCAGTAATTTATTGCACTACATTGTTACACTGATGAATTGTGAAAATTGTACTCTCTGTGAGAAGTGTGGTTAAAATATGAGTTGGAAATTTGTAGAATTCTATCCGGGTCCGGGGTCCACTCCTACGTCCTGCGCGTCGTCGCCGCGCGGGGAGGAGCCGGCTTCTCCTCATGGGGTTATCTCGCAGCCCGCTTTCTTCCATCATCAGGGATACACACGGCCATTCTTCACGGGTGGTCGTAGAGGGCCAGGCAGACCTCGAAAGGAAGGCCCCAAATTGACTAGAGAAGGAAAAATTGTCAGAAGGTAATAGCAAACTAATTCATTTTACAGAAATCAGTATCGTAATATTGAATAAGATAAACAATCCCTATAATGAGGGCTTCTCAAATAATTACACATTTTTTTTGTTCTAAAACAAGGAGTATTATTACTGTGACATTAAACATTTAAGAAATTTAACCTAAGAAATTGTTAAGTATTATTTTTCTGTATGTATGTGGGTGTGTTTCTTTATTCCACCATAACTTCTAAAACCCTGAAGCTATGTAGATGTACCTCTAGGTATCCGAGTCACCCTCGTCCTTGGGAAGGCACTTGTAAAGTCTGAAATCCCACATATGGTCCCTGGGTGGTGCTAATCAGGTTACAACATACTGGTGGTTGGCTCCGGCCTTGTCTGGGTGTTCACTAGACTACCCAGACAAGGCTGGAGACAAAGCCATGCCGCCAAGCGGCCTAGCGGTTTTCCGGCGTGATCTCCGGTGACGCCGTTAGGGAAAACAGGTCGGAACAGTTACTACACAGTTGCAAAACCATCTTGCCATGCCCTGTAACGTTGTATCCGAGGCATGGTTCACCGTTGACCGGCCGCAGTTCGTAGGGGGCCCAAGTAGTGAACTAGACACTCGCAAAAGGCTCCAGTCGGCGACTGGATGAAATAGCCTGATGGACATCCCTGGGAGGTTTCGGTCATCCTCGCAGTCTCCAGACTAGTTCCCTAATGATGTAGCCCCGCAGTATATGTCTTCTGGTCAGCAGTCTAGAATCTTGTTCCACTGCCATTTTCCCTCTGATTCTGATCCGATAGTTCGTATTTGGTCCACTCGAGAAATCTAAATATGTATTCATGCACTGCCGAGACAAGTTTGGGTGAATAGTGGGTCACCCTGCTTAACTCCTCTTTTTATAGTTAAATGTTCTCCTACTCTCATCCATTTATAGTGTCTCCTAAATTCGTTATTGGCATAGTGGGAACAGATTACATTTGTAGCTTGTAAGTGGAATGGTTAAAATTTTAATCATAAAAATCTTGAAAACTGTTTCTTTGTTGAATCTATAGTGCATTTCCGCTTCAACATCGTTTTAAGTATAATTATCAATTTAAAAAACCGATTTAAAGAACCAAACTACTAAACTGATTATGATGAAATTTATATGGGACCCCTGAAGTATGGCCTACCAAACATAAAAATTATCATCAAAATCAATTCACAATTGGCGGAGAAATCAGTGAAACTGGAACATAAAACCTCTGCCTTTTATGAAGTCAATTAAAAATAATCAAATAAATCCTATAAATAATTTATCCCTAATTCCTTATTGTACTTAATATGATGTTAAAGCTGAAATGCAATAGAGATTCGTCTAAGAAGCAGTTTAGAAGATGAACTTCTGAATGACTAAAAGTAACACCTGATTCAATCAACTATAAAAATGTTGCTCAGGTATAGAGGGACACCGGGCTCATTGCGTGGAGCAAAGCGACACCGCGGCAGTCGTGACGATTCTCTCGAAGATATGATGGAAGAGGATGATTTCACTATGCCACCAATACCTGAAGAACCGCCATACATGCCGGAGAAATGGTAAGTACAGTAGTCTTAATATTCCAGAACTATTAACCTCCTCAGACCTGGCATCCTCTATAAGAGACCTTATTTCTAGCTCATAAAGTGGTCTCGGGTCTGAGAATGTTATAAGTGAATAAGTGTTCATTTGGTTACTTTTGTAAATCGAAAAGTAATAGTTTAGCTTAGATTAGTATCCAAGGATGAATACTAACCTACCATTATGACGCAATTTACTTCTTTGTATCATGAAGGAGAAACATGATCAATACATAAGACTGTATAGTAAAATAGAGTAAAAAGTATCCAGGCACACTGTAAGCAGTTCATTCTCTTACTGCTGAGTATTGTGATGGCTCCAATCCTCTAGTAGACAGCGATGTATCTGCTTCCACTTTTGACGGTCCCCAGTCTGGAATATCGCGTCGAGAGATTCGTGCCCAGCTGATTTAACAATAGGACAGATGACTGATGTTTATATCGTTGAAACCAATAGCTTAGATGAAGAATTTAAGTTAATATATTATGTTTCTTGAAAAAATAATTTAAATCAGTTATTAATGTTCTGATATATAAGCGGTCACAGATTTGGTAGAGAAAACTCTGTCCCTTTCCCACAAAACATAAACTGACGTCACGCCTCTGTGTGCCATACTTGTTAGAATAGAATTTATATGGCATACGGAGAACTGACGTCATAATTTGCTGTTTCGCGCTCTCTGTCTAGCGTGATATTAAAATGTTTATAAGTTGCTTATTAATGATCAGATTTTTATTTTATTTTCATTAATCAGCTACATTTTACTATAATACTTACCTATTGTTACTGTGTTTTCTCAATAAGTGAATCTGTAAATTCTTTTGAGGAAATAAAAAATCTTAAACTGTAGCTACATTTTAATAGGACAGCTAAAAAAAACAGTCATCTAGCCTATTGGATGGTCCGTCTTGCGTTCCTGTGAGTAAATAGTAGACACAGTTATTGTGATAAGGCACTTGTATAGAAAAGGTTTTTTTACAGGCCAGGTAAAGTCTGCGCACTATGTAATCTAAGTGAGCGCAGTCAACTGGGGCAGGGTGAAATGCGTCAGCTCCCCTGCACTGGCGAGGGCGACGGCAGCACCACCCCGGTGGTAGCATCTGGTGGTGCTACCCCCACCAGTGGGACCACTCCAAACAGCACTCCCACTACACCTGTCACCCCTGGCTTGGTATCTCCTCCACCAGAGCTTGTGGACCCCAACCAACATCCTTTAGCTCTGCCGTTGAGTAGAAGACAAAAGGCATTCAACAAGTGCAAGTAAGTCGACAAAGATAATTTCACACAGATATCACAAATTTATAAAGTCCATACTTTATGTATATAATATATATCTTGTATTTTAAATACAGACGGTTTTTTTTTCTCATAAATCAATTAAGAAAATATTCTCCCTAGAATAGGACTAGGATATAATGCTCCCACTAAGATTGTCAGTGTCGGAGATGCCTTATTCTGTCTAAATATATTATTTGTTCTTGCAGAACACCCCTCTACAATATGGAGCATACTGATGAACTATCCATCATAGGCCACACAGAGGCACTGGAATTAACCTCCATAGTATCTTCATCAATGCTGTACATCCATCGCTTCTGCCTGGAGTTCACTCCGCCGTTCCAAGACCAAGTAGCCTCAGTTTCCACCTCTGATGAGGAGAAGGAACAGCTGGAAGAAGCCAGAGTCAAGGGAATCGTGTCGGCGGCGCTGGCGAGAAAATGTGCCTTTTGTACTAGACATGGTGCTAGTATTCCTTGTAAGGTATGTTACAGAAACATAAACAAAAATAATTATCAATATAAAAAATGACTATATAAAAATGTCAGCACTGGATCAAATTGAAATGAGACCACATAGTAAGAAGCAGCAGCTATCAAATAAAAAAAGAATCATCATAATCGGTTCAACCAGTCGAAAGTTCTGAGGTAACAAACATATAAAAAAACAGTCGAATCTAGAACTCCTCCTCTTTTTTGGAAGTCTGTTGAAAATTACATTGAAATGAAAGATTTAACGGATTGTATTGCTTGTATTTAACATTATTTCAATTCCGGATGTTTTGGAAGACTGCAGTGCCCGTGGTCATAGGTAGACTAGATGATGGATGTCTATAGAAATATTATGAGGTTACTGTATACTTGTACCATGTACTTTAATCTTATTGTTTAAAGGCAGTGTCATGAAGTGCGCTTTCTGTCCTTAGCTTCACAATATTAAAATTTGTTTAATAAAATAACTGCAATATAATCCGTTAAAAGAATTTATAATCGCAAAAATCTAAGAAATAATTAAAAGAAACTCTTAGTATTAAACATTTTCATCAATATTTTGTATCATTACTGATAGATATCAATGGAATTTGTTGTCTTTTTTCTTTGTTTATAATATTTTTAATTTGATTGTTGTATTTCAGATGAGTTGCAGTAAATACTTCCATTTACCATGCATCTTAGCATCAGGTGGTTTCATAGATTTTCATACTAAATCCTCATTCTGCAAAGATCACCTCTACCAAGTGCCTATAACATGTAAGTGTATCTTTAATAGCCTTTATTTTATCTAATCTACTAATAAATAATAACTGGCCAAGAACGTGTCGAGACACGCATATCCCGCCACGCATATCGGGTTCCGCAGGATCTTACTGGGCCGGAAGGGCCCGGGTGGCAGCCCAGGGCCCCAGACTGGCTAGGCTGCGCGGGCCCCCTATCCTATCTACCGCCTAGCTTGAGGCAAGCCCCTTAAGCCAGGCCCCGGCTGGCAAACGCCACCTCGACTTTATGGGCAGTCCAACGCTGGGGTTCCGTAACCAAAGCAAATTGTAGTCATATTCACAGTTCAGAACATGGTGGTTATAGAAAAAATCTAACGAACATAGCTCTGTAGACATAGTCAAATTTCAGAGATGCTTCATCGGACATAACATACCTTTTATGGTTTAGTCAATAAGAAAACCACTAGGGAAAATTTTTTTTCAGCTTCATGACAATTTTTTGGTCATGATAGGCTGGCATTTGAAATCCTGTAAACATTATTAGCTATATGTTTTATTACATGTAACCAGGTTCAGCAGACATAGAGTGCAGGACTTGTCGTACGATCGGCGACATCGCAAACTTGATGACGTGCGTCTCGTGCGGGGCACACTACCACGGGACTTGCGTCGGCCTGGCGCAGCTACCGGGTATGATGACGACAATGTTACAAAAATACACACACGCACACACACCCACACATACACACACACACACACACACTATTTACAGCTACACACTGTATTGTGTGGTAACAAACGGCATTTTGTGAAATAGGCTTGCGCTTGGCCGCCTTGTAACTATCGGGGAACATCCATACAGGCAGCGCAGACTAGCAGTTCGCACAATAAAAGTAGAATCAAAGCGCTTCGTACGGGTTTTCGGAATGTCAACCATAAATCCAGTCCGATAGAAAAATGGGCAAGTCATTCATAATGATGAGTACAATGCCCTCCTTTCGGTTTAGTTGTCTATACGCGTAACCCTGTAGATATAAACAAATTATGAGCTCTGGTTGGTTTCGAGCTGGCTCGGCTCGCACGTCAAAGATACATATGCTAGAATGTTAGTACGAGTGACACAAAGTGAAAGTGAAATAGGTCCTTGGACTGGGATGAGCCGGGCTGGGATGAGAGTTAGTTACTTGCGTCGGTCTGATGATTGGTATAATCACAGGTCACTGTGAGCTGAACTGTCACTTTGACAAAATTGGAGCTATGGACATTCCTCCGTGCATAGACTGTCTACAAGAAAACTAGACCATGGAGCGTGTGCGCTGCGAGGCCACAGAAAGTATATAAATAAAGTTGGGACTCCTCGAAAAAACTCCACAAGTTTTCAAAACCACATCAGTTGACAGAATAGGAGTGGAACTTGTATGGCAGCTACCCAAGGCCGTGCTCCATTATTTTAAGGCGCTTGGGTGGTATGGGTTGACAGGATGAGAGAAATATATGTATAGAATTAATTTTCCATCTGTTTGAAACCGTCATAAGACATTAATTTCGGCCCAGATGATTTAAAATATTGCAAAGAGGAAACAAAGCGATATTAAACCTATTTTTGGCGTCAGCTAGGCGAAGGCGGTGGCGAAAGAGGGACGGTGGTCAAATATGCCTGTGCATATTTGACCACCATTTGACATTTTACGTATTCACTTGTATAAAAGTCGCAAATACCCTACCATCATGATGTTTTCCGTAGGCGTGCGTTCGGGCTGGGCGTGTCGATCGTGCCGCGTGTGCCAGGTGTGTCGCGGGGAGGCGGGCGCGGGGGCGGGTGGCGTGGGCGCAGGGACTCCCGGCGAGGCGCGCGCCGTGGCCTGCGAACACTGCGACAAGCTCTACCACGCCGCCTGCCTGCGACCTGTCATGGCCACCGTGCCCAAGTACGGGTGGAAGTGCAAGGTTAGTATACACACTCATTTTTGAACTGGTATCGCCTCTATCTTCCGAACCTGAACTAAACGGAGCTGGATGAAAGTAAACCAAAATATTATATAAAACATAGTACAAAACCGAGACAAAGAGTTTTTACAGAGTTGTTGATAGAGTTGGTTTAAAGTAAACCAAATAACAATACAACACTTCAGCCTTTCAACCAGCTGTGTGGAGCAGAGTCCAAACAGCTTTAGCCCTTAACCATGTACTTATTGGTAAGCTGTAACCATGTTCATCATCATCATTTCAGCCATAGGACGTCCACTGCTGGACATAGGCCTCCCCCATCGATTTCCAAAAAGACCGGTTGGAAGGGGCCTGCATTCAGCGTTTTCCTGCCGTCTCTTTTAGGTCATCTGTCAATCTTGTGTATTTGTGTTGCAACCATGTTACCATTATGGAAAACTAGCTTCCGCCCGCGGCTTCGCCCGCGTTGTTTGAGAGAAATATAATCGAGTTCTCTACAAAGTAGGTAAAGGGTTTTCCAATAAGAGGTGTTATTTTGAATAGCCCGCTATTTCGGTAGATGTCACTTTTGAAGCTGTCATTTCTTGGCATTTGACAAGTAGAAACTACGCCATTAATAAAAATGGTACGATACACGCTTCAACAACGCATTGAAATTATTAAAATTCACTATAAAAATGGTGAAAATTTGGCAGAGACGGTTCGTAAAACTCGAACATTTTTGGGTCGTCGTGAAGCACCTTGTCGGACCGCAATACAGAAATTGGTGGAAAAATTCGAGCTGTTGGGACAAGTTAGTGATGAGAAGAATAAAACCCGTGCACGTCGCTCAAGAACAGCCGAGAATATTGCTGCTGTAGCCGAAAGTGTTGAAGAAAACCCAGGTTTGTCCATTCCTCGTCGTTCTTTGGAATTAGGTATTCCACAAACGTCATTACACCGTATTTTGCATAAAGATTTGGGTCTTAAGGCTTATAAAGTCCAGTTAACACAAGAACTCAAGCCGGCCGATCATCAACAACGTCGTGACTTTGCTGATTGGGTCGTTGAAATGCATGAAAATGATCCGGAATTCCATCGAAAAATCATCTTCAGTGATGAGGCCCATTTCCACCTCGGTGGCTTCGTCAACAAGCAAAATTGTCGCATCTGGGGCTCAGAAAACCCAAGAGTTATTGTTGAAAAGCCTCTCTATCCTCAACGTGTGACTGTTTGGTGCGGTTTATGGTCCGGCGGAGTCATTGGACCTTACTTTTTCGAAAATGAGGCTGGCGCAACAGTTACGGTGAATGGATTGCGCTATCAAGAGATGATTAACGATTTTTTATGGCCGGAATTGGATGGTATTGATCTGGACAACGTTCACTTTCAACAAGACGGCGCTACGTGCCACACAAGCAACGAAACCATTGATCTTTTAAGGGAAAAGTTTCCGGACCGTGTTATCTCTCGAAGAGGTGATCACAATTGGCCACCGAGATCTTGTGATTTAACACCTTGCGACTTCTTTCTTTGGGGCCACGTGAAGGAGAAGGTCTACGCCAACAGCCCAGTATCGATTTAAGACCTCAAAGATGGAATTCGTGAGGCTATCGAGGACATAGAGCAGCCACTTTGCGATTTAGTTATGGAAAATTTCATGAAAAGGATTTTGTCCTGTAAGCGTGGCCGTGGTGGTCATTTGCCTGATGTTATTTTCCACTATTAACGGCATACCTTCCTCTTTGTAATGAAATAAACATCTGATGATTTATAATAAAAAATGGCATTTTTCTTTGAATATCAAAATAACACCTCTTATTGGAAAACCCTTTACTTATATTTTAGGACGATATAAATATTTCAGCCTGGCTATTGCTACCTTACCGGGTCACCGGTGTGGTGAACGGCTAGCTCGAGGGATAGTGGGTTCTGTGTGCGCTCTGCGGGCCTGCCTCTGGCGGGTGAGATGGGGTTAGACCTACCTATCCGAGATTACTAATTCTAACAAGGGCGCCACCAGCACGATAATGCTGGGAAATGAGACAAGGAATTAGCGTCCAAATCTTATGTATTGTAAAATATGTTCTTCAATTTCTTACCATTGTACATCAATGACGGTTCTGTTAGTTATAGGTACATTCTTTAAGATATTTCTATTATGTTAGTACATTTGTTAAACAATGTAAAATTAAGTACTTAGGTACTAGGTTAAGTATAGATAAGTTAAACCTTTAATATTGTAGTTCTAAGTTTTAAAGTTACACCAAAGGATTGAGACAGAAGGGCCAGTTCTGCTCGTTGAAGTTAAATTTACAATTCTTGATCACATAATTTCTAGTTAAAGTCCAAAAACATTATAGGTTCTTTCTTCGTTGTAGACACTTGACTGACGTGAGAAAATTAAGAGAAAATTGACATACCAAATGCGCGTGGCATTAATATTGATTAATTGAGCTTCACCAAGACATATTTCTGCTTCTAAATGTTATTGCGACGTATCGACGTCGAAATCAAAATGGTAGACTACGAGTCATTTCGCAGACATGGACGCTTTACAAGCACAAACACCAAACCAAAACAAAAGAGCGGCGGAATCTGCAACAATGAGACAACGACGTTACTTCTAATTCTACTATAATTTAGGTACGTGGATTTGGAAACAAGACGAGATGGGTTTCTTACCAATCCACCGCTTTGGACCTCATGGGATTGTTGGCCGCCATGCTATCATTCTCTGTACGGCAACCATCCCAAGTACTGTGGAAATCAGTGAAAATTATAATCCTCGCTTCAATCTCCAGCGGGCAACGAATCAGGTTGAAAACCAAGTAAAATAACTTACTATTCTGCGGTGTGGTATTTAATTCGCAGGAGCGGATTATTCGCACGGTCACTTCATCAAAAACCAAAGTTAAAAAGGATGTTGCCAGGACTTGCCGGCGTAAAAACAAACATAACTTTTCTTTCCGAATCGATAAATCAATAAAGGGCTGTTTACACGCTGTCGGCGTTGGCGACGTGTGGAAAGACACTAATGAATCCTATTCTCAATGAAAAAATTACAGGAATCTACGAAATGTCAATGTCAACCTCTCAAACGTCATACTGTCAAGCGATATGTAAACAAAATCATAAAGGATCCTAAAACGAAAGTTTTATAAAAAGATGTGTAAAACATTGTGATATCCCACACAAAATGATAAGCCACATCATATTTAACAAGTTATTATGTTCCACCGGCGTTCTTCAGTGAGGAAGGACTCCTGAAGATACGAAGCAAATGACAACAAAAATGTTTCTCACAGGATACGTCTGAGCGTCGAAGAACACAAAACAAAGGTTTGCAACAAAAAACATGATAAGGTTTTTGCCATGCAACACTATTGACGACCGGTATGGCTAAGTACTAACCCATGTGCCTTATGAGCAGGAGGTTTCTGGTTTGATCCCGGCCTGGCAGATGTTTAAATGGTAAATTTTATTAAATATTTACATGCTTTGGGTCTCAGTGCTAGTTATCTCTGTTTTTTTTTTTACTTGTTTTTACGTCACCTTTCCTTAACACTCGAACTCGCGAGCTGCTTGCGGCTCAGCGAACCGCGCGACATCGTTTTTTTTTAACTTATTTGTACGTCACCTTTTCTTGACACTCGAACTCGCGGGCCGCTTGCAGTCCAACAAACCGCGCGATATTGAAAGTTTTTTTTACTTGTTTTTACGTTACCTTTTCTTGACACTCAAACTCGCGGGCTGCTTGCGGCCCAGCCAACCGCGCAACGTTGAAATTTTTTTTTACTTATTTGTACGTCATCTTTCCTTGACACTCGAACTCGCGGGCCGCTTGCGGCCCAGCGAACCGCGCGATATCGAAAGTTTTTTTTTAACTTGTTTGTATGTCACCTTATTTTGACAATCGAACTCGCGGGCCGCTTGCGGCCCAGCGAACCGTGCGATATCGAAAGTTTTTTTTTTACTTGTTTGTACGTCACCTTTTCTTGACACTCGAACTCGCGGGCCGCTTGCGGCCCAGCGAACCGTGCGATATCGAAAGTTTTTTTTTTACTTGTTTGTACGTCACCTTTTCTTGACACTCGAACTCGCGGGCTGCTTGCGGCCCAGCGAACTGCGCGATATCGAAAGTTTTTTTTTACTTGTTTGTACGTCACCTTTTCTTGACACTCGAACTCGCGGTCCGCTTGCGGCCCAGCGAACCGCGCGACGATGAAATTTTTTTTTTTTAACTTGTTTGTACGTCATCTTTCCTTGACACTCAAACTCGCGGGCCGCTTGCGGCCCAGCGAACCGCGCGATATCGAAAGTTTTTTTTTAACTTGTTTGTATGTCACCTTATTTTGACACTCGAACTCGTGGGCCGCTTTCGGCCCAGCAAACCACGCAATATCGAAAGTTTTTTTTTTACTTGTTTGTACCTCACCTTTTCTTGACACTTGAATTCGCGGGCCGCTTGCAGCCTAGCGAACCGAGCGGCACCGATTTTTTTTTTACTTGTTTGTATGTCACCTTTTCTTGATACTGGAACTCGCGGGCCGCTTGCGGCCCAGTGAACCGCGCGATATGTAAAGTTTTTTTTTTACTTGTTTGTACGTCACCTTTTATTGACACTCGAACTTGAACGCGGGCCGCTTGCGGCCCAGCGAAATGCGCGATATCGAAAGTTTTTTTTTACTTGTTTGTACGTCACGCTTTCTTTACACTCGAACTCGCAGGCCGCTTGCCGCCCAGAAAACTACTACTAACTACATCGAAAGTTTTTTTTTTACTTTTCTTCTATGTTTTTCCACGGGAACCGGGAACCATAATTTGTTACGGGGTCAAAAGTATTGTGTATTTTAATATGGCCCATTGCTTATCTTTAGATCATCATTTCATTTATCATTCATCATCATTCAGATCATTTAGTAGTTCCCGTGGAAAAACATAGAAGAAAAGTAAAAAAAAATAAAAAAAATATGGTTAGTATAAAGTTATACTAAATTTTACCCAGCCGTCATTGGTTACGGTATCCTACAGGAATAGTCTTTTTTTTGTGATACAAAGTAGTCTATATCTACTATAGTCCTTGAACAGTCTCAATAAATAGTAGTTAGTAGTATTAAATAGCCTATGTGTTAATCCAGAACATAAAAAGCCTCCGTACAAAATTTCATCGAAATCCGTTAAACAGTAACGGAGTTTTGATTGAAATTATCCTACAGGAATCTTTTATTTTTTCGGGATATAAAGTATGCTATGTGATAATGCTAGGATAAGCTACCTTCATATCAAATTTCATCGAAATCCGTCTAAAACTTACGAAGTTGATTTATTGAAGTTATCCTACAGGAACGAAATATTTTTTCGGGATAAAAAGTAGCCTATGTGTTATTCCAAGATATAAGCTACCTCCATACCAAATTTCATTCAAATCCGTTAAGCCGTTTCAGCGTGAAGGAGCAACTAACATACATACACACACACACACTCACACACACACACTCACACACAAACTTTCGCTTTTATAATATTAGTAGGATAGGATTCCAAGATATAAGCTACCTCCATACCAAATTTCATTCAAATCCGTTTAGCCGTTTCAGCGTGAAGGAGCAACAAACTTACATACACACACACACACACACACTCACACACAAACTTTCGCTTTTATAATATTAGTAGGATAGTCCTTGAACACTCTCAATAAAAAGTAGTTAGTAGTATTAAATAGCCTATGTGTTAATCCAGAACATAAAAAGCCTCCGTACAAAATTTCATCGAAATCCGTTAAACAGTAACGGAGTTTTGATTGAAATTATCCTACAGGAATCTTTTATGTTTTCGGGATATAAAGTATGCTATGTGATAATGCTAGGATAAGCTACCTTCATATCAAATTTCATCGAAATCCGTCTAAAACTTACGAAGTTGATTTATTGAAGTTATCCTACAGGAACGAAATATTTTTTCGGGATGAAAAGTAGCCTATGTGTTATTCCAAGATATAAGCTACCTCCATACCAAATTTCATTCAAATCCGTTTAGCCGTTTCAGCGTGAAGGAGCAACAAACATACATACACACACACACACTCACACACAAACTTTCGCTTTTATAATATTAGTAGCATTATAAAAGTTAAATTTGCTGGAAACTAAAGGGTCCAGAAGATGCTAGCAATAAACACTGTTTTAAACTATCACGGTTGTTCACTAAAGTTATATGATTATTTACGGGATATTTACCGTGGTAAGGTTGTGGAAGGAGCTCCCGATATTTCGGCGCAGTTACATGCACCATGTTCACGGGAAGACTGAAGAATGCGGGTGGTTGGTGAAAAAGTTCAAAGTTAGGTACAGACAAAACGATCTACCTTCTTTCTTAGTCTTGCTACAGTTATCACTGGTTAGGTTGTCTTAAAAATAAAAGTCCGCGTTGAAAATGTGTTCAAAATACTATACGCAGTGATACAGTGAGTGTGTTTTGTCGAGACTTAGGTTCGAGTTCCAGTGATAACCGTAGCAAAAGACTAAGAAAGAGGGTAGATCGTTTTGTCTGTACCTAACTTTGAACTTTTTCACCAACCACCCGCATTCTTCAGTCTTCCCGTGAACATGGTGCATGTAACTGCGCCGAAATATCAGGAGTTCCTTCCACAACTTTACCACGGTAAATATCCCGTAAATAATCATATAACTTTATGCTAGCAATAATCATAAATGTCAAATACACTAGAAATTCGAATATTCACTAGCTTTCCTATGTTTTTCAACCGCAGAAAAAAAGGAGAAGGTGCTCGTCCTCCAGAAGTCCATGACAATTCAATAACTTAGTACCATTGAACTGATGAATGATGAAGCCAGAATTGGACAGTAGCACTCTTCAAGCTATGTATAATGATTATTTGTAACATTGTTTTCCTATCCTCCGGCAGTGTTGCCGCGTGTGCTCTGACTGCGGCGCGCGGTCACCAGGCGCAGGCCCATCGTCCCGATGGCACGCTCACTACACAGTATGCGACTCGTGCTACCAACAGCGGAATAAAGGCTCCTGCTGCCCTCTGTGTCGGCGAGCTTACCGCGCGGCCGCCTACCGCGATATGATCCGCTGTACCCTCTGCAAAAGGTATAGCTTTTTACTTTTGACGTCAGATAGGTATACTTGCTTTTCACGGTATGGGTCCAGTTGAACTATCTATCGCTAACCAAGCTGTGTTATACCACCAAATTGCCAGATTAGAGCTGTTTGACTGCCAACTCATTTAATTGGGGCTGCGTTTGGCTATAATCTCGTCTTGATTTGTATAAATGAACTTCTTGATTAGAATTACTTTTCGTTTGTGAACCGATTTTGTTGATTCTTTTTTTATTTGAAAGCTGGTGCTTCCCGTGTGGTCCCATTTCAATTTGGTCCAGTTCTGAACTTTTTATGCAGTCAGTTTTTTATATTGATAATTATATTATTTCTTTATTACTAGAAATACTATTAATTGCAGTATAATTGTTTTCGCAGGTATGTGCATGGAATGTGTGATCCAGACGCGGAACCGACACAATACAGACAGAAAAAAGAACAGATCCCGTCTTACGAATATATCTGTCCCATTTGCAAGACTCAGATGCCTTTAATGAGTATCTCCAAATCTGGATGTAAGTATAAAATTTATTTGTCTCGTAATGACTACCCGGTGGCACTGACACTGGTGATAGTGACACTGCCTTCTGCACTTGGGGGCGTGGGTTCGATTCCCAGCTAGGATAAACATTCCTGTGATGAAAATTTGTGTTTGTTCTAATATGGGTCTTAATACCTATTTAAGTATGTATTTAAATCAGGGTTCGCCGATATATATCAGCGGATATTATATCATGATATATATCAATTGATTTTTTCCTGTCTTTTGAACTAAAATTTTTGGAATTCAATTACAATTAACAAATCAACTACAATTCAGAATAATTTAGATTGTTTCCCAAAATGGCAACCTCATTTAAAGTTGGGAAAATCCCTTTTTAACTTACCAGTAGGTACGGCTAGCTTTTTACAAACCTTAACTTATATCATGAAGATTATTATAATAATAGGTGCTTGTTTTTTAAGTGTTCATTAAAAACTCTTTCTCAAATAAACATTAATTCTTTTGTTACTTTAGAAACTAGTTTAGTAATTTGACACATATTATTTTACAGATTCCTATAACATTTTAAAGTGTTTAATTCCCTTACAGAATGAAATTCGCTTCTTTTTCTTAGCCTGGATATATAAGGTCGGGGAAAAAGTATCTTCGTATTTTATAAACAAATTCAAGACATATTTTTTTCAAGTTTAATTACATTTGATTATAATATATATGTGCCATTTTGTTCGATAACTTGTTGCCATCTTGTAGGTAGTGACATGATCCCGTTGCTGTAGAAATTTTGGGACTTCTGATCAAAACAATGCAACAAGTAGTTTTGACAGTCCTCTCTGGATGTTAATCTAACACTACCCAAAAAATTCTGAAGAGACCGAAACAGGTGGAAATCTGAGGGTACAAGGTCAGGGCTATATGGTGGATGCATTAACACTTCCCAACCAAGCTCTCTCAATTGTTGCTGAGTGGCCAAAGATGTGTGCGGTCTGGCGTTATCATGATGAAAGACCACGCCCTTTCTGTTGATCAATACCTGCCGTTTTTTCTCAATTTCTTGTTTAAGTGTCATCAGCTGTTGGCAGTAGAGATCCGAATCGATGGTTTTGCCCGGCGGTAAAAGCTCATAATGAACGATGCCCTTCCAATCCCACCATACACACAGCATCACCTTATTACGTGTTAATCCGGGTTACGCTACAGTCTGTGGTGCTTCACTGCCCTTTGACCATGATCGTTTGCGCACATTCTTGTCGTAGGTGATCCATTTTTCATCACCAGTGATCAATCTTTTCAAAAACGGTTCGGTTTCGTTACGTTTTAACAGAGAATCGCAAATGCGCACACGATTAATTTGGTTTCTTTCAGTGAGCTCGTGTGGCACCCAAATATCGAGGTTTTTTTTATACCCAGACTTTTTCAAATGGGTCAAAACTGTTTTGTGGTCGATCCCCAGTTCTTCAGCTACGTCGTAACTACTAATATGCCGATCTTGCTCCACTTTTTCAGAAATGGCAACGACTTTATCCGTAACAGGGCGACCAGAGCGAGCTGCATCTTTGACATCAAAATTTCCGGACTGAAAACGCTTGAACCAACATTGTGCTACTTTTGATGACACTGCATTAGGTCCATAAACGTCACATATTTAATTCGCGGCTTGTGTCGCATTTTTCCCTTTTTGTCATAAAACTTCAAAATATATCGAATTTCTTCGTTAGATTCATTCATTTTATCGAACAAAAAAAACAATTGAAAAATGGCGGGAAATAACTTTTTACTTTTTGAATTCCTTTTTTAAAATGTCATATTTTTAATGGTATCAAAACCAGCCAGATACAAACAGTACAACCGATGAGATTTTACTACAACTTTATACATACAAAATACGAAAAGACTTTTTCCCCGACCTATTATATCCTATATATATATCGGAAATATATATATCGGATCAATATAAAAAAATCGGATTTTTTCGAAACCTGTTTTTTTTATATTTATCTTTTCATTCTATACAACTATTTTTACAGTCATTACATTTAAATATTATATGTACGTATATCAGTCTCTGGTAGCCATATTACAAGCTTTGCTAGTTTCGGGTCAGATGACCGTGTGTGCAAAAATGCCTCAGATATTTATTTTATTTAATACCTTGTTATTAGCTAACAATTGTGTTCACAAACTTCTTTTTGGCGTATAGTGTTGTTATAGCTTTGATTCTCGTTTCTACATGAGTTTTCTCGCTTGCGAGAAGTTGATAGAGCACCCTAAAATTTCTAGCACAGAGTAGCATAAGGAATGTTTCTGCATATTATGATGGTAAATATCTCATTTGTGGTAAAATCTGTTTAAGCATTTGAAGAAGATAACATGGCATCGACATCTCAGGATTCGTCGTTTGGCGATGAGAACTCACAAACATCAGAACAAGATCCCTTGGCTATAGAACCTAAGGTAAACTTTGTATGATTTCATCTTGTTTTTTTTTTAAATTTAGTAATAGGCTTGCGTTTGACCGCTAACGCGCCTGATATTAAGCGCGATGCGGTCTACGATGGAGCAAACTTGCCTCGAAGAAACCGATTCAATCGAGATTTGCAGACACCCAGATTGTAACCATCGGGGAACACCCATTCCGGCAGCGCATTCCACTGACTGCTATCTTAGTTTGACAGCCCCGTTAGCTTAGTTGGTAGTGAACCTGCCTTCTGCGCTTGGGGGCGTAGGTTCGATTCCCACCTAGGACAAACATTTGTGTTTTTTCTGTGGCTGGGTGTTAATATCTATTTAAGTATGTATTTAAAAATATATATATGTATGTATATCAGTCTCTGGCAGCCATATTACAAGCAAGCTTTGCATAGTTTGGGGTCAGATGACCGTGTGTACAATAATGTCCCAGATATTTATATAGTAGAATTTTTTGGTCTGGTATTACATGACTCTATTTTTAGGGTTCCGAACCCAAAGAGTATAACTGGGACCCTATTACTAAGCCTACGCTTTCTGTCTGTCTGTCCTACCTTTTAACACCTGTTTCTTTTGTACCTTAATAGATAGCCAGTTGAAATTTTTACTGTATATGTAATGTTACGGCGGATTAACTAAGAAATAATAATAAAGGCTAAAAGTAAAAACTAAATGGGGGTTCTCATACAACAAACGTTTTTTTTAATACATATTTTTGTATTTGCTCTAGTGTAAAAACGGTAATACTTAGAAGCATCAAACTTAGCAAGATTATAGTGCACATTATATAGTAAAACAACAAATAATAAATACTGTCCAAATGCGAGTCGGTGACAAATTTCAGTTCACTACAGATAAGCATCGTTTGGCGCGGTCGGTACTTGGATAGGCGACCGCCTGGGCGTGATGTTGTCTTTATGTGGTAGTACGGAACCCGTAGTGCTTGAGCCAAATTCGCACTTTGCCGGTTTTTAAATGTTTTGTCTCCTTTTTTTTATATAAAAAAAAGGCTTACGTTTGACCGCCAGCTCGCCTGGGCCTTTATTCTGCACGAGCTAAACACACTCTATCGTGGCGCGTTAAGTTAACCTCGAAAGTTGAACTTTATTTCCTAAGCAATAGAGGCCAACTTTTTGAGGTAAACTTAACGTGGCCACGATAGTGCGCGTTTGCCCGTGCGGAATAAGGGTCCTGATGTTAAGCGATGATGCCGTCTACGATGGAGCACGAGTGAAACCGATTCACTTGTTTTTTTTTTAGTAACCTGTCTACATCAATATTTTTCTTTCTTGTAGCCAGCTGACGTGGGCCTAGGAAAAGGCAAACCTTTCACGGTCTCCTCAAAAGTGGCTAAGAAAAAAGTAGGCGGATACAAACTGAAGGGTGGGTTCCCTCCCGCCGGCAAACTGGGCTTCCAGAAACGACAGAGGTCCGTGTTAGACTTCGGGAGGAAAAGAGGGTCCAAGCCCAAGATGAGAGGAGTATTTGGAGTGCCGGGACTTGGGCTGCAGAGGCCACAGGCGCCGGACAACAAAACTCCTGATGATGACCCAGGTAACACTTTAAATTTATAAAATGCGTTACATATTTTACTCCATTTGGCGCTTTATTTTGTCTGAGTTACAGTGTAACAGGAACCATACCTTTTTAACCGACTTCCAAAAAGGAGGAGGTTCTAATTTTTTTAAATGTTTGTTACCTCAGAACTTTCGCCTGGGTGAACCGATTTTGATGTATCTTTTTTTATTTGAAAGCTGGTGCTTCCCGTGTGTCCCATTTCAATGTGGTCCAATTCTGACATTTTATGGTCTGTTGTTTATATTGATAATAATTAATCAGTGATAAAAAAGTTGGCTGTCACGAGACGTCTGGCAGATGTGAAACATGACAGCATATGACGTCACGTCTGTCACGGCATTCGGTTTTACTGCCAAGGAGCGCTAATAGATGTTTCACATCAAAGTAGCCTATGTGTTAATCCAGAGTATAAGCTACCTTTATACCAAACTTCATTCAAATTCGTTCAGCTATTACGGAGTTGAGTGCGGACAAACATACACTCTCGCACACAAACTTTCATATATATATATATTATTAGTGTGTTTAGGTGACTACGTTAGGCTCGAGTTGTAACTGTCACTTTGAAATTATAATTAAATACATTACACATACTGCAAATTAATTTAAATGGCTGATAAATTACTGAAATATAAGCGTTTAAAGTTTTTGGTGGGAATTGAGAAGGGATACTCTGTCCATTTCCCGCAAAGCGTGTGTTAGTATAGCATTTGTATGGCGCGCGTGCGGCTTGACGTCATAACTTGCTATAGTGCGTTCTCTGTCTAGCATGAAATTAAAATACTATAACTTATTTTTTTTTACATAGTTTAACTTGGTTTTTATTGATTCCATTTATGATCAGCTCTTTTATCAGATAATAAAAAAATATTAGTCGACATGCCTATTGCCAGATGAAGAATGTTTTTATGCTACCAAGTACCTATTTCACTCTTTAGGGGTTATCCATAAATTACGTCACACTTTAATGGGGGGGAGGGTATCACCGGAATATGACATAGTGTGACAAGGGGTAGGGGGTTTAAAAGCTTTGTGAAGTCACATGTTAAAATAAAAAATTCATAACGCGAAATTTATATGGGAATATAAACTTAAAAAATGGATCTATATTTATCAATAATTTAGCACTTTCGCTATGATATTATCTCTCGCGCAACAACAGTTAACTTTTAGAACGGCGTTGTAATTGTGAGATTCTAAAATAAAAAAAATTAACTGTTTTCTTTTGATTATATTTAAATACATGCATAAATATGAAAAATGTGTGACGTCACAACAGAGGGTAGAGAGGTTCTGAAAATGTGACAACCTGTGACAAGGACGGGGGGAGGGGTTAAAAAGTCCTAAAATTCGTGTGACGACGTAATTTATGGATGGCCCCTTACAAGCTTCTGTTATTTTACAGGTGTAGAAAATAAACTAATACTCTGCTCAAGCAAAGACAAATTCGTGCTGACTCAAGACCTCTGCGTGATGTGTGGCGCTGTCGGCACGGACTCCGAGGGGTGCCTCATTTCCTGCGCTCAGTGCGGTCAGACCTACCATCCTTACTGCGTTAACATTAAGGTGACAATTTAATTTGGTATAGTTTTCATTGACGTAATTTTTTAGGGTTCCGTTACCCAAAGGGTAAAACGGGACCCTATTACTAAGACTGCTGTCTGTCTATCTGGCTGTCTGTCTGTCTGTCCGTCTGTCACCAGGTTCTATCTCATGAACTGGGATAGTTAGACAGTTGAAAATTTTACAGATGATGTATTTCTGTTGCCTCTATAACAACAAATACAAAAAAAAAAACAGAATAAAATAAATATTTAAGGGGGCTCCCATACAACAATCGTGATTTTTTTGCTCGATCTTGATAACGGCAACAAGTAGAGGCTTGAAATATTCACGAATATTTAGTTATATATTCCCTTAAAAATAAATAATTAAAAGATTATTAAATTTAATTCAATTCTTTATTTCTGCCTCTTGACATTGTCGCAGTGTTCTTAGGTACGTCAATTAAATACATTATAATATTATATTACAAATTACAATTATGCAGTACAAAATGATTATGACTAACATAATTTATAAATAATCAGGTAAATTAGTTGCTCCGCCAAGCAGTAGTGTGCAAACACTACTGTGTTCCGGATTGAAGGGCAATGTTTCCAGCGAAATTACAGGGCACACAGAAGTTTGACATCTTATATCTCGGGGTGACGAGCGCAGTGCATTGCCATCCAGGGTTTTGAACTGTTAAAGTTCAGAATTCTGAGTGGCGTTGAGCTGTTATGGGCAAGCGTGAAGAGCCATCAGGCGAGCGACTTCGCTCGTCTCGTCACCCAGTATCATAAAAAAAAGCTGTATAGGGGCTTTGTCAGAGATTATAACAAAGAGTATACTAGGCTAGATAACGTGAACAGAATGAGCAGAGCCAAATTATAGCCAGGCTTTTTTATCGCTGACGTATTAAAACCAAACTTCGATGTGTAATTACTTCATAATAAGCGGTTGGTCAATATAGGCGGAGTATAGTAATAAACGGATTCTACTGTAGTATCGTAGTGTAATTAGTGACGAATGTGTGTGTCAGGTGTCGCAAGTGATAGTGACGCTGGGGTGGCGGTGCTTGGACTGCACGGTGTGCGAGGGGTGCGGCAACCGCGGCGAGGACTCTCTGTTACTGCTGTGTGACGACTGTGACACGGCGTGGCATACGTACTGCGCGCGGCCCACGCTGGCGGAGGTACCACGCGGCGCGTGGCGCTGCGAGCGGTGTCGCCGCTGCCTCGTGTGCGGCACGCGCGACACCATCGCCTGGTGCGACAACTACACCGGTCAGTTACCATTACCAACTGTTGATGACAATAATTTTTATCAGGGGCCTTATCTAAATAAATAAATATCTGGGACATTTTTGCACACACTGTCATCTGACCCCAAACTAAGCAAAACTTGTACTATGGCTACCAGAGACTGATACACGTACATATATATTTTTAATTACATACTAAAATAGATATTAACACCCAGACATAGAACAAATGTTTATCACATGAATGTTTGCCCTAGGTGGGAATCGAACCCACGGCCCCATGCGCAGAAGGTTCACTACCAGCTGAGCCACTGGGGCAGTCTATATCAGGCAATTTATATATATATACTTAATGTTAGCGAGTTATAATGTATTCATAAAGTTGTAAATTGAGGGTAGTTTGAGTAAAAATTAAATGAAAGAAAGAAGATGAACTTGTGATTACATACTACTTTGGAAAAATTTTCTATGTTTATAGCTTGATAATACAAGTTAGATGTCTTAATTAGTATTAATACATTTCAATACACTCAACATACATAGACACTATAGTAAGTAGGTACCTTCGTAATAATTGAACTAAGTAAATGTATTGTTTGTGCAGAGTGCGCTCCGTGTGCGTCGCTAGTGATGTGCTGCGTGTGCTCGGAGCCGTACTCGGACGGCGAGCTGATCATCCAGTGCGAGACTTGCAACCGCTGGCTGCACGCCTCCTGCGACGCCATCCGCAGCGAGAACGACGCCGAGCTCTGCTGCCGGGCGGGGTAACCAACTGCATCATTCACTTTATTTTACATCACCATCACACATAGTATAAAACAAAGTCGCTTCCCGCTGTCAGTCCCTATGTATGCTTAGTTCTTTAAAACTACGCAACGGATTTTGATGCGGTCTTTTTAATAGATAGAGTGATTCAAGAGGAAGGTTTATATGTATAATACATGCATATTATAGTAGAGAAACACTGATAATTTTAGAGGTTTCTAATGTGATGTCGTAAATAAACACATTTTTTTGCTCTTACATTGCAAACACTGCATTGTTACCACAGCAAGCTAACACTATCATAATCTCACAGGTACAAATGCGTTTTATGCCGCGGGCGCGAAATTCCCCCTCCCCACATCACGCGGGCCATCGAGCCCGCCCCTACTCCCACTCCAGTCCCCACGCCCCGCCCCACCCCGCGCCCCACCCCCCTCTCCCTCGGCCTGGCGGGCGAGTACTACGTAGACGACATCTGCCTATCCCAACGCGGTGCGCATCACATGAAGCAGCTAGAAGCGGAGATGGGCATCACGCATACGAGGAGAAAACGAAGGTTTAAGAATGAGAATGCAGATAAAGACGCCGGTAAGTCAGTGCGAGGTTTTATTGGCTTTTGTTTTGAGAACGAGCTTTTTTTTGTTCATCACAGGCTGGAATTTTATGCTACAGGTTTTTCCAGGGTGATTCAGTTGTCGATTGACTAATCTGGCTTTTAGAATTAATGAAACTGGTATTTTTGGACTAAACTTTAATTTAACGTTCAGTAAACGGAACTGGGAAACAATAGGCTTGTGTCTTAATTTTTATTTAATATCTCATTAAAAAGCCAAATAACGAAAACAAATTTAAAATTTGTTCCAAAAAATATGTTATAAGTTCACAGAGAGCGCACTATAGCACGTGGTGACGTCAAGCCATGCGCACGCCATAAAAATGCTATACTAAAACACGCTTTGCGCGAAAGTGACAGCATCCGCTCTCTATCCCCACCAATAAACTTTAAAAGCTCTTGTCTTAGATATTTATCAGCCAATTTTTTTTTTCAGTATGTGTAATGTATTTAGTTATATCCTTTGCTAAGCCGGTTATTTGTAGCAAATGAAACATTAGAACACATGCTTATTTTACCGTGGTCTTTGTATCTGTCAGTCTCACGCGCACAAAGGACTATCGTTACTTCTCTCGCTCATTAGATGCTATGAGATTGAGAAGCAGATGCAATCACGACCGCAGATGAAAATGACATACAATGGCAACGGATAATTTATCAAGGGACCTAAACTTTCTGCATCTAATTTCAGATGACCTATAATTGATTTCAGAACCAATAAAGTCCTCCGTTCTCCATGTTACTACCAGCCTAACTACCGGTAGTAACACGGGTATTTTTAATTGCCATGTACTATTATTCCAGTAGTAACATGGGACAATTTTATTTCCCATGTTACACCTGACTAAATTTGGATGAACATACTTTTTGTCCGGACAACATAAATATTTAACTGAAAAAATCAATATTTATGTCATTTACGTCAAAGAGTTTGGAAAAGCAAAGAGTTTATTATAAAATTTAGTCTTTTGTAACATGGGAAATAAAAGTTGTCCCATGTTACTACTGGAGTAGTTAGTACGGGCAAAAACAATTACCCATGCTACCACTGCCACTGGTAGTAAGGTTGGTACTAACAAAGTCACTGGTCCAATAAAGAAAGTTATTTAAATAATCACCGCAACCAAGATTTTTTAGGTGGTATTGCTTAAATCATTTGAACTAAATATGCTTCTTCACGTTCCTAATAACAACGATCTGTCCATAACACACAAGTTTTAGTGTAGGTTAAACCCATGTCAGTTTTAATGGCCTATGTCCAATCTCTATCTCAAAACGTATCATCGGGCTAGCAGATTTTTCCAAGTTTTTCTGAATATAGATCGGGCATTAGTCGTTAAAACAGACAGGTTTAAAATTCAGTGCGAAGGCTATGAAAGCACTGGCAAAAAAAACGTGGGCATTGTAAGTTTGAATCCTATTGATTATGGAAATGTTCATATAACAGTATTCAATGAAATTTAAGATGAAAGTAGCGCAGGAGTGGTGCTCTCATTGGGGAAAGGCATTACAGGCATACTATATGGCTACATGGCTTAATGAAGGTTCGACGCCCATAGTCGCTCGGGAAGGTGATGAAGTGTTTTTTGGACTGTTATTTTTGGTAACATGGTATCTTCGCCAAAAACGGCCGTTTTTTATATCCATTTTTAACCGACTTCCCAAAAGGAGGAGGTTCTCTAATCGACTGTTTTTTTATGTTTGTTACGTCAGAACTTTCGACTGAATGAACCGATTTTGATGATTCTTTTTTTATTTGAAAGCTGGTGCTTCCCGTGTGGTCCCGTTTCAATATGGTCTAGTTCTGTTATTTTTATGAAGTCGGTTTTTTATATTGATAATTATAACCGTTCTATAACTGACCTAACCTATGCAATACGTTGTGTTGCTGGAAATAGTTATCCAAAAGTGCTTCATTGCATTGTCGACCGACTATCGGAGTAAAATTTTAGTATGCCTGTTATATGTATTTTTAGATGGGGGCGCCACTCCTGCGCTCTCTTCACCTTAACTCATCATATTGCTTGTTTCACCAGCAATATTGAGTTTTGTTTTCTAAACGTTTGTTTTTTTTATTAATTTCTAATTTAAGTTTTTGTGTGTGTGTTGGACGCTCGCGTTGTGGATTAGAAATAATGGCATCTATTGAAACAGTGGTTCAGAACGCAGACGCCGAGATGCCAGACGACGCTAAGCCAGACAGCACTGCCGAAGGCAAGGACGAAGCTGGTAAGATATTACACAACTCACCTTCAAGTAAGAGAATAGAGATACACTATATTAACTTCAACTCCACAGAACGTCAATCAAAATAGACACCACTTCAAGTTTGTATGAAAACCATGAATACCATATTTTTTGTACCCTTTAAGGGTCCGCAACGTATGTGATGACCCTGCTGTAGCAGGTATCCATAGGTGACGGTGATCGCTTACCATGAGGCGGCCCGTCTACCTGTTTGCCACCTATGATGTCACGAGAGCAATTTAGTGGTCTATTTTCGCAAAGCCAAATGATTTCGAAGAGTTTTTTTACGGTTTCATCATAATTATTATAAGCTTATCATGTTTCCACTGCTGGGAGACACGCTTCCTCTCAGAGAGAGAGAGAGAATGGGCTCATGCTGGCCCAGTCATGTTGATGAACATCATATTATGTCTTTGAACTTTTGAGGTTTTTGGACATAACGGTTTTACTCAGGATGTTTTCCTTCATCTTTATTGAGCCATGGCATCGAAACTGCACATCATTTATGTAAGTACGCAATTAGTCATTAGTGTAGGGCCGAGGATCGAACCGGATGCCGTCAGATTGTAAAGCGCACATGCTACTGCTCGGCCACCATATGGTCCCATAGTAAAAATTGTTCATAAAAATTAGTATATTGATATGCCCGAATATTTCCCCTGTGGCACCACAGTATTCGAATGAAAAGAGACGCAGAGACCATTTGACATATAAACTCATCATGTTTTACTAAATACCTATATTGTATCTTCCACTAGCCGGCGCCTCCGGCACACAATACAAAGAGGGCATCCTTTGGAACGTCGCAAACGATGGTCCTCCTCCCGAAGGCTTCACTCTCTACACCACTGACTCCGGCCTGACAGTCTTGCGGAGAAAAAGGCAGAGAAACCTCAACAAACTGGGTATAGGAGGGTTCGTCGTGCGACAGAGACAGGCGACCATCAAGGCGCAGGCTGACGAGGAGAAAGAGGGAGATGGCACGCAAGCTGGCGGTAAGCACGAACCAAGACTTCACTTCCTGTTAATATCGACTGAATATTCTCTCTACTTTCTCTACTGAGTCTAGGCTGTCATGTTGGTGATATATATATATATTTTATTTTACATGGAAAACAGATAGCTGCTAATTAACACAGTAGATACGAGAAATATGTTTTCACTAATACAAACAAAAATAATACATGTATATATATGCCTATATATACATGTATATATATATACCTCAGAACTTTCGACTGGGTGAACCGATTTTGATGCCTCTTTTTTTATTTAAAAGCTGGTGCTTCCCGTGTGGTCCTATTTCGATTTAGTGCAGTTCTGTAATTTTTGTAAAGTCGGTATTTTATATTTATTTTTAAAGTTCTGTTTTCTTACAACAGAGTCTCCAAGTAATAAGCGCAAGCCACGTCGCAAGCCCCGCTCCAAGTTAATGGAACAATTTCCGCCGTACATGCAGGAGGCTTTCTTTGGGAAGGACCTTCTCGAACCTTCTAAACCAGCTGTGACTTCTACTGGTAAGACGACATGTTTTTATTTTTAAACGTCACATGTACGCTATATGCGACGTGCCATCGAAATAATGCAAAACATAATAATAGTATTTTTCAGAATCGAGAATACAATCCATTTAATGTACCTATACAATTTGCGTAAAAAAGTGATTAACGCAGCAGGCAACACATTATTTGAGGTAATAAAAAAATCACTATTGATCTTTTACAACACAACGCAAAACTAATATTTTTTATCTTATCATATTACTACATAAAAAAAGTCATTTGGGGTGTCTGAAGTTTTGCGTTATTTCGAGGGAAAGTTGTATAGCTGAGATAGCTGGGTGACGAGACAAGCAATTCACCCACTTGATAAGAAGCGCAATATTTTTAACTTCCACAGATGAAATGATAATACATTTGGTGTACAATTCTACATACGTTGTCGGTCATAAAATTTTACAAGTTTGTTCCTTAAAAAAAAACAGGATCCTAGGACCTTCTTACCTAAACCTAGGAATAAACCTGTGTTATTGCGTAACAATGGCCTCCGCCGGACAATATGCAAATACAATCATGATTCAATAACATGGTATTAATATATAAAAACGAATTATATGATACTAGAATAAGATATTACTAAATGTAACGAGAAATAAAGAAGATATAATTTGGATTATATAATACGTTTGGTAGAAAGAAATATAGAAGATCAAGATCAAGACTTCACAGCTCTGCACTACTCTAGTGTCTGATATATTGGCCTTAAGAGTGTAATGCATTGCACTCTTATTTAAAAAATAATAATATTACCCCTAATTTTCATAAAACTTTGGAGTACCAGATCTTCTAAAATATTTTTTGTTATTCTTGATGGGGGATGTCCTTGATTATGTGAAAATGACAATATAAAACAAAAAAGTATACTTTTTCACTATAAATCTCTTTATACCCTTTTACTTTCTAGGAAACGTTGCCCTTTCGATCTGTAACAAAGTAATGTTTGCATTGTTAACACATGTTAGCTAATGTATTGAATGTGTAGGTAACCCGGCAGAGAGCCCGGGCGGGTCGCTCCGGCCGCCCACGCCGGAGGGGTACCGCGAACTGCGCGACTTCAAGCTAGACCTCGATAACTCAGACAGCGACGGGGAGGATGTGCTCTCTGTGTTGACCGCCATCAACGAACAAGACACCTCATACGTTATATTACTCAACCAGGTGACGTACATTACCCGTTTATCATGATCATGTCTATAATCTATTATTATCTTTAGCCTTGTTAGCTTAGTTGGTAGTGAACCTGCCTTCTGCGCTCGGGGGCGTGGGTTCGATTTCCACCTAGGACAAACATTTGTGTGATGAAACCGATTTAGAAAATTATTAATTTCAAAGGATTTATAATACATATATGTATATTTATATATATTATCTATATTATAATATGTATCATTCTATATTATAATATATTGGTAGTGTTTATTTAATGGTATCACTAAAAGTGTTTTAGCATACCCCGTCGATCCTGTTACGTAAATTCTTTCCAGTGGTTGTCTGGAAGAGATCGCTTTTAGCGATAAGGCCGCCACTTGTGGCACTAGCTCGTGTTTCTATCTGTATGTAATTGTTGTTTCTGGTGTACACAATAAAGAGTTTCTATCTATCTATACTTTCAGATCGGTCCCATAAAAATATCATCAAAATCGATGCCTTACTTTGGTTTTTAAATCATAATAACTGGTAAAAATATTCCGTCGAAGTAAACGAAATTGCGTATTTACTAATTGCGTAGTTTTAATATAGATAAGTATTTTCAATAACAGGAGGAGGTCGACGTCATAAACACATTAAAACCCAAAGAGGACAAAGACGAGTCAACTTCCACCGACGTGAAAGTGAAGCTGGAGAATGAAGAGTGCCAGTTGAAGCACACGGAGGATTCTACCGCATTGAAGAACGCAATACTGGGACCGCAGCCCGCCGAGCAAGAGCAGCCTGCGCCGGCGGCGGGAGACAGTCAGGGCGGGCTAATCAATGCCAAGACGGAGACCATTAGTGGTAAGTTGCCTTAATCTATTGATTTACTGTACGTGCTACTGGATGTATTTTTAACCGACTTCCAAAAAGGAGGAGGTTATCAAAACCAGTTTTTTTTTAAGTTTGTTATGTCAGAAATGTTCATCTGGGTGAACCGATTTTGTTGATTCTTCACTAGAATACTAGAATTTCAAGGACACAAAAAAAAATGGGACCAAACGGGAAGCACCAGCTTTACGTAGATAGCAATGCGCACCCTGTAGAAGTGCAATGGCATACAAAATAACCTATTCCCATTGTTTCAGAAACTGGTGGCTCGTCTCAAGCGTCGACGATATCGCCCAAAGACGATCTCTCACTGTTGGGTGTCAATTTAGATGCGATCATGGACAGCAACGACGTGGACGAGATATTCAAGGGTGTGCTCACTGATGACTCTCAGGTGAATACACATAATGTTATTTAAACGATACTGACGTAAAATTAAAATCTGCAAGTTGAAGTGGCAATGGGCAGGCCACATCGCTCGAAGAACCGCCAACCAATGCAGAAGAAAGGTTCTTGAGTGGAGACCGCGAACCGGAAGACGCAGCGTAGGTAGGCCTCCCACTAGATGGACCGACGACATTGTGAGTCGCGGGCATCCAGTGGATGCAGATGGCAGGATGTCGTTCAGTGTGGAGGTTATAGGGGGAGGCCATGTTCAGCAGTGGACGTCTTCTGGCTGATGATGACGATGACGTGAATTCTGTTGTACCCACAGAACTGAGAAGGAAACTCTGTCGCCTGGTATTGTGACAGATACTTGATTGAACATTCTTATTTATGTCAACGCGTCGAACTCCGCGTCATAGTTGCTAACACAGTTGCTTTGGGTTTATATGGGTGCAAGTGGCTACAAGAAATTTCTTACACAAATGCATTGACAGCCGTTCTAATTAAAAAAAAAAAAATTCTTTGGTTGTACCATTCTCTAAACTAAACTAATTTGACAGGACTAAAATTATCGGCGTCTCTTTCAATTTCAATAGGTCAGAAAAGGATGGCAACAATTTCTGAGACGTCAAATTTAGTTTAGTTTAGAGACTGGTACACCAGAATCGACGTCACTGTCTGAAACTAAAGCTGACTATAGCCCATCTTGAAGACCCACTACAAGCCGACTAAAACCAAATCAAAGCATTAATACCATCGAGATACAATAGATACAGAGTCACAATCGTGTCAAAAAATGTCCAAATCAAAACTCGGCGCACGCTACGAATTGCGCGGACTTTCTGATTTATCGTATGACGCCTGTGATTGGAGAAAACAAAAGTCATTCATCCAATTCGCGTCTAGGATTGACCCGCTCGAAGATTATGCTGAAACTTTCGTACCCATTTCAACGCGGCGAGCTAAAAGATGAGCAGTCAAGTTGGTAGCGTCATTGGTTTTATTACAGAGTAGTGCTGTTGCCCGCGACTTCGTACGCGTAGATTTTATATAAACTTTCAACCCTTTTTACCTCCCTTAATCCGGCCCTTGCGCAAAATAACATAGCCTCTACTTCAATCTGGTCATAGCTAAGCATATTCGTGAAAACCGCATTTAAATCCATCCAGTGGTTTAGGAGATGTGCGTTGACAAACAAAAAAAAAACATACAGACGAAAAATCAAAAACTGTCATAACGTGTTCAGCTGCTTATTTTAAGACGCCCTGTGTGTATATTTTTTTATAACTCGCAATTACAGATTATTTAATTACTACGTTTTTATTATATGTTGCTTCCGTTACAAATATAAACCACTGCATTCAGAGTTTGTTACAATCTTGACCTTAACTCAATAGCACTCACGTTTTCGTAAAAACAACCACAAAATTGTTGTTGCTATTACAAATATTGGAAAGAATTAGTAAAATATGTATAATACCAAGCAATTGAGGCACGTTTCCATTTCCCTGCAGGAGTCCCAAGAGTCTTCCGTGTCGTATGTGAACTCTATGGGCAGCGCGCCGTACTCTCAGCCGCGCCAGCAGTTACAAAGCCCCATGGACACGTACGCGTCGCCGTACCACACCGACTTCGGAAGCAGGTCAGTCAACACTACAACATAGATTACCTTCTATAGATCCTGTGGCCTTAGTACGAGCACTTGCTAAAAAGTTATCGTTATGTAAACGATAGCAAAATGTATGAAAAATTTAACAGCGCAGAGGCGCTGTTAAATTGTTTGTTGTTTCGCGATAGAGGTCGTACGTAAAAGGAAACTGAATTTACGTAACGATAACTTTTTCGCAAGTGCTCGTAGTCATAGTCATAGTAATTATACTACATAAAGTTTCTATCTATATATATAAAAATCAATTGCTGTTCGTTAGTCTCGCTAAAACTCGTGAACGGCTGGGCCGATTTAGCTGATTTTGGTTTTGAAATGTTTGTCGTAGTCCAGGGAAGGTTTAAACGGTGAGTAAACGGTTGGACCGATTTTGATGAAATTTTGTGTTCCTGGAACGGGTCATAGTAGCGAGGCCGAAGGCCGAGCTTACACCCGTGCGAAGCCGGGGCGCGTCGCTAGTTTATTCATAAAAAATAAAATTTACACGTCAACATAATCATAATTATCTAAAATTTGACTATAAAAATCCAAAATAAAATAATATTAAAAATTAAGACATTAAATACGTAATTGTAGAAATAAAAATATCAATAATAATATTATTATTGGAAGTAGGTATACCTACTTACGTCGTTACCTTTATCTTAACAAGTTCGTCAAATTTGTAAAATGCCTGTTCGTACTAAGGCCACTTCACTCAAGACCACGCATAAAATCCAGTCTCATTGGTTTCATTGCTAGGCGTGGCTAGCTGCAACTTTGTGATACTTGAGAGAAGTTCCTTTTTTATTCTGTACGTTTTTTGGACTTTTACTAACAGTGGTATGACAGTCCCATCATATTATCTTAAACTATATCGCCGTATAATAAACTAAGTAAATAAATTAGGTAATATGAAGAAATTATTTCAATCGGCTTATAAAGTTTTGGCATATAAGCGTTTAAAGTTTTTGGTCGGATTATGAAGGGATGCTTTGTCCCTTTCCCGCAAAGTGAGTGTCAGTATGGAGTTTGTATGGCGTACAAACTTACAAATGTAATTTATTAGTACGTGTATAGTTCGCTCTCTGTCTAGCTCGACATTGAAATGTTTATATCTTTCTTAATTTTGAACACTTTACAATTTTGTTTGTGGTGTTCGGCTCTATTTATATTATAGTCAGCTTTTTTTTTATAAGATAATAAAAAACTAATTAGATGTAGGCTACCGGCCTAATTATAATTCAATGTGGAGGTAATAAGACGTACTGATAAGATGATGACGGGTGATAACATAGCCCCGTTGGCCCAGTTGGTAGTGAGCCTGCTTTCTGCGCTTAGGGGCGTGGGTTCGATTCCTCCACCCAGGGCAAACATTCATGTGATGAATATTTGTGTTTGTTCTATATCTGTTGTTAATATCTATTTAAGTGTGTATTTATAAATATATATGTATGTATATGAGTCTCTGGCAGCCAAAGTACAAGCTTTGCTCAGTTTGGGGCTAGATGACCGTGTGTGTTAAAATGTCCCGATTTTTTATATATTTTTTTATTGACATCCCGCGCAGGGTACCCTACAAATTTCAATTCCGAAATTAGTATGAAGTTCGATACAAATTTTTGAAATTTGTATGGGATTCGATACGTATTTTACGTAACGAATACTCGTTTTCACCTTCAGTATATATTGTTACAGCAGTAACAGCGCGCTGAGCCCGCTGTTCTCAGAGAGCGGCGCCGGCGCATCGTGGGGGGACCAGCCGCAGGCACCGCCGCCCTCCTACAACCAACGCAGCGCGGAGAAGATGCGCGCTGATGAGAGTCAGTACCCTCTCATATTTATTGCTCTTTCCCACACATGAACTTAGTGCTATTCCGATGTTGACTGTACGACCGTCGGCCCGCCCGCAAGCAAATATCTACTCTAAGCTCCCGCGGTTATAACCTTGTAGCAGGAACTGCTCATTGTTATACCACTGAACTAACACTGGACAGTAGTTTGTGTCCACAGTATCAGCTATCTCTTTTACACATAAAAAAAACTATTTCTTACAAATTTCATCAATTACGGAGATGAGTAGTAATAAATATTAACTTGCACACAAACTTCCACATTTATAATGTTAATGTCTCGTATTATAATGTCTTACTCTTTAAATTGTTACTTTTATTAATTACATTTTAAATGTAATGAATAAAATAAAATCAGCTATATACAGGGTTACACGCAACGGTTGTACTAATCCGAAAAAAGGTCAGTGTATTCATCATCAACAAATTTTACTCTGAGACTTGACACTGAAATCGAAAATAAAAATACTGTTCAATAGAGAAATATTACTCATATTCAACAAAATTTATGGCAGTTTTTTTTTGTTGTTCTCATAGTATAAGTTTTTCATAACTTAATCATTTCATATGACCTCCTTTCGGCTTAAAACCAACAGGGTTATTCAAACGTTACTGTAATTCATTTGACCTGTGATTGGGTTTCCATTGTTTTTGTATTGTATATTTATTTGTTTAAAAGGTGTTGGTTTTCAAATAAATAAATGAGCTAGTAAAATCCTCGTAAAAAATAACTTGAGGTTTTTTACCAATAAGTGAACTTTGATCACAGCACTGGGCTCAGCTGCTACGATATCAGCCGTACTTTACGCAAACACGAACCACCCGGAATGGAAGACTGAGTTCCCCAACTGGGTAGACCGCTGCAAACAAATCTTGAAAAAATGGCGAGCACTGCCCTCCGATCAAAAGTCCCCCTACCTGCAACGGGCGAGAGACAACAGAAGTGCGATAAGGATGAAGAAAGCGCAGCAGGTATGTGCGCTTTTGTGTGTTTATGTGGTGTGTGCTAACCCGACTCACTTACCACCTTGTTTATGTGTGTTATTCACACTTCTGCCGATTTGATACAAGACAAACACACTAAAATATTTCAACAATATGAAACAATATTTGTCAGTAAACATAAGTATATACTATACATATCTCAATAAAAAGCTAACATTCATTTTAAGAATCGGATAAAGCTTCGGCTTTATCCGATTCTGAATGATAAAGCTTTGGCTTTATCCGATACTGAATTAATTTTTGTTGAAACTTGGTTTATTTAGTTTTTACGCGAAAAACTGATAAAATATACCTTAATAAATAACCTTTATTGGCTGTTGCTGAATAAAGAACCTAGGCAATGTATACTAGAGTTTGTCTCGTACCAAATCAAGAGTTTTAGAGTGCCTCCCCACTGGCAGTGTTACCTAATGGGAAGTATTTTAGCCCCCTATTGAAACAGAAGTGCTATTACTAAGATCGTATTACACCGTTAAGGTGGCAACTCTGCCCAACTTTCACTCAACTTTGTCTGGCAACACTTGAAAAAAAAAAAGGTTAAATTGTGTTATCATAGTTATAATAATAGTTTTACATAATCAAGGACTTCGCGGTAACAGAAAATGATTAATTTATTCACGAAAACACATTGTTTTTATTCCTTGTTTTTCAGAATACTTTTTTGTATCTCTAAAAGCTAATGAAATAAGAAATGGTAAGCAATAGCACTTCTGAAGTATAATTTTTTCCAAGAATATCTACGAGTGGTTTCCTAAATCTATGAATTTTGTCTTCGTATTGTCACCGCTATCTAGCTGTTAGGTGTTTGACGAACACGATTGCTGTAGATTCTATTGCTTGTTTCAACGCATGCACAAGTGTATATACCTAGGGTACACTACACATGCACATATTTTGTTTGTGTAAAAAGCTTTCTAGTCTCGTGCAGTTGAAAGTGAAAGGATCTACAGTATATTGGGGATTATCTATTTAGGCAGGCTTCTGATTTAGGAGTAGGCATGATGACATACATTGAGTCACTGAAATTAGGTATATATTTATATTTCTTTGAATTGGTATTAAAGGATATTATCGCGAGTATTTTATATTATTTTAATTTCTGACGTCTCAAACACTTTGCAGTGTCCGTGATCACAGGTGACGGATGTCTATAGAAAAGATAACTTAAAAAAAAAATAACTAGCGAGCCGCCTCGGCTTTGAACGGGTGTAAGCTCGGCCTTCGGCTTCGCTACTATGACCCTCTCCAGAAACAAAATTTTATCCAAACCGGTTCAGCCGTATTTAATATTTATTCTGCTATTTGGGACGGATACAAATACAACAAATCAAAAACCATGAAAAACGGTCCAGCCGTTCTCGAGTTATAAGTGTTCGAACAAACCCGATAGATTAATAGGCTTACTCTTGACCGCTACCTCGCCTAATGTCAAGCCATGATGTAGTTTACAATGGAGCACACTTGCCCAGTAGAAACTGATTCACTCGCGATTTGAAGACACTATTTACTAGACAAGTATTTACTATTTACAAGTACTGCCAATGATTGTTAATTACCCAAAACACCTTACCCTGTGGACGCAATAGTCGCTCATCGTGTCCAGATACCTTGTGATTTTCTAGTCTAGAGATCTAGTCTATTTGCGACCGCGGACACTGCAAAGTGTATGAAATGTCAGGAATTAAAATAATATTAAATAAGAATTATAAGAAATACACGATAAAAAATTACTATTAAACACAAGTATTTACTGCAGTTTAAAAAAAATTAGTAAATGCACAAGAACATCTTGTATTTTTTTTAAATTAGTCATCATTCCTATTACTAGAAATCAAATGTAAGAGAAGCTATTTTCTTGTATTCGGGATTATCTTAATGGGAAAGTAAACTTTATAGCAGTGATGCTAATGATCTCGAGTGATGAATTAAAAAAATGTTCGATAGTCTTGTTTTAGCCATGTGTTTGGTTTCGTTTTCGCGCGTGACAAAGCATTAGCAGAAATGAGCTTATGAAATGATTGTGAACAATTGTATGAATATCGAGTCATCAACGGCTTAGTGCTCGATTATATTTGACCTACAATACACAACTCATGCTTCCATCTAACTCGGGGTTCATTCATGGTCATCGTTATGGCATTTCCAAAATTGGAAGTTTACTCGTATTATAACAAGTTCGGGGTGAAATATTATGCAACACATATTCGATACGTTTTGATAAATCATCTATATCGGGTCATCGCGGCGAATAGGTTCGATTCAGGTCTAAAATGTCGATGTAGAGTCCCAGAAGGGTCGTGGTTTAAGTAGGGGCCGAGTCGGGCCCTCGGGCCGGCGTGTGTTCGGCGGATTCTAAGCGATACGGGACGCGACAGAGCACGAGCGCGGATGTCGTGGAGAGCGGCGGCGCCGTGGCGGCTCCCAGCGCCGGCGCGGCGACGCCTCCGGCGGCGGTGGCGGCGGCGACTCCCAGCAGCGCCGCGGTCGGGGTGCGCGCGCCCAACGTGACGGTGACGGCGGCGGGGCTCCTGGAGGCCGACGCGCACATCCGCGTGCTCACACCCTCAGAGATCATGCGCACGCTGCCGCGTCTCGCCGCGCCCGCGCATCACCCCGCGCCTCCCGCCACCCCTCCGCCACACACGGTACCGCGCGCGCTCGCACACGCACGCACGCTCACACACCACACACCACACACAACACACAGTAACTCGTCAAAAAACTGCCACCGATACTTTAACGTATCCCGATTTTATATGTCGATCTTAAATTATTAGTCTTCATAATATTGTGTGCAGTTTACTATTAAATTGGATTATAACTTCCTATTTTAGTATAAGATAAAAAAAAAAAACACAAACATGATCTAGATTGTTCTGATTTCCACATAATCTTTACATACTAACATATCAGTACACAACATTATTTATTAACCAAACTAAAACATTCAAGAACACTGATAGTTCACTAAAATTTCACGTGCAGTGGGCGAAGTACGAAGTTTCGCTACTTATAATACGTATAGAATTTCATACAAACTTTGAAATTGAAATTTGTATGGAATTCGATAATTTTTTTACGTAGCGAATATTCGTACTTCGCCCACTGTATATTATACACGTACATAAACTGTGTCACGTCCGTGGTGTGTATGCGAGTTGTATTCGACATATTGTTGGGTGATCGCGCGTAGCACTTCGCGGTCCTTAGCACTTCCCTCGTAACTTCACTTGAGTTCTGTCATCACCCAACAAATACTTCAATCAATGGCTGTTGGCTGTAAGCTGGTGTTACTTTGTTATCATTTTATTTGAGCTTTTTTTTTAATTCGAGGACTTTGCCCTCCCTATTAATCGAGCGCCTCCGGGACTCACGTCCTCTGTACCCGTAATGTTGTGTTTTTTATTATGTTCCGCTTTGCCTTGGTAGTTGTTGGCTTTAACATTGGTCGCGGTTGGTGGCTGGTATCGGAGTGCTAACACTTCTAACACTCGATGTAGTTCACGGTTGATTTGCAAAATTATGCTCTTGTGTAAAGCTTCAACTTAGAATAAGTTTGTCACTGATTTTTAGAATAAGGTTACAGAGTTACTAAATTTCTATGAAAGTCTTTAGAGTTTATTGCAAAGATCATATTACGCGATTATTTCGTATATTGTTCCAATTAGTTACTAATTTATTATTTCTCAGGTATTTCTTCTTCTATGAATTAAAAGTATTAACAAAACGTAACAATTTTGGAGAACATGTATTATTATTCATTAAGTTTTGCATTCAGTCCAGTGATGCGCAGGATTTTAAAGATTAAATTCTGCGTGGCACTGTAACTCTTGTGGGTAGGTGTGGCGTTTGCCATCTGGTGAACGAATTGCTCGTCTCACCATTTTATTGTAAATAAATATATCGTAATATATTTAATTTATAACACATAAATAAAAAAACTTAATGTATATTAATTTATGTATCTCAAGATGTTTAGTACAATAGTAATATTTCTATTAATTTGAGCATGCGTGTAGATTATAAAATTAAAATTTGTAAATAATTTTATGTTGATTTGTTCTTACCAAAATATGTACTCATGTTTTAAATGTATTATAACTATGTTTTTGTTAGTTTACTACATAAGTGAAGGTTCTATTATAAATGGCGCACCTGTTAATGCATATAAAGCCTATACAAAAACCAATCTTGTACATAGATTCAATAGAGTTGGAAATGGTTTGCCTGCGTAGTCGAAGCATGGAAAAGTTCCTCGTAAACGGTAAATAAATGACTAAAATGTTCATATTTCAAAGCATTAATTTTTTTCTACTAAGATGAAAAATTGAGTATCACACTTATAATATCATATATGTGAAAGTTTGGTTGGATGGATGTTTGTTACTCAATCACGCAGAAACGGCTGGATGGATTTGAATGAAATTTGGAATGTACATTGCTTATGTCCTGAATTATCACAATGGCTACTTTTCATCATCATCATCATCACCACGCGGGTGAAACCACGAGGCGCAGCTTGTGAATAATATAAAAAAATTGACGATATCAGTTTTCGTACAACATTTCCTAAATAGATAGCTACAGTAATATCTGCGTGAAATATTACAAATATTAAGATTAATATTTCCACAGAAATTGTTAATTTCAGTTCCATACTTGTTCAGTTAAGCTAAACTTGGAATAAAATAGTTACTAATTTATTACTTACTAGTCGCCCGTCCCAGCTTCACACGAGTGAAGTTTCTTTTTTTTTTACATTCTAGTAAGAAATATAGTATATCCCTGTTACTCAGGGATAATGTAGCATTCTAATGAAAAAAATATTTTTTTGAATCGGTCCAGTAGTTTTTGAGTTAATTCGTTACAAACATAAAAAAGTCAAAAAATACAAATTTGACCTCTATACATTATTAGTGTAGATTAGCTCAATCCCGCGGTGTTACCGGTAATTTTTCAGTTTTCCCGTATATCCGAGGGGGAAAGTACCCTATTTCCGTCCTCGTGATAAACACTATCTTCCTGCCAAATTTCGTTATGATTGGTTTCTTCGTTTAGTCATTAAAGAGAGAGTTACTTTCGCTTTTATAACATTGGGATTAGGTTTATCTTCTATAAATTAAAAGTATTTATAAAACGTAACAATTTTGGAGAACTTGTTTGATGATGAACAAAATCGCCTAACAACGCGCTTATTTCGCGACGATGCCTTACGAATAATTAAAACTTTGTTTCCCAATCTTTAGCTTTACTTTTCCCTGATAACTTCAATCATCTTCAACTCTTGGTTCATAGTTTTTGTGAAGATGCCTTACAACTCCGCTAATGTCTCACAAATAGACCACCATAGACACGCAGGGTTCTTGTACTGTTTTGATCGGTTTTTCTCCTGGTTGGCCTCAAGTGATACAGCAGTAGTTTGAAATATGAACAGTCATTTAGTTACCAGCAGTGAGTACGTATTGTGACGTCGTATTATGGTAATGTAGGAGCAGGACCGCACGTGCGGCGCGGTGCGCAGCGCACGTGAGGCGGAGCAGGAGCGCGCCTGGAAGAACTTGCAGCAGCAGCGTCAGCAGCAGACTCAGCAGCAACAGCAGATCATACACGACCAGCGCATGCAAGGTAACTCTCTACTCTCTACCTCGACTCGCACACCGACACAAGGAAACCGTCACACTCGCTCTCTACCCTTCAGACTACAAACTAATACTAGCTAAGCCCGGTCTCCTGCAACCTAGATTGTCTCCTACGTGCGAGTTGGTGCTCAAAATCGGACTTACTCGCGACATAATAATTATATCAATATAAAAAACAGACTTCATAAAAATGACAGAACTGGACCAAATTGTTTCTTTCGAATAAAAAAAGAATCATCAAAATAGGTTCACCTTTTCGAAAGTACTAACGTAGCAAATATTAAAAAAAAACAGTCTACTTCAGAACCCCCTCCTTTTTTGGAAGTCGGTTAACAAATAAGCACTAAGTCCGGTCCTAAACGGTAACGTAGAATGTCTCCTACAGGCGAGTTGGTGCTCAAAAGCGGACTTATTCTGGCCCTAACAAATTTTACTGACTGATGGGGGAGTGTCATAACTGTTTGCCAAATAAAATTACACTAACATGTTATCTAACAGCAGACCGAACACGGGCCACGGCACGGGCTGAAGCGGTTTTTTCCCGTGAGACAGAAACAAAAATATCCATATTCTAGCTTTGTCGCATATACGCTCGGATAAAAATTGTGGAAAAATAATATGTCCACGTCCCGTGCTAGGTCTGCTGGAGTGGATAAAATCATCGCGTTCGCTTCGAATTGAGAGAGGAAATTAACATTCAACATTACACGTGTGCTTCTCTCGTGAATTCATTTTAGCCGAATGCAAGAGTGATTTATTTTATATTTTATTTTACATGGAAAACAAACAGGTGCTAACAAACACGGTAGATATACAATGACTAGTTACACAAAAGATGCACTTGCTGACTTTTTGTGTATAAAGTCGCAGCAGACCGCAAAATTCTGAACATGATTGAAAACATGTTTTGTTAGATTTTTAGCGCAAGAGATCCGGCTTTAGATGTATATACGCTTTTCTATAAAGTGTTATAACAACGGTGTGTTTGATTTGATATCAAATTAATTGAAATCTGTTATATTGTAAATCACTACAGACTTCTGGGACATCTGGGACATTTTTGCACACACGGTCATCTGACCCCAAACTAAGCAAAGCTTGTAATATGGCTGCCAGAGACTGATATACGTACATATAAATTTTTAAATACATACTTCAATAGATATTAACACCCAGACATAGAACAAACACAAATGTTTGTCCTAGATGGGAATCGAACCCACGCCCCCAAGCACAGAAGTTAGGTTTACTACCAACTGAGCCACCGGGGCAGTCGAAAGTTGTCGAAGTCGAAGTTGGTTAAACGCAAGCCAAAAAACCATTGAAAAACTACTATTATTTCCAATAAATTGTACCTATATGACATCATTGTGTTAATTCGTATATGGTAACGTAAAAGCAAGTCTAACATAGACTAGATTTCCCTCGTTTCGATGCAGCAGCGATGCAGCGTCTGCGCGCGCCGGACGGCAGCACGTCACCGGGCGGGGTGGGCCCGGGGCCCGGGCCGGGTGCTCTGCCGGCCGTCGCCGAGGCGCCGCGCAGCGCCTTCCCGGCCGCCCGGTTCCCGTTACACTGCGCTGGCAACGAGGACATCAACAGACAGCTCAGGGATCTGCTGCAACGGCACCCGGATAAGTGGCCACAACGTGAGTAACACTGTTCTTTCTCGGTCAAAATAATTTACCAATCTTTTACAATCGGACATGTGTTTGATTTGTACAGGTTAAAAATTACAGGCTTACTGAAAAATATTGTCATATACCGGGGTACGCGGAAAGGGTGTACTAAGCTGAAAGGGGTAGCCGAAAGTTGTTCATTTGTGTTTTTTTTTTTTAATGGGAGTAGTAATAAAATCGTAAAAAAAACAACTGCTCCATATTAAAAGTTGTTAATAATGATTTGAGCCCTTTCAGTTTTAGGATTGGTGCCCGCGAGTGGCAATTATAACTAAGCGCCACCGTGGTTCCGACGAATTCAAATGTAGGTTCCAGAAGTTTTTTTTCCTTCAGAAAAATATTGTTAAGCCATTGTCATAGTTCTAGTACTTGTAAATTGATTGATGAATAAAGCTCGTTTTTCGACAGAAGGCGAGGGGATGGAGGGCGGCACGGGGCCCGAGGGGCAGCAGTTCCGACCGCCGCTGCCGGTCGGCATGCGCCCGAGACACCCCATGCTCCCCTCGCAGCGACCTGAACAACACTGTAAGCACACATTACCATGCTACACACAGACAGCCCCGGTGGCTGATGGTAGTGAACCTACCTTCTGTGCTTGGGGGCGTGGGTTCGATTACCCCCTAGGGCAAACATTTATGTGATGAAAATTTGTGATTTCATATTTTTTTAACAAAAGTTGTGTTGTACTATGTAGGAAAGCTGCCTAAGAGAGGTTTTAGGTGAATGAAACATAACCCTGTATATACAAAATTAACTATATAAAAACAGACTTCATAAAAAGATCAGAACTGGATCAAATAGGACCACACGGGAAGCATAAGCTATCAAATAAAAAAAGAATCATCTAAATCGGTACACTCAGTCGAAAGTTCTGAATTAATAATCACAAAAAATACAGTCGAATTGAGAATTTCCTCCTTTTTGGAAGTTGGTTAAAAATGCACAATGAGGCACGTAAAAGTGTTTTTTTTTTTACAGTGATAATGCACCATCGTATAGTGACCAATGACGGCCAAATGCAGCAAGCTATGAATCAGGGGCAAATCCAGCAACAGGTCATGGAAGTTCAGAAAACTAACGTCATAGTACAATCGAATGGTAAGCATTCTGTCGCATCACGTATCATGTAGATAATGGCATGACGCTGATAGACCAAGAGTTGCAGAGGCGGAATAACCATTGTAATTTAAATTGTATGTCTTATAAAGCAAAGCAGAATTTCAAATAATATTCGAATGCCAGCGCTGCCTTCTAATCGCATGGCGACGCTAGACGCGTTTGCGTAGGGGAATTCGGGTTTTCGCTATCACTTAAAGATATGTAAAACTATGGATATCAGGTTAGCGTTCAGAATTATTAAAATCAAAAATTGATATTTCTAAAATGTATATAGGTTAATAACTCAATTTTTTCCTCCTCTCCCTTGCGCCATTGATCCCTGTCTCGGGCCAATCTCATCCACGTTTAACCTGCGATGGGTCCAATGTCATCGATCTATCGGGCTGGTTGCCTGCCCACGCCAATTATGCCTGATGTCAAAATATTGTGGAGGTTGATGACTTTGCATCCACTAAATAAGCCCCTCATAAAAACTACCGTGGCGCCGGAGGGGGCAGCTTGGCTTGGGTATGGCTTTTGTGTCGGGAGATGTGCTGCTCTTTCAATAGACGCTACTCGCGGCCTTATGCTTTTTAACACGTCCACCGTCTCTTTAATATGAAGCTTATGTTCTTAACTCTGGTGGTTTGCACCACCAGACTGCCAGTTAAGGCAAGTCAGGGGTCGGGTTCTCGTTTAGCCCCATGGAATTGGAGTACACGGTGACGCAACTCGACGTTGGCAAGCCACAAAACCACCCCTGCTTTATTATTATTTAAAAATCCAAAATCAATGCCTTCACCACACTTAAGTCCAGCCTTGTTAGACTCTCCACAATCGTTCTTCAAGTGGCATCAAGACATCAGCCAGTTGTTTTTAATGTGGAGTACAGCAAAGGGCAACTTATCACTTGTTAAAACTAGTGCCTTACAAGTTCATCTTGTTATTTATGCACTCGTTTTACTTGATGGTTGCCTACATTGTTTTACGGATTGTTATGCAAAATGCGGCCGTTTTTCTTGTGTTTAATATTTGATTTACCTTGCAGTGGTCAGTGAACCAAAACAAGAAGCCCAGGATCATGGAACTGATGAGATGGATATGGGAGACATGGACAAACTTGAGCAAGACACAGGGAACATTGGAGAGGTATACACATATATTGTTAGCTCCTGTAGTAAATTATTTTTCACTAAGTTGGTGCGTTCGAATTCCAATAGCTTGCGATGAAGGAAAATATGGTGAAGAAACCATAGCTTGGTGGTTGGACACTTTCTAGTACCTGGCTGGGTAGCCAACGCTCTCAAATAGAAAATCTGTCACTATGCACTTAACGGTGTATCCCGGCAGCATCTCTTGGTGACTCAGTTCTGGACCCATTCCAGGCTAGGCGTGTTTACTATATTTTTTTTGTAATAGGCTTGCGTTTGACCTCCTACTCGTTGATGTTATGATGTTAAGCGATGATGATGCACTATCTAGGTATATACTTGTGCATCTGTGGCTCCCGAATCGACCTATTCAGAGTGCAAATGTATTTCAGACTACATAAATCGTGTCTCGTGGATGGATGTAGGCTAATGATAATAATAATAAATTATTTTTGATAAAAAAATAATTTCCGTCTGTTTGCGACCGAAGTCAGCGAGTGACTAATTCCTTCGTCGAAAAGATGAGGATCCAGTATAAACTATGAGAAAACAGCTTACTCACGTTATATTTATCAGTCGAGACGAGCTCCCAACCGGTTTTAGAGCATTTAAAGCTCCTTCATCAGGGAATACGCGCGCTCCCAGAGACGGTCGACGACGCACTGGCGGTGGCTGCGGGTCGCGCCGCGCGCGCTGCCGTCCTCGCCGCTTTCGCCCCTGTCTGCACCACGGCAGTCGCCTCCGGTACTGGATGGTGTTCCTTCATTTGATTATTACATGTTGACTTGTGATAAGCAGATAGGGTCTGCGAATAACACACTGACCGTATCGAGCGGTGGATGGTCAACTACATCGATCTTGTTCTCGCGCGTAGTGTTCAGGACTGGTTTCCAGGTTGAGGCCAAATTCCAGTCACTGTCCCGGTTGAAATTAGGATGGCGAGCATTTTCGGTAGCCTCCCGCGGAACGAGAAACCTCTCTTTGTCTAGGATGGAAGCCTAATCTCAACCTCAGGAAGTGGTTGGGCTCCTGCAGGCTCCGCCACGGCCGACTTGATGGTGTCCACGTTCTTCACGACACTTCAATATTACGACAAGTTTGTCCCATTAAAACGTGTTTTTTAGATTTTTCTAATTAATTCATTCATGAATGACTATACTTTTGGTCTCAGTCGACCTCGACAGCTTGACCGGGTGGTTGGCAAAGGCCTAACTAGTTTTGCTTTTAGGGTGACTAGCTCAAGGACAAGCGAAGCCAATAAAAATGTGTTAAAACTCAGTTTACTGCTTCAAAAGGTGGGCGATATTCTGACCGGGCTTGGCGGCGAGGATGACGAAGAGTTACTGGAATCTCTGACAGCTGAAATAGGTGAACAGTTCAACATTCTCGAGTACGCTGACCCTGAACTGGCGGCGCTGAACGACGCTGAACACATACTGGACGGGCTCGAGCTGGCGGACGATGTGCCCGAGAGACACGCCAAACGGGAGCCTGAGTGAGTCATTTTTTACCAACTTTCAAAAAGGACTCAATTCGACTTTTATTATTAAACCCCGCCGCAAAAACAGCAGTGTTTTACACAAGTTTAACGTGTGTACCTGTGTTTCCGTCTGTAACAAAGTAGCTCCCAAACGGCTGAACTGATTTTCTTGAATTAATAGCTAAGAATACTCCCGATTCTCTAGATAAAAAATTATATACTTGTGTACTTATTTTGTAACGCAATAAATTCGCTGATTGTGTGAATTGATTTTAATGTTTTTTTTTTCTTGAAGAAAATGTTCCACGTCTAAGGGTAAAAATTTGGCGTTTATTGAATTTCACCTGTGAAATAGTTTTTTAGTTATTATTTGTAAGAAATTTATAATTATATTGATAGAGCTAGAGAAGCTAGAGACCTCAAGAAGTATTTTAACAAGGAGATATGTCGTAAAAATAAAAATGTTTGAACAGGGACGAGCGCGAGCACAATCAAGACAACAAGATGTACAACGATCTACAAAAAGCGGTTAAAAACATAGAGAACAAACCCGAAGTAAAGTCCGAGGTGGAAGAGGTGAAGACGGAACATGAAGTGAAACAAGAGGCGCCTCCAACTCCCACTGTGGGACAGATGTACGGAGACGGCGTGCAGAGGGTCATCACTCCCAATCAGCACTTGGCGTTGCAGGTTTGTGAGACTAACTTGTCTGTCGAGTTGTTTATATGCCGATTCAAAGAAAATGTAATGTGTGGGGCTTCTCTACGAGATCGAATCAGAAATTAGGAGATCCGTAGACGTACCGACATAGCCCACCGGATTAGCAAGTTGAAGTGGCAGGGGGCAGCGCACATAGCACGCAGAACAGATGGCTGATAGGGCCGAATGGTTCTCGAATGGAGAACACGGACCGGTAAGCGTAGGACGTCCACCCACAAGATGGCCAGACGACCTAAAAGAGACCGCAGAAAAACGCTGGATGCAGGCCGCTTTCAACCGGCCTTGTTTTAAATCGATGGGGGAGGCCTATGTCCAGCAGTGGACGTCCTTTAGCTGAAATGATGAAGAAAATGTAACGGTGCCTTATGTAAATGCCTTAGCATGCTAGCCTTCACTCAAACCTACAGGAATGTGGGTCAAATTCATCTAATATCGATCTCAATTAAAATTGTACTGTATGTGCGACTATGCATGGTTACGCGGAAAGGGTCTACTTAGCTGAAAGGGGTCCATAGTTAGTCGCTATCATTTTGAACAACTTTTACTATGGGACCAACCACTAAATCGCGAAAAAAAATCTACTGTTCCATACATTTTGTCGAGTCTGAATGATCGTTTTCTATGGAACAGCTGATATTTTTTTCCCGATTTTAGTGGTGCTCTAGTAAAAGTTGTTCATAATGACTGATACTGTGGACCCCTTTCGGCTTAGTACACCCGTTCAGCAGAACCCAGTAGAGCCTAAATTCCAATGCTTTAGTGTCTTTTCAAAAGTCGGCTGCATAAATCTAGTATGTCAATAACCTTAAATTGTTTTATTAACCGACTTGAAAAAAGGCGGAGGTTCTATGTTCATACATTTTCGAAGTCGGTTTTTAATGTGATCCACTTGTTTTTATAGAATGCAATGCAAGCCATCAAATCGGAAGTGAAGTTGGAGAACGATGAGAAACCACCACAACAGCAGCAAAGACCAGTCTTCATGCCGTTTGGCAACCAACAGAGGTTGCAGATACAACACCCGGTTAGTTACAACCTACCTTGCACACAACTACCCAGAATGAGGGTTACGACTTTAAACTAATTGAGGATTGCTTGCACAGACAGTGCCTCACAGTTTTACCTACAACATTAAAGGTTTTTTTAGAACAAAAATGTAATGTGCATTTTGATCTTGTGTATACAATGTATATTATTTGTTGCTTTGTTTGTCTTTCTTTCACTCAGTATCAGAGCAACGAATTGACGTGACTTTTTCACAAAGATTGTTGAAGGGTCAGAGGTTTAGGGCGACAAGTTTACAGTTCCTAAGCGAAGGTCCACGCAAGTGAAACCACGGATTGCAGCTAGTGATTATTAATTTGGAAATTGTTCGTTGTTCTGGTGCAAGGATCGTGGTAATAGGCTATCGGATTGATATTTTTTGTGTTGTAAAAAAGCTTACTATAAATAGCGCCGATCACAGAAAATATAATTAAAATGTGTTCAAAATTAAGGCAGATACAAGAATTATAATGTTTGCTAGACAGAGAGCGCACTCTACTTATATATTATGACGTCACTTATGAGTACGCCATACAAACATCATACTGACACTCACTTTGGGGGAAGGGACAGAGCCCTTTCTGATCCGATCAAAAACTTTAAACGCTTATATCTCAGAACTTAGCTGATTAAAATAATTTCTTAGGTAAATGTGAAACGTTTAAGTTTTCATTTCACTTGCCTGTTTTTTCTTTTTATTTAACCACGTCCCCGGTAGGCTATTATAGCGTCCGATCTCGTATCGAGTCCTAATATGCGCCTTATTTGTTACCAATGCGAGAGTGTGTTTTCCAACAGCAGCAAGGCGTGGTGCGAACGGCTCAGTTCCCTGGCGCGGCGCCACAGCGGGCGATGGTCTACCCACATAACATGCACTTTACGCAGGTACCTTCAATATTGCTAATTTAGCTTGGTTTATTAAGATTAACTATCCTGGCTCAGAACGGTCACAATTTAGCGTTGAATTCTAAAAAGTGGCAACCCCAAAGAAGGTTACAATAATTATATAATAACGTGTGTAATCAATGTTACAAAACTATGATCCTAATAGCTCCAAACAAATCCCAAAATGACTTCAATCAGACTATGTACCTAAGATAAATAAAGCAGAAAAAAGAAGAGATAAGAGATGATAAAGGAAATACAGGAGGAGTAGTTACATTAAATGGAAGATAAAAATGTGCCTAGGGAAAGAACATTGACTAGCAATAGTGACTTTCACCTTCTCTTTTAGTAGAAGACTGCCTTGCGCATGGACTGAGCTGCCATTCTGTCCTGCCGGGCTAACATGCGCGCCGCGACAAATCCTGGTCGCCTCTTTTTAACCTGCCAAAGCGAAACAGGCGTATATGAAACCGTAGGCACATTGTCGCGTTCTAGATCGACAAAAGTGACGACAACATTTTGTCGCGGTGCGTATGCTAGCCTGGTAGCGCTCTTATTTTGATATTACGAAATATAAGAATAACGGGAAAGAGCAAATTCAGATCCTGAATAAGACTTCCATTCCAACAAAATATACTTGACCAACGACGCTGAAATTCGGCAGGCAGATTACTTATGGAGCGTAGAAATCCGCTGAAAAAGAAATTTTATTTTATTTAATAATGCTTGCGTTTGACTTCTGCCTCGCTTGGTATCAAGTGATGATGCGCTCTACAATGGAGAACGCTTGCCTAGAAGAAACCGTTTCACTCGTGATTTGTAGACACCTAGATTGGAACTCACGGAACGCCCATTCAGGCAGAGCATTCCACAGACCAGCAGCACAAAAAATCTAATTAAAGCGCTTCATACGGTACAGAAAAACTCGTTTCTATGTTACCTCAACGTTATCTTTTTCAGGGCTCGGCGTCCGGTGGCAGCGTGACTCAAAGCGCGGGCGTTACTGCAAGCGGCATCAACACGCAGAGCATCGTCAACGCTATGACAGCACAGGTAACGTTCAATACTACTAACACTTCAACATTCTCGTTTAGCTACCGAGCCTTAATGTGAGCTTGAACTGACCTGGCACTTTTGATACCTTTGAGCATGGTCCATTTGCAAATAATACACGGCCAATGACACAACTAGGACTAGGTGTGATGCGTGAAAATTAGATACTAATTATTGATTGGCCTTGGTTGGTTACAACTAGTTTACAAACGGGTATATTTGGTTTACATTTGTATGTCAATGTGGTAAGAGACCACGCAGATATATTTTTTCGAATTCGCCCTGACTGGCACGCTGTTAAGGCAGGTTGCGTCTGACCACTCCTGAAGCACTATACCTTTCCAGAACCACTCTGTTTAGTTAAGTAACAACGTCGCGTGTGTAGCTGTTTGAATGTGTTCACGTCGTGGTACGCAGGTGCAGGCAGCTCTAGCAGCGGGTCGCTGCATCACGCCGGGCACTCGGCTCGTGGGCGCGGACGGAGCTGTCGGGATTGTGCGCGCTGACCGCACTGTCGCGCTCAGCCATCTGCCATACGCAGGTAACACCACCTACATCACAATACACCAATGGAACTACCTGCCGGCTTCTTTGTATCCTGACATAAACAAGGAAAAAATCCGGATGAATCTAGGTCTTGTCAAGATCAGAGTGAAAAGGTATTTTCTAAGTCTGCATGCTTCATATTTGACCACATCTTCGTATACCTACTAGCGAGTTGGTGATCAAAAGAGCACTTATACGCAATAAACCTACCTAACTATGTTGGCCTAGGTGTTTTCATTATTTCTATATTTATGTGTAAGAAAGCTGTAGCAAATTGAATAAAGCGACACCAGATGACCCATTTTTAGGCTGCGGTCATTGAAACCTCTTCGGAAGCTAGGCGATACAGAAAAATCCAGATCGATTAGCGCACAGGTTCTAACTTATGCCCGTTGCAGACGATGCGCAGTAATCGCTCGAGTATTTTTCGCAGAGTACTGCGCATCATCTGCTATGAGCTATAACACTTCTTAGTGCCAGTGGCAGGGGAAGTTAAATAAACTATATTATATTCTTAATTCCTTTGAATACTGAGTCACGTGACAACTTCTAACTTGTTAAATCAAAGTCACGTTGCTACGGTGGACATCGAACCTAAGGTCATAAGCAACAAAAACTTCCCAAACTCAGGCCGACACAGACTTAATCCACATTGTGTGATGTACAGCCTCTAACTAAAGGCTAGTCCTAACCAACTAATATATGTTTTACATTTAATATGAATACATAAAATTTCAGTCTCAAAGTTTGACATTACACTCTTCAGTGTCTTCGGAAGTGACGTTGGGCCTTTGATCAAAAAAATACAAAGATGCCACAACGACGCGCTAATCGCGGCAATACTCAATCTGGCTGGACTCGATACGCAGCCAGGTTGGATCCACAGTCACACTATAGTTGCACGAGCCGTAACATACCGTAAGAGCCGTAACAGACACGTCATCTTGGCTGAGTAACCACCGTCTGACCAACGGGAGAGAAAGAGAAAAATTTCTCTTTCTCTCGGGAAAAACGGATGTCTCGGGATGTATAATTTTTCGAAGCGTTGTGCCGAAAAGTTCGAGTATTGTTTTCTTTGAAAAATCGACGTAGTTCTGCTTAAATGTTGGTTCAGTTGTTAATAAGCTTGTTACGTGTACAGCGACGGGCGCGCGGCCGCCCCCGCCGCCTCCGTACCCGGGCACGCTGCGCCAGCCGCAGCCGCCGCCGCCCCCGTACCCACAGGTAAGCATCTACAACACTCTGCCTACACCAGTACAACTATAAACACTTGTGTCGTCGATGCGATTCACTCAACAACAACAAAAACTTGTCACACTCAGAGCTCCACTAGGTGTTCCTAGGTTTTCGATTTGGGTCGTCATTTATGATATGTACTGCCCAAGAACGGAACTCCCTGCCGTCCTCCATGTTTCCTGAGAACTACAATCTAGGCATCTTAAAAGCTAGAGTGAATAAATTTATTCTATACCAGAGTTCAGAATTCAAGATTAAAAAGTTAAACTATGAAATGTCAAAATATGTAAGTGTCAAAGTGACATTTCAGAAGTGTTGAACATTTTACCACCGGAAATAAAATCTAATTATTCAGATGTACTTTATATACTTGTTGAAAAAGGTACTGGTAATAATAATTGCATGTATAGATGAGTCTATTTATGTTCATATATGTTTCTTTGAGCGAAACACTTTCGAGATCGGGGATTTAAGCACGAATAACAAAATGGTAGCGATTGCACGAAATGTTTTGAATCCCTGCAGTTTTCCCGTTAGTCTAAGAAAAAGAACTGTATTAAAAAAACTTTGCTACAGTCTAAATTCGTTTAGAATAACTATCATGCAAAAGTAAAAGCTTAAAAACAATTCAATAATATCATATTATTCTACTAAAATCTGCTCTGGCGAGAATAGAATCCCTTAGCTGGTAGAAAGCAGATGCGTTACCAACTTGGCCAAGCTATACATAAAACTTTTTAAGATAGATAGAAACTCTTTATTGTCACCCCCCAGAAATTGATACAGTACATACAATAAAACTTGTAAACTAGTGCCGCAAGTAGCGTTTTAGCTAAACACCGATCAAAAAAGTTCACTCTTTCAAAGTTTTTTTTACTGATCTTACTATATTTATTGACATACTATGACTGCAGTTATATGATTATTTACGGGATATTTACAAGGTAAGGTTGTAGAAGGACAACCTTAGCACGGTAAATATCTCGTAAATAATCATATAACTGTAGTGAACAACCGTGATACTTTAAAACAGTGTTTTATAATATGACTGTTTTGGGTGGTTCTTTGAATTAAAACATTTAACTACTACTATAATGAATTTTATAAAGAATGTAATGAACTTTTTGTTGAGAGTTGAGACATGCAGCCTCAAAATATTATGGAAGTGATGTACCTACAGTTTCCCCTTTAGTTCAACGCCCTCGGTCGTTCGTTTGATCATCTCGTTTGCAGTTGTATGCCGCTCATTGCTCAATATCGAAGTGTGCGGTTGTCGAACTAGTAGGAATATGTCAGTGTGTGCAATACGTGGTTTTACCGCGCTCCCTTCAGTTTTTGGCAAACTTTTTTCAATACTAGCTCGAGTTTAAGGCAAATACAAAGTATATATGATCAAAGTATACAGCAGTAATTCAAATGACAAACAGCGAATGTAAGATTTGATAAAAATTGGGTATTAAATCGCATCGACGACTTTTCTTCAATTAACGGTTAGGGTTTCATGAACAGTTTTAAAACAGAACTAAATTGAATGAAACTTACGAACATTAATTTTACTAATTGAATTAATGCGATACTTAGATTTATTTTAATACATCTTGGAGGATTTTTGATTAAATTGACGTGCATGCAGTAATTTTTTTTATCTACGTGTTTTGATGGATTTGTTTTGACATGCGCCGAGCGGCAGCCTGATTGTTTTTGCTGCAAATTGGAATCGTGCCATGCGCGTGAGCGGAATGGCGTGGTTGCGATTCCGAGTGGCAGTTAATGGAATCGGGCTGCGCGTCAGAACAGATTCGGCCGCTTTAAGTGTATGGCGTAAGCTTTGGTTCACATTTTCGAGTCACCGTTAACATGAGATGTCGATTCCACGCATAGATCACCGTTAAATGTGAACCGATAATGATGAATATCATTTATATGGCTTCAAATTTTATTCAATCGCAGACAATGTGTTGTTTTACGTACCTGATCATAATATCCAAAGCAATATTACTTTGTCTGGCATTGGTGGCGGTTGTTATCGATTGTAAATAATAATACGAATCAAAATTTAAACATGGCTTGTTTCTATCAGACAAGAATAACTAATATTGCATGGGTATATTGAGTAATCGCCTTCATTTCATACTTAACAAAGGAAATACCGTTTCTGAATTATCTAACTAAGATATCAGTTATGTTTGAAACAGCCGCAAAGAAATTTGTATACACATACATTCCAACTGATTGCACGATTGTTTTGCAATGCAACTGCAATTTTAGTACGTCACTTGCAACTGATAGACGTTACAACGTTCCATCGATTTGTTTCACCTTCAAACCGATCGTGTAAGTAATTGGGAAGCATTTACAAGAGGAATGTTATACCAATTCGGCTCGAAGGACCAATAAGAATGAAAACAATGGGGCCAGTTACGATCTATTACTCTGAGGTTGCCGTTTTGACTTCGGACAGCGGAGCGAAAACGACGGCGGTTCCAAAACGCATTTAATTTGTATGGAAATGTTTTTGACAACGGGTTGGTTCCATTTAAAAGAAGTCACCAGTGCCACCCTACCTCTGTCGCCTTCACTCCGTAGTCCTCTGAAGCCCACAATGCAGTCTGAAGCATAGTTTAAAATGCGGCTGTCAAAATGAAACATAAATTATTGTTTAGTCTCAAGTAGAATAGTAGTTGGTATGAAATGGAGGCAGTGTATGTGGTGCGAGTGCGGAGATACAGGCGTGTTGTTTGCATGTCGGTGGTTGACGGTTGGCGCGCGCCGTATGAGGGCGTGGACCCGTGGCCCGACTGGCTGCAGCGCCGGCCCTTGCTGCTGCAGGTCAGACCACCACCCGCCACCACCCAGCTGGCTAGTCTAGCTCTGTGTACACTCCCTTGTCCTAACAACCAAAAAAGCCTTCCACACACCCCTCGAATCGAACTATTTCCCCAAACCTTAAATACTAGTTTTTAAACCAGGCCTTATCGCGCATTATTATTTAGGTAAAATAGGTACCTCTCGCTCGACGTTTCGACCATGTTACAATGGTTGTATCATGTGGTAGTTTTGTCGATATTGGAATTATTCGCAAAACGGCATACCCTTAAAATGGAGACCTATTTGCCGATTGACTTATTCTTAAAAAGGCCTGTTCGCCTAACGACTTATTCCTGAAAAGGCCTGTTCGCCTTACGACTTATTCCTGAAAAGGCCTGTTCGACTAATGACTTATTCCTGAAAAGGCCTGTTCGCCTTATACGTAAATATATCTCGAAGTTTAAAAAATACGCTTTAAAATCGCTGATCCTGAAGATCCTGGTAAGGATAATGGGACCAACGAATTAAATTATTGCATTGTCATCGGCTCTTGATAAGTGTGTAAAATTTCAATTCAATTCGACGTTTTGAAGTATTTGAATTTGCCGAGTGACTTATTCTTTTGAAAGTAATGTACCAGCACATCAGCAGTCCAGTAAAAAAAATTCAATCGCTTTGTCTTGATCTTTTTGAAAACTGAACTTTACAGGCAGCTTGTGACCACGGCCAAAAACACATTATACACCAACTAGGGCTATTTCCCCTTACCTATCGTTATGCAATATAATCGACCTCTTTCCTCATTATAAATCACTTTCTCCACCCCTTCCGTACACTATTTCGATTCGAGCTAATTTTCCTTCACTGCAATATGGTCTAGACTCGCTTCGACCCATCTACTGTTTTCGAGGGTTATCATTAACACTTGGTTATTTTAACCGACATATTCTATTTGTGGAAATGATATTCTGTCGTGACTTTTCAGATAAATTTGATCTATATCTTAACTTGAATTAGGGGTAAATTTCAAAGGATTCAATTTTTATATGTTGAATGGAAAACAGTTCTACTATGATCACTGATTTTTTTTCTGAAGTTTCGTTAGCATTAACAAAATATATTTTGTTGTAATATGTTTAAGCAGCCTTTTACTGAAATATAAAGTGTTTCCTTATGTCCTATCCCTTAACTTGTCGTGGTATCCTATACTTCCTTAGTTTAGAGTCCACAGATAGGGCCTTATTACCGCTAACCACCTTTACGTGTCTGTTTAAATGCTTCCTACTTTGCTCGCCGCACGCATGCGTACTCTACTAACCTTTGTACATTTCAGCATCCTTCCTAACACAAAACACTAACTAAAACTACCAACAATAATAAGATTAACATTAAATAAAATACAGCCTTATTGTACTTCAGATAGAGCTAAGTTTCGATTGCCTGTCTCATCTTGAGTAGGTTGCTACGGTGGCGGAAGGTTTATGGTAATTTCTTCTGGTTATGGGCAGATATACATTCAAAATAAATTTGAAACTATAAATTGAAATACTAATTTCCAGATGGTGTTTTTGTACAAAAGACTGACATAAGACTACACAGTTGACACATTTTGTCTATCTCTTTCTTCCCAATAGTTTAATACTTATTTGCGATGAAAAGTACAAATTAAAAATGTACCTGTAGCAGCAATAATGAAATAAGATGCACTGCTGATTGTAGATTCACATTCTTATTCTAGATCTCAAAATTAGTAGTGTTGCACCATTAGTCAATACTTTAGTTAGTAGGTATTATGTAGAATACAATCAGATATAAATATCTTTTACACTGCTAGATTTTAAATACTGAAGTCAACGCCGAGCTGAGTACCGCTATAACTTTCCTTTATGAATTTTTTGTATTTAGCTCTAAATAAAATTTCTCCAAGAAAATAGTAGCGGTCCAAGTTTTTTTTATTTCTAAATCTATTCTTTAAAACAATATTAGAGTCGGTACTCCAAGATGAGACAGGCGAGATTAGATAAAAGATTTCATGCCTAAACAGTAAAAAACATATTTGATAGACATATTGTTGACATAATTTTGAAAGTTTCTCATAATGAAGAGTAGGCACTAACAAGTGAAACGTACGAACGCTACCGGCGACGAAGTCAATGGTGGCGAACGACGGCGTCGCTTATGCGGCGACGTCAAATATCGTAATTTAACCGTCAGAACGTAAACCAGGAGCAACCGTTGCTTCTCGAGGAGCTCCTGGAGCAGGAGAAACGGGAGCAGGAGCGCGAGGGCGGGGAGTGGGTCGGGGGCGGCGGCGGCAGCAGCGCGGGGGTGGCAGTGCCGGCGGTGGTCGCTCCGCCGCCCGCCGTGCCGCTGTACGGGGGCGCGCCGCCGCCCGCGCCTCCCGCGCCTCCCGAGCGCGCCACCTGCGAGGCCGACCACCACGCGCGGCTGCTCTACGAGCAGTGGCTCAAGAAGTTCCACGCGTTTGCCGCCGATCAGCAGCGCTACTACGAGGCCGAGGTGCAGAAGCTGCGCAAGATCCGCAAGGTGAGCCGTAGTGCGCTTCCGTGTCGTGAGCTTGTAGCGTAGCGCGCGTCTGGCGCCCGTGCGCCTCCCCGGGAGTGCCTACTCCCTCTCTACCCCCGCCCGCCTCGTGTTACAGTCGCTGAACAGCAAGCAGCGTCAGCTGCGCAAATCGGGCAACGAGCTGGCTCCGAACGACGCGGCTGAGCTGCAGCGCGTCTCCGCCGAGCAGCAGGCGCTGCAGAAACACCTCGAGGCGGCGCGCAAGCAGGCCCGCCAGCACAGCATGCTCATACAGGTGACAACAGTACCTATACCCGCCTCGAGACCACACTCTTATAATTAACCTCCATGTTTACCAGCTTAACGTCCAACTAACGTCTTCTTTGACCGCATGGTTCAAGCCTTTAGAAACAACAAACATGCTACCCATGTCATTAATAACTGGCATATTTACATAATTTTATCTCAACTCGATGATGTTTCGATAGTTGGATGAATGCTATTTAGCTGCACCAGCTGGATTCACCGGTGTAAACATTAATTAGGAACTTTATATTTTACTAGGATACAAGGTATCCTATAGTATAGTATAGTAGTACCGGCCCGGCACTGTCCGGCCCTCCAACTATCTCTATGCAAAAAATCACGTCGAGCCACTGCTCTATTGCGGCGTGAAAGAGAAATAGACAAACAAACACTTTCGCATTTATAATGTTAAAGTTTAAACGTTTTGCGTAGTTGGCCGTTTTTCTGTACCGACGTATTGATCTTAAACCTCTCGATGGGACTACCATAATGATGCTCAAATCTCTTTCTAGGAGTACGAAACGAAACAGCGTCAGCAGAATCCCCAACTGGCTCAACAGACCGTGATAAGTCCCCAGGGGCAGAGTGCGTTCGTGCCGGGGCAGAGCATGGGGCAGGGCATGCAGGGGCAGCCGGTGACCCGGCCGCTGCAGCTAGGGCAGCAACAGACGCTGATCCGGTCGCCTGCCGGTGGCGTGAGTGGGGAGCCGCAGCGCATCGGGCTGGTGACGTCACCGCTGGGCACGGGCCGGCTGGTGGCGGGGCGCACGCTCGTCATCGAGCAGGCGGCGCCACGCGCGGGCGAGGCTCGCGTGCAGTTCCCGGCGCCGCGTGCGGCTGGTCCCAGGCCTGCTGTCTCACCGCTACACGTGCAGGCGCAGTCGCCGTTGCACTCGCTGGCGCCTCACTCGCCGCTGCACCACCTCGCCTCGCCGATGCAGTCGCCGCTGCACTCGCAACAGTCGCCGCTCCACCACGCGGCGCACTCGCCACATCACCCTTCCACACAGTCTCCGCTTCACGCGCAGCAGTCGCCTTTACACTCTCAGCAGTCTCCGATGCACGTGCAGCAGACCAATCTACCGCAGCAGTCGCCTATGCATCCGCAACAGTCGCCGATGCATCAGCAACAGTCAGCGATGCACCCGCAACAATCGCCGATGCATTCTCAGCAGTCCTCGATGCATGCGCAGCAGTCTTCTATGCAGTCTCCGATGCATCAACAGACTCAAATGCATCCTCAACAGTCGCCGATGCATCCACAGCAGTCTCCGATGCACCCACAACAGTCGCCGATGCATTCGCAACAGGGCCAGATGTCGCAACAGAGCCAGATGACGCAGCACTCGCCGATGCACTCCCACCAGTCGCCGATGCATTCACAACAATCCCCAATGCATTCGCAACAATCTCCGATGCATTCGCAACCATCCCCGATGCATTCGCAGCAGTCTCCGATGCACATGCAGCAGTCGCCGATGCACATGCAACAGTCGCCGATGCATACGCAGCAGTCTCCGATGCAGTCCGCCATGTCGCCGCAACAATTCCTGCAACAACTACAAGCTCAGAGAACGAGCCCGCAGCTGCCGACGCCCAGTCGCAGTCCTCAGGTATTGGTCTACACTAATATTATAAAGTGTAAAGATTTGTATTTTTGGACGTTTGTAACGATAAATATAGCCTATGTTACTCAGGAATAATGTAGCATTCTAATGGTGAAAGAATTTTTCAAATCCAAAGGTACAGTAGTTAATTCGTTAATTAACATAATGTTGTTAATAATGAATAATTCGTTAATTAACACAAAAACTACTGTACCTTTGGATTTTAAAAATTCTTTCACCATTAGAATGCTACATTATTCTTGAGTAACATAGGCTATATTTATTACTAGAATGTTTAAAAAACTTGACGGGCAGCTAGTTCGTTATAATTCAAGAATAATCCAGCAATCCAAAAAAAAAAAAACAGCATACAGTTTGCAAACAATTATTTTATTTTATTTTACATAGAAAACAAACAGCTGCTAATTAACACAGTAGATATGAGATAAACGGTTACACAAAATATGTTAATAATAAAAATACATATGTAAATATAAAAAAAATATTAATTTATTTATATTTTTTTTTCATTAAAATAAATATGTATATATGTTAATAATAATATGTTTGTAATCATAAAAATATCAAAATCTAGTACGTAATATAAAAATACTTTTGCCTGCAGATTTACCAACAGTCACAAATTCTAAGCCCGGTTGCATCAAATTCACCGCAAATGCAAAATGTAAGTCATACAGAGTGTATGAAAACAAATTATTTTATCTAAATAAGAATGTTCTATCAAGATTCTGTCATAATGCCTGGCGCCAAATTTTCCTTCTCATTTCCGGTATATTTACTTCTCTTTTCTGTGTAGTTCAACGACTGTTTTTTAATTTTTATTTTGTTATTAAACAACTGTACCGTAATTCGAAACCTAATTATACATGAGAGTAGCGTACTTGACTTTCGTTGCGTACTAGCCGTGCTGTGATTGGTCCGCTCGTTCGCTTCGTCCAATCAGTGTGACTCCGCCCCTTCCGCTCCCCTCTAGCGATCACCCCACCTAACCATCACCCCAGGCAGTGCTCTGGAGCGCAACTTGGTTTCATTGGCGTTTGGATTTTCATCCAAAGCGGTCGTAACTAGAATACTTTACAGACCGCGCCGTGCTAGTGTATTATTCAGATTTTTATTCCTTTAAAGGTATAATTATTACAACTGGAAAGTTCTGCACAGTTAGCATTTGAATTTAACGGTGTTACCGTTCGTTTTTTAAATGTTTATAGAGTTTTACTAAGTACATTAACGTGTGTTTTAGTGTTTTAGACGGATATTACAGGTCCAGCTCCAACGATGGAAAATATTTCGGATCCAACGATGGAAAAGACTACGGATACAAGGAAGGAAAGAAAAAGGAAGGTACATAAACGTTCGAGCTCAGAATCAAATTCTAGTTCTTCGTCAAGCTCTAGTTCGTCGTCTGACGATAGTGGCAATAAAAGACGCCGCAAGAACAAACACAAGAATAAGAAACGCAGTAAGTTAAACAGATTGTTTTCTGAAATAGCTGAAATTAAATCTCGTTTAAATGATAACAACCAAAGTAATAATCATCCTGATTCACACTATGACAACGACTACCTTAGTCTTTGCGAAGATCCAAACACGAGTGGTGAATTTTACACTGAGGAACCTCGCAGAGCACCGTCAGCTCAAACTGTGGAACTTCTAAACGAGCAAAAATTCAATTTTTCTGTGAAAACTAAAACCAAGGAGCCGACAATTCCTCTTACTACATCGGCTTATCTCGAACAGTTAAAGGACCTGCAACGCTTTGAGCAACCCGATTGGAATAGCGTCCGCTACTCTGACACTCAGAAACGCTACCTCCATTCACCTGGGTTCACAAGCCTCGATTCCAATGAAGAGATCAAGCGCTACGACAATTCTAAGTTTTCAGCTCGAATGGAAAACACATTCGCAGGACTGACATATGCTTTGCTTAAACAAAAAGAAGCACTTCAAGCAGATCTGAAGGAAGTTTTGGGCGGCATGCAACAGTCAAATTTAAGTGCAACAGAAATGGGCTTGAAACTGAATAGTACACTTACAGCTGGTGAGTATTCAAAGGTTACCAGTGACATATTTCAAATAGTATGCGGCCATAGAGCTGAGTTAATCCAAAGCAGACGAGAGTCTATGCTTACGGCAGTAAAAGATCCATTCCATAAAAATGCACTCAGAAAGATTCCGCCTTCATGCACCACTCTCTTCGAGAGTGAACAATTCAGCTCTACGCTTGAAAAAGTTGGTGGCATCAGGAGTACCTTTTGGCCACTGTCTACTCCAAAGGAACGCACCTCTGAACCTCGGAACGTTCCAGGACCGTCACAACGAACAAGTAACCAATATAAAAGGTTTCATGAAGGACCAGCACCACAGGCGAAGCAGAACGCCACGATGAAATATGTCTCGAACAACTCCTTTCGAGGTAGAGGCGGTAAACAGCAGCGACGACACAATGATCAACCTTACAAAAGACGCAATTCCCCCTCATCCCACCGGGATAGGAGAGGAAACAATCGAAAATATTGACTCGAAACCATTCCATGCCGGTCAGCTACAAAAATACTACGTTCGATGGCAAATGCTCAGGGCTCCGCCCTACATTCTCAACATCATAAGTGGCTACCGCATACCATTCAAAACGAAACCGCCATTACATCTACCGGGAAACTTCACCAACCAAATACCTCACTCGTCAGAAATGACGAAAGTTATTCACATCATGCACACTCAAGGTGTCATAAGAATCGCAACGCGATCTCCAAGCTTTGTGTCATCGATGTTCCTCAGACCGAAAAGCGACGGTACGATGAGACCAATTTTCAATTTAAAAAACCTGAACAAATATGTCGTCATAGAGAAATTCAGATTGATAAACCATCACCGTGTACCAGACTTTCTTCAAGAAAAAGACTGGATGGCGAAAATCGACATTCATCAGGCCTACTTTCATTTGAGAGTCTCATCGAGCCATCGATGCTTCCTTCGGCTCATTTACGAAGACATATTGTACGAAATGACCTGCTTGCCTTTCGGCCTCAGTTCGGCTCCGAAAACATTTGCCTCACTAAGCAATTGGATAGCTCAAAAACTTCGAGAACAAGGTCTGCGAATCATTGTATATTTGGACGACTACCTCCTAGTTCATCAAAACCCATTGACACTACAAAGACAAATTGCAACTGTCGTAAGTCTACTCGAACACCTTGGCTGGAAGATAAACAAAGAAAAATCCATTCTGGAACCTCAAAAAAATATAGAGTTTCTGGGTGTGAATTGGAATACATGGCAAAATGTAAAAACATTGCCACAAAGATCTCTGGTCAGACTCGAACAACAACTACAGGCCAGGCTGACATCCAAAACAACCAATCTGAAGGAATTCCAAAAAATTATAGGAACATTAAACTTTGCAAGTTTTATTGTCCCAAGAGGACGACTGAACTACCGAGCCCTACAAGTACAAGCGAACTCGCTAATGAAAGGTCGAGCCCCAAATGTGACACTGTCTCTAGAATCGCTACAGGAACTACAATGGTGGCTGCAAAATTACAAAACCAACTCTCGCATACGCAATCCCCAACCAGCACATTACCTCACCACCGACGCGAGCGATATTGGATGGGGTGGCAAGTTGGACAACCAAGACTTGCAAGGAACTTGGCTGCGGACAGAACAAAACTTACATTGCAACCAAAAAGAAATGATAGCTATAATAAAAATATTACAAGATCGAGGTCACTACCTTCAATCGAGTGCACTGCTAATCCAATGCGACAACAGAACAGTAGTATCATACCTTCGCAACGAGGGCGGTACAAAATCACAAGCACTGATGAGTTTAGCCAGAAAGGTATTCAGAATCTTAGACCGATACAACATTCATGTGACAATTTATCACCTACCAGGCAATTACAACACGGATGCAGACCACTTGTCCCGCCTAAAGCCATCACCGGAATGGCATCTTCTCACAACCATAACAGACCTAATCTTCAAGAAGTGGGGGAAACCGGAGATAGACCTCTTTGCTTCCCGTCGAGCCCATGTGGTCCCCAATTATTGCACGATCGACAGGCGAGATTCTCAAGCTCTTTGCTACGACGCCCTCGGGCAGACCTGGAACTTCGAGCTAGCTTGGGTATTTCCACCACCACACCTGATACCGAAAGTATTAAACCACCTGAACAAGTCAACAGGAGTTTACCTGATGGTCGTACCACGGTGGCAGAAAGTGTACTGGAGGCCGGATTTGAAGAACAGAGCGCTGAGTCCTCCATTCACAATCAAAAACTTATCGGAGGTTCTAGTAGACGCGACAACCTGCCAGCCACCACCGAGAGTGAAGGAAATGACACTGGAAGTTTGGAGATGTGGGGGTGGGATCCGAGCTTAACCGACTGGAACGATGAACAGAAAACACTTTTAGCTGGCGCTTGGAGACAATCCACCCTGAACACTTACAGACCAGCTTGGAAAAGATGGCTCTCTTGGTGCAGTAAAAACTTAATCGACCCGCGAAAACCTAACGGGTCACAACTAGCAAGATTCTTGGCAGATTTGCATCAAAAAGAAAAACTGTCATTGAGTACCATTCTGGTTCACAAATCTGTGGTATCCTCTTTCTCAAACCCAGAAAACTTTAGTAAACTAAGTTCACATACGCTAGTAAAGCAAGTATTAAAATCAATCTCATTGGCTAACCCGAAGCAACCTCAATCACCTATCTGGAATATAGACACATTAATTCAACACCTCAGCAAAAAATCTCCCGAGGAAATGAACTTTTATGAGACTTCGGGGCACACAGCAGCTATACTTCTTCTATGTTCAGGACGTCGAATACACGATTTGACTCTCCTTAAAGTCTCGACGGACCACTGTGTAATATCTCAAAACAATATAGTTTTTTGGCCCGCCTACGGTTCTAAAACAGACAAGGCAAACCAGCGCCAATCGGGTTGGAAACTCTTACGAAACAATAACAATCGTAATTTGGATCCAGTTCTTTGGATCACTCAGTTGATACGACTCTCTAAACAAAGAAGAGAGACTGCAAATACAGACAATCTCTTTATCAGCACGTATGGAAAACCTAGACCAGCGACACGCACCATAATTGCAGGCTGGGTTAAGAACATACTTAAAGAAGCAAATATTGAAGCTACACCCGGCAGTTTCCGGTCAGCAGTGGCATCAAGAAATTGGATAGACAATTTTCAACTCGATGACATACTGGCAAGAGGAAATTGGAAATCACCTAATACTTTCAAGAAGTTTTATCGTAGGGAAATTATACCCTCTAATGCACAATCTATTTCAATTGCAACTTGCTTTGAACCTATAAATATCACTGAAAAATATTAATTTCATTGATAATTTAAGATTGACCTGTGATTTTGCTATGTTTATATACATAAATTACATTATATTTACACAATTATAAAATACATTGATTTGACATAAATGAATATTACTGTCTCTAAAACTCCGTTAAATATATCACATTGGCGTCACCATCACCACCAGACGATAACAAACACTTCTCTCATGTATAATTAGGTTTCGAATTACGGTACAGTTGTTTAATAGCGATGTTTTACCTACAAATAAAACATTTATTAAACATACTTACCTAATTCGAAACCTAATACTTTCTAATTCTGCCTGGTGGCCATTTACATGAGATAACCAATGAAACCAAGTTGCGCTCCAGAGCACTGCCTGGGGTGATGGTTAGGTGGGGTGATCGCTAGAGGGGAGCGGAAGGGGCGGAGTCACACTGATTGGACGAAGCGAACGAGCGGACCAATCACAGCACGGCTAGTACGCAACGAAAGTCAAGTACGCTACTCTCATGTATAATTAGGTTTAGAATTAGGTAAGTATGTTTAATAAATGTTTTATTTGTAGGTAAAACATCGCTATTATATTATCTATGCGTTTTGTTTCCACCGCCGCTTTGATGTTTTACATCTGCCTTATGTCCCATGAAGGTTACTTTTTTGTGTACTTACCAATGTGTATACATTTATACAGACGGATTACAACGCGGGTAGATTCCCCCGGCCCGCTCCCGGATGTTCGCCGCTACCCTCACGTTTCGCTCGACCACCGCATCATCAACAAGGTATTTTTATTAATTACATTTTAGGATTGGGAGGGGTTGCTGCGTTAATTCTAGTGATAAAATATATGCTAAACGTTGAATATAATGTGAGCCATTTACAATATGTATTTGTATTCGGCCACAGTCTTTCGCCCTCTTAGTATGACAGTATTTTTGACAACTTTAATTTGAATTTATATTCGCTCAATAATTATATATTATCCATTTTACAGCCATTTTTGTCCTTATTGATCCACTGTTGGACTAAGGCATTTTTTTTAGCATACTATTCTTTCTGATCATGCGTTGATGACATCCGCGTCTTGACCAGACCTTGACGATATCACGGATTCTTGAATAATAAATAGTCATTCAAACTGTTTTGGACTTTCTTTAGTGTTTTTTAGGATTTGTATTTGAGTTTTTCTTGTTTTGTGGTAGGGATGCGGGTCGGTGGACCGTACGGTCAGCGGCAGCAGACTTCGCCCCTCGGCAGCCCACAGCCCATGCCTTCACCTGGTAACCCCGCTAATGAGATGGCGGTACGTATCTAAACTATCTCTAACACCTACGACCGCTTAACGATTCCAATGATGGAAATGTACTGTTTGAGTATCTGAATTATAAATACATCGTAATTAAACATATTCATCGGATTTCATCGCGTGTATTTTCAAAAAGACTTCCAAAAGGAGGTTCTCAATTTGACTGTATTTAATTTTTTTATGTTTGATACCTCAGAAGTTTCGACTGGGTGAGCTGGTGCTTCCCTTGTGGTCCCATTTCAATGTGGTCTAGTTCTATTATTTTTTATAAATTCGTTCTTTTATACCCATATTGATAATTATACATTATTTTAATTCATGGTGTTTCAAATACTTGCTGATCCGTGGTCACAGGTAGACTAGATGACGGATGTCTATAGAAATGTTATGAAATTAAGTTTTTTAGGTTTATTTATAAAGCTATTTTTTTTTAATAACCGAGCAAAGCTCGGTCTTTAAGATGTTCTTTGATATGAATACTGATGCTTCTGTTTGTTTGTCGACATACACGAGTGTCGAGTATAATACACGAGACATATTTCCGATAAAACGGTTTAATTTCAACGTGTAATAATCGCGGAAGCTTAAGAAATGTATAATTATAAATACCTACATTGTGTGTGTGTGCAGCGCGTGCAGATGGCGGCGCGGCAACAGTACAGCCCGATGGGCATGGCACCCGCGTCCCCGTCAGTGGCGCGGTCTCCGTGTGTGGCGCGCGCCGGCACTCCCGCGGCCTCCCCCGCCGCCTCGCCCGCGCCCGACCACGGGGGCGGAGCGCCTCACGCCGCGCCGCTGCCGCCCGGATACCGGTACTGCCGACCCGGCCTGCGCGGCGGCGCGCCCCCGCCCTGGCCGCCGCACGACGACCGCCGCCGGCACATCACCAAGGTCTCCATCCTGAAACGGCGCCGGTTCGCCGGCAAGACGGTCGCTCCCGACGAACGCCCGGAGGACGACGAGCCGCTCGAGTACGCGGGGGTCGAGTGCGGGGGACGTGCCGAGCGCATCGCCACCGAGGAGGACTTCGAAGAGCTCATAGACGGAGGTGCGGCCGACGAGCCGGAGCCGGCGCCCCCGCCGGCCGCGCGCACCGAGACCGCCACAAAGACGGTGGCCGTGATCAGCCTGTCGACGGGCGCCCCGCCCGCTGCCGCGCTGCACCAGTACAAGGTGGTGGGGCAGGCGCGGTTGCCGCATCTCGCCTCTCAGCCCAAGGTCCTCGAGGACGTGACGCAGGCGACCGTCGCCTCCGTTTCCATTGCCAACCAGACCATCTCGGTGCCGGTGCTCAAGAGCCTCGCTGTGGCGGGTGGCGCACGGATTCCTCCCAAGAAGCCGCCGCCTGCGTCGCTCGCCTCCGTCATCGGCGTCATCTCATCGGCCGCCGCCGGCGGCAAGGTGGCCGTCAGCCCAGTGATCACACTCGCCACCTCGAGCCCGCCGACGCGACTGCCAGTCTCGATGCTCTCGCACCACCAGGTCAAACAGAAGATAGTGAAGACGATCGAGCGGCCGATGGCGCTGTCGCTGGGCGGCGCCAAGCTGTCGAGCCTCGCCGTGTCGCACGATGCGACGCTCCCCGCGAAGATCTTCCAGGACGAGCCGGACAGCTCGGCGGCCGAGGGCAGCGCGGCGGCGGTTGCGGGCCCGAGCGAGCGGCGCGCGCGTGACCTTGACATCGAGACCGAGATCAGCCGGCACACGGAGCTGCCGCACGCGCACGCTCACTCGCTGCGGCTCGCGGCGCGCGCTGACATCAAGAGTCCTGATCCCGTGCCGGAGAAGATCCCCGACAACATAATGGAAGGCGACGACGACGACCGACCGGAGGAGGAGCCGCCGCGGGACCTGCTGCTGCGGTTCGCACGCGGGCCCGACCCGCCGCCTGCGGGCGCGCCGCCCGTACCTTCCGACGACGTCGCGCAGACCATCAAAGCGATCGCGAACCAGACGAAGGCGATCTCGTACGCTGGCGGCACGGGTGCCGCGTCGCCGGGCGCGGAGGTGGCGCACGAGTCGGTGCAGATATCGATCCCGTCGCCGACGCCCTCGCAGGAGCGCTACTTGGACGACATGACGATGCGCGAGCACGCGGCCGAGCACGCGGACGCCGAGCGCAAGCGCCTCGAGAGTTTCGAGGACATGCTCTGCATGCTCGACAACATCGATGGCGGTGAACGGTTCGAGCGCGCGCCGCCCGCGCCCACCGCGGTGCGGCATCCGCCGCCGCCTCCCGCCGACCCGGAGCCGGCTCCGCGTCCTGCTCCACCCGCGCCGCCGCAGCTGTCGCCGCTCTCGCAGCCGGCGGATCTCACCTCGACGATGGCGAACGTGTCACAGCAGCTGCGCACGATCATGTCCTCGCTGAATCCGAATGCGCCGAAGGTGGAGCCCTCTAACTCGATCCGGAAAAGCAGCGAGGGTACAGCGCCCACGCAGGTCAACTTCGAGAACCTGTTGCCCTCCTCGAAAGTGGAAGTGGCGGCGTCGCGGCCCTCGCCCGTGCCGCGGCTAGACAAGCCGCCGATGCCCTCGGAGCAGCTACCGATGAACGTGACGCACGCGCTTGGAGCACGCATCGGCTCTCTCTCCTCTATGCCACAGATGAGGAAGTCTCCGACGGTCTCGCCGATCAACTCGCCCGTGATACAGAACCCGCTCCTGAAGTCGGCGGCGCCGCCCGGGTACAACCCTGTGGAGGAGCCAGGCGCGGTCTCGGGCGCTCAAATCGTGCAGATGCCGGCGCTGTCGCGCATCCAGTGCGGCTCAACCCCGCCCTCCATAGCCCACGCCAGCAACACGATCACGACGAGCGCGGCCTTTCAGAAGAGCCAACCGTTGCCGACCAGCATCCTTGGGCACACTCTGCTGCAGCCTTCGCGGCAGATGCCGGCACCCGCGCACACGCACTACACCCAACAAAGTATCAGCTCGAGCCAGCCGCCTGCGCTCGTCATGACCTCGCGCCCACTGCTTGGAAACAAGGAGCTTGCGCCTAACGTCACCGTCCGCACACACACGATAGTCAGCCCTGGCGTGCAGCAAATGCAGGGCAAGCAGCCGCCGCCCGGTTCGATCAACTTCATAAACACGTCCAAGTTGCTCCACTCACAACTCACCTCTCCACTGAAGAGATCGAAATCGACCGACGAGCCCAAGAGCGAGGTGATCGTCGGCCACATCCAGCCGACCAAAAGACACAGCGTCGAGGCGGTAGTGGTGAAGTCTGAACCGATGGAGACGGATGAACCGAACGCCGGGGGCGCTACAGACGCCGCCGGGAACAAGACGCAGGGCGCGGCTAACCAGAGAAATAACAACGATGAATCGCAGAATGTGCTGTTGAAGCAGCTCCTGCAGACGACTACGACGGCGGCAACCTCGGTGCCGCAGCGAACGATGACGATACAACGGACGGCGCCGGCGCTCGGTTCGATCCCGTCACTGGAGGCACAACTCGCGCGCCCCTCCATCCCGCCGCCCACACCAGGGCTCACGCACGATGGCGACATCTCTAAAAGCGTTCCGCGACATATCGCCACCGTCAGCACATCTTTTGCTGGTCGTACGATGCAAACACCTATTCCCTCTTCCACTATATCGATGCACACGCACACCACTGTATCGATGCACACGCAGTCTCTAATGGACGTGCGCAAAACACCTATAAAGGTGATGAGCAAAGAAGAGCACCCGCAGCTTCCTATCCACGCGCCGCTGCCCGAGACTTCGCCGACAATGAAAGCGATGCATATGTACCCGATGAGCGTGGAGAGCCAGCAGATTCATCAAGCTATTAAAAAGGAAATAAGTCAACCGCAGGAAAGCCCGGTCCATCGGCCGTTTACTCCGATGGATGTGAAAAAAGAGTTGTTAGACGAAAGCTCGCAACAGTCTGCCACTTCCGGTGTTTCCACTGCCTCGGACCAAGGTAAACTCGACCAACCCATGAAAGAAGAATACCCCGAAACAGTAAATATGGACCCCACCTCTGAAACGAACGCTCCCGAGACTCCCTCCGAAGCTAAAAAGCGGAAGCGACGAGAGTACCAGCAAAAGAAAAGAAAACAGATGCAAATGAATATGAAAGCGGCTGCTGAGAATAGCTTAAACGCCGCCAACGCGAAGAAACGCCCGCGAAAAGGGTCTCGGTATGAGGAAGACTACGACACCTTCATCGACAACCTGATGGCTCAACTGCGACTGCTGCCGACGATGCAGATTCAGGAGCCGGCCTTGACGACAAACTTCGCCGTTTGTCCACTTTTCGGCTCCGGAGACCTGACTAAATTAAAAAGCAAAGATTACGATCTCCTGAAGGGTGATTTGACTGGAGAATTCGGCAACGCAAAAATTCCAAACGTGGCCGACTATTACAATACCAAGCCGTTTGGAGATGACGAACCGCTTCCGGAGAAGCCGGCGGCTTCCACTCAGCGAGGCTTCTACGACCAGGAGTTCCAACCCATCGTATTCGACGAGGATGCCGAGGATAAGAAACTTGACTTTATTTGCAAAGAACGAGACACTGATACTCCCGACAGCATAGTCAGCTGCTCCAGTCCCGAGTGCTTGGATATTGAACCAAACAGGTTCCCGGGACTCAAGCTTATCGATGATGAAGAGGAAGACGACGACAGTGACTCTGCGTCCGGGCGCATATCGCCCGTCATACCGATCATCGCTCCAGTGCCTATCAGGGTGAAAACTCTCTCGCTGTTCCAATTGAAGGACGAAGACGACAACCAGAAAGCGCTGAAAACTATGGATGCTAGTTCACCCAACAAAGTCAAAATGGAAGATTCTCCAGGCAGCACGGAGAGCAACGAAAATGTTACCGTAACACTGACTTTAACGTCCGGTGCAGCGGAGGATATTCTTGGAGTGTTGAAAGAACTCGCCGGTATTTTACACATTCCGCCACCTACAGCATATCAGATCATCGAGAGAACGGCCACTCCTCCGTCGCATAAACTAGGCCTTTACAGATCGAAAGGCAAAGATGGTAAGGAAGGTACGCCTATCGATATCCAAAGCATTCTGAACGGAGCGGCGAAGTTCTGTCGACACTGTGACGTCGTCATTCTAGACTCTGTCGTAAGAGCTAAGGCGTCCGAATTTCCTCTTCTATCGGCAAACAAAGGAAACGCTGGGGAGATCCTCTGCGATAGCGATTCAGAACTGTTCTTCTGCAGTACTCAGTGCTACGAGAGATTCGCGTGGCGTCCCACAAACATCATACTCGACGGTAAATCGAAGGCCACGATTAAAGAAGTCCGTAACAAATCGGACCACGACGCTAATGTATCGAAAGACCGCGATGACTTTGACACCGCGTCTACGGAAAGTATGGAAACTGACGATTTGGACATCAAACCAGACATCAAAGACGAAAAGATGGACCTTTCGTTCATGGACTCTTTAGATAACGACGAACTCATGAAAGAAGTCGGAGACGACGTCAGCGCGCTCGATGAAGACTTAAAGAGCGTGGAACAAGACGAGAAAAGCAACCAAAGCACCGAGAAAGAGAAATATCGGGGCGTGAGATACAAGGCGTGGTCTCCAGGCTGTATAGGCCCTCCGGTAAAATATAAGCGGCCGACTGATAGAGAACTGACCGAACTTGTGTTCCGAACTGGCGTCGCCATAATGCCCGTAACGAACGAAGATGCGAGGCGCTGCGAGTTGTGCGGGATACAGGGAGACGGAGTCGCGGATGGCGTTTCTAGATTGCTGAACTGTGACGTCGACAGATGGGTGCATTTGAACTGCGCGCTTTGGTCTGAAGGGGTGTACGAGACTGTAAGCGGGGCCCTGATGAACGTGGAGACTGCACTGGCGGCCGGCTCTAACGCGACGTGCGCCGTGTGCCGAAGGCTAGGCGCTACTGTGCGGTGCTTCAAAGTACGCTGTGGGAGCGTGTACCATCTGGGATGCGCTGTGAAGGACAGCTGCGTTTTCTACAAGAACAAGACTGCTTTCTGCGCGTCACATGCTCCGAAGGTAAGTTTTACAAAGCTAATTAAAACTTATTCGAAAGAGGGAGTATTAGAGAAAGAGTATCCAAGAAATCGATGTAACAATCGCATGAATTCATAAAACCTTAAAAATCCATGCTACAATCCTCGACTACAGTTTTTGTCATATTGTTTGATAACTATTTCGTCAAATGAACGAAAATATGAAAAACATTAACAATTTTGTTTAGGTTTTTTTTTAATAAAATTAATTACCCACCCAACTTGTAACTAAACCCAATTAAGGCTGTTAAACAATGAGAAATAAATAACATTTCCTAGCTTAATAATGTTCCACGTACACTCATAGTCCCCACTAGGATTACCTGTGTTGGGAACTAACACCCGCACCTAGAGCAGATAAACATTTGCCTGGTCAGGAACCAAACCTGAGTGAACCTCATGCATGCATGCTATCACAGCCACACCGGTCGTAATTCTACCAAAGCCAATCATCCCTGTTAAACAGAACGAGAAAGACAACGAGCTCACAACTCTAAGTGTGCAACGGCGAGTATACGTCTCCCGGGACGAGCAACGTCAAGTGGCATCAGTGATGCTCCACTCGGACACAAACCACCTGATCCGTGTAGGCGGGCTCATCTTCCTCAGCCCGGGACACCTGCTGCCGCACCAACTGGCGGCCTTCCACACTCCCAACTACATCTACCCTATCGGGTATAAGATTGTAAGTGCTCACTGTTCTAAACTCCTCTGTGTAATCCCCAGCTGTAACGACCTAATTAATTCTGCTTTTCAATCATCAAATAAATTTAATTCAAATGCTGTTGAATGGCGTCTTGTTCGGGAACGACAACGACGACGGGGGACTGCATCATCACTTAACATCACATAAGATGGCGGTCAAGCGCAAGCCTTTTAACCAATAAACAAAACGACAAATGCGTTAACACCCGATCCGTTGTGACGCAAAACTAAAAATATTCAAGAATTGTTTTTTTTATTATAGGAGTGTTACATACAAGTACGTCCCTCACAACATAATATGTTAGACTCTAAATAAGACAGCTGTTGCATAAAAAACGGTAATTCACACTCGATAAATGTATGGAATAGCTTATATTTTTTTCGCAGTTTCAGGGTTGGTCCCGTAGTAAATGTTGTTCATAAAGATGGGCATTATGGACCCCTTTCAGCATAATAAACCCTAGAACAGTTTAGTCAGCAACCCAAAGCCGTGTTATTTTAAGGAGCTTGGGTGGTTTGGGTTGGCTGGCAGGGGCAAATGCACAATACACCCAAGTCATGCGGGATGTCAGTGCAGGTCTAATCACCTTCACTTTGAATTAGAATCAGTACACTCTTTCCGCGTAACCTTGTATAGTAAACAAAAAAAATTGCTATATCACTACTACCACGTCAAAATGAGTGCGCCGACGCCCATCAGTAGTAGAGATGTAAGAGTGAGAATATGAGTGTAATTCCAGGTGCGGTTCTATTGGTCTCGGGTGCGCGCGGTGGGTCGGTGCCGCTACCTGTGCTGGATCTCCGAGGAGGAGGGTCGGCCGCGGTTCCACGTGCGCGCGCAGGACGAGCCCAACCACGAGAGCAGCGCACCCACGCCGCGCGCTGCCTGGGCCAACGTTAGTACACACTCAAACTTCTATACACGTGTGAATTTGGTTGACCTCAACCGCCGTCTGACCAACGGGAGAGAAAAAGAGGGAAGTATGTTATTCTCACTCTTTCTCTGCCGTTGTTCAGATGGCGGTCCGTCAAACAAATCAGCACGTCTGTTAGTTCCACAGCGCCTTTGATCAGGCTAGGCGAGATTGTCTTTTGGCGTGTTACATTAAAAAAAAAACATTACAGAATATTGGTACATAAATTAATCATTTTTCCAGATTAAAAAGTAAAATCCCATGTGCTAATCCAGGATGTAAACTATTTCCACATTTTTTTTTATGCTGGTTACAAACAATGCAAGTGTGCCCCGCTGCTCCCGCCCCATGGCGCGACCATCAAAATTTGACGACGAGTCTGCGTGAATCTGACGAGTCTCAGATGGAAAGTGGAAACCTCCTTTGCCGATGGCTTTAAATCGTTCTTAAATCGAGAAGTACTTGAAAATAAAGTGTCAGTTTGTAACACTGTCCGAACCACTTTTGAAATTGTTTCAGTATAACATCGATCTAAGGAAATCGAGATTCTCACCCTCTCATTGTCCTTCCCGTGAGCCAACAAGAGTTGCTTGTCGTCGTAGCATACAAGAGTGGCTGAACAGCCGTCATTAGATCTGATGATGCTTTCTGTACAGATATTGGACGCGGTGGCTGCATTACGCGAGGGTCGCAAGGAGGACGGAGTGCTGAAGCTGTGGCCCAACTACGTGACCGGCGAGGACTTGTTCGGGCTCACAGAGCCGGCTGTCGTGCGTGTGCTGGAGAGTTTACCAGGTCAGTTCAATGCTCTACTCGCCAATCTAACCTGCTAAAGTTACGAGTTTCTAAAGAAAGAAAAAAAAAACAAGTCTTATCTGCCTTATCGGATGCCTACACATTTTAATGCTTTAGTTGATAAATGTGAAAAGAATTAAATTAACAGTACTTATAACTTACGTTAAATACAACGATGCAGGCGTTTGTTTAATTCTACTAGGTTAACTCTTTCATAAAAAAATCGACTTTATTTTTTTACACAGTGACAACACTGTGACAACGACAACGTTTACCATTCTCTAAACTGAACTATTCTGTCAGTACTAGAATTAGCTGCGTCTCCTTTCGTTTTCATATGTGAGAAAGGGCAACAATGGATAGAAATATATTTTTCTATATTCTGTTTATGTTGTTTTTTTTTTTTTGCTGTGTGCTCTTTATTGTGTTACAATTGCTGCTACAAAATGTTAGACCTGTCAGTTTTAGTTTAGATAATGTTAAAACAGAATTGACTCCATTGTTGTCTGTAACTAAACAATCGGTAATCGTGTTGTGTGCAGGCATCGAGACGCTGACGGACTACCGGTTCAAGTTCGGTCGGTCGGCGCTGCTGGAGGGCGGGCTGGCCGTGAACCCGTCGGGGTGCGCGCGTGCTGAGCCGCGCGGCCGCTCCGCTTGGCGGCGTGCGCCGCGCGCGCTGGCGCCGGCCGCTGGGGCGCACCTGCCCGCGCCTCCGCCCTCCGCCGACCACGCCGCGCCCGTCTGCCCCTACACCAAGCAGTTCATACACACCAAGAGCAGCCAGTACAAGAAAATGAAACTGGAGTGGCGGAACAACGTCTACCTCGCCAGGTACACTACACATACATACCCAACACCTTAACCCTTTCACAGATTCATAATCACAAATTATATATTTCAGAAAAGAACTTACATATTATAGAAAACAAAACAAGCAAAATGTTAGTGAATGATTATTTTATTTTATTATATATTCATCAGGTTAAATAAATATATAAAGGATCAATGTAATTACTATGTGTCCGTTTTTACAAACAATACATGCCTGTATTGTTTGCATTATTCGACAACAGATTCTGTGTATGTGGGGAGGAACTGAAGGGGACTGGACTGGACAGGAACTGTTTTAAGTACCATCTAAGGACGTGCCAAATAAGGAATACACAAGTCACGACCGAGGACCTTTTCAAAGCGAGGACTTTTTGGTGCATCCTTGCTTCGGTCTTCCCATAGCCTCATAGTAAATGAGTCTGTGCAGAACCTGGCCGCTGACGACCACTCTCCTTTGTAGATCTTTCTATACTAAATAAGATTGTGTAGAATCTGGCCGTTTTACACTGTTTTAAACTATCACGGATATACACAGTGATACAGTGTGTTTTGTCGGGACTTAGGTTGGAGTTCCAGTGATAACCGTAGCAAAAGACTAAGAAAGTGGGTAGATCCTAACTTTTCGACCAACCACCCGCATTCTTCAGTCTTCCCGTGAACATGGTGCATGTAACTGCGCCGAAATATCGGGAGCTCCATCCACAACCTAGTCACGGTAAATATCACGGTTAATTATCATATAACTGTACTTGCCGTTTTTGACCACACTCGGTGTTTTTTTTTAATGGTTGTTAGACTGACAACTTGTGATAGACTTGTGTTGGAAAACAGGTCACTTGTAGCCGAAGTAAGAATATTCGCGTAAAACTACTACGTACGTACTATCACATTTCATACAAATTTTGAATATCGAACTTGAAATTTGTATGAAATTCGATAGTAAATATTTTAAGCGAATATTCGTATTGCGGCAATTTTTTTGTCAGTGTCAGGACGATGGTTGAAGGTTGAATAAACGCCTAGTATGTATCGGATTGGATCGTGGATATCTTTTCGGAATTCAGATAGTTGAATTATGTTACCCTTAAAAAAATATGCAGTTCAAAAATAAACACTACATACAGATAGACTAAACTCACAAAGTAGGGCCACAAGCGGTGACCTTATTGCTAAAAGCAATCTCTTCCAGGCAACCATTGTATGCGAAAGAATTTACATACCAGTAAATATGGGAGATGCTTTTAACTATAAACTCTGTATTATCTGAACTTGTGATAACATTTGATTTATTCTGCTGGAACTAGTAAAAACGTCCTAACTCCGATTATTTATATTTTCCCATCAACTATTTTCCTGTTACGACATTTTTGCGGTGAATTTAAACTAAACTGTTCTCTTGTAGGTCTAAAATCCAGGGTCTAGGGTTGTACGCGGCCCGGGACCTCGAGAAGCACACGATGGTGATAGAATATATCGGCGAGATCATCCGCTCCGAGCTGTCGGAGATAAGGGAGAAAAAATACGAAGATAAGGTAATTACAAGTGTTTTCTTATTTTTTTATTAATTTACTAGCCGTCCGCCCCGGCTTCGCACGAGTGTAAGCTCGGCCTTCGGCCTCGCTACAAAATATAATATAGCCTATGTCACCCGGGGATAGTGTAGCTTCCCAACAGTGAAAGAATTTTTCAAATCGGTTCAGTAGTTTCGGAGCCTATTCATTACAAACATACAAAAATAGGTACAAATCTTTCCTCTTTATAATATTAGTGTAGATTTATTTATTTACGGAAAACAAACAGCTTAAGCAATGTAAAACATATCAATAAAAATAGGAACAAACAAGCCTTAAAAGTTTTCACAAGTAAAAGAGAGTTACAGTCCAGTTCCGTGAATGTTGAAATAACAAATAAAATAACTATCAAACAGTACACGCGAATAAGTCCGCGTTTGACCACCAACTCGCCCGTTGGTAAGCGACGATGTGGTCGAAGATGAAGCACGCAGACTTAGAAGATACCTTTTTTTTATTGTTAATGGTTTGCGTTTAACCGCCATTTCGCTTGAAGTTAAGCGATGATGCGGATAAACCCACAGCAACTGTGTTAGCAACTGTGACGCGGAGTTCGACGCGTTGACATAAATAAGAATGTTCAATCAAGTTTCTGTCACAATACCTGGCGACAGATTTTCCTTCTCATTTCCGTTCTGTTTACTTTTGTGTGTATAGAACCGCGGCATCTACATGTTCCGTCTGGACGAGCGGCGCGTGGTGGACGCGACGCTGAGTGGAGGCCTGGCGCGATACATCAACCACTCGTGCCAGCCCAACTGTGTCGCTGAGACCATCGAGGTGGACCGCAATCTGCGGATCATCATATTCGCCAAGCGACGCATCGCGCGCGGGGAGGAGGTACATACACTACACTCATCATCATCAGCCAGACAGAAGACGTTCACTGGGCGCTTATTCCGCACGGGCAAACGCGTGCTATCGTGGCCACGTTAAGTTTGCCTCAAAAAGTTGGCCTCTATTGCTTAGGAAATAAAGTTCAACTTTTGGAGGTTAACTTAACGCGCCACGATAGAGCGCGTTTGGCCCGTGCAGAATAAAGGCCCTACTGAACATAGGAAACTGAACCCTTTAACCTCCGCACTGAACGACATCCTGCCATGTAATTTTTAGACCCCCCTGGGTTTAAAAATTACTAAGATTCTGCTTACGTTATAGGTATTTGAGCTAGTTGTGTGTTCCGCAGTTGGCGTACGACTACAAGTTCGACATAGAAGACGACGCACACAAGATCATGTGCATGTGTGGAGCCCCCAACTGCCGCAAGTGGATGAACTAAGGAAACTACGCGGGGCAACGAAGAGAACATAAACCTTATTTTTATATTAGACTAACTGTTGCCCACGACTTGGTACGCGTAGACTTCAAACTTACCACCCCCTTAATTCGTCCTTATCCTATTTTATAGTCTGTGGAATGCGCTGTGTTAATGGGTGTTCCCCGATAGTTACAATCTGGGTGCCTTCAAGAAGTTTCTTCTAGGCAAGCGTGCTCTATCGTAGACCGCAACATCAGGCATGGTAGCGGTCAATACTCAAATCAAAAATAAAATCAATCCTTTCTCTGCAGATGCTACACCCGATACGGAATCAGACTAATTTTCAAGTAGATTCTGTGATGAGTCAGTCAGTCAGTAAATAAATGAATTGTATTTAGTTTTTATATATAAATATAGATTTAAGAACAATTTTGTAATATTAGATATAAGGAAAAATCTTATTGTATTTTTCACAATTGACAATTATTTTGAAAATCATCAACTTTTTTGTAATATATGACAAATATAAATGAAATATAAATTAATTTATTTTAGCATATTCACTGCTGACGATGTGTGACCATGTGAACAGACTGTAGCGAAGGCTATGAGTGTTTTATGTACCAAAGTTATTTGTCTATGTATTTGTAAGCGGACAATTTTAGATTTACGGAATGGATTTCACTTGAATGAAATATGCCATGTGATTTATTAATAAGACAATACCGACAGTGTTTTACTAGTAATCTTGTAATCTTGGACCGACTTCAAAAAAGAGGGGAGTTCTCAGTATTTTTTTTTAGTTTTTTACCAAAGAACTCCGGCAGTTATCCTCATAGCGTCCACGCGTCTTCTCAAAACCCATATTTGACATGATCGTTACGGCCAATGGCGTAGCTAGGTAACCAAAGGCCCTGGTGCAAAAAAAATAAATGGGTAAGCTAAACTGGGTTAGGATTTATCAAGTAAAAATATAAATAATTTAAAGGTAAAAAGCTACTTTATCATCAGCTCTTTATTGTGGTCAAAGCTACTTACTACATGTATGTGTATGAAGGGCAAAAATATTACAAGTTCACTTTGAAGTTTGCTGATCAGGGCCCAAGGGCCCCCTGAGCTTGGAGGCCCCGGTGCACGGCACCGCCTAGCCTTCCGATAGCTACGCCACTGGTTACGGCCCAAAGTGCTTCTAAACTGATATTGAATTACCGCCCAAGGACCTTTTAAAAAGACATTTTCGAAAACCGCTCTAGCTTTTTTTAAATTCCGCGGTAAAATTTTAACATTTTGGATATGAAGACTTGGGCATTAATGAGTATTACATTTATGATCTTTGAGGACATGCGGGCAGTAATCTAGTTTGAGTATCAAAATCTGTGGACGCCAGGAGGCTATAAACCGATTTGGAAAATACTTTTTTATTTATTGAAAGGATGAGGTGTGAAATTTCACCAAAATCGGTTCAGTAGTTTGGCTTTTAAAACTAAATAATTTGGTTTGGTTACTTTGATGACAATAATAATATCATCAGAGTAAATGTAATTGAAGTCGGTTTTTTTAATTTATAATTATTGTAATTTATATTTAATAATATCTGTATCATTGTGAGACTAGTTTTTGTATATAATCGTTGATAGGCATAGTTGTTAAGATATAAATCGTTGTTATTAAATTTAAATATTTTAGATGTATATTAAAAAAATTAGACTAGTTACATTACATAGATTTTCCTATTTTTATCGTTTTCTTAATGTATTCTATACTTGTTTAATTCTGTTCTAAATTGAAATATTTACTTTCGTTTGTGTCATTTTGATAGATTTTGGTTAGTTAGTTTGTCCGGAAACATGATTTATATCCTTAAAATGTCAAGTGACGATATCTTAGGTTAAGTTACCAAGTAGATGTATGCATTTAGATCGCGTAGCATGAGAACTGTTTAGTATAACATTTGACTCTCTTTACTATGAAAGATATTTGAGTATTTATAAATAGATTTGTAGTGAAGAGGGTTGTGACGTCACGTTGTGCCTCACCAATTTCTTATGCAGTAGTGTAGATGTACGGAACACCGCGCCTTCTCAACCGAATTGAATTTATGCTAGGTTCGCACGGAAGCTTGGTTGCGTTTGCGCACAGGCGTATCGTAAGCAGCTTGAAGTTTCCAAGGTAGGCATTCGTAGGAATCGCTCCGCGACGTGTTCGTCTAACTACTTACTAATCTGCGGCAATTTATCATAGCTAAGTAGGAAATTTTGGGGTTTTTTAAAACTGCTAATTTAAGTCTCTCACACGTATCTGTCATGCCCCTAGTGTTACTGGCAACCATAAGCGACGGTGATCGCTTATCATCAGGCGGCCCGTTCGCTAATTTGCCATGGCATTTAAAAAAAGTTGAATATGATGCGGACTAGTCCATGGACGCCTACCTCAAGTTGCGTCGAAAGGTTATAATTGGTTGAAATATGCGCGTGCGCAACACGTAGGTAGAATAATTTATCTAGTGAATAATCCCAAATGTGATATTACCTCACAAAAACGCGTAAAAACTTGCGTAACGATTTATTACGATTATTGAATGAAAATCTAATCGCAATATGTTTTGATTTGATGGATTTAAGAGTCTGGTTACATAAATTTGTACCAGACATGTGATAGCGCAGGGAATTTGTTACTTCCACACATTTGACCATCTACCAATGTTATGTAAGATTTCATACGATGTAATTTTAAGTGTTATATGTGCAATAATATAATCATTGACTACCGATTGTAAATATCAAATTGCGAGATAGAATAGTTTTATTACGATAGTTTTAAGTGATGCATTCATTGTTTGTGATTTTGTGTTATTATTTCATGGCTTTTCCATCAAATTATTTATTAGGCATTCTCATAAATGTTGCACTCAAAGTTTTACCCAGATTATTTTCATACTTAGGTTCAACTGTTATTTGTATTATTATTACTTTATATGATACCTTATAATATTATTGCATTATTTTACTATCATTAATTAAAAATAATTAGTATAATTATTATTTTTATTTATACACTAGCAGCACCCCGAGATATTACCCGCTATTTTAAACCAGGGTATAAAGTACATACCAAATTTAATCGAAATCCGTCCAGCCGTTACCGAGATGAGTGTGGGCAAATACAGATGGTTTTGTATTTATAATGCAAACCATCTGTAATCTATGTGTATCTGTATCTGTGTGTCTGTCTGTATTATATTAATTCGGTCCAAGCATTTATTTGCTCTGACAGCTGTAATAACAACCATCACCATCTTTTTAGCCACAGGACGTCCACTGCTGGACATAGGCCTCCCCCATCAAACTTCAAAAGGTCCGGTTGGAAGCAGACTCCATCCACCGTTTTTCCTGCGTCGTTAGATCGTGTGTCCATCTTGTGGGTGTGTGTGGGTGGACGTCCTACGCTGCGTTTACCGGTGTGTGGTCTCCATTCGTGAACCTTTCGGCCCCGTTTGGTCACCAACTCGCCTGATGGTAAGCGACGGTGTCTGAGGATGGAACACATTGATCTAGAAGATCGAGGATGAACTAGAGTAAAATAAAACTCGTATAGCTTTAGTACAAATTTTATTATAAACATTGTTTTCTGACTTACTGCAATTAAGATATCAACGAACGAGTCCAGTGAAGCTGGGTAAAGCCAGCACGCGTTGATCGCAATATTATAGGAAACGGCTGTCTAGCGGGAGACGAGACGTAACATATTCTGTTATTTTACTGAAATTCACCAAACAGCTTGATTTTTACTCATTCTTGTGGCTACAATATAATTACAAGTCCTGGGGCCTTATGGCTAACTCTTGATGCGGGCTCGAATTAGCGTAGTTTGGATATTCACGCAAACGTGAACCTTAACGCACCGATATACGGTTTGCGGTCACGAAACTTGCTTATCACCTAAACAGAATCGCTTAAAACTAGCTGTCAGGTTCAATAGTTCAAGAATACCAGTTGGTGTAAACCCCAAGTAAAACATTACAAAAAACAGCGCCGTCAATAGAGCGACATGATGGAAGATAAATATCATAATCAGCGGGCCTAGCACGGACCGTGGACAAATTATCTTTCCACCGTTTATATCCCGCGACAAAAGACTAGCTTATCCATATCCTAGCTTTGTTCCGTCTACGCGTGGATAAAAACGACGGAAAGACTATACACGGCCCTTACTAACCCTGCAGTAGTCTCGAGTAAAACTAGCTTCCAGCGACTAATCTCCAATGTAGACCAACCGTTTCAAACATTTCAAATAAACAATCCGAAAAATGTGATTTAAATAATTTACAAAAATATAACATTTGTCATTTTTTAATTACATAAACACAAGAGTACTTGATATACATAGCAGAGTCAATATTATCACTCAATGTTGGAATGAGAAGAAAATAAATAATATTTTATAATCGCAATACATACTCCAGACTCCTGAGTTCACACTCAAGTGGTTTCTAATAGAACTAAATAAAGACAAAGCTGCTTGGACAGAAATCAAAGGCTTTGTCTTAAAATTATACATATTTGGCGAGATGATTCCATACCGAAATGACCATGCTTTGCACCATAACCTTAATTAAATAGACAAAGATAAACGGTTTCACAAACCTAAACCTGAAGATGGAATAGGGCATGCACACAAAGAAAATAATTATACGCTTCAAGGGATCGTCCATTAATCACGTGATGTTTTACCCCAGGGTGATACGTGTGATTTTATATCTTTTTACAATATTGACGTCGATTCTGGAGTGCCATTCTCTAAACTAAACTAAATTTTACATATTTTAGTTCTGTCAAATTAGTTTAGTTTAAACATGTTTAAAGAACGGTACAACAGAATTCACGCCATTGTCTTTGAATACAGGTATAATCAAATTCAATTTTGGAAAATTAAGCTACACACTCACTACACACCTTCCGGGCCTTGCGATATTTCGTGTTTTTCCGAACTTCTCCCCCCTTTCGAGCCTCACGTGATTATTGGACGGTCCCCAACCTGTCTTCTACACTAGGTAGGTTATTCCAAGAATTGCAATATTAGTTTTGTCCATGGATTCTAAGCAACAAAAAATACGAGGTCTGTGGTTTTGTCCCAGTCAGTCTCATTTAGATTGACATAAGTGCGACGGGGACAACAATACTGCATGTCAAAGAATAGCCGACCTTGTGGCCTATCTACCAGAACCTAATAACATTCTCATAATAATCTTACATTGAATTTTGTCTTGCTCTCTCATTAGCCGAGAGAGCGAGACAAAGGTCAATGTAACATTATTATCAGTACCCTTAGTACAAGATTTGATAGTTTTCCAATTTTTTTTTCGTTTTCGTATTGTTCCATACTTTGCATCAAATCTTGTACTAAGGATACAGAATGTTTTTGAGGTTGTGGTAGAACCCGATATCTGTTCGCGAGCCAGTTAGCACATAATTAGATACTAAATGAGCATGTCTTATTAAAATTTATCGCCGAGTTCCAAAACAGCGTGCGGTCAGCAGTCAGCGCAGCCAAGTTCCTGTGTTGCATTTTATTTTATACAAATTCCTCGCCCACTAATAATGCTCATCTAAAACTGATTCGACATCATTTTGTACTATAAACTAGCTTCCATAAGTACTGAATATTGTATAAAAACAGTACACATAATACTGTATAAATTCATTTAATATACAACAAGTATAAAAGAAAAATGTCATTGTGATAAGAAACAACCTACTTAGAATTATATGCAAAGCATTACTAGTGAGCGGTGACTTAAACTGATGTATTTCGAACGTACACATTTATAACCTTACTTAAAAACGTTACTTAATGCCTGATTTACACTTTGTTAAGTGCACGCGCGAAAAATAAGTGATTTTTTTATGTTAAGTGTATTCAGAACGTTTAGTGTTAGTCCGTTTTGCAGGTTCAAAGTAACCAGTAACGAAGATCAGCGGTGGAGGGGAGAATGCGAACGCGGGGGGGGGAGACTACTTGGTAGTATAATAGACATGAGTTCTACTTACTTGACTTACACCTCCACTTGTAACTTGAGCTTAAAACTTAACAGTGCATCCGTTTACACGCAGATTTTACTAATTACTTAACACTTACACTTGTCACTCGCACTTGATACTTAACAAAGTGTAAATAAGGCATAAGTAAATGCTTAAAATTTTCTGTCAACTTTTCAATGGAAATTGTGACGCGAAAACTAGACAGCAATTTTATGCATTTTTTTAAAACTTAAGTGACGTTTATAAATGAGGCCGCTTGTTATAAACGTAGCCATTTAACGTCGCTTCGCTCTAAACTATCTCATATATATATGATCCCACTATAGGAAATCTAATATACACTTATCTATCATCAAACATAATTTAAAGATATATCTAATGATTGATCAAGAATATACTAATTGCCTAATCTAAGTGGTACTGTAGCACTCCATTAAATAATTAGGGTTATTTCAGGATCTGCAATATTTGTTTTGTCTCCGTACACTCATACAAATTGACATAAGTGCGAGCAGGACAAATACAATAACTCATTAAAAATATAACCAGCCTGGTGTGTATATTTTCCAGTATGCAATATCTACTAGTCCTGTCCGTCTGTCACAATCATACAAAGAAACAAACAGCTACAAATACAGATTTATATTTTGTAACATTCGTACTTAATATCAATACAAAATTCTATGTTTAGATTATGTACGTCCAACAGGTTTGAGTAAAATGGCACGAATGGGAATATTCTGTGGTTTTGTATTGGGCTTGGTTTAACATCAAATACACGAAATGTATATTTATATATTTTCCAAATGTACTATGTACAATGTCAAGATACGTGATATTGAATATTTTTTCCAAACGCGACAAAATACACGAAATTGGTAGTTAAAGACTTCAAGAAAATACTATCTTTAGCCCTCAAATACAGCTTGGCAAAAAAGTCTAGAAAAGACTTTTATCTTCTTTTAACGATACTGTGGAAAACACGTCGATGGAAGAGTTATCCGATCATCTTCCTCAGATGTACAACAGGGTTGCTAGTATTTACAAATATTTGCGATTGTGGCACCCCCATTATTATTATTTCATCAAGGTGTATGTGGAAATTGCCAATTTCAAAATATCACTCCACCAATTCCCAGTCGTATCCACATTAACAATTTCTAATTGAAAAATGAAATGCTCTTTAAATTGTGTACAATATCGGCCTTACTTATAACCGTTACTTAAGCAATGCTTAAAACTTCTCATTGACAGAAACTGTCGCACATGAAAACGAGACAGAGCAATTTTAATCATTGCTTAACTTAAGTAACGTTTATAAGTAAGGACGTTAATCTCTACTGTGACAAGCACACTTCAAAACTTATACTATCAGAGAAATTAGTTCACTGCTTCGTGTAGAAAAAGTGAACGGCACTAACTGACTAAAACCAGACGCTGACAGTTTGTGTACAGCAGGACTAGCATGCAGAAATAAATTTACAACGGCTAGAAAATTATATCAAGTAATCATGGCAGGTAAGGTAATAACTAAAAATAATACAAGCTAAAACTAACACTACAAAAACAGTTAGAATGCCTATATACCGTTGAAGGTCTAAAGACAATCCAAATGCTCAAGCCCACTATCAGTAAGTTAATTGTTTAGGCTGGAGTGGTAATTTTAGCTCGGTACAGTTTGCGTATTGCGTTACTGGGGTCGAGTTTAGAGCAGTACGGCCACATTGACTAGCTATCCTAAACTAAAGTACTATGTCTGCGAGATTCCAAATACATCGGTTCAGGATAACTGGTTAGTGCTGCACACTAGTCCTGGCAACGGAGGCTACGGTCATAACATATGAGAAGTGTGGGTGCGTGTGCGGCGGTGACGGCGCTCAGTCGATGTACTGCGCGAGCCAGCGGAAGCCCTCGCCGTAGCCCTGGCGCTTCAGCACCGAGCACATGAACAGCTCCAACGGCCGTCCAGGCAGCTCGGATCGGGACACCTTGCCCTGCAATACCACAACGTACATATCAATCAATGTCACACATGCTGTTCTGTACCCTAGCACTTGCACCTGGCAAGGACATGGGTTACGTCATTTGTAAAACTGAACTAGTTTACAAGGTCACGCGGAAAGGGTGTACTAAGCAGAAAGGGGTCCGTTATACCCCTAATTATAAACAACTAACTATAGGAAGAACGCTGAAAAAAAGCTCATATTTTTTCGCAATTTCAGTTACTCCCATAGTAAACGTTAAATTAGTATGTAATCCAGTATATGTGTACCAGCCATGTTCTGACATAAATAATAAATAATCTAAATAAATAATTCAAATTTACACCATGAACAATCTAAATGACCTATCGAAGTGTTTGAGGCCCGTTTCCGACCTTTTAAGATTATTAACTCGTCTTTAAAAGAACCCCATGTTGTACTTTATCGGAAACACAGCGGAAGGTAGCTCATTCCACATTTTGCAGGTGTGAGGCAAGAAAGAGCGTGTAAATCGCACAGTATGCGATTTCCATAAATCAAAGAATAAAAAAAAACAGTTAAATGTAACAGAAAAGTTAATACGAATGTTATTTTAGTGATGAAAAAGATAATGGATTGATCAAAAACTTTGTACGAAATGTCAGTAGGCCATAGAATTATTGTAAATCAATATTGAGATTAGATATGGCACATGTCGGTATCAAACATAAATAACTTACCTATATATTTGTACAAGTGTCATAAATATGGCGTAAATGCTCCTATACGCTTGTAAATGAAAAGCAATAAAAGATAATGCTCTATAGATAACATAGACTACACAAATGTTTCATTAAAAAAGAAACTAAATAATGGCAAGAAATAATTTTATAGAGCTGTGAATAAATTAATATCTACAATTCAAGGGGTCAATGACACATCTGACACTTGATTATTTGAGTAGTTGTTCCCGAAACATTGCGAATTAGCGTGTAACGCTTGCTGGTGGTTTACATATTTAAATTGTACATACAGTACCTATATAAAACAAGCTTTTTTTTTTATGATACTGGGTGACGAGACGAGAGAAGCCGCTCGCCTAATGGCTCTTCACGCTTGCCCATAACAGCTCAACGCCACTCAGAATTCTGAATTTCAACAGTTCAAAACCCCGGATGGCAATGCACTGTGCTCGTCACCCCGAGATATAAGATGTCAAATCTCTGTGTGCCCTGTAATTTCGCTGGAAACATTGCCCTTCAATCCGGAACACACTAGTATGAAGGTTTAAAAAAAAAACTACTAACGAAAAATTAAAATATTAATAATAATAGCCTAGTCAAATTAAATATATTTGAAAAATACTCCCTTTTTTAAAATATAAAAAATACATTTGGAGCATATTGTTTGCAGTTGTATGCTGCTCAATTTTGAAGTGTGCGTTTGTAGAACGTAAGAATATATCAGTGTGTGCAATACGTGTGTTCGCCCCCGTGAGTTTAAGGCAGATCCATACTATATATTATCAAAGTGTATTTATCGCCGGCCTATATACTTTATATATAACGAAATTAGGTTATAAATTCCGCCATATTGATTTTAACGTCCTTTGCCGTAGTAGGGTAAAAAGTAGCTGAACCGACAGGTCTGTCTTTGGGTGGGTGACCGCGAGTAGCATAGCATTTATAACTAAGCGCTGCCATGGGTAGGATGACACATTTAATTGCAGGTCACAATTGTTTTTTTAACAACAATCGCTCGCAGCTTTATTTAGAAGCCTTCAGATGGCCTTGAAAATTCTGACAATGAGGCTGGCCATTTATAATACAAATACTTTAAATATATTAAAGTTAAATCACAAGATCGCTTTATTGTAATATATGAACAATTTGAGATGGTTTTATAATAACAGTCAAATTATCAAAACCGTCACAGTAAAATGAAAAAAAACCTTCAAAAGCAGTTGGCCGTGCAGACGGATTTAATCTACCACAAAAAAAAACTTGTAATGTCATAGTAAGTATTTTTTTTTACTAAGGTCTATGGTAACAATCAAACATTAATATTCAGGGTTATGCGGAAATAGTGTACTAAGTCGAAAGGGGTCTATTATACTTATAATTATGAACAATGTTACGTACGTATAGGACCAACCCTGAAATCACGAATAAAATACCAGCTTATAAATATCAGCTTTCCATACATTTTGTGAACTGCTGATATTTTTTTCTTTACTTCAGGCTTGGTCCCATAGTAAAAGTTGTTCATAGTGATGGTTCATATCAACCCTTTTCAGGTTATTACTCCCTTTACGTGTGAGTCTGTATGTAATAAGTGAGATTCCTAACCTTGCCAGTGGTTTGTTGGTAGAGATTGAAGAACTGCCTGAGTTCGTCCTCGCTGGCCGCACCAGGCTTGTCGATCTTGTTGCCCAGGATGAGCACGGGACAGTTGCTGAGAGTCTCATCGGTGAGCAGCGAGTCCAGCTCGGCTTTAGACTCGGGCAGACGCGCGCGGTCGCACGCGTCCACTAGGAACACAATAGCGTCCACGGCAGGGAAGTAGTCGCGCCACACGCGCCGCGCCTGCTGATGCCCGCCCAAGTCGAACGTCGTGAAACGCATGCTGCCTATGGACAGCTCCTCAGATGCTGCGGACAACAATCAGCTTTAGTTTTTTAAGAATATGGGATTTACTAGATCTTTTTAGCAGTCTGATTTAGATGTTACATACCTTAGCCCGTTTACCAGGACAATAAAATGAATACACCATCATAGACATAGACATCATTTATTATCACTGATTACTGATTACTGTAGTTAAAGAACTCTAAGAAGACTGTCATATAGATCCAGACACAAATAAAACATGACAGGCCACTGGATTTACTGTTCTAAGGTGTTGATTGGTGAGGGATGGTGTTGGTCAGTGAGAAACATACTAAGCAATGAAGCATCTAAATCAGTCTGCCAAAAGAACTCCGAAACATTGACAAAAATGTTAATAAGATAAGATATAATAAGATGGAAGATGGTCGAAACATCATTATAAACTTGACATACTTGTGAGAAACTAGTTTTTAAATAAAATTACGTAATATTGTGTTGTTTCAATATCTTCTTTTTATCAATTAAATTTTAGTGCAATATCAGCATTATTTGGCAATTTTATCAACTTTGCAATTAATTCAAATTACAGCAAAAAGTTTTTAGGCAGATTTTGTTTTCATCTTTTGTCTAGTAGCATAACCTTGAGAATGTAAATCTTGATGATATGTAGCTATGTATTATATTTTGTGAAACTAATTCTAGAATTTTATATAATAACCACAACAGGCATCAGAGTGTTTAATTTAATTATGCATTATTGTACTTATGGACAGTTACTAAACAGATAAATATTATTATTGATAATTGTGTGAATTATTATATGTCATAATATAGTCAAAAGGCATAAATCATCTGTGATCACCAACTGATAACAAATGGGTAATAGGTGCTTCTCACGGTTTATCTGATATATTTTTTTTGTCCTTTCTGGGAAAACTGTTTCACATGTCCATCTTCTTGACATACACAACCTGCTTGCCAGATGTCATCAAGATTGCATCATCCAGACATGCCATTTTCCAAAAGTCCCAATAGGTAGGAAAAAAACATGCAACTTTCCTGTATTCCCACATTTCTTTATAGCAAAAAGTATCTTATTCCTACCTTTATGACATACATTACAGTATTTTCTTGTAAAATTTCAAAAGCACATAAAATTTCTTGTCATGACACAGCCCACTATGAAATGAAACCAGCCAATGAAATAAATCATCAAATTGATTTATCCATTTGGTTGCAGAATGACACATAATAATAACAAGAGGATTTAAATGGGTATTTATAAATTGCACAAAACAGAGAGAAATGGAAGGAGGAAAGAGACGCCTGTGCTGCTATAAGATGGTGCAAGCTAATAAGGCCCTTTTAATTAACCTACATTATACAGAGCATTATGAATAACCGGCGAGTGTGTGAGTGCGAGTCGGACTCGCGAACGAACAGTTCCGTACCATTATCTATAAAAACGGTGAAAAAAATCACGTTTGTTGTATGGGAGCCCCCCCTTAAATGTTAATTTTATTTTAATTAATTGATTTATTTTTAAAATGAATAATATAACTCAATATTCTGTGAATATTTCAAGCGTCTACCTGTTGCCGTTAACAATATCAAGCAAAAACATGCAAAAAAAACACGTTTGTTGTATGGGTGCCCCTTAAATATTTATTTTATTCTGTTTGTAGTATTTGTTGTTATAGCAGCAACATAAATACATCATCTGTGAAAATGTCAACTGTCTAACTATCACAGTTCATGAGATAAAGCCTGGTGGCAGATGGACAGCGGAGTCTTTGTAATAGGGTCCTGTTTTACCCTTTGGGTGTGGAACCCTAAAAAAATAAAAAAAATATCTATAAATATCTGGGACATTATTGCACACATGGTCATCTGACCCCAAACTAAGCAAAGCTTGTAATATGGCTGCCAGAGACTGATATACATACATATATATTTTTAAATACATACTTAAATAGATATTAACACCCAGACATAGAACAAACACAAATGTTTGTCCTAGATGGGAATCGAACCCACGCCCCCAAGCACAGAAAGTAGGATCACTACCAACTGAGCCACCGAGGCAGTCAAAAAGGATGGTATACTCACTAGGATGCAGTGTTGGTACATGCTGCGCCAGTCTGTCATCCTTGAGCATATGCAAGAGTGTAGTCTTGCCAGCATTGTCCAGCCCGAGGAACAGGAGCTTTCCGGATTTCTTCCATAAGCCTGCAATTTTCGATCGGTTACTTACTTCACTGCCTTAATGATAGAGACCATGTATGGAGATTGTTTACTTGAAAATAAATATCTGAAGTTGAATCACTACTGGGGGGCTTTCATGATAGGGGTTTAGACTTAGCAGGTTTATTATGGATGTCCTTTTGTGATTCAAATTGTGATCATGATCACATGCTTGCTCATGATCACATGCTTGCTCATGATCACATCTTGCTCACGTGACTGGTGTGAGTAAATAAAATACAAACAGGATGGCACACGATTGAGATTACAATCCCAATCACGAACACATCATCAGCCAGTAAACGTCCACTGCTGAACAAAAGCCTCCCTCTTAGAAAGGGGTGTTGCCATAATCCCCGCGCTTGGCAGGCAGCTTGGGGATCGCAGTACGTTCACCATGTACTAATAGGACTCTGCTGCCCATCCTACGGTGGTTCTGGTTGCAATTTAAGCAATACCAGGTCCAACAAACAGGCATCCATAATCATACAAACAAGGTAGATATGGTGCCATCAGATTGTAAGGCGCACATGCTATTGCTCGGCCACCATCGCTCTGTCCACCATCATCAATGTACATATTAGAAAAAAATGATATTTAAAAAAAAACTAGCTACAAGTACCCAATGTCCATCTTCATGAAGTATAATGCCAAACTTTGTTAAGTTCGCTCTAGTGATGAAAGCAAACAAACAGACAAAGAAACAGAGTTACTCTTGCTTTTATAATATTAGTTGGGTTTAGGATAATACTATCATCTTAGGTTAAGCATGCCTAAACTTTATACGCTAACTCATATAGCAATATGTAGACATTTATCACATCATTTATTGTTCCAATTAGAATATAGTATAATCAATGTAATATGAATAGAGCTAAATGTTTAACAAAATTTTGGATTTCACAGCCATGTCTCATCAATTTTACAACAAAGGTATTACAAAAGATACACAAGGTTAACAAGTGCACTTGTCACTAAGCTATATTAATTTATATTACATTAATGTATTTACTGAATGTTTTTATGCATTATCTGTAGTGCAATGGTCAGCTGATTATTACTCACCGAGGAAACCAAGGACTCCAGTGAACCAATCCAAGATAAACATTTTGAATCTGGAATGCAGGAAATAGTTATTATCTCAGTCGCAGATCATAGCATCACCTTCCCTCACAAAGAGCATAGGGGGATGAGTAATGACTTGCAAGACTGTTATCAATTGCGTCGTATCACAGAAGCGCACAATACAAAGGTGTCAGTAAAATGTTCTCCACACATGCCCTAACACGATCCCTAACATCAAAAACGTAGTAAGAATACGATATCGAATTGAGTAACATGAATGACAGAACGTAATTTGTACTTGCAAGTTTGCGCAACCAATGCACTGAAGCTATAGCAAGATACTCACTTATTAAAATTTAACTAGATTAACTAACACTAAAGGAAGTTTATCACAATATTTCCCACTTATTAGCAATATGTTACGTCGCCTAAATCGACGATTTTTTTCTCTCAGCAAAGATGGAAAATTATGAAGTTGGCAATGACGGAATGACGTGACGTACGCTATTTCCGGAAGCTGTCACGCTGTCACTTTATTCAGATGCGTTCATATTTTAAAACGAATAAAGCACCACAGAGACGGTCTGTTTGTTCATATCCCATAACATCCACATACTTTCACTGTTAGTGGGTGGTTGTAATCTCCTTTTGAGTAAGTGCTAAACGGGAAAACTGTAAGTATAACGCTTCCATTTATTTATATTATCTGAGCTCGAGTGACACCAACTTACAAAAAAAACAAAACATTTTTAAAATATTTAGCAAACTTTGCTTTGACAAAATATAGCGTTCTGATGCAATTTTAAAATCACTTATATGCGAATATAATCACACTTAACTGCTTAAAAGTTGAATTGATTGGGATGAAATTCGATATGAAGTGCCCTGAATTACTCAACACATAGGCCTTGAAAAATTCACAGTTCTATGATCCGACGATAGGTAACACAAGCTATCGAATAAACGTTATTTTTTTTACCTAGGCGCCAAACATTCTTCAACCGCTGCCTGCCGGGCTAGCATGCGTACCGCGACAAAATTTTATCGACTGTTTTTATCATGCCAAAGCGAGAGCGTATATAAAACCGTAGACACCTTGTTGCGTTCTCGCTCGGCAAAGTGACGACAAGATTTTGTCGCGGTACGCATGCTAGCCGTGCTGATTTAGTCGGAAATTTGACAGTCACTATAACCGAACTGCCAAATTAGCGACTAAATCGGCAGTTGCAAGTTACATAATTTGGCAGCCGAAATGTCAAACCGTAGTTTTACCATTATTTTTAAATTAGAAATAATTGATCCTATGGATAACGATGGAGATGCCACTAACAAAATTTTGTATATGTAAGGTTTGAAAATACGTAATTATTTATATTTAGTGTAATGATGGTCTAGACTTTTTGTCATATTATGGTAGGTACCGGTACACAAAAAAGCTGTTTGAAGTCAGTTATTGTCAATTAGTGTCCAATAATGTAAAACAAATTAAAATTATAGTGCATACTTAGCAATTATAATGGCAATCCCTGCACTTACTATTGTGAAAATGCAATTTTTGTTTCCAAATTTGAAACAAAAATGTTGGATTTGGTAACTTAAATTAATTTAATAGTAGTTTTTGAATAAATAGTTATGGCAACAATATTAGTAGATTTTTAATTTCTTTCTAGTTTTTGACAGCTTTCAAAGCTCAAGGTATATTCTATTTTTATTGGAAAAAACTCGAAAAGAAATTATTAATGAAATAAAATATCAATTTAGCCCGATGCAAATATTATCGCTTTACCAATATTTCTAGTTTGAGTGCAAACTGTGTGTGGATTACATAGATTTTTTGAGGTTACAAGTGCTTCAAGAAGTGTTATTATTTGCAGGCTAAGCCATGGCCCCCAGGAAAAACAAAGTAGCAAAAGAGGAGGTGCAGGTGACCCTCGGACCTCAGCACTTGGCTGGTGAAACTGTATTCGGTGTTGCTCATATCTTCGCCTCCTTCAACGACACATTTGTGCACGTTACTGACTTATCCGGTCGGGAAACTATTGCCCGTGTCACCGGTGGCATGAAAGTGAAGGCTGATCGTGATGAGGCTTCGCCCTACGCCGCTATGTTGGCTGCTCAGGTTTGTTTACACTCCAACTTTCAACGCTTACCCGAATATCGTCACCTAAAGTTCGAGGTTATGAAGATAATTTAGCTCGACTCTATGGAGCCCATAGCACCATCAAACAAAATCCGATTGTTAAATGCAGCTAATGACTCTGGGCAACAAATCTACCAACACCACTCTCAACAAAATCGGTCAACCCGTTTTTGCAATAGGAAGTTATATAGGAACATTAAAAAAATACGAACAACCAAATACATACGCCCGCTAAACATCCTCCCTGGGCGATCTGGTAAAAAAATTACCATAACAATGAATAAAATCGATTTATTCGAATAATTTTAGGTCTAACAGCAGCTGCAATAGATTCTAAAAAAATGAATGAAAACAATAATATCTGATCACTTTTGATAGGTTTTTGAATAACATTGTAGTTTACATTGTAACATATCGGCTGGCATATATTACAATGTAATGTTAAAACAGCTTTTTACAAAATTATAGCAGCTGTCAAATGCTATAAAATACTGGGACTGAGCTCAAAGTTTTTAATAACCTAAAGTAGTTGAATGAATTTACATATGTATTAAAGGTGGTAAAGATTCACTATTGGCAGTTTTTAATTAATATGTTATATGTATCGGCCAGAAATATACCCGTTTCTAAAGTATACTTAGATGCCAACTTTTTTGCCAACAATCAAAAATGTTTTTTGTAGACAGTTCAATATAAATAATTTCACAGAATGTTTGGCTAAAATAAACTTTTCATCAACACTATAAAGGGCAAAGAGTGCTATACCCCTGCTATGTTGATGAAATAGGAGCAGCTTTTCTGAAAAACAAGCAGCACTACAGCTTAGGATCTGAAGCTCATCAGTTTGTTTGTGGCGTAGTTATTTGATTTAATTTCAATTGTTTATATTGTAATTCCATAGATAGCCCCATTGGTAGTGAACCTGCCTTCTGCGCTTGGGGGCATAGGCGTGGGATAGATTCCCACCTAGAGCAAACATTTATATTATGAACATTTGTGTTTGTTAATATTAGGGTGTTAATATCTATATAAGTATGTATTTAAAAATGTATATGTATGTATACCGGAGTAGTCATATTACAAGCTTTGCTTAATTTGGCGTCAGATGACCATCTGTGAAAAAATGTCCTGAATATGTATTTATATAATTTACAATTCAATTATTTTACCACATAAATGATATTATAAACTAAACAAACAAACTCGCGGTTTGTTATGAGGCCCTTCTCCAATGCCTTAAGCCACGTATTCATTATCCCCCGACCTGTCGCAGATAACTCTGTGTCAGAAGCCTGACCATGAGCCTCAGCGACCCAGCCCTGCCGGGCAAATATTGCCCCGGGGGCTGGGGTGTGGAGGCAACACTAGGTGTCCCCTGAGCAGCTCCCTATGGAGCTCGACCCATCTCCTTGCAGAGCTTGTTGATATTCTTCATCCACCTTGCCATACAATTTAACACAATTGCTCTCAACTCTTCTATGGCTGTGTCTATTGAAGCAGAGAGGAGACGAGTTCAAACAATTTTAAAGTGATTGGTCAATTACTGCACTTCTCCTCTCCACTCCACTTGCCTTAGCTTTAGTGGAACGCATCCTTATACTGATAGATTGCAAGATGCAGGTTTTAAAAAAAAAAGTGGCAACCAGGAATGTGATCTGCCTGACAATAAGCGGTAATCTCAGCCTATGGACACCTGCAACACTAGCGATGTTGTCGATGCTTTGTGAACCCTGAGAGAGGTGGTGAGAGGTTAATCAAACAACTTTTTTTACCTTTTAATACAGCTAATAATTTGTATATTTCAGGATGTTGCTGAGAAGTGCAAAACCCTTGGAATCACAGCTCTTCACATCAAGCTCCGTGCCACTGGTGGCAACAAGACCAAGACCCCTGGCCCAGGAGCACAGTCTGCTCTCCGAGCCCTGGCTCGTTCCGCAATGAAGATTGGTCGTATCGAGGATGTGACGCCCGTTCCCTCAGACTCCACTCGCAGGAAGGGTGGTAGGCGAGGACGCAGGCTGTAATCTGTTAGGTTTAGGACACTGTGGACTTTGAATAAACAAGTTTGCGGTACTACTGTATTTTTATTTATTTTGATGAATCCGTGCTTACACACTGCGAAGCAACTTGACAGGGAAGTCGACGAAAAGTAATCTTTTTGGTGTACACTAAATTCAAAATTATACATTTGCTGGAGTATGGACTAATTGAGACGCGACAGAGGTGTTTCTGCGCCACGCATGCGAAATAGGACAATTTTGGGCCTTTGGTAAAGCAGGAAGAATACTTTTTCATAACCTCTTATACGTTGCAATGCCACCCTGACTCTAGTCCGTATTGAGCCTATTGGTGACCTTCAATATATATATTTTAATCACGAATAAATCAGCGTTTGACTACAAACTCGCCTGTTGATAAGCGACAATGTGGCCGAAGATGAAGCACTCAGACTTAGAAGATATCTATTCACTCTTGCCTTGAAAAGGCCTAGATTACATCTCTTGGGAAACAAGGAAGCCGGCAGACCAATACTTGGCCGTATGGATTAGACACGTAGAAAAAAATTATGTGGTCTGCTGATGGATTTGTGATGTGGCTATCAGCTATTATTTCTTTTATGCTATCACTAAAAGAATAAACTTTGTTTCTGAACCAATACAATTTCTTTAGGTCACAGTAGGTATAAGTTATTTACTTTTTTTTTGTTTCTAAAGCGTTCACGAGGAGGTTGTCTTCATATAAAGTGTAATATTAGTAAATAAGAAAGTGTTGTCAGCTGTTATGTATCAGGACACTACATGCTTCGTGGGAATTGTTTATCTTCGACCACACTCTTCGAGAATTTTTTCGTTGCGTTTGACCACCCCGGATCATGACAGCTGACAAATATAACAGAATATCTGAACTTGAGCTGTGGAATTTATTCCAGTCCGCCCGCCTTCCTTCCTTCCGTCCGCCTTCCGCCAACACCCTCAGAGTGTAATTACGTGACGGATACCGGGTTTGATTACCGGCCTTGACTTGGAGCATCATCTACACTTAGACGAGTCCTGCCGCCTTGGCAGTCCGTCGTACTCAAGCCGAGATGTGGCCTCGCTGGAACTTTCCAGAATCCAACAATTAGCATTATCATCATCCGAAGCAATATTTCTAAATTGAAGATTAGTCGCTATCTCTGAGGGACCGAACCATTTTACTGAATCCTGAACCCCAAATACCCTCTCTTCTCTATATATAGATAAATAGATTTCAAATTACTCACATTTGTTCATAATAAATATCCACTAGGGTAAGTAGATAAAACTCTTTTACCCCCCTACTGAAGCCTTTTCACTTCAGGTACGGTACCCTAAAAATGGTAATATATACAAGTGTCAAATTTTGCATGAATTACCCGTGCACCAACTAGTGGGTGAACAGGTCGTGCCTCTTCAGCCTACGCTGTGGCATGTATATTATGTGCTGTGTACATAGCATGTCTACAATTCCCACCTTTTGGCTTTGAGTCGTCGGGTAAAAAGAACAAATTTAACAATAAGCATAAAATGAAAGACGATATCTGAGAACATTGTATGTAGATATTTATTGATATATTAATTTCAATTAAATAGTTAATTTGAATATACATAGTTCCTATATTTTCTACTTTGATAACCACTTAACAATTTACTTAGGTATTATTAATTTATTTGAAATTTGATTTTCTACCATATTTATAAAATTCATTGAATATAAATAAATCTAAAAAGTTATTATTGCACACAAATGGTGTATTAAAGATTCCATAATTGTTGAATTCATGCGATCTTAAGCTACGTGTTTGTGATGTTATTCTAAAATCTTTAAAAATTGCCATTTACTTATCACAAACGCTTTGTTTCTGTTCCATTTTTCTATATTTTTCACTTTTATCTTTTCATATAATGGTAATCGAAACGTTCAATGGACACAGTAATATTTGTGATAGAAACAATGAACAGGCATTTTTTTAAACTGCCCTGTGTTATAATTTGAGATCATTATTATTATACATTTACATAGCATTTTTCTAAATTTTGCTCCTTGAGCTACTAACACCCCTACAAAGTTTGATACACTTTACAATTTAACACAAACATAGATTGGTACAGATACAATCTTGTATTCAATAATTTTTTCTAAGAGTAAATATAATAATTACATTGAGGAACAAACATAGACAAACGCATTATGCTCGCGGTACACAACAATTTCGATAAAAATCAGTCGACAAAACTTAGGGTTGACAAAAATAAATAAAACAATATGCAATAAAAAATTTAAACATTTAACAAATACGATCATTACAATATAACGTTACACTCTATGCCATTAAAAATATTCATAATCATAAAATAACGCTACGACATTAACCAACCCACAAATACTAAAATGGCAAGCGTTCACTGTTCCAAGTATTGTAACGACACGTGGCAAATACTATCATACTTAATATAAAAATAAAACGGGGCATATCTAATGGCACACAGAGAGCTCGTCTAGCGCGGGTAGAGACAACATTAGCTCCTGCGAGAAAGTGAAAGTAAAAATTTGTCACGTTTTCGAAGGATCAAAAGAGTAGATGAAGTGTGTCGCGGCGCGCACAGTACATGAGATCCGTCTCGAACGCGACACGGGAAGAACACGAGTTTAGACTTTAGGACATATTTTATAGGGGTATGTATGTACTCAGCATTATGAACATCTATTACTATGGGACCAAAATTGAAATCGCAAAACACATCAGCTGTTCCATAGAAATCAGTCATTGGTACTCGACAAAATTATGGAACACCTGTATTTTTTTTTCGCGATTTCATAGTAAAAGTTGGTCGTTATGATGAGTATATAAATACCTTTAAGTATTACTACACCTTTAGTAAACACTGGAGAACTAATCGGTGGTGAGGGTGGCGGGGGCTGGTGAGGGCGCGGGGCGGGCGCGCGGTCGCCGCTACAAGCCCGTCTTGAGGCGGATCTTCTTGAGTCGCGAGGGCGACTGGTTGGGGAAGGGGCGTCGCTTGGCGGTCGCCGGCGCGTCCGGGTGCGGCGGCGCCGTGCCGGCCGTCACCTCCTCCCAGCCGCCCCCCGTCCCCCCCACCAGCTCCTCCGAGGACGAGGAGGCCATGGCGCGGCACCGGTTGCCGCGCAGCTTCTCCCGCACGGAGCGCGAGAAGCTGCGCTTGCTGAGCTTGGCGGAGAGCAGCGAGGGGCTCTGCGCGTCGTCGGCGGAGCGACGCAGCGCCTTGGGCTTGCCGGTTGCGGGCGCCACCTGCGTCTTGCTCGCGTTGGGTTTCCGGATGGCTAGGATGTTGCGCCGCTTGGTGGCGAGCGTCTTGGGCTTGGGCTCGGTGTCGGCGAGGTAACGTGTGCGCGACGACGACTTGATGGGCTCGTTCTTCTTGCCGAACTTGGCGCCGCCGGTCGTGAGCTCGTGGCCGGAGCGCGGCGCCAATGCGCCGGCACCGCGCGGGGGGCTGCGCCGCCGCTCCACGTCTGACTTGGCTCCCACGTACGTGTTCTCCTTGCGTTCGTCCACCACCTTGCCCTTGGAGCGCACGTACAGCGGCGCGCGCGTCGGGGAACTCGTCTTGGGCCTCAGCCGTGACATCGTTAACTGAAAACGAAAGACTACATCAGGAATTTCATTCGAAATGTTCACGACGATGTTGGCAGTCATTCGCTGGTGATACAACCGCACTCCCAAAAGCTTTAGTAGTAGAGAAGTAGTAAGATGGTTGGATGGGTTGTTAACGATTCGAACGACACGATTCACTCAGTTTTTTCTTACCCCGACTATTATAAAGAACTGTTGATTTTTTAGTAGTTTAGCACTGAAAATTAAAAAAACGATTCGTTACCGACAAAACAGAATATAAATCGATGTGGCGTTTATGAGTTTTATGAATAGGCGGCTAAAAGCAATTAATGCAGGGTTACACAGAACGTGTGGTATATACTTAGACGGAAGGAGGTAATTACACTTATCATTGTGAATATATGAACGCGAATATGGGATCAAAACTGAAATCGCGAAAAAAACCCGGCACTTCTATAAAATAAATGTATCGAACAGCTGATCCCCCTAAAAAAATTGAAATCCCAATAAAAATATCAGCAACAACTTTACTACGAAGCAAAAGTTGTCAATGAGTAAAATTACCTCCTTTCGGCTTTGTACCACGGTTCCGTGTAACATGCAAAATAAGACGGGACGCGTGAAGCTAAAAACAAAACACAAAATGACAATTTCATGACTACAATTCACAATATTTCCTCTAAATCACACAAGTCGGCAATAAAAGTCCACACATCAACACTAGTTCTATTCGACAGACTAGTGGGGAAGCTCTACTTGGTGCCGCGTACTCCGATGGAGGGTCTGATAAGAGTGCTCAATGTCTATATCTAATCAATGTCAAGCCGTAACATAAGCGAGTGTGGTTATGGATGTTTTACTATTGTTCTCAATGTTCGCTCACATTTCTGAAGAGAGACATTTTTCGGCGGCGACGGTGACGTCATCACAGTCGCCGGCCTCCGATAGAAAACACCACTGGAAAATAATGAGCACTATTATCAGATCCACACTGAGATTGGCCGGCTGCGCCACTGCAAGCCTTGACTGGCTGTCCTGTTTGATCGTATATAACTTGGATTTGCCTAAAACTCGAGCTACTACCGAAATATTCTGCCAAAATGAAGATGCGTGGTGAACACGTATTACACACACTGGCATATTCTTACTAGTTCTACAAATGCACACTTCAATATTGAGCGGCACACAACTGCAAACGAGGGGATTAAACGGACGACCAATTGTAAGAGCTAAAGGGGAAACTGTACGTATAACAAAGTTTTTTTTGAAGACTATTAATACTAGACCCTTTGTTTTTTAACAATCGGGCGTAAAACACATGGACCCTTTTCTATATTATGTATACCTACATTACCTACGTATAACTCGTCTCATATCAGCCTATCATGTTCCAACTGCTGGGACATAGGCCTTCTCTCAGAGAGAGGATGCACCCCAATCCAACATGTTGGCCACTATTGGCAAATGTGGTGTTTTTGAGGTACTTGGTCATACCGGTTTCGTCATATTGTTTTCCTTCACCATTTTTGAGCAAGCATCGTAACTGCACATCATTTATTTAAGTACTAAAAAAGTGATTGGAGCAGGGTCGAGGATCGAACTGGGAGCCGTCAGATTGTAAAGCGCGCATGCTACCGCCCGGCCACAATCGCTCTCACGTATGATTTATTAAAACTCAGAAATATTCGAATAATACTTGCGAAATGGTGCGAACGGTGCAAGTATTGTCTTGAGTTTTATAAACATTCAGAAGTGGGATCCTGAACTCCGAAGCAATAATCTGAACTGTATTGTAGGCAAAATATATCTTAATATATGTAATTCTTCTGCACTTGTATTTGTCACCTAACTCTTAACTTAAACTGGACCGATTTGGATGAAATTTTGTGTGTATATTGTAATGGGTTCCTGGATGGTTTTAAAACACAATTGGACCCGGTCGGGCAGGACGACGTCTGCCGAGTCCGCTAGTTATATATATATTTAGACTATTCGGATGACATAGATAGGTACTAATGTGACAGACTTTTGTTTTGTACCTGTGAGAGATATGAAAGATTTCCACGGTTGATTTTATACAGGTAAACGGGGAAGAAGCTCAGGACAACATCATCAGCCTTTAATTGTCCGCTGCTGGACATAGGCCTCTCCTAATGCACGCCACTGAGCTCAGTCAGCAGTTCTCTGCATCCAGTTTTTACCCACCGTTTTACGCAGGTCGTCACTCCACCTGAGTGGAGGTGACCTACACTTGGTCTTGGGTTTCCTAAACGTGATCTCCACTCTAGAACTCCTCTAATCGGTGATCGGTTCTTTGGGCAATTTGGCCTGCTCAGGACGGTAAAATGTTAATGACTAGACGACGCTAAGGACTGGAGTGGGTTATCAGTATCAAAACAAGTTTGTGTTAGTCTTCATATACTGATGTTTGGACGTCAGCTTCCAAACGTCAGTATTCCCTTCTTCAGATGGCTAAAACTTCAGTTGTTGGTGCACCGAGCCTCACGCCTAGGTAACTTCTCCCGAAGACATCATTCAGACGAATGCAGAAAAATACTTAGTCCGTTAAACCGTTATGTCATAGTTTATGATGATTTCTCACTCTCACGCGAGTATTGATAAAGTAAAAGTGTATAAATAAGGTATCTGTCTGTAGTAAAAATATGATTCTAGATATGATGCAGATAAGCTGGTGCATCCTAGATTTTCATAACAATTTGAAAAAATACGAATAAACCGGCCAAGTGCGAGTCGGACTCGCGCACTGAAGGTTGCGTACCACCACAAAATACAAAAAGCAGTGCAAAGTCACGACAAAATCACGCCAGGCGGTCACCCATGCAAGTACAGACAGCGCTTAACTTTATGAACAGAATTTTGTCACCGACTCGCACTTGGCCATTATTAATTATTTGATGAGTGTGTGTATAATCATGCCAAGTTTGACGCTTGATTTGAAGTTCGCCGCACAGATGAGGTGTGAAACGTGTCTCTGGTGGTAGGTACCTGCGGGCGCATGGTGCGCGTGTGCGTGCGCAGCCAGTCGCGCACGGAGGACAGGTTGCGGTGCTCGGAGCAGGGGATGCGCGAGTTGGGGTGCGCGCCGGTCAGGTCCAGTATTGAGGCACCGAGGGAACGACCAACCTGCATACGTATACAAGCCTTACACACATTTAATTAAAAGCAGATATCAAGGCGCACGGCTCGCGCGTAACATTTTAGATGATATAAAATAACTGAGTGGGAGAATAAAAAATATAAAATGCAAATATTTTAAACTAACTTTTATATTATTTATTATGATTAAATTTGTTTTGCTAAAGGAGCTCAGAAAAAACGTAATTATATTTTTGAAATCCTTCACCAAAATAGATGATATTAACAAAAAATAAATTGTTTGCAACAATTGTGATGTCTAATTGTCTTTATGAACAAAATAGTCTTTCGGTTTTTTTACTCGCTTTTATCGAATTTGTACTGGCGCCAGACATTCTAACTCGGTAAAGTTACATCCAAAACAGCATTTACACATTCGAGTAACCGTTTGAGAGACATTCGAATGTTTGTGTTACCCGTTATTAAGACTACCAATACACAATTACATGGTTACGTTGAGCTTACTTTTCAAGGATCGAAAAATGGGGCGAAATCATCACCGTTTTATACCATTGTACTTCCCCAATCTCTTTCACGCGCGCGAATGTTTGTCATACCACACATGATCCTAGATAGGTGCTTCCACACATCTTGTTTGCAAAACGTGAAAAAAATTACACAATTATGAGTAATTGCCTATTTAGGGTTTGCACTTACCAAGAATCACACTGTTTTGCACATGTCGAACATAATTTGTGTGAGAGACTGTCAGTCCGCGCGAACCAAACTGTGCTTTAGTGCGTTATAATAGAGCAGGTTTTAGTTCGCACAGAGCGCTATCGCGTGCAGGTACGCCGATCGAGCGACTTGTCAGTTTCTATGAGCAGTCTTCGATCAATCTCTACGAGAAAAGTTGTGCTTTATGGTGATGCAATAAAGAACAGTTTTGTATGATCCGGTATCTCTCGCATCCGTTAGGAAAGCCACTCAAATGAAACAGTTGTACAACCGTTACTTTTCAAAAGTAACTAAATCTTAGAACAATTTTATTCGAGACAGAAAAACGGGAATTGTGCTTTACAAGTAGCTTTTGTGTAATTTGTAACTTGCTTATATGAATAATTCTCAAGATTGTTTACAAAGCTAGCTATGAACTAACTAAAAACTACTACAAATATATAAGTACTGTAGGTAAAATGTATTTACAGTCCTATTGTTTAGATATCTACTCAAAATATAGGAACGCGTTCAATGACAAACCTGATGGGGACTTATCTCTTGATAATATTCCTGAGTCTTTGCGCGACATTTCATCTGAAACGTTGTTTGAGACGTTTTTAAGTAATATACAGATATGTAATATTTAAAATTACAATTTCCAAAAAGTTCTTTGACACATCAAAAGTGAAATTTGATATAATACTAAAAATAATTTGGCAAAAAAACATAAAATTAAATATATTTAAAAAAACATTTACTTTGTATGAGGTTATTTATATATTTTTTATTTATTTTTCTATCTGGTAATTAACTTATTATCTCTTATGTTAAATACTTCGTATGTTTTCCGAATACTATTTGTCTATCCAGGCCCAAGTTGGAGTTGCAACGAGGCATTTACACTATTTTAGTTTGTATTAGTGAAAACATTTTGGCTTTTGTGTAACTGTTTATCTCATATCTACTGTGTTAATTAGCAGCTGTTTGTTTTCCATGTAAAATAAAATATGTCGACCTTATTTTAGTTTATTACCTAAGTATACATCATACATCTAATAAGACGAATATAGAGCTGGGACCTTACCCCTAGCTTCACTTTTGCGAGCCAACTTTTAGTAGGTACCTGATAGGTACCTAAAATTAACCAACTTATTTAAGCTGCATCGTTTAAAAGCGTCTAACTTGAATGAACGATAATCACAATCACACGCATAGTAAAACGGATTTTCGTTCATTCAAGTTAGACGCTTTTAAACGATGCAGCTTAAATGAATTGGTTAATTTTAGGTACCTATCAGGTACCTACTAAAAGTTGGCTCGCAAAAGTTAAGCTAGGGGTAAGGCCCCAGGAAAGAGTTGGCTAAAAACTAATTCATGATGCCGTTAATTCTTTAGTTAATTTATTAAAATTGTAGAATAATTAGCAGTATTTTACTAGCCTCTCAGTTTATGTATTTTCTGGTTCACGTTATATGTACACGATTTCTTTTTAGTACGCGTTTATAAGCTTGCTATGTATGTATATGTAACGGAATCTTTGAACTTGTAGCATTTTAACTTTTTTACCGCATTTTAAAATGCTCTTTGAAACGGGTCGTTACCACCTAACTGTATTTATCCTAAAAGCAAACTTTCTTTTAGTATTATCAGTTTGATACTATAGCGAATATACTTTTAAAATGAATACAATTATATGACTAACACAAAATATCCTACGTAGTCCTATTTACGTAGCGTCTAATTACGCAATTACCCAATCTACGGGACAGGTGTCGCACAAACCTGGAAGGGGTTTACCTCTTCGAATATGTGTGGGGTGTATTTAGGCGGGGGCGGGGCGGTGGAGGGCGGCGCGGGCCCGTCCTTGGCCCCGGGCGGCAGGATGTTCACCAGCCGGCCCGTGTTGTAGTTACACTCCAGCGTGTAGGAGCGCACCAGGCCGGTCGCCTTCAGCACCGCCACGCGGCCGGAGCCCTCACGAGACATGCCGTCGCGCCGGTCCCTGCACACGTACAATATAGAATTAATAACACAACATATTCATTATGATACAACATATTTATTCTAATACAACATATTCATTTTAATACAATATATTCCTTCTAACACAATATATTCCTTCTAACACAACATATTCATTCTAATAAAACATATTTATTCTAATATAACATATTCATTCTACCACACCATATTCATTTTATCACAAAATATTCATTCTAACACACCATATTCATTTTAACACATATTTATTCTAACACAATATATTCATTCTTATACAACATATTTATTCTTCAACAACATATTTATTTAAATACAACATATTCATTTTAACACAACCTATTCACTCGACGCAGTCGGTACTCACTTGAGGTACATGTTCCTCTCGGTGAAGTTGCACGAGGAGAAGTGGAAGTGCAGGTTGTTGAGCGACATGATCCGCGGCAGCAGCATGCACTCCACGCAGTTGTCCACGTCCTCGAAGTGGTTGCCGTACATGAATATACCTGGAATTGGATCACATCACATCATCACACATCATCAGACAGTAAACGTTGCTGCTGAATAAATGCCTCTCACTAAGAGAGGAAGAAAAGTTCTTGAGTGGAGACCACGAACCGGAAGACGCAGCGTAGGTAGGTCTCCCACTAGATGGACCGACGACATTGTGAGAGTAGCGGGCATCCAGTGGATGCAGAAGGCAGGATGTCGTTCAGTGTGGAGGTTAAAGGGGGAGGCCTATGTTCAGCAGTGGACGTCTTCTGGCTGATGATGATGACTAAGAGAGGGGTTTTGCCATAATTTACACGCTGGGCAGGCAGCTTGGAGATCACAGTACATTCACCGTGTACTAATACTTGACACCTCCAATTCCAACTTTGGCTCAAAAAGTTTTGAATCGGAGGTTACAAATATATATATTGGAGGTACGAAACAGCGGCGGCCACGGTCAGTGCGCACGAACAACTTGTTCAGAACAAGTTTGTACTTGTCGCGCGGGGATCTCCTCTCTCCACGTGCATTCTGTCGATTACTCTTTAATAGTCTTGCGTTTGACCGTCAACTCGCCGATGTTAAGCGATGATGCGGTCTACGATGCAGCACGCTTGCCTATAAGAAACCGATTCACTCGTGATTTGAAGACACCCAGACAGACACTTGCACTAACTTGCCTTTAACACATCTCTCTTCTGCCGCCGCGACAACTCTGACTGCGAATTCGATTCCGGTTCCGACTCCAACAAGCCAAATTTGGAAAACTCCGACTTCGTTTTCTTTTTATCGCAAATAAGTCCGCATTTGACCATCAGCTCGCTGGTTTCGATAAAACCAACTCCGTAACATCCCTAACAGACAGTTAGTTACCTTTTTTGCTGGCATGTCCGTGTAGGTCTACGTATAGGTAGAGACCAGAGTCGGGCTCGCGGGGCTGATCGCGGGGCGGCAGGCGAGGCGCGGGGGCTGCAGCCGGCGGCGGGCGGGCGGACTTCTTGCGAGCTCGCGGCACGGGTGACTTGGGTTTCTCGTCCTTCGACGGCGACCGCGACTAGTCGATAAGGATTATACGTCTTAGAAGTTTTTTTTAATGTATTAATACGCTTGCGTTTGACCGCCAACTCACATCACATCATCAGCCAATTAACGTCCACTGTTGGACAAGGCCTCCCTCATAGAGAGGTGTTGCCATAATCCCCACGCTTGGCAGGCGGCTTGGGGATCGCAGTACGTTCACCGTGTACTATTACGACGCTGCTGCCCATCCTCCGGTGGTTCTGGTCGCAGTTTTAGGACATACCCGGGTTGGCCAACTCGCCTGATGTTAATCGACGATGCTGTCTACGATGGAGCACGCTTGCCTAGAAGAAACCGATTCACTCGAGATATATAGGTTTCTATATACATGTTTGCTCAGTTTTTTTATAGGTTGCACATTTTTGTATGTTCTACGTTTGGTCACTAACTTACCTGATGGTAAGCGACGTTGAAAATATCAGCTGTTCCGTTCAGCTGAATGACCGTTGTCTTTGAAACAGCTGATATTCTTTTCGCGATTTCAGAGTTGGTCCCACTAATGACAGGTGCTATGGATACCTTTCGGCTTATTACACCCTTTCCGTGTTATCCAGTATAAAATTATTGGTCGGCCTAGAGCTAGGTGGTGTAACGAACGAGTGTTCCACCCTGATTGGCCGAACTTGGCGGAGGATAGGCACCAGCAGAACCTTATGATGGCTTTGTATTACTTGTTTCACCATGTTAGTCATAATTCAGGCCCTACAACTATGGCCGTAAAATATACAATAAGCTACCAAATATAATAAAAGACAGAAAAAGAATACAGGTTCTCAAATGTTCTCAAAATTTGCTTAGAATCAAAATGTTACTACACCTTAGACAACTTTTTCAACGATAATTTCGTAGACATATACGTCCCGTTCTTTCTGTTGCCATACCGTAACAAAGTCATATGCACTACATGTATTTTAAGATGTGTTATTTAAGACAAAAACATGTTATTTACGGTCTGCATGCATACATATGTCGCAATAAACAAATTGAGTATTGATGAACCGTTTTATATATCCATTCATGTACGACTTGTAGAGACGACACAGCAGACGCATGTTAATAATGTATAATTACAAGAAGCAGGGGGATGTAATAGATTAATAAAAGTGGTATTTACGGCAGTGTCACCGATGCTGCCCGCGCGCAGCTCCAGCTCGTGCGGCGGGGTCGGCACGTCGCAGGTGTCGCCGCAGGACACGCCTATACTTGCGTACGACACCACCTCCGATAGCTTCTATAGCAACGACAATAACAATATGATTACTTAAATGGTAAATAAATAGGGTTCCTTACCCAAATGGTGCAAACGGTACCCTATTACGAAGCCTATGCTGTCTGTCCCACCTGCCTTTTAACGGCTGTATCTTTCGAACCGTAATAGATAGCTAGTTGAAATTTGCACCGAATGTTTAACGTTACGGCGGATTAGCTAAGAAATAACAATAAAGCCACAAAGTAAAAACTAAAGGGTGTACGTTTCTGTATTTTTATAATTTGAAGATACGCTCGCTCAGAAACGGAGAAGGAAAACATCGTGAGGTAACCGGTATGTCCAAGAACCTCAAAAGTTAAAAGACATGACATTCATCAACCTGCACTGGGCCAGCATGGTGGATTAGGACTCATCCTCTCTCTCTAAGAGAAGGCCTGTGCCCCAACAGTGGGAACATGATAGGCTGGTCATGATGAAGATAATTTGAAGAAACCTGTACGAAAATTAGACTTTAGTCATCATCATCAGCCAGAAGACGTCCACTGCTGAACATAGACCTCCCCCTTTAACCTCCACACTGAACGACAGCCGCCTGTTCGTGATCTCCACTCAAGAACGAGGGCAGGCTGTCATTCAGTGTGGAGGTTGAAGGGGGAGGCCTATGTACAGCAGTGGACGTCTTCTGGCTGATGATGATGACCTTCTATGATATTGTGATTTCTTTGTCAAATATCTTTGTGTTCCATATCGTATTTTGAATCCAGCTAGTATATTGATATTTTGGACATACAAAAACAGTAACATTATGTATTTATGTGGAGACTTACGATTTCTTCCTGGTCTGATAGCGTATATCTCTTGAAACAATTTGTGCAGAAGTAAATGGCGTCACTTTTTTCGCTCCTGTCTATCGATTCACTGCCCTCCATCTGTAACAGAATATCAACATTTTCAATTATGTTCAGCAAATATATTTAAAACTAGCACCTCACGGTTTCACCCGCGTGGTGATGAAAAATAGTGATGGTGAAAAGTAGCCTATGTGTTAATCCAGAACATAAGCTATCTATATTCAAAATCTAAACTATATATATATATATATATATTCAAAATAAAAATCTATAGGTATTGTATCACGAAGCCGAACGGTCAATTTTTATTGAGTTGCAAGACTTGCAAGTCACATAATCATGGTTCCGCTAATATCAGGGCCTTTATTCTGCACGGGCTAAACGCGCTATATCGTGGCGCGTTAAGTTAACCTCCAAAAGTTGAACTTTATTTCCTGAGCAATAGAGGGCAACTTTTGAGGTAATTAAACTTAACGTGGCCACGATAGCGCGCGTTTCACATTATCAGCCATCAATGTCCAGTGCTGAACAAAGGCCTCCCTCTCAGTGTGTTGGGGTGTTGCCATAATCCCCACGCTTGGCAGGCGGCTTGGGGATCGCAGTACGTTCACCGTGTACTAATAGGACGCTGTTGCCGATCCTCCGGTGGTTCTGGTCGCACGCGCGTTTGCCCGTGCGGAATAAGAACCCAGAGGCACCATGCTCCTTACACCGCAAATAGTTATACTATGGCATTATCGTAATTGATTGATTGATTGAACTATAAATACATTTTTAGCGATAACTTTGCACATCAATATGCCATCGGACAGATTTTTACTTTGTTAAAAATAACAGGCTTAGTCAAAAATATAATTAAATGTTATACATATACTGCAGAAACTATTTAAATCGGTTAGTAAAGTTCTGAGATATAAGCGTTTACATTTTCGTTCAAAATAGGAAAGGATGCTCCGTCCCTTTCCCGTCTAGTGAGTGTCCATATAGAATTTGTATGACGTACTTACACGTGACGTCATTCGTATGTATAGTTCGCTCCTTGTCTAGCGAGACATTAAAATTTTGAATTCATGTCAATTATGTTATCGATCTATTTATTATGATCAGGTTTTAAAAAGACAATAAAATAAACAGGGTTACGTAGATACCCTTTAATAAGCCGAAAGCAGGTCATTGTACTCATGATTACGAAGACCTTTTACTATGGGACCAAACCTATTCACGAAAAAAAATCTGCTGTTCCATAGAAGACGGTCATTAATTGACACTACAATATGAACGGAACAACATTATTTTTTTTCGTGATTTTAGGGTTGGTCCCATAGGAAAAGTTGTTCATAATGATGAGTACAATGACCTCCTATCGGCTTAGTACAGGATATATGCGTAACCTGTTATCAGTCCGATAGTCTATTGTTTCACATTGACATGCCCATATATTTTTATCGACATAAATCAGTGTCGCATACATTTTTATCGATATAAAACAGAGTCGCTACCTGTACAGAAAGGGCGTCGTATTGCTGTCGTTGGTGTTCCCTGTACTCTTCAATAGACGTGTGGTAGGTGGGAGTGTCAGCGGTCGACTGGAGGGGAGAGGGAGAGTCAGTGGTGGGTATGACATCTTAAGGACATATCCGGGAGTTAACGAAGAAAAATGTTAGCGGGGAATTCCGGGGAATGGACAAATGATAACTTTTAGCAACTATGTTAATTACAGAATAAAGACTTATAAGAAGCATAGAAGTAGCTAATTTAGTATAAACGAATTAAACATGTTACATTCTTTACTCATTACCAGATTTAAACAGATATATTATTGACTAGACGGCGAATTGCAGGGTTGTACACTTTTTATTATACTAGGGATTGGGACATGATCTCTAAAAGGCTCCAAAGGCTACAGTCAGGCAGGCTATTATTTGACAGACGGCCTTGTTAGCTTTGTAAATCACGTGACAGAATCTATTCTACTAGTCCTTATTGTGTGATATTAATCGTGAAGCCATGTCAGCGGCCTTTAATACTTTGCTTAGGCTATCCGAACTTACTTTTACCCAGGGCCCGGCAATATATATCAGTGAAAGCAAGTGAAAGAGACAAATTGATATGGCTCAGCACAAGTACAAAAAGGACATAACTAGACTTTTTTGTCCTTATCGGCGTGGCCTGTTTTTTGGATCAGAAATGTCAAAATCTGACGGTTCTGCGACAAACAAAACGGGTCTGAATATTGTTTATTGCATTTTTTTGGTGATTTTATGTGATAAATGCGTGTTTCGTCTTAGAAATAATTGTAAAACAAACATTTACAATGGTTGGTTGTATCATTTTGGGCTGCAAGTACCGCAGTGAGAGAAAAAAAGATGAAATATCATTTCACACGTAAGTAAACATATAGAGCTTGTAATGATCACCTAAATAAATTCAGGATATCAATGCGTAAATATTTTATTCATAATTAGTCCGTTTTTTGGTCGATTTCTGGTATTTCCTATGAGTTTTATCAAAATATTAACTGAGAAGAATAACAATCAATGTTGCCAGTTTATAAATGAAATTACCCACCACAATTAACATAAATTATTCGTTCTGCAGGTTTCCAACTGATCCTGGCTTACGAATAAAATGGATCAGTGCTACTGGTTGTGAAAATTGGGTGCCAGGAAAACATAGTAGAATTTGTTCCAGTCATTTCAATGCCGAATCCAATATCAGAAAGGGAAAAATTATATTTTTGAGCAACTGCAGCTGCTCAGGGTCTAATAAACACACTTAAATGTTTTTAAATCAAAGAAAATATATCATCATAAATCATCATCAGCGTGATTTTGTTCAAATAAAACAAAATAATCTTTTTTTGAAGTCTGATTTATCGTGTGTGATATGAGTACTGTAAATAATAAAGAGTTTTATCTAAGTATCTCATTAATTGGGATGTTATCCATTATTCCATCCATGAAAATAAATAAACTGGCCAAGTGCGAGTCGGGCTCGTGCACTGAGGGTTCTGTACCGTCACAAAATACAAAAAGTAGTGCAAATACACAACATCACACCCAGGCTGTCATCCATCCAAGTATCAACCGCGCCCGACGTTGCTTAACTTGTGGGAAACAGAAATGTGTGACCGACTCGCACGCGGCCAGTATTTATTAATTGTTGTTTTACTTTAGGGTGTGCACTATAATCCGCCAAGTTTGACGCTTGTACCGATTACCATTACGTACCGTTTGGTTTTTACACCAGAGCAAATACAAAAATACCTTAACAAAAACGTTTGTTGTATGTGTGGATGTCTACCCTCTTTAGTTTTGACTTAATTATATTTCTTAGTTAATCCGTCGTAATTACATATTCTGTGTAAGTTTCAACTGACGATATTACGGCGCGAAAGATACAGCCGTTTAAAGCTGTCTTACCTTTAAACGGATGGACTTGGATCTTAATATTAATTTCTTTTGTTCATAAGTATTTTTCAGATATCCTTCCATCTCACAAGATTTTCCAAAATTACTCATTGAAGAGATTCACTACCCGTCTAGTATGTAAATTACCCTAACTTAAAGCAAATAATTTTAATGTGGCAACACACCTTGTTGAAGCGAGAGGCACTGAGCTAGCCACGCTCATTGAAAATCTATAGGTAGTAGGTCTGTGCTTTTACCAGATATTTCTTTTGAAGGTATCAATGAGAATTACGCTTTTTTTATTGTTCTCTACCTTGTGCAAATCGTCAAAAAGTGGTTAAAAAGCATATCAAACGTTTAAAACAGTATTATTTACCATGAGGTGAATTTGCGGGAAATTGATAATAGCGCAGTGAGGGACAGCGAGGAATTAATCGCAATGCTAAGAATTCCTATGTTGAAATATTTTTTAATGAAAATATTAACTTGTTCGCCGTAAGCATCTCTCTTCGTCAACCAATAATGAGGTCAGATGGACAATATTACAATTAAATAAAAAACAGCCAAATGCCAGTCTGACTCGTGCACTGATGGTTCTGCAATTCAGGGCGTACGAGCCTTAACTACCTACTGCTATATTAACCTAGAAGTTGCCTCTCTGTCTATCGCGTAACTCTTGTCGCGTTATCTCTAGCTGTCTATCGCGCGGCAGGTTCGTCAAGTCGGGTACTTGTAGCTTCATATCTAAAATGCGGAGTGCGCCATGCCTGGTAATAAGGAACCGTTGACATCCTTTTGGGACCCTAAAAATTGCATAATGGCCGTGTACCAGCGTTGCCAGATATTTTTTTGCCAAGTCGGGATTCTGGAACTTTTTGAGTGAAAAAAGCGTGATTCTTTCGTCAAAAGTGGGACATCGCAAAAAAACGTATATAATCAGCTGTTTTTAAATATTTATCATAGTTTTGTTTGAGTTCAAATTACGTTTACGTGACAATAGATGGAAAAAATAGCCATAAAAATGTATTTCAATAAAAATATGATATTTTAAGTCAGATTTACCCTATCGCTGCACGCACGGTTGAGGTATCCCCGAAAAGCGGGACTGAGCCTGTCCCGCGCGGGATATTTAATTTTGATTAAAAAAATCGGGTTGTCCCGCCTAAATCGGGACATCTGGGAACGCTGCCGTGTACTGACCATGGCGCTGTATCCGGGCACGATGGTGGTGATCCCGGGCATGGTGGTTTCAAGCTTGGAGACGGCGGCGCGACACGCAGCGCACCACCCCATGCGGATGTTGTTCACCCGGGACTCCTTACCGCCTATTGACTCGCTGCAACAAATAATAACACAGATGATTAATGATCCGGAATACGGTATTTGGTTTGATATATCCAGCGGGGCTATTATGCATCTTTGATCGGGATCGCGACTGGTCAAAATTTTGTCAAAAAAAAAGCGTTGTCTATTTCCATTTTCGTAGTATGAAATTGGAAATAGACAACGCTTTTTTTTTGCGCCATAACCCCTTTCAAGTATCAAAATTCTGTCAATTCTGACACTGACTGATCCCGATCAAAGATTCATAATAGCCCTGCAGGTATAAAGGTCTGTGGTACAGACTAGAGTGACTAGTTTGGAACTTAGGTCTTAATAATGGAGACGCGTGCGTTGCGTATAGCGTCATGCACAGAAAAGTATTTGTTTTTTGTTTAAAATGGAACGGCTGTCAAGGCATTTTTATAAGAAATTTGTTGTAGCCACTTGCACCCATATAAACCCAGAGCAACTGTGTTAGCAACTGTGACGCGGAGTTCGACGCGTTGACATAATTAATAATGTTCAATCATATATCTATCACAATATCTGGCGACAGAGTTTCCTTCTCATTTCATTTACTTATCTTTTCTGTGGCGTCATGCGATTAAAAGGGTATTTTTCTGTATTAAAAATATTACTCATTCTGGAGTAATACAAGATGATTATGAAAATAAAAAAACTCAAAACTACAATATATAACTCAGATTTTTTGAAAACTACAAAATAAAAATATGTTTTCATTGATCACGTGACCTGACTGCAAATGCTCTATGTAGCTCGAATAAGAACTTTTTTTGCTTGCTTGTGACGTCACTGAAGCCACGTAATCCCATAAATTTCAGAGGGCATTTACGCGGTATTATAATAATTTGAATTATTATCGTCCTAGTATAATAAAAAGACTGAAAATTATTAGGATTAAATATTATAATGATGCAATCTTGTGAGATTGAATTATAATAATATTGAGATGGTTGTACGTAGACGTATAATTATCAATATAAAAAACCGACTTCATAAAAATTACAGTACTGGAACAAATCGAAATGGAACCACACGGGAGGCACCACCTTTCAGATAAAAAAAGAATCATCAAAATCGGTTCACCCAGTTGAAAGTTCTGAGGTAACAAACATAAAAAAAAACTGTCGAGTTGAGAACCTCCTCCTTTTTGGAAGTCAGTTAAAGAGCATTCAAATATATTTATTGCTCTCATAGTAGGTACAAAAAGCAATACGCTGGGTTTTTAAACAATTTGACGTGGTCACTGTGTCTGAAAGATCTGTGCTCTGAAACATAGGAGTAACTGTAAAACTGACCCTGTGGCGGAAGACGATGATTCCATCAGCAAACTGATGCTATTCTTCAGGGTGTCCCTCAAGGGCCGCAGCGGGTTCACCCCCGACAGGTTCACTCCTGCCTGGTTCAACTCCTCGCTGGTGCTGACGTGCACGTTGGATCCAAGACACGTGCGCAGTACGTTGTCGGTCAGTAGAGAAGGGGTTTCTTCCAGGTTTATATCATTGGACGCTGATTGATCACTCATTAGGGACTTCTGTTCTTGTAACTTCATGTCGTATACCTGAAGAAAGAAATTGAAAAACTATTGAAGCGACGGTAGATCCACTCATGCGCTATCATTTAATAATATTTATGTGTATAATAATATGAGTCTTGGCACTTGAAATAAATTTTTTTCTTAACCTATTCTGTCCCACTGTTGGGCAAAGGTCCCTCCCATTTCCTTCCATAAATCTCGGTCCTCCGCCACCTCTTGCCAACCTCTCCGGAATGAGTCAAGATCGTCACGCCAGCGACGTGAGGTGTGCAAGGGGTCCTAACTAACATCTTTCAGGAGCCAAGCCAACCTCATCTACTTGTGGTGCACCCTGCTAACAAACAAACGAGGTTCTGGCGACCCGCCAACACGCACTGGACCAGCGCGGTGGGTCATGGTCCAAACCCCCCTGTTTTAGAAAAAGTATGAACTTGAAATAAATAAATAATTAAAATTAAATTATAAGGCACGTTTCGAATCAACGCCAACAGCGCTAATGAGAATTGAAAAGCAATACGCCATGAAGAAAATTTCTTTGTGCCGAGTTGGTAATGGATGGCCTAATATTAAGCTATGGATTTTCTACGATATGCACCAAGCCATCATACCCTCTATGAAGGCTTCGTTCATAACGTAGAAAATGCCATAACCTAGGTTATGTTACACTGTTACTAAGTCAACGCTCAAGTGCGAGTCGGGCGCGCGCTATTGATCCCTAACTGAATAAAAGAAAGCACTTTTGTGCGAGACCTTAATCGGAGGTCAAGCCAAACTTGCATTTCTAAAAAAAGGTAGAAGGAAGGATGAAAGGGCCTGGGGCCTTACGCCCAACTCTACGCGGGCCCGAATAGGTGCAGTTTGCAAAATCACGCGACCGCAAACCGTATCTTAGCGCGTTAAGGCTCGGGTTCCCGTGATGTTCCAAACTGCACCTATTCGGGCCCGCATTTAGAGTAGGGCGTAAGGCCACAGGAAGCCAAACAGGAGCAATTTAGCCCAAATAAAAGAGAAGGCACACGTCATGACTTACAGGGAGGTGAAAATAGTGACAGAAGATTGAAAACCTGATTGTGAAACCGTCAGTTACCGACAAGAGCTACGCTCTTAAATGATGAATGACTACATCATTTAATAAAACTCCCTCCTAGTATTCCTCGTCCTACTTTCCTAAAATATCTACTAACCCTCACCTCTAACCCATTAACTCTATTTTATGTAAGTTTATAAATATGTATAATATCAGATTGTAATCTTTAAATAACATATCCATGCTGATTATACTAGCATATTATATGTCACCCTATAATGTAATAAATACCCTTATATATCCTACTAATACTTGTGAAGTCGTAACTGTGTTCTTTTTTTAGCCGACTTCCAAATAGGAGGAGTTTCTATGTTCGTCTGTATGTTTTTTTTTTTGTGTATTGTTTAGAATAATCAACCGCTAATCAACAGAAGACTTGTGAACATAACACCGAGCATATTATTAGTTACTGTTTTACAATACAGTTTACAAAACTGCCACAAAACGGACATTGGCAGAATTGTGACACTATAGTCGCGGAGGCCATAAATTCAAGAAATGAAGTGACTACATTTCACGTTATTTCCTCTAAATATTTTCAAAGTACCATACCAATAAATAATTCGGTATATTCGTGTCAAGCAGAACTTTCAGGTTAAGTTACTTTATCAGTCTGTGCTTCAAGCAATCATGAATATTTATAGGAGTATCGAAACAATGAAGCACTGAGACGCCTTCAAAGCACGAAGAATCGTGTATTCGAACCATTACGTATTTACTTCGTTCCAGAATAATTTATTGTCATTTTGGTGGGAAATAAAATTGCCAAGCTAAAGTCTTACGCCGTCCAATAAGTTTGGCAAGCCGTGACTGGAAAGCGGAAAAAAACCGGCCAATTGCGAGTCAGACTCGCGCACGAAAGGTTCCGTACCATTATCTATAAAAATGGCAAAAAAAAACACCTTTTATGTATTTTATGTAAGACTTAAACATTTGTTTTAATTTAATTTATTTATTAATCAAAATAATGCTTACAGTGAAACCAAAGCGCAAACTATTTAACTATAATAAAATAGAACTAATAACTAACTAACTGAAGTAACTACCTACTTATAAATAACACTAAATATGTGTATGTTATTTATTTTTAACGTATATGTATAACTAAATATTCTGTGAATATTTCAAGCGTCTACCTTTGCCGTTATCAATATCGAACAAAAACGAGCAAAAAAATCACGTTTGTTGTATGGGAGCCCCCTTAAATATTTATTTTATTCTGTTTTTTAGTATATTTGTTGTGATAGCAGCAACAGAAATAGTACATCATCTGTGAAAGTTTCAACTGTCTAACTATCACGGTTCATGAGATACAGCCTGGTGACAGATGGACAGACAGACAGACGGATGGACAGCGGAGTCTTAGTAATAGGGTCCCGTTTTACCCTTTGGGTACGGAACCCTAAAAATAAGTACACATGCCTATTATGTTTATAATTTAAATTCGCTTTACCAAAAACAGATTAAACCATACTAATATGTGCATTTCATTTACATTTGTTGCAAGCTAAATTAGATATAGTGTTTTAAATTTTATTCTCTTTACTCTATCGCTATCCTATCACACTACTGAATTACTAGGTTCAGTAATGAAGAGTAACGCCTGATTTACACTTTGTTAAGTTTACTTAACACTCACACTTGATACTTAACAAAGTGTAAATCAGGCACAAGCATTTATTTGCTCTGTCAGCTGCTATAACATTGTAAATAGCTGAATTAACATTAATTACATTTTCAAATGACTTTAAAAGAGGTTTAATATTCGACTGTATTTTTGCGTGTATGTTATGCGATGTCTTCAGCGATTGTGAGCTAAGCTCAAAGTTTATTTATTTATTGAATAGACTATATCTTGAGAGTGGCACCATTTAAATTTGAAGAAATTATTTCCTTGCTAAGTAGTAAATTAGGAGATGAATCTCATTATTTTAGTTTTTTTTAAACCACTTTATTCTAATCGCGTTTATAAACTCTAAAGTTTTTTTCATGCACATTGTACAACTTGGCATAACAACACAGCTGGGCCCGATTCTACTAAACCAATTGTTATTAAATTGTTAATGAATTTCCTCAAAAATTGCCCTTTTGACACTTTTGGTATAGATAAAGTGTCAAAAGAAAAAGAAAAATGAGGCAATTCATTAATAATTGAAAAACAATTGGTTCAGTAGAATGGGGGCCCTGATGTTTCATTGTGATACTTTGTTGCATTCTTGCCAATGACCGTAGAATAGGTATAAAAATAAATATAATTCCCTGAACGCTTGCCTGCACTATAAATAAAAAGGCGTACATTGCAAAATAGATAACCGCTTTGTCTTTGGTCAAAAATATTCAAGGTAATCTTTGAAAATATTTCGTGTGCGGGACATGGGCACTCAAAATGCTGCTGACATAACGCATCATCATCATCAGCCAGAAGACTTCCACTGCTAACATAGGCATCCCCCTTAGAACTAAACACTGAACGACAGCCTGCCATCTGCATCAACTGGATGCCCGCATAACCTACGCCATGGTTACATCTGCAACTACTTTCCCTTAGTCTTTTTTATGCAACCGAGTCACGCTTGCCCGTAACAGTTCGGTGGCACCCAAAATTTACAACTTCAACAGTTCAAAATCCTGCGCGGCAATGCACAGCCTGCTCGTCACCCTGAGATATTGTGGTTAAATCTCTTTATGCCCAGTAATTTCACTGGAAACATTGCCATTTAATCCAAAACACAGTAATGTATGCACACTACTGCTTAGCGGTTGAATAGCTGGCAAAGGTGTGGTACTTCCCCAGACAGACTGCAAAAGAGCGCTACAAAAGTTTCTAATCTGGTGTTATACCACATTAACAGAATAAAAAAGAATGTATCTCAGAGCGTCAAGCAATTTTCTAGACAATTTGTCCCCATATACTATTTTAAATATACACATCACACATATTGTTGCTGATGAAAATCTTTATTACTCTCTTCTGCACTCGTCAGCAGCTAACACGGGGGTACAGGTGTTTGAACAAACACACTTTATAATATTAATGTGTCATACATATCATATCGAAACTTGAAAACGTCAACCGTAAATAAACCACATCCAATCACAAGTTTATTCTACCATGGAAACAGTACGCGTTATCTAAATCCTATAAACCAATATCGTATCAGAACCTACGCATTATACTTGAGCTCTAAGCCCTAACTTGAACCAATTCTACGTACTACGTAGCGAGTACTGGCATTACCAGTTAGTAACCGAACCCACGTGAAATATTTATCTTAATCGGTTATTTATTAGTTTAGCTGGAATTTTCCCAGTGATAACTATGGTGTCGATTTTGGCACTCTCTAAAATTCCTTTTACTAAAAATCTTAAATTTATGTGACCATATTGAATTTAGTTGTGATATATTACTTTATCCTTTTCTATTCTTCAAGCTATCGAGATACAATACCTATAGAGTCACAATATCTAAGTGAAAACTGTCAAAAAACGTCCGAGCGTCGTTGTACTTACCTAGACATCCATTATATAGTTCACAATGCCACATTTACTTCAATTTAGACGTTATGTCGCTTGCATAGTGTTCAACGTCGCTTGTTTGCTAGGGCATCGTAGCACTGGCATCGCGCGGCGTTTTATTCGAATCAGGGTTTATTTACAACTAACCAAGAAGTCGGCGTAGCGTGCGCCGAGTTTCGGTTCGGACATTTTTTGGGCTCGATTGTGATTCTATAAGTATTGTATCTCGATGCTTCAAGCCCATTAATTTAATCTACATATTAAGAAGGGTTATACACCATCCTCTATCTTGTGGCGTAAACAGTAATTGGCGGGGGGTTCTAGCACAAATAGTAACAAATGGGATGTGTCTACAAGAATCGTATTCACTCACTTGTTCCGCTAACAAAGTAGCTTCCCCACTGAGCGTCTTGGAGTCCCGTTTGCTGTCCAAGGAAGCTTGCTTAAGGGTGGTGGAAGACTTGTTGACACTCGCAGACTTAGACTTGTCGCGCTTGTACGTGGACGTGGTTGAACTCGACCCTTTCTTCTTCTTCGATTCTATTAGGTGCTGGAAAGGAACGCTTATTTTATAAACTGGTTGCGGTTTTACTTTTTGGATAATATTATTATACACCTTTCATGACGTCTTTCATCGATCTTGATGAACATAATAGGCTGAAATTCAAGAAGTGTTAGCTCTAAGGTGTTCAACATTTTCGATGAATGATCTTAAAAAAGAATGTTTTCTAAGTATCGGGGTGATCATCATCATCAGTCAGAAAACGTCCACTGTTGAACATAGGCTTTCCCCTTCATCCTCCACACTGAACGACAGCCGCGGAGTCGCGCGAAGTCGCCAATGTTGTCGGTTCATCTAGTAGGGGCCTACCTACGCTGCGTCTTCCGGTTCGTGGTCTCCACTCAAGAACCTTTCTACCCCATCGGTTATCGGTTCTTCGAGCGATGTGGCCTGCCCATTGCCACTTCAACTTGCAAATTTTAATAGCTATGTCGATGACTCTGTTTCTTTGTCGAATATACACACTTACACTTACATACTTGGTCCAATTATTTTTATCCTGAGATACAAGGTGGGGCTGGTGCGGCTGCCAATTCGCCAGAGCAGCACAAGCAGCAAATATGGTGACCTCGGCAGTGGTTATATATTTGAGGCATTTGGTGTCGAGACATTGGGCCATTGGAGACCTGCTCGTCGACCTGATGGACTGACGTCATCGTGATAGTCGCGGGCATCCAGTGGATGCAGATGGCAAGTTGTCGTTCAGTGTGGAGGTTAAAGGGGGAGGCATATGTTCAGCAGTAGACGTCCTCTGGCTGATGATGTAAGTGTAAGTAAGCGAAAACGTTGCTCTAGTACTTACCTCAACACTCTCGCTGATGTTCTGTATACTCCGTGAAGTTACACTCCTCACATCCTCGATGATGTCTTCCCTCTCACATCCAAAATGATAGTATCTGAAACAAGAATCATCATCATTATCATCACCATCCTTGATAAGTCTGTATAATTCGTATACAGGCATCAACATCAAGGGTTAGTTAAATCAGTGTAATTAATTAGTGATAATATAATTATTATTCAAATATTTGTATCTGATACAATAATTATCAATATGAAAAAACCGACTTCATCTGACCTGGATCAAATATAAATGGGACCAAATGGAAAAAACAAGAAAAAAAATATTCAAATAAAAAAAGAATCATCAAAATCCGTTCACCCAGTCAAGTACTGAGGTATTTTTTTTTACTGTTGAATTGATAACCTCCTCCTTTTTGGATGTCGGTTTAAAAAAAAGTGAAATAAATCAGATCAGATTCGTCAAAGAAACAGTTTTGAAGATGCACCTCCGCAAACTAACACCTGATTTAAACAACTAACCCTGTCGATGCTTAAAAAGGGTATACAAATTAGACAGTTTTGTTACGAAAACAAACTTACCTAATTAACGCTCTGGAAGCGTACACAGTTGGATGCAGAGAGAGCGAGGGGTTCAAATAGACCCGGTTCAAGTTGACCCCTCGCGTGTCGGTCCTATAGTGACCCCTGGCGACCCCGTCGGGGTTCAGAAACGGGATCATCTTGAACACGTAGAGTCTCCGCAGCTGGATAGCGATGGGGTCGGTGCGGGTGAGGAGTAAGTTTAGGAAGCCGTTGAATACGAAGCTGGATGGAGTCTCGCCGGGGTGCACTCGGGCTGATATGAAGATGATCTGTCAAACATAACTATATTTAGAACAAGCGGATCACATTAAAAAACAACTTCAAAAAATTTATATGAAAAACGTAACAAGGTGCCTATAAAATTTGAGGGTTGCCCTCGTTTTCCCTGGGATCCAATCATCACATCCTGACTTGGAAGCAACCAAATTGGAACAAAAGTTGTTTTTTATCTGGCAACAGTTGGCGGAATCGTTGACCATACATTTAAAAAAAACAGTGGAACATATCCCAAGAGAATGTAATTCCTTCTTTGAAGTCAGTTAAAAAACAATACTTCACACTGACAAATGCATACGACATGCGCGCCAATTTTTTTTTATACATTATTTTCTAGAGTATAATGCGACGTGTTACAAGCTCGTAAAACGCATAATTTTGCGTCGTTACGGATACGACGCTGACCTAGATTAGGCTTCGCAAGAAATACGAGTAAAAGGAACTGGGGGCCAGTAAAGCCTTTACATTAAGGTCATCTTTTCCCACTTTTAGCAATTTTAGTAATTCTACTTTTAGTTTGTATACTTCTATGGTTAGTTTAAAATTATAAAAATGGAGTCATAACAAAATTTTATGTTTTATACAAGAAACCGTAATGATTGAAACACGACTAAGGACATTTCGCTCGATGCAAAAAATATATTAAAGTAACACGATTTGAACTTTTCTCCGTTTTTTTGGATTTATTCTTATACCTATTTACTGAATGATTTCTATGATATCTTTATATACGATTTCATAATTATGGAGTGTAACGTGAAGATACATTTTACATTATAGCTATACTTACCGAAAAATAAGAGAAAGATCTAAAAAAAAATAAGTTGCGTAACGCACGACTTTGTGTAAGTGCCATAGTTTTGCTCCACTGAATGCGTCTTTAATACAATATATTAAGCCTTATGGTTATCTGTAGTTACCAAAATTGCTTAAATATGGGAAAACCTCACCTTAATAAGGTCGTCAATCCGTGGCGCTCTACAGCATGTGTCTACTTTTGCAAACTGAATAATATGTTTACGATTTCATACAGATAGGTTCGCAGCATACATATGACAACCAGCCTTATGCGTCTGACATAATGGTTAAATTACGATGGTGGCGTAAGCGATCCAGATCGAATGGAATGCTAAAATATAATGTCATGTTAGGTCATTAGGGTGGATATTTGCGTGCGGCCAAGTCGCGGCGCCAGTGGCGGTTGTCACATAATGGCGTGTTTTTTCAAAATAACACAATAAATTTAATTGTCCAGAAATATTTTTTTAAATTAAATTAGAATTCACTTGAAAATTGCACAAGTTTAGATAAATAATCCCACTAATATTATAAATGTGAAAGTTTGGATGGATGGATGCATGGGTGGATGTTTGTTACTCAATCACACCAGAACGGCTGAACGGATCTGGATGAAATTTGGCACAAAGATAGATCACAGTCTGGAATAGCACATTGGCTACAAAAACTAAAAACTTTAAAAACGGCTGGACCGATTTGGATGAAACTTTGTGTTCCTGGAGCGGGTCATAGAAGCGAGGCCGAAGGCCGGGCTAACACCCGTGCGGAGCCGGGGCGGGTCGCTAGTACTAGTATAAATTGCAAACAAAAATATTGTTTTCTGTTAGGAGTAAACAACGCCACATGCAGACAAAAAACACAGATATACACGATTAACTTATAACACCCCTCTTTTAAAGGGGGAGGCCTATGTTCAGCAGTGGACGTCTTCTGGCTGATGATGATGATGACCCCTCTTTTTGCGTCAAGTGCTAAAACTTTCTCAATTTGGCCTCGCGTCCCGACTTGTCGCTGCCCCTCACTCGTCTAGAAGTTCTAGGACATTCGTAGAGAATGCGTATGCGTACCTTTTTATTGTTGAACTTGACCGGCCTCTCTTCATTGTCAGGGAATAGGTGCTTAAGTCTGTCTTCTCGCTCGTTGGTGATGCCGTGGTGAGACGTTATGGTGAGCAGGTCCACTCGTCTGCCTGGACAGCACAGTAATGTTCTTATTATTGTCAGTATGTCCTACGAAGACATAGAGAAGTTGGTAACTGTATAGTATAAGAGAAAACTCAATATGGCTCGATTCTACTATCCACCTACCATAATTTGTACTTCTGAGCTGTTTGTTTTCCGAATGGAGTAAAATAAAATAAAAAATAAATAAAATTGTACTTTTGTCTATGACTGTAGTATTGTAAATATTGTGTTACTAAAAAAATATATTGGTGCATCTATTTTAATTAAATTTCTTTTTTAGCCCCAAAATAGTGGTGTATAAGGTTAACGTATGTATTTGTGGGTTACCATAATATCAAAAACATTCTTATAATAACCTTACATTGAATTGAATTTATTCTAAAAAAAGTTAAACACATTAATGACAAAATATATTATTTGTTTTTGTTTACTAGTTTTTTTTTCAATTAAGAAATAAAACAAAGGAGGTTTACTTTTCAAGTTTTGCCAATGTGATTATTTGGCTCAAAAATGTGAGTTTTTTTTATCGGAGTTGCCACCTTAATAGTTACCCACTAAAGTTTAAATGACTTTAGCAACTTTAATGTTTCCATCACGCAACCTCAGTTTGTTCCGGGTTGAAAGGAGGCCTACCTAGAAAGTGTTACGGTTATTTGTTTGAACCATTTTGAACTTTTTCGCATTGCCATAAAGGTTGTAATTCAACTTCTGACCGGCCTCGAAGGGAGGTGAATGATGGACGAGATAAGTTTTACAATGTGTTAAGTTAATAGTTTTATAACCAAGTTTTAATGGAAGACTCAAACACGCAAACCAATATAGCTACGAGTACCATTGAGTATATATTCCCTGGGTAATGTACTCAATAATTATGCGCTGCCTGAATGGGTGTTCCCCGATAGTTACAATCTGGGTGTTTACAAGTCAAAAGTGAATCGGTTTATTCTAGGTAAGCGTGATCCATCGTAGGCCGCATCATCGCTTAACATCAGGCGAGTTGGCGGCCAAGCGCAAGCCTATTTAACAATAAAAAAATAGCTACCATTGGGTATACATTCCCTAGGTAAGGTACTTAATAATTATCAACTTAAAAACCGACTTCAAAATTAGTAAATACGCAATTTCGTTTACTTTTTAACCTACTTCAAAAAGGCAGAGATTTTTGATGTAATTCACTGCTTTCTTCGCCAATTATGAATTGATTTTGATGTTTCTTTTATGTTTGGTAGGACATACTTCAGAGGTGGTCCCATATAAATTTCATCAAAGTCGGTTCATTAGTTTGATTTTTAAATAAAAAATAACTGGAAAAAAATATGTCAACCCAAGTAAACGAAATTGCGTATTTACTAATTTTGAAGTCGGTTTTTATGTGACCTACTTGTTCTGACATATTTTTTACAGTTTTTTTGATTTAAAAACCAAACTAATGAACCATTTCTATGAAATTTCTATGGGAGCAATCTGAAAGAATATCCTTTATAAAAAAAAATATCCTAATCGGTTTATAAATGACAGCCCCGTTAGCTCAGGTGGTAGTGTAGTTACACTACCATCTTCTGCACTTGGGGGCGTGGGTTCGAATCCCACCTAGGACAAACATTTGTGTGATGAACATTTGTGTTTGTTCTATGTATGTCTGGGTGTTAATATCTATTTAAGTATTTAAAATATATATGTATGTATATCAGTCTCTGGCAGCCATATTACAAGCTTTGCTTAGTTTGGGGTCAGATGACCATGTGAGCAAAAATGTCCCAAATATTAAAAAAAAGAGTTTTGTGGACATAAAAATCCTGATAAACATATAAAAAAAAAAAAAACATACAGACGAACATAAAACCTCTTCCTTTTTGGAAGTCGGTTAAAAAAGAAACAACCCAATTGAGAACCCCCTCGTTTTTTGAAGTCGAATAAAAATAGTTACAATTTATTTATTAGTACAAAATATGCTAATTTGGCCCGTTTTTCTCTTCACAACCAACTTTTATGAAACCTTGGAAGAGAGTTATGTGTATTATGTATTACAATATGCAATACACTGCCTGGTTAGCCGTAGCTCGCCAGATTTTTGCAAGGCATGCTTTTTAGTCTGCAGTGTGCATTAAATTTTCTATTTTGATGTAAGTACAAAAAAGTCCCCAGATAAAAATATGTTTACAGAGATAATAACTAATGGAAAAGGGGCCGAGTCTAATGGGTTATGCTTTACGCGAAAAAAATATCAGCTGTTCCATAGAAAACAATCATTCACATTCGACAAAATTCATGAAACATCAGATATTTTTTTCGCCATTTCAATGTTGGTCCCATAGTAAAAGTTGTTTATAATGATGGGTACTAAGGACTCCTTTCAGCTTAGTAGACCCTTTCCGCGTATTCCTGTAAATCATGGATGTATAGATGGATGTTTGTTACTCAATCACGCAGAAACGGCTGGATGGATTTGGATAAAATTTGGAATACACATTGCTTATGTCCTGGATATGAAAATTGGTGATGATAATGATGATGAAAAGTAGCCTATGTGTTAACATAGGCTACTTTTCATCATCATTATCATCACCAATTTTCATCACCTCGCTATAATATGGAGGAGAAAGTGTTCTTACCTTCTAGTGAGTATATGAGACACTCTCTATAGTAGTAGATGTCGTCCGATGACTGCGTAGTGGCTAGGGGGAGCATCTTCATGTCGATAGAGTTGAGCGCGATCTGCAGCTCCGCGAATGAGAACGGGTAAGTGAACGCGAAGAACGTGGTCGCCTTCAAGTTGTCTGCTGTTCGGTACTTGAAGCTCAGGGTAAACGTATTGTCATCCGTCTGGAACAAAGACAAAGAAAATAATAGACATCGGGACGCGGTCCTTTCACTCTTTCAAGAGAAGGATATTATATAGAAGAATTACTCATGAATGAAAAGGACAAAGCTATATTATTTCCATCCTGCACTGTGTGTCCGGTTATTTGATGGCCAGTCCTGCAACTGGTGGCAGACAAATCAAGACATTTTGCTGAAAAGAACTGTGAAACCCTTAGATTTCTATCATTTGTGACTTTGTTGATATTCCCTAGAAGTGTATTTAGTGTTTAGTGATGATACATTGCTGTATAATCGGCTGTAAAAGCCGAGGTGATATAATAGGTCGGGGAAAAAGTCTTTTCGTATTTTGTATGTATAAAGTTGTAGTAAAAATCTCATCGGTTGTACTGTTTGTATCTGGCTGGTTTTGATACCATTAAAAATATGATATTTTAAAAAAGGAATACAAAAAGTAAAAAGCAATTTCCCGCCATTTTTCAATTGTTTTTTTGTTTGATAAAATGAGTGAATCTAACGAAGAAATTCGATATATTGTGAAATTTTATTACAAAAAAGGGAAAAATGCGACACAAGCCGCGAATAAAATTTGTGACGTTTATGGACCTAATGCAGTGTCATCAAGAGTAGCACAATGTTGGTTCAAGCGTTTTCAGTCCGGGAATTTTGATGTCAAAGATGCAGCTCGCTCTGGTCGCCCTGTTACGGATAAAGTAGATGCTATTTCTGAAAAAGTGGACCAAGATCGGCATATTAGTAGTTACGACGTAGCTGAAGAACTGGGGATTGACCACAAAACAGTTTTGACCCATTTGAAAAAAACTGGGTATACAAAAAAACTCGATATTTGGGTGCCACACAAGCTCACTAAAAGAAACCAAATGAATCGTGTACTCATTTGCGACTCTCTATTGAAACGTAACGAAACCGAACCGTTTTTGAAAAGATTGATCACTGAATGTGATGAAAAATGCATCACCTACGACAAGAATGTGCGCAAACGATCATGGTCAAAGGGCAGTGAAGCACCACAGACTGTAGCGAAACCCGGATTAACACGTAATAAGGTGATGCTGTGTGTATGGTGGGATTGGCAGGGCATCGTTCATTATGAGCTTTTACCGCCGGGCAAAACCATCGATTCGGATCTCTACTGCCAACAGCAGATGAGACTCAAACAAGAAATTGAGAAAAAACGGCCGGAATTGATCAACAGAAAGAGTGTGGTCTTTCATCATGATAACGCCAGACCGCACACATCTTTGGCCACTCAGCAAAAATTTAGAGAGCTTGGTTGGGAAGTGTTAATGCATCCACCATATAGCCCTGACCTTGCACCCTCAGATTTCCACCTGTTTCGATCTCTTCAGAATTCTTTGGGTAGTGTTAGATTAACATCAAGAGAGGACTGTCAAAACTACTTGTTGCATTTTTTTGATCAGAAGTCCCAAAAATTCTACAGCAACGGGATCATGTCACTACCTACAAGATGGCAACAAGTTATCGAACAAAATGGCACATATATATTATAATTAAATGTAATTAAACTTGAAAAAAATATGTCTTGAATTTGTTTAAAAAATACGAAGAAACTTTTTCCCCGACCTTATATATGGTTTTCTGTTTCATGTGGACACGTTATCCCATATTCTATAGATAACTATTCTCTGGTCTGGAATCAACAGAGGAGTTCCGAGCGGGTCTATAAATAAGTAACTACATAGACAGAACCTCTCCAAAAAAAAAAATTTGGATAACTGCCGCGCTACTTCATTTGCCTTAGAATCTACAATCTATGCCATAAAATACCATCTTCTAAGTTGCGTGCTCCGTCTTCGACCACAACTCCCTGCCGTCCACCTTGTTTCCAGAGAACTACAATCTAGGCATCTTTAAGGCTAGAGTGAATAGATTTATTCTAGATCAACGTGTTCCATCCTTGGCTACGCCATCGCTTGCCATCAGGCGAGTTGGTGGCCAAACGTAGATCAATTCTATATAAAAAAAATGTTCCATAGCCTCCCGAACTAGTCTGGGACTGTGTGCCTGTGTCTGTGTAGTCTGTGAGCCTATAAATAATTAAATAAATAACTGGCCAAGTGCGAGTTGGAATTGCGCAGGAAGGGTTCCATACTATTATCTATAAAAACGGCAAAAAAATCACGTTTGTTGTATGGGAGCCCCCCTTAAATATTAATTTTATTTATTTTTTAAGTCAATATATATCTAAATATTCTGTGAATATTTCAAGCGTCTACCTGTTGCCATTATCAATATCGAGCATAAACGAGCAAAAAAAATCACGTTGTATGGTAGCCCCCTTAAATATTTATTTTATTCTTTTTTTTTATTTGTTGTTATAGCGGCAACGGATATACATCATCTGTGAAAATTTAAACTGTCTAACTGTCACGGTTCATGAGACGGACAGCGGAGCCTTCGTAATTGGGTCCCGTTTTTTTGGGTACGGAACCCTAAAAAGTAAAACTTTTTTTGTGACATTTAATATGTAGATTTTTAGATATACATTTATATAATGTCTGTAAATAATTAAATCTAGATAATATCAGGCCTGGCGCACTCCGCACTTTAGGTATGAAGATACAAGTAGTCGTCTTGTCGGACTTGCCGTGCCCGCTGCCGCACGATAGACAGAGATAACGCGACAAGAGTTACGCGATAGACAGAGAGGAAACTTCTAGGTTAATATAGCTGTAGGTAGTTGCGCTCGCACGTCCTGACGTGCAGCTATATTCAAAGAGCAAAGTGCTACAATAAAGTGCAATTCAGGAATTGCACTTTATTGTGTAGCAAGAGTCGCTACTTATTTAAATTATTTTGCGGAGTGAATCTTCTGTAACTGTACTTATATGTATTATGTGATAAAACTCACAGAGTGTATGGGCCGATCTCGTATCCGCTCCCACTGAGGCTTGCCGGGCAGCGTGCGTGTCACGGGCGCCATGCCCTGGTTGTACATCTTGCCCTGCTTGTTCAAGTTGATCAGGTTCAACCGCACCTACAGCACGCAGCAGGTTAGTGAACACTCGAGCTACGAGTAGGTGTAGGTAGAAGAATATTATTCATGATACCATAATTATGATACTAAGTTATAGCACTAAATCTTTTGAATTTATGGCTAACGGATATGGTATGATAGGGATTGAGCTCTCCACATGGGAACAACAAGCCAGCAGCCGTGCTAAGTGGAGGCAATTGATGAATTGATCGGGGAATGTTCTGAAGAACTGTTCGATCTGATGCCGACATCGCGGTTTTATCATCGCACCAGCCGCCACCGTCTGAAAGTTCATCCACATATCATAGATCGGTGGAAATCGCACACTGTGCGCTATATGCATTCTTTTTTACCTCACACTTGCGATTTGTGGAATGAGCTCCTGCGGCATTTCCGAGTAGCTTATTATATAGGGTTCTTCAAAAGGGCTGTTAATAATATATTTAATGGTCAGCTACGTATCTGTGATGCCCCTGGTGTAGCAGGTATCCATAGGCAACGGTGATCGCTTACCATCAGACGGGACGTCTCCTGTTTGCCATCTATGACATTAAAAAAATCACAAAAAAATCTACTCACTTTTAGACCGAGGAAGGCGCGTTATTTTTTATTTACAACACAATCTGGATGTCTTTAAATCACAAGTGAATTGGTTTCTTCCATACAAGCATTTTCATTATTAAAAAGTTTTTTAAACTAGTGCACATGTCCTAGTTTACAACGATATAATAAATATTTTGTTTTGAAGGGACACCATAGTATATACTAACTTTTATAATCTTACAACTTGTGTCCATCATAGACCACATCATCACTTAACACCAGGAGAGTTGGACAAACGTTAGTATATTATTAAGTTGGAAAATAAAATAATAAATATGGCATTAAACTTATCTGCTCACATTCCAATTTACACCCCATATTGTGTTGCTTAGATTTTCAACACAGTAAGACAAATCGCCTCGTACTGCAATATATACTGCATGAGGCTTCGCTGCCTTCATCATCCACGTCACCACATCAGCTAGACTGCTTTTCATCGTCATTATGCACAGTTTCATCTACGCCACTGGAGCAACGGTGCCAGCGCCACAGAGCCTCACTCCGATATTTCAAGGTGTTGGGTTGGCTCGGGTAGGTGCTGGTAGAGGGAAATGCACAATACACCCCAAGCGGGACGTCAGTGCAGGACTTATCGCCCCATCTCGAATAAGAATAGTACTGCAATACTAACCAGAACTCCTGCCTCGCTAGCCTGTATTCCGAAATAGAACCACGTCCGGTTTCCATTCTCAAACTCTGTTCCGGCACAGTCCGGCCGTGTCCACAAGTTGAACTCATAGTCTGGTGTTTCCGTTATATTTGTTCTTGCATTTAAACTCGAAGCTAAAACAAAACATTCTGCTATTAGTTGGTGACAATTAACATATTATTAGAGCTGTTTGTTTTTTTTAAGTAGAAATTTATTATGTGCTGTAACATATCATCTACTGGTATGGCTGTGGTAGAGCGTCTGTCTCATGAGTAGGAGCTTCCGTGTTCGATTCTCGACTAAGCAGATGTTTGAATTATGAATTTATATTTCCTCTATGGGTGTTAGTGCTCTGCACCTTTGTGTTTCATGGCATCTCCGACATTCTGGTGAGTAGCTGGGAGTATTAAGATTTGATCATCACCAGTCATCACATCTTAGAAAGTCAGGAGTTATGAAAGCACTTGTTTGTGATTGACCGATCAACATTGGTTTGGGTTACAAAACAAACAGCAACTGCTGCCAATCTGGGTTTGAAGAACTTGGAGGTTGCTGGTAGTGCCGAGATGTTAGCTTTATGGTAATGATAAATTTTATAGTATATTGACGATTTGAATCACGAAAAAGTACGAAGTACGAGAGTCTTTGTACAAAGATTAATTTGACTTGGAATATTATGGCTGTTCTGCATGTTTCAATGGAAATATTCATTATCAAAATGTGTAGCTAATAGCAATGCAGACTGGAGCTCCTACACCATACAACTTAATAATAATTCACCATAGAATGCAAGACCATGAAGGAAACATAGAATTGGCACAGCACAAAGAGTTAACATGAAATTATACTATGTTACGGACTTTGTAGTTTCACTCAACAATGTCTACTAATTACTTACCTATCAGCTCCGTGGGTACTCGCTCTACATGACCGAGGTTCCCAGAATCAAAGTTGTGAATAAAATAAAATCCAGCACATTCTATAATATTGTTTTGATCCATTACTGAAGATATTTGTGTTCGACTACATCATACAAAAAAATCACAACGTCGACAATGTTGTGACGAACTGATGGTTACACTTTCACAATTTGGCCTATAAATTATTGAAAAAGGCATTCATTTTTGATTATTTCCAAATGACAACAGAAGCTGCACTGTTTTTCTAAACAAAAATAAAATTATGTAATTTTGTTGACATCGATTGACGGATAACAGCTGATTTGTTTTATTGGTGATCTTTTAAATTTATGACAAATTATTTTCACTTAAACAAAATCAAATAGATTGTATTAATTAGGGTTACTTTTTATGATTGCTTTTCAAAGCAAGTAATATTTAATTTAGATTACTTATTATTAGAAAGGATACAAAGCCATTATGAAAATTTAATTCAAGATGGCCGACCCGACCGACATGCAACCATGAACCAACAATGGCGAACGTTGCCAACGTAACAAATAAAATAAAACTGTTCTACCCACAGACCTAAAAAAAGTTTTGAAACATCCTAGGTCTGTGGTTATACTTTTATTTATTATTGTTTTATTACTTACTTGTTTTATACTCTTTGGTTCTACTCATTGATAATGAACATTAATAAATTTATTATGGGTTCTACCCACAGAAAAGAGAAGGGAAAAAATTCTCACTTCAGTGGTTCTATCCAAGGATGTTTTAAAAATACCTTGGTTCTACCCTTTGATAATATATAGTTTGGATCTGCCTTTAAACTCGAGCTAGTACCGAAAAAGTCTACCAAAAACTGAAGGGGGTGAGGTAAATACGTATTGGACACATTGACATATTCTTCCTAGTTCTACAAACGCACACTTCAATATTGAGCGCACACAACTGCAGATGATTGATCAAAATGTATACGAATGGACGACCTAGGGGGGTGTAAATGCCATAGGGGAAACAGAAGGTATAACGCTTACATTTTTTTTCTGAGGTTCTACCCAAGAATGATGTAAGCTGTTTTCTAACGTCTTCTGGTAACGTCGTGGTTCTGGAAACAGAGGAACAGAAATGCCAGTGCCAAAAATATTTATTTGAAATAAGGCTTTGATATTTTTCTGAGGAAATAAGGTGACCACGGTGATCAGCTGGTAACAAACGGGTGATGGCCGTGTAAACACCAGTGGGGGAAATACGAATATTCGCTACGGAAATATGTATCGAACTGACTGAAGCCGCTTTAGGGCTTTATCGGGACTTGGCCAGGAGATTGGTGGAGGCGTCGGGTGTTCAGAATGCTGGCTTCTATTTCGGACAGAAATTGAGCATTGCCATTCAACATGGCAATGCCGCCAGCATTCTGGGGATCTTTCCCTCCACTAATGGTATTTTAGTTTAAGTTTTTATATAGAATTTTAAGTTTTCGACATTTTGTTTTATAAGTTGTGCTTAATAAATGATTTCCGAAGTGGTAGGTTATAGCTAGGTATATAGTTATATATTTTGTAGTATACTTACTATAAAACTCGATGGCTTGCAAGGACCTTATAAGGCCCAATTTTATAACGCAATGATGGCTTGTTAGAGGCGGCATGCCAAGGGAAAGGGATTTTGATAATCTAAGAAAAAAAATAATGCATTTTCAACTCGATTTTGTATTTCTTTTTTATCCTTATATCCATAACAATATTAAATAGGCTTAACGTAGTAATATAATAATATTTAGGCGTGGCACTTAACTATTGATTATAAAAAATTACATTCCTTATAATTTTTGAATAACTTGGCCAGTAAATGCCTTCATCACAAACTGATTTATGACCTAACTACTTAAATTTTATTTCTAAATTACACAGTAGTCTACGATATACCTACATTCTCGTTTCCTACTAAATTGTCTTTTCTGAGCACAATTATTTTACTTAATGTGGTACTTCAAACACTGACACAAACTCATGGACGCGATAAACAATGCTTTTGGCAACTTTTTTTGGCTCTTCCACCAAATAAATTTTACTACGCGTAACCGAAAAATGATTTGGATTATTATATACAATAATGAAAAATCATTATGACTACAGAAGCAATGAAAATTAATATCACATTTCGGGTTTATGCTAAGATCTATCTAGTCTAACTGGGGTGTAAAATATAATTATGAGTATATGATATAATAGACTCAAGGGTAAGAGACAAAGTAAAATGACTGATCGGATGGTTGATAAAAAAATGGTGCTTTTAGAACAAGAAATTTACCTACTAGTGAGCCAAATTAAATCTACAAAATTATGCTTCCAATGCGTTATCTAAAACATGCTTTACTTCATTAATTAACATTACCACAATAATATTATAAAAGATTATTAAGACTAGAATGCCAAAATTACGAGCAACACATTAATCGTCTGCCACGGAACAAACAATGAACGACTTTTTTATACATAAAAGTTTTAAAAAAATGCCTTTTTTTTATTCAATGAAACAGTGTCGGTAAATAAATATTTCATGACTATGTACTATACCATAATTCACATCAATCCACAAATAATTTTCCACAACTTACACACTTACCTACTCGTTTGGCGCAATGTATTGCTAATATAAAGTTTTAGGTAAATTTACCCAACGTGAAGTATCATTAAGTAATTAATCAACTACTTACAATACATAAAGGGCCTTACTTAAAAACGTTACTCAAGTTGATCTATGTTTTAAAATGCTTTCTCAACTTCTCGCTGACGGCAATCGTAAAAGGGGAATCGCTGCCGGAATGGGTGTTCCCTGATGTTTACAATCTGGGTGTCTTCAAATCTCGAGTGAATCGGTTTCTTCTGGGTAAGCGTGCTCCATCGTAGACTGCATTGCGCTTAACATGAGGCGAGTTGGCGGTCAAACGCAAGCCTATTACAGAATAAAAAAATAATAAAAAATCGTCACACGCGAAAACAAGACGGAGCATATTTAAGCGTATGTCAACTTGAGTAACGTTTTTAAGTAAGGCCCAATATTTTTATTTGATTTGCCGTTTTAATAAAGTTTGAAATAAACATATTTCATTATGTTATAACTGTATAACAAAATATTCGTTTTTTTCCCACTGAATCTTCAAAGGAAGACTAATGTGGATGAGAGCAAAAATGTATCTATAATATAAGGTAAAGTGTCCTTAGTACGAGCACTTGCGAAATCGTTACGTAAACGATAGCAAAATGTATTTTTTTTGATACTGGGTGTCGAGACGAGCTAAGTCGCTCTCCTGATGGCTCTTCACGCTTGCCCATAACAGCTCAACGCGACTCAGAATTTTGAATTTCAACAGTTCCAAACCCTGGATGGCAATGCACTGCGCTCGTCACCCCGATTTAATATAATATATAAGATGTGAAATCTCTGTGTGCCCTGTAATTTCGCTGGAAACATTGCTCTTCAATCCGGAACACAGAAAAAAGATATATGAAAAATTCAGTTTCCTTTCACGTCCGATAGATGCGCTGCTGAATTTTTCATACATTTACGTAAATGCAATCGTTTACGTAACGATAACTTTTTCGCAAGTGCTTGTATTAAGGCCACAGTAATTTTACGTTTATATGTAACGTGTTCAATCATTATTTACATTGCACTGATATAATATTGAAAAAGAATCTTAATAATATACACATTTGACGCCAAATAATGTCGAAAAGCATTCCATTCCAAGTTCCCAACCGTCCACATAAAATTTTCACATTTGTCTATGAGATGTTTTGTCTAGTTTCTTAATACTATTAGTTAGCCTTTGCCTTCATCAGGTATCGTTATCGACACCGTAGTAGGTCTTTGACTTTTATCTGAGATCTGGTGTATGCTCGCGTGTGTTGGTACATTGCGGTGTATTTCGTCTGTTGTAGTCAATTTACATTCGACGACTCGATAGTTGCAGGTGGGTGATCCACAATCGAAGTCGGGCCGTATTACTGTTGCATTCGGGATGCTATCTTCGAGACACTTCGACTCTTCTTTGAATGGAGGATAACTGAAAAAGAAATAGGTGTTTTTATTAAGGGTAAAAAAGGTGTCATTAGAGTGTTTTAGTATTCCCCGTCGATAAATTCTTTCCATCCAATGTTTGCTTGGAAGAGATCGCTTTTAGCAATAAGGCCGGCACTTCTGGCACTAGCTCGTAAGTGTTTTCTATACAAGTATGTCTGTAATAATTTTTTCTGGTTACGCACAGACTAGGTAAAGTTACTACGTAGGGTGTACGCAAATAAGAAGTTTTTATCTATCTATCTTAATCGAATATTTTTTCTTTGCGCGATAGAAACCAGAACGTGGATATTCGCCAAAGAACCAGAGTACAGACATAGCTATTAAAATTTGCAAGTTGAAGTGGCAATGGGCAGGCCACATCACTCGAAGAATCGATAACCGATGGGGAAGATATAGATTCTTGAGTGGAGAACACGAACCGGAAGAGACAGCGTAAGTAGGCCTCCCACTAGATGGACCAAAGACATCGTGAGAGTCGCGGGCATCAAGTGGAAACAAATGGCAGGATGTCATTCAGTGTGGAGGTTTAAAGCGGAGGCCTATGTTCAGCAGTGGACGACTTCTGGCCAAGTAATGATGATGATGACAAGTATTTGGATCCAGTAACGGGGTAGAAAATTACAAAATAAAACGGCTTAGGAGTCCTTGTTAAAAATGATTTGTTTTGTTTCATATAATAAGTACTTGAGTAGGTAGTTTTAATAATTTTAATATTTATTACCTCAAAGGTGGTGGAGTTGGTGAGCGAGATAAGGGGAAACTGGCCACTTCCCTCGATATAGCCAGTGATTTGATAGAACCAAAAGTTTGTTCAGGACTCAGTGGTGCTCCAAGGACTGACGCCATACCTCTGTAACATATGAAATGATGCAATTAGATAATTATCAATGTAAAAAACAGACTTTATCAAAATGACAGAACTGGACACCAAAGGAGACCACACGGGAAGCACCAGCTTTCCAATAAAAAAATATCCATCAAAATCGGTTCACCCAGTCGAAATTTAAGAGGTAACAAACAAAAAAAAATAATGGAATGTCCTCCTTTTTGGAAGTCGGTTAAAATAGATTAGGTTATCCTTTTTAGAATAAAATTGCAAACATTTTAAAGTAATTTTGATGTTGATATGTTTTATTTTGGCGGAAGAGACCGATTTTTTTAAATCTTGTTCAGTTTATTCTCGTCAACACATTTTTAATTAATAATTTTCTTAGAGGATCACTTTTTATATAAATACCTACATATTATAACTAAAGTAATATTATACTTACACAACGGAATCGGATGGCACTAGGAAGGGCAGCGGCGGAGGGCACGGAGCTTCATTACGGGCCGGCGACGCAGGCTCGGTGGAGCGAGGGCAGCGCGGTGACTCACCGTCCTCCACCATGCCTAGCCAACTTCGCAGCCATCGCCAGAGCCCGGAGGGACTACCTGAAATGCACAAATATGACTGAGTAAATAATACTGTGAACGCAACACCCCATCTATAAAATAATATCTATCGTTTGCGAAATAGATTCTAGCGCCTGCGATCATAAAGCCGTAACATACGAACGTACCACGGACCACGGACCGCCGTCTGGCCAACAGGAGGGAAAGAGAAAATTTTGTCTTTCCCTCCTGTTGGTCAGACTGCGGTCCGTTGTACGAGGTCAGTACTTCTGTTACGGCTTATATATTTCTGACTCTGAGATAGATTTCTGGGGGCCTTACGCCTAACTCTAATCGCGGCCTCGAATTAGCGCAGTTTGCAAAATCACGCGAACGCGCCGAGACGGTACGGTTTTTCGCATGAATAACCTAAACTGAATCGCTTATAACAGGTAAGCGTAACCTGTCCTGCAAATTTTTTTACAGACTGCCTACGGTTTTTATCAGAAATGGTAGCAAGCATTATCTACTATAAAAAGCTAATAGAAAGCGTACTTACGAGAGTATTTTCTGCTTATTTGTGGACTAAGTGGATAGAAGTCTCCGTGGATGGGACAGTGGAACGCCAGTCGGCGCTGACGACGCTGAGCGGAACGCATGAGCATGCATAGTACAATGCCTGAAAAAATAACAACATTAAAGTTAAATTACTTTTACATATTAATTATTATAAAAAAAGTACATAAAACCCTACAAAATGCCCTTTGACGGCGGTTTTTTACGGCTAACTCTTAACGCGGGCTCGAATTAGCGCTGAAACAGCGTAGTTCGCAAAATCAAACGCGAATTTTAACGCTCCGAGATACGGTTTGCGGTCGCGCAACTTTTCTCATCACCTAAACAGAATGGCTTTAAACAGGTAGCCGTAAGAAGGTAAACACACAGAGAAAAACACTCCTCTTTGGGTAGTCGGGCAAAAAGAAGTATAGTTAGTGTATCCGTTGAAGTTTTGATAAAATGCGTGTGATATAGATGAGATTCTTATCTTCGCACTTTTTTAACACACTTTTATTAGCTTGGTATGTATCTATGTATGTAATGGAATCTTTGAACTTGATTTTCACCCCTTTCTAAACGTTGGATTGATTTGAAACTTTGCACCCTTATCAAGGACCGATGATAGTACAATAATTTAATTAGTTGGTCCCCTTATCCTTACCAGGATCTTCAGGGGCCTTACACTGAACTCTAACCACAGGCTCGAATACGCGCAGTTTGCAAAATCATGCGAACGCGAACCTTAACGCCCCGAGATGCGGTTTGGGGTCGTGCAACTTTTCGCAATTTTCTAAACTGAATCGCTTATAACAGGTAGACCTAAGACCCAAGGATTAGGCGTGTTTTTTAGTTTTTCAAAACTGCGAGAAGTATGTCTATAAATAAGAGTGATTTAATATAAATAGGGCCTTAGGTCTACCTGTTATAAGCGATTCGCGCTTATAACAGGTAGACCTAAGACCCAAGGATTAGGCGTGTTTTTTAGTTTTTGAAAACTGCGAGAAGTATGTCTATAAATAAGAGTGATTTAATATAAATAAATTTGGTAAATTAAACAGTTCCGTACCTGCAATAGTCATAAGAGCTCCAGCGACGATGCAGACCGGGCCAAGTACTCTAGAGTTGCCAGTGAATGCGATACGCGCCGCATAATGATCCGGCTCCTCGTTTTCACCGCAACCGCGATATGACGCCGCTGTAAGGTTTTAAATTACAATGTTAACAATGTTTTTAATTAAATATACTCATAATAACGGTGGCGACTGAAAGTTTACGAGATCATAAAAGTATTGTATCGATAAAAAAATTATACGGAACCTTGTTCCTTTCACCTATATAGTCTATGGTTGGTTATTTGATAACTTGACTACTTCCGGAAGTTGCAACTTTATGGCGGTAAATTCGAGCTGTTAATTTTGAATACAGAGTCAGAGTGTTGAAAAGTTAAAAATATTACTGTTTCTTCTCTGTGCATTGATCATGTAACCAGTCGATGATATTATGTATTAGGTTATGGAAAGTTGGTTGTTAAAGTAATAAAAATTATATGCAAACATGATGTGTGCAATGCAACGAAAGTAAAGAAGTCTGAACCCACCACCATGTGGGATTCAAAGTCGGTCATAATATGTGTGTGTGTGACTGCCCCGGTGGCTCAGTTGGTAGAGAACCTACTTTCTGCGCGGGGGCATGGGTTCGATTCCCACCTAGGGCAAACATTTATGTGATTAACATTTGTGTTTGTTCTATGTCTGGGTGTAATTTTTTATTTTTTTATTATAGAACTAGCTTTTTTGCCCGCGACTTCGTACGCGTAGATTTTCATATAAACCTTCAATCCTTTTTTCTTCCCTTAATCCGGCCCTTGCGCAAAATAACATAGCCTATACTTCAATCTGGTCATAGCTAAGCATATTCGTGAAAACCGCATTTAAATCCGTCCGCATTTTCTTCCAGTGGTGTAGGAGATGTGCGTGAACAAACAAACAAAAATTCTAAAAACTGCCTTAACATATTCAGCTGCTTATTTTAAGTCGCCCTGTGTGAAGTATTGATAGAAGCATAAAAGTAATAAATAACACCGTCAACAGTTTTCAAATCAAAAAGATAATGTGACCACAGTGCAGAGCATGTTTTGAAATTTTCTTTTTGTCAAAACCATTAAAAGTATATCATGTCATGTCGGGATGATATACATCTCTGAAATTTGACTGTCCAGTTTCGCTGGCCACGGAACCCTGACATAATGCTTGTCTTAACACGCTCTTGGCTAGTTATTTCTTATTTCGCGTGCATTTGTATGTATACCTTGATTAAAAAGCCATGAAATGGAACTACTCTATTTATCTGTTAAAATATCACAGTAAAATAAAATTATTTCTATATTCTTATTCTTATTGCAAATATACACTATATTCTTCTAAAAGCTAAGTTTATATACCCTGCATAAAGGGTGCAGCAATGACTTGTGTAGTGGCTGTTCACAAAACCAGACCACAGACATAAACATATAAATTTAAGTATAGTTAAATCTATTACATAAATATTATATATACTATTCAAACTTAACCTAGGGTGAAGTAATTTTACAAAACAAAAAAAAACATAGTGTGATAGGTTACTTAATTATATATGAGATGATACAAAACTTATGACGCTACTTTCTTAACTATTTATATGTATATCGATATTTATTTTCTAATTATTATTTTCTACAATTGATCGTCGAATAAATCTTTTATCTCGTAATAACATTTTTGGGTTAGAAACTTACGAAGTTGGTTCTGGAAAAATGTTATTATTTCTGTCTTTCTTTATTGCGTCCGGAATTTTGTTGTATAGGTTTATTTTCATGTACAAAGGGCCTTTTTTGAATATTTATATTCGCGGGACTGAATTAAAATAGGATGCGGTATATTTTGTGTTTTAAATGCTAACATAGAATAAAACCAAGAGAATGTAATACTCCTACTCCATGCACTGGAATGAACCACCAAAGAGGTTGTAAGGCCTATAACATGCTTGATCTACACGTTCATTCATCTAAGAAGGTTAAGGAACCTTTTTTAAATTTAAACTGATTAACCGAATGACAGTTGACAGTTTCAAAATTTTCATGGCTATGTCAATAACATTCTCTTTACTTTGGATCTCCTTGCTTGAGGCTATGTGACGATCCTCATATTACGTTTCGTGTAACGAAGAAATAAATCATTGATTTTTATTTTCGTTTATGTAAAAATAAAGAATTAAAATAAATGATATAATATAGCCTATGTTTTAATCTGGTAATTTCTAAGCATATTCATGAAAACCGCATTTAAATCCGTCCAGTGGTTTAGGAGATGTGCGCGGACAAACAAACAAACAAACAAACAAACAGACAAAAATTCTAAAAACTGTCCTATCGTGTTCAGCTGCTTATTTTAAGACGACCTGTGTTTTTTTTTTTTTGTTATCTCGCAATTACAGATTTTTTTATCTCTACGTTTTTATTATATGTATAGATAGATAGATAGGCTTGCGCTTGGCCGCCAATTAGCCTGATGTTAAGCGATGATGCGGCCTACGGTGGATCACGCTTGCTTAGAAGAAACCGATTCACTCTTGACTTGAAGACACCCAGATTGTAACTATCGGGGAACACCCATTCAGGCAGTGCATTCCACAAACTAGCAGTTCGCACAATAAAAGTGGATATTTAAAAAACCTAGCTCACAAAGAATAACGTTAACACCTAAAAATTCGAGCGACACCATATAGCACCAGAAAGTTAAAATCATTGCTTATCTATACTAGGTACTTAGGGCCTTACTTAAAAACGTTACTCAGATTGGTCTATGTTTTAAAATGCTCTCTCAACTTCTCACTGACGGCAATCGTCACACGCGAAAACAAGACGGAGCATATTTAAGCGTATGTCAACTTGAGTATCGTTTTTAAGTAAAGCCCTTAATCTTTTGGACCACGCACACTACAACGCGCGCTTGGTATAAAAATAACGTGTCGTGGTTTCAACCGCTATCCATAGGTTTTAAGGGAGTTTCAATAATAAGGTAGTGTTAAACTACCTAACACAGTTGTTCCCAAAAAAATCCTAATTCCCAAAAATGCCTAACCTGATTATTTTCCCCCAAAGAAATAATTTCTCCAAAATTTCGCATTAATTAGACTATTTTTTTCCCCCAAAATCGAGAGAACTAGTTTGGCAGCCCTGTCACGACTTCTTAACCGCAAACCCCTCGTCGCCCTATACATAACCAAACCCCTTATGTGGCTAATATAATCTGATCCCGGGATCCGTGGATACAGTTCCCAGTGTATGGCAGGTGACCGTCTGAAACCCCTTATATTTACGTAGTATTTATATCCTATTTGCCCCTAATGTGGTCTGTGGACTGTGTCTAAATGTGTAATAATGAGTATACGTAAGTGAGTGTATGTTTTGTGTAATAGGGCTGTACGAGAAACAGAAATTTCGTCTTACCGGTAAGAACACAGCCGACGAGCATAAAGAGAAATCCAAATATCGGCAGGACTATCTGGCAGTTAGCGGCGACGACGACGCCGGCGACCGCGAGACCTCCTTCCACCTTCTCGACGCGGAGGCGCGAGATGGCGGGCGGGCAGCGCGGCTTGCCCACCGGGGCGCGCACCAGCGGCTCGCCGGGGGGCGAACTCGTCCTGGAAACAATGTCAAAATGTACTTTTAGAGAATATAGTAATAATCTTTATTTGGCATAAGGAAAAAGTACAAACAAAATAACTGAATCCACTGGCTCCGAACTAGTGAAAAACTGTGTTTCGAAAGACAGTGGCTTCTCCCAATGTTTGTGTATTAAATACTAGGTATGCCTAAAATAAAGAATTTTTTAATATTGATTAAAATTTTGAAAGAAAAAATAAAATCAAATAATAGCTAAAAATAAAAATTATACAACACAATTATAAATGAATTGTTAGTGCATTAAAGTTATAAATTCTAATTGTAAGATGGACATATTAAAACATAGCTATAGCAATAACATAAGTATTGTTACATTGTGTTTTATGGTAATGACGCACTACAACTTTCCGTTCCATGTAAATTCCAAAAAGCTTCTAGTCTAGTGCGAAAGTGTACTAAGGGTTTAGAAGATGACGTGGTGAATGGAGGAGAATAGTAAGAAAGGTTCATCACACCACCATGTGTTTACATAGTTTGGAAGAAAGGGAGATGTAACAGCTTATACCTACCTATATAGGTACTACGGATACCTAAGTGGGTAAACACACAACAAAGAGAAACAAACACAGCTAATACTTATAATAGTTTAGTTTCTAAGGTAGAATTTCTCTCTATCTATCTACGTATAACACAAACAATTGCCTCTTAAGTTTAATGTACAATTAACGTTTTTCGTATGGCGGGAAATTCAAATTTCAAACAGTTTTTTTTGTCCTTGTAGCTAGACTGGGTAATTTAAATGTGGTCTACGATGGAGCACGCTCGCCTGGAAAAAACTGATTCATACGCGATTTGAAGACGAGAACATACATTCAGGCAGCGCATTCCACACACTAACTGTTCGCACAATAAACGTTGAATCGTAGAGCGCTTTGTACCTACGGGTTTTCGGAATATCAACTATAGATCAGAGTTTAATATCATATCAACCATCAACGATGACATTTGTTTATTTACGACTTTTCGTAAGATTAGGAGCGATGCGGCTTAATGCCAAATACAAAAAAAAACGCTTCAGAAGTCTTCTAAGTGTGACTCAGGTATAAAACTATGTAAACTACAGTTTTCAGTACAAAACACCACTAATTTAACACATGGTCGGTTTTACATCGCGTGCCAGATTGATCGTAAAAGCTACCAGATGCAGGCCCAATAAAACCGTAAAATCAACTGGCGAACAATGATTAGCTAGTTCTAAATCTGGGAACAAGATTATGTCACGACTTTTAGTCGATGTGAAAAAAAATGCGTTGAATTGCGTAAAAGAATAAGTACCTACATTACTGCAGATGGCAGACAATCAAAGATAGTGGATAAATTGTCGTTGCAGACAAGAAACGTGATAAGTATATATTGGCAAGCCACATCGCTCGAAGAACCGATAACCGATGAGAAGCAAGGTTCTCGAGTGGAGACCACGAACCGGAAGACGCAGCGTAGATAGGCCTCCCACTAGATAGACCGACGACATCGTGAGAATCGCGGCTATCCGCAGTGGATGCAGATGGCAGGCTGTCGTTTAGTGTGGAGGTCTTAGGGGGAGGCCTATGTTCCGCAGTGGACGTCTTCTGGCTGATGATGATAACAATGTGATTAATGAACAAGCGAATGAAAAATTTAACACCCTGCCGCATGCCGTCCTCCTTGTTTCCTGAGAACTACAATCTGGCATCTTCTATAGGTGGCTATAGTGAATGGTTTTCTTCTAAATCGACGTTTTTTGTGTCGACGTCTTCCACATCGTCGCATACCATAGGACGAGTTGGTGGCCAAACTTTATTTAAAATAAAAAAAAACTTAATTCAACGCCATCCGGTGTCCATGTAGACTTGCTAAAACTTTTATTTTTGTCTTGGATTACGATAGGAACTCGTAAATAGGTATAATGTCGTAACAAAATGTTGGCAGAGCGACGAGCTTTCGATGTCAAGCCTTTGACACGGGATATCTCCTTCAGTTCACTGAATTCTTATAATACCCATTAAATTCTTTTATACGTTTTTGAACCCGTAATAGGTACTACTACTAGTGACTAAGGGTAAAGGTTCGAACGAAAACGATATAGGATTCTGACGTATTTGTTTTTTACCTGTCTGGCTGTTTAGAATTCTTGTATACCTGCTCAGCCCTGATGACTTTTTGCCTAATACCTACCTAAAACTAATAATATGTGATTAAACGAACTTGCAAGTGAAGTTCGATCAATATTATATGAGTAAGCTTCATGCGAAGATATAATAACATGGTAGTACTTTTGTCATACAGGCAACATTGCACGTTTTTTAGAGAAGAAAAAAAAATGACATTTGATACTTCATTGTGGTAGTCTGTGCGGTGACAGCTCGTCATTCTTTAGAGACAACGAGGGAAAAGAAACACAAAATTTTCCTATTCGGGTTTTGGGTGGGAGGGTGTATATATCTTCGCATGAAGCTTACTCATATAATATTGATCGAACTTCACTTGCAAGTTCGTTTAATCACATATTATATATTCGTAGCTTCATGCTTCAGATATAATAACATGGTAGATGTTTAGAGCCAAAATTTTGTGAGAAATAATAAAACATTCTTTACACAAAATAATCATCTTTATTTTCATTGTTCTAAATTGATCTTGCAAAGGTATTTCCCTCTAATATTGGGCGATGGTAATATTTGGCAAAGATTTGTGACCTGCTGGTCCAACCTGCTGTCTTTCGAATGGTATCTAACGAAAGACCAGAGGCGCAAGCAGCGGAAGCGGCGGCGTGCCGTGTGCTGTGTCCAGAAAACTTAGATACATCGACGCCACTCGCACCCATCACCGTCTTGATCCACCGACTGATGGTTTGAGAGGTTGCTGGTTTATGCGGTTTTTTATACGTGAGAAAAAGATTGCTAGTAGACGCTGGCCTTAATTTTTTTGTCATGAATATATAGTCTTCTATAGCTGTGGCGGGACATATAGCCCTATTTTCGTGAAAATAAGGTAATGCTAATACCGGTTGCTCACGTCCCACTGCGGATGTTTTGATTGCATCCAAAATACCTATCTCAATGATAAAAGGGCCTATTTTTATATTTTCTAATTTAATGAGTGAAAAAGTTTGCACTCTATGCGGTGTGCATAAAGCTAGTAATGTCACTAATTTTAACGTAATTTTTTCTAGTGGGAGGCTTCTATTTGGTACCCATTTTTCGATGTAATTTAGTAGAACCTGTGGGTCCCAAGTGGAAGACTATTTTGGGGTAGCAGGTTTCAACCTATAAGCCCCCCTAAGGAGCTGTTTTACTTGCTCATCAGTGGTTAGGTTGCTGCCTACCAACAAAGATAATGCGGAGCGGTGGCTGTTCAAAGAGCTGTATGCGACACCTTTGTGGAACTGTTCCGTCAAAAACAATAAAATAGACGACAGAGAACCCTTATAGGGATTTATTCTATTAATTAAACAGAATTGCCACCATTGTTTGTAGGTCCCATTGTATTGAGATAGGGTGTTTTGGGAGAGTGACGCCATCGATAAATCTAAACATTGGTTCGGGGTGCCTCTTGCTGTGAACGCCGTCCTGAGAGCAGCGCTGCACCCAGGGTAAAAAAGCTCGTATGATGTCGAGTCCTAGAAGAGGATGCAAACTTTAACTTATGGGTAAAATATGATATATCTGAACGAATCAAATTTTTAAGCAGTGGAAACCAGGGCTGAGATGGCCAGTAAGGAAAAATTAAAATACCCTCCGCTTCGTCATTAACAATTTTTTGTAGACATTTCAGAATCATTGTAAATGGAGGAAACGCGTAGAAAAACATTGATTTCCAGTTTAAGGTGAATGCGTCTACTGTCATGGCGTCTGGATCTGGTCTCCAGGATACGTAAGTCTTGCACTTTGCGTTAGTGCGAGAAGCAAACAAATCAATGACGGGTACACCGAATGTTGTGATAATTGTTCTAAACTGAGAGTCAGATAACTGCCATTCAATGTCAGGATTAACTCTCCGAGATTCCTGATCAGCTTCTACATTATCTTTTGTATTAATGTATGATGCGTATATCCAAATGTTTCGCTTTTCGCACCACTGCCATATAGTTTTTGTCAAGTCATTAAGGTGAGGGAACTGAATTCCGCCCATTCGGTTAACATAACTGATAGCCGTCGTGTTATCAACACGTAACAGTATATTACAACCGTGTCTATCAAGAGCGAAACATTTCAAGCCCAAAAAAACAGCGAGTAATTCTAAATAATTTATATGGAATTCTAGTTCACTGTCCGTCCAGCCACCGCCGGTACGGTTATTGTCACAATAGGCACCCCAACCTGTTCTACTCGCGTCTGTGAAAACTTCCAAATCAAAATTGGGTACCGTGAATGTATTTGAGGTATAAAGAACATTATTCATCCACCACGTTAGGTCTGGTAAGATGTCAACATTAGGTTTAAACTTAGCATCATAATGATCGTAGTTTAAACTTAGCGCCAAATATTTTTGTCATTCAATCTGCTTAGTGTAGAGCCAGCCGTATCGTACAGCTGGGCACGCTGATGTAAGAACACCTATCAAGTGAGCGAAATCGCGTATTGTGCAGGTGGGTAGACGGGAAATTGTTTGTACCAATTGTAAGATATTGTTGCGCTTGTCGGATGGCAGCGATAGTGTCATATCTATGGAATTGTATATGAAGCCTAAAAATTTACAACATTGTTGTGGTTGTAAACAACTTTTTTCATAATTCACTACGAAACCTAAACAGTTGAGTAATCTAAGGGTTTTGGTAACGTTTTTCAGGCATTCATCGTAATTATCACCTATATACAATATGTCGTCAAGATAAATGACAGATTTAAAGCCTTGACACCTTAAATAACTGACTACTTCTTTCATTATCTTGGTAAAGGTGCGTGGTGCGGAAGACAAGCCGTATGGCATCGCATTGAACTCATAAGTCACAATTTGAGAATTTTCATTTTTAAATTGAAACCTGAGGTACTTTTGATGGGAAGCAGTAACTGGAACTAATAAGTAAGATTCCCGGAGATCTATAGTAGTCATGTAATCATTTTGAGGGATCATTTTTGAAGCCGTTCTGTGATCTTCCATTTTGAAGTGGGATCTAGCAACGAATTTATTTAATTCTTTTAGTCTATGTTCACCATGAGGCTTAGGGGCCAAAAAAATATTCATTTGTACAATTTGTTGTTTGTTTGTTTGGAATTTTGTACTGAACTACATTTTGAGTGAAGGGAATACTATAACCATAACAAATCCAATCAAGTATAACTGGATTATTTGTAATGTTTAGCCAGCAATCATAGTAGTAATGTAGTCTGCCAGCATGTACCTGTGTTATTGTCGAGTTGGGGCACGTTTGTTCGTGGCCGCTGTTGAGTTCCATTGTCGATGGGATGACGCCGCTGGCAGCGCTGCTGCATGAGCTGGCCCTGGCCCGCGGCGGTATTGGTTCCGGTACGGAGTGGTGCGCCCTCCCCTGCTTGACTGGTGCTGGTATCGAGGAGAGCCCGACTAGTTTTCCCGGGGTCGAGAGACCGGGGTTGCCGGGGGGGTACTAGATGTGGCCTTTGGCAGACCGGGCTTTTTTATTTGCTGTCCTTGTTTATCAATAGCCTTAGATGCCTTAATTTTATCTGACAGGGAGCTGCCAAATAACGTCTCGTCTCTATCATGACCCTGTAAAGTGGTCAGAATAGATTTGTCTAATCCAGGCGTTATAAGTTTCGTTCTCACTTGTGTCTCGACAAAATGCAGGTCTGTTAATATGCGGCATGCATCCGAGAAAATTCTTAGTGCTTGCACTTTGTCATCGCCCGTCAGTAACAATGTCATAGCCTTATTTATGGCCGTAATGCCCAGGCCTAGTTGGTCTTGTTTTATTTGAAGTTTTTTATCGCGCCCCTTGGCAAAATCAGCGAGGGCTGCGGCGATTTCTGGATTTAAGGTGGGTGCTTTTAGCAGCTTGCAGTTATCAGGGACTGCGTACTCTTTTAGGAGCTTCTCATTCGCTTCTGCCTGCAAACCCTTTTTAAGAATGGGCAGCCAACGCTGCGCTAATTTTCCGTGTATATTCGGGCCGTAGACCGGAATATCGTCAGATGTTTCTCCCAGAGCTTCTAATAACTCTGGGTCAAGCTCAGGAGAGAGCTCCCTAATAGTGTCGTGTATCACCTCGTCGTCTACAACGGCAGGAGCTGGAAGCGACGGCGGTGCGGGTGATGTGGGCGGCGGCGGCGCCTGAAGCGAAATAGCCGGCGCAGGCGAGGACACAGACGCGGGCTGGGTATTCGGCCCGGACGGCGGCAGTGTAGGTGATACAGGAGCCGAAGGTGCCAATGGCCTGCCCGGCTAAATTTTTATGTTAACCTGAGGTTAACGTTCCAAACGGAACTTGTACCAAACGGATGTTCGAAGTTTTGATCTTCAGTTTTTAACCTTCGTATTGACCCACGGTCAATCTCTAGGCAGATTTTTAGGCGTCATACTAAACCATCGTGTTAACCCACGGTTAACCTCCAGGCAAGCTTCAAACGCATATTTTGAAATCAAAATTGAAGGTAGGCACAAATATGATAGTCTTTTAGACTCACCCAAATCTTCCTCGAAATCTGACGAAGATATCTGAATCCTGCGACAACGCATTTTATATTCTAATTTGCGTAACTTTGCACTGTATTTTTTAAACTTTTCGTCCGCACTACGTTTCGGCATTTTTACCGCGCGAACGAAAGCGTGTGCTCAGTTGCCTTGCACGAAAAAGAATGACGAGCTGTCACCGCACAGACTACCACAATGAAGTATCAAATGTCATTTTTTTTTCTTCTCTAAAAAACGTGCAATGTTGCCTGTATGACAAAAGTACTACCATGTTATTATATCTGAAGCATGAAGCTACGAATATATAATAGGTATTGTTTAATATGGGTGTGGGCCTTAAGTTCGTTCGAATTTGAACAAAAAAAACATTTAAAATGGTTTTTTTTTCAATAAAATTATTTTAGGTAGAGTCTAGGATCCTTCCGGCCATCAGCTTTTTAGGACATCTATAATTCGGCGCTCACTACATCGGCATTCGGCATCCCATTTCTAAAATAAAAAATTACTCAGCGAGAATTAATAAAAAAAAAAAAAAAAGATTGGGTATTCCATTTAGAATAACATTGCGAATAGTATAAAGCAATTTTCGTGTTGAAATTTTTTACGATGGTGGTGGAGATAGAAATAAAATATTTTTTAGTTTGAGTGAGATACGATACCTACCTCCTCTTCCGTCCTGTGGCCCTAGTACGAGCACTTCCGAAAAAGTATTCGTTTAGTAAAAGATAGCAAAATGTATGAAAAATTGAACAGCGCCTCTATCGGACGTATAGGGAAACTGAATTTTTCATACATTTGCTATCGTTTACGGAACGAATACTTTTTCGCTTTTTCTTTTTTACTGATAGTAAACTATAAAGTTTACTGACAGTAAACTATAAAGTTTACTGACAGTAAACTATAAAGTTTACTATCAGATCAACTGTGCTAATAAAGCCAAGTTATATCTACTTCTGTAAGCGTTCCGAAAACGAAATTTAATAATACTCAAAAGCAGTCAAACAAAATGATGTTGCAATAATTGTACTTTAAATACTATACTAATTGGCTATAGGAAATAATAATCTACGTAAACGATTAAGAAGTTCATTTGTGAAGAATTGAAAATAAAAGAAAAATATTTAAAAAAAACTGTTTTGATGATGAATTTCTAGTGTAATTCCGCTTCTACGTCGCTTCAAGTACAATAAGGAATTTGTGATAAATATTTGTTGGTAATGTTAATTTTATTGAGTTTAATTTGCCTAACCTGATATAAAATATTAATTACATAAATTGAAAATTAACGTAACCTGAAACAAAAAGTAATTAATTCTGAATTATTTTTAATTATAAAATTATTAAAGTAATCTGAAACAAAAATTAATTAATTCTGAAACATAAAATATATATTAATTGGAATTACATGTATTTTAATTGAATTTAAAAAAGTAATAAATTATACCCGTTTCCTTAGTGCACTTTGTCGACACGTGTTTCGCCTCTTCACGAGGCATCCTCAGGACGTGTTGACTCGTCGAGCGCTTGGCCGAGAGCGCTCGACGAGTCAACACGTCCTGAGGATGCCTCGTGAAGAGGCGAAACACGTGTCGACAAAGTGCACTAAGGAAACGGGTATAATTTATTACTTTTTTAAATTCAATTAAAATACATGTAATTCCAATTAATATATATTTTATGTTTCAGAATTAATTAATTTTTGTTTCAGATTACTTTAATAATTTTATAATTAAAAATAATTCAGAATTAATTACTTTTTGTTTCAGGTTACGTTAATTTTCAATTTATGTAATTAATATTTTATATCAGGTTAGGCAAATTAAACTCAATAAAATTAACATTACCAACAAATATTTATCACAAATTCCTTATTGTACTTGAAGCGACGTAGAAGCGGAATTACACTAGAAATTCATCATCAAAACAGTTTTGAAAATGGACTTCCGCAAAGTAACGCCTGATTCAATCAACTAGAAAAATATTAATTTAATAAATTAAGAACATCATAATGTTTTATACCGACGACATCGTGAGAGTCGCTGGCATCCAGTGGATGCAGATGGCAGGCTGTCGTTCAGTGTGGAGGTTAAAGGGGGAGGCCTATGTTCAGTAGTGGACGTCTTCTGGTTGATGATGATGATGAATGTTTTATAAGTTGATGAAATAAGCGGCATTTTTTTATAAAGCCTAAATTAGATACCAATACCATGAACCGTGGTTAAACACCTTGCAATAATAATAAAAAATTGCAATCAAAAATAGAGTGAAAGAAACCAACTTACTTTTGTATACATCAAGATGAACCAGTTAGGTAACAATTTACCTAACTAGTTCATATTTTGTCTCTCGGTTCGTAACTTTCACTCGATATCAATTTCGTTGCGTTTATAAATTTGTCTCGGGATTTATATCGTGCGTGAACAATAAGTACATATTCAATTTTTTTGTGCATCGAGTATCTTTAGTCTCACCAAGTATTTCTTACTTCATTAAAATGCATTTTCACCTCACAACCTCGGAAAGATTCAGTAGCCTGAATTGAAAAATTGAACAGCGCCTCTATCGGACGTGAAAGGAAACTGAATTTTTCATACATTTGCTATCGTTTACGTAACGATAACTTTTTCGCAAGTTTTCGTACTAACCCCACAGGTACCTTTGAAACCCTCGCTACGCTCAGGATTCAATACAATTACTCGCGCCAAAAATCAACGTTGCAGCCTTGCATAACAAATAACTATTTCGTTTTGACATTTCCATTTTCTCTCGCACGTTTGATTCCATAATCCTGTCGGGGCAGGTCGTCCTTCAGACTAAATCTATTACATCACATAATACTCTTGTTTGTGTCCTTATTACGGCCTACAATATTGGGGACAATTTAGTATCTTGTATTCCCAGGCGACAATATAGATCGCTGTTAAAGCTTTAGTTAGGTTTACAAGCGTAGCATGTAAAGTTTGAATGAAATAAAATTTCAAGAAATACGGTATTTCGTCCAAGTCTCATTTGGTCTGTATTTTAACTCCCAACGTAGACAGTAGTTTTTTTTAATTGAAAGATAGTTTGATTGCGGTGGCGCTCTACTTTGTTTGATCAGAATCTGTTCAGCTGTTTAAAAATTATGAATTGTTTTCCGAATTGATCGTGAGTTTTTTAAATTGTTTTTATTCGTTCTTGATTGAATCGGGCATTAATTCGCGGAAGTTTGTCTAATTATTCTTGAACAAAATGGTTTTTGTAATAATGAAGTTTCTATTTATTTTATCAAGCAATTCATATATTTGGAGCAATCATTAAATGTACATAACAGTAATAATTTTAAAACTTTCATAACATCGATCATTAGGTATAAGGTATGAAATACAAGCGAACTAAAATATGATTTTGACAATATTTTAACATAGACATAATTTCCCTAACTATAAAAAAATATACAAAAAAAGTTAACATTTGTACACCGTATCGTTCGCGCAAAACTTTATGAGCCCTCTGAAGTTAGGCGCGAGGCCTCCCCGACGCCCTGTAAAGTCCCTCGGATACCTATAATATGCGTACTGCGCAGCCACTGGGCCTAACTTCAGAGGGCTCATAAAGTTTTGCGCGAACGATACCTGGCAAGGACATGAGATAGGTACGTTTCATTCTGAAGAGGGTATGCTACGTTATATGTATGTGTACCTACCATGTTCTGACAAATAAATAATTTGATTTGAATATCAGTACTAGCACTACATAAGAATTGAAATTTGTGGATAATCATAGTGGCAAAGCTAGCAAATCTAGACATTATCACTAGCATTATCTGGCGTTATCTTTTCAAGCTACAATGATTTCATTATAGAAGCTTTCTGGCTTCATTGTTCCAATAACAAAAGATTAGATTTAGAAACTTTTGTTGGAAACTTTTGATGAATACCGAATTAACTAGAGGGGTCTTATCTATAGAGTAAAAGGTGCTCGAATTAGGGCCCGGACTCCGGACCGAAAATCGAGGCTTCATTTACTTTCAACAAGTTTCTGGATGGATTTAGATAATGAGGCAGGGCCAAATTGGGGTTGGCTCACTATTCATTAGACCTTTTTTTTTTTGATTAAAAAGATTAGGAAGGTATTTTTCTTTTGGTATACCTAAGTATCTCGGTGAATTATCTAAACAATTAACTTTATAGTCAAAACATTCGGGCTACCGATATTTCAGGGTTGTTTGTTTTATAAGAGGAGCGCCGAACTGGCAAGCTGTCCGCCAGATGGTAAGCGATAATCGCTGCCCATGGACACCTACACTGGCGGTGTTGGCGATGCTTTTGCGAAGTCCAAGATGATTGGTTGTTTTTTTAATTGATGATTTTTTGGTGATGGCACAGAATACGTAATAGTACAAAAAATAAATAGTTGATCATAATGATGTAAATTAATTATTTTTGGATCCCGCTGTATTTTAGACGGTAAACGTACTTTAGCACCAGTCAAATATTATTCATTCAAAGTTTTGAATTAACGCTCGTCTTTATAATAAAGACAATTACGCACCTACTTCCATAAAAAGCGCACGATGTCCAAACTTTTGGTTCCCTGACCCAACTGTATTAACAGACAAACCCACATTTGGTACACAATAGTACTAAAGAATGCTATAATTATGTAATAAGTGCGTCACATCCGTTGACTTTGGTGTAATAGGAATTCAAAACAACTACCTAAGTGTGTTTTTATGTGTTATAGGTGGCAAACAAGCTAACAAGCTGTCTGATGGTAAGCAACCACGGTCGCGTATGAATACCTATAACACGAACGGCATCAGAGATACGTGCCGAAAAAGACTCTACAACAGTCCCTTTGCAGGATCCCATGTTACTTACCATGTATTTTGTTAGGTAATAAATGCCCTGAAACACTGGAATATTTTGTAAAATTAATACTTCTGGCGTTTGATGCTGAGGTCATAGGAAATAGTTACTACTATTCTGAGAACCACTGAATACTGGGAGAATTGAGTACTCTGTTAAAGAGTTCTATGAAACTGGCAATAGGGTTTGGGCTGAAATTAGCCACTTGAAAAGCTTCTGTGGATTATTGTACCTGTGTTATTACTATGTATTATGTATTCTGTGTTATTACTATCTTCTAGATATTTTTTAAGGACAAGAGCCTCAATAATTATCAATATGAAAAACCGACTTCATAAAAATGTCAGAACTGAACCAAATTGAAATGAGACCACACGGGAAGCACCAGCTTTCAAATAAAAAAAGAATCATCAAAATCGGTTTACCCAGTCTAAAGTTGTGAGGTATCAACCATAATAATAAAAAAATACAGTCATAATAAGATCCTCCTCTTTTTTGGAAGTCGGTTAAAAAGCCATTCAAACCCTGCTAACAACAAATTTAAAACAAAATTGAACAGGAATATCTGTCCGTGACTCCACGCTGGGCCAAAGTGGTCATTTTATTTTAAGCGGGTTTCCCTAAAAAATACAAAGATATTATCATGTTGTTTGCTACTTTTACTTTTAAAAGGATAAAGAAAGACCGATGAACATCGGCGTAAAATGTTTATTTTTGTTATGTCAGCAATCAATTTGGCTTGCTTCGTAAACAGACTCGGATGAAAGTGGAAAACAACATCCAAAATAACAAGGAAAATAGAAGCCTTTTGAGGTTTTACTATGTTTTATAATAAATGTCTGTAAGTTTATGATATCGTTTGGTTTTACAATGTTTTTAATACAGACAACCAGGATATACATATTTATTATACTATTAAATTACAGCGTAGGTAAGATTAAAAAATAATTTATTCTGTGTCCGTTGTTGTGATGTACACCACTTTGGGCGTGAAAATGTAATAAAATGTATGTTCTAATGGTTCGTAGGTATTTGATGGTCCCAAGCAAAGGTACAAAGCAACCACTGGTGGTGAAGAACTGCCTACTTATTCTGGTTTATTTTATCACCAGTGGTGAATTGAGACAGTAATAAAAAACAATATTGTTTTTTTACATTATTCTTTTATTTTTATAACTTGGTCGTCGTCGAGCGGAAGGCAATGATATAATTATAAGGTCGGGGAAAAAGTTTCTTCGTAATTTATAAACAAATTCAAGACATATTTTTTTCAAGTTTAATTACATTTAATTATAATATATATGTACCATTTTGTTCGATAACTTGTTGCCATCTTTTAGGTAGTGACATGACCCCGTTGCTGTAGAAATTTTGGGAGTTCTGATCAATAAAATGCAACAAGTAGTTTTGACAGTCCTCTCTTGATGTTAATCTAACACTACCCAAAGAATTCTGAAGAGATCGAAACAGGTGGAAATCTGAGGGTGCAAGGTCAGGGCTATGTGGTGGATGCATTAACACTTCCTAACCAAGCTCTCTAAATTTTTGCTGAGTGGCCAAAGATGTGTACGGTCTGGCGTTATCATGATGAAAGACCACACTCTTTATGTTGATCAATTCCGGCCGTTTTTTCTCAATTTCTTGTTTGAGTCTCATCTGCTGTTGGCAGTAGAGATCCGAATCGATGGTTTTGCCCGGCGGTAAATGCTCATAATGAACGATGCCCTTCCAATCCCATCATACACACAGCATCACCTTATTACGTGTTAATCTGGGTTTCGTTACAGTCTGTGGTGCTTCACTGCCCTTTGACCATGATCGTTTGCGCACATTCTTGTCGTAGGTGATCCATTTTGCATCACCAGTGATCAATCTTTTCAAAAACGGTTCGGTTTCTTTACGTTTCAATAGAGAATCGCAAATGAGTACACGATTCATTTGGTTTCTTTCAGTGAGCTGGTGTGGCACCCAAATATCGAGTTTTTTTGTATACCCAGTTATTTTCAAATGGGTCAAAACTGTTTTGTGGTCAATCCCCAGGTCTTCAGCTACGTCGTAACTACTAATATGCCGATCTTGGTCCACTTTTTCAGAAATGGCATCGACTTTATCCGTAACAGGGCGACCAGAGCGAGCTGCATCTTTGACATCAAAATTCCTGGACTGAAAATGCTTGAACCAACATTGTGCTACTCTTGATGACACTGCATTAGGTCCATAAATGTCACAAATTTTATTCGCGGCTTGTGTCGCATTTTTCAGTTTTTTGTAATAAAATTTCACAATATATCGAATTTCTTCGTTAGATTCACTCATTTTATCGAACAAAAAAACAATTGAAAAATGGCGGGAAATTGCTTTTTACTTTTTGTATTCCTCTTTTCAAATGTCATATTTTTAATGGTATCAAAACCAGCCAGATACAAACAGTACAACCGATGAGATTTTTACTACAACTTCATACATACAAAATACGAAAAGACTTTTTCCCCGACCTATTATATAAACTGCCTCATTGGCGAAAGTATATATATACCTATTTTTACCTAAATAAAATAATTCGCAAAAATCCCGATAGTAGACATTTAAAACATGTGTTCAAATCGCGAAAGTTTTAAAGTTTTTCGCCACGTTGCATGTGATTACGTGTTAAAAGAGTAGGTTAGAGTGTCGTTTGGTCACTGATGGTCAGCTGGGAAGTAGGTTCAAACTTACCACCAGTAAGACTGATAGTTAGATGGTCTGAAGCGACACAAACGCAGTCTAAATATGACTAAGAATAGGATACGTGATAGTTGAAGTGTTGGTTTTATCTAAGCTACCTAAAGACCAAAGTCATCAATTATAAAACGTGTAGTGATATCATTTATAATGACTCCATAAAGTGCATCAAGTGACTTGATGCGTCAAATTCAGATTCAGCTAAACATATTTGACCTACTACCAGTGACTCACATTACAATAACATAAACAAATAGGTACCTAGATAAGTATCAAAGACGTGCCTAATCTCTAACACAACATACGATGTAATCGTATAAATAACTGTATACTTAATCATATTTAAAATTATAAATGCAAAAGTATGTTTGTTTGTTGGTTCCTCTTTCAGGCAGCAATATATAGAGAAACGGATCGTCGTGGTTGTTTGTTGACTGTTTTTTTTATGTTTGACATATCAAAGTTTTGGTTACAGAGTTCGAAAACTGATGTGAAGGCGCCTGAAAAAAAACATGGAATAAATTCGATCGCATTATTTTTTTGTTGGCTTTTTAACACGCTTTTATTCGCTTGGTATTTATGTTTGAACGGAACTTGATTTTCAACTACTTCAAAACGTCGAATTAAATAGGAATTTTGCACACTTATCAAGGACCGATGACAATGCAATTATTTAAATAGTTAGTCCCATTATCCCTAAACCAGGATATTCAGGATTACCAATTTTAAAGCGAGTTTTTAGTTTTTAAACTGCGCGAATTATTATGTCACGGTTCGATGGGGGGCACGGTGAAGGCCAACCTTTGTCAGGTGCACTTTGGCCTCAGGTCAATCCTCTGACCGGAACTGACTGCCGGAACATACCGTTAGTCATGGCGACAAGTTTTCACACTACGGTTTCCTCACGATGTTTTTACTTCAACGGCATGCGGTCACTCATTGCTGCGATTTGAATTCACACCCGCCCGGTGTTGTAGTGGACCCGTCATAGCTACGTAGATATTTACACGCTCAATATTTCTGGGGATTCCTCCTCGCCATTCACGCAAAGAGGCGACGTGAGATGCGTAATAAGTAGATTAAAATAAATACCGATTTAGATTCCCTCGGTTTCGTTGAATAACATTGAAGAAAAGCTTCATCTAAATTAAACCTCAGGCGAGTTGGCGGTCAAGCGCAATCCTATTATTAAATAAATTAAAAATACTTTATTAACTGCAGAGTGGGCAATGAAGAAAAGTATAATAATGGGTGTTGATGACTGTATTTTTTTCGTTAAAATGTCTAGCTGGAAAATGTCTAACTGGCGAAAACAAAGTAATTTATTTTAAGTTTCACTATCTGCATGGATACCTAAGGGTGGAAATATTTTGTGTGTAGATTTTATAAATTAGTAAGTGGGGCTAATTTCGAGTTTCACTTACTTTATAAACACCCATCTCTTTAGATTCGTATGTATGTTCAGATGGTGATGAACCCACGAATACAGAATGAAATAAGTAGAGGTTTAGGCGAAAATGGTGTAGTAGCTGAAAGAAGGTAATTGTACTCATCATTATGCACAACTTTTACTATGGGAACAACCCTGAAATCGCATAAAAATATCTGCTATTCCATACATTTTGTCGGCACTATGACAGGAGGTATATACGCTCCTCTGTATGAGCTGAGTAATTAACTGCTTAAATCGTTTATGCCTGTAATTTTAATGGAAACAGGACCTTCAATCCGAACACAGTATTATTTGCTATTAGATTCTGTTTGGCGGTTGAATAACAAGCAAAGGTGTCGTAAAGTAGCACTAAGTAGGTATATACTTTCCTAGGCGGACTGGAAATATGTTGGTGGGGGGATAGACTTCAAGTATCGGTTGCAAGGTTACTATCTATGCAGCTATTATTGTATATTTACTCTCAAATAATCAAAACACCCACCTAATGACGTCTGTTCGTCATGAAAAAACAGCCGTTTGACGTAAATCGACGGAAGAAGAATGGCCATGCAGGACGTAACGGTGGTTTGGTTAGCGATCGGATCACCGACTACAATCGGCCGACGTTTCCGACCCGGTGACCGCGGACAGACCTTCCTGCTTCATCAAACTAACTGCGCGCTACTGAACTGAGCGACCCACTTACCAGAGCAGTTGGCCAAATGAGAGAATTAACTTTTTCCACGGGAGGCAAAACACTTTATTCGGAAAATACGATAGTGGCTCCTGGTTGTAGGTCTATCTATCGAATAGTTCACAAGCTCAACCATGATTCATGGCGTAAAAACAAGTTAATTTTAACTTTCTATTTACTGCGGAACTTGCTAATGACTTGTAAGTTTTGTGATATTTTCGCGATTGTTTTCATTTGACAGTTGGAATCTATATAGATGGTGTTGTTTGCCTAATAGTAAGAATTCATCACTAAAGAAATAAGAAGATAGGATTATGATTGTAGAGAGAATGTTTAGGCACTTTACCAAAGATGGAAACAATAGCTTAGAGAGTATTATTTGCTATGTATGAATCACAATGAGAAAAATTATAGTACCTATACTCAGTAAATACAAAAAAAAAGAGGTTTAGTCTACACGAATTACCACAAAACAAAAAGTAGGACGTGCCGTGATAGTCGATTGTAAAGCAAAATACCGTGGGATTGTTTTATAGACTTTCTGAAATTAGCGACATAGTTTGGATTATGTACAAAGACGATAAACGTTTTTGCTTTGAGCTAGATTAATAATTTTTACTTACTCTTGCATTTATACGTAATGATTTTAGGTGGTGTGTATATTCATTTACGTTTGGTGGAGGCCGACTGATGACCGAAATGCTAGCGCCTACTTTACCCATAAGCATTGCAATGCGTGGCATGGCAATGCTGCTAGAGGATTTCGGCTACTTTTCCTTCCTTCCACCAAAGGGTTTAAGATTTGAATGATTAAATATTCATATTAAAATTTAATTTTATTGCTAATGTTTATGTGCTAAAATTAGTTCTGTCTTTTTAGAAAAAAAAATAAAAAAATAAGGAAAATTTTATCCCGTTTTTATTGCTAAAATGTGTGGGTTATATGATGGGACGTGATGGGGAATATGATAAAAGTTGAGGTAATAATATTCCCTTCAGTTAAATCCCGATAGGTCTCACACACGAGATGGTTATTTCTGTCAGTTTATTCTTGGATACGTTGAGGGGGCAATTGACTGTCATTAGCCAGAGCCAGTCTGGGCGAAAATAGTCACAACTCGGCCCCCACACAATGAGTGAGTGATAGAGGACGTTCGTGACGAACGACCATCCTGGATGTATATAGATACCTACCTCCACCCATATACAAGTAGTATTTATGTGTAATTGAGTCTATGTGTCCCACAGTCCCACAAAACTGTTGTCTTGTACATACAAGTACGTGAGTACAAGACAACACACACGGTCGGTCGGACAGGTGTCGGAAAAGTGGTTGTGTGATGTTGCCAGCGAAGTCCAGGCCCAAATGAGGTTGTTCGATGATATTACGAAATCAGCAGAATGCGAATGGAGGAGCTTGGCAGGGACCGAGGTGACTGGCTTAATCTAAGCAAGACCTATGGCCATCAATGCCCTATTAAAAGCTGGTGATAATGATGAATCGAACATAGACGTCGCCTGTTGATTTCGAAAAACTCTCAAAATCTAAATGGAAAAGTACGCAAATCTAATACTGGCTCTAAATTTACCCTTTGGACAATGCTAGATGTTTAGTAGCGTCACTAGCGTCGCAATGTCAGGTAACATGTGGCTCGATACGTCTTGTGATGATGGTTTATTCAAACCATCAATCAAGGGAATGATGCTTCGAAAACGTTGGCAAAATAATTGGTACTCTCTGGTGACGCACTTGGCGCACGATTTGTTACGCGTGATAGTTCCAATGCGCATTTTTTGCACTATTCTCTCTGTATTGTCAACTATTGTCTCTCCAATTATGTCACAGAGATAAGTGAAAGTTGGCGTCGTGTTACTCCAACCGGCTTCGGGTATTGACCGAAAGTCTTTGACTCAGTTTGCCCTTTGGATACCCGCTGTTCACATAAAGTTTGAAACGACGAACAAAAAGGTCCGCGCCATGCAATTTTGTGTAAAAAAGTTCTGTATCTTTCAGTTGAATGAAGAGTTACAAGCTTAGAAGAATCATCAATAATGTAGCTCAATTGAAAACTATAATCTAGGTGATGTAAACTGTGCTACCTAATATCATTTATTTATATTATGATTATTTATATCGTTCACAATCTATGTTAATCAATCCATCAGTATCAACATCTGTATTTTACTATTATCTGATTGAACATAGGCACGATTTTTTTCGTTTATAAGTCAGTGTTTGTCCTTGATCTTGCCTGTTGGTAAGCGACGATGTGGTCGTAGAGGAAGGACCCAGACTCAGATAATACCTATCGTTGATGGGGCAGAAATGCCTTATCAATCTTAGTGTGTTGAAACCCTACTAAGAGCTCCAACAACATAATAATTGGCGGTAATGTTTGGACGATGTGCTTCCTGATTAGCGACGACAGCCTCTGACTTGAGTGAGGTACGGTCGGTAATA